>CM031243.1:234570735-236970735 GCA_018340775.1 Taxus wallichiana var. yunnanensis
ATATGTATACCACAAACAACACTACCATATGATAATACAAAGGTCCAAATATGTGAGACAAATACATATGTATATGTATATGTATGTATAGGTATGCATGTATAGATATATATGTATGTACATATAGTACTCCAAGTCTGCCCCTTAAGATTCTTGATGTCAAAATTTAGTTACTAATGAAGGATTTGAGCTAAGGAGGTTAAAAATACCTTGTAACTATTGTTGTACTCATTGAGCAAATCAAGGTGTTGTACATTGGAGCTCCAAAACATGTTTTGATGTTGGTGAATGTATGCATACAGTCGTAAGTGAGTGTGTGTAATTGTTGTGAGAGAAGCAATATCTGATGTGATTGTGGTTTTCATAACCTCCTAGGTGTAATGTAAAGGAGTGTGCATTGTATCTTGTTGATAGGAGTAAAGTTAGAACAAAGCACTGAATTGAATAGTTGTGAGCATCATTCTAAAGCCTTTAGTTTCGAGTGAGAGTGCTAAATGGGCAAGAACCCAATTCAAAACCTCTCTCGTGTTGTTAGAGTTATGTATACCCTGCAAACTAGGGTTTCGAGGAAACAAAACCAACTATCTCAAGTTTTAACCAATGAAAAGTATAGCTTAAGGAAGACAAATAGAGAGTTAGAAGACTCTTATTTACTCTTGAAAGGATTTGGAGATAAATAGAACCTTGATAATGCATTGTTTAAGGCCTAAACTGAGTCATATTCATACACATACTGACTCGAATTCATACACATACCAGAGTGATAAACATAACCCTCTTCACCAAAACGGTTGTGTCATATTTTTGTAACCCCTCAGACCTTAAATAAATATTTAGGTGAATGAAACTGCTCAGGCTATGCAATTTTTAGATATTAAATTTGTTCACAGATAGACATTTTTATGAAACCCTGCCCTGTATTTTACTATTCCATTTCCAGAAAAGAGAGATCACATATAGACATTTTTATGAAACCCCAAAACAGAATATAGCCTTAAAATTGAACGAAATGCCATAAACTTGAAAAAAATACTTGAATGTTCTGCGAACTTAACTTGCAGCCAATTGGGAAGTTGGAGCCGACTGCGAACGCGATACCTGAAGCTTCTACAAGAGATCCCAAGCGCGAGATGGAGGAGTTTCTGTGAGAGAGGAGGCAGAGAATAGTGGAGACGGAGATGATTGAGAAAATGCGGGAGGCGCAATGGCTGAATGGAGGGACATTGAATTGAATACTGAAAGGACGTGAGAAGGTGGCGGTGTCGTTTGCCTGTTAGGTTGGCATGTGAAATGTGCTAGCTCACCCCTAATCGGTTGCTTTCCCATTCACGGATTCTGGTGGCGACATTTTGCTCCGGGCGGTATGGTGCCATGCTGGCAGACAATTACTTGGAAACATTTGATGTATATGCATGGTGTGATCATATGATATGCATGTGGGTCATGTGATCGTGTCGCCAGGATAGCCTCAAGACTGATGGTGTTTTAGTATTTTTCAAATTATGACAATATATCTTGTAGCAGGTGGTGGGATTATGAAGCGTACCACAGCCTCGGATGTATACTTTTCCAACAGTGAAGTGGCGTTGGGAGGAGGAGAAGATAAGTAATGCCATCTTCGTTCCTTTTAAGTACAAGTGGCATGTTGCAGTCGTGTTCTGGATTATTTCCATTTCACAAACACAGAGCATTGAGGTGGCGTGTTGGAGAGAAGGGCGGCCATACGACCTGTTCCATTGTTTTTCCCTGTCATTATTTCCATGCGAGGTTTGCGGAAGTGTGTGAAGTGCACCTCTTGTTTGCGAAAGTGTGTGAAAAACAGTCGTGTGTATGGGGAGGATAGTGATAAGTTTTTCAGGCCTTTTCAGGAATGAAATGTTTTGCTTTCTTTGTTTTTATTGTACGGCGTGGATTGATTTAAGTAAAGGAATTAAAGTAAGCTTAGGAGGGAAGGCATTAATTTGTGGTGTTGTTTCAGCTGTCAAGCCAACAAATAGTACGTTTGGTAGAATGGTGCTTCATGTTTCGTTTTGTCTGAAAAATCTTTGAGTCTTGTTTCAAATTATTTCATGTCAATCTTTCGAACATGGTGTTCAAAATATACCTGAAATTTCTACCGATTAAGATGAAGAAATCAGCACAGGCCGCAGCATGTTGGATTTATCATTTTATAATCCTCCAAAGGGGCTCGTGTCTTGTGTTATTTGGTCAAATACTTCATGAGTATCAGTTAAACTTCTACATCTATTAAGCATGGATTCGATTTAATTTGTTTTTCTTACCCCTCTAACAATGCTTTCTGCAACGGGGAAGATGTTTACAGTTTATAAGGGAATTGTGTTTAAAACTTTCCACATTTCGTCTTTAATTGATGCTCTGAGATTGAGATTAGCGAATGATGGAATTGACATTGGAATCGGTCTTGTATGATATTATCTAAGAAGGCAAGTAACTAATTCATATACTATATGTTTAGCGTGTTCTGGAAAAGGCAAACTAATAGGGAAAATGATATATTGAGTGAGTTGAATTGGTGGGGATTTTTTATTTGTTTATTCATTTAATTGTGTAGACAGACAAACAGAGATTTGAATAATGCCTTCTTGATCCAAAAATATTCTCTGTCTCTTATTATTCAGAACCTCTGTAATTATCCATTCTCCTCGTTTTCCCATGTACTTTGCCGAAACAATAAACTAATGGATAAAAATCTCTACTTATTCTCTTCATCTTTGCCCCTTCCAATGTACTTTGCTTAGGAAAACATTAGCCTAGCTGTCAAAAGTTTCAACTATTCTTTATGTTGGAAATATTTTGTAATAGTCCCACTAAAAAGGCAATAGCCGAAAAGTATATTTAACGTATACTCTAGACAATTAAATACTATGGTAATGTGAAAGTTTTCTACAGAAGAATTTTCAGAGGCCCTGCAATGGTAGAGATTTGCCTACTAAAGTCTGAACATGAAATGATTGGCATAATTATAATTGAAGAGTCTCTCCAAAAGCAAGAATACTTTCATAAGCCAACGCTACAATGAATTTTGTCATTTATAGGAATCATGTAGTGCCTTGGTTTTGTATCTTGGTAAATTTACCAATGTTGTTTCTTTAGTTCATCCATGTTTCATGGTTTGAATTTCTTGTTATTAGTGTTTTGAATTTTTATTCTACCAATGAGATTAACTTCAATTTTAAAATTTTTTTCTTAGTGAGATGATAGAAATTCTCGGTTTGAGTGTGAGAATATGGGGAGACACCAAAGAATTCAAATAACACAAAAATCTTTTTCTCATCCAAATAGTATTTCAAAGGTAAAATTACTCTATATATCTTCAACATACTACCAAGATTACTTAAGTGAAATGATAGAAAGTTAATCACATTGAGTTGTGGTGTGATGAGCGATTGGTGCCTTTGTGTGTTTTAGTTTTGAGAAAGAGGCATTGAAATGGCAACTCACTACGACTATCTATTATGGCCATCTAAAAATAATAAAAATGTGCTTATAAAAGTCTTATTTTGTGCACATTTTATTGACACATTTTGTTAAGCAGTTTGTGCTCCTTGTACAATATATGCCCACATTTTTTCCAATAAAAACATTTTGAACATTGCCCTTTGGCAAAAAATGTTACAAACCATTTCTTCAATTGCTGTCCTCGACTTGTTCCCAATGCCATTTTGGCAAGATTCAAGAGTGCTATTTATAATGTCAATGATATTCACTTCAATATCTCCAATGCGCGTTTAAAAATCCATTTTCTTCTTTTTTATTTTCCATTTTGGCATTTTATGAGATTGTTTCTTGTAGGCCTACTTGTGTCTTCAATGTGGTCGTGATAATCCAAAGTAGCTCATGTAAATTTTTGTGATTGTCATAGTCAAAGGAAACACTCATTAGAGAGGAATGGTGTCATCAATATATGGACGGGAAAAAAATATTTATATTTTATTATCTAGAACAATATGGTAAATTTCCACCATAATGCTAAAACTTTTGAGCATTTTACATAATGAAAACATGTCTTCGATACTATATAGAATAGAGGAGTTTCTTGACAAAGTTTTCTCGATATGATCACTTATCCTTTTTATCATTCTACTAGTCCATGCTAAAAATGGATGTTTGAAAATAAGGCGTGGGCATTTACTTGTAGCTCTATGAAAGGACTTTGGCCAAATGATTAAATTGGAAGTGGTCTGGAAATTATATCTGTGAAATTTGGAAACACTGATTTGTTTGACAAAACGCCTAGAATATATGTGGCTTGTGGAATGCAATGATTGTGGGATATGTAAAAGAATGCGATAAAGAGCTCATACATGATGGGGAGAGTGAAAATGGTAGCCATAAAGTATGAAAGACAGTAATGAAAAAATGTAGGAAATATTTGACTTGAAAGAAAGGGTGCTTTGTGGTGTGGATGATCCGAGCGAGATGTGGTTAGTGGAGATGGTGATCCGCGGGAGAAATGTGCACACCGCGACTAGTGGCAAGGTCATGGGGCGACACACCCCATGGATTGTCTCCCATGCCGATAATGTTAGAAGAATGGATAGAATCAACAACTTTACGGAGGCTATTGGAAGAAAATGTAGAGATAAATGCGATGCAACAATAAACCTAGGCGAAAATAAAACAAACCAACCATATACAAAGTATTCTACCAAAGAAAACCATTGCTACAATGGTAAAAAAGATTTTAAAATAGCTCTAGAAATTTTTAAATGGAGAGATTACAAAAATCGGTCAAGCATACAAAAAATTCATGCTTTTGATAGCTTGTAGCCATGGAAAGGCTACAAGCATTTTCCCATGTTGTAATGTATAAATAATTCAAATACCACATGTTACGCTAGTGATGGTCTTTGCTAAGAATAAGAGAGGATAATACAACTCAATATGAAGACTAAATTTGGATACTTTATTTGCTACGTCCACTTCCATGCATGTTAGAACTTTAACCCATTTTTGTCTCCTATAAATAATTCCACCTTAATACTTGACTACCATTTTAGGATTGCAATCCTCAACATGTGTTGGTAATTCAGTTAATAGATTTATAGTGTTGGCAAGTCACAAAGAAATTTATAATGATTCAAGCCCATTAGATTATTAACATATGAAACTATCAACATGCATATTATTTTATAGGTGTCTAGCTATGACACATAATAGAAGATTGATATTTATGATGGTTATTTGTGTTTATGTATGGATGAAATTCAACTGTCCACATTTATGATTTGAGCGATTAATTAGAATATATGTTTCATATCATCAATTTGAAAGGCCGGGCATTGTTCTTATTATGACTCTACCCCTTTGTACCATATGAAGAACTTGGATTTGGAATCGCTATTATGTTCAAGAAAATGTTTCCTGTTACTAATATCTGTTGAGCTTATGCATTGTTTAGAACAAAAGATTGGGGTTTGAGTTATGCTTTTCAATGAGAATGTTTGTGAGATAATTAAGGAAGTGCCTTGACAAATAGCTCTCTTTCACATAGAGCACTTGAATTTGTAAGGAAATGGACATCCATAGCTCTAATGAAAATGTTGTATATGATTTTTTTGACGTTCACTTATCAATTAATGGAGAGGATAAATTAGAGGATAAGGATGACCTTGATGATGTGGCGGGAAAGTGTGCATGAGGGATCATACATTTGAAAGCTTCCTATTTACATGTACCTATGAAGGAGATTATGCCAAACCTTTGAGGGAAGGGAGAATGATGTAGCCTAGAATTTACCAGAAATAACCCAAACGCGCTAACACATCACTCAAATTTCTAGGCCGAGTGTTCACCAAGCGCGTAGAGATACCACACCCCTCTTTAGGGTTGTTTTTGCAGGATGTTAGCAAGATGAAGAGTTGATGCATTAAGATCCATAAATAGTATAAACATTCTGGAGCATATTCCAGATCTAAGTCTAAAGAGAAATGAATTTAAACAATAGCCATAATGAATTCAATCATGTAAGAACTAGTTATGATCATGTTTAACACCTTGATTTAGCCAATACACTCCATTATATTAAACACAATAAATACACATAAGCTTCTTACAATATTCAGTATCATAACCTTATGCGCACATCAAGTCTGCAACATAACTCCATAATAACTCATTAATCACTCTCTCTATTCTATGCAGATTACTACATATTTATAAGGGTGGGGACTTGCCCTTCACCGCTTACATAGTTCCCAAAATAGGTCGCATGCTGAAAATAGCCACACGCCTTTACAATAATAGAAACTTATGCAAGTGTGATAATAATAGATCTGCTTACGTTAACTGGCGTAGTAATTCTATTATTAACTCAAACCCATGCAAAGCGCTTAGTAGACGCTCTTCCAAAAATATCCTATGCGTGTCGCATAAGTCTTTATCTCGATTTGTGTGCTTTACACGCTATCTCCAAAAATAGCCCGTAATCCTAAAAATGGCTAAGTCCCGAATCTATCCTCATATTTCATGCGTGTTTCCTTCCCTATCCTTCTGCTCCTTTGAACACGCCCTATTCCCATGCGTGAACCTTTTGTGTTCCTTCAGCTAAGTGTCATACTTTGCTTTGTCAACATTACCCCACACTAAATTGCATTTCCACCCCGAACAATGGTTGTCTCTTGATACTTTAAAGAATAAAGAATGGGAATGAAAGGAAATTAAAGAATTATTGTATAAAGAATGAAATTTCACCCTGCAACATCCTCTATTTCAATTAGAAGAATTAACTTTGGATATTCTTCTTTGATTTCAGCCTCTAAGGTTTTCCAATCACTTAGCGCGACTTTTGCCTTTTCTGGAATATCTGATGTAATATAATCTAAATCCTCTTACACAATCTCTTCCTTCTCGTTCTGTAATACTAGAACAAAGTTGGAAATTGCAGTTACTCTTCCTTCCAGAAGATCCATCTTCGTGATATAAGCTTTCCAATTTCATCCATCCTTTCTTTATGGGGTTTTGGGTTGCTGCAAGGGCCTCACACTTTTGCTTGACTAGTGCTAATCTCTCTGCGTGCCCTAAAGTCTTGTCCTTAATCACCTTGAGGACTTCATTTTCATGATTTAGATAACTACTTATAGAGTTCCACAAATATTCAATGCCTAATCTTTTAATCAGCTCTTTCTACAACGTCTGGATCAAGGCTTCATAAGATGAAATATTTCTAACTACTGAGGCCCTTTCTCTCTACACTTCATGTTCAAGGTTCTTTGGCTCTGTCATCCAGATCATTCCATCCTCAAGAACCAAATCAACTAAGGTATGCACGCAATTCCAAACCGAAGGGAATCTTTTAGGTACCTTGGACTCTAGGTGTGGTCTTGCCTTCAAGACATGATCACCGATCTCCTCTACCATGCTGATGAAAACCCCATTCTTATTTTTCTCTAGGTCCTTCTCTCCTTTTAGACGTGTTATTTCTACATCTTTAGCTTTGATATCTTCTCTTAGCGTTCTAATAGTTGCAGCCTTATCTACATTCCACCGTGCCACCTCTTTAGATACCTTCATTAAGGCATTACTCACCTGTTCATTAGACATAACAGTGGGCTTGATAGTTATGTAAAAATCAAGCTAGTCCATGTGAGTTTGCATGGACCATGACAAATGTTTCCTTGCGGCGTGCGATAGCCATGTGCTGGGTCCATCAACTCCCATCCATACAACTCTTTGAGGCCTACTGTATTTTGGAATCGTGCGCGGAACATTTTACTTGTTTCCTCATCATAGCCCATGATCGGTGTAACATAATCCCTATTTTCCCTCTTTTTCCTTGGTCCCTTAGAAACTTGAGTGCCAAGGTTTGGAGTTAGATCTTCTATGTTATGAGCAGTATCTTGTTTTGTTTCTCCTACCTCCTTTACTCCTTCTTATTCATCCTTAATTTCTTCGTCATTTGGTTCCTCCACATCCTCTAGTGGTATAGGAGTTTTGGGTGTGCTCTCTACAAACTCCTTTGCCTCCTCATTCAGCTTTAGCTTCCTCCTTTTCCTCTTATTTGTTTGTTTTTAGGGGAGAGTTGTGGTGACCTCTTGATAGATTGAGGAGTTCCTGTTCCTTGTGTTCTTGTTCTTCTAAACACCCTCTTGAAATGGCGAGTCTCCTTGGACTTCTTCTAGTCCTAAGGTGGGGTACTTACGTGCTCAACCTTTACTCTATATGTGGCTTGCCTCTAGCCCCTATGTTCTAAGCCTCCACTATCTTCACACTCTTTTTAATCGTCATCTACCTCTATAGGTTCTTTGGGATTTGGAGCTGATACGTTCTCCATTATATCCTTTCCCTTAGATGGCCCTGGGAGTGCGAACTCATTCTCCACATATTTGTTATTCTCCACCTAGGCTTAAGCTGAAGGTATATGAGCACTATTCCAATGCCCCCAATTTCCAAGCTTATAGGCTTCATGCTTATAATGTCTGAAATGAGCCTCTCAACATAGGTAGTCTAACCTAGAAATACATATGTCTTCCTTAGAGTGTGGTAGTCATAGTCTACCTTGTCTACAATAAAATTCAGGTGGCATGCATCAGTAAAATAGTGGACTAATGACTGGAAGTAGTGTGTTGTGAAGGCATACAACAGTTTGTACCATGGATTCCAAGTCCCATCCCTCATAACATATCATGTGATGCAAAAGTGCTTGGTACACCATGAATTGTACTGCCTTTCCCACCACCGACGGTAACTCTAAGGAATGCGCCACTCTTCTTCAAATGTCATGCAAATCCTGTCATAACACATCTCCACCCTCTATTTGAATGGTCCACTCATCGACCCTTCACATAAATATTTGTCAAACCTTTCTGCAAGGGATTTGTTCTCCATGGGATACTCCCAAGATCTTGTCCTTCGGCCCATCGGGCACTCCAATCTCCATAAATACTAAAGAAAGTAAAATAGCACCAAAACTGATTTTATCACATGTGTGCACTTCCTCGATAATGTTCTCTGCAATGTAGCCTTTATATGTTGTAGATCACTCCCTGCGACATTCTCCTCACGATATGTAGCCACATTGTATTCACTTGTGACCACCTCTCTTGGTCATTCAACTTTGTTACCGATATATAGCTGCATGAACCACTGGATACTTCTTTAACTTTTCAATTTCCATCTCATGCGACCCTTTATATATCCTAAATATTTTCATGTTTCCATGATCATTGCCTTATTAGTTAGATCACCGCTAGGTCTACCCCTTTGCCTTTTAATCCTGTTAGTGTTGTAATCAAGGCGGATGTGATTCTTACCCTTCATCTAGAAAAATAGAAGAAGTCCTCATGGACTCTGCTCATCAACCACTTTGGTTTAGAGGTTCATACTTTCCAAAATATAGGAGCTTGTACAACTAATAGGCTCCAACCTATTTTAACAACTTCTCTCCAACGTCATTATACACCTTTGGCATGTCCTCTATCATGTGCTTGTTGGTCTTCGTGCTCAACAACACATCTAACTCCTTGTTATCTAATGTGCGGTGGTTGTAATCACTTATTTTACACTTATGGATGTGGGAATCCCATTCTTGCCCAACTATAACACCTTATGGGTACTACATCTCCAAAAAATTACTCTTGGGTGCAACTTCAACTTCTACCTCCACTTTCTTCTTTCCTTTGGCTCCTGTGACAAGTACTTTCTTTGGTGCCATCTGAAAAACCTCAACTTTTTGTCCTTTGTAATGTGCAAATGCTTTGCTTTCTATTTTCTATAGTGAGAAGGTCTAAACCCTAGCTCGAATATGCATGCCCTAGTTTGAAATCATGTTCCCTAGCTCTTTCGCAACACGTTTTCTTCACTCAAACCCTTCACCAATGGGGACACAAGCTTCTTCTACACACAAATCTTCTCTCTATGTCTAGTTTCACACTCTCTGTAGCTCAATATACGTCCTTCAACTCATTTTCACTTAGCTCTTTCAAATACTTGCGATTACAATGATAAAAATGAACTCACATCCCATCCTTATATAGATTTTAAAAAATTTAGTGCATTTATTGCTCCTTCACCTACCAAATATTCTCTCATTAATTGATCATTTTCACAATTTCTGCATAGTAAATATTCGTGCCTCAACTATAACCTTCTAGCACGCCTTCCTACTTTCTAGCTACAGACTTTTCTTCAGTGTGCTTCCATGCACACAGAGTACCTCGACCACTTGCGCCTTCTCTAGTAGTCTCCACGACCACTTTGTTTACCTCACGTTATATTTCCTTCATTTATCCCCATCTATGGTCATCGTTTAGAAGAAATCTCTCTTCTAAAAAACTCCTTTCCAAACTCAAATAACACCTGTAATAGTTTACTCCTTGATTTGTACCCATTTGTAAACATCCACCCCACACCAATGGTATGTGCAGTCCTCTACGCATAAAAATACTACAAATGGTAATTAGCTTATGGCGCACAAATGCGCTTATTTATACAAAACACCAACTAAATTGATAAAGCATAATGACGAAGAAGGAAATACATTAAGGGAATACATAATTGAAAACCTAATCTAAATGGAACACTTCCTTATTACAAACACCAAGAAGTCTTATTTATAGTAGGGCTTCAACCTACTCTTGTTGAAATAACCGGGTAACCGTATTCCATCAAGCACCTCTAACTGACAAGCACTGTTTCAAGTATGTGAGTGATAACATATGGTCCTAACCAATGTACTTTAAGTTTTCCTAGATGGCGCAGAAACTTAGAATCATAAAGAAGCACCATCTATCCAATCTCAAACTTTTTGTCCTTGATGTGCCGGTCATGCCATGCTTTTTTCCTGGCCTTTTCTTGCTTCTGACTCCAACATGCTATTGTGTGTCTCTCATCTAGTTTGGTCAACTTTTCAATTCATTCTTCTAATTCTTTCTCATCAGCTAGACCTCCAGTGCACGTAATATGCAAAAGAAGGTAACATGAATTCCATAGGAAGAACTGCTTTTGCGCCAAAACTAACTGAAATGGTGTGACTTTGTTCAACCTTTTATATGTTGTTCTATACACCCAAAGCACGGCATAAACTTTATCATCCCAATATTTCCTTCCAACATCACATATTTTTGTCAATGTCTAGCTCAAAATTTTGTTGAAGGCCTTAGCAATCCCATTTTCCTGAGGATGATAGGGTGTAGTCTTATGGTGCACAATCATAAATTCATCCAATAATATCCTGATTTTCTCATTCAAAAAATGTGTGCCCCTATCACTTGTCAAACTTAGTGGGCATCCATACCTTGTAATAATATTTTCCCATAAAAACCTGGTTGATGTAGCTATTATACAATCCTTTGTAGGTGTTGCTTCTACCCACCTTGTTAGATAATCTATGCAAGTGATGATGTAGCGATCCAGTCCTACGTGTGGCTGGTGAAATAGGACCCACAAAGTCTATATCCCATTTTTCAAATGATTCTACACTAGGAATAGGTCATAAAGGCATTTCATCTCTTTGCCATGGTTTTCCAAGGCGCTGACAATGATCACACACCTTGCAATATGCCTTACAATCCTTAAATAATGTCTCCCACCATAATCCAGTGAGTATAATCTTGCGTGCAGTGGCATCACCTACATAGTACCCACTTGCAATACCACCATGAGCCTCTTCCATGATATCTGTGTGCTCATGTTCCAGTACACATCGACACAATACTTCATCTCGGCCTAACTTGTACATGTCACCTAATAATCAACATAAACGGTGCCGTGTGAATGGCATGTTGTTTCTTCTCTAAGGATTTCATTCCTTCTGGCACCATACCTATATGTAGAAAGACAACAATTTCCTCTAATTCGATGGTGTGTGTTGTAACTTGTATAACTATGCATCGGGCATGGTATCTTCAATTGTCTACGTGTCTTCTCCTAACTTTATTATGGATAAATGGTCTGGTCCAGAATTAATTTTCCCTAGTTTTACCACAACTATAAAATAAAATTCTTGGAATAAGAGTACCCATCGACATATGTGCCCCTGTAAAATGGGCTTGTTTACCAAATACTTTAATGCCATGTGATCAGTATAGAACAAAAAAGGTGTCACTAGCAAGTATTGTATGAATTTATGCAGCGTAGATCATCGACAAGGTCGCACGCTTTGTTGTTGTATAATTCTACTCTATAGGGGTCAATTTTCTACTAGAAAAACATATAGTATGATCTATAATACCTTCTCTAGGATGAGCTAATACTACACCAATGGTTATGCCAGAAGTTTCCACATGTACATGAAATGGTTTTTCCCACAAGGTAAAGTGTAGAATAGGCATCATGGTAAGTTTTTCCTTTAATATCTTAAATGCATCTTATGTTGCGCCTCCCCAAAAAAAAAAATAAAATAAAAAAATGTCCCTTTTACTTTTAGTAACTCTTCCAAGGGTTTGGAAACCTTAGCATACCCTTTAATAAATTTTCTATAATACCCAGTGTGACCTAAGAATCCACACACCTCACTTTGACTGGTAGGCTCTTCCAGGATAATAACTGCAACCTTAGCTTGGATCAACCAACAAACCTTCTTTATAGATGTACCCTAACAATGTGCCAAATGGTGTAGAAAATACACATTTCTTGATGTTCAAAGAGATGATTAACTGTTGACATCTTTCAAACATTAAGCGTAAATTGTCACAATGATCCTTAACAAGTCCATACACCGTCTAGTCATCTAAATAAACCTGCAAGAAGTTGTGAATAAAATCTTTGAACGCTTGGACAACTATGCATGAAAATACAACGTAGGTGCATTTTTCAGACCAAAAGGCATCACAATATAGGAAAAACTTCCCCATTCAGTGGTAAAAGTAATTTTCTCTTGATCCTCCTATGTAATTCAAACCTGATGATACCTAGAGAATCCATCTGTAAATGAATAGATTTCGCGCCCTACAACACCTTCTAGTATATCCTCTGTGAAGGGCATAGGAAAGGGATCAATTACACATGCAACATTTAGTTCTCTATAATCCACACAAATCCTAATCCGACCATCTTTCTTTATACTGATAACCATGGGAATAACCCACTCCGATTCTTCTAGGGGCTTGATGATACCAGACTTCACATCTTGTAAATTTCTTCCTTAACCTTTACATGTAGGTTAGGATTCATTTTTTAGGGTCTCTTCTTGACTGGATGCGCACATTACTTAAGCTTTATTTTCATCTCCCCTAATTATTCATGGATGCCTTTTAATTCATGGTATCCCTTAGGAAATAAGTCCTTAAAATCTCGTAGTAACTCAATGATTTTTTCCACTTCAGATTCAGACCAATAATCCATAATTATGGCCTCCTTAGGTTCAACATCCGAGCCAATATTCACTTTTTTATTTTCATAGGTTCATGATAGGCACGTATGGTCTTATTTGCATTGTCCAAAACCTCATGCCTACATGTTGAATGATCTACATCCATATTTTCTACTTCTTCATCATCCACTAAGTAGATCATCTTTCCTTTTTCCTTCTCAAAGCAAGAACGCTTAAGTAGTGTGGTATCTGTCCCTTATTTTTCATCAAAGCACACTTCTGAGTCTGTCCCACCAAATAGCTTCTGGATGATTTCTTCCGCTTTGGCACTATCTCCCATAGTTAAGTGCTTTATAACCTTTAACGCCTCTTCTTCTGGAGGTTTAGTAGAGAAGTAGTAAAAATTATGGATCATTCCTGCAATCAAATCTTTCCAATTTCGAGTCTCTATGGAGTTCCACATATACATACCAAACACGTGCGCAACCTTGTAAAGTGGAATAAAATTTTTGCACCCAGAGTGAAGGTGGTAAAGCTTCCTGTCACTTTGTCCAGAGTCTCTCACACTCTGCTGAAAGTGGTGATAAAAAGGTTGATTACCATGATAAGTGCATATTTGAGTAGGTGCATTTCTCTTAAAAAACTGAGTAGAAAGAGCAATCTTAATTTCATCCCATTCTGTAAGATTATCTTTGTGAACCACCCACCAGCATGTTGTTGTCCTGCGTAGGGTATATATCAACATATTTCGTCTCTCAACTTGGTCAATCCATTTTTCTTCCATGGCACACAAAAATATCGTAGGATCTACTTCTCTAGTGTATCGAGGTACTGAGTTGTTACCTATTCTCCTGATACAATGAGGTCTTCTCCTCTGTGCAAACACGGTTCGTACTTCACACACAACTAGTTCATAAGTACCATGGGCCCAATTATCACAAGCAATACTCATAGTGTCACTAGAGATTTTGCATCTTCCCACTAAAGGATACCCTCCTTAGATGGGTCTAGGACATCCTGGGTCCCGGATGGTGCGTACATAGATCTGGTTCAAATTTTCTTCACTCAAAGGCTCAAAATAGGGCATAGATTTCCCATCGGTTAAAGGGATAACAAGTCTTTCCTCATTGTTCTCAAAACTGATATATCCCTTTTTAAACCGAAGATCAAAATTATTTACATAACACCAAGGGCACCCAAGTAGAGTTGGGAAGTTGTGCCTTCTGCAAGTGCCAAAACCTCAAAGTCCCTGTGAACTTGACCCCTTGTACAGTAATGGATGCATCATTTAAAACTCCAATGGGAGTTGCCTTTGTTTGATTATCCATAAACAAAACATTAGAAGATGGTTGTAATGGGGTCTCCCCATCTATACCCATGCATATAAAGTAATTACATTAACTTTTTTTTTCCGTGTCAATCAATATATCATTCAAAAGCCATCCATCCACAACAACATTCAAAGTGATTTCCTTGTCATAGTCCAAGCTATGGGGGAGATTTACATGTAGTATATGTCCTCTAGTCTCAATACTTGTGCATGGAGTGTTTCCTTTATCCAATTCCCTAAAAATGGAATGATAGTATCTTGGCACAACATTTCACACACTCCTTCAAGTCATTAATTTCATATTGAATTGTCTCTATTGCTTTCTTTTTTTGTTCCATCTTCCGTGATTTGTCCTTTAAATATTGTATTTCACCTTGAAGATTTTTGAGGACCTCCATGGTTTCTGATAATCCTCCTTCGATGGGCAAGATCTGGGTACTGCATGTATGTAGAACCTTCTTCTTAGTGATAGTAGGCCTCTATTGTAATGCTTCTTTGGTGTGTGCCGCTTTAACGCATATAGTGATCTTTACAAATAATGCTTCAGTTCCGATGTCAACTTTGGCATACACTGCGATTTTCCATAACGCACGTTGTATCCTAACCATCCATGTGCCTTTTTTATTGTTTATGTTGCTTACTTAGATTCTCATCTAAGTCCGGGAATTTCTCATAAATATGATTCTTCCCACAAAAAGAACAAGTAATATTCTAAGGACATTCATGCCTATAGTGGTCAGGAGATCCACATGTAAAACATGTTCCACGAGGAAACTCACCTCATCCACCACCATGACCTTGGCCTCCAAATCCACCACGATATCCTCGACCTCTGCCATGACCTCCTTCAAAATTCCCTTCATTCCGATCATAGCGCGCTTGATTTTAATCCTGATGCTCACCCTTTCCTTTAGAGTTATCTGATACTCTCGTTTGTCGTACACCAATATATATAACATCATGGATCTAACCAATCAGTTGGTAGTCTTCTGTATTGTGAGTCATGGAAATGTAAATTTTACAATAGCAAGATACATTCTTCCTTATTGTGCATTTCAATAGTGGGAATCATTGACATCATGGTTCAAATGCCATATCTCACAATCCGAATAATTAATGCACTTTGATCTCAGTGGGGAAAACTATCCTTGGTGTGCCTTTCTACTTTATAATTTGTACACCAAATCCCCATGTGCATCTCATGCATTGAGTTCACCGATAGTTTCTCAAATTAATTTTCCATAGCTGTAATTTGTGCTTCCAAAATAGGCTCACCCAATGTCTATGCTCCCAACTACCTCAGTGCATAAAGTTGCTTCAAGGGCTTCACATGGATTAGTGTATGTCTTATGTGACAACGCCCTTCTAAAATGTGTAATCATACCTCTAATGAACCATTGTGCATGCTGGATTGCATGAATATCATAAGAAATATTAGACAACAGAGTCTTGAAACAGGCATCATATTCCCTGAAACTCTTAGTAGTGCCTTGCTTAATATCCTTGAGTGCGCTTATACTCTTCTACGATCGAACTCAGGGATGTGAAACTCTTTAAAGAAAGCATATTTTAATGCTTCATAGTCTATGCAAGTTTGATCAGGGTCAAACTTTCTATACCAGTTGTGTGCGTGTCCTTATAATGTAGTCACAAATTGACTTGCCCTACATTCAAAATTTGTGATCCCTTTTGTGTGCCACAATATCTCACACATGTGCACGTGTTCTACAACATCCTATATGCCCCTATACTCTGGAATACTAATAGACATATCCATGTAAATATTCTAGGGTTGGTGTAGACCTTTCCCACTTGATCCAAAACCTCCTATGTTACCTCTACCTCTAGAACCACCAGATCCACCGGAACTAGAACCACCTATACCTCTTAATCCTCCACCTGTAGCCAGAAGTAGACCAGAAGATGTACTTCATTGTGTCCCAACAATAGTATTGTACTAAACTCCTACAGTCTACGTGGTGGTACTACTCCCAGAAGTGAGCCCCAAATTCTACACGCTTGAATTCATGTAAATGATGCACCTGAAAAGGTACCTCCAAACAACAATGAAGAAGTTTTCCCTACCATCAATGTACTTTCTATGTGACTTACTCCTTCTCTCCCACTACCTAAATTATCTTGCTAACTATTTGATGAACTAAGTACTGGAAAACCAAGTGCAAGGGATAGGTTGTCAGGTAGATTTAAATGTGCTCCGTGTGAGGTTGAAGAGGGTTCCCTTTCATGGTTTCCCAAATGGGGATTTCCTTATGCTCGGCCCCATGCCTTTTGCATGAGCTCCAAATCCTTTGCAAGTCATATCTCTCCTCAATTCCATCTACTCTACATGTCACACTAATTATCTATCTCTCTCTCATGTTCCTCATTGTACTTAAGCCACCTTTCTTCTCTCGCTCTCTACCACTAGGTCTTTCATCTTTCACTAAAACTTCTCCTTCCCCCACACGTGGTGGGGTTTATTTAGCCATCAATTTTCTTTCCAAGTTCGGGGTTACCATCAAGATCTTGATTTCCAAAGTGGAATGCCTTACAAGTAAGCTCCCCGGGATATCATGAAAACTAGAACACGTACCTCTCGGGAAATAATAAGTGGAAATTGAATACTCCAAGATATAACTAATTAGAACACCATGAAACCAACTATGCACAATGCATGTCCAAATCAGATCAGCACCATAGAGGGCCTGAAATTCTTCATATGTCTAGACAAGTGCGCAATACCTCTAGTTCCGTTTAGATGCATAAGTAACCAACCACTCATGCGGCTCGACCGGAAAGATAACAAATAAGCTCTCATACAAACAATCATAAAAATTATATTCCACCCATGCGCGTGCATTAAACTCAAATCCATTGTTGAACCTTTATGCGTACTCTTCTTCTAGGTCTTTTATCCACTCCTCAACACTTGCTAGGGTCATCCAGTATGTCTTCATCACAAACCATCCTAAAAAAACCTGAATTAGAGGTCCCGAAAATGGAACCAATGATGTAACCTAGAATTTACTAGAAATAACCTGGCATGCTAACACATCACTCAGCTAGACCGAGTGCTCACCTAAAGAACACAAAGGTACTAGGCCCCTCTTTGGGTTACTTGTGCAATCCAAAATAAGCTCATGCTTGTTTTGGTTAACTTGCCTTCATACTTCCCTCCTTTTTCTCTACAGGAAAATTTTTGCAACTTTAAAGCACTCAAAAGTTCCTAGAGATGGCTTCATCAGATAGGATTTTTCTTCCCCTTTCCAAAAAGGTAAATAAGTCCTCCTAACTCCTTGTATTTTTGAGTTATGGCTTGGTGGAGTTTGGAGGGAAAATTTGCCAAGGCGGACCTACGGGAAAATTTTTGGCACTTAGCCTTTTGGCTAAAAAACTCAAAGGAAAATTTCAGCCTGAAGCCCGCAGGAAATGCAATAACACCACGTGTCAAGGTAGAGTAGTGGGGGCGGAAGGACTTCAATTTTTTTTTGCGTTTGGTCAAAATGTGTCAAAGGCAAAAAAATGGAAATGCGTCGCCGCCAAACAATCAAAAGCCGACACGTGTCCAAATCAACAGATGGGGAGTCGGGCGTCAGGAGGAGTTTAGAAATTTTTCCAAAGTGGTGAAGGCACAAAGGTAAAAACTTTAGCCCCACCTCCATGCCGCATGAGAAGGCGCCATGTGTCCACATCAAGAATGCGGAGGAGTCGGGCAGTAGGGTATTTTTGAAAAAAATTTCCTAGGCGGGTAAAAGAGGTAAAATGTTGTTTTGATCCCATGATCGAACCAAAGGGTCCACATGTCATTGGAGAAGCAAGGAATAGAGGATTTTTGGAAAATTTTCCAATTTGAAAAAGAGGAAAAATTTAAATTTTTGGCCCGCGAACCTGAATTTTGCCCTAATTTTGCCTTTTTCACCCAAATCTTCAGAGGGCCATATCTTTCGATCCAGAGCTCAGATTTTCACATTTTTAGTATCATTGGAAAGATGTTGAAATTCTCCACATGATGGAATATTCAATTTTTATTTTTGGTGGGGTTTGGTGGGATAAAAACAAAAAAATGTCTATGGTACAGGAAAATGCATAACCGACCCTAACCACCAAAATTGATGAAGTATGGTGCTTGTTTCTTTTCCAACATGGAAAAACAAATCAAAAATGGATTTGTGAGGGTACCCTTACTATTTTAATGAATCTTGTCGTGGTCAAAAATCTCAAATCAATTTTCCCATGTCTTTTACCTTTTCTTCGTTCTGCTTCATCATTAAAAGCCAGTTTTGGCTCATTTGTAAAGGGTTGGACATTTTTGTTCTTACAGACTCCCTCCTTCTCCTTGGAACATGAATTCATGGAGTTTTAGGCCTCTCATTAGAAATGTAATACATTTTTTCCTCCTTTCCATTGTAATGCATCGTATCAAAAACTGGGAATGATAAAGCATGCTCTGTGAATGAATTTTCAATCCTTTCTTGCATTTATTATTTCCTTCTGATCCTTCATTACATTTTGGTAATTTTTGCATGTTCTAGTGTTGCATTCTTATGATCTGTGTCTATTTGCAAAAATAGAGATCCATCACTCCTTTGGTGTATCACCGTTTTTACTTAGTTTTGTTTCCTTTTGCATCTTTTAACTCTATCTCCTTGGAATCTAGAGTAGGATTTAGCATTGAACCTCTGTAAAATTCATGCATACACCTAAATAGAGGGGTAAGAACCATATTTATTTGGAGATTTTTCTCACCTTGTAAGATATCACACCTTAGAAAACTCAATGTTGTGCAATCACACTAAATGACCCAATTCTGGATTACAGATCTGAAGGTCATTTAGGGGGTGTGTAGATTTGCACTAACAGTTTTGGCATGCCCAGTGGGACCTTAGAGGTCTTCATCTTCATTACAACAAATTTGATGTGTAATTGTTGTAAGTTTCTTTCTTGAAAGAGCCTTGATTTACACATCTGCGACTCCAAAAGGATAGAATCAACTGGTTTCAACAATCCAAGCTTGAAGATTCATGAGAAGGATCCAAACAAGGTCAAGGACCAGAGAGGAGGGATTGTTTAACTATCTACAATTATCCCCAAAAAGAGGAGAAAGAGGAAGAAGGATTCAAAGGTCTCCATCTCCACCAAACAGAACTCTATCAACTCCTCCACCTAGTAGACCTTTCATCCAATCAACAAGGGTTCTCAGGCCAATCAGAATGGCACAACCCAATCCTTATGTCAACTTTACTGGAAGAATCCCAATTTCTCTCAATGCACAAAACCCAGTTCCAATTGCAGCATTGAAGAACAACCGACACTTTATTGGAGAAAATCAGACCAATCCTGGTGATCATGTCAAGGACATTGCTAATTTTTGTGCAATCCATGAGATTGTTGAGATGGAGATTATTGTCAAATTGTTGGCATCTTCATTTAAAGGGAAAGCATTGCAATGGTTTAGGAGCCTTGAGGTAGGCTCTATCCAAAATTGGAACAAGTTGTGCATATCCCTCCATAACCAATTTGGAGAGAAAGGGGACAACTTGTCTCTATTGTAACAACTGACAACTATCAAGAGAGCTCCCAATGAGCAGCTAACAAACTTCAATTTCAGATTTCAAAGAACATGGGTTAGAATCCCATTGACAGTGAGGCCATCAGCTCAAGGTGCTTTCTTATACTTTCTCAAGGCTTTAAATTCTGACATTTCTATGTTGATCCAATCCATGGGAGGTGCAACTCTACATGTAACTTACAACATCGCCATTAGGGCTGAGAAATGTTTGATCTAAGATGGTAAATTTGCACCTAGGCCTCATGTGCCCTTATATCCAGAGTTGGAAATCCCAAGTACTAGTCAAGCACCTACTTTAGCTCCTATTCCCACCCCTAGAAACTACAATTCAAATGAAACTTCTACTTCATCCTCTAGTGCCTCAAATGATCTTCAAGAAGTTATGAAACAATTGCAAAATTTGGGAAATGAGATAGTTATGCTCAAGATGCAGCAAGCTCAAAGTTTTATGCCTTCTTATCAGCCTCAAAATCAGCCTAATAGACAACCATATCAGCCTAATAGGCCACCTAACCCAACTGCAAATCAAAATCAAGTAAGGCCTCCTGCCAATAGACCATTTTAGCCTTATAACCCCAATGTTGCATCTACCTCTAAAGCCTTAGTGCTAGTGTAAAATAATATATCCCAAGATAATGATTGGTGTTTCCCATGTAGTGAACCTCACAACCAATCTATGTGCTTCATGGTGATTTGAACCAATCTTTGATGGTGACAACAACTGGTATAGAGAGTGAAGGGAGTCAAGAAGAAAACCAACAAGGGACATCTCAACAAGATACAACTCCAAATGAGACTACACTTGTGAATTGGTAGGATGAATATTTTTGTGGTGTGAATCAAACACCTTCTCAAAGTATAGCAGCTAACACACAGTCAAAGAAGAGGAATATTGGTGAAGGGTAGTCATTAGATCCAAGTGATTCACAACCTTCCATCACTCCACAAGGTGTTGGCAAGAAAATGCAGTTCCAAATGTGCAAGGACAACCCAAGCCACCTTCTAGACCAGCTCAAATGCCAGCTGTTGTAGCCCATGTACAAGAAAAGAATGTGCAGACTAAAGGGCAGCAAAGAGATGGTTCATCCCCATTTAACATCATTAAACAAATGAAGAAGACCAATGTGAACATATCTATGTGGGAGTCACTATCCATCCCAGGACAAAGGGATCTACTACAAGTTGCCATGAAGAATTGGTCAACCTCAAATCAGCTAGCTCATATGCAAGAGAAGGTACTCACAAATTTTACTCATTACAAGGGAATCATAGAGGACAACAAGGTAAAATTTTGAAACCCCTCCATTCTATGTTTCATTAATCATTAAGGATAAGCTAGTACATAATTATATGATTGATTTTGGGGAAAGTAGTTTTGTGATGCCCAAGAAAATAACTAATCAGCTAGGCCTTCAATATGAAGTCATATCCAAGGGGGTGGTGTAATTAGATGGGACAACAGTAGAAAAATTTGGGGTAATTAAATGTTAGAGCCTTACTTTGCATGCATGCCCCAATGTCACTGTTTTGCAAGATGTGTCGGTGATAGATTTTCCACCACTCTTTGCCATATGTTTACCAAGGTATTTCACAGCTAGAATTGGAGGCTACCTATCTATTGATTGGTCACACATGTTGTTTAGGAAAAGGTATGGAGACAAGGCCACAATCAGGTCCGAACCTATTGCAAACTTTCACATTGAGCATCATACTCCAAGCCTAATCAATTCAACTATTCAACGTTTGATCAAGAGGATTATCCAAGCACACATGAAGCTAGACACAAAAGTTGGAAGCATTCCAGATTTGACTCTTGACGAATGGGCAAGCAAGGTACATTCTTTTGATTGTTATAAGGAAATAGAGGAATCTAAACTAGGAGTCTATTACATGCATGAAGAAAATTAGCCTCTTCCTAGCATCACCAAGCCAAACCATAAAGATGACAATGAGGTATGACAGTTGTTCTTTGATGGATCAAGAAGTAGAAAAGGTGCAAGAGGGGGAGCTATGCTTGTTTCACCTCAAGGCATTAAGTATTATTCAACTTTTAGATTTCAGTTTGCATGTTCTAACAACACTGTTGAATATGAGGCTTTGATACATGGATTGCATTGGTCAAGGAAGAGAGGCATAAAAAACTTACAAGTATTTGGTGATAGTGAGTTGATTGTTAATCAAGTTAAATTACAACATGCTACCAAGAATGACCTGCTCAAGAGTTATAAGAATAGGGTTTGGGACCTCATTGAGGATTTTGAGGGCTTTGGCATTAACTCCATCCCTAGGAAAGAGAACCAAGATGTTGATAGGCTTACAGTAGTTGGAGAAACTTTTGATGTTGTGGAGAGTATCAAAAGAGATAAAATGCAACCAAACATCCATGTGATTGTAAGGCCATCAGTGCTGGAAAAATAATACAATTTGGCAAGTGTTGAGAGTGACCAACAAATCATCAATTTCTTGCAAGAGGAAGCTAAGTTCTCAACCAAAAATTAGGAAAAGTTGGAACAACATTACGGTGATGAAGTGGTACAACTGAGAATGAACAAACTACCAAAAGGACTTATGAATTTAGAGTCTATCTTTAATCCTAATGATCAATTTAGGAAGAAGAAAGCAAACATCCAAGTCAAGGGAGAGGATTCAGAGCCCATCTAAGTTGGAGAAGGCAAGTCTCTTCAAATTGGTAAAGTGGAAATCAAGAAAGAAAGGTATAAATTCATGCAACTTTGCCAAGAGTTCCCAGATGTATTTTCTTGGAGCTATGAATACTTGAGAGGTTTCAATCCCAAGCTAGCTCAACACACATTCGAACTAGATCCAAGTGCTAAGCCCATCAGGTAAAAACAAAGACAGTCAATCCACACATTGAGCCTCTCATGAAGAAGGAATTGAATAAGTTAATAGAGGCAAGTATCATATTCCCCATCAAGCATTCAAGATGGGTTGCAAACTTTTTTCTAGTTAGAAATAAGAGTGGAGAAATCAGGTTGTGTGTAGACTTTAGAGATTTGAATAGAGCATCCCTTAAGGATCACTACCCACTTCCTTCTATGGAGCAGATTTTGCAAGTTATTGCTAGCTCTGAGAGGTTTTCATTACTAGATGGTTATTCAGGGTATAATCAAATCATGGTAAAGGAAGATGATCAGTTCAAAATAGCCTTCACCACCAAATGGGGAACCTATGCATATAGAAAAATGCCATTTGGGTTGTCTAACACCGGAGCTACTTTCTAAAGGGAAATGGATATGGCATTCAAGGGATTGATCAACAAAATAGTGTTGATATACCTAGATGATATTACTATATTTTCTAAAAGTGCAGCAGACCATCTCTTTCATTTGAGACAAGTGTTCCAAAGATGTAGAAGATTTGGGGTATCCTTGAATCCCAAAAATGCATATTCCTAGCTCATGAAGGCAAGCTCCTAGGCCACATTATTTCCAAAGAAGGGTTAGCAAATTGATCCAGAGAGGGTTGAAGCAATAAGATCACTGCCATTGCCAAGTCATAAGAAGGCTCTTCAAATTTTCTTAGGAAGAATCAATTTTGTTCAAAGGTTTGTTCCAAACTTTGCAGCCCTTGTCAAGCCAATAACTATGATGTTGAAGAAAAGTGTGGCATTCAAATGGATAGTTGAAGGTAAGGCAAGTTTTGAGGTAATCAAAGAAGCTATCTCATAGGCTCCAACTCTCATTAACCCATATTTCTCCAAAGATTTCATCCTTTATGCATTTGGCGGTGATGATACAATTTCTACAATTTTAGTACAATAGAACTGAAGAAAATGCAGAGCAGCCAATTGCCTTCTTTAGCCAAAGCTTGGAGGACTATGAAGTAAGGTATTCCTTCATTGAGAAGCATGTTCTTGCAGTGATTAGGAGCTTAAAGAAATTTAAGCATCTAGTTTCAAACAACAAGGTTCAACTGTTGGTTTCTCATGTGGGAGTTAAAGACTTCCTCCTCAACAAAGATCTAAATGAAAAATGTGTAGGGTGGATTACTCATGTCATGGAGTATGACATTGAGATAAAATTCACCAAGCTGGTATGAGGAAAGGGATTGTGTGAGCAATTGGCCTTGAGCCAATCAATTGAAGAAAACAAAGAGAAGAATGCTATTTTGGTGTTACAAGACAACCAAGAACAAAGAGATGTTCAAGAAGAAAATGGTGGTGTGCTCACTCCTTGCTAGACCCAAGACATAATGCACTTCTTACAAATAGGTCTATGCCCTCTAGAGATGAAAAAAGCCAAAATAAGACACTTCAGATTGCAGGCTATTCCATATGCACTTGTTGATGGTGTCTTGTTCAAAAAGATATCAATGGAGTGTTGTTGAGGTGCATTGGGACAAATCAGATTGAGAAAATGTTAGAAGAGTTCCATAATGGATCAGTTGGGGGTCATTTTTCTCCAAGAGTGACAACTCTCAAGATCATGAAGGCTGGTTATTATTGGCCCAAAGTGTTTAGTGATTGTTATGCATGGATTAAGAGGTGCAAGAATTGTGCATTCTTCACAGGCAAAGAGAGGTTAGCAGCACTTCCATTGCACCCAATCTCAGTTGACCAGCCATTCATGCAATGGGGTTTAGAATTCATTAGAGTCATTAATCCAAACTCAAGCCAAGGGCACAAATGGGTTCTAACAAAGAAGAACGGACTGCTTCACCAAATGGACTAGGCGTGGCACTCAAAGAGGCAAATGAATCTAGCATTCTAGAATTTTATGAGGGGATAACAACTAGATTTGGTATACCTGCCACTATAATATCAGATAATGTGTTGGCATTCATAGGATCAAAGGTAACTGAATGGGATGTTAGAAATGGGATCTATTTGAGCACTTCATCAAATTATTACCCTCAAGGTAATGGCCAAGTTGAGTCCACAAACAAGAATCTATTAAGGATTATCAAGAGGAATCTTGATGAAAATCAAAGGACTTTGTACACTGAGCTCAAATCAGCTCTATGGGCTGATAGGATAAATCCCTAGAGATCCACAGGTAACTCTCCATTCAAACTTGTTTATGGGAAAGAGGTAGTCTTGCCTATATCACTTGAGTTACCAACATTGGAACTCATGAAGCAATTAGAATTGTTGGAGTTTGAGCCCATGGAGGTTAGATATGTAGAATTGATGTAACTCTAAGAAATCAGAGAGCATGCAGCCCAAAAATGGAAAAGGACCAAGCTTTGATCAAGAGAAGCTTTGATAGGAAAGCTAAGGCTAGAACTTTCCAAGTTGGAGATTTAGTGTTGAAATGGGATGCAGACCGAGAAAATATAGGAAGGAATTCAAAATTTGATGCCATTTGGAGTGGCCCCTACATGGTCACAAAATGCAAAAACAACAATGCCTTCTAATTGTCTACATTGGATGGTGAGGAACTACAGATTCTAGTTAATGGAATCCATCTAAAGCATTGCTACTAGAAGGGAAACTTCTCACCTTGTACATATTAGCTTAGATTTTTCTTTCATTCCTCCAAGTGCCTATGCACATTGTTTTTTTGTAGCTTAGATTTACATTTCCCTAAGTGCTTTGGCACAAGTTTTGTTGCCCCAAGGATGCATCTTTTGCAGATCATGTTCTAGGTCAAAGTAATTTTCTACTCTCACAATCTTCATCTTAGAGATTTTCTAATGAATTGAGAGTAACAAGTAGTTGAGTTCATGACTCCATGCCCAATGGATTGCTTTAGGTAGCTGGTCACTTCATCTAGCAGGCAGATGACCCCTCTGAGTCACCAAAATTGTTATCCAAAATAAGCCCATGCTTGTTTTGGTTAACTTGCCTTCATTCTTCCCTCCTTTTGCTGCAGAAGATTTTTACAACTTTAAAGCACTCAAAAGTTCCTAGAGATGGCTTCATTAGATAGGATATTTTTCCCCTTTCCAAAAAGGTAAAGATTTCCTCCCATTTCCTAACTCCTTGTATTTTTTGAGTTATGGCTCGGCGGAGTTTGGAGGGAAAATTTCCCAAGGCAGACCCGCGGGAAAATTTTTGGCACTTAGCCTTTTGGCTAAAAAACTCAAAGGTAAAATTTCAGCCCTAAGCTTGTAAGGAAATGAAATGATGCCACGTGTCAAGGCAGAGCAGCGGGGGCGAAAGGACTTCAAATTTTTTGGTGTTTGGTCAAAATGCATCAAAGGCAAAAATGGAAATGTGTCCCCGCCAAGCAATCATAAGCCGACACGTGTCTAGTCAGTCAGCAGTGGGAGTTGGGGCATCGGGAGGAGTTTAGAAATTTTGGAAATGTGGTGAAGGCGCAAAGGTAAAAATTTGAACTACAACTCCATGCCACATCAAAGGTGCAACATGTCCACATCAGCGGTGGAGGTTGAGCAGTGGGTATTTTGAAAAAATTTCCCGAGTGGGTAAAAGAGGAAAAATGTTATTTCGAGCCGGTGATCAAACCGAGAGGGTGCCACGTGTTAGCAGAGAAGTGAGGCATGGAGGATTTTGGGAAAATTTTCCCAACTTGAAAACAGAGGGAAAAATTTAAATTTTTGTCCCATGAACCCTAATTTTGCCTTTTTTCATCCAAATCTTCAAAGGGCCATATCTTTCGATCCAGAGCTTGGATTTTCACATTTTTGGTATCATTGGAAAGTTGTTGAAATTATCCACATGATGAACTATTAAATTTTGATTTTTGGTCAGGTTTTTTCGGAGAAAAATGAAGAAATGTCTCTAGCACGGAAAAATACGAGGCCGACCCCAACCACCAAAATTGATGAAGTATGGTGCTCGTTTCTTCTCCAGCATGGCCAAATGCATCAAAAATGGATTTTTGAGGGTTCCCTTGCTATTTTAATGAATCTTGTTGGTGGTTGGAGATCTCAAATCAATTTTCCCGCATTTTTAACCTTTTCTTCATTCTGCTTCATCGTTAAAAGCCATTTTTAGCTCATTTGTAAACATTGGACATTTTTGTTCTTGCAGACTCCCCCTTCTCCTTGGCACATGAATTTGTGGATTTTAGGCCTCTCATCAAAGCCAGTGTACGTTTGTTCCTCCTTCCATTGTAATGCATCGTATCAAAACTGGGAATGATAAAGCATGCTCTATGAATGAATTTTCAATCCTTTCTTGCGTTTATTTTTTTCCTTCGATCCTTCATTACATTTTGGTAATTTTTGCATGTTCTAATGTTGCATTCTTATGATCTGTGTCTATTTGCAAAAATAGAGATCCATCATTCGTTTGGTGTATCACCATTTTTACTTAGTTTTGTTTCCTTTTGCATCTTTTAACTATGTCTCCTTGGAATCTAGAGTAGGATTTAGCATTGAACCTCTGCAAAATTCATGCATACACCTAAACAGAGGGGTAAGAACCAAATTTCTCTGGAGATTTTTCTCACCTTGGAGAAAACTCAATGTTGTGCAATCACACTAAATGACCCATTGGACTACGGATCTGAAGGTCATTTAGGGGGTGTCAGATTTGCACTAACAACAGGATGTTAGCAAGATGAAGATTTGATGCATTGAGATTCATAAATAGTATAAATATTCTACGAGCATATTCTCGATTTAATTCTAAAGAGAAATGGATTTAAACAATAGCCATAATGAATTCAGCCATACAAGAACTAATTCTGATCATGTTTAACACCTTGATTTAGCCAATACGAGTCCATTATATTAAACACAACAAATACACAAAAGCTTATTACAATATTCGATTATTATAGCCTTATGTCTCGCATCATTTCGGAAGCATAACTCCGTAATAGCTCACTACTCACTCTCTCTATTCTACACAGATTACTACATATTTATAAGGGTGGGGAATTTCCTTCACAACTTGCATAATTCCCAAAATAGGTCGTATGCTGAAAATAGCCACATGCCTTTACAATAATAGGCACGAATGTAAGTGCGCTAATAATAGATCTCTTTTGGTTAACTAGCAATAGAAATTATATTATTAACTCGAACCCATGAAAATAACTTAGTAGACGCTCTTCCAAAATATCTTATGTGTGTCACACAAGTCTTTATCCGGTTTGTGTGCTCTGCATGCTATCTCCAAAAATAACATGTAATCTTGAAAATGACTAAGTCCCGAATCTGTTCTCATCTTTCATGCGCATTTCCTACCCTATTCATTTGCACATTTGAGCGCGCCATGTTCCCACATGTGAACCTTATGTGTGCCTTCTGCTAAGTGTCATACTTTTCCTACTCAATAGAGAATGTGGACGTAAGAGGAGATGGATTGAGGCTTTCCCACGTATACACCTACAAACTCAACCTCTATTCCCACCTCAAACATGATTCCATCTTACACCTTAGTGCTTGGTTCCCTATATTGAATTATGTTTTCAAATCAACCATCTTTGTGCATGCATATATTATAATTCTTTGTTATAAAAATATAACTTAATTGAAATATATATATATATATATATATATATATATATATATATATATATATATATATATATATATATATATATATAATCGTAAAAACAATATTTTTTTAAGTTCTAGGAATTATGATTATGTCTATGTATTTCCTTTTGAATTTTTGAGCAACATTGAAGACTCAAATTTGTAGAACATTTTATCTTCTTTAACATCCATTGGTTGTGTTCACATTGTGTTGGGAGTTAATGTCCCTCATTTCCCAAAATAATCAACCTATATTTTCCTAATGATATTTGAACTCATATAATTTCTTTCCACCCTTACAACATGTGACACAATTTATTCTTGATATAGCATTTTTTCTATTTCAAAGTATTATATTATTTACATTGTGCTTACAATTTTTTTGTTGCACTCATTTTATGCATATTAAACACATAATAATCTACTTTTGGAAATCTCAAAAAATTACAAAGCCATTAAGAAATAATTCCTTTTAGGTTGGTGACTATTAGGAAAAATTTGATACTCAACAATATGTTGTATTAAATTGGATAATCATGTATATCAATTATAACTAGCTAGGATTATAACTACATAGAATTACTGATCAATTATAAGTATGTAAAGTTGAAAAGTAAGGGTTTTCGATTGGCTGTTATGGAGAAAGATTTAATACTAAAAAAATTACATTAAGTAAGACAATATTTTCTATTAATTATTAATTTATAATTTTGTATTTGTTGGGCCCCAAAATATCAGCTAAGTATAAGAAGACGCGTGGGTGCGCGAGACCTAGTTGAAGAAGGGCGCGTGTGTCGAAGGCGCGCAGGGAAAAATTCTAGCAGTGTTTTACAGAACACATGACACACATGCGAGAAGGAAAAACATGTTTTGTACTTAGCCGCATTTGGGATCCCAATTAGCAAATGAGAAAATCATGACCCTTGTGGATAAGGTGCCAACCTGATGACTATGGGATCAAAAAGGGAATATTATAGGCATGTTATGGAAGGTTCCAGAAGGCATCATTACAAGGAGTGGAGAGCTTAGATATGTGAAGGCATGTTCCCATGGGGACCACTTTGACACTTAGCAACCGATCCGTAACTTCTTAAAGGCATGGTAGCGGGTGCTAAGGTTATAAATACAAGTGCTTGATGGAAGAAAAAGAAGATAAGATTAGAGTAGATAAAGTGTGGAGAGTGCGGAGGGGAGAAGAGAGAGAAAAATCCCTGTAGAAACATAATGGAGGATGTTATGGGTTAGGGATTAGGATAACTCTATAAGAATGTCACATTTAGGGGATGGGTTTTCATTCTTATTTGTTATATGATGAGCATAATATAGCTCTGATGCATGACTTGGCTCTGTATAGTTATATGAGGATCTGTTATGACCTCAAGGGATGTAATGTGGATTATTGAACTTGTTAAGATGAATATAAGGCTCTGTTATAAATCATATATGTGTTTAGGAGTATAATACTTATGTATTTCCTTTTTGTATGAACCATTTCCTTATACTACTTTTTATTTCTCTTTTCTTTATGCAATAAGATAACAACTCATTCTAGAATGTGGAATGGTTTTTTTTCTCATTTCCATTTGAATATCTGTTATAAGATGCATTCTCATAAGACTCACATAAAGGAGAGACTTGGCGGCTGCACGTGCCTCGGGTGAGCACCCAGTGCCCACTGGGTGATAGGTCAGTGCGCATGTGATTGACTATTGGTCCGAGGGTAAAGATATGACTACATCTTGGTTCCATTGCCAGGACCTCTTTTCTAAGTTGTTGTGAGAAATGGCATGCATATTTTCCTTGCGAGGCATGGTGAAAGATTGTTTGACCTTAGAAAGTGTTTAAACATGGTTCAAGAGCACGGAGGACGAGTTTTCGGAAGATTCAACTCTCAACCTAAGTTTTATGTGTGTAGATGGGTAGAATAGAACTTATACCATGAGTTGTATGAGAAATTATTTTTTTGCTTCCCAAAGGTAGAACTATATGAATGAATTTTAGCGTATGCATATAGATCAAGTTTGTACTATAGATCACGCATGTGGACCCAAGATGACTATTAGAGCCAGCGGGGATGCAGATTTGACTTGGACACATGTTGTTGATCAGTTGAAGAGAGTGTTGACAGATTATACTCTTGAATATGCCATTTATACGTATTCTTACCCAGAAGTTATTGAGTTCGAGTTTCTGAGGGATCCTAGAGGATCATTTTTGCATGTTATTCCTTTGGTTATGAAACTCTTGGTCATTACCTTGAGTTTGGAGGTATTTCACATGGCCGGCTAAGCTTCTCTAAGTGTTAGGAGAGGAAGCTAGGGTGGAAGAAGATGGGAGAAATTGCAGCTGAGAAGGAAAGGGAGGAGAGACGACTCAAGTATAGAAAATCATGTGAAAGGGAGATGACTAGACAACATGAGATTGCAAGTGTGATGGATCTATGGAGGTAGACGTTGTAGGAAGGAATTGAGGTTCATACAGAGGATGTGGAACCTGAGCAGTCTATGTTACCCCATCTTGGAAATTGTGGGAGAGAAGCCCCTTCAGCTTCCGATGAGAGTTCATCACATGGAGAAATAAGAGTCGCCGCACGCATCCAACCCACCCGATGACCAACCCCTAGTGCTTCATTTTCTAGATCAATGGAGAAGTATTATTAACCTAGTTGGTATCAATGGGAGTAACCAATCTACACCTAGGAGATATAATTTCTCATTTGGAACATCCATGACTACGCAACCCATTCCTGTATTTGGAGGAATCTTTGGATAGGGTGTAAGTACGCAAGGATTGGGTATTGCATATGGAAGTGGTAAAATATCACAAACCATCAGCGTATAGTTCAGTGGGACATTGGGAACACTAGGCACAACCACTTAAAGACCTTTTGCAACTGCAGAAGGTGGATCTTGTGGGTCAGGAGGAACATGACCTAGAAGATCCAATAGATCTAGTAGAGGAGGAAAACTAGAGGAAACCAAGGCTCTGGATCGAGAGGACAAGGACCCCACCAACTCCCAAGTGTTTTTTGAGATGTATTTGCAATTATAGGACTATAGGGGTATCGAAGATGTTGCAGAGAATGTGAATAAGTGTGAACTATTATGGCACATAAAATGAATCACTACCCCGGAGAAGAGGGCGTGTGAGTTTACAATAATGATTCAATGATGCACGCATAGTTGGTATAGGACGTATGACCCCCATAGGATGGTGGTCGAATATACCACATTGAATAATGCCTTCCTATTAGAGTTCCATATCACCGAAGTTTGAGTAGAAGAGCATCAACACTTTGAAGGAGATCCAATAGGGAATGGAAGAAAGTGTGTGAGAATTTGATGCGCATTTCAAGACATTCTTGTCTAATCTATCCTATGACATTCATCCTTCTCAACATGCTCAAGGGTTTATCGGAGGGTTGATGACACCAATTAGAAGGGATCTATCACATAAAACTTTCACAGACCCACATGAGGCATTAGAAGTTGTCATACGCGCTGAAGCTATTAGGAGCATTGATCTTTGGTGTTAGTACTTTTATGGAGGCTCAAATTGTTGCAATGGCAAAGCGATTGGAGAAGCTATCTCGCAAACTCGGCACATGAAGTTCATAGTGGGCTCACGGTGTACATATCTTGTGAAGTGGAGGAAATGTAAAGGATAGTTTCCTTTGCAAGTCGATATACACTATGACGGAAGATTGTGAGATTTTCCATGGGGATCATGATGCAAATTACATGCCCTCTACTCTAGCATGTAATACGCAAGAATTTTCTTGTTATTGTAAGATTTTTACCTCTACGACCCATGATATCAAGGATTGTAGACTGATTGATCAAATCCATGATGCTATTGATTTGGGTGTGCACCAAACTAGCCTTACAAGTAGTTCCAAGGATGATGATCGTCGTTATGAAGGGCGCGTAGATGGAGGAGTGCGTGGAAGATATTTTCACAAAGGATTTTGTGGTCACAGTAACCATGGTAGAGGATGAAGTGAGTTCCCATGAGGAACTGTTATAATTGTGGATCTACAGAGCATTACAAATGTGAGTGTCTTGATCTATTACAATGCTCATGGTGTGGAAAGAAACATAAGTACAAAGAGTGTCCAGAACTTTATGAGCATATGAACTAACAACATCGAGAAAGACAAAGGTCTTTGGGATGGTGAGCATCAAGAAGGCTGATTCACAGTGGATGCCAAGAGTCACACGTGAGTCAGGGCTAGAACTTGTGTTGGTGATAATGTGAGCAGAGGCCGTGCATGCCAAGGAGATGCCAAAAAAGGACACTAGTTTTAAGAGAGGAAGTTGTACATGGAAAATATCTGGACCACGATCATCGAAGGAGGTGTATAAAGAGACTATTGATGTGATTCAAAGTTTGCAAGGGGATATCCAATGTCTAATGGAGTAATCAAGGTAGTTGGAGAAAAGGAAGGATGTTGAGGTTCCAAAGGATGACTTGGATGAGGTCAATGAAGTGTGTAGGATGTTAAGGCAAGAGAATATTATCCCTTTGCTAGGATAATGGTTGAGAGAGAAGGTACCATGTACCAGAGTAGAGCGTGAAAGGGAGGTTTTGCATGCAAACCATCCTCCTCACATGACCTTGACTATGACAAGAAGATTACTTTGAATGTGGGTTTTTATGGATGGCTTGTGAGCAATATTCTCATCGAAACAGGAGCAGAGGTAAATGTTCTTACCTTAGATGCTTGGCATTAAATGGGAAGGCCCACGTTGTAGCCATCTTCAAATGTGTTGTATATGGTAAACAAAACTAAGGCAATACCAATTATCAATGATTAACTCGGGAGAGGATGCACAAAGCATTGAGTATACAATGCTAGACACACAATTGCTTAGGTTGTAGCACATCCTCATACTTGGAAGATATCGTAGTGTTCTTAAAAACTAGTGTGGCACCAGAAGGAATGAAGGATCTGGAGAGAAAGTAGTTAGAAATACGTGTCACACCTTACATATTGATTAGTGGAGACCTATATAAGTTAGGTAGTGATGAGGTTCTACATTGATGCATATTAGAGCATGAGTGTGTGGCAATTATGGAGGAAGTGCATGGTGGGATTGCATGAGGACGCTGTGCAGGAAATTCTACCGTGCGGAATATTTTATTAGCAGGGCTTTGGTGGGAAACCATCTACAAGGATTGTATTGAGTTTTGTAAGGACTATGACCATTGTCAGTGCCTTGGCAAACCTAGAAAGAGATGAAATTCCCTTATGACCAATAGGCAGTGCTGAACCATTTGAAAAATGGGCAATCAAATTTATAGGGTCAATTTCACCAGCCATGTAAAGGAATGGTTCATGGTATATAATCACTTGCCCTGATTACTTGACAAAATGGGTAGAGGAAACACCTACGAAGAATTGCACCGCATGACAATTTGCTAGATTTTTATGGGAGAACATAATCAATAGGTATGGTTTCCCTTTAAGTTTAACAAGTGATAGAGGTACACACTTTCTCAATGAAACAGATCGGATATCTTGTTAGCAAAAGTTATGTTGGCCCATCATAAGACTACCCCATATCACCCTCAAGCAAATGGAATTACTATGGTATTTAACAAAATAATAAGTCACATGTTAACTAAGATCCGCGTGACATTGGAAGAAAGGATTGGGATGAAAAATTATCGGTCGTTCTATGGGCATACAGGACAACCTATAAGAGGTTCAACAAGGCCACACCATTTCAATTAGTGTTTGGCGTGGAGGCTATTTTACTAGTGGAATTCATGTTACCATCACTTTGTGTATAGTACGAGTAGGAGGGTTAGCAAATGAGCTAGCGCTGGAAGAAAGAATTGATAAATTGATGCGATTAGATGAAATGAGATCACTTGCTAGATGGAGTCAGAAGATAGAAAAAGTAAGACAAAAGGCATGGCATGATCGTCATATCAAGAACAAGAAGTTTTAGATTAGGCAGATGGTGTTGTTATATGATTCCAAGTATCTGTGCCATCTTGGGAAGTTGAAAGTCCATTGGTTGGGACCCTTCATCATCTCATACAGTATTGATTCGGAACTTGTTAGTTATAAGCATTGGGCAGGAGGAGGTTACTGTGTCACTTGATGGGGGTAAGTGAAGCCCTACTATAAATAAGTCTTCTTAGTGTTTGTAATAAGGCATTATTGCCAGTTAGCTTAGAATTTCCCTTTATGCTTTTTCTTTCTTGTGTTTCCCTTTCTCGTTGTTTTTCCTTTCTTTTTGTTTTGTTTTTGTGCTTTGTGTGCTAGTAACCACATTATTTTCCAGGGTTGTGTATGCGTAGAGGATCGTGCATATGTTTAGTGAGGGGTGTAGTGATACGAAGTAAAGTCCCGTAATACATGTTTGAGATGATAGTAGAAGTTGTGGTGAATGGCCCAGTTGAAGGATAAAAAGTGCATAAGGTTAAGAAGCATGGTGGACAAGAATGGTTGGTGTCGGGATAAACCTTTAGAGACCACATACAAAGGATGAAGAGTGCAGGAACAACATGAGGTAGGATAGGTCAAAAATTGGTTAAAGGACAAAAGAAGTGAATATTGTGTTGTTAACACGTGCGTAAGAGTCTTCAGTCCATTTGGATTTTTACACACTAGAAGGTTGTCAAGTTTTTGTGCAGGATTAGGCACATGGGTAAGGGTTCTTGAAGTCAACTTAGTGGAAAAAAGCCACATATAATGTTAAGGTATGTTGGTAGGTGATATAACATTTAATGCTAGAAAGAAGGAAAATCTATAAATACGAAGTCGGAAAGTCATTTGTTACCTTGCGATTACAAAGTGAAAGAAGTTCTTGTGAACTAGAGCATCCAGAGAGAAATTTGTGTGAAGAAAGGAGAATATGAGAAATTTGAGTGTGCATCTAGAGTAGATCTGCAAACTAGAAGGAAGGATTACATGGGTGTGAGGAAGGTTGTGTGAATATCACACCATTTTTTGGAAGGATTTCTTGGTTATGGTTTGGCAGCTAGGGCACAAAGAAAGAAGGATTCATTCCAGGAGTTGAAGCTTTGAGCTTTGGGATTGACCAGAGTAGTAGAGCAGAGCAAGAGGAAGGAGTATTTTAATTCATTCCAACTAAAAACATGGCACCCATGAAACCAACCATTTCACCAAAGAAAACAAAGGGAAAGGGCAAGGGAAAGCAAACCGCTGCCATCACAAGCTCATATGAAGAATGGTATGCAAAGACGTAGTCCTCGGATGGGGTATTGATAGGAAAAGAGTGGGGTCACACTTATGAAAGACAACCGTGAGAAATTATAACCATCACATGAGCGGAACTCGAGAAGGAAATGGTGCTAGAGTTGGTTCAACCAACTAACAAGAGGACACCAAATTGGATGCCCATTTACAGTGATGAGGTAAAAGTCAAATTAGAGAAGGTTGAATTATTATAACTATATGAGTTTCCATACTTTGGCAAGCCTGAGCGCCTTTACCAATGGTTGATGTTGCGCATGCATGAGGATCACTTTTACTTTTCGAGGAACAATATGTGCATCACACCACAATGGATATCCAATTTCATAGGCCTCAATTGTGAAGGAGATAACATTGATGATGATCTGAGTGACAAGGAGGATATAAAGGATAATGTAGTGTGTGTATGACTACAAGAAGGGGTCATGACACTTTGACATCGCCGAGATTCCAGACCCAGTTATGAGGATGGCCATGCACTTGGTGACCAAGCTCAATGATCAAGAACGGTGGACACAAGTGAACAAGGCCTTGCTAAATGTATGCCAAAATATTTAAGAAGGAACCATCAACAACTTGTTTGATTTCATCGTGGATGAGATTAAAACTAGTTCACAAGAGGGAGACAAAATACTCTTCGATGAAATCCTCCTCACCATTTTATTTTTAGATATTGTAGTGCCCGATGAGCTAGAAAAGTTTGTTATGGAGTATCCAAAGAGTATCCCTTACCAGCAAAAAGGTTTGCAAAGTACACTTGTGAAACCATGACGGCCGCTCAAAAGGTGCACTGGAGAAGTGGTATGAACAAATGTGTGACATATTCGGGGAAGAATGGAGGATCCCGAGTAGTTTCCCAAGCTTTTGAATGGAGAGGAAAATTTTGTAGTATACCAACACTTATGCATTGGAAGATTTAAATTTTTTGATGGGAATATGAGTCCATGGTGCAAACTATTGTTCTCCTTCATCACGTAATACTTCCAAGCCAATGTTAATCAATTCAAGGAGGACAAGAGACTAAGGTTCAACCTTAGTGAGGTAGATATAGACCACCGTGAGCTACGCCAGAAGCTCATTTACCCAAAGAAGTGCGCGTACATGGAGAGATATGTCTCCCACAAGATACAGATGATGAATCCTTTAACACTGCCAATTGCAGGAAGGACCACAGTAAGGGTGTATCTGCTCATAAGACCAAAAATTGAAAAAGGATCTTACTTGGAGAACAATGTCTCCATCCTTGAAGACCCTATAGGAAGTAAGAAGGTTATGCCTAGGAAGAGAGAAAGAGAAGAGGTGTAGAAGGTACCAAGTTTTCAAACCACGCAAACAATGAGTGCATCGGAAGTAAGCACTAAGCCTAGAACTTACGCGTAGAGAAAGAAGTATCTGTCGGAGAAGACCCAAGAAGAAGAGTTTTCTCGAGCATGAAGAGCCCCTCACCCATGAGGGATCACTAAGGAAGACATCACTTATCAAAGATAAGGAAAATAATAATGTCTTGTACTGGAATTACGAGTAAGGAAGAAGTAGAAGGTGACCTGATTACGAAGATTCGGAAGAAACAGAAAGTCTAGATGCCTACATTGGCGACAAGGATAATGATGATGAGCCTAAAGGAGGTGAAGACCATCTAGTCTATGAGGTGCATGATTATGAGGATGAAGGAGAAGAGGAGTACAACGAAGAATATGAAGAGAAGGAGAACGAAGAAGAAAAGCGAGGCCCAAGGAAAGGGGGTAGATGGGGAAGAAAATACAAAGGAACCCAAGCCTCAAAAAGGAATAGATAGAAGAGGCCATAGAGAGAGAAGTGGTGGGAATTATCAAGAAGCTGGTGGACCAAGAGGTATAACATAATGCTAATGAGGTGCTAAAGGATGCCGAGGAGGAAAGCATAGGAAAAGAATAAGGCAGCATGGGAGGAGATCCCAATTTAGCTATAAGCATTCTAAAAGTCGTACACACATGGAGGAAGAGCACAAAAATAGTACAAGTTTAAGGAATGAGCTACATTGATTATCTGAACAAGGTGTTGGGTGCACGCTTTCATAGCACTATACCAATAGAGAAACTCTTGGCCATGGCTTCATTTGATGAGGAAGGTACATACCCTCAGATGAGGAAAATGCTATGATGGGAATTTAAGTCCCACATTGATGATCTTGAATTAAAAATAAGACAAGGAGCATTGATGAAATTTCTTTAAAAAAGGAATAAACCCCTTGGTAAATGCCCAACAATTATCAGATGAGAAAATCTACAATGCGCTCAACAAAGTTTCAGTTGAGGTTGAAGCAAGGATCTTGAAGAAATGAAAGGGTGAAGTTTCTAGAGGTAGAGTAAGAGAAAAAGGATGAAGAGATCCTTGAGAAAAGAAAGGACTTGAAGTAGAAGGAAATAATCAACACCCGGTTAAGGCATGAGTTAAAAGTCGAGAAGATGATAGTGTGTGATGAATACAAGAAAATAGAGATGATTACGGATGTAATTGTCTTGAAGCATCCAGACTTAACACTTCCCGCGCAAAAATATGGATCAACCTTATAATTCCTAGAGGACTTGACCCACATACTCACTATAGAGAGGCAACCACTTGCCTTATAATCCATAGAATAGGTGTTGGCACACCGAGAAAAACAAAATAAGATGAAGGTTGTGGAAATTGTTGCTCAGTACAACAAGATCCTCACCGATGTAAAATCTAACAAACAAGTCCCTGAGGCCACCTATGATAATTGCACTGATAGGGATAGAGTGGAAAGTATCTTGGTTTCCACCCATGAAGTGGAACTCAAGGAAATCCAAGAAAAGAACAAAGGGAGCAGGGGATGAGCGAGATAATATCCTAGCCGAAGTGGAAAATAAATCAGAGGCCATTGAGACCTTGCGGGGCTCAATCAAGAACTGTCTAAAGGAGTTATACCCCAAAATCACTTAGAGGATGGATGCGCTCGAGGATTTGGGCAAAAATTTGAGGAGATCCTGGAGATGTGTTGTTGCCCTAAAATTTCCCCTTGTAAAGACGCAATTCTGAGTCCTAAGTGTTGGTACTCGGTTTTTAATCCTGCTAGTTCCATTTAAAATTCCTCAATCTGTGCATTTTGAAACATTTTTCTATATCCTTTCATAGATGCATGGAATTTATCAATATTTTTATATAGCTGTGGACCATGTTGAGCCTTGCATTCCTTGAATTTATCTTTCTGTAAGATAAATCTTTGATTTCGAGTGCAAATGGTGGCATTTTCCCCCTTCTCTCGCATTTTCTAAGGTCGTCTTCTGTCAAATTCTTTTCCAACGTCTACGAATACGTGGTCACCTCTAATTGGATGTGGTGTGGTGGGTCTTTTTGTGAACTTTTGAATTTTTTTACATTTGCAAAAATGTTGAATTACCCCCATGTCTCCGTTGGATCCTGATTGGCTTTTGAAATTATGAAGTGGCAGAGAAAAATTCTTACTTTGGCCCCATGCAAAGGGACACATGGTTGTTTTCAAAAGTCAAAAGTGGGAGGTGGGTCATCGGAGGAATTTAGGAATTTGGTTTTATTTCCAAAAGGGGTTAAAGTTGTAAAATGAGTCGTGACTCTGTCGGGACAAGAAAATGTCAAATATTGAACCCGCATCAAAAGTCAAGGCGGAAAGGCGAGCCATTTTCATGTTTTGAGGCATTATGGAAAAAGGTGTAAAGTTATAAAGTGATGCGCAACCCTGCTGGTGCCTAGGTGAAGCCACGTGTTGATGCCTGCATTGAAAAGTAAAAGTGGGAAGGGGGACCGTCAGAGCAATTTGGGAATTTTGGTTTTATTTCCAAAAAGAGAGTTAAAATTTATAAAGTGACCTGCGACCACGCCGAAGCCTAGGAGAAGCCATGTGGAGAGCCCGTATAAAAATCAGATGGGTGGGCCAAAATTTTCCAAAGTTCCATTTCTCTAAAAGGAACAAAATATAAAAGTTTTCCCTAGACCCAATTTAGCTAAATCTCTCCCACGTCGACGACTCAAATTCAAAGTTTTCAAAAGTAGGATGAACATTTGTTAAATGATGCATCTGGTTTTGCTACTATGCATGGAAACAGGAGAGAGCGTTAGAGAATTTTGGATGTCGAGTTTCTTGAATCATTTTCATCATTTTTTGTAATCGAATATGACCATTTTTGGAAGCTATTTAGCAGGTTCTCTATGCCATTGTTCGGGTGGGATCCTAGTTTTCTCAGTAGATGCAATAGATTTGAAAGTAATCAATACGTGAAGTTTTTCCCTTTCTTCCTCTACTATTCATTCTTTCTTTGTTCAAATTTTTGAATCATCCATCTTTGCATGATAAGAAACTTTGTGTTCTTGTTAATATCGTTTCGAGAACTCGTATCCAGTGAAATTATATCTCATTATAAACACAAATGATTCTATTCTACATCTCCTTTGCTCAATACACATAAGGTTATACTCTAATATCTATATTACCTGAAATTATTGTTATGTTCTTCCTCTATAATCTCCTTAGTTCTTCTCTTCTTTTGTATTGATAATATTTTGGGCATAAAACACTTCAAAATATTAGGAATCCACACTTTGAAATTTTACATTTATATATAATATTTTCTCGCTTTCTTTCAATAAGGGAACCTCTCCCATAAAGAGGAGGGAATTGTTGTCCCCTGAATTTGGTTTGTTAAAGTACAATTTTAAAACCCAACAGTTTTTGGCAACTCTACTAGGGATTTTGTTTCAAATGGATACCTTTCTAAAAGAACAACTTCAAGATCATTTTTAATCTGGCGAATCTAAGATATACTCTTGGTAAAAAAGCTCTCGGGGTAGAGGATTCCCATTTTCAACTTCTAGAGCAACAAAAATTCTCTCTTCTTCTAGCAAGAAGGAACAGAGGAAATCGTTCTACAAGCACACCTCCTATTAAAGACAAAAATTCCAAGAATAGAATTCCTTAAGAACAAATCAGTCCTAATCTTCGTGCTTTGATACTTGTTGGTGTTTCAGTTCCCCTTCAGTCAATTTTTCCAAAGATGGTAACCCTTTTACCTTGGGGAAAATATGTTGGGAATCTTGCTCTTCCTCAACCATTGCACGAGTTACCTAGGCGTAACAGGAAAAGTTTTCCCAAATTCTAGGGTGATGGGAAGATTCATCTAGATGAACACATTGTAGCCTTCATTGTTACATGTGGGATTATTGGGGTTGAACATGAAGATGTCTCTATTAGGATTTTTGTGGAGACATTGCAAGACAATGCTGCTAATTGGTTTTATCATCTTCATGTTGGGTCGATAACTAATTGGAACACCATGACAACTCGGTTTGAGAAACGTTTCAAACCTGCTGAATATGTGCATGCTCTATTATCTCAAATCTCTCATATCAAGAAGGAACCATTCGATCCCATGAGAGAGTTTGTGGCTAAATTCAACAATCTAATTCATAAAATTCCACAGAACATATGTCCTGTAGATCAAATCCAAAAATGCTTCTTCCTCAATGCTCAGTTACCTAAAGTACGCTATGCACTAAGGAGAGCTAACCTCGCAACGCTTGGATGTTTATCATTGTTTGGCTATCAGTGTTAAGGATGATTTAATCATGTCAGTAAATTGAAAAGAGAATCCTCCAAATCTAAATCATCTTCTTCTTCCTCTTCCCATGGAGCCAATTATGATCAGTTAGTATAGAAGCTTGCAAATGATCTCATTGCTATCAAGAAACAATTGGCTCAACATACTCCTTACCAAGATATTCCAAGGAATAATTTTCAGCCCAGGAACCATTTTCCTTCTTCTCAGACTAGATTAGCTATTGAAGGCCCACCCATCAAGGTTCCAGTCAATGCAACTTGTGAAGTTCAGGAACCTAATGATGAGGAGTTTAATGAACTCTATGAAGAACCAAAAGAAGAGGTTGATGAAGAACTGGAGGAGCTTGGTGGATCTCAAGTTCATTTCCTTACCACTAAAGGTATGGATGATGAAGATGAATATGATGAAAGAGTGGCAGAGATGAATAGTGAGTCATATGTTGTTATGACTTGGGAGAAAACGAACAAAAAATAAAAAGTGGTGCAACCTACTAAGAAATCCAAGGAGTTTCCTATAACTATTCCAGTGGTTGCAAGAAGAGGAGCTCCTATTCCCACTGCCTCCATGCAAAAGGTGAGTAATGCTAATCCTCCTCCTTCTACCTCTATTTCCAAAACTTCTTGTCCTTCAATTCCTAAAGTTGATAAATCAAAAGTTTCTCCTGTTCCTAGTAATGATTCCCCATCCACCTCTGGATCTTTTGATATCATTGATCACCTCAAAAAGACCAAAATCCAAATTTCAGAGGTAGAGTTTTACCAAACTCATCCAAAATCCTTTGCTAAAATGGTAAAATTTGTCAATTCTAAATCTAAAGCTTCATCCAATATTTCTAAACGTATTTTTACCACTCCATCTTCCTCATCTCAACCAAGCCTTGTGGTTACAGTCACTTCCCCAAATGATAAAATTAAACCATTTTATGTGACTCTTCTCATAGTTGGCCATAAACTCAGTAATTGTGTTATAGACTCAGGAGCATCAAACAATGTAATGCCTACAAAAGTAGCTCATGCTTTGGGCTTGACTCTAACACATGCCTTTGGTTCTTGCTATTCCATGGAGAGTAGAGAAGTGCCTTTGGTTGGAATAATTAAAGATGCACAAGTAGCTTTTGTTGCTTTGCCAGAGAAAAGGGTCTTAGCCACTATTTTGGTAGTTGATATTCCTCCCTCATATGGTATGTTGCTAAGTAGGAATTTTTGTAAGGATGTAGGAGGTGAAATTTAGATGGATTGGTCACACACTTTGATCCCAGTCAATGGAAAAATGAAGAAGTTGCTACCTAAGAAACAAATTGAATACATTGTGCAAAATAATGATGATCCAAAAGCACATATACTCTATGAAGATATAGGGCATGGTAACTACATGATCATGTCACAAGATGAGGAAAACCTCCTAAGGAAGTGATTCATGATCCTAATGACATTTGGGCTTTGGAATTTGATGAAAGCTATTACTGTAGCTAGTTACCGGAGCTGGAGTGGTGTTGATCTCTCCAGAAGGGAAGATTCACCCATTCTCTTTCAAGCTTTATTTTGAAAACATAAATAATACAGCTGAATATGAGGCACTCATACTTGGATTGAACATGGCAAAGAAATGGGAGTGAAGAATCTTTGTGCTCATAGAGATGTAGATCTGATTGTGAAACAAGTCAGGTATCTTTTTCAAGTGAAGAACAGGAGATTGAAGCATTATAGAAATATTGTCTGGGATTCCATTGAGTTTCTTGATGCTTTCTCCATTGAAGTTGTGCCAAGAGAAAGGAATACTAGAGTTGATTCTCTAGTTGTCTCAGGATCTCTGTTGATTCCTCACCCAGATTTCTCTCAAGAGAAATTTACCATTGAAATGATTCATAGGCCTAGTGTACCAGATAATGCAAACAATTGGTAGGTTTTCAATGATGATCAACATTTTCTCTCTTTCTTGGAGCTTAAGGGTAATTTTGATCAATTGTATTTTGAAGGAAGTGAGACTTTTCCTAGAGAGTGTGTATCCTCTAATGAAGGAGATATCAAGGAAGAGATGGATCAATATGGTTGCATCAAATTGAAAGGTTACAAGACCCCTAAAGGTCTGGTGATTTTGGAAGATTTTTTTGATAAGCATGATAGGTACATTAAGTCTAAAGCTTCCCAAGGAGCTCGGCAATCTGCTGAATGTGAAAAGATTAATATTAGGAGTCTTGATGAACCTAAGATGGTGAACATTGGAAAATGCTGCACTCAAGAAGAGAAGAAGAAATTAGTAAACCTATTAAAAAATTATGTTGATGTTGTTGCTTATTCATATGATGATCTCAAGGCTTTCCAGCCAAAGGAAATGTAACACTTTATCCCTCTAAAACCTGGGATCAAACCTTTCAAGTAGAAACAAAGGCAATACAATCCCAAGGTTGCTGGCACTATTTTTCAAGAGATCCAGAAGTTTTTAAAGGAAAAGATTATTTTCCCTATACATCATTCAACATGGATTGCCAACATTGTGCCTATCAGGAAGAAGAATGGTGAGATTTAGATCTGTGTGGATTTCAGGAATTTGAATCAAACCTCTTTGAAAGACAACTATCCTCCCCCAATGATGGATCAATTTTTGTAAGGCTCTAAGATGTTTTCTATGTTAGATGGGTTCTTTGGGTACAATCAGTGGAGGTTAGTACCCCCGAGATCAACACAAAACTACTTTTACTACTCCTTGGGGCACCTTTCCCTACGGAGAATGCCTTTTGGTCTTATCAATGTTGGTGTAACCTTTCAAAGGGAAATGGAATTGGATTTTGGTAGTCTAAAGGAAATAGTATTGTTGTGTACCTTGATGATTTGACTGTTTTCTCCAAAACAAGGGCAGATCACTTTTAGCATCTTGAAGCAGTCCTCCAGAAATGTAGAGAACATGGAGTTTCTCTCAATCCTAAGAAGTTTTTCTTTTGTGTTCTTTGAGGCAAATTGCTGGGAATATTTTCTTAAAAGAAGGAATCAAGATATATCCATAAAGAGTTCAAACAATCCAATAGATTCCTCTTCCCACAAGCAAAAAGGGTGTTCACTCTTTCTTTGGTAAGATAAACTTCTTGAGGAGATTCATTCCTGATTTTGTAGAACTGACTATGAGCATTGCTCACATGATGAAAGGAAAGAAAAACTTTGGTTGGACTTCTGAAGGTAAAGAATCATTTGAAGGTATCAAGAAATCCATTTCTAAGACTCCCATCTTAGCATGCCCTAATTTTAGCAAGGATTTTATCATCTATTGCTATCTACAGAGAGTACCTTAGTTATTGTGCCAACTCGAGAGAAATTCTAAGGATCATGAAATTCCAATTGCATTCATGAGCGATGTTCGAAAGATCATGAATTGAAATATAATATGATGGAGAAACATGTTTTTGCGGTGATCAAAGATGTCAAGCGGTTTCATTTTTATATTCTTAATTCTCACTATGTTGTGCTTGTACACAATCTACAACCATCAAGTCTATTCTTACACAACAAGAGTTTGAAACTAAGAGAGATAATTGGGTAGAAAAATTCTAAGAATATGACCTTGATATCAAGCCAACTAAGCTAGTCCAGGTAAAGGCTTATGTGAGATTATTACTTGAAGGAGTTGATGCAAAATTATCCAAAGAAGGAGTTGATGTTCTTGTTGTCCTCTTCCTCGCTTTAAAAGATGAATGGTATGTTGGTATTTCAGATTTTCTTACCTATAGAGAGTGTCCATCCCACTTGAGTGCTAAGAAAAAGAGAGCTATTAAGTTAAGCTCTCAGACAGTATGTATTATGGGAGAATGCTTTGTTCAAGCAAGACATAGATGGAAGATTCTTGAAGTGTGTGGACAAAGAGCAACAGAAGAAGTTGTTCTCATATTTTCATGATCAGGCTTGTGGAGGGCATTTATCTTCTATTGTCACTACCCATAAAATACTTTGTGCTAGGTACTATTGGCCTACATTGTTTAAAGATGCATCAAAATGGGTAGGTAAGTGTGAAGCCTGTCAAAATTTTGTTGGGAGACCTAAGTTGGCTACTTTGCCATTAAAACCAGTAGTGATTGATGAACCTTTTCAATAGTGGGGATTGGATTTCATTAGAACTCTTAATCCACCTTCCAATGTTGGGCATACTCACGTGCTAACTGCTACAGATTACTTCACAAAGTGGGTAGAGGCTATTCCAGTCAAAAGCACTACTTCGAGGTGGTGTGTAATTTCATCAAGGAGAACATCTTGATAAGGTTTAGGGTACCAATCAATATTGTGACTGATAATGCTTTAAATTTTCTTCTTCTAAGATGATGGATTTCTGCTATGGCTATGGAATTTCCCTTGCTCATTCTTCAAGCTATTATCCTTAAGGGAATGGATAAGTAGAATTAGAAAATAAGAATTCGGTAACCATCATTCAGAAGCTTGTCAATGACTCTCAAATGAATTGGCACAAGAAGCTCTATGATTCTCTCTGGGCGGATAGAATTACACCCAAAAGAACAATTAGGATATCTCCATTTCAAGTGGTGTATGGTGTTAAAGATTAGTTTGTCGATGCGAGTGGAATTACCAGCCTTACACTTAATGAAGGATATTGAAGATTCAAGCTTTATCAGTTCCTTAGACAAGAGGATCATGTATCTCTAGAAGTTGGATGAAGGCATGATGCAAGTTTTTGATAGAATCTCATCTCATCAATTGAAAGTGAAAGCTTTGTTTGATAAGAAGGCTAGACCCAGAGATTTTCAAGTGGGAGACATTTTTCTACTATGGGAAAAAGACATGAACCTTGAGGAAGCCATGGTAAGTTTGATTCTGTTTGGCTTGGCCCTTTCAAAATCAGACACTTTGCTAGAGAAAATTCTTTCTACTTGGATTATATGGATGGATCTTCTCTCCCAATTTCTTATAGTGGGAAATATTTGAATTTGTTCAAGTCCTAGGTTATTAGGAAGTTCTTCTGTATATTGTGTAAAGTGTTTTGGTTTTTGGTCGTTCCTTTGTGTTTTGTTTTTGGCTTTCCCTATTTTGGTTTGTTTCCCTTCCATGTGTGTTGTCTTCTATTTTGTGTTGCCTTTGACTTTATTTTCCCAATGGATAAGGCACTGATCTACCTTCCCATAGTTTTTCTTGGATTCTTGTCTTGCCATGTTCCTTTGTCTAAATCAAGTCATCCCCAAAGAGCCGGCTATTATCGGCCTAAAATTCCCTCCTTGTGAAAGATGAATTTACAGGTCCCAAGTGTTGGTACTCAATCTTTAATCCTACCGAGTTCCATTTAAAATTCCTCATTCTGTGTGTTTTGAAAAAAAATTCTATCTCCTTTCATGGATACGTGGAATTTATCAATATTTTTCTATGGTTGTGGACCATGTTGAGCCTTGCATTCCTTGAATTTATCTTTCTGCAGGAAAAATATTTGATTCAGGTGTAAATGGTGGCGTTTTTACCCTTCTCTGCATTTTCCTATGGTCGTCATCCCATAAAATTATTTTCTAGCATCTACGAATATGTGGTCACCTATAATTGGATGCGGTGTGGTTGGTATTTTTTTGAACTTGTGAATTTTGTTACATTTGTAAAAATGTTGAATTACCCTCATGTCTTCGCTAGATCCTAATTGTCTTTTCAAAATTATAAAGTGGCAGAGAAAAAATTCTTACTTTGGCCCCGCAAAGGGACACATGGCTATTTTCAAAAGTCAAAAGCGGGAGGTAGGTCATTTGAGAAATTTGGGAATTTGGTTTTATTTCCAAAAGGGATTAAAGTTATAAAATGAGTTGTGACTCAGCCGAGATGGGAAAAAGTCAAATATCGAGCTTGCATCAAAATCCAAGGTGGAAAGGCGGGCCCTTTTCTGTATTTTGAGGAATTATGGAAAAAGGCGTAAAGTTATACGGTGAAGCGCAACCCCACTGGCACCCAGGTGAAGCCACGTGTTTATGCATGCATTGAAAAGTCAAAGTGGGAAGACGTGTCATTGGAGCAATTTGGGAATTTTAGTTTTATTTCCAATAAGAGAGTTAAAAGTTATAAAGTGACTTGCGACCACACAGACGCCTAGGAGAAGGCACGTGGAAAGCCTGTATCAAAATCAGATGGGTGGGCCCAAATGTTCTGAAGTGCCATTTATCTAAAAGGCACAAAATATAAAAGTTTTCCCTAGACCCACTTCACCTAAATCTCTCCCATGTGGACGACTTAAATTCAAAGTTTTCAAAAGCAAGATGAATGGCTATGATATGATGCATCCGGTTTTTCACTGGGCATGAAAATGGCCGAGGCATTAGAGAAGTTTGGATGTCGGTTTCTTGAATCAGTTTCATCATTTTTGTAACCGAATATAACTATTTTGGAATCTATTTAGTAGGTTCTCTACGCCATTGTTCGGGTGGGATCCTGGTACTCTGTAGATGCAATAGATTCAAAAGTAATCAATACAAGTTTTTCCTTTCTTCTTATTCTTTATTTCTTTGTTCAAATTTGTGAATCATCCATCTTTGTGTGATAAGAAACTTTGTGTTCTTGTTAATATCATTTCAGGAAATTTGTGTCTGTGAAATTATATCTGTTATAAACACGAATGATTCTATTTTGTATCTCCTTTTCTCAATATGTATAAGGGTATACTCTGCTATCTATATTACCTGAAAGTATTGTTATGTTCTTCCTCTCTCATCTCCTTAGTTCTTCTATTCTTTCGTATTGATAATCTTTTGGGAATAAAACACTTCAAAATATCAGGAATCCACACTTTGAAAGTTGTACATTTGTATATAAGCTTTGTTTCTTTCTTTCAATAAGGGAACCTCTCCAATAAAGAGGAGGGACTTGTTGTCCCTAACTATGGTTTGTTAAAGTACAATTTTAAAACCAACAAGAGGATGAGCACTAAAGGAGAGGAGCCGAGTTTTGAAGAAGTGAGCACCCTAGTGGTCCACCTCTTTCAAAGCAAGATCAAAATGAGGTCGACGCTTGGGGAAAGTTATATTTAGATTTAAGGAAGGATTTACCTCTCCTCCGATAAAATAAACACAATTCCCCATTCCTTCATTATTTTCCTCATTTCTTCATTCCTTTATTCTTCCATTCTAACTATTTGTAAGAATCTTCCATTCGTTATTTCATTATTTGAAGAGTGTTTCTAAGGATAGAGAATAGGCATAGTGTGAGGTGATGTTGGGCCCCAAAATATCAGCTAAGTATAAGAAGACGCGTGGGCATGTGAGACCTAGTTGAAGAAGGGCGTGCAGGTTAAAGGCACGTAGGGAAAGATTCTAGCATTGTTTTGGAGAACACATGACATGCGTGCACAAGGAAAAGTAATTTTTGAACTTAGCCATATTTGGAATCCCAGGTAGCACACAAGAAAGGCATGACCCTTGTGGATAAGGTGCCAACATGGAAAATGTGGGATCGAAAGGGAATATTCCAGGCATGCGATGGAAGGTTCCAGAAGACATCATTACAAGGAGTGGAGAGCTTGGATATGTGAAGGCATGCTCCCATGGAGGACCACTTCAACACTTGGCAACTGATCTGTAACTTCTGAAAGGCATGGCGGTGGGTGCTAAGGTTATAAATACAAGTGCCATGGAAGAAAAAGAAGAGAAGAGTAGAGTAGATAGAGTGTGGAGAGTATAGATGAGAGAAGAGAGAGGCGAATCCCTGTAGAAACATAATGGAGGATGTTATGGGTTAGGGATTAGGAGAACTATGTAAGCAATGACACATTTAAGGGGATGGGTTTTCATTCTTATTTCTAAGATTATGAGCATAATATAGCTCTGATGCATGACTTGGCTCTGCATAGTTATATGAGGATCTATTATGACCTCAAGGGATGTAATGTGGATTATTAAATCTATTAAGATGAATATAAGGCTCTTTTATAAATCATATATGTGTTCAAGAGTATAATTCTTATGTATTTCCTTTTTGTATGAACCATTTCCTTATACTTGCTTGTTATTTCTCTTTTTTGGATGTAATAAGATAACAACTCATTCTAGAATGTGGCATGGTTCTTTATGCTCATTTCCATTTGAATATCTGTTATAAGATGATGCATTCTCATAAGACTCACATAAAGGACAGACTTGGTGCCTACGTATGCCTCGGTTGAGTGCCCAGCGCCCACTGGGTGATAGGTCAACGTGCATAGGATTAGACTATTTGTCTAAGGGTAAAAAATATGACTACATCTTGGTTCCATTGTTGGGACCTCTTTTCAAATTTGTTGTGAGAAATGGCATGCACCTTTTCCTTGTGATGTGTGATGACAGAGCGTTTGACCTTAGAAAGTGTTGAAACATGGTTCAAGAGCATGGAGGATGATTTTCTTGAAGATTCAACACTGGACCTGAGTTCAATGCATGTAGATGGGTAGAAGAAAACCTATACCATGAGATGTATGAGACATTATTTTTCTACTTCCCAAGTATAACTATATGAATGAATTTCAGCGTATGCATCCAAATGAAGCTTGTATTATAGATTGCGCATGTGGACCCAAGATGACTATCGAGGCTGCAACATGTAGATTCAACTTGGATATGTGTTATTGATCACTGGTGGAAGAGAGTGCTGACCAATTATACTCTTGAATATGCCATTTCTACATATTATTCCCCAGAAGTTATTGAGTTCGGGTTTTGAGGGAGCTTAGAGGATCATTTTTACATGTTATTCCTTTGGATATGAAACTCTTGGTCATGACCTTGAGTTTGGGGCATTTTCCCATGTCCAAATAAGCTTCTTTAAGTGTTGGGAGAGGAAGATAGGATGGAAGAAGATGGCAGACACTGTAGCTGATAAGAAAAGGGAGGAGAGACAAATCAAGTATAGCGAAGCACATGAAAGGGAGATGACTAGATAATGTGAGGTTACAAGTGTGATGGATCTATAGAGGTAGACATTATGGGAAGGAGTTGAGGTTCATACAGAGGAGGTAGAACACGAGCGATCTGTGTTACCCCATCTTGGCAAGCATGGGAGAGAAGCCACTTCACTTTTGATGAGAGTTCATCACATGGATAAAGAAGAGCCGTCGGCGTGCATCCGAACCCAATTGACAACCAACCTCTAGCGCTTCATTTTTCAGATCAATGGAGAAGTATTGTTAATATAGTTTGGTATCGGTGGGAGTAACCGATCTACACCCAGGAGATATAATTTCTCATTTGGAACATTTATGGTTATGTAAGCCATTCCTGTATTTAGAGTAATCTTTGCATAGTGTGCAAGTATGCAAGGATTGGGTATCACGATTCTGGAGGTGGCACTTTGGACATATAACTGGAAGTGGAACAATATCACAAACCATCGATGCACAATTCGGTGGGATGTTGGGGACACTAGGTGTGACCACTTCCAGACCTTTGCCAACTGCAAGAGGTGAATCTGGTGGGTCAAGATGGACAGGACTTGGAAGATCCTGTGGATCTAGTGGAGGAGGAAACACTTGAGGAAACCAAGGCTCTGGATCAGGAGGTTAAGGACCCCAGCCACCTCCCCAATTTTTTTTTAGATGTCTTTACACTTGTCAGACTATATGGGTATAGAAGATGTTGCACAACATGTGCACAAGTGTGAACTACTTTTTCACGTAAAAGGAGTCACTACCCCAGAGTGAAAGGTGAGTTAGTTTGCAACAACGTTACTAGGCCACACCCATAGTTGGTATAGGAAGTATGACCCCCATCAAATGGTGGTCGACTACACCGCATTGAATAATGCCTTCCTAGCAGAGTTCCATATCCCTGAGTTTGAGCATAAGAGCATCAATGCTCTGAAGGAGATCCAATAGGGAATACTAGAGAGTGTGTGGGAATATTATGTGTGTTTCAAGACACTCTTGTGTAAACTATCCTATGATATTCATCCTTCTCGACATATTTAATGGTTTTTAGAGGATTGATAAAACCATTTAGAAGGGATCTATCACACAAAACTTTCACAGACCCACGTGATGCATTAGAAGCTTCCCTACGCACCGAAGCTATTGGGAGAGTTGATACTAGTGTTAGTCCTTTTCTGGAGGCTCAAATTTTTGTAATGGCCAAGAAGATGGAGAAGTTATCTCAAACTCAACACATGAAGTTCGTAGTGGGCTATAGTATATAGACTGTGAAGTGGAGGGGAATGCAAAGGATAGTTTCCCTTAGAATTTGGTACGTGTTATGATGGTAGATTGTGAGATTTTCCATGGGGATCATGATGTAAGTAGATGCCCTCTACTCTAGTGCACAATCCACAAGAATGTTTCTTGTTATTGTAAGATTTATACCTCTACAACCCATGATACCAAGGATTACAGACTAATTGATCAGATCTATGATGCTATTGATCTGGTGTGCACCATACTAGCCTTACAAGTAGTTCCAAGGATGATGACCATCATTATGAAGGATGCGCAGATGGAGGAGCACGTGGAAAGGTTTTTGCGGAGTATTTTGTGGTCGCAGTAACCATGGTAGAGGACGAAGTGAGTTCCATGAGGAACTTGTTATAATTTTGGATCTACAGATCATTACAAACGTGAGTGTCTTGATCTATTACAATGCTCATGGTGTGGAAAGAAACACAAGTACGAAGAGTGTCCAAAACTTTATGAGCATATGAACCATCAAAGCATCGAAAGACAAATTTGTTGGGATGGTGAGCATCAAGAAGGCTGATTCACAGTGGATGCCAAGAGTGGCATGTGAGTTAGGGCTAGAATATGTGTTGGTGACGACAAGCAGAGGTCGTGCACGCCGAGAGATGCCAAAAAAGGACACTAGTTTTAAGAGAGGAAGTGGTACATGGAAAATATATAGAACTTGCTCATCAGAAGGAGGTGTATCAAGAGACTATGGATGTGATTCAAAGTTTGCAAGGGGAGATCCAATGTCTAAAGGATAAATCGAGGTAGTTAGAGAAAAGGAAGGATGTCAGGTTCCAAAGGATGACCTAGATGAGGTAAAGGAAGTGTGCAGGATGTTAATGTAAGAGTATATTATCCACTTGCTAGGAGAAAGGTTGAGAGAGAAGGTACCACATGCTGGAGTAGAGCACGAAAGGTAGATTTTGCATGCAAACCTTCCTCCTCACAACCTCAAATTTGACAAGGAGATTACTTTGAATGAGGTTTTTGATGGATGGCTTGTGAGCAATATTCTCATCGACATAAGAGCAGAGGTAAATGTTCTTACCTTAGATGCCTAACATCAAATGGATGGCCCACATTTTAGCCATCTTTGAATGTGTTGTACATGACAAAAAAACTAAGGAAATGCCCATTGGAGTTAAAGGATGCAATTATCACCATCCAAGGGGCCAAGTTCATGAAGAATTTGAAGTCTTGGCCCTCACCGAGGAAGACAACTTTCCAGTGTTACTTGGGCATCCATGGTGTTACAAGAACAATTCCGACCTGTGGTTTAACAAAGGGTATATATCATATTTGAGAACAAGGAAGAAAGGGTGGTCATTCCGTTGACAGATAGGAATTCAACACCTTATACTTGATCACTTAGGAGAAGAATTCCTTGTAGAATCTACATATGCTCCATCATAGATCCTAAGGTAATTCACCCCATAGAGGGAGTTATCCATCTTAAGGATGCCCAATCCTTGAGTGATACCACTAGTGTGGCATGCGACAATTAGGCACATGGGATCTATGAGTTGATTGGGAAATAGTTGAGAGGATCTATAACAAGGGTAAAAATGCGTGCTCACCAAGTGCCTTGACGAAATTATTTTTCCAGCTTACTCGGAGGAACATATCCCAAAATTTTCCTACAAGAAATGGAGGCTCAGTGGAATAATGAAGATGAGAGGAGGGGAATTCTCAACTATAACCTACTCGGAACTACAACGTCCCGGTGGTCTACAAATCGAGAGAACCTCCTAGAGTGGCATAAGGTAAGGATCACATTTTTGTAAGGTTCTCCAAGAGCAACACACCCACCTTTGTCATACACGACTACCATGGGAAAGAGACCGCTTTTCATATCCAAACATGTAGAAGGCATGGATGGGAATTACAAAAGCGTTACAACCTTCGTTATGGGTACATAATTTATATTCCACCTTATAAGGTTGTGTGTGCGCTTGGTATGTTCATTCGAGATGCATCGTCAAATAGGTAATTAGAAGGAGTTAGCGGTTGATCTCTTTCAATCCGTTGAGTATAGGAGTACCAAGCCATTAGTAGATAAGGTGTTGTAAGTGATCAACCACCATACGATGGGAGATAGTGCTATGGAAGAGGATAAGATGTTGGAATTACTAGGTGAAATTTACTTAGAGATGCACCTCAATGAATAAGAAATAGAGGAAATGAAACTTGAGCGAGTGTGCATGGAAAAGAAAAATAAAAATGGTCTATGTAATAGACAGAGAAGAGATGGAGTCTTTAGATGTTAACCATTCAGAAGGTACGTGTGAATTCATAGAAAATGTTGATGAGCGAGAACACGCCTACCATGAGCCCTTGAAAATAAATAAGGTTAACATTGGAACAGAGACATAACCTAAGGAAGCTATCATCGAGACTATTGGTTAGAAAAAGAAGTTTCAAAGGTCATTGATATGTTACACGAGTTCCAAGATTTGTTTCCTCATGGGTACCATGAACTCAAAGGTGTTCACCATTCCTTAGGGAGATGAATATCAAGTTGAAGGAAGGTGCACACCCAATTTGGAAGAGGCCTTATCGGATGAATCCAAATTTATGCATATGGGTCAAGGAAGAAATAGACAAGATGATAACATCTAGTATCATTGAGGTAGTGGAAGAATCAAAATGGATAAGCCCAATGGTTATCAGTATCAAGAAGGATGCTAGGATGAGAATTTGTGTTGACTACAGGGGATCTAAATGTAGTGTGTGTCATCGATCCTTTCCTAGCCCCCTTTTTGAAAGAAATTTTGGAGGGAGAGTAGCAAGGCGCAAAGTCTACTCCATCACGGATAGGTTCTCGGGGTATCACTAAGTCGGGATTGCAAAGGAAGACCAGAAAAAGATAGCTTTCGCCACCGAGGGGGAAATTTTTCCTACATGGTTATGCCTTTTGGATTGATGAATGTTCTGTTGTGTTCTCGTGAATCGTGGTACTAGCATTTCAGGATTTCATCCATAAGTTTCTTCAATTTTACCTGGATGGTCGGACTGTGTATGGATTGGTGAAAGACCATTGTGACAATTTGAGGCTAATGTTTGAAATATGTCGGCAATTGAGGATATCCGTCAACATTAAGAAATGTGTCTTTCTACTCCATTTGGAACCCTTTTAGGACACATTATATGTAAAGAAGGCTTATTAGTGGATCCCGCTAAATTTGCAGTTATTGTGGGAATAGGGGATCCTAATAATCAAAGCGTAATGTGTAGATTCCTTGGGCATATAGGGTATTATAGAAAATTCATCAAGGGATATGCCAAGATCGCCTGCCCTTAGAGGAATTATTAAAACACAAGAGTGCCTTTCATTGGGGAGAGGCGCAGCAGAAGGCATTTGACACTTTGAAGGATAGGCTTGTCACAATGCGCCCATATTACATTTTCCTTCTTGGGATAAGCCTTTCCATGTGCATGTTGATGCCTTTAGGAACAACTATAGGAGAAATTCTACCGCAACCTGGTGAGGGAATTGTTGATCATCCCTTGTTCTTTATAGGTAGAAAGTTGACACCAGTGATTAAAATTACACAACTACTAAGTGTGAAGCATTGTCTATGATCTATGCACTGTGTAATTTTAGATAGTATTTGTTGGCGATGCCATTTATATTCTACATGGACCACATGGCATTGAAATACTTAGTCAACAAGCCCGTGTTGCAAGGGTGCATATGTCGTTGGGTACTATTATTTCAAGAATGTGAGTTCATAGTGGTCGTAAAACCATGAAAGAGAAATTAAGGACCTAACCAATTATCAAGGATTAACTCAGGAGAGGATGCACAAAGCATTGAGGATATAATGCCATATGCAAAACTATTTAGTTTTTAACGCACGCCCTCAAACTTGGAAGATATCATCGTGTTCTTAAAAACTAGTGTGGCATTAGAATGGATGAAGGCTATGGAGAGAAATCCATTAGCAATATGCATCACACCTTACATGTTAATTAGTAGAGACCTGTATGAGTTAGCTCATGATGAGGTTCTACGTTAATGTGTATTAGAGCACAAGAGCACAACAATTATGGAGGAATCGCATGGTGGGTTAGCTTGAGGTGTTGAACCATTTGAAAAATGGGAAATCCACTTTGTAGGGCCAATTTCTCTAGTCGCGCAAAGGAATGGTTCATGGTATATCATCACTTGCACTGATTACTTGACACGGTGGGCACATGTAGCACCTAGGAAGGATTGTACCGCAACAACATGTGCTATATTTTACGGGAGAACATAATTAATATGTATGGTTTCCTTTAATTTTAACAAGTTATAGGGGTACACACTTTCTCAATGAAACAGTTAGGATTCAGTTAGCATAATTAATGGTGGCCCATCATAAGAATACCCCATATCACCCTCAAGCAAATGGAACTACTTGAGGTATTTAACAAGATACTAAGTCACACGTTAACTAATATCTATGATGTTAGAAGATAGGATTGGGATGCCAAAGTATCGGTCATTCTATGGGCATATAGGAAAACCTACAAGGGGTTCAACAAGGCCACACCATTTTAATTGGTGTTTGGCATAGAGGCTATTATACTAGTTGAATTCATGTTACCATCACTTTGTATAACGCGTGCGAAGAGGGTTATCTAATGAGCAAGCCCCGGAAGAAAGAATTGATAAATTGATGCGGTTAGACAAAAGGCGATCACTTGCTAGATGGAATTAGAAGATTGAAAAAGCAAGAAAAAGGCATGGCATGATTTCCATATCAAGAAAAATAAGTTTTAGGTTGGGAAGATGGTGTTGTTGTATGATTCCAAGTATCTACGCCATCCTGGGAAGTTGAAAGTCAATTAGTTGAGACCCTACATCATCTTGTACATTCTTGATTCAGGTTCTTTCTAATTACAAGTGCTAGCTAGGACAAGGTTACAAGGTCACTTCAATGGGAGTAAGCTGAAGCCCTACTGTAAATAAATCTTCTTGGTGTTTGTAATAAGGCAATATTGCCAGTTAGCTTAGAATTTCCCTTTATGCTTTTTTTTCCCGTGTTTCCTTTCTCATTGTTTGTTCCTTTCTTTTTTTTTTTTTGGTGACTTGTGCATCGTTAACCACATTATTTTTATAGGTTTGTGTATGTGCAAAGGATCGTTTATCTCGTTTAGTGTGGGGTGGAGTGATATGAAGTATAGTCCTGTAATACAAGTTTGAGCTAGTAGTAGAAGTTGCGGTGAATGTACCAGTTGAAGGAAAAAAATGTGCATAAGGTTAAGAAGTGCGGTGGATGAGAATGGTTGGTGTCGGGAAAAATATTTGTAGAGACCACGTATAAAGGATGAAGAGTGCGAAACAACATGAGGTAGGTGAGGTTAAAAATTAGGTAAAGGATAGAATAAGTTCCTTCAAGACTTGTTGATGTGCGTGTAAGAGTCTTCATTCCATTTGGATTTCCGCGTGTCGAGAAGGTTGTCAATTTTTGCCCAAAATTAGGTGCACAGGTAAGTGTGCTTGAAGTCAACTTAGTGGAAAAATCCACATTTAATGTTAAGGTATGTTAGTAGGTGATATAGCATTTAATTCTAGAAAGAAGGAAAAGCTATAAATACAAAGTCAAGAAAGTCATTTGTTACCTTGCGATTACGAAGTGAAAGAAGCTCTTGCGAACTAGAGCATCCAGAGAGAAATTTGTGCGAAGAAAGGAGAATCCAAGAAATTTGAGTGTGCATCTAGAGTAGATCTATGAACCAGAAGGAAGGAGTACACGGGCATGAGGAAGGTTGTGTGAAGAGCGCAATCTTGTGGAAGGATTTCTGGTTAGGGTTTGGCAGCTAGGGCATGGAGAAAGAAGGATTCATTCTAGGAGTTAAAGCTTTGAGCTTTGGGATTGAGCAGAGTAGTAGAGTAGAGCAAGAGGAAGGAGTATTTAAGTTCATTCCAACTAGAAAACATGGCACCTAGGAAACCAACCATTTCACCAAAGAAAACAAAGGGAAAGGGAAAGGGAAATAAAACCACTTCCATTGCAAGATCAAATGAAGAATGGTATGCAGAGATGTAGTACCTAGATGGGGTATTGCTAGGAAAAGAGTGGGAGTCACACTTATAAAATATGGCCATGAGTGATTATAACCATCACACGAGCACAACCAAGAAGGAAATGGCACTAGAGTTCATCTAACTAACTAACAAGAGGACACCAGATGGGATGCCCATTTACAACGATGAGGTAAAAGTCAAATTGGAGAAGGTTGGATTATTGTAACTATATGAGTTACCATACTTTGGCAAGCCTGAGTGCCTTTACCAATGGTTGATGTCATGCGTGTGTTAGGATCACTTTTAATTTGCGGGGCACTAGATGCGCATCACACCAGGCCGATTCCAAGTTCGCATGCCTTAATTGTGAAGAAGATAGCATCGATGATGATCTAAGTGATAAGGAGGCTATCAAGGAGACTGTAGCCACATATATGAATACACGAAGGGGTCATGACACTTTGACATTGCTTTGATTCTAGACCTAATTATGAGGATTTCCATGCACTTGGTGACCAAGCTCAATGATTAGGAATGGTGGACACAAGTGAACAAGGCATGGCTAAATGTATGCTGAAAGATATCAGAAGGAACCATCTACAACTTATTCAGTTTCATCATGAAGGAGATTACAAGCACCACTTAGGAGGGAGAGAAGATACTCTTTGGTAACATTCTCCTCACCATTGTATTTTTAGAGATTGGAGTGCCCAACGGGCCATAAAATTTTGTTTGGGAGTATCCAGAAGAGGATTCCTCACTTGCAAAAAGGTTTATAAAGTACACTTGTGAAACCATGACGGCCACTCACAAAGCATGCCTGGAGAAGTGGTATAAACGAATGTGTGATGCATTCAGGGTAGAATGGAGGATCCCAGAGTAGTTTCCCATGCTTGTGAATGGAGAGGCATAGTTTGCAGTATACCAACACTTCTACATTGGTATATTTACATTGATAGATGGGAATATGAGTCCATGGTGCAAACTACCCTTCTCCTTCACCGCACAATACTTCCAAGCCAGATTTAATCGGTTTAGGGAGGCCAAGAGACTAAGGTTCGACCTTAGTGAGGTAGATATAGACCACCATGAGCTACACTAGAATCTCATTTACCCAAATAAGTGCGCATACGTGGAGAGATATGTCTCCCACGAGATATAAATGATGAAGCCTTTAACGCTGCCAATTACAAGAAGGACCGCAAAGAAGTGTGTATCTCGCATAAGGAAAAAATATGAAAAAGGTTTTTACTTGGAGAACGATATCTCCATTCCTCGAAGACCCTACAGGAAGGAAGAAATCCATGCCTAGAAAGAGAGAAATAGAAGAGGTGCGAGAAGACACCAAGTGTTCAAACCATGCAAATAGTGAGTGCGCTGAAAGCAAGCACTAAGCCTAATACTTATGCATGGAGAAATAAATATCTTATCAAGGTGAAGACCCCGAAGAAGATGCGTCGAGCATGAAGATCCCCACACCCATGAGAGGGATCTCCAAGGAATACATCACCTATCAAAGAGAAGAAAAAGGAATAATCTATTATACTGGAATTCCCAAAGAAGGAAGAAGCAAAAGGTGACTGATGAGGCATATTCGAAGAAACTTAAATTCTAGATGTTTACATCGGTGACAAGGATGATGATGATGAGACTTAAGGAGGTGAAGACCATTCAGTCTATGAGGTGCATGATTCTGAGGATGAAGGAGATGAGGAGTATAATGAAGAAGATGAGGAGAAGGAGAATGAAGAAGAAACCGAGGCCCAAGGTAAGGGGGTAGGCGGGAAGAGAATACAAAGGACCAAAGGACCCCAATCCACACAAACAAACATATAGAAGAGGCCGCAGAGAGAGAAGTGATGGGAATTATCAAGAATCTGGTGGAAAAAGAGGTATAACGTAGCGTCGATGAGGTGTTGAAGGAAGTTGAGGAGGAAAGCATATAAAAAGAATATGAAAACATGGGAGGAGATACAAGTTTGACTGTAAGCTTTCCAAAATCCACACAGTAGGGAGTAAGAACACAAAAGATGCACAAGTTCAAGGAATGAGCTACGCGATGATGTAAACAAAGTGTTGTGCACGCACTTTCAAAGCACCATACCAATGGAGCAATTATTTGCAATGGCTTCATTTGATGAGGAAGGTGCATACCATGGGACGAGGAAAATACTATCATGGGAATTTGAGTCCCACATTGATGAGCTTTGAATTTGAAATAAACTAAGGAGAACTGATGAAAGTGACTACAAAAAAGGAATAAACCCTTGGTAAACACCTAACAATTATCGGATCAAGAAATCTACAACGCGCTAAATAAAGTTTTATTATGTGCAATGTATGATGGGAATTACGAAGGGGATATTTTAAAGGATTCATATTAGAAGGAGAGAAACATTGGGAGAGGAAGAGGGGTGAAGATGAAGGGGTTAGAGGATGGAAAAGTGTGGGTGCAACGAAAATAAAAAGTAGAAACAATGTGAAACTCAAACGTAGAACAACATGACGTCGTATATGGAAATCCTTTAAAGGAGAACATGGGTGTTGTTCAAGACGTTGTGGAAACAATTTATAGGTATATATGTGAATGTAAGGAGTGGTAGAAAAATATTGTGGAAGTGAAAATGCAACAAAAATAGACAAAGGCTCACCCCTAAAATAAAAAGCAAACCAAAACAAAACTACCCCCTCATGGCTTTCATATGTATTGTTGATCTAATTGTTATATATTAGGTGGAATATTGCTTAATAAATACTCTTACACTATATATCAAATGTCTCCCCTGTTTTTATAATCTTCAATCTATTTGTTTTTACCTACATATCATTTTATAATAAAATATTTATGTATCTACTCCTCTTGGTTACTACATATTAAAACATGTCCGAATCTCCCACCCACTCATCAAATTGTTAAGTAAGGCAAGTCACTTGCACACATTGTATTGGTGTTGGGAGATTTCACAATAATTAAACATCACCCACACCTTGTATGCCTTTTTATCAATATTTCCTTGATATGACAAGTATAATAATGAAATTTTAGGGTTTATAGGTTATATATATTTTAGATTTATCCTCATCCTAAATGCCATTATCAATTTTTGGGCTGAAAAAAATAGCCTAAGTGTTGGATGCATAAATGTAGGGTGTGGGAAGAGAGTGTGGCGGTACAAAGTAAGGTTGAAGTGCCTAGGATCGAACTTAGCCTTTTTGTTGTTAGGGATATTTTGGCGATGGAGTGTTGAGCATGTGATAACATGAAGACTTGCAGGTCATACAAGGCTATTTTGGTATGTGCAGCAGGTTTGAGCACCATACATAGTTTCGATATGATAATAGGGTTTCTACTTAGAGTTAACTATAGAAAATCTATTATTAGAGTAGTTACATACTTTTCTATTACTTTGTAAAGGCACATGGCTATTATTAGCATGTAGCCTATTTTTGGAAGGTGCATAGGTAGTGAAGGGAAAGTCCCCACCCCTATATATATGTATTGATTTGCATGGTTTTGAGAGACCAATTATTGTAGAGTTATGTTGTAGATTTGTTAGCATGCATAACCATGGAAACTGGATCTTGAATGTATGAAGCTTCTATGTTTTGCAGTATTTAATATAATTGATCATATTGGCTAGATATTGGTGTTAGATGTGACTGAATCTAGTTCTTGCATGGTAAATATCATTATAATCATTGTTTAGTCAATCTTTCATATGGTTTAGATCTAGATTTGGTTCATGTACTTTGTATTTTAATTGATTATATGTTATGGACCTGAATTATACATATAATCATGCTAACATTTTGGACAAGAAACTCTAAAGAGAGACCTGGTACCCTTGCGTGCTTCGGGTGAGAACTTAGTTCAAGTTGAGTGATGTGCCAGCGCACCTTGGGATTTGTGGGTATATTCTATACTACATCATTGGTTCCATTGTCGAGACCTCTTTCTTAGCTTTTTTTCAGGGTGTTGCATGATGAAGACATACTGATTAACCCTGGCCAGTATTGTGGAGTGGTTAGTAGATCTAGAAGAGGAGTATGCTCGTAGATTCAACACCAGAACTGATTTTAATGCATGTGCATGGGTCGAGTAGAATCTATATGACTCCTTATATGAAAGATTCTTTTCTATCTTCCCGATAGAATTGTACAAGTGGCTGGTTGCTTATGTGTCAAAGAAGAATTGGAGGTTTCGCATGCTTGTTTGGACGCAGGAATAATTTCAGGTCTTGTATGATGCAAATCTGATTTGGACACACTCGGTGGATGTCTAGTTTCATGGTGTTTTGAACAACTATATTCTTGAGTATGTAGTTTTAAATTACTCTTTCCCAGAGGTTGCTTTGAGTTTCATTTTTTTCATGATCCTAGAGGATCATATTTGTGTGGTATTTCACTAGTGATTAAGATCCTAATTGTAACCTTGGATTTGGAAAAGAAGTTGATGGCTAACTAAATCCCACCACATGTGGGGCAGGAGCAGGTTTGGTGAGGATGGTGGACCTAGTGGTAAAAAGAAAGAGGGAAGAAAGGCGGCTTAAGACTTAAGTTCAATGAGGCGCACGAGAGGGATCTAGAGAAGCAAAGGTGGAGTTGCAGAATGGATGGCATTATGGAGAGAGATGGCTTGTGAAGGATTTGGAGCTCATGTAGAAGATGTGGAGCCAAAGCATCTAGATCTCCCCATTTAGGAAAGCATGGTAGGGAACCCTCTTCACCTCAAATGAGAGCATGTTAGTGGAGACTTTTCCCTTACACTTGATTTTCTAGTTTCTATGACAGTCAATAATCAACAAGTTAGTGTGAGTAGTAGAGTTGCAGTAGATAGAGTTAATTTATAGTCAAGTTCAAGAGTTAATTAGGGAGCTTATTCATCTATGGCACAATCGTCATCTACTTTATTTGGAGGACCAGTTGGAGGCATATTTTTTACGCATCGTCGGCATAGAATGTAGACACATAGAACCCTGGCATCACATCTGGAACTAGTGCAACTTCACAAAATGTGGGCATTCAATTTAGCACAAACATCGAAAGAAGGTAGCCAATATTCCAACCTCGTTACCTACTAGAGGAGGTGGATCAAGAGAATCAAGAGGCTTGGGCACTGGATGATCTGGTGGATCTGGAGGCGGTGGAAATACAAGAGGAAACACATGAGGCTATGGATCTAGTGGGCAAGGTCCGCACCAACTTCAGCAAATATATATGGACATGTCTCTTCATCTTTTAGAGTATATAGGTAACCAAACATGTGCATATATGTGATATATTATAGCGCCACAAAAGGGATTACAAATCTAAAGCGTAAGGAAATCTAGTTCGCAACTACGTTGCAAGGAAAAACGCATAGTTGATATAGAAATTTTGATCCTGATCAAGCTTGTGTGGATTATACAAAGACCACTGTGAGATACTTTCTTAAAGGAATTTTATATCCCTGAGTTTGAGCAGTTGTAGCATAAGCGCGCTTAAGAATATTAAGCAAGGTGCTACTAAGAGTGTTTGGTAATATGATGCAAAATTCAAAACTCTTTTGTCTAACCTATCTTATTACATACATGCGAGCCATTATGCACAGTGGTTTGTTGGCATACCGATCACACCCTTCGAAGGTAACTTTCCCATAAAACTTACATAGGTCTACGCGAAGCACTTGAAGTAGCTCTTCTCGATGAGGTGGTAGGAAGTGTGGACACAAGAATGGACCCTATTAGTGCGTAATCACAACACCTCAAATGGCCCGGGTGTGTAGTGGGGAATTTGGTGTGATTGCACAATATGGTACCATCTCTCAAGCTGTGGTACTTGCAAAACTTGAGATGGACCTCCGGAGAAAGTTGGTTCTTGCTTCCTAATCTTCCTACCACAAGCTACTCCAAAGCGGTGTAGAACCTATTTTATCCTAATCTAGCCATTCCAAGGGGACAGAGAGAGAGAGAGAGAGGGTGAAAGATCCTACACTAAGTGGTGATACACTAGAAAGGAAGTGGATGATCACAAACCCGATTTCTGAAGTAGAGAGAGGTGAGCGAGAGGATAGGGTGGACAGAATGCACCACGCTATCCTAGAGATAGATTTCACACAAAAACCACTTTGAAACCCATTAAAAATAGCTCCCAAGACCTGCAACAAACATCAGAATATACATGGTATACCCTACAATGATGAGAGGTAAGAAGAGACAACAAAATAAGCTAAGGATGGAAAGATGTATCATGAAACATATTCTATTTCTTCACAATGTTACACAATACATCATCGGTGGGAAAGAGGCAATAAAACACCATTACGAGCCATGGGAGGAGGCTTAGACTCCGCTGCTACCCTAAGGAAGAAAAAGAGAGGGGGAAAAGGAGAAAAGCTGACCCAAAGATTTGAATATGCATCTTCACTATAATATATAGGAAGAATAAGAGAGAGAGAGGAGGGAAAAATTTGAATCCTACTTCAACCACTTTGGAGATACACATTGAATCCTGCTTTGAAATCTCAACCACTATCAATCAATGACCCTCTCAAATCCACCTATAATATATCAATTTTGGTTCCCTCTGTCTGCTCAACATGTTGAAGAAGTAAGAACGACGGATCAAATCAAATCATATCTAGTAGTTGAAGTAATTAGGCTCTGTATTAATGGCCTGGGAGACATTTTCTTATTTTTCACCCAATAAATCCTATTAAAGATAATATTTTATGTCTCCATGGCATAGAGGGTGTCAAGATGTTTCAAAAAGTCTTATCCCACCCAAATCTGAGTCTCCAGTCAAAATATATGGCCATTTGAATATTTGGGTCGTGGGTGCACAATATTTGAAAGAGTCTGTCCATACAAAGTCCACGTGGCAACCTCACACACCTTGGATATCCACCCCCTACCTTTTTCTCTTGAAATAGTGCCAAATTGACACATGGAAGCTTCCATAGGCTCCATGGTGTTCCTTTGTATTTTGCCTCGCCTCTCTTCATGTTTGGCGAGGCCGAAAGTTTGACTCTAGACACGTGGAGGCTTGGTACTCATTTGGAAGCCCACTAAAAATTTTACGTTTGAAACAATGTTGTGTTGACACTTGGCTCCATCTATTGGCCTGCCTCTACTTTGACTATTCAACCCCTAAATCTATCCCTTTTTGGACCTAGGACACGTGGCGAGCCCGCGCTCGTTTAGGGACTGCCTCCAAATTTCCTTTTGAAAGCGTGCCAATGAGACATGTGGAGGATTCCGCTGGTTCTCTATACTTAACCAATTTTGGGCCCGCTCTGTCCCACTTTTTTTAATTTGGGATACGTGGTGAGATTGCACTCATTTGGGTGTCCGATTTTAGATTTACCTTTGGAGATGTCTTTGAGATAACGCATGGCAGCCTTCTGCTTTAAGCACCTTTATACTTAGTCATTTGGGCCTACTCGATTTTTGACCTCTGTTGACCATTAGCTATGTGGAGGGCTAGCACAAGTTTGAGTCTCCACTCAGGATCCCACTTTTGAATGTGCACCGTTTGGACACTTGGCACCTTCCACTGAGTCAAAGAATTTTCAACAAATGCAAATTTTGGCACTCTAAACACGTGGAGGCCTCGATGCTCGTTTGAGTCCTTTTTGATTTTAATCTTTATAGGTGCATCTTTTGGACACTTGGTAGCTTTCTCTGTCTCCTCCATACTTAGCCAATTTTGGGGCTCATTCTGAGTCTTCTGCAAAGCCTAAAGACTTTGAGCCTTCACCATTTCTTTTCCTTTGAGCCTCTAGTTTCTTCGACATTGTCTTATCTTCCCGACCCTAGTATTCCATTTTAGAGCCCGCCTCGTTACTTGTCTATTGGATTTAGGGCATGGGCTCAAACGATAGAACCATTCTTTTGAATTTATTTCGTATGGGTCGTGTGTGATCCAATTTTTTTGGGGGTGAAAATTGAGATAACAAGCCCATTCTTGGAAGCTCAGATTAAAGCAATGGCGAAGAAGTTGGAGAGATTATATACTAATTCAGCGCATGAGACATGCAAAGCAGAATCGATGTATAGACTATGAAGTAGAGGGCATTCTAAGGATAGTTTTCCTCAAAAATCGGTGTGCTCCTTATTCTTATATTGTGAGATATGTCACTTGGACCATAGTTCAAGTTGGTGTCCATTATTGCAGTGCATGATAAGAAATAATGTGTCTAGTTACTATAAGATTTGTAGGTCCTCAACTCATGATACTAAATATTACAGATTGATCAATCAGATCCATGATGTCATTGATGTTGACGTATGATAGATTGGTGTTGCAAATAATTCCAACGAAAAGGGTGAACATCGTGACTATGATCATAGTGAGGGAAGTTCTAATACTAGTCATGGTAGAGGTCGAGGTTACAGAGTGGGATTCAGAGGTCGAGGTCATGGGGGAGGAAGGAGTGAGTTCCCTCATGGAACTTGTTATACATGTAAATCTCCTTATCACTACAGGCATGAATGTTCACAGAATATTGTGTGTTGTTTTTATGGAAAGAATCATAGTTATGAAGATTTCCCCAACTTGTATGAACACTTAAGCAAGAAACACAACTAAGAAAATAAGGGTATAGGAATGGTTAGAACACAGCGTGCCATGGAAGATCACTGGATGCCAAAGCTAATGCCGATCCTGAGTTTGTACCTGTAAATATCACCATATGTGTTGAGGCTACGCGCGCTAGGGAATATCTGCAATAGAAGCCTACCATTACTAAGGAGGAAATCCTTCATGCCAAGTATCTAGAACCTATGCATCAAAATGAGGATTATCAAGAGACCATGGAAGTAATTTAGAATTTATAGGGTGAGATACAATGTTTGAAGGAACATTCATGGAATTTGAAATAAAAGAAAGAAGTTGATCTCCATCAGACAAATGTTGACGACTTGAAAGAAGTTTGCAAGATGTTGCACCAAGAGAACATTATTCCTTTGTTGGGAGCTAGTTGAAGGGAAACACTCCACGTGGGAATGAACATGAGAGACAAATTTTGCATGTTAATCTTCCTCTGGAAAGTTTGGATTATGACAAGGAGATTACTCTAAATGTTGTTGTTGATGGTTGGATTTTGAGTAACATCTTGATTGACATAGGCACGGAAGTAAATGTGCTCACTTTGGATGTATGGGTTTAGATGGGTAGGCCTCCATTACAACCATCTTCTAATGTGTTGTTCATGGAAAACCAAACTAAGGAAACACCCATTGGAGTTTTAAAAGATGTGTCCATTACTATACAGGGGGCCAAGTTCACTGGGGACTTTGAGGTCTTAGCACTTGTAGAAGCAGACAAATTTCCCAAATTACTTGGGCACCCTTGGTGTTATGCAAACAACATTGAATTACATTTCAACAAGGGGTATATCAGCTTTGAGAACAAGGAAGAGTGTGTCATCATACCTATGACAAATGGGAAATCTATACCTTATGTAGAGCCCTTAAGTGAAGAAGACTTGAACAAAATTTATGTGCACACCATTCGAGATCCAGAATTTCTTGAGCCATAAAAGGAAGGAGTTATCCTGTGGTATGATGCAAAATACTTGAATGATACTACAAGTGTTGTATGTGACAATTGGGCACATGAAACTTATGAAATGGTTGGGCCCGAAGTGCGAAGTATGGATGTGCGCATCAAGAAGCCACACAAAGATTAGGTGTTTAGGCAGCAACCAGATACCAAAGTACACAGGTGAAGATAATCCAAAATTATTCCTTCTTGTTATGGAGGTTCAATGGAAATGTCAGGTGGAAAGAAGGAATATGCTAGTATATACCTTGCATGGGACGACAACGCTAGTGGATTGTTCACAGGGATAATCTCTTGGAATGGAGAGAAGTAAGGATTGCTTTATCTACTCGGTTTCTAAGGAGCAATGTGCCTACTCAGATTTGTGCCTTTCATGGTAATGATCTTGTTCAGCACCATGTTCAATAGTGTGAGAGACTTTGGATAGTGGGGTAGGAAGCTTTACCACCTTTGTTGTGGGTGCACAAGTTTTATTTTAGCTTGTGAGGTTGCACGCATGCATGTTATATCTATACGAGTTGAATAGAGAAACAAAAAATTGGCAGGAACTTACTTAACGCATGACTCAGACCTTTGATTACTTTTCCTCTAAACCTCCGGTGAATGAGGCGTTGTAGGTTATGAAGTGTTTAACTATGGAAAATGATTTGAAGGTCAAGAGTTACTTTAGGAGTTGTTGGGAGAATCAGACCTGGTGGTGCACTTTGAAGAGGAAGAAATAGATGTTGAACAACTTGGGTGTGCCTACCTAGAAAGATAAAAGGGTAAGATGATTTACATGGTTGATGATGAAGAGGTAGAGAACCTGGATATTGAGCACACAAAGGGTACGCATGAAGTCTTGGACAGTGTAGATGAGAAGGCGTGTGCCTATCATGAGCCTATGAAGACCAAGAAAGTGAATATTTGAACAGATGTTGGACCTAAGGAGGCCATTATTGGAGATTATTGATCTGACTCTATAGTTGTTAAGATTATTGAACTACTACATGAATTTCGGATTTGTTCCTAGAGGTTGTCATGAGTTAAAAGGTGTACATGATTCATTAGGAAAGATGAAGATAAAATTAAGGGAAGGTACACACCTAGTCCTGAAGAGGCCTTATAGGATGAATCTGAATTTGCGCGTAAAAGGTGAAGGAAGAGATTGACAAAATGTTAATTTATAGAATTATTATGCCAATTGAGGAGTTAGAATGGGTAAGCCCTATGGTGATCAACATCAAGAAAGATGGTAGAATCAGGATTTGTGTGGATTATAGGGAGTTAAATGTAGCATGTGTGATTGATCCCTTTCCCACACCATTTATTGAGGAAATCTTAGAAGGCATTGCAGGTGTGAAATATACTCCTTTACTGATGGGTTCTTTGGATATCATCAGGTGAGGATAGCTATTGAGGATCAAGAGAAGATGACTTTCACCACCAAGTGGGGAAGTTTTGCATACACGGTTATGCCCTTTGGATTAAAGAATGCACTTGCAATATTCTCGCATAGTGGTACAAGAATTCTAGGATTTTATTCACAAGTTCTTATAGGTGTATCTAGATGATTGGACAGTCTATGGGCTCGTGAAAGATCATTGTGATAACTTGCAGCTAATGTTTGAGAGATGTAGGCATTTGAGCATCTCCTTGAACATTAAGAAGTGCATATTTGCCACCCCTTTGGAATTTTGTTGGGACACATCATCTATAAAGAAGGCTTGCTAGTGGATCCTGCTAAGGTAGCTGTGATTTTGGGCTTGGAGGAACCTACTAGCCAAAGTGAGGTGTGTGGATTCTTGGGGCACACAAGTTATTACAAATATTTTATTAAGGGATATGCCAAGATCGCCGCGCCTTAGAATAATTACTCAAGGGAAAAGGAAATTTCTATTGGGGTGAAGTACAATAGTGAACGTTTGAGACTCTAAAGGAAAGTCTTACTACAACACCTATTTTGTGCTTTCCTTCATGGTCGAAACCCTTTCACATGCATGTAGACACCTCTGGTATGGCCATTGATGTGGTACTAGCTCATCCTAGAGAGGGGATCGTTGATCATCCTATTTGCTTTGCTAGCAAAAAGTTGACTCCAATAAACAAAATTATACAACAACAAAGTGTGAGGCCTTGTCTATGATCTATGTGCTCCATAAGTTTCGACAGTATTTGTTGGCTACACCTTTCATATTTTATACAAACCACATGGCATTGAAGTACTTGGTGAACAAGCCTATTTTGTAAGGGCGTATATGTCATTGGGTACTGTTATTTTAGGAGCTGAATTTTACGGTGGTGGTTAATCCTGATAAAAGAAATTATGGTCCAGACCACTTGTCAAGGATTCAATCAGGAGAGGATGTACAAAGCATTGAGGATACAATGCCAGATGCACAAATGTTCAAGTTGATCCAACACCCTCGGACTTGGAATATATTGTAGTATTTTTACACACGAGTGTGGCACCCGAAGGGATGAAGGATTTAGAAAAGAAACAACTTGTTAATCGTGCCATACCTTACATGTTGATCAATGGGGACTTATACAAGTTGGGTCATGATGAATTTTTGTGTCAATGTGTACTTGAGTGTGAGCATGATGCAATTATAGTAGAGGCTCATAACACTATTACAAGTGGACATTATGCAGGAGATGCCACTGCGCACAAGATTCTACTAGTTGGCCTATGGTGGGAGACATTATATAAGGATTGTAAATCATATTATAAAGCATGTGACCATTTTTAGCACCTTGGAAAGCCTAGACAAATAGATGAGATTCCTTTGAGACCTATTACTAGTGTAGAGCCTTTTGAGAAGTAGGCAATTGATTTTTTGGGACCTATCTCCCAAATGACCACGTGCATGACCAAATTGCACTATATTATAACTTGTAAAAATTATCTTACAAGGTGGGTGGAAGTGGCACCTACAAAATATTGTATTGCATCTACGAAAACATGATTTCGTGGGAAAATATTATTAGCAGGTATGGCTGCCCTTTAAGTTTAACAAGTGATAGGGGTACTCATTTCCTTAATGAGACTATCGAAAACTATTGATGAATTCATGGTTGCACACCATCGGATAACCCCTTATCACCCTCAAGAAAATGGAACTACTAAAGCCTTCAATAAGATATTGAGCCATACCTTGAAAAAAATTTGTGATGTGGGAAGGAAATATTGGGATGATAAAGTCTTTGTTGTACTTTGGGTGTATAGGACAACCTACAAGAGGTTGAATAAAGCAACACCTTTTTAGTTAGTGTTTGGCGAAAAATCAGTTCTACCCATGGATTCCATGTTACCTTCATTATGTATTGCATGCGTAGGAGGTTTGACTAATGAGCAAGTGTTGGAAGAATGAATTAAAAATTTGATGAAAATGGATGAGAGGCGTGCCATAAAAAGATGGAGTCAAAAGTAAGAAAAATCCATAAAGAAGGCATGGCATGATAGGCACATCAAGGATAAGAAGCTCGAGGTGTGGTAAATGGTACTTCTGTATGATTCAAAGTTTTTGTGCCATCTAGGAAAGCTTAAGGTGCAATCTGGTTGGGCCCGTATGTTATAACTTATATACTTGACTCAAAGTATGGATGGAACATGTTTTCCTGGTTACTTCAATGGGAGTAAGCTGAAGCCCTACTATAAATAAGTCTTCTTAGTGTTTGTAATAAGGCATTATTGCCACTTAGATTAGGTTTCCCTTAATTCACTTCCTTTATATGTGTTTCCTTCATCATTACTATGATTTTTCAATTTAGGTCAATGTTTTGTGTAATAAGTGATCTTGCGCACCGGAAGCCGATTATTATCTAAAGTGTTTTCATGCACAGAGGACCACGCATACCCTTAGTGTGGGGTGGATAAAGAAGGATCGATTGGTACATAAGAGAAACAAACTCATGGGTGACCATAAAAGGGACATGCTTTCAAAATAAGAAAACTTCAAGAAGATTTCTCAAAATTGAGACCATGCGTAAGGAGATGGGCACTCAATATAATGCAAAGGAGGCTGCAACATTAGAGACTACATAGGATGAGTCACATTGGATAAGTACTTCAGCGCAAGGAAGTGTGGGTAGAGGAGATCTGTGACAGAAAGGTAGTAGGCACGCCAAAAAGTTATGACTGATGCACGAGAATTTGAGGTGCGAAACAAAGAAGCGCAAAATGTGTGGAAGTAGAATTAATGCCACGTATGGTGGTAGGTGGAGCAATTAATGAAGGGGATTTTTGAAAATTGTTATAAAGCCAACGTTTGAAATGTCATTTGGTACCTTGCAATTTTGAAGAGAAGTGATAAGTGTGAAGAAGAGCTAGAGAAGACAAGCACTCTGCAGATCAACCAATCCTATTGGGAATCAAAGCACATTGTTGAGCATTCAAATGCAAAATTAAGATTTGGGTAGTGGTGCGTGTGCGTGGAAAAGGGTTTAAGTGTGACTAGGGTTTGAGGAAGTTAGAAAACAACTAGGGTTTCATTCACACTTATAGATTTGAAAGGAGAAATGACACCACGGAGGGCTCCAGTTATGGAGAAAGAGACCGATGACCTAACAAAAGAATGGTTAGTAGAAATGTTATACCCAGAAGAAGTGATCAAGGGATGACCATGGAAATTAAAAATAACACAGTGTAGGGTTTCCGACATCAACCATTGAACCAATAAATGCATGAAGAATATTGCACCAGAGGTCTACAGGAAGACTAACTAGTGGTTGGTAGATGGCACTAGGGTTTTGGATGCCTCTGTGAAAAATCTACTCGACAGACATGGGGGCATGCAGATCCTCGAATTACCCTACTTTGGGAAGCTTGAACAGTTATATCAATGGCTTATGTCGTGCATACACGAGGATTTATTCTACTTCACAGGAAGAAGGATATAGATCACCACCAAGTTGATTGGGAAGGTGACAGGGTTACGCAACTCTGGCTCGGAGATTTCCGGTGATCTATCAAACGATGAGGGAATCAATGTAATGACTACCTTGTATAAGTATAAGAAGGGGGCTGAGCTTTTAAAGTGACCAATATTGAAGACATGGCCACCAAGGTTGTAACACACCTAGCAGGAAGCAAGTTGGGTGCCACTGAGTGGTGGAATGAGGTGAATATGCACTGGTTGCACATAGCGCACAAGATGGTGAATAAAACATACTATAACATTGATGGGCATATTATGGAGATTCTAGTGAATGAAGTGCGTGTCCAGAAGATAAAGGTGAGAAGATCACTTGGGGTGCCATTCTTTTGCTAATTGTATTCAATGAAATTGGCGTGCCTGATGGACCAAGGGAGAACGTCTGGGAGTTCCCTTTGGAAAACAAATCTCCAACAAAGAAATTTGTGAAGTATACTCTGCGTGGAACTATTTCCAATGCATATAAGGAGCACCTAGAGAAATTTTAGGAGGTTGTGCAGGGTGTTTGAAGGAGAATGGCACATCTCGTATGAACTTCCTAAAGTGCTGGATGGAGAAGTTGAATTCGCAATCTACCAACATTTCAGCTTGGATGTTTCCACATGAAGGCGGATTTAAAGAAACCCTTGGTCTAACTTTCCATTTTCTTTCACTACAAGATATTTCAAAGATTCGATGAATAGGTTCGCACAAACTTTAGTTTGATGTGGACAAAGTAGACACAGATGTTCACATTCTGTGTAAGACTTATGTATGGTCGGGAAAGGAGGCATATGTAGAAACAATGGAGTTTGACAATGTTGATATTACGCCGGAGAGCTTGGTGTGAGGAAGATTGAACCAATGCGCATGTACATATACTTGAGGCCATGGTTCAAGGATGGTAAGGTGGTGAAAGGTATGGATTTTCTAGGTCCTCGAAGAAGGGGCGAGATGGTGGGGATGTCAAGGCCAAGTGCTATGCCCCCCACTCACAAGGATCCAATGCCTACGGGCTTAGAGAATGTCCTGGAGTAGGAGGAATAAGAAGAAAGCATCGAACTGGATCACATAAGGAGATTCTTGTGCAAGAGGCGCACATCCAAGGACACTGGTGTAGGGACTTCACAGCCGGTGAGGAGATCTCCACGTCACTCTCCGGTGAAGAATGAGGAAGAACAAAGGAAGAAGCACAGAATATATGTTCCAGTGAAGGATAGTGAGGAGGAGAAGTCCCCTCATCAAAACATGCAAGATGAGAAGATTGCACTTCGAGTGTTGAAATGTAAGATGATGAGGACATTGGGGACCAAGTAGTTTATGAGGTCATTGACCAAAGTATAAGTGCCCATGAAAAATGCTTGGGTGGGGATGAAAGTAGCACCGGTGGAAACACCGAGGTCATAGAATGCCCCACACCTAGAGAAGAAGAGAATGAGGAGGAAGTAGAACTGTAATGTGGATGATGCAAAGCAACAGACGTAGGTGTTGAAGTCTAGCAAGACGAAGGCATGTTTGCTCAAAAGAACATTGGGGAACACCTAGGTCACCATGAGGAAGAAAAGGTGGTAAGGACCCAGAACTTGGGCTACGTGGATGACCAAACTAAAATTATTCGCACCCACTTTCAAGGTACCCTGCCCAATAAGCAGTTGTGTGGTTGGGATTGTATGGACCAAGACATGATGAATACATGCACTTGCAAGAAGTTGTCATGGAGTTTGCGGACTCACATGGATGAGCCTGACTTTGATTTCTATAAGGAGTCATGTAGTTGAAGAAGGTGAGAAAGGTGCCTCATACCCGCCATATAACCATAAAGCCCACGCAGTTCTCGTATGAACATGTTAGTAATGCACTTGTCAAGGTGTCAATAGAGGTAGTGCACCGCGACATTGATAAGGTGGAAACTATCAAGGTGCTCCTAGATGAAAAAAGGATAAATACACTAAAGTCAAACGACTTACCAAGGAGCGAGATAAGGTAGTGGTCGAGGCACAAAATGTTAAAGATGGTCAAGCAGATAGCTGATGAAATTATGCATAAAAGGCTTGATTATCAAGAAAAAGTGCCAAGGGATTTTCCTTCACCCTTCACTATTTGCACACAATAGTCAGAATTTTTTTTGAAGAAGGAAAAGTGCACTTTCTGAGACAAAAGAGTACTACAGAGGAAGCAAGTTAGGAATAAGGTCAGTAATTGCAAGGAAAATTTCCAGCTATGAGGCTATTCTGCAAGCCTTAAAGGATGAAATGAAGAAGGTAGATGTGATCTTGACCATGTGTGCGGTGCCCGATAGCATGGTGCAAACAAGAACAAAGGAAAAATAAAATGAAGTTCTACAGTGACGAAGGACGAAACACTCGAGCACACATATCGATTGCACTAGTAGAAACTAAGTGTGGCACGCTTGATGCTGCCACGAAGCATCATATGGATCAAATAAAGGACATTGGGAAGCTTATAACCAAGAAGATGGATGTAATGGAGGGGATGGTCTCTAGTATGGCCAATATCTATTGGATTCTACAGAATTAGGGGGAAAGATGACTCTTAACGAATTAGATGGCATAGTGGTAGACATCCCCGACAACAAAAATAAAGCACTAAATGACTGGTACACATTTGAGGTAGAAATTCAAAGTGAATATCCAGAATTAATTCTTCCAGAAGAAGAAAGGGATACCAAGTAGGCCGACTTAGTGCCGAAAGGATTGTTCTTTGAATACAAGTATTTATTCTTTCATTCATTATTCTATATTCTTTGGAGTGATAAGACGGTTACCCATCGTGGGCGGCAATCCATTTTAGTGTGGGGTAATGTTGGGTTGACAAAAATAGCCTAAGTGTTGGGCATGTAAATGTAGGGCATGGGAAGAGTGCCCAATGGTACAAAGAAGGTTGAAGTGCCCAGGATCAGAACTTAGTTGTTTTGTTGTTAAGGCTATTTTTGGAGATGGAGTGCTAAGCACGTGATAACATGAAGCTTACAAGTCACGCAAGGATATTTTGGGATGTGAAGCATTTTGAGCATCATGCATAGTTTCGATCTGATAATAGAATTTCTAGTTAGAGTTAACTATAGGAAATCTATTATTAGAGTACTTACATGCTTTTGTATTCCTTTGTAAAGGCGCATGACTATTATTAGCATGTAGTCTATTTTTGGAAGGTGCATAGGCGGTGAAGGGAAAGTCTCCCACCATATATATATATATATATATATATGTATTGATTTGCACGGTTTTGAGAGACCAATTATTGTAGAGTTATGTTATGGATTTGTTAGCGCACATAACCATGGAAACTGGATCTTGAATGTATGAAGCTTCTATGTTTTGTAGTATTTAATATAATGGATCATATTGGTTGGATATTGGTGTTAGATGTGACTGAATCTGGTTCTTGCATGGTAAATCTCATTATAATCATTGTTTAATCAATCTTTCATATGGTTTCGATTTAGATCTGGTTCATGTACTACGGTTTAATTGATTATCAATTATGGACCTGAATTATACTTATAATCACGCTAACATTCTGGACAAGCAACTCTAAAGAGGGATGTGGTACCTTTGCGTGCTTTGGGTGAGCGCTTTCGGTTCAAGCCGAGTGATGTGCCAAAGACACCTTGGGATTTGTGGGTATATTCTAGGTCGATCATCAATTTTTTCTTAATAGGACAAGTTTAATGTAGGAAATTTAGGGTTTGCAGAGGTAGGACACATTTTAAATTTGTTTTTAAGGGAATTCGATATAGATATTCCTTAGATTGATAAGATTGTGGTTGAAAAGATATGATATGAATTGTATAGCTTCAAAAGTATTGTATCTGTTGTTTGTTTCTCCATCTATTTAATAGCAAAATAAAAGTTGAGCGGGAAAAATAGACCCATGTCAAACAAACCCACCAACCGCGTTAAGCACTCTTCAAAACCCAAAGCATAACATGGAGAGCGACACATCCTAAACGACCTTTTAGACCTATCATTTTCCTTGCATAATAATAAAATCACTTTATTTGAGATCCGGAGGCATTAACCACATTGAAACCCAAGTTAACGTTGTAAATTTAGCAGTAATTGGATAGTTGTAGTGAGAATTAAATTAAATAAATAAACAAAATATTACGGGAACTGTGCTAAATGGAGCTCTTGCTAATAGCCATCCTAAAATCAGCACCATTATGGGTTAAATCAGACCTGCACATGGAGATAAATCTATAACCCTAATATCTCCTCATTTTACTATATACAAATTGATTGATCTGGATCTGGATCTGTATCTGTATCTGAAGCAGGTTCAATTGTCTCTGAGAGGAAACTATTGCATGCCGCTGTTTTTTTGTTGTATGCAGAAGAAGAAGAAGATTGAGGATTAGGAGGCACTTCATTCGGGCGTAATGTCTAGCTATATTGATTTTACTTCAGGGAACTTGTGCCATGTGCACTATAACATTTGCAGCACCATTCTCGAGGTACATGACAGTATGCAGCGGCGCATAAACGTTGAATTTCAACACATGTACTGCGACCTCCTCTGCACCGTTGATCAACTGTGATCGGTCAGTCTTGGCAAACCTCCACTCATATACATTCTGAGTGTGTTAGATGAATGAAAAACATAGTGCTAAAAGTCTCATATCCCTTCAAAATCCCTCTATCCACTCGATAGAGATCAAAATATGTCGGAAACAGTTTAAACATTAAGCAACAGGAAGAGGACGCAAGAAGCATGCCTATTTGAAAAAATGGAGCAGATACAGTTTTCACTGACAACCTCCATGCTTCAAAACACCCAGTACCGTACCTGTGCCCTGGGTGTTTGGAATCAGGCGCTTATAGAAGAAATCGGAACCCTGACGTCAAATTCTGAAGGCCAACTCGGTTTCATCAAATAAAGTAACAGGCGTCAAACTTGTGGTTTCCATTTGTGCTCGAAAATGACTAGATTTTGACAGGGGTGCCCACAATCTTGCCAACGAGTTTCCATCCATTGGGATATGAAGTCTGTAAGCAGATATGGCCACAACGGTCATCCACTTTGTGTTTTGAATGTAAAAGGAACCAAATTCGTCCCCCCCTGGTACATTGTAGTGTTTTTCATCCATACTCTTTTGCTGCCATTGGGAACCATCGAAAGAGTAGATTATTGGCCCTGCGCAGAAGAATCCCTCCGCCATATGACCTGATGGGTTCACAATTGTTTCAGGTACACACGCGGGATTCAAGTTGTGTGTGTAGAACCAGAAATCAACCTTAAAAGGGAGTAACAATTGTTAAATTTTCTGAGAAAAATTTGTGTGGGGGGATGCTACCTTTTGGTGTTAAGGCATTGGATGTAGGAGACCAGATAGGCTAAACCGTAGTGTTCATGGAAGAAAGCCTCAGCTAGAATTTGTGGAAATTATGAGAACAACAATACTGATCTTACCAGAAACACCATTTGGGTATTTGCTTTTGAGGTCATAAAAACACAGGTGTGATTTTGAGTGAAAATTCCTGCCACAATGCTTGTGGGTGATGCTGATTCTCCAGAATCAACATCGTCGCTGTTGAGAGACGGCATACCTGTATATCCACCTTTGTGTTTGCCGTAAACATATGATACAGAGTAATTATCCACAACAAGTCCTGGAATTTGTAAGATTAACAAACGCTGCACAGGTTGCATAAGATAGGAACCCAAGTTCTGTTATTGCATTTATACATATATTTCCCCTTCTACTTCCTGCTTTTAATATTTAAATTGACAGAAATCAAAGCAGAAGAAACAACCCATTATTGATATTCATAAGCTAAACCAAAAACAAAACAAACATAACATAACAAGACATGACAGGACCTGCCTGTTTCCCTTGGGCAGCTCCAAAGATGATGGAAGGCCATTAAGTACATGAATTCATGCTTTAACATCAAAAGAAAGATGCGGTGGGAACAACGAGCAGTCTGTGGAGCGCAGGATATAATGCAGCAATCTGCGAGCACCTTCTTCTCCCATTGGATTATCTGCGCCTTTTCAACAGCAGCTAGGCTCATTCCAACTTATAACGCCTTCGTTGTAATTTTGAGAGAGTTGAATTCGTGACGATTTTTATTTGTTTATTCGTTTAATTGTGTAGAGATACAAGCAGAGATTTGAATAATGCCTTCTTGATCCAAAAAGATTCATGGTCTCTTGATATTCAGAACCTCTGTAATTATTCATTCTCCTCGTTTTCCCAATGTACTTTGCCGAAACAATATTTCATGGATATCTTTACCCCTTCCAATGTAATTTGCTTAGGAAAACATTACCCTAGCTGTCAAAAGTTTCAACTATGCTTTATGTTGGAAATATTTTATAATAGTCCCACTAAAAAGACAATAGCCTAAAAGTATATTTAACTTATACTCTAGACAATTAAATACTATGGTAATGTGAAAGTTTCCCACGGAAGAATTTTCAGAGGCCCTGCAATGGTAGAGATTTGCCTACTAAAGTTTGAACATGAAATGATTGGCATAATTATAATTGAAGAGTCTCTCCAAAAGCAAGAATACTTTCATAAGCCAATGATACAATGAATTTTGTCATTCATAGGAATCATGCAGTCCCTTGGTTTTGTATCTTGGTAAACTTACTAATGTTATTTTGTTTCATGGTTTGAATTTCTTGCTATTAGAATTTTGAATTTTAATTCTACCAATGAGATTAACTTCACTTTTAAAATTTTCTCTTAGTGAGACGATGGAACTCCTCAGTTTATGTTGTGAGAACATGGGGAGACACCAAAGAATTCAGATAACACAAAAAATCCTTTTTCTTATCCAAATAGTATTTCGAGAGGTAAAATTAATTTATATATCTTCAACATACTACCAATACTTAAGTGAAATAATAGAGAGTCAATCACATTGAGTTGTGGTGTGATGAGCGATTGGTGCCTTTGTGTGTTTTAGTTTTGAGAAAGAGGCATTGAAATGGAACTCACTACAACTATCTGTTATGGCCACCTAGACAAAATCAAAACGTGCTTATAAAAGCCTTATAGAGTGCACATTTCATTGACATATTTTGTCAAGCGCTTTGTGCTCCTTGTACAATATATGCCCACAATTTTCCTATCAAAACATTTTGAACGTTGCCCTCCGGCTAAAAATGTTACAAACCATTTCTTAAATTGATGTCCTCAACTTGTTCCCAACACCATTTTGGCAAGATTCAAGAGTGCTATTTATAATGTCAATGATATTCACTTCAATATCTCCAATGCACGTTTACAAAAATCCATTTTCTTCTTTTTTATTTGCCATTTTGGCATTTTATGAGATTGTTTCTTGTAGGCCTACTTGTGCCTTCAATGTGGTCATGATAATCCAAAGTAGCTCATGTAAATTTTTTGTGGCTATCATAGTCAAAGGAAACACTCGTTAGAGAGGAATGGTGTCATCAATATATGGACGGGAAAAAAATATTTATATTTTATTATCTAGAACAATATGGTAAATTTCCACCATAACGCTAAAATTTTTGAGCATTTTACATAATGAAAACATGTCTTCGATACTATATAGAAGAGAGGAGTTTCTTGACAAAGTTTCCGATCGATCACTTATCCTTTTTATCATTCTACTAGTTCATCCTAAAAATGGAGGTTTGAAATAAGGCGTGGGCATTTATTGTAGCTCTATGAAAGGACTTTGGCCAAATGATTAAATTGGAAGTGGCACCGAAATTATATCTGTGAAATTTGGAAACACTGACTTGTTTGACAAAACGCCTAGAATATATGTGGCTTGTGGAATGCAATGATTGTGGGATATGTAAAAGAATGTGATAAAGAGCTCATACATGATGGGGAGAGTGAAAATGGTAGCCATAAAGTACGAAAGAGAGAGAAAATAATGAAAAAATGTAGGAAATATTTGACTTTGGAGAAAGGGTGCTTTGTGGTGTGGATAATTCAAAGAAAATGTGGTTAGTGGAGATGGTGATCTATGGGAGAAACGTGCACACCCCGACTAGCGGAAAGGTCATGGGCAACACACCCCCGGCTTATCTCCCATTCCTATGATCTTAGAAGAATGAATAGAAGCAACAACTTTACAGAGGCTATTGGAAGACAATGTAGAGATAAATGCGCCTGCAAAATCAACCTAAGTGAAAATAAAACTAACCAACCACATACATAGTATTCTCACAAAGAAAACCATTGCTACAATGGTCAACAAGATTTAAAAATAGCACTGAAATTTTTTAAATGGAGAGATTACAAAAATCAATCAAGCATACAACAAAATCGTGCTTTTGATAGCTTGTATCCATGGAAAGGCTACAAGCATTTTCCCATGTTGCAATGTATAAATAATTCAAATACCATGTGTTATGCCAATGATGGTCTTTGCTAAGACTAAGAGAGGATAAGACAACTCAATATGAAGACTAACTTCAAATACTTTATTTGCTACATCCACTTCCATGCATGTTAGAACTTTAACCCATTTTTGTCTCATATAAATTATTCCACCTTAATACTTGACTACTATTTTAGGATTGCAATCCTCAACATGTATTGGTAATTCGATTGATAGATTTATAGTGTTAGCAAGTCAAAAAGAAAATTATAATGATTTAAGCCCATTAGAATATTAACATATGAAATTATCAACGTGCATACTATTTTATAGGTGTCTAGCTATGACACGTGATAGAGGTTTGATATTCGATGGTTATTTGTGTTTATGTGTGGATGAAATTCAATCGTACACATTTATGATTTGAGTAATTAATTAGAATGAATGTTTTATATCATCAATTTGAAAGGTTGAACATTGTTCTTGTCATGACTCTACCCTCTCGTACCATATGAAGAACTTGGATTTGGAATCGGCTATTATGTTCGAGACAATGTTTCCTCTTACTAATCTTTGTTGAGTTTATGCATTATTTAGAACAAAATATTGAAGTCCGAGTTATGCTTTTCAATGGGAATGTTGGCGATATAATTAGGAAAGTACCTTGGCATAAAGTTCTCTTTCGCATAGAAGACCGACTTTGTAAGGAAATGGACATCCGTAACTCCAATGAAAATGTTTTATATGAATTTGTTGATGTTCTCTTATCTATTAATGGAGAGCATAAGGTAGAGGATGAGGATTACCTTGATGATGTGTTGGCAAAGTGTGCATGAGGGATCATACATTTGAAAACTTCCTATCTACATACACCTTTGAAGGAGATTCCTTCAAACCTTTGAGGGAAGGGAGAATGTGGATGTAAGAGGAGATGGTTTGAGGCTTTTCCCCTTCTACACCTAAAAGCTCAACATTTGTTTCCACCTCAAACATGATTCCATCTTACACCTTAGTACTTGGCTCCCTATATTGAATTATGTTTTCAACCGTCTCTGTGCATGCATAAATTATAATTGTTTGTTATATAAATATAGCTTAATTGACATATATCTCTTTCTTTCGCATCTCTAAAAACAATATGTTTGTAAGTTATAGGCAATATGATTATGTCTATGTATTTCCTTTTGAATTTTTAGCAACATTGAAGACTCTATTTTGTAGAACATTTTAGCTTCTACAATATCCATTGTTGTGTTCACATTTTGTTGGGAGTTAATGTCCCTCGTGTTCCAACATATTCAACATATATTTTCCTAATGATATTTGAAATCGTATATTTTCTTACCACCCTTACAACATGTGACACAATTTATTCTTGATATACCATTTTCTATTCCAAAGTCTTTTATTATTTACATTGTTCTTGCAAAAAAATTTATTGTACTCATTTTATGCATATGATATTAAACACATAATAATCTACTTTTGGAAATCTAAAAAAATTACAAATCCATTAAGAAGTAAGTCCTTTTAGGATATATTTGATACTCAACAAGATGTTGTATTAAATTGGATAATTGTGTGTACCAATTATAACTAGCTAAGTTTGTAATTACACAGCTTACAATCAATTATAAGTATTTAAGTTTGCAAAGTTGAAAAGTAAGGGTTTTAGGTTGGTAGTTATTGAGAAAGATTTAATACTCAACAAAAATTACATTGAGTACAACAATTGTTTCTATTAATTCTTGATTTCTAAGTTTGTAGTCAATGTAATGTTTGTAATTATTAATTTCATTGTTAGTAATAATTGATATTATAAGTAAAAGGGAATTATTGGATATAAGAGAATGGTGAAAGAAAATCTATTGATGATGTCGATATCGCCATTGAGATGAAGATGAATGGGGATTTTAGGGTTGTCTATGAAATTCTAAGATACCATTGCAGACCAAGAAATTATATGAAAGGTTGAATGAAATTTTTGCTAACTAGTCATTCATGATTCCAAGTAGGATAGATAGAATAAGCGGTTCTTCCTTCCAAAAATAAGATCACCTCCTTTCTTTTATTATTTAAATGATGGGTTTGAGGATATTGAATCTAACTATCAATTTTCCAATATGAAAGATTCAATCTCTTAGCATAAAAATCCACTTCTATGTGACATGATAGGAATGTGGGGTTCATATTTACATTAGTGTAGTTTTTATGGAGTAGTGTTTCTTTTTCCAATGATCCATTTCTCATCTACACTGAATAGTGGGAACTGTGTAGCAACAACAAAATGTTTGGAAAAGAAAATTGTTGAAATATCTAGCAATGATGTTGTTGGTGTTTTTCAACCTTGTGTTATGATCCTCATGTGTGGATTTCACTAATGCCTCAAGGTTTTGATGGAACAAATTGTTACATTTGGTATCAAAGCAACTACCCAGGTTCGAGTCCCGACATGGGTGGCTACATCGACATTGCAGTGTTCACTCGAGGATCGTATGGGGTAGGGTGTGGTCCTGTTATACGTCCGTAAATCTAGCCCGGGTCTAGGATACATAAACATGGTGGGATGTTATGATTCTCATGTGTGGATTTCACTAACGCCTCAACATTTGGTGTAATAGTTTGTTACACTTGCCTTTAACATTCCTTCAAGGTAGGAAAAATTTTGCATCGCAAAGGCAGTTCACATTGCAAAAAAAATGATTACGATAATGTATAATTTGCGCCCCCACTTCAACAAGATCATATCATAATGGGGGTTTATAAGGGTGGTGAATGAACTGTTGTGGATGCTTTCTCCACCTATGACACCAAAATGATTGATGAAATGTTCTTGACCTCCAAAATTTTCACCCTTTAGTGTTGCATAATTACTACTAGCTTCTCCATTCATAACATCCCATGGATATGTGTGTGGCCATCTATAAGTTATCTTCTATGAGGACATCTATGTTTCATGTTATTCCATCTCTATCATGTGTTTTACAAACCATTGTTGGATAAGAGTGTTGTTGTCAATATCCTTATACTACTCGGTGTTTTCCACCATGTCAAAGTAGTCAATGATGGTAGTGTCAAGTTTCTTGCGCTTGTAGCTACGCATATATTCAAGGAATGCCACAACTTGCACTATAATTGCACCTCACATTGCACAACCATCGATTATGAGAGTGCATTGTTTTCCCCTCCCTCTTGTACAAGATTGCATCGACATGGGATTTCCTACTAAAAGCTCATGTAACCAAATGGTCTTTCTTAGTAAAAATTTGTGAACCAATTGAATCGTTTCTTCTATTTTAATAACAAGCCAAAAAAGAAATTTCTAAATTCTAGTTTAATTTTTTTACGAAACACTTGAAGAAAAGGTTTTTAAAAATAGACATTTGTGAGCCTCACTATCTACAAGGGGGCGGTGAAGGAGATGTGAAAAATGCATCCATCCGATCCCCTCATATTGTGAGCCCACCTTTCCACCTAGGACACCAACCTGTCTCATTGAATGTTCTTGGCGTACCCACCATTCAGCTTTTGGTGTATGTCATTGTATTCATGTTTTTCTTTCTAAATCTTTCAACAATGTTGAAGATTCAATTTTGTAATTAAATCTCTATGATTTTGACTTCTGCAATAGACACATGAGTTTTTTTGTTGATCAATTGTGTTGAAATTTAATTTCCTTGTGTTCTAATATATATGGCATATATTTTATTGAATATATTTTAACGTATCAAATGTTCATTCAAATTCGAGAGATCAATGCAGGACCACATGGATGTTTATAATATATTGTGCAATACATTTGTAGGTAGTGGTGGGTATGACACATTCCTAATCGGTGGGAGGAAATAAAATACAAATTCTCATCTCAAAGAAAGACTCACATGGCGTTACCTTTTGTTCTCCTTCATTGGTGCTCCCAATGTTTAGGTCTCTCGGGAAAGAGCTACCTCACCCAATTTAATTTTCATTATAGTGAACAAGTGGTTAGAGAGATGAGAAGAACCACCCACATCTTTCTAATGAATCTTGAGTTCTTACACAAGAAAGTACTTGTCTACACTAGGTTAACTCACATGTCATCTTGCTTTGGCAAGAATTCCATTATGCTCATCCTATTCTTTATGGTCTCTAGTTCTCATGGAATAAATATTTCCCCCATGTCCACCCTTATTCCTTGTGAGAAGGAGGATTCCAAAATTAAAAACCTAGACCTACAAGTGATTAGAATGCTGTCATGTTATTTTTTTGTCTTGTCTCAAGTTTTTTGGGTGTTGATGAAAATGGCAAAACAAAACCTATGACCGATTATAATTTTTGCATCCCATTCACCTTCTTTTATGATAGTCATACATAAATTTTTTTATCTTTGAAAGGAATGTTATTTATCATGCTCCACTCTATGAATCCTTGTTATACACATGTACAAAACTATTGAAACCGATGATAAAGAATGACATGGGCCTCACATTTATTGATTTCTCAATAGTATGAAGCCATAAACACCTATGTATATCATCAAATTATTTGTCCAAAAGGTAGTCCAAGATGTCTCACGGGAATGTATCCACCTCAAGAAAAATGGGGACAAAAACATATTCACTTTTCAACCCTCATGCACTTAATTGAATATTTATGTATCCATGTCATTGCTTCCACTTCTATGTTTGAGTAATAGAACTTTCTCCTTTTCATGTGCTTCAACAATTGATTCTTTCTTTCGATTCAATAATTAATCGCCTTTCCTTTTTAAATTTACTTTTAGATTGCACTCCCATCTATATTTACATATTTTAAAATAAAAGATAAATTTCCATCAAACACTTTATCTTCATATCCTCCTATGCATAGGAAACATTTATTCCTTTTTGACCTTTCATCGTTTCCATTGCACCCCTTTGGTGCGATTGCTAGTATATTTTTCCTTCTTGACTTAAAAATGAGTTAGTCTTTATTAATTCTATACATTTCATGCTATCCAATTAACAAAATCATTTCAACCAATCAAAACCATAGAATTAATGAATGTTCATATTTTTAAAGTTTTAAGTTTGATTTAACAATTTTCCATATAACATTAAAAAGATATATTTATTTTATTTTTATTGGTCGTTTTTATAAATTAGACATTTTTAGACCTTATCATGGTCCTTTTTTTCCCCAAATTTTTAATCTGAAAATTGTACAAGTGATATATATACTACCATCTATTAATAACAAATGTGATTGTGATAGAATGAGTTTTCGTATAGCTTCCACCTGATCCTAATCTCAAACCAAAACTTAATACATGTATGAGTCATAAGCGGTTGATTTGATTAAGGCATCGCTCCTCATGAGACCTTCCAAATTTGAAGCCCACCTAGGAACCACTGCAAACTTCGTTTTTCCTCTTAAAAAAACCTCCATAGAATCATTACTCCATAAACACCATACAACATGTCCCAAGTTCGAATCTCAATGGGTTCCTACGCTCTGTTCTCCCTCCTCATTTGTGTTGCAATGTTTAGCTCCCTAGGCGAGGCGAAAGGTTGTGACTTCATTGCGTCCTCTGGTAAAGTCACTCACTACCCCAACATTGTGTGTGGCGTTGTCCTTAAAGGTAGCCCCTCTCCAAACATAGCCAGAAGGAGCTCGTCAAGGCCGCCATCAAAGCGATGCTCCAGAATGCTTGAAATATGACGGTCTAGGCCGTCACACTCTCTAAAAGAAGCAGGAGTCTCGGGAAACGAGAGTGCTTTGCACTCAAAGATTACGTGGAGAACTTAGGAAATCTTTGGCTGAGCTGAAGCATCTGAGGCCCAAGAATTTCAAGTTTCAGATGAGCAGCGTCTAGATGTGGATGATCGTCGCGCTCATGAACTAAGACACTTGTCTCAATGGCTTCTAGGATGTCCGTATTTCCAATCTTCACACACCACAAATATTTTCTTTTTCAATCGAGCTTTCCAGACCCTGAATGTAAAAATGAGTCTTTAAATAGAGTGTGGCAAAAATGGAGTCTAACAAAGAAAGGAATAGGGTTACTCAAGTGAATCTTGCTACTAACCAGGTATAAATTCGCTATTTTTAAACACATGATTTTATTTTGGGCGGCTTTTCTTCACATTTGCAAAGCAAGTTATAAGCATTTTTGCTTGGTAATACAAATTACAAATATAGAACTTTATATTGAAATTTTAATTCATCTAATATGTTGCCATTTCGAGTGGACTCTTCTACAAGTTGGAATAGTGTAGATCTTCACCGGTGTAACAAGTGGAGCTTGACATACATGAATTCCACTTATCGAGGTTCAAATCTTGTATGAGAAATATAAAGACAACTTAGTCCAACATTATTCCCGATTCCAACTACAATATTTAATCTTCACTTTTAAGTATACTCTTCAAATAAAATATAGTATGATTCAAAATAACCTACATACATATACACACACACACACACACACACACACACACATATATATATACTCACGAATGCCAACCATAATATTTAATTTTCACTTTTGAAGTGCACTCTTCAAATTAAATATTGTATGTTTCTAAATAGTCTACACTTTTTCTTTCTAAACAAATGTTAACAATTTTATGGAAATTGTAAATGTTGAGTTGACGATTATTTTTATTTAAACCGTAACTCCACACCTTTTTTATTTATTAATGAGGTGACATATTCATTAATAAATTTTGTCCCTCAAAATTATCTAGATGATTCCCATTTGAAATGTACTTGTTTATGCTTGGTACTTTTTCATTGAATACAACTTGTGCAATATTAAGGGACAAAACTAACAAACTTGGAAGTACCGCATGAAATATGCAATTATTCAATTATAATAATCATTTCACTTATTTAGGTTTGGATTGGTGTAATTCGCAGCAAACCAACAAAGCAAACCTTTTCTTTTTGGACTTTTTGCATGTTGTTTCACGTATCGTATTACACATTGTTTTTAATTATTCATTTATGCACAATTATCTTTTTTATTGTTTTAGTAACATTTTTACTTATTTAGTATTAGGGTCTCGTTAAATGTTAATATGACATTTTATACTTTAATGTTTTTGTTTCATGAAGCACAAGCAAATGCATGTAAAAACTTTGCATTTTGTCTCTTATATTTGTATTTTATAATCACATTCTTGATAAATAAGTTATAGAAATATAAATCTATTTTAAAATAGTTTTAATATCTATCAATCCTCGTGGTAGGAACCGATTGTTTGCGGTTCTTGTTTATGTTAGATTCATCTTACTACACTTCTTCACATCCCTACGATGTGATGAACTCTATAACACGTACTAGTAGTCTTAAAACATATCAAGCCACATGTAGTGTTCTAATGTAGAGTCCCACAATTAAACACCAAAACGCAGATTAGGCAACTATCTAGGGCGCCAACAGTTAAGGGGACCTAAATTTTTAAAAAATCATCATTTATTATTTTTACATGAAGTCAATATTAATGGACCATTTTATTGATATTATTATAAAACAACATAAATTTGACATTTACATAAAACAAGAATATTATTTATACAAGTAAAAATACATAATTTAGGTGTGTAATTTTTCTCAAAAAAACTTCATGTATTTTTATAATGTCAATGGTGTAGCTAGTAGATTGAGTCCCATCACCTACTTGATATTGGTAAATAAGATGACTAACCAATCTTGTACAAAAAGATTGTATTTGTTACATTATGAACAACTCCATGGATTATTACTTGTCCTTATTTGAAAAAATTATTCATTTTTATACCAAATCCTCTAAATTGGCGATTTATTATGATATTTATATATATTTTGAAATATGATAATATATATAGCTTTTATTTATTTATTTGATGGGAAAAAATTAGCAAAAATTGTAAGAAGGGTGTCCACTTCACTTATTGCTTAGGGTGCTCCTAACCTTTAAGTCATCTCTCTCTCTCTCTCTCTCTCTCTCTCTCTCTCTATTATATATATATATATATGGATTAATGAGAGTTTAATTTTAAGGTTTCCTTATTAAAATGGTATGTATCACCATATTATTGCGTTGTATAATTTGACATGTGCTTGTGCAAGTCGATTACCTTTAACGGTAAAATGAAGTGACTATTATTTAAATTGATAAAGCTAATAAACCTAGTTAGAAATTAAATTAAATTAGTTTAACTTACGAGTTCTAGAGTGCTTATTTATAATTGAAAACGACATGACTCAAATAACTAGTGATTAGTTGTGGTTTTAGTCTCTATGGTAATAAGGCCCCATTTGATTTAATTTACCACATTTATTTAGTTTTCATTTCAAACCTCCACTTAAATTTAAATATTAATTTAGTTAAAAGAATTCCAATAATTTAAATGAGAAGAGTAACTTGCAGATATAAAAGTATGACAAAAGGTAAACCCTTGGATCAATTGATTATCTACCGTAGATCTTATAGATCCTTCCCAAAACCCTAGATTTCACCCTTACTTGTTTATAATTGGTTTTTCATTTGGTTCTCTTTGTTTTTTCAAGATGAGGAGAGAAACTCTTAAGGAGGCACTTATATATATATGTAAATTTTATATACACCTATTTCATTATTTATTTTATTGATTGTCCATCACTTTTTATATATTTATATCTATAAATGGCCAAACAATTTAAATTTCTTTAATGAATTTGTGGCTTCCATATGGCCCGCTTAACATGAATGTCCCATAAAATGCCCCATACATGACATGCATGCCCATGCATGGCGAGTCCCATGGGAAGGCCACTTCATTATTTTTTGTAAGTATATATTTTTCACAAAATATTGATGCACAACAATAGGGGCAACTCGGTTGGTAAAAACATGCAAAGTAAACACGGAGGTCGCAGGGTCGAATCCTGAAAAGCGAAATAGAAGTAAATGCTTTGGAAAACATAGTATGTTTTTCAATCAAAAATTATAAAAAAACGTATGCATAATGGGGAATGACATTGTTTTCATACCCATATGTGCATTCTATCAGGAGAATAGCCTTTGCATGTTAAAGCTCCTATGTTCGTGCCCAAATAAAGGGTGTTTTTGTAAAGAAGAGGAGGGGTGAAGCCCTTAAACACTATTTTTTTAATTTGGCCACGACTTGTACATGAATCGTGAACTTGTTTATATTTTTAATTTTAATTTTTAATTCTATGTTTGTAATATATTTAAATAATTATTAATTTTTTTTAGATAGTTAATCATATTTAGTTTTGAAGGGACTAAACATGGGGGTTCATTAGCCAAACAATATCTTAGCACGTGAGTTCATATTGAGGTAATTAAAATTAATAAAAGTAAAGTCAATATACCGGTAGACATGAGGGGGTGAAAGGGTTTAATTTATTAATATTTTGAATCAGGTATTGGGGGTAGGTTAGAGAGGTGGGACAAAGGAAAGAGAGGTTTAATTTTAATATAAAACTAAAACATTTGAACCCTAGTTTTAAAACTAAATACCTTAAAATTGCAATTTAAGGAGTGTGGTCATAAAGTTAAATTATAATATCTTTTTGAATAAAGAAATCTCAATTAAGAGATTCTTAACCAAGAAATAATAAGATGGTAGAAAACTAGGATTGAGTATGCTTTTCAACACAAGTGATATTATTTCACCATCTTAATTATTTGAAGAACTATTGATAAATGATTAAAGCTTAACATTTATAAGGTAATTGGTAATAGGTCTTGAATGGATTCAAACTATATTTCAAGAGAAAATGCATATTAAAAAAATTGAGTGAGAAATATGATATATTTTCTATTTAATATATTAGGGTAGAAATAAAAAGGGGTAAATAAAATTGTCATGGAAAAATGGGTAAGGTACATGGAAAAAATAGTGGGTATTTTTATTCTAAATTATCAATAGAATAATTAGAGGTAAAAACTAGAATTAAGGGTATTCTTTAATACCCTTCAAACGAACACGCTATACCATATTTTTACTAAGTGAACCCCCCATGGGACTAAAAAGCCCTTTACAAAAAAAAGAGTCCAAGGCACACATGACAACAAAAGGATCCAACAACACCGAGTCAAACATGCTTGATAGGTAGTGCAAACAAAATAAAACAGACCACAAGCAGTCTAAGTATTAACGTACATAGAGGTTTTTTTAAAAGTATTTAATAAAACAAAATAATTAGAACAACTAAAACCACAAACCCTAGGAAAGGAAAATCAAGAAAAGTTCACCAAAGGGCTGCCATCATCCACCTTGCTCTGCGCATCTTTGCCTTTGGTTACAGTCTCCCTCCTTTTGCTACACTGGGCACTGCCTCCTTGTTTCCTAAGTACTTGATGATGACTCGGAAGTAATTTTTCCCTTGTTCTTCTCCTCGATCTCCCTAATCTATTCATCGTCAATCTTGCTCAATTCTAACTACATATTCACCTCATCCTTTTCCACTTGCATATATAATTATTAATTCATATATATTTTATTATAAAGTTTTGTTTAGTGGGTCACTTCCTATTTCTTATATATATATATATGTTTTTGAATTTTTTAAAAAATAATCTTATATCTATAAAGTAAAAAAAAATGGTAAGGTTTAATTCTCTATGATTTACGAAGTTAGTATACCCAATCGATACTCCAATGGAGTGGTTGGAGGAGGGACCGGTATGGTGACCCAACTTCATCATTTTGATTTTTTTAGATAATACAATACATCAAGTAAATATATTTTTAATTATTTTTTCTATAATCCTTTTATATTGTATAACTATACTTTTATGCAATATATTAACATATTATGTTATTATATATTATTTTATTTTATAAAAATTATATATAAAAATGTACTTAAGCTAGATATTAGGCTCAATTTAGTCCATATGACTGTATATTCATTTTAAAATACCATATATAAAAAATGAGCTATAACTATATTCGAAATATTGCTCAACTTAAGAAGGGGCAATACCTAATTTTAATTTCTTTTGTATTTCAACTAACATGATAGTTAGTTTATACAAACCATAACCATACTAATTTGTATCTTTCGAATCCTTTCCATACTTCCAAGTTCATAAAAATGCATGCATCCGTTGAATAAATTTTAAAACTAATTCATAGTTCAACTTTTGTAGATTACAAGAAACTTCACTATTCCTCATTTACTAGTTATATACTATCACAACCCAAGGGGAAGATTCTAAATACAAGAGAGAAAAGTCTTACAATATTTTCAAGAGTACTCATCCTACATTCCCTTCAAGCTTTGCAACAAAATACACATGGAATAAACTTATAGTACATAACCCTTAAACCATATGTTGATTCATTTATCATACATTTCAACAAAACTTGTGTTTTTTAGATATTTATATTCTATGTATATATTCATTTCTAAACTACTTTTTACAAGTTTTTATTTCAAACCCATTTTCAAACATACACCAATGACGAAGCAATTTTTTTCAAATACACAATGAAAGGAAACTCACTTTGCTTATATAATAGGATCATCATTCAAATTTCCAAAATAAGTCCTTTTAAAACCTCTTGCTTGTGTAATCGCATTCAAATACAACAAAGTAATTAACAATATTTTCTCTCAACTTATAAATGACAAAGTATAAAAAAGCATACAAGGATTTCATAATCCAAAACAACAATTTTTCCCACTTTGACTTGAATGAAATATAATACAAGGTGCATTATCACCTTAAAACTTCTCAAAACTTCACTTCCTCCCACTTCTTCCATCTTCGTACACTTTATCAAGCCACCTTCATACCAAGAACAAAATAGAGGAATCTAATGACACTTCCACCCCCATCATTGCCTCCCATTGTCCCACAAGTTTCCTAACTCACACATGGCTCAAAAGCCAAAAACCGAGTCTTGGAATGAATACAACAACCATGTCACACACAAACACACACATGTATTAAAAGTGCACAAAAATAAACCAAGTTATTAGGCCAAGGGATGGTATGCCAAACACCCAAAAGAAAGAAACACTCAGAATAAAACCATCTATGATTTGAAGAGGGGAAAAAGATATCAAACTACCACTTATAATATCCACCAAGAGAGGATAACTAACCCTTGGTTCCTCCACAAGAATAACATGGCTCAATTCTTATACCTCCCTAAAATCACACCCCTTAAGCCTCCACTAAGGCTAGCTACTCCTCCCCTTGGTTCCTCCAAGGACAAAACAAACAAGAGTGAACATGTATCTCACTTCAACGCTACTTATTCCTCCATTGATATAACACTTTCCCCTATACACACATCAAAACTTGCATGCCCCACAATGTGTGTCAAGCGAGATTTTTCACAAAATTCATTAAAATGTAATACATAGTCAAATAAATAATTAAAACCACAATGCCAAAGATAGAATAAAAGAGAGACACAACATTTAAAATATAGTAGTCCTTTTCACCAAAAGTTCCTTCCAAGTGTACAAGCCAAAATAACACTCCAAACAACCCTTCAAGTAATAATCCCAAGAAATACTCTCTACTAGCTCAACAACTAACTCAAAAAACTCTCAAAATGCTTATGAAAATATCCGAGTCTATTCCAACTCAAGAGAAAACTCTCCACTATAAAACACAATTCTCCCCTAACCAAAAATGCATAACCGCTAAATCCATCCACAAATCCAACTTAAATAAGAAAACAAGGAGTGATAATATGTAATAAGATCATACCATGTGACATGATCCAACCTTAAAAACAATCCAAATCTCTAAATCAGATATGAATGCACTTATAATCCCACATGGGCTTCGTTACACACTCAACCCAAATGCCCATAATTTCACTTACAAGATTCAACACAAATCAACTCCAAAACCGAGAAATTTAAACTAAGACTTAAAAAACACTATAAAAATCCTAAAGAGGACTCACATCAGTCACTTAACTTACAAACAACCTCAAAATTCAAATTTCAAACAAAAAAACTACGATCAAATAAAAAAGTAAGTCATTCAATTTAACTTGCAAGTATTGCAAGCCTTATAAAAGATAATCTAAAGCTCGTTATGGAGGTCATTTTGGAGTCTTGAAATGGCCAAAAGGTCAAGAAAGTACTCCTACTACCATGGGTAGGTATGAGGGGAGTTTTTGGAGTGTGTGAAAAGGTTTTCTTGTCCCATACTCCACCCCAAATTGGACTTTTAAGCTGAATTCGAGTTTTTCATAAATGGATATCTCCAACCACCACTACAAGACAAAAAACAATCCAAAAAGGGAAAACAAAATTAAATTGCTAACCCAATGTAAATAAACATAAGTAAAAATAACAAGATAAGAATAAGGATAATGTCCCACATGAATGGAGCCACTACACAAAATGTGGAAATAATTAAATACATCAAATTAACCAAAACAAGGTAATTAATAATTTCCTAAGGCCTAATATCAAGCTTGGGTGACCCATGTTGGCCCATGAGCCCCATGTGAGTTCGTACCCCTTCATCCAATTTTATTTCGTTTTATAATATCTTTTGTATGATTTATGAACACTTCGTGTACTTATTCACCATCTGCACACTAAACAAACACATCATAATTTCTCAAAAAGATATGCAAATTTAAATCTTACTACACACAACACAAGCAAACATTCATTTTATTTGTTATCAAGTACACACATTTCACATATTTAACTATTTTTTCCCAAAACATCTCATCAATATATTCATCATAATATCTGCTTTTAGCTTAACACCAAATTTGATTTAAAATGTTTTATGTTTACCCATGCAATTTCACATATAATCAACCAATTTTTTTCAATTGGATCTCATGCCTATAATTCACTTACCGTTTCACCATTTATAAATTATTGACCGTTAAGCTCATAAACTTCTATTTTGATGATATCTAAATTAGTTTCAAAACCGTTTTCCTAACAAACAAGATGTCAACAATCAATAACTTGCCTTATTTTATGCTACTTTAAACATTATAATGTCAAACAATTCAATCTATATCATATTCATATTGCTAGTACTAGTTTTTTCTAAGATTTACTTAGTCTTGAAAATTGTTATTTTATTCTCCATATTCATTCCTAATTCTTCTAATTTGATTAATTGTTTGATTTAGATTTCTAGCCACAATAATCACTTGTATTTTTGGCCCTATTAATATCATCAAAAATTTATGAAAAATCTCATTACATATAAAATATTAAAGTCTACTTCCTCTATAATAATCACACGCACACGCACACGCACACACACAGGCACATGCACACGCACACGCACACGCACACACATGCACACGTACTCGCACATGCACATGCGCGCGCACACACACACACGCACACGCACACACACACACACACACACACACACACACACACACACACACACACACACACACACACACACACACATGCACACAGACATAATTAAATAACCCTAAAGTTTTATATCTCAAAATCTGGTTTTACATCACAAAATAGTGAGGCGCCTTGTGCCAAAATGAAACTTGATTATTATAGCACAACAAATTTTCCACTAATAACCTAACTAGGGTTTGAAAAATGCCATAAGAAAATGGGCATTACACCCTACTCCCCTTAAACACGACTTCCAATTGGAAGTCACAAAATGGAGGGTTACAATATTCTTACAAAATGACACAACTCTACATTTTGATGGTTCCACCATATCTCACTGCAAGACCTATTGCACTTATTTTTTCTACTTCTCTAAAGATATTCATTTTCCACGAGGTTGGGATCTTCCTAAAATTCCATACAAAATTATAACAAGCATGTCAAAAAATAAACCACACACCATTAAGGGTACACATGCCATACATGAGCACACATGCTAGGGTCAAAACACTACGACACTTAGGAAGGGCATCATATTTTATGGTCAACAAAAGGCCTTCTATACCTCTTATGTAACATGGTTAAAAACAATAGTTCTAGGGTTCACAACTCAAAAATCATTCACTAAATTTTTCCCTAATTTAGGTAGGCTCAAGTTTACTGCACATTTTTCTATCATAATGGTTTAACCACTGACATGGTCACTATGAGTCACACTTGCAATCATCCGAGAGAAGATAATGAGAAATCCAAATTTTCAAGTTATGTGAAGATTCTTAGTCCTATTTTCACCCAATTAACCTTTATAGTTTTAAAAAGGTCCTAAGAACATTAGGGTACCACAATACATTTACTTAGGGTTTTAAACATGTTTAATATCATAGTCTTATTCATTATTTCCATATTTCAAGGGTCAAACTATAATCTTCCTATCTTGTTATAACCACTTTGACTTATGGGTTGTCCATTTATCATAATCATACAATTTTGGTTTGTTGAAGTATCCTAGCCATTAGTTTGATCCTTTGTCTCATATTTACTTACACGATTCCTTTTCTAGTTTGAGTGTTTTGGTGTTTTAACTTAGTTACCGAATTACCTTATATCCTTAAACATACTTGATTTTATCCTTTTTGAACCCATATATTATTTTCAAATTACACCTTTTGCTTGCTTCCCTTTTAGGATTTCACTTTTCTTAAGTGTATCGTAGGTGGTTTGGTATAGATTTGCTAGTGTTTCACTTTTTATTAATGGTTATCCTAGTATCATCCCTAATCCATAACAATTAAATTTGTCCTTTTATCACTACTATTCATCTATTAAAATCAAATCATCATATCATAATTCTTGTATTTCACTTTGTAATTCTCAAGGAAATCTTAGATAATGTTTTACTACATTATCTTTCTATACATGGTTTTAACTCCCTAACATCTATCATAGGTTCATTGGCCATTACAACTATACTTAAACCCTTTTAATTTAACTAAGGTTAACTTAATTTTCCTTATCTCCCTCATTACACTAACATCGTCAATATTCATTAAGATCATTTTGTTAGGATTTTTGCATTTTATTTACATGTCTTACTCGTACTCATCCCATTTATTGAATCCATATATTATAACAATGGTTTGATGATTAACTAGGCTATAAGAATCCTTTGTTAAATATTACTTTATAGGTTACTCATCCATAATTTGTTTTATTCAACACAACAACTTCCTTTATTCCTAAATTGTTTTACTCAAGTTTATCCTAAGTTACCTCACATCCTTACTAATGTGAAGTTATGAATTTTTATCATATTTAGATGACTCATTGATTATTTCAACATTCCTATACCATATTATTAATTTCTCAAGTTATGACAATCATTTGTTTGGTTTAGCTTATAGGATTACATATATTTTAACTCATTAAGTTTCACCTTATCTCTTTATTTATTCCCACAAGGTTTGTATTATTACGTCAAAATTTTCCTACTATGATGATTTGTTACCTCTTTGATTTAAAGAAATATAAATATTTATTATAGGATTAAGATCAAAAGAATATAAAAATAACAAACAAGATCTAGCATGAAAAGTACAAGAAAGTGTACAAGATAGGAGATAAGAATGACTTATCTTATATCGATAGATCTGGACCGATTCTGGAATGGGAAACATGTTGAGAATGATGGACATGGACTATACAGGATCTGTTTGAGAAAATGTATTTTTGAACTTCTTTGGAAAGAACTGCCTAAAGGGGGACATGTTGGTGTGAGTGATATTTTCCATTTTTTATTTATTTATTAGGTGTATTACAACCTCATTAGGTGAGTCATATCACTTAGGTGAGAGCATAGATCATAGGTATCATAGGAGTTATGACAGATTCCGTCAAGGAATCATCATATGTGTAAGTGTGTCATATAGGAGTTACATTCCCTTTCCAAAGTAATTCCTCTTCTCCATCATGAAGGTACGCTTAGCTATGCATGTGAGTTACACAACACTCCCCTTTATGTAATACTTTTTTCTTGATCTACGAGCATGCAAACATTTTTACCTTAATACATGCACATTTCTTATGGTTGAGTTCTTGTTTTAATATTGAAGCTACTTCATCTCTGGGTTTGCGTGAAACTCCTTAATGTGCATGGATTCCCTCTAGATCCTTGTACTTCCTCCCTCCATCACGATATCAAATATTTGGTATTAGAATTATTTATCTTGCTAGAATTTTTCCTTACGAATCTCCGATTTGTAGTTCCATGTGAAAGTTTCTCAACTCCTTGTTTTGTGATCCACTTGCATTTTTTGGGGTCTTAGATAATGTGATGGGTTGTGGTTTTGTTGGTATAAAAATTCAAAAATTTAGGGTTGAAAAGTGCTGGTTTTGAGTTTTGAAGAGGTTTGAAGGTTGGTATAAGGTCTCAACTTGGCCCCATCTCTCTGAGCTAGGAACCAAGTTTTCACATAGATCGCCTTGCATCTACATTAGATGACTCAGTTGAAAACTTTCCATTTGCATTTTTGAATCATGATTTGGTTACATTGTCTTTGACTCATGTTATTTTTCATTCAAAGACTCAATACATCATTCCTTTATCGACCTCAACACTGCTTTGTCCCTTGTGCTAACTTGCATTTTGCAGACTGACCTACATTTTTGGCACCCTTAGTGCTAGTTTTACAACTTGTCCACCGGCTTGAGTGGATCCTTCTTGCATTGCTCCACCATTATAACTCAACCCTTGCTTTGTTGTTTCTTTGCTCGATCTCTGTCGAGCTTTCTCATTGTGTGTTCGACTTCACTTGGTCTACTTGCTTGAGCTCTTTGTGTGTTCGATCCTTGGTTTTCATGCTTCTTCTATTCTTCTCATGCCCGTGTGTGACTCTATCCAATTTGACATCCAACAAGATTGTTGGTGTGGAATATCCACATGTCACTCAAGAATCTAATTTGTTACTTCAATTTATCCTTTAGGGAGTCCTCATGTGGTACATTACCTTATCTACTCGGTAATTTAACTTGATGCTAGTGCTGTTAGACACATGCTCAAACCACTACAACTTGGACAACCAAACAACCCTTCACTCAACTTGGCGTACCATGAATCATGTCAATAGAATTCCACCCTAACTCACCACAACATCCACCAAATCACTAGTAGACCTGATTCGATGCATTGAATTGACTTGATGAGCCACTCCTATAGCTCGTTCACCAGTTCAACTCACCCAACTAGCTCACCAGCCAACTCACGGAGATGAGATGAATCTCCCTATTTCACCTTTTTCTTAGATTGTTACTTTGAATCGTTGACAAAATAGATAGGGTAATGGGTGTAGGAGGAATACCTGTTTAAATGTCAGTTGATGGGTTGTTACATGCGTATGAATTCTAAATCCACAACTGACTATGAGAGCTTCCTTTTGGCTAGGAGGAACTACCTGTAATGAAAGCAAGACCACCAGAAGGAATTAAAAAATATGGGTAGTGAACTGCCTAGCGTGAGCTAGATCCGGGAAGTATGATACTTCCTAGATGGTCATTTGTCGATCCTTTGTTTTAAAAAAATTGATGCTGTAAATAAATTAAATCCTATTGTTATTTTAAAATGATTTAGGTATCTCACTTAAAACACAATAAGAAAATAGATCTAATCTAACAGGATAAGCTAGAATAGAATCCACAGGTCAAATGGTTGGTTATGGGTTTTACAGACTACTACTAGAGGTCTCTGGTAGGTCACATGTGGCTGAGGGTGAGGTAAAATTAGGTGGGTAGGTATCTGTTTAAGGTTGTGTGGGAAAACACAGAGAGATCGGTGTCGGTCGAGGCGGCCGATGATAGTTAGGTATAACCGTGCCGATTCTTGTGAGATCTGGAAATGTCATATAACAGGGTTTTGGTCTCCTTTTTCATTGCATAAAGGGTTTTGGTTGGTCAAGATGAGGTATTAGTGACTGGAGTAGGATTTTGCGAGGTGTTAATGAGTCTATGGAGATGAAAATGTTGGAGAAGGTCAATATGGAGCAAGATAAACAATGGGTGATGAAATAATGATGAAATGAAACAAACCATAGAAGGAATGATGTATGAAGGATGGAGGTGTTGATGATGGGTTTGAAGGATGCAAGTGATCATCAACTGAAGAAAAGCTTCTACATGGGCTACATGCACACTCCTCTTTGCTTGGATAGATCAGATCATGGTTGGGATGGCTGTGCAGGAGAAGATGCTCAATCTCCTTCCTTGGATGTGAGTTTTTGCTGGAATTTGCTCTCTGAAGATGCGTTATCTCTCTGAGATTTGTTCTTGCTCGTCAAATTTCTCCCAATGTTTGCCAACCTTGAGAATAAGGTAGTTTAGGGGTTAAAAGGGGTAACCGATGGTGGTCAGCTTAACCGGCGACGGTTAGGGGTAACCGACGTCGGTCAAGGTGGGATTTCCTAGGTTTACTAAACTAGGGAGATCCTCCTGATTTCCTTGGATCTCATGTCATTATCCCACGGATTAGACTCGGAGCCTCTTGTGAGCATGTGGGAGTATGGTTAGAGGGAATGTAGGAATTGATTTTTAGGGTTTGGGTAAGTCTTAGTTATTTATGGGAACTTGCTAAGAATAGGTCTTAGGTTGAGTTAGCTTGGTGAGGTGTCTAAGTGAACTATATGTGTAGATATTCTTTAAATAATATATTTAAATAATGAATATAGTGAGGATAATGCATTAATTTAATTATATCAATTAAATTAATATTAGTGGGGTGAAGGGGTTCATGGCTAGGTAAATGTAATAAAGGGTGCCTATATGTCGAGGAATGAAAGGGGAGTGTGACCTAATTTTAGTGTCACATTTTTCCCATTTTTGTTGCGTAGCTTGTATTGGGAATTGACACTAACAAAAATAAGATGTGGTTGCCCCATGTGAGGGTGAAGGTGATTTCTCTCAAACCAAGAATTGACGAGGCAGCGTGAAGCTAAAGCGGTGAGTGGTGTGATAAAAGGTAAATGTGAAGAAAAGGAAAATGGGTACGGGGAAAAGGGGTGAAAGGTCTACTCAGGAAATCTAGGTAATGGGTCGGGGTCAAAGGTAGCAACAGATTAAACAAACGCACACATATAAAGCGTGTAGCATGCTACCGGGTTGAAGAGAAGGAAAACTCTACATCGTCTAAGGTCGATAGGTTTATCCAAATAAGGTTGAAGTGAATTTGGTATCCAAGGTATAAGATAAGGTTAGGAAACACAACGTAGGCTAGGTACAAGAACGTTTAGGTATGTTTCGGTACACCAAAGGTAGGGTCAGGATAAATGGTCACGAAATAGGCTAGGTAAGGTCATTGGGTCAATCAACACAGGTAATAAAGCATGCATGGTATAAGCGAAACGTGATGTCAAAGGTCACTAGTGATGGTCCAGGTCCAAATATCTAGGTCACGACACGGGTAAGGATGAGGTAAGGGGAAAATAATGAGTCCCCAAAGGAGGACAAATGGAGGTAGGAAGTGACGAGGTCAGGAAAGGTAAGCTAATGGGTTGGGGAAAGGTATGGGGTAAAGAGAAAGGTAGAGGGTAGGGTAAAATGGAAAAGTAAGGGCAATATGTAGGTAAGGGTGACCGATGGCGGTTATGGATAACCGTCGCCATAGGAAAAAAACCGGCGATTAGGTAGGGCACGAGACCGATGTCGGTTGAGGGAACCGACGTCGGTTAAGTCGGGTTTTGTATAAAAATAAAAAATCCACATTTTTATTATTTATTTGTGAATTACGAAGTGAAGAAAGGACAAAAAGAGAGAAAAGTGAGAAAGGCATTCGGAGGTTTTGGGACAAGAGTTGGCAGTGTGAGTTGACGGTGGTTGGGTTGGTGAGTAGTGGGTCCATGAGATCCTCATGAGAGATTCGATTGGTTAGAGTGTGAGTGTAGATATTCAGTGATGGCAGAGGTGGGAGAGGGGCTCAAAGGACCACCACCGGCACGGTGGCTAGATGTGCCACGAGACGGTGGCGACTACGAGGTAAGTGCCTAACTCTTTAATGTTAATTAGGTAGATTAGGAGTTGGAAATATTGTTATTTGTAGGGTTTGGTGGGTTTTTGTATTTTGTGGGCGGGAAAAAAAAGTTAAATCATGTATGGGGGAAAAATTATCAAAAAAAGAGGGGGAGGGTAGGAAATTGGATAGGTGGGGTGGGTAGGGGTTTTGGGGTAGTGTAGGTCAATGTAGGTGATGAAAAGGGATAGGTGGGAGGGTTTTATAAAAAGGGGTGTTTGGGAAGTTGCATATTATTCATGACAAAGGCCGACATCGATCAAGCTTAGGTGGCATCGGTCGGGTAGAACTAGGATCGGTCACCTAACAGGTTACCGATGCTGGTTACTGAGAACCACTGGTCGGTCAAGGTGAATTTGTATCGATAACCAAATAGGTGATCGATGTTGATTTAAGGGTGACCAAAGTTCGGTTAGGTTGAGCCGGCACCGGTTGGGATTTTGGGCAAAAGGGTTCAAAAAAATGATGTAGGTTGGTGGTGGAGATGGGTAAGGTAAAAAATAGGGTGGTGGGTAATGATAAGTGATGAATAAGGTCATGGTAAAAGATAGATTAATGTTGTGCTTTGGATTGGATGCAGGGTCGATCACAGTTACACATGCGAGACAGAGTTCCGCCACTATTGGTGACATTGTATGGCCTAGCGAGCCCGTTGGAGATGCAGCACATGGAGGCAGTGGGCTTGAGCGGTATTTGGCGCTACCAACATGCTATTCGGTAGCCTAGTTTGATGGTCACACTCATTGATAGATGGGACTCTGTGACCAACACATTCCACCTTCCGACGGGTGAGATGACTATCACCCTGGAGGACATGTTCCAAATTCTAAGGTTACCCATATTGGGGGCTCGGGATTATTATATCTCCTCTGACGAGGCCTCGGAGGAGCTAATCGAGACCATATTTGGTGAGGCGGTAGTGGATTTGAGCTTCCATAACACCAGTTTGAGCTATGACAAGATGTACCTAGCCCATCCGGATGAGATGAGGCTAGTAGTTTTATTGATGGAGCGGTGTCTTTGTTATACCGCCCGATGGAGAGGGTGGACACTTTTCCCGATCACCGATGGGGTGCTCCATGATATTATGGTGCACGAGACATGGTTTTCCTAGGCACCAACATTTTTGGTGCAGCTTTACTGAGATCTTTGGGTGTACGGGTGGTACATGCGAGGTTTAGCTTTGTGTTGTACATTTATACTACTCTACTAGACCTACTGAGCACATAGTCATGTTTTTACCAATAGGGATGCCTCGAGTAGATGCATTCCCACCAAGATGTGTGTGGTTGGGATATAGGAGATGGGTTCCGGTTGTAGGTGAGCAGAGGTCAGATAGGCCGACATATGATGTGGCCCATTTTCGGCAGTTGTTGGAGGGGTTATCCAGGAGTGGACATTATCTGGAGGCCATATGTGGGATTCCCCTCATATAGGCACATGCATGAGGAGCTAGCTGATCTCTAGCTAGAAAGGTGGATTCAAGGTTACCGCGCTGGGAGGATGAGATGATCCCAGTCGATAGGGTCCGAGCAGCGGTTCGAGCTCATACAGATATTCCTCCACCCTTCCCATAGTATCAGAGAGATGACATGGAGAGGCCTCTCCCTCTACCATAGCCTACAGTGCCTATAGGAGAGGAGGAGTAGCCAGTGGATCGGTGGATTGATGACACCGAGATGCATAGATAGGTATAGGCAGTGGTGGGTGGCGCAATTATGAGCCATACCCCCGAGAACATGGCAGGTAGACCCTAGCTACCATGACACGATATAGAGATGCCCTACGGGGCGGTGTGCGCTGACATCGATCACGTAGATAGGGATATTGCAGACATAGTTGGAGGAAAAAGGTAGAGGAAGCAGAGCTACGAGTACAAGTGGCTAGTTTGTAGGCTCAGATGGTGGAGGGAGAGGGTTGAGGAGATGGAGGAGATGGAGATAGAGATGGTCAGGTTGTAGCCTTACGAGGCTTAGGTGGTAGGATTACGAGGCTCATTTGGAGACAACCCGAGGCACATATTGGGGTCTTACGAGGCCCGAGATATAGGCATAGGGATAGGGGCACCACCACAGGCATAGGGGTAGGGGCACCACCATAGGCGTAGGGAGCTGGTCCCAGTTCATAGGATGGCACAGGGTAGATATAGGGGACGAGACCTATTAGACCACCACAGACTATGCCTATATCCAGGCTACATGATGCCCTAGGTGAGGCACGATACTATCAAGACCAGCTCATGGCAGTCGGGATAGACTTCCTCTCATATAGAGAGTACAGGGAACAACAGGAATCCAGTGAGAGGACGAGATCCCACACACATAGTGTGGAGATCACAAGAGGGCAATGAGCTTTGAGGCCTAATCAGGGAGAGGCCACCAACGCACGACAACTAGAGTGAGGTGATGTACCAGTAGGGGCATAGGAGGCTAAGGGTGTAGGTGACATGGAGATGGAGGACATCCGATGAGATGTCTGATATGTAGCCTCCCTATTTTGGATGTATACTAGTGTTTATTGTTGATATATATGCCGGCCTGCGTGTCATAGATTTTTGTATTTTTGATCACATACGCTGCGTCTTTGAAGACAAAGTGAGGATGTATGAGTGATTTTTTTATATTGTGAGCATATCTTGCCTACGTGCCGAATATTTTTTTATTCTTACATTCATTCTTTGTGTATATATGAGACTAGCTTTGCATGCCAATGACATTTGGTATTATATATCGCCTACGTGCCAACATTTTTGAGATGATGGACATGATGAGACAGACATGTATGTTGAGATACACATTCATTGATTTATATGATGAGATTTATGGTATTTTGTGATGCATTGATGTGTTTATGAGATGTTAGTTTTATGGTTTGTGTTAGATGAGATATGGATGTGTTACTTTGATATGGATGGAAATTAGGTGAGTTAGGCATGATAGAGTTAGGTCAGTTTAGGCATGGATTGAGTCAGGTTATAGGCATGGATCGAGTCAGGTTTTAGGCATGGATTGAGTCAAGTTATAGGCATGGATTGAGTCAGGTTTTAGGCATGGATTGAGTTAGGTTATAGGTGTGGATCGAGTTAGGTTATAGGCGTGGATCGAGTCAGGTTATAGGCATGGATTGAGTCAGGTTATAGGCATGGTTGAGTCAGGTTTGGTAGGCACGATTCATTATGGTTGGCAATGAATGATATTATGGGTCATATGTGAAATGTTGTATAATCTATGTGTAATGATGGTAAGTGTAACAAATGTATAAAATGGTAAATAACTTGTTATGTATGTGGCTTAATTTCCAATTTTGTTAGAAATGGGGAACTAAGTGAAGCATGGGGTAAATGGTAAGTTAGGCATGGTTGATGAATTGATTAGGGTAGAGAGTGGCCGAGCTAACCTCCAAGGGCCCCATGCCCTCGAGTGTTGCCTACATAGTCCCGATGAAAAGGGACCTCAGGCTGATGTAGTTCTCGCATGAGCTAGGAAAGAATATGAGAATGAGTTGGTAGGTTTGTGGTCATGTAGTGGGTTTAGGTTTAATATGTGTTGGTAGATTATAGGTGAAGGCAATTATAGCAAAAGGGGAGGATGACCCCCAAAGGTAAGCGTCGAGGACCAAGTCCTATATAAGGTAATCAAAATGTAAACAAAGATGGTTAAAAGATAAGAGGGGGAAATAAAGCCACCTGATTGGGTAGAATCATACCGAGTAGATCATACCTTGAAAAGGGGTGATGAATACAAGACCGAAAGGAATTGCATGATTAACTATTCTACGGTGAAAGTAGTCACAAGATCACCAAATGTCGAAATTCCAAGATGTCCCTTAAGGAAATTTAGGAAATGAGAGTGGAAATGGTAAGGTGGGTGAAAGGTAGTTAATTGTATATGTTTGGAGTGACAGGTCTTTTGGGAAAGAGGTCTAAGGTCACGATGGGCAAGTCCATGAATAAAAAGTGGTTTTTTTTTTGATAGACTGATCGATGCGGGAATTCTATATGGGATAAATAATATGGTACTCCTTGAGGTCTTTGTGAAGATGATCGATGCGGGAAGCTTTGTTTTCTCTTGTTTTTTTTTGAAAGCTTCACATAGTGTTCTTCGAGGGAGCAGTCTATTTATAGTAGCAATTTGGTTGAGAGGAAGATGTCTTGTTGAGGGAGTCATCTTGTTTTATTAGAAGTTTGACTCAAGTATTTTGGTCCCATGTGGAGGTCTTTGAACTCATGGAAAAGACCAAGGTGAAGGATAGGAATTTCTTTCAAAAGGCAGGGTGGAATGACCATGGGATCTCATCTAAAGGTAGACAAAAATTATCCATGAGAATCATGTTATGTGCAGTGCCGTGGTACACATATTCAAGAGAAGATAACAAGTGACGGGTACTCACATGATTCTTGTTTAATTGTTAAGGAGGTGTATGGAGTGGATAGCACTCAAGGAATGAGCCTGTAAAGAGACAAAGGGTGAGGTAGGATGTCGAGTCAACAATAGAATGGTCAAAGATGTAATGCATTAAGGGGCTTATTTTTAGGTTTACCCTTAAGTGAGGACAAATGATAGGCACCCGATCCATAGGTATGAGTTATGATGTATGGTCCAATCCAATTAGGAGCGAATTTGCCCCGTTTACTTTTTTCTACTTTTGTTATGTGTTGATTTTCTTTTAAGACAAGGTCATTGACGTGGAAGGTTCATTCATGAACATGTTTTTCATAAGCACATTTGATACGTTGTTAGTAAAATTGAAGGTGATCCAGAGCATTAAGACAATGTTCGTCTAATAACTCTAGTTGTGCTAAGCGGTCCTGATGAAATTCATCATCAGTGAGCATGTCCTGGAGAGAAATGCGGAGTGAGGGGATCTAGACTTTGAGAGGCAGAACAACCTCTGTACCGTAGACTAGTGAAAAGGGTGTGGCTGTAGTGGAAGTGTGAATACTTGTGCGGTATGCCCATAGGGCAAAAGGAATGTGTGTATGCCAATCCCTCCCAATATTGTCAACCACTTTCATGAGAATTTTGTTGAGGGTTTTGTTAGTAGATTTGGCTTGGCCATTGGTTTGTGGGTAATAAGGTGATGAGAAACTAAGTTGAATGCTAAAGGCATCACAAAGTTTTTGCAATGTTTTGTTTTTGAATTGTTTTCCATTGTCAATTATGAGGTGATGAGGGACACCCAAGCAGAAAATGATGATGGTTAATGAACTCACATATTTTCTCAGCTTTTATGGAGATGAGTGGTATGGCTTCCACCCATTTTGTGTAGTATTTGGTAGCAATTATGATCCATTGATGGCATTGGGAAGAATGAGGATTGATTTCTCCGACAAGATCCAAACCCCATTAAGAGAAGGGCCAAAGGTCACGAGTGACTTGTAAGGCATGATTGGGTATATGATGAAGGTTGGAATGTTGTTGACATTTCACACAACATTTGACATAGTCACAACAATCATGGTTAAGGGTCAGCCAGTAATAGCCTAGGTGAAGAATACGCTTAGCAACAGTAAGGCCACTAAAGTGACCTCCACATATGCCATCATGAACCTCCTTAATGGTATAAGGAATTTCATAGATTTTGAGGCATCGTAAGAGAATACCATGAAAGCCGCACTTATAGAGGTGTCCCCCCAGGATAATGAAATGAGAGACCTTTTTGAGGAAGGCACGTTGTCCATTACAGGTGAGATCAAGAGGTACGATGGAGAGGGAAAGGTAGTGAGTATTGTTTATACCAAAGGTGACTCGGGTTAGAGGTGTCATTTCTGATTGAGTAAACATCATGAGGTAAATAAGAAGGTGAATGGAGGCATTGTAAGGTGACAAATTTTTGGAATTGGTAGGGAAGCAGGTATTTGGGAAGCTAAGTAGGCCATGGTATCTAAAAATTTGTTGGTTGATTGTGGGATGGTTTGAAGGGTGTAATGATCAAAGGCGGTCAAAAGTATGTCTACTTGATGTTTGTACTTTTAAGTATCTTGTTACGACATTGGTATATACCATTGACTTGGTTTATGACCAATTTTGAATCACCAAAGATGTGAATGGATTTTACATCTAGGGCATAGGCGGTCTGGAGACCTAGTATGAGCACTTCGTAATCAGCAATATTGTTGGTGCATTTAAAGTCTAGTTTAAAAGACAAAGGAATGGGTTCTCCATCCATAGGAATGACGATAACACTATCCCCACCTCCACGCTGACACTTGGAACCATCGAAGAACAATTGTCATTTGGTAAGGGGGTTCATCCAGGAAAGGGTAGTAATGGATTCATCGGGAAAGTCAAAATTAGAGGGTTGGTCCCCGGCAATAGGTGTGTCAGCCAGTTGGTCGGTGATATCCTAGCCCTTAATGGAATTTTGGTGAATGAATTCGAGGTCAAGATCAACTAAAAGCATAAGCCATCGCATGACACGCTGATTTTGATAAGGTTTGGCGTACATGAAGTGTAAAGGGTCGGTGTTGGTCACAACATAGGTTTTGTGGTTGAGTAGGTAATGGCGGAGTTTGGTGGCGACAAAAACTAAGGCTAAGCAAAGCTTTTCTAGATGGTTGTATCAGGTTTCATAGTCCAAAAGAGTATGGCTTATGTAATAAACCACCTGCTCCCTATGTTGTTCATCACGATGAGTGAGCATGGCTCCCAAGGAATGATCGGTAGCTGATATGTATAGGTAAAAAGGTTGATCATCTTTAGGTGGAATGAGTACGGGTGGTTGAGAAGGTATTGTTTTAGGGCCTCAAAAGCTTTGTGATAGTCATCATCCCATTTAAAGGAGACATCTCTCCTAAGCAGATGATGAAATGGTTGACACCGATTAGATAGTTGTGAAATGAAATGGCGAATGGACTGCAATTTACCTTGCAGGCTACAAAGTTGTTTAAGGTTAGTGGGCGATAAAATTTCCGTAATGGCCTTGACTTTAGCAGGGTCAACTTCTATACCATGGAGGGAAACAATAAATCCCAGGAGCTTTCCTGAAAGAACCGTGAAGATGCACTTTTTAGGTTGAAGGCGGACGCAATATTTAATGAGGTGGTCAAAGATGGTTTGGAGGATGGCAGGTGCTTAGCGCAAAGTTTAGATTTGGCCAAGAGATCATCCATGTAATCTTCCAATATGCGATGCATGATATCATGGAAGATGTAAGTCATAGCACACTGATATGTAACACCAACATTTTTAAGGCCAAAAGGCATGACTCGATAGCAAAAGGTTCCCGAAGGGGTAATGAATGCGGTGTTGTGCTAATCTTCTGGGACAAGCAAAATTTGGTTCAGGGTTCATTTTAAGAGACCTCCTGGAAATTAGAGGTCGAGAATACCTGGCGAATATCCCCAGAACTGGTTTCATGGGAAGGTGAATTTTTTGGGGGTTGTATGAAAAAATTTCGCCTGATTATCAAGCATCTGCTGACAAGAGGTCTGCAGTCGCGCGACGGGAGATTTTTCTGTCACGCGTCAAAACAAATGTAGTGACGCGCAACAACAAAATCTCCCGTCATGCATCTACAGCCTCCGACCTTTTCTTTCTCATCAAAAAATCTCCATGTCGCGCATCAACAAACTCTTTGTCGTGCATCTGCTATGTGTCAATATCTATTGTACCTCCTTGTTGCGCATCAAAAAAGTGCATGGCGTGCATCAACAGGCCTTAGTGACGTGCGTCAACAAGCCTTAGTGACATGTGTCAATAGGCCTTAGTGACATGCGTCAGCGACCTTAGTGACGCGCGTCACTAAGGTGCCGCTGACGCATGCGTCACTAAGGCCTCGTTGACGCGATGTCACTAAGGCCTATCGACACATTCGTCACTAAGGCTTGTTGACGCATGTCACTAAGGCCTGTTGACGCATGTCACTAAGGCCTATTGACACATGTCACTAAGGCCTCATGTTGGCGTTCATCGCATTTTTGACGCTACGACGACAAATATCCCGCACGCGTCTGTAACCTCTGCCCTCTTCTTGCTCATCGAAAAAAACTCCATGTCACTCGTCAATAAAATCTTTGTCATGCGTCTACTATGCGTCAATATCTACAATATCTCCTTGTCTGCAAACCCTCCTTGTCGTGCATCAATAACTTACCCCCTTGTCGTGTGTCTATAATACAGGATATATCATATTGTTGAAAAATGTGAAGTAGAAGTGTTCTACCTGGCGAATAATCTAGGTTTATATAGGGGATATGTTTCAAGGGTAGGTGAAGCCGACCCCTAAAAAAAATTAAAGTGTAATTTTTAGGTGAACAGGTCACTGACCCGTGCCAAAAAAATTCACCTTTTCAAAATTTTCAAAAATGGAATATTCACCATATTACGAATATTCGCCACTAAAATTTTCCCGATTTGGTTATAACCCGAGAAGCCATCCATGAGTGAGAGCATCTTGTGACCAAAGTGGTGAGGTCAACCAATTGATCAATACGGGGCAAGGGGAAGTCATCTTTCGTGGCGGTGAGGTTGAGGTCACGGTAAGTGCGTGCAAATGCGAGTCCCCTATTGTTTTGTAATAGGGACAATGTTAGAAATCCAATGAGGATAATTAATGGGTAAGATAAAGGAAACCAAAATAAGGAATTGAAGTTCTTCTTTGAGAAAGAGCAATGTGAGGGTGAATTTTCCTTAGCTTTTGTTTGATAGGTTTGGCATTGGGAACGGTTATGATATTTTGGACCACTATGGTGGGGTCAATACTGAGCATGTCTATGTAAGACCAAGCAAAAGTGTGGTTATGATCTCGAGAGAAATGAAGTGATGGCTTCTCGCTCATGCAGAAGATATAAAGATTGTCGATCTTTAGGATGTGCGAGTCATCATGAGTATGAATTTTGATCTTAATAGTCAATTAATTCAACATGGTTTACGTCTCGTTATATTAGAAGGTAACGATCGATGAATATATGAGTCTTCTGCACCAAGGTAGGTGAGTATGGATTCATCATCCTGACATTGAATGATGTTAATGGTAGGTGTGTTGTTGTCAATCATCTTAGGATACAGGAATGGGAGAGTGGAAGGGGCCTCACCTTCACGTTGATAAGTCAAAGTCCCCAAGGAAATGGTGTTTATGAAAAAAAAAAGTTAGGAGGGATAGATTCAGGATCCATCACTCCATCGGTGAGGGTGGTGATGAAGGTGGAAAAGGGATAGGGTCTTTAATGAGTTCAATGCGGGCCTGTTTGGTAGGAGGTTTAGGGAAGCCTATACCACTCTGGTCATTATGTTTGTGGGTGGTACATGGAATAACTATATGGCGGCCTTGCTCGTAAAATCCAAAACCAAAACCCTTCCACGCACAGTGGTGCAGGAAGGTGTGGGCGAAATGGTGATTAGAAGTCAACGGAAAATGGGTGGGGTTGTGATGGTGGTTCAGGTGTGTAAGTGGTAGTATCAAGTCCCCCATAGGTGAGACTAGTACGAAGATGAGGACCGAGAAAAGAGCATTCTCCTATATGGTGATCATAAAGCAAGGGTGTTGGTGAAGGCTTCCATACTCGTGTGGAGTAAGGAATGTGTTGACACTATATAGGCGGTACTCCCCTAGAGTGAGGTGTTGAAAAACACCTTCTAAGGGATCATTGGTTGGTATGTAGGTAGTTGGTATGGATGATGTGTCAGAGGTTGACGCGGAGGTGGAATTAATGGATTGGGCAGCTAATGGGTCAGCTGTGGAGGTTATAGTAGTGGTAGGAATAGAGGAGGTATGTGCGGTGAAAGCAATGGTTGACTGGGTAGGTGGAGGTGTAGGTGAAGCAAAGTAGTGGTTGTGGAGGTAGATGACATGACAGGTATGGGCACATCATTGGGTCGGTAAATCATGTTGCATGTTTTGAAAGGTGATGGGTCACCGGAATGGTATAAGTGTGTCTGTCGTGTTCAAACTTTACACAATGATGCAAAGTGGAAGGAACGAAACCCATGACACGGATCTAGGCTCTACCAAGTAAAAAGTTATATTGGAATTCCCCCTTCAAAACATAAAACAATTCTAGAACAATGCGGGGGCCCACGCAAATGTGAAAGATGACGATGCCTAGTGTGGTAGTGATAGCATCGTTGAATGAACACAACATGACCGGATGTTTGTGCATGCAATTGTCAAGTATGCACATTTGAGAAAATGCATGGGATGAAATGATGTTAATGCTAGCGCCTCCATCAATCATCACACGACATACCCTTATGTCATCAACGTGGACAGAGATGAAGAGGGCTGGGTCCAGGTCATCATTTTGGTGTGGCGCAATCTCTTCCTCTGAGAAGCTAAGGGAGGCCACTTGGTGAACAAGGTGAGGTGAGGATGAAGGTGGTAATTTGGTGAGAGAGGCTACATGATGGGGTGTGATGATGGAGGCTACGGATGTAGGGTCATTGGGTAAAACCTCAATAGATTGAAGAACCTCTATGAGAACTTGACGATGGGATTCCAAGGTTTGGATGAGGTCGTATAAGGACATTTTGAGGGGAGATTGGTGTAGTTGTTTGAGCATGATGCGATGTGTGATGCCATTAGAAATGGGGTATGCGGGACTGCGGATAGTTATTTTAGGTATGGGTGCTTGATGGTATGTTGGGCATATGATTGGTTGGTGGGTCATCTGCCTTGTCTTTTCCCTTCTGCGCACGTGTAGTGACATGTATCATGTTGATTTGAGGGAAGTTGGTAAATGGAGAAGGTGTAGGGTGAGTGGTATAATGACATGAAGGGAAAAAACCTCTTTGGAGGAGAAAATCCCTATGAGATCGGTTGGGCGCAATGACATTTGGGTGGTGACGTGGCTAGTTCTTTGATGTGAACCACGTAAATTTGAAATTTTTTGTATGGTTCTAGGAGCTGTGAGGACAGAGGTTGTGGTTGTTGAGTAGGCAATGTGGGAATAGGTGTTGGTGAAGCAAGATCCTCATCGAGAATGTCGTTGTCATCAAAGTTGGTTTCTGGTGGACACAATTAGATGAGGATGGTTTTCAAGGCCTTGCAGCTCTCCACATCATGCCCTGGCACACGATGGTATGCATAAATTTTAGTATCATCAAACCCTTGTGGCTTGGGTTTGAGGGTGTCATAAGGTCGAAGTGGTGGTAATGTGATAACAAAAGTCTCAAGGAGGTTGGTTATAATTTTGGCATAGGACCATGATAGTGGATCAAAATGGGAAGTGAATGTGGGTTTGGGTGTAGGTGTGGTTCGTTGTCCTGGAAATGTTTTTGGAAGAGTAGGAATGGGCCAAGCGATGGGTTTATGGCTGTACCGTGTGGTTTGAGGTATTGGTCGGGTTCATTTGGGTAGGGGTATAGTAGATGGATGGGTAGGAGGGTGTGGGGTTGTTGTGACTACCTTATTGTGGGGTAGTGGGGTTTTGTTTTTGGGTCACACCTTCTTGGGTAAAGGTGATGTGGGTGTATGAGGTCTGGAAGGAAAATTAGATGGAGGAAGAGGGCGAGTTACCCACGAGGATAATGGGGGTGCTATGAAGGTAGACGATGTGGGTCGTACTTGGGGTGTGAGGGACAAAGACTGAAGTGTAGTGGGTAGTGAAGCAATAGCTGAAGGTATTGGAGGTATTGGTGGTAAAGAGACTGCAGGTGAAGGTATAAGTCATGTTGTGTTCCTGGGTAGGTTAGATGTATGTGAGGAAGGAATGGGTTGTTGTGTTATTGGTTTATGGATGGGTGAAGGGTGCTTGACCATGTTGGACAACCGAGGTCTTAAGGCAGGCAGGACAAGTGCAGATGTGATTGGTGTGGTTAGGGTATGAGGTTGAGGAGTTTGTCTCTTTGGTTTGGGTGTTAGAGTAGGTGTGGTATTGACGTTGGAGGATGTAGCTAAATCCAGTTTAATAGGTGGATGAGTAAGGCTGGTGGTTGGGGTGACCCCTAAAGTGGTAATAGGTTTAGTGGAGGAAAATGTTGTGGGTGTGGGTTTGGGTTTAGATGTAGGTCGGGTTATGGGTAAGGATGTGGTGTGAGTGCTAAAGGGTATCATGGAAGGGGTTGCGATAGCAGTAGTTGTATTTGGTTTGATGGGTGGAAATGTGTTTGGGTAGATGGTGGAGGTGTCATCGAGGGATCTCTGCATCTGTGTTGAGACAGGGAGTAAGAGGCACCCCCATAATAAAGCCCTATCCACATAATCTAAGTGATCAGCCAAACATGAGAATGACACGTCTGTGGGTGGAGTTGGCGAGGACCTAATGGGGATTCCGTAAAATGCATCTTAGAGACGGGGAATTGGCCAGCTTCACTTCCATGGGTAAGAGAGCTGAAAGTAGGTCTGTTGGATGTTGGGTAGCTGATGGAGAGTGCTCACTGAGAGGCAAAGGTATCTCCATTGGGTCTATGATGGGTGGAAGAGATGATGGGAGTTCCTCTATAAGTGGAGGAATGGATAGGTGCTCCTCTGTGGGTGGAGGAGGTAATGGGTGCTTCTCTGTGGGTGGAGAAGGTAGTAGGTGCTCCTCTGTGGGTGGAGGAGGTAATGGGTGCTCCTCTATGGGTGGAGGAGGTATGGTAGGTAAAGGTTCTCTAAGTGGAGAAGCTAGGGGTGAAATGGTCTCAATGTTATTGAAAACCCCTCCATTGGTGATGAAGGAGATGAAAGGTGCTCTTCTATTGGTGAAGGAACAGTGATGGTTGGTTCCAATGTGGAAGGAGGATTTGGGATAGGATTTCCTCTATGGAAGGGATGTGAGGTAATTGAGATGTGACATGTACCTCGTTAAAGATTGCGTGAACCTCACGGGTATGGGTATCGTGAGTGGATGTCTCACCGGTTTGATTAGATGAAGGGGCATGATTGGGAAATGGTTTTTAAAGATTTGTAGATTTTGGTTAGGGGTGGCGTTGGGATTATCCATAGTTAACTCACCTTTCTCAAGCATTTCTTGGACAATATTCTTGAAAGTGATGCATTTACATCACTATGACCCTTCACTCGGTGATAGTTACAGAAATCATGCTCTTTATACCATGTGGGCATGGGGTGAGTAGGGTCAAAACCAATGTGTGGTTTTATGGGTGGAAGGGTGATGGCTCCAACTTTGATAAGATTTTCTAAGACAGAAGAGTAAGGTTCCCCAATTGGGGTATATTTTTGCTACTCTTGTTTGAATCAAAAATCCTGACAGGTGATAGATTAGATGAGGGTGTAGCCTGATTGGATGGATGAGCTGGGCTGACCTTGAGTACCACTACATTAGCGGTACCCTTAGCCTTTGAATAATTGGTTGGTGGTTTGGAAGAAGAAGAGGTTTCATTTGACTTGAATGCCGAATTATTATTTTGTAATTGGATTTTCTTCTCTTCGATGGCCTAAATCTTTAACTTTCATGCCATAGTGAATGACTCATCGAATGTTCAGAAAGTTTGGATCTACAAGGTCGGGGAGATATGTTTGGCACAAGATCGTGTGAAGAGCTCAATGAGTTTTGTTTGTGGCAGTTAGAAGGTAATTTGATTGATCAGTGTGCGCGCCAACGAGTGAAAAAATCAGTAATAGATTCGTCCTCATAATCGACCGACGTGGGAATATAGATCTATCATGGTAACTTTCTTGGCAATATTGATAGAGAAATGATCCAAAAATCTTGGGCTACCCGATTGAATGAAAATATAGAGTCTTTAGGTAACCCACTATACCAGTCTAATTCAGGTCTAGTGAGAGACATGGGAAAGGCTCTCAAAAGCAAGGCATCATCATGAGAAATCAGGTAACACCCGTGTTTGAACGAGTGAAAATGTTGTTATGGGTCTTCCTTACTATTGAAGCGGTTGAATTTAGGCATTTCCCAATGCACAGGGTATGAATGGATAGGAATGGATGGGTGAATAGGCTCATTGCAAATCTCATCGTAGGTGAGAGTGTTGTGAGAGCTGGAAACCGATGCCTCCAATGTCTACATCTTGTCCAACATCAATTTAATTAGGTCATTGGTGGGTTGTGATGATTGGATGCCTCTTATAATGTGAGGAGGCTTGTTTTGGGCATGTGATGGGGGTGGCATTCCAATGTATGGGGCTTCCATGTAAGGTGGTGAAAAGAAGGCAATGAAATAGGGTGTACGTAACTTGAATGAATAATAGATGAAATAGGTGGTTGTTGGTAGTATGTATATGGGGGTGGAAGGGTCGTGGTAACCCTAGTGGAAATAGGGGCTAATGATTGTGGAATGGAAAGAACCACGTTCTGAAATGGGGTAGAAGTCACCGACACTGGAGATGGGAATGTAGCCACAGGTATGTGTGAGACATGAAGGGTAAATGAGGTTGTGTTTGGGGTAGTCATCGATGGTATCGTAGATGTAATGGGTACTATAGAGGTAACAAACGTGGAAGTCATAACGGGTATAGAACCTAACTGTGAAAAAAACTAGGGGTAATGTGGATGCGGGAAGCATAGAGCTAGATGGGGCTGATGCAAAAGTGGGTGCAAGATTCGGGGGATAGATGATACGGGCATGCCATATATCAACTGACCCAAGGCGTCTTGAGTGGATGAGTGGGAGAGGTAAAACTGCAAGGTGGTAGGGTTTTGGTCAAGGAGTCGTGCAAACTCCTCATCTCCGGTAGTGATAGTAGTAGGTTGGATGGGATCCATGGTTGGTGATAAAATAGAAGGTGGTGAAGGACTAGGTGGGAGTGGTTGGCAACTGGCATGGAACACAAGGGAACATGCTTGTCTTCGGTCGAACCATGTGAACCAAGATTGATCGTAGGGCTGCTTCTCTGTAAATGATATAGAGAACAACAAGAATAGGTGAATATGGTGATAAAAATGGACGAAGTAACGAATGGTGGGTGGAATGTGAAACATGCTAACTGATGCCTGGTTAGTGAAAACTAACATTGGTCGTGGGTAACCACGCTGCCATCACATGTAGAAAATGGACAAGTGAGTAAATAAAAGAAGGTAGAAGGCAAAATCTGACAAGAATGCCAAATCTAGGGATGTGTAAAATGTCAATGGGAAGAAATGATAGTGAAAAAGATTGTGGAAAGTGGAAGAAAGTGAAGTGAACATGTCCTTTTGAGTAGGTTAGCAAAAGGACTTGGAACCGACATCGGTTGGGTATAACCAATGGTGGTCAAAGGTAACCAATGATGGTTACTATGAAATTAAAACAGTGATGAAAGAAAGTGGTTGTGAATTAAAATATGATGTAGAATCAGACCTAGAATTCTAGGAATGATGATGATATGGCCCAAGCACACTCAGGTGAAGCCGAATACACTAGCTATGATGAGGAGCGTGCAAGGATGAACAAAAAAAAGTGATGAACGTGATCTTTCACCTCAAAACACAAGCCAAGCAGAAACACTAAGAAAATATGATCCTAGGAGTGCCCTTTCTATTATGTTTGTTTAGCTTATGCTATTTAGGGACTGACACATGAATTGTGAAATAGAGTTTTTGGTGAGGATGGCTTCCTACAAAGAAGGAGATCTAAAGGGTGAGGTTTCAGGTATGTTATGGTGGGGGCAGGCTTCACTCTGAAGTATGACTCGACAGAGTAGTGAGTTGGGTGCCCATTGTGCCGTGATCGTGTGATCACCTACAACTTCTTCTAGGTAAGATGTTGTTTAAGAATGTATGTATTTTGAATTTTTGTGTGGTTTGGTAAGACTTAGAGAAAGAGAAAAGGATAGAAGTGCTTTTCTACGATTCGTTTGTCAACCATCAGTTGGTAATGACTTCTAGCGTATAGGTTTCCCTCAATTAATGTGAACTAATGCATAAAATTAGAATAAAATGCAATGATATTAAAACCCAAATCGAAAATGTGAAATTGGATGACATAATAAGATGAATAGGAAGAGGGATGCTCTTTCACTAGAATGTAGAAAACATGAAGAAATGATTCCTTTTAATTACACCAAAAGAAAAGTTTCCTTTAGAGAAAATAGAAAGGAGATGTGGATTACCAGGGAAGAAAATTAGTGTGTACGCTCTTAAAAGGGAAAAAAACACAAAAATTTCCCTAGGAATGAATAAATGCAAGGAACCCTAGATGGGTCCCACTAGGCATGCCAAAATGTTTCACCTTTTTCTTAGATTGTTACTTTGAATCGTTGACAAAAGATAGGGTAACAGTGTAGGAGGAATACTGTTCAAATGTCAGCTTGATGGGTTACTGCATGCGTATGACTTCAATCCACAAATGACCATGAGAGATTCCTTTTGGCTAGGAGGAATTACTTGTAATGAAAGCAAGACCACTAGAAGGAATTAAACAATATGGGCAGTGAACTTCCTAGCGTGAGCTAGATCCGGAAGTATGATACTTCCTAGATGGCTGTCAGTCCACTGTTTAAAAAAATTAATGTTGTAAACAAAGTAAATCCTATTGTTATTTTAAAATGATTTAGGTATCTCACTTAAAACACAATAAGAAAATAGATCTAATCTAACAGGCTAAGCTAGAATAGAATCCACAGGTCAAATGGTTGGTTCTGGGTTCTGCAAGTTTGATAAAGGTCTCTGGTAGGTCACAGGTGAGTGAGGGTGAGGTAAAATTAGGTGGGTAGGTCTCTATTTAAGGTTGTGTGGGAAAACACAGAGATCGGTGTCGGTCGGGGGCCGATGACGGTTTAGAACATAACGCCATTGATTCGTGAGATCTGGAAATGTCATAGAAAAGGGTTTTGGCCTCCTTTTTCATTGCACAAAGGGTTTTGGTTGGTCGGGATGAGGTATTGAATGATTGGAGTATGATTTTGTGTGGTTTTAATGAGTATATGGGGGTGAAAATATTGGATAAGGTCAATATGGAGCAAGATAAACAATGGGTGATGAAATAATGATGAAATGAAACAAACCAGAGAAGTATGACGTTATACTTACTTGGATTTCATTCCTGAAGGTTTATGTATGAAGGATGGAGGTGTTGATGATGGGTTTGAAGGTTGCAAGTGATCACTAACTAAAGAAAATCTTCTGCATGGGCTACATGCACGCTCCTCTTTGCTTGGATAGATCAGATCGTGGCTGGGCTAGCTATGGAGGAGAAGATGCTCAATCTCCTTCCTTGGATGTGAGTTTTTGCTGGAATTTACTCTTTGAAGATGTGTTATCTCTCTGAGATTTGTTCTTGCTTGTCAAATTTCTCCCAATGTTTTCCAACCTTGAGAATAAGGTAGTTTAGGGGTTAAAGGGGGTAAAGGCATCTCGAGCCCAAGCCAGATTTCTTAGGTTTACTAAACTAGGGAGATCCTCCTGATTTCCTTGGATCTCATGTCGTTATCCCACAGATTGGAATCAGATCCTCTTGTGAGCATGCGGGAGTGTGGTTAGAGGGAATGTAGGCATTGATTTTTAGGGTTTGGGTAAGTCTTAGTTAGTTATGGGAACTTGCTAAGAATAGGTCTTAGGTTGAGGTAGCTTGGTGAGGTGTCTAAGTGAACTATATGTGTAGATATTATTTAAATAAGATATTTAAATTATGAATATAGTGAGGATAATGCATTAATTTAATTAGATTAATTAAATTAATATTAGTGGGGTAAAGGGGGTCATGGATGGGTAAATATAACAAAAGGTGCCTATATGTCGAGGGACGAAAGGGGAGTGTGACCTAATTTTAGTGTCTACACTCCCGAAATGAAAAGGGAAAATTTTTCATCCATTCTTGCTGCTATTTTTCTTGCTACGAGTTAAATATATTTAATCTCATAATTAATTTAGAAAATAGTAAAATTTGAGGGGACAATATCCTTTTTGGGCTTGAATATAAGCTTTTTTGGGCCCCTTCTTTTGGCCCCCTTCCGTTTCTCAATCATGGGGTGTTTTCTTATGGTTCCTTTCTTCCCACTATCTCATTTGCTCAAATTTTTCTGCCATGGATCCCAATGTGGTTCCTTTTCTTACCCCTTTGTAACTATCTTGAATGAAAAGAAGCTATATATTTTTCCTTGAAAAAGAAACAACTCTTCAAGATTACTATGGGATTACAAGTTGAACTCGTAGATCACTTAAAAGGAAAAATGGTTTGAAAATTTTTATGAAGCCATACGATTTTTAATCTATTTATGTGTCTCTAGAACTGCGCTTCCATATTACATCCACCAAATCACCCAAGGAATTTGTTTATGCCTTACATAAAATTTTTGGGAAACAAGATGAAATGAGAGGGCATGAAAGGAAAATGAGTTGATTAGCTCAGCTCTAATAGCTTTGAAACCCTTTATGAATTCTTCACCAAATTCAAATATCTCAAATTACAATTGGAAGCTTGTGGAATAGACAAAAAGGACCCATAACTCATACTTTCTATCCTTGCAAAACTTGGTCCCAAATATTTTGTTTTTGTCTCTACCTTTCATGCAACAAAAATGACTCTGGTAAAAGTTGGACTATGCCCTCCCTTGATGATTTTATTGCTGATTTGATTAGGGAACAAGATAAGATGATTCAGATGGGTACTCTAAAATCCACAAAATCCCATGCTCTCATTATTGGTTAGGAAAAACAAAAGGATTCAAAAGAGAAGAAATAGAACAACAAGGATCATGAGAAAAAAGGACCAATCCAACAACAAATCCAAATCTTCCACTTCCTCTTCTAGTTCTAAACCTCCTAAATAAATGGTCAAATGTGGGTGCTGAATTGGCAGACATGATGAAGAAAATTGTTTGAAGAAAAATATTTACCTCCTCACAAGTCTTCTTGAGAAGAAAAACATAGGAGTTCTTGAGTCTCTCAAATCATCTTCATCAACTCACGAATGTTCTAAGGAAAAAGACAATGAAAAGGGAAAGTGAAAGAAAAATAAAAAGAAAAAGAATCAACCAAGGAGAAACAAAAGGGAAGATATTTAGTTACAGTTGTGCCACATGCTCCTATATGGGTTATTGATTCAGGTGCATCTCATCATATGGCCTCATCAGATATTGAGTTTTCTTCATTAGATCCATGTGATATGTCTTCTATACAACTTGGTGAAAATTTTTACACAGTTTTTAGGAGAGGGTCTATTGAAGTGAGTGGTGGTACTTTCAACAATGTTCTTAGTATCCCTTCACTTATAACTAATCTCCTTTCAATTTATCAGATCACTCACCTTGGATAGGGCATGCGGGTTGAGTTCACTCCGATTTAGTTTATGTTAGAGAGCTACATAGTGACACTATCATTGCAGTTGGTATAGCTAATCATCATACTCGACTTTACTCCTTCTCTCACTTTGTTCCTCCTTGATTGTTCATCTAACTCACTTGGACTTGATGATACTTCTAAGCCCACTTTTTATGTTGATGAAATCTCTTCTATCATAGTTGATTTTCATGGTGATGGGGACCCACCTCCACCATCCACTTATCACCTACCACATCTCGAGGATTTGTCTCTTGATCCACCTACTTCTGGTCCACTACAAACTCTTCAAGGAACATGTACTATGATTTAGGACTCATCATATATTGGGAACTCTTCTTCATAGTTTCAGGACATTCCACCTTCCTTCATGGAGTAGCTGGCACTTCTACCTCACATGTGGAGCATTTTTCCTTAGATTGGAACAACACCTTGTCACTTCGAGGATCTTCTTCTTCTTCTTCACTTAGTACAGGGTGGCTTGTGACTGGTTCATCTTCTTAGGAGGCTGGATAACACTTTTTCTTCTCTCCTTCTTCTTAGTTGTTTAGGGGAGTTTTTATATCTCTTGTAAGTGGATGTTTTTCCCATTGGGTTTTCCTTCACTACTTGAGATTTTTATTGTACATGGGTACCTCATCGGCTTAGTTATCGGGACCATTTTCTATGTTTTTTCTGGCTTTCCTTTCCTCATCCTAAGTTACAATGAAGGGGGTGTTGGTGTGAGTGGTATTTTCCATATTTTATTTATTTATTAGGTGTATTACCACCTCACTAGGTGAGATCATAGATCATAGGTGTCATAGGAGTTATGAAAGATTCCATCATAGAATCTATCATATGTATAATTGTGTCATATAGAGTTACATTCCATTTCCAGAAATTAACTCCTCTTCTCCATCATGGAGGTATGATTAGCTATGCATGGGAGTTACACAACACTCCCCTTTATGTACTCATTTTTCTTGATCTATGAGCATTGAGTCATTTTTCCCTTAATGCATGCACATTTTTCATGGTTGAGTTCTTGTTTGAATCTTGAAGCTAATTCATCTCTCGGTTTGAGTGCAACTCCTTGATGTGCACGAATTCCCTCTAGATTATCTTACTTCCTCCCTCTGTTAAGATAGGACAGACTAAACGATGGTGTCTAAACTGGGCTCTAGTGTCTTGGAAGTACCTCTATTTTTTTAATCTTTTCAGGGTATGAACTTGTCTTCTTACTTTCACTTTCTATCACATCCACTTTACTATAAGGTTCATGTGTCACACCTATACCTACAAAAAAACCGTTGCTACATGTACAAAGCTTAAGAAAGAATTAGATATGGTGTCCCTAGATTCACCTGAAATCCGAGAGACTACCCTATTCAAAAAAATTCATACTTTTAAAATAATGGGTCATTTTGTGTTTTTATTGCCAAAAAGTTCCTTTAATGTGTCAATATATTCCCAAGGAGCCATATAATCCATTTTTGCCAAATACTCAGATGCCCAAAATTGTTTTATTCTGTCATTGGGGTTTGCTTATGGGGAAATTTATATTTAATTATTTTAAGCCCCGTTTGAGGCAATTTGTGCTTCAGTTTAACTCTGTTGTGATCATACATATCATTATTCCAGTGTACTAGTGGGGTTTTAACCAAGAATGAATCCTGGGCTTTATTTGTGACTTCTGACAACGTTTTGTGTTTTTGTGTTTTCCCGTTTTATTTCTGTGAAATTTCTCTAGATCAATTCCTTTGTCTGGTTTGGCCTAATTCTTGGCCTGGAGTATCTGGAGATCACATATGCACTATTGTGCCAGATTGAATTCACCATCGAAGTCTGGTTCTCTTGGAGAAGATGAAGTTGTGCACCAAAAAGCTTCTTCTGGGCTGGCCACATTTTTGGAAAAAGAGGGTTTGAAGTGGATCATGGGATTTTTGGAAGCAACAGGTAGGTGGGAATTTTGTACCTACCTAGCAGGGTACTTTTTCCCATGGAAGCAACGTCACTTAAGTCACAATGGGAAAATTAGAGGCAACAGGCAGGGGAATTTCTTACCTGCCTTGCAGGGTAAAAATTCCCATTGTGAAATAAAAGAAAAATCACTTAAGGCATGAATGAGATTTTATTGCCTACTGTAGGGTAAATAATCCCATTATGAAAGTCAAACAACTTAAGTGAATCATGGGATTTTCAGGGCTGCCTTGCAGGGTAAATAATCTCATTGTCAACTGACTTTTAAAAATAGAAATCTCTTATGCCAAAAAGTGTGACCCCTTTAGGGAAGGAAAGGCAACCTTAAATTAATTAATTAAATTAATATCTTCTCCAATTTTGGCACCCTAGCTTGTGGAAAATTCAATAGAGGAAAGTGGACAAAGGAAGCGGAAATAAATAGCTTCTAAAATTAAATAAATATTATTTATTTAATGCAGCCCCTTCATGTCAAAAAGTGTGTCCCATTTGGGAGAGAAATAATTTTTTTAAGTATTAAATGATTTAATTAATTCCTATTTTCAGTGGCTAAGGTCAAAGCATACTATGAGGCTTGATTTAATCGAAGCAAGTCTAAAATTAAATAAATTTAATTTGTTTAATGGCAACCATGAGCCATTTGAAGAGTAATGCTTATTTAATAATTAATTTATTGTTAAGAATAGGAAAGACATTAATTAATTATAGAATCATGAGGATTATATAAGCAGAGGCTGCCATAAGGATGTATTAATTAATTCAAAGGTAGAGAAGTGCAGCCTGCAGACAAAAAGTGCACCCCATTTGGAGAGGATTTTTGCTCAAAAGAAGGTGTAATTAATGTTGAAAGCTTCCAATTTTGGCTTATAAGTTGAAGGGGTTGATTTGTGTCTAGATAATTGTTTACATAAGTGATACAGTGCTCAGCAAAGTTGGTAAAATTCATTATTGCTTTGCATGCAAATAAAACATCAAATTTTAGGGCAGCAGGCTTGAATTATGCAAATTTTTATGATTAAAATCCATTGTTCATGTTCCATTTGCCATCTTCGTCCCGAATTAATTGTAGGAATTCATTACAGTTCTTTATAAGAGAAAGGGAGCTTAAATCAATGTCCAATACATTGAATATAACCTCACGAATATGAAGAATTATCCAGATATGCACCAGCTTTTAAAGAATTCCTAGAGTAAGAAGAAAAAGAATTGTTAAGACAAAGATAGACACAACCATGGAAAATAGGGATGAAAAAGAGAGCATAATGGAGTCATGCATCACTTCCAAATTCACGAGACATTGGAGACACGAGATCTAGGTCTAGAACCTCTTTCGAATTGATTGACGATCCAGAGCAGAAAAACTTCCCTCATACATGCAGCTTAAAAGAAGTGGAATTATTCAAGCAGTAGTGTTTCCATACATAGCCCATTACGAGTTCGTTATGGAGTGTGCTAGGTCTTACCATCCATCATCCAAATGAGTCTGAGATGCTACAGGGAAAACAATAATCCAGTTGGACACACAGTTCATCAATTATTGTTTGAAGATTCTGGCACGAAAGGTGGTGACTTCTATTAGCATACAGGATGTCGGCAACATGTGGGAGAAGCATAGAGTTGAATGTGTGAACATAATGAACAACAGATACATGAGGAAGCCCAGATCTCCTTCCAAGTTCCCAAGAAATCTTTCGTGGTCCAATATGGTACAAGAGGTAGATGATATTGCCAAATTGTTGTGCAGGATAAATGGTGAAGCAAACACTCACACCTTCCACACATGGATGTATGCTTTCATCGAGACCATTGAAATAAAAAAGTGGAGTCAATAATCAAGTGGTCGAAATCATTAGTGACAACATTGGTGAGAAACTCAAACGTGAAGTGTAATTTCAGCTTCAAAATGACTTCCTACTTGGTATACGTAGCAGCTTCACAAGGCATCTTCTCCAAGTTGGATAGATGTGGTATTCTTTCCAAGGACCCCATTTTCGAGTGCTACCCACAACTTACTATACCTGCATGCAGAAAATATTTCAAAGTGGTCAATGATGGATTCTTCTACGAGTTCATTTGTAGGCTAGACAGGGATCTAAAGGCCAACAGGGTGAGCAAGGAAGTGTGGGAAGTTGTATCCAAAATTGGCAATCTCTTCATTCAGTTTACAAATTTCACATACCTTAGGGTCACTGGATTTACTTGGAGAACCAGCTTAATCCGCCCGAGATATTTGAATGATAGATTGATCACCATGGAGCTGAGCAAAAAACTTGTGGAGATGCATGACCTTCATTTGAAATGACACAAGTCTATGGGCTTCTTCCCGATCACTGTGGGACCTTATAGCTGCGAGCATTCATAAAGCCCAAGGAATGGAAGCAAAAACATTATCTCGAGTACGAGCAAGAGTTCTTCCCGAACATCTAAACTTCGATCCATTTGGAGTATCCAGAAGACGATCTCCCGGAGAACGCACATGTGCCTTTATTAGATGATTTATGGATGAAGAGCAAAAGTGAGTATGAGGTTAGAAAGAAAGATTTCAGCAGGCTATCAGCATGACAAGTGTTCGAATTTGGATTAGCATGAATACCTATGGATCTTAAAGATGATGGGGCTGTGTTACTTGACACATACCATCAAATGGGAGGAGATAAATCCGTACTTCAGAGAACATAGGGGGCTGCCATACGATTGAGGAAAGGTTTGCCACCATTCTGGTGAATACTTCAAACTGGTTGCTGACGAAGGGATATTGCCTTGATGAAGCATTGATGAATCAAGTCATGGGCAACTTCGGCGTAGGATATTTTCTCAAGAGGAAGAATGGAGGAGAAAGCAACAGAAAACCCGAGAAGATGAAAGTGCAAAAAGGTCTCCTTCGAAGGAGAAGATCACTTCTTCTCCAAGATCTAGTACTTCACCGATTGTTGCACCTCGAAGGACACTACCATTCCTCGGTTGAATCTAGAAACATTCATCTTCTCTCCTCATCCACTCTGCTTCAACACATGTTCTGAAGAAACATTGAAGTCAGTAGATAGAAAAGTTTGAAAGAGATTTATATTTGGATGATTCGGAAGATGGCAGCCACAACACTGTAGTGGTTTTGATGGAGAGGAATCGAGTGTGGGAGATAGTAGTACACTCAACAACTTCTCATTATATGAGAAGTAATTTATCAGAATGGTTGATTTCACAGTTGGTTCCAGAAGCTAGAGTGGAAATGAACTTGGAGGAACACGACTTACGGCTTCTCCTGAGTCTAGGCGGAAAAGAAAGAAAACCTAAAGTTGCTAAGGTAACTTCAAGGTTGATCATCGAGGAGTCAGGGCAGAAGTTTGCTGAGATGTCAGTTCCGGTGGAAGGGAAGAAAGAGGATGAGCTCATGGCAGAAGAAGACATACAAGAACTGCAGTACATATTGGTCAAGCCACCATAGAAGTGTTAAAGCAGACACATAGACATTGATAGATGCTCTATTCCTTAGGCTTGACAAAGAAAAGGTGGAGAAAGTTGAACTTCAGAAGCAGGTATCTCAGTTGTGCGAGATCATTGCCAAGGTTGCTAAATCTTCCACTCAGCCCATTTCAGCGCAGAAGTAGGTGAGTGATCATCTGATGCAGGAGATGGAAGATGCGAGCAACCAGGTGAAAGCTATTGACAAATGGAAAATTCTGATTATTCGTTAAGCTTCTGTATAACTCGAGAGAGGTGCCAGCTTTCCTAAAGGTTATGAAAGATGCAGCAGATCAGTTGAAGCAACTGGTGACAAGCATAGTAGATATGAACACAGTTGTTGAGAGTAACCTGAGTACTTTGGCCGAAATCAATAAGCTGCCAAGAGAAGTGTTGATTGTGGAACAAATTGTACCTGACGAATCAATTGAAAAGGGGAAGCAACTAGAGTTTGCAGTATCTTTCCATTTGGAGATCTGTAGAATTATGCTGCAGAGGATGTAGGCACTTGAGAGTATGAAATCGTATTTACCAGACAATATCATTGCTTTCACTCATGAGGAAGTGGTCGAAATATTACTTCATACGTACGGATCATTCCTAAGCAGAGTGCCTAATTCCTTGTAAGGGTCTCTTCGATGGTGGTACAGGGGAGAATTGATGGAGATACTAAGCCTTTCATGATGAATTCCATCAAGATTGGTATGCCGCAATCGGATATTGCAAAGTTTGGGCCGAGCTTGGAGGATGTGGAAGCATGTATCAGAGTATTGAATGAAGGATTGTTGCAGTTTAGGACAGAAAAGGAAGTTGTGGCTAAGACAGATGGGAAGATGCTAAATTATATGTTCGACAAGTATATTCAGTATCAAAACAAAAAGAAGATATAAATGTTACAGTTGGTAGGACTTTCTTCTTCTATTCTTTCTTCTTCTATTTTCCACGTTCCCGGATGAAATTGTAAAACTTTAAAGTTATTGGTTTTGAAACCATTTCTTTAAGTTATGTGGAATGATTCTATTAGTTAAGTGATAGATGTGTCACTTGAGGAGAAGCTAGAGGAGGATGATTTCCAAATGTCATCTTTACTTCTTGTTTATGTTTCATTCGAGCTTAAGTTTCCCATTTGTAATTTCCTTCTACATCCTATAAGTAGAAGAAGAACCTTCGGGGTTGATGATCGGAATTTGTAAGTAGCATCCTTGTGCTCCAAATTTGTGCTGAAACCCCGATAACCACTTGAAGAAAAGGAATATAAAGGAGTATATTTTTGGAGAACTTTGTGTCACGGTGCATTTTGTTTCTAGCTTTCTATCTTAGATCTTTTAATAAAATTTGTGTTATTTTAGATCTAGATTTGGAGTTTCCTTTACTTATAATTTAATGAGTGACATCTATTAGTTTCTTCTATGTGCATGCAATCAACTCTATTATCTATTGATTGGGTTGCACATCTTCCTTATTTCTTCCCCGTGTTTTGTTATTCCCTTCTTCTATAAATATTTCCTTTCTTAAACAGTTGATTACTTTTCTGCAGAGCTATACAACTATGGTTCATGGGTCAGCATGGTTAAATTAAAACCCCATATGATACTAGCATATTTTTATTGAAAAATATGACATGGGAGCCTCACCAAGAAATGAGGGAGATTTATCTCATGACTCGCCTAGGTTTTCAGCTATGCGCAGAAATCTAGCCAACAAGATAGAATAAATACCGCATATGATTGATTAAAAATGACCTTAGCATTCACCCCAATATGATTTTCACCGATTTATATGCTACATTTTAGAATCTATGTAGTTATGTGTGTGTGTGTGTGTGTGTGTGTGTGTGTGTGTGTGTGTGTGTGTGTGTGTGTGTGTGTGTGTGTGTGTGTGTGTGTGTGTGTGTGTGTGTGTGTGTGTGTGTGTGTGTGTGTGTGTGTGTGATTTGAATTGTGTGTTCCTTGAAACTAGATTTACCTTGTTTCAATCACATGAAAATAGTGGGATATGTAACTATTTTTCCCATAAGATGAATGTGTGAGATGGAATTCAAAAATAGCCCCTCTTATGCAATGAATAATGTAGCCCAAATGTAGTCTTTGAATGTTTTTCTTTTCCCAAGTAGTATATAGTAAGTATTAGCCCCAATTACTTATCCCCTAATAAGAGTAAGTCATGTAAACACACATGATTCCCTTGTTTTAATTTCATCATTAGAAATAAGAAAATTTGATCCAAATTAATAAGAAATATCTTAGAAAAGGTACCAAATAATGTGGTGTTTGAAAACTAGGAAAAGGAGGTAAACAGATATAAACACCCAAAGGGGACAATAACACCTGGGCACTCTTGTCCCTAATGGGCGGTAATGTCTGGAATACTCGGAAGATATAATGGTCAATAAAGAGCTAGGTCACATTTCATATGGTGTCCAAAAGTAAAGTGATAATTCTAGAAAAGTAAATGATATAAAAGTGTGAGAAAGATAAAAACAATGAAAGAGTAAAACAAGTATTGTTAATACCTAGTCTTCTCACTTTAGGAATCATGCATATAATGAAATACTTAGAGGTGGTGATGTAAGTAGAAAGTGTGTGATTTTCTAACTACATTTTCCCCCACTTTATGCTAGTTAATGAATATTATGTAACATATTTTAGATAAGAAGAGTGTGCCTTGTGGAGAGCCAAGGGAGTTGTAACCGATAGTGTGTCGAATGAGGAATGTGCTTGATACCGTGCCAAATGGAGAGTGTGAAGTGTGTATCATGGAATCTAGAAGAGGATAAGGATCCTAGGGGTGACCTTTTCATGCATAGTAGAAGTGATGTATGCATGTGTTCCTTGGATATTTCCTTTTCTAGAATGTCTTGTGCTTGAGATTGTTCCTTGTTCCATTTGTGTGTTTCCCTTTTTAGAGTAAAGTCATACATGTAAAATAAAATAAGTCTAGTAAATGCCCATGGCTGATGAAATTGAATTTGAAATTAGTACATGTCAAAATAGAAACTCATATTGAAAAAAAAGTGAATCAATGATAGAATACACCTATGTGTCATGGGAGAATAGATAAAATTATTCTTGTATATTTTTTGCTTTGGAGATGGTTGGAATAACACTAAGGATTTGGGATCCTCCGTCGCCGAATTGCAGTTTTGAGCATCCTATTTCTAAACTATAGATTTGAGTGTCTTATCACTAAAATACAAATTTGAGCATCCCATCGCTAAGGAAAGAGTATTGGGAGAGCATCCAAAATTTCCCTCCAAACCTTAATGCTTCCCTACAGATAAGTACCACTACATATTGCCATAAATAGAATAGAAACTAGTCAATGAGCCATATGAAGTAATTAGTTCCATTGCGTAAAGTGTATAACATGCCACTGATTTTATTCCTTTTGTTCCTAATAGTAACATGTAACCGAGCATGTGCTATTGGAAATTGGAAAATATTGTCACTGATAACTTGTTGATTCTGTAATGTAGTTGTTTTTTTCCCACATGAAAAGAATGCCCAGGTGGGACACTAGTGCCCGATGTTCCTTTTTGTATCAGGCACTCCTATCCCGTAGTGATTTAGGCCTGATTTTGGGTCCAAACTATTTATTAGCTCTTTTTATCCTCCATTTATCAGTATACCATTTTTTTCTAGTATATGAATTGCTGAGAGGCTAAAATAGTCACCCGATTATTTCAACCACTCATTTGGGGTATGTGAGATGAATAAAGGTGAGCATGACTGTACGTACCCAAAATTGTAAGGTATTGTACTGCCGGAATAGTGTAACAAGTGCCCCAATGATGATACAGGTCTCCTCGCAAGGTGTTCGGGATCTGGAAAATCCCTCGGAGTATGCGTTAACATCCCGCATGCCCCGCTTAGCCCCCGCGTCCTTTGTTTTCCCCTTTTTCCCTCTTTTCTTGGCCTTTTTCCCTTCAGTTACGAAACCGCCGCCCTGCCTGGGTGGCGGTCCTAACCACCGCCCTGCTCAGAGCGGCGGTCCTGCACATGTTCTCCAGAAAGCGTTTTGACGCAACTCACGTAAAATATCAACGTTTCACCAGCTTTTCCTTGCCGACTTGGGCTTGCATTTATGTTTTTGGTCCCCTGGAATAGTGTTTGGCCATTGTTTATGGTTTTTAGAGTTCAGTTTGGTTTTGATCTTTGGGTGAATGAAAGCTATAAATAAATGGTTTGTGCACAAGCAAATGGTTTTCCCCTCATTCACTTTCATGCTCTGATTTTCATAGTTCAGTCTTTTATTCTGTTTAGAAGCCATAGTTTTAATTCCTTGCATGCTTAGTTAGCATTGTTCAACTGTTGGTAAGCCACATATCCAGCTTGTGCAAACAGTGTTGTTGTTTTATCCAATCCATTGGAGTAGAATAGCTTAGGAAGCCATTAAAGTTGCAGGTTTTGCTCTTCAAACAGGATAGTTTCAGGTTCTGGTCGCTTTATGTTGCATGACTCACAGTAAAATCCCACTAGGAATTGCATAAGCCAAGCTCTGTACTCTTGCGCTATCCCTCTCCTACTCACATTTTCAGTCTACATTCTGAGCTGTCCTTGTCCCAATATCTATTTCTGTCGATGCTAGCATTACACGCTTTTCTGGATCCACGTGAACACGAAAGAACGAGGAGATCACACTGAGGGGACAAGATCACATACACCATCGGATTCGCCACTGTTCTGCGGAATCCAGGTTCTAGCTTTCAAAGTTTTAGTTAGAATCATATCAAATAAAGTAGTTAAAATTGCTTCATTTCAGTAGATTCTATTCTCGATATTGCCAGGGAAGCTGTGGGGATTGATAGTTTCTGAGAAACTATGATTCACTCTTCACTTCTGAGGTAGGATCGAGAATCTCGCAAATAGATCAAGCAAGTTATTTCATTATTTAGAATAAGTCTACAAATCACACAGACAAATAACTACACTCGGTTATCTTGTTTGTTTTAAATTGTTATTTAGTTGTTATTCCTAGATACGTTTAAATAGCTGCTTTCCTTAAATTCTTAAAAAGTTTCTCAGAAAAATAGAAGTTATATATGTTTTAGATTTATTCCACGTAGTTAGAATTTGCTTTGTTATAGTTAGATTTACATTTTATTTTGTATGACAATCACGGGACCCCGGGAGCCCAGGGAATACATATTTGAGCCAATCGTGCCTCAACCAAACCTCGTCACAGCAATAGTTGACATAGACCAAAATCTCAGAATACAAGTCTTCCAAACAACAACAGATTTACAACTGATCAGTTCTCAGTTGAGAGGGTTAAATATAGAAGACGACCAAGCATACACGTTTTGGTCAAATCAACCAAGTAATGATTACCCTAGACAAACATTCACATGACTATAGAAGGGTTTGAAAGAGAACAAACCTTTGGTTGTGATCCTTTGGTCCCACAGCCAGGTGCAGGAGACACTCTCATAGACATAGATACTAGTCTAAGGATCCAGGTTGCACGAACGCCTGTGAGATATTCTGAGAAAATCACGCAATTGTTGGTCCTAAACATAGAAGCTGAGAAAGCGTATGATTACTGGATACTAGGAATTAGGACTTGATTTCATATATGACCATAACAGGACCGCAACAACCAAGAGTCTATGGTTGTGACCCACAAGTCCCACAGCCTAACGAATCCATAAGTCAATCAGATATAAACACTGGCCTACGCACACTAGTATTCCAATCCACTCCACTTCCACCCATCATCATCGAACAATTTTCCTTACTAGATATAGCGGCTAACGAAGCTAGAGAATTCTGGACTAGGCCAGAGAATCGTCCATAGAGTCAATTGTATTCACCATCCACCATATGACCTTATCTGGAGACATACACGAAACTATCCCAGGTCATTTCCCACGTATTCCACAACCCATAGATCGAATCATGCCAGAGCTCGATATTGATTGGAGCCTTCGAGCAGTCATCCTTGCCGATCGATCTATCACACCAGTCCAAGTTAGAAGGGCCTTCTTTGCCTTAGATTCACAAATTCCATTAGTACGTATCGAAGACATTAGATTGCCTAACTAGTTTGTCTGCATCCCACGCATATTCCATCCCACCGGCTGTCTCGGCACGACCTCGGGAGGTCGGGTACATGGAAGAGTTGCCTGTAGATTCCCACGCTCGCTTGTCGCTTTTCCGTGTACAAAATTGGTGAACCCGACGTGAAACAAACAAAATTAGTGAAGCTGACGTAAACTTCCTACTTTCTCGTTCGGAGTCATAGTATCACGTGTTCTTTCACAAATCACCTTCGCTCCTTCCCATTATTCTGCGGGTATTCATATACCCCCCGAATATGTCGATTCGATGCATATGGCAGACCCCTCTTGGGTCTCGAGGCATACTATGCCCAACAGAATAGACAATCATCACCCTCACTCTCAGTATGGGGCGACAACTATTCAACTAATCAGTTGTCAACACAAACCCCAAGAAACAGATATAACTCGTCTTTTCAAATGGGGAGTTAGATCAACCCCCTCGAACGCAACAAATAGAGCCTTCAGGCTCGAACAATATGACGTTTACCGGAGAATCTGGTTCGTCTCCTCAGATGCTACTTAGACCAAAAATTAGTAGACAATCTAACCCATACCTGGTCTTAGATGATGAACAGTCAATACGTTATCCTAGGAGTGAACAACATTCTCGGGTATGTACCCACCTATAGGAGGTTTACAAATACAACCCGAGATCTCTTTCCAAGAAAATACCTCTATGCCACTGCATATAGGAAATACTCTCGAGAGAAACTTGGCAAGATAGCGATCAGTTTATAGCAGGATATCACATGCCTATACAACACCAGGGTATACAACAAACACCACTCAGGCAAAGCACCGTGACTTCACCAAATGAAGTCATTTCAACGTTAGTAGAAAAAGTGAGAGGGTTAGAACTTGCTCAAGCAAGTCAAAATCCTCGCCATGCAAGCAGAAGTTCCAATCCTCCATACCACCCTGGCCAAGTAGATCTCCTCACAGGAGTAGGCATGTTAGGCATGCCTCCTCAGTATCCACAACAAATGCCAACAAGGCCTGTCATCTCTAACATTATTTCTCCCGGTCTAGTATCAAACAACCCATTACTAGACAATATCCCGTCATACTTAAACATGTACTCCAAATCACCACAAGGAGATATGTTCTCCTCTCCCGGCCTTTTTTCTCAAACACAGGGACTTCCCTATGCCCCTGCCAATGCATACGCTACACCATATCAACAACCCATCCCACCATCACTCCCTCAGCAACCACCATCAATGGTCGAAAACTATGTGATAGGGACTTATTCAGAATATCTGAAAGAGCCCTTAGACTTCACCATACGAAGCGTCATGCTTCCAAGACCTCTTCCCGATTTACCCAAGTACAAAGGTGAGGGAGATCCAAACGCGCATATCAAAGCTTACGCTACAACCATACGTGAATTACTCCCTTGGGATGGGGTTATTGCTAAAATATTCCCCAAAACCTTGGAAGGCATTGCTCTCGACTGGTATTATAGAATACCTGAAGCCTCCATCCATTCATTTAAACAGCTCGTATCAGAGTTCATTAAGGTGTTCGACATGAACAAACTATTGAGAACAGGAATCAGGGAATTCTTGCACATCAAACAAGAACATAATGAATCTATCGCCCATTTCATCCAGAGGTGGCATACAGTTCTTTATTCTTCAGCAAGTGCTCCAAACATGTATCGGTGGAACTATTTGATTTATTCCTTCATTCTCTCAGCAGAGAGGTGAAGGAAGAAGTCCAGAAGTTCCCGCTAAGAACTTACGATGAAGTACTTGAGAGTGCTCTTCGAATAGACCAAGCAACGATAGATAGTGGCCGTAAAACATATGGAGCAAACGGGAGGTTAATCACCCCAATCAGAACACTACAAATTATCCCACTACCACAAATGTCAACCAAGGACCCAAAATCCTTAACAAAAATCGGGGTGTAACAACGGATGGAGTAACCGACCAGCCCAAGAAGGTAAATGTTGTCAATACTCCATCACAAACAAACAACCAACGAAACAACAACTTTACCCCGATAATCAATACAGTGGATTTTAACCATCCACAACAACAACAACAATGGTGAAATCCTATACAAGGGCCAAGCCAAAACTCATTTGGTTATCAAAACCAAAGCCAGAAACAACAAATGCAAAATTTTAATCCTAATAGGCAATAGTTTGATCAGAATTTTAGGCCACAATATACACCAAACCAACAAAACAGGAATTACAATCCCAATTCTTATTGTGGTTTCCACAAAATTCAGGGGTCATGATACTAGAACGTGTCATGACTACAATAAATTCATGCAACGTTTGCCAGAAGAACAAAGACAGTTCTTCACAGATTTGTTTTTGGTAGATCCCGTGTCATCACCACCAAATACGCTCGCAGGGGTAGTTTCCCCTCAGAATGCTCCCCTCAAGATCTTCAACGATCCACTCCCAAATCATGATAGCGACAGTTGAATCCAATTGGAACAAACAAAAATGCAATGACAAGAAACAATGATCATGAAGCCTCGACTTCACTAAATCCATCAGTTGCGCCACAGTTAGGAAGTCAACCGAGACCCAAGATAGTCAGTTTGGTAGAATTAGACACTGAACTACCTATCAAAGCTATAACAAGAACACGAGAATATTCCTCTCAACCGAGCCCAAGTCATCTGCCAGAAACGGATAAGAGTCAACAAATAGTAGAAAAACCCGTGGGTGCCTATGATTTAATTAGTGACCTAACAAAGACCTTCTCGCACATTTCATTTTTGGATTTACTAAAGAACTCTCCTACTCACAAAGCTGCTCTTTTAGAAGCATTAGGTCTAGGTCATCTAATTAACATCACTCCACCTCCTGAAACACAAGTAAATCACGTAGATTTTGATATCCACCCTCCGGGGCAGCCGGACAAGGATGTCGAATTCATATTCGAAATAAGTAAAATGCCTACAGATGCTGAGATCACACGCCGAGGTGATCCAGCCTTACACTTACAAGTATGGGTTTATAATAACTATGTAAAATGGGCAATGGTTGACGATGGGGCCACAGTTAACATAGTCCCTTTCTCTTTCCTCCAAAAACTAGGATATGGGGAAACAAACTGTTCCACCACTCGAAATACATTGAGAGGCTATGATAGCCTTAAAGCCACTTTGATAGGAACTATAATACTGCCGGTCACCTTAGGACCCAAAACAATCCTGACTGAGTTTTATATTATAGATCGGGAAACTAATTATAATATGATACTCGGCCGACCATGGATACACCGAATGAAGGCAATCCCTTCTATGTTATTTCAAGAAGTAAGATTCTTGCATCTAGGAAAGGTATTTGTAGCCAAAGGTGATCCAAAACCTTTCGATTTGCACCTAGCTGATTTAAAGAAAAGACCAGGTGTGCACTCAGAATTTGAACTTCCAACAAACCAACTTAATAAACCCACTGACCCAAAACCAGAGGAGAAGTTGGTACCTACAATGGATCTTGAAACTATCAGCATAGCCAAAACAACCCCAACCCCCAACGATAAAGCTAAAGAAACGGTATCATTAGGGACTACTGCAAAAATCGTTGAGTTAATAGAACAAGATTTACCAATGTTCTTACCATTTGATTCAGTAGGCATAGGATATTCCCTAGGTGTTGGTTCCCTTCCAGCAGAGGACCTCTGCATGGTAGAAGTAGAGTGCGCAAACACAACAGATGCCCCAACATCTATACTCCCGGCTAAGTATTGGACTCTCCATTTCGATGGAGCTAAATGCCGTTATGGAGCGGGGTAGGTATAATTCTTACTTCACCCGAAGAGAAAGTCCTCCCATTTGCCTTTAAGTTAAATTTTGAATGCACAAATAATGGCGCTGAGTACGAAGCCCTCCTCCTTGGCCTCACCTTAGCCAAAAGAATTGGTATTGATAACATCAGAGTCTTAGGAGACTCGCAATTAGTGACAAACCAGGTTTCTGAGGTATACGAAACCAAAGCCGAACACTTGCAGCTTTACAAAGAAGCCGTATTAGATTTAAGCAAGGCATTTAACTTCATATCCATTGAAGCAATCCCGCGAGAGAAAAATCTTCTCGCCGATTCAATAGCAACTTCAGCATCACGTTTTACTCCAAGCAATGAGTTAGAAGATACCCATTTCACGGTGTCCATTCGTGATGAACCATTGATAAAAACAATGACAAATCCCCTTGCAAGCGGAAGTGAATCTACCACCCCAGACCATGTCGATAATAATATGGCCACTTTGGAATACTTAAACGCCTATGCGGCATTACATCTCTCCTATCATATGCTAGATTTGTCCTTAATTCCACATTCGTCTTCCTATTTCGGAAATCCCATGATGGATCTCCCTCACAAATAAAACCTAGCATATACGCAGTAGAAAATGGGGATGATTTGGATTTACCTCCAGCACCACCTGAGTTCGAAGAGGGTAACGCCTCTTTGATCGAAGAAACAATCGATGTCAACATCGGGACAGATGATGAACCAAAAATCTTGAAATTAGGATCATCCTTAACCCCAGAAGAAGTGGAAATACATACGCGGATCCTCAAAGAACATCAGAAGGCATTTGCATTTAATTATAAGGAAATGACAGGAGTTGCACCCCACATTGCGGTGCACAACCTCGTCACTAAATCAGATGCAAAGCCAGTTAAGCAAAAATCAAGACCTATGAAACCCAAAGTAGCTCTCATGGTAAAGGAAGAGGTAATAAAACTCCTTCAGGTAGGATTCATCAAGCCAGTCGACTACTCCCAATGGGTATCTAACATCGTTCCCGTTCTCAAGAAGAATGGAAAGATACGCATCTGCATAGATTTTCGAGACATCAACAAAGCATGTCCTAAGGACGACTTCCCATTACCATCCATAGATGTCATTGTTGATGCAACAGCTGGATTTGAACTTTTGTCTCTCATGGATGGATTCTCGGGATACAATCAAATCAAAATATCTGAGCAAGATCAAGCTAAAACTATGTTTATAACTCCTTGGGGAACCTATTGCTACGCTGTTATGCCATTCGGTCTCAAGAACGCTGGTGCTACCTACCAGCGAGCTATGACATATATATTCCATGATTTAATTCATAAAATCATGGAGTCCTACGTAGATGACTTATTGGCTAAGGCCAAGAAGCGTTGTGACCATCCGGAAGTACTCCGCGTCATTCTTTCACGCCTAATAGAATACGGAGTCACACTAAACCCAGAGAAATGCGTCTTTGGCGTAACAGGAGGAAAGCTCCTAGGTTACATCATATCGTCACGGGGGATAGATGTTGATCCAACCAAAATTTGGGTTGTCCTCGAAATGGTCCCACCTGCGAGTGAATCTGGAATCAGATCATTTCTCGGAAAACTGGGTGCAATCCGAAGATTCATCCCGGACTTAAGCTTCGCCATTCATCCAATCAACAATTTACTCAAGAAAGACTATAGCATTGATTGGACCAAAGACTGTAATGAAGCCTTTGAAGCAGTTAAGCGTTTCCTATTATCACCACCTACGCTAATGCCACCTAAGTTAGATCACCCGTTAATTCTATATTCACGAGCTACCGATGTCTCGCTGGCCTGTATGTTGGCCCAAGAGGATGATGACAAGAAGGAACGCGCGATTTATTTCATCAGCCGAATGCTGCTCGACTATGAAACATGCTATACACAGGCAGAACGAGAATGCCTTGCCATAGTCTTTGCTACTAAATGCCTAAGACATTATATGCTGAATCAAGAAACGAGGGTCATGGTAAAAACGGACCATTTACGGACTTTCCTCACACAAGGGTCATTGTCTAAAAAGGTTGGACATTTTATAACCTTAATGGGAGAATTCGAATTAACGTTTGTAAATCAGAAGTCAGTTAAGGGACAAATCATTGCGGATTGGTTAGCTGACAACCCATTAGACGGAGGTGATTTAGTAGATTTAGACTTTCCAGATGAGTGCGTATACTACATCAAACCCGACCCTCTATCTCTGAGTGCCTTTGGTACACGGATATCATTAATTATATCATGGACCATACGTACCCAGAAGGAGTTACACCGCAACAAAGAAGGCGGTTACGCATAATCGTAGCTAAATACGTCATTATAGAGTAGGTGCTCTATCGAAAAGCATTCGATGGAATGCTCCTAAGATGTGTCGACACGGAGGAATCCAAGAAGATTCTCCATGAATCTCACAGTGGAATATGTGGAGGCCACTTCGGTGGCCATGCCACCGCTCGAAAAATACACCGAATGGGCTATTTCTGGCCCACTCTAGAACATGACGTGATAGAGTTTGTACGCAGGTGTCATAAGTGCCAAGAATTCTCCCATGAGATTCATATGCCGGCACAAGCTCTGCAACCAATCGCTACTCCATGGCCCTTTTCTACATGGGGTCTAGACTTAATAGGGAAGTTCTCTCCCTCATCCACAGATGGCCATAATTTCATAATCACGGCCACTGAATATTTTACCAAATGGGTAGAGGCTATGCCTCTTACCACTGTACCTGGTTCTGTAATCGCCAAGTTCATTTTGAACCAAATCATTTGCAGGTACGGTATCCCGCAAATCATTATCTCTGATAATGGAACTTCTTTTAAGAATGAAGAGGTTCGCAAACTATGCAATAAATTTAAGATAAGCCATCATACGGCTTCCTTGTATTACCCCAAGCCAACGGACAGGCTGAAGCGACAAACAAGACACTGAAAGCCATTCTCCTTAAAACGGTAAAAGAAAACAAACGAGATTGGCATTTAAAGTTATATCCGGCCTTGTGGGCCCACCGAACCTCAATAAGAACACCAACGGGAGCAACTCCTTTCTCGCTGGTATTTGGGGCAGAAGCAGTTCTCCCGCTTGAGGTCGAAATACCCAGTCTCCGCATTTCACTACAAGGGATTCTGGATGAAGACGCTTACAGAGAAGCACGTCTTTCCCAACTAGAAAGCCTAGATGAAACTAGGTTAGATGCTGAACAACGGCATAGAGCTTATGCTGACCGAATGTGCCGGCAGTATAACAAGAAGGTCTATGAATGCGACATATACGAAGGTGATCTAGTTCTAAGGCTAGACAACCGGATCGACAAGAAGACCGGCGAAGGAAGGAAATTCCGGCCCAAATGGTTGGGCCCATACCGAGTCATGAAGGACTATGGAAATGGTGCTTACCTCTTATGTACGCTAGAAGGTGAGGAATTTGGCGAAACAATCAATTCCCTGCACCTCAAGCGGTTCTACGCATAAGCAACTAGCACTACTTGTATAATTATCTACATTGCATCTTCATATAGATTAAGATCATTTTGTCCACTTGTTTCTTACATAAATTGTGATCAAGGAATCTATTCTCAAAGCAATTCATTACAAACTCATGATGTTGTTGGCATAAAACTCTTTAATCATACCTCTCCATCTTCATGTATCATCAAATCATCTCGAATCTTTTATCAAATAAAGCTAGATATGACAAAGTCTTAACGGTAACCATACCAAGATCTGCAAGTTTATTCTCACTTTGATTTCTTCTTAGGATAGGTGTCTTGCCTATGGTCTGTTCTAGAAGCTTCATGGTGTCACATCTATCCCATATGTATATCTCTTTGGAAATAAGCACATACTGACATTTTACTCAAGAAAACAAGTCAACAAGTGATTAAACAGAAAATTTTAATTTTACACATTTCCTTGCCCCACCAACCTTCGGTGATGAGCTTGCGTCTCTTACTAGTGACGTAGGGTTGGGAAAGGATGGAAATGCCCTTACTCGCCTATACCTTGCCCATGGTGATAAACCCACGCTTCTTACTAGTAGCATGGGGCAAAGTACAGGGGGTCCTCTTGACAAAGCAAACGTTAAAAGTCATAAACAAACAATTCAAACTTTGAGTCAAAAACGAATGAATCAGATGTTCAAAATTCCAAGAGAGTTAAAATCCTAAAAACCCAGATTTTGTCTACTATGTGGCCATCTACGGATCTAAGTCTAGATAAACCGCAAAGTAAGTTGCATTCTAAACTATGAAGTCACTCGGGTGGAGTAAGCTTGTAGTTTCCTATTTGGTTCCACCAAAGCTTTGTCTGTCTTTCATCGCTATCATTTCAGCTACACCTCATAACTTGTGCCCTTTCTAGCTCTCGGTGAAGAGCCCTCGCATCTTACTAGTTGCGTGGAGTTAGGAGTGGGGCAAGTTTATCTGTTCATCATACTGGTTATATTCATCACTTTGCAAAACAAACATGAGGTATCCAAAATTGCTTACGGAAGCTAAGATTCAAAATCACATTACATCTACATATATCAGCATCATGAAATACACAAAAGGAAACAAACATTTGCATCATCTGTTCTCCATTGCATACATTCTAAAAAGCATACAAACATACATCGTAGTATACATAGAAAAGCTGGAAATAGAAAGGAAACCATGAGTGCCAAGATTTTGATCCAAAACGAATGCATATATATAAATGATCAACGTTTATATACAATGCCATCATGCACTAAGCATGGTCAAAATGCTCAAAGAGCCCGTGATATACAAAGAAATATATAATACAAAATACACGAGAGCCAAGTGGCCTCTCAATCCCTACGCGACCCCTCCGAAGGTGCACGCCCACGCCTAGGACTCCGGCTACGCCGGCGCTCTGAATGTACGGAGGGCTCAGGGTCTCGAGGAGCAGCTGCAGTCTCACCATGAGAATGGCTCCTCATAAGGCGCTCAGCCGTCCTATAGCCCGCTAGCTCGGTGCGAAGGGTCGACACCATCCTGGCCACATGCCAGACAGGAGCAAAAACATCGGTATGCCTACCGGCTGCTGAAGGCTCCCCAGCATCCACAGACAGCTCCGCGGGTCCTATCCATGGGGATCATCAGGGAATCGGTACATACCCTGCGGATCAAATCCCGCCACTCATCAACAGTCTCTACAAACAAAGGAGAAAACGAATTAGAAACTAAGCAAGAAACTAAAAGATACAAAATAACAACTAAGGAGAGCCTACAAATAAACATTAAAAGGGAGAAAGGGTAACTTACTCGGATCCCCAGGCATCCAAGATGGGTCGCTGGGGCGGCACACCGCCACGGATGCCGCTGCCGACTGAGGGGCTGCTCCTATGGCAGGGGCAACATGTCACCCTGCAACTGACTCATCCTCTCCACCATGGCCCTGAGAGTGGCTCCTCTGAAACTAGAGTGTCCTTCTCTGCGCTCTGCTCAGCCCTCTCTGCCTGCATAATATCCTGAGTGTCATGCCACTCAGGATCACTTTGTCCTCGGTCTCCTCCTCTATCCCTCCCTCTGAAAACTCCTCGGACTCGAGTCAATATCAATAGGGTCATCGCTGCTATGAGCAGGACCCGCGGCTATCTGAAGCAAAGGTGCCCGAGGTGCACCGGCTCTCCCTCTAGCACGAACTATCCTCCTGGCTGCAATAGGAATGCCAGGAGTAATCACTGTCCAACCTCGGCCTCTAGGCCCCCCTCTGGCCTCGCGAACTGATCTGTAAACTGGTGCCACTAGGGGAAGCATACCCGCGTATGGAAGACCAAACTGCTGAGGAACTCAGCCAAAGGGGTGCACCTCCACTCGTCCCACTCGATCGATAAGCTGCCCTGTGGTGGAGCAGGAAATCAAGGTAAGGGCCTCCTCGCCCCATATACCGGCCATGGTCTGGTATGGTGTCACCTCCATATCGGTGGTAGTCAGAGAGGCAACTGGCTGATGAGGTGCTCTAAGCACCGACATGTCTATCCATCTGGCTGCCCTAACAGCTCCAGGATCTGCTACCTCCACACCCCTGCCATAAGGGATGAAGTGCTCATAAACCCAACTCATGACTAGAGTCGGGTGGCTCAACGACTGCCCCTGTAAATGGACCACCCTATATAGATCATGGTAGGTGGTCCCAAGAATATCTGCTCCCCAAGCGTATATCCGGCCATGGCCCTCTATCTGTGTAATAATGGGGCCCCAGCAGTATAATAACGTGTCACCTCCCTTGTCCCCGATCAATCTCGAGGCAAGGATCCCCATGATGGCCTGGCGAAGTAAGGGGATAGGCAAAGAAGGAATGGATCGAACTCTCACCCCCTTCTTCGACCCCGTGGAGATGACTGCATCTCCCATATATGCTGCCCACTGTGCAATCTGTGCCCGTGAGCCTGTTGTCTCTAATGTAAGTCGCCTCCCGATGATCGGGACCCCCAGAATGTGGTAGACGTCCTCTAATGTAATGGTCCACTCACCACGGACCCCTGGCAATCGGAAGGTGTTCCGATCTGCATCCCAGTAAGAGAATAAGTCACAAAGGATGTGACTAGATGGTGCAACATGGGGCACGCGCGATATGCGCAATATGCCGGCTCTCTGTAGTGTGTCCTCCTCATCCTGTGAGAGGGCATCTAGTACCCCTGAGAGCCAATCACACTCTCTCTCTCTGCTCCATCTGATGTACTCCTCTCTCACCTGCGTACACCCAAAAACACACAAAATAGAGCAAGTTAGCATCCAGGCAATGCTGAGAAAGTCATAAAAACACGTAGAAATGCTAAAAATACAAGTGCAATCTCAAATATAAGTTCCTTTTGCATTCTGTGCAAAACCGCCGCCCTGAGCAGGGAGGCGGTTTTGTAACCGCCACCTTAAAGGCGGTGGTCGTGTAACCGCCACCCTGAACAGGAGGCGGTCGTGTAACCGCCGCCTAGCCAGTGGCGGTCGTGGTCTAAAAACCCATGCGGGTTTTTAATCTAAAAAAGCCTAAAACATGCAAAAAATGACCATTTAACCTAAAAATGGAGCCTACCCAGTAGGCGCCCCCCCTAGATGGACCTTTTAACACTAGCATTTTCAAAAATGACCCCCCCATTACAACAAATTTAGCATTTCAAATTTAAGGGGGAAAAACACAAAATTGAAGAAAACCAACCTGTGATCTAGCGGGGTGGTGTTCCGCACGTGGAGGCATGATCACTATCTCGCTGCGGACGTTTCGACTATACTCACGCAAGAAACCGTCACCGTGGGTCCCAGAGCTCAAAATCAATCAAATCAACTCGCGCAAATGAATAGGAAAATGGGCCCACTTTCATATATATAGCGCCCTGATTCGTTTTAAATGACTTTTTCACAGGTTTGGAGCGCTGATGGAGGTAAGTTCCTATCCCCACACAAATGGTACGTTCTCATTTCCCTGTTATTCTTAGCGTTTATTTTTCAAACTATTGTATCTATCTGCACTTGAGTTCTCTTTTCATTTTGCAGGTAGCGGGAATTTTGGATGGCGTCACTTCAACACACCTGACGTGTCAAGTATAATCTGTTGATGCAAAATCACAACACCTCTCGGATGTTGATCGGGTTTCTAAGTTGATCTTCGGGCATCCAGTGTGATCACACAACATTGAAACCTTTCTCCAAGTGTGGGACTTGCAAAAATGAGAAAGGAATCTCTAGAGAAGGCTGATTCTGCTCTCCTAAACCACTCCGCCACAAGCTATTCCAGCGTAGGAAAGATAATCTAATCCTAATCTAACCATGCCAAAGAGACAGAGAGAGAGAGAGAAAGGAAAAGAAAAAAGCCTACACTAAAACGGTGATACACCGAGAAGGAGAATGTTGGACATCTATCAAAACTGCCATGTAACAAAGAGAGGTGAGCAATGGGAAGGATGGACAGATGCATCATAGGCCCAAGGATAGATTTCACACAGAAAATGTCCCAAAACTTCATGAACACAGCTCCAAACCTACAATGAACATTCAAACATGCACAAATACCTGCAATGAAGAGAGGCAAGAGGAAAACAAGTGAAAAATGAGCAAGGATAGACAGATGCATCACAAAACATGTTTTTTTGTTGCTTCAGAAGTTTGCACAGAACATCATTTCATTAGTAAAAGTTAAAAAACACCACTACAGAGTAGGGAGGAGGTTTGAACTCCATTTTTAACCCTAGAGAAGGAAAAGAAGGGAGGGCAGAGCCAAACCAATGAACAACTTGTAATTATTATTTTTAAAATGAGCCAAATCTGGCTTTTACATTGCATGGGTCGAGCCCAGGAGAGAGAAACGTGGGAAAACGTACAAGCCCATTCCTCATTGACTACAGATGCATTAAATGGCATGGGGAACCTTACAAACCCATACCCTACCATCTTTGACCAATTTGGAGGAGAATGCGATCCATTCTGCATTAATTTGGTCGCTAAAATGTCACTTCTAGCCATAAACACGTGTCAAAGCCGTTTCTCAAATTTCTCTCTCCAAACTGCACCAAAAATTGAGATTAACCCCAGAATCATGTAGATAATTTCATAAGCTTTCCGTTGATATAAAGAACGTGCAAATCCGAGCTCTGGATCAAAAGATATGGAGATCTGAAGATTTAGGGCACAAAACAGGTGAAAATGTGTTTTGAAGATCTTTCCCGTGCTCTGCCACCTGGATGACACGTGTCAAGCGATTGGATACGTAATTCTCTCTCCTCTACTGTCCCACGGGTTTTTCCTTGAAATTTTTTCCTTTTGTGATTTTGGAACATTTTCCACTTTCCTTCCGCGCCCCCGCCACTTGGGACACGTGGCATGCATTGATTGGTCGACAGGGGCGCGGGGCAGACCTTTGCTTTTAGCTTTTTGGCCAAAACTCTTGCTAAACTCTCTAACTCCTTCTCGAGCTCCGAGCTTCCCTTCCTCATAGGACACATGTCCTCCTTTTATTGGCTCGGGTTAGTGCTTGAAACCTCGCCCTTTGAACTTTTTGGACTTTTCTCCTTGTGACACGTGTCATGATTTGGTTGGTGCACGGGTTTGCCGGCTCTTTCATGTCCAGTGTGTCCATTTGTCCTGGATGTCCTAGACTGTCTGGGACAAAAACTTCTGATCCACCCAAAATGGGCTTCCTTGTCCCTCATTCGGCTGATGACACGTGGCGTTGCTTGATTGGCTTTTGGCTCCTTCGGCTATCTGCATCCCACGCGTCCCTTTGTCCCACATGTCCCGGACTGTCTGGTGACAAATTCTTCTCGGTTCACCCGATTCGGCCGGTTCATACCTTTGTCCCACATGTCCCGAACTGCTTAGTGTGAAAGTTCTCCTTTTCGGCTGATCCGGGCGGTTCGCGTCCTTCGCGTCTTCTTGTCCCAAATGTCCCAGAGCAGTTAGTTGATTTTCTTCTCCTTCGGCCAAACCGGCTTTCCGCGTCCCACGCGTCCATTTGTCCCGGATGTCCCAGACTATCTGGCGGCCTTTCGGCCAATTCGTACCCAGATGTCCCTCACGTCCCGACTGTTGCGAGGACTAGGACTTAGCCATTTTTCATGATTTTTCCTGGCCCAAGCTTGTTTTTGCAGCCTTTTCACCTTTTCTCAGAACTTGCTCTTTTCAACCTGGAACATGAGAGTTAGAAAAATTTTGAGGGGACCCTAGAAACATGATTTTTTGGCCCTGAATCAATTTATTTTCCTGGGACTAAGTAATTTGATGCATGTTATCAAAATTTACCCTGGGGGTGAATTTTGGATAACAATTTGGCGACTCAGCGGGGTCATCTGCCTGCTAGATGAAGTTACCAGTTGCCTGAAGCATCCATTGGGCATGGAGTCATGAGTTGTAACCTGCAACTAATCTGAACTTTGAAAACCTCCCTCTGAGCCACTTGAAACCCACCGGACATGGAGTTGTTCTCACCAAAATGCCACTGAAACGAACTGTGCAAGAGTAGAACCAGCAACACCAAAACTATGTACAGAACTAAAAATCATACATGCTCCAAATAGAACATGTAGAGTGTGCACAAGCACTTCTTTTACTGAAAGCAAACCTACCTACTCTCATCAGCTGGGAGCAAAGGCAAGCTAAACAAACCACCGAATTGGTTGTGAGAAATAGCTTCCCTTTCTCAAAAGTGGCAGCCATGCAATTGATTTGGAGCTGATCATGGTCTGTTAGGATGAGTGGAAAATCAACAAGAAGTGGTATTCCACCCAAATCATCAAGGTATCACCAAGGCAAATTCAATACCTCTTTTAGTTGCTCTACATTTGGATTGAAGAGGTATGACAGCTGATCCTTGGTACTTTGTAGCTCACCCTCATGCTCAGAAGCAAGCATGATTGGTTGTGACTTCTCCTTTGGCTCCAATGAAGCCAAATACCTGATTGGGCAAGGTCTGATCCGTTTGATATGCCCATAGCTCTGATTCTCAACTCCAAAAGTGGAGTCTTCTTGTAGACCCTCAATGGATGGTGTGGAAGCAATGGTGAAATTCCTTTGTCCTTTCTCTTCCTCCAATGAAGAACATGAAAGATTAAAATCTTCCAATCTTGATTCCAAAGAGCTGTTATAAGATGCAGGCTACTGCAAATGAATGTTCTCCTTCATGACAGCAGACTCTTGTGTTTGGAATGTGGATGATGAAAGAGAGAATGGTGGAAACTCAACCGGCTCTTCTCCATCAAAACAGTCCTCCAAATCTGACAGATAAACTGCCTCATGGCTGTCCTGCTGCAAATGTTCAACTTCCTCCATGGTGTCCTCTTGATCTGTAACTTGACCACCATGGTTTCTTTCTCCCTCCAACATTGAGTTTGAGAGGTCAAACTCCTCTTCAGCACTAGAACTTGAGAGAGGTGAAGTAGAAAGAAGAACTGAAGGTTCTCCTGTAGCCTGCTTTGTGCTCAGAGCTCTTGGATCTGAACTTTCTCCTCCACAACTAGAATGTGGTCCCCTCTGCTGCTGGATCTAGAGCAGCTTCTCCTTCCTCCAATGTTCGAAGACAATCTTGCTCTTGAATGAGCTCCTCCTCCAGCATGAAGTTTTTCAAGTCAAACTCTTCAATCTGCTGCTCTAGAGGACAAGTTGGGACTGCAAGAACTTCTTCTTCTGCTGCAACAAAATCAGCCCTGACCACTATTTGTTCAACCTTAGCCTCTTCTGTAGGTTTGACCATCAAGGGGATCTTTTTCATACCAAACTTGGCAGCCAAACTTACTAAGCTCTTAATCATTTCTTCTTTTCTTGGCTCTTCCTCTTGCTGTCCTTGATGACTGATTTTTGCAATTTCTTCTTCCCCACATGGAATTGGGAATGCAAGAGGAGGGGTGGGTTGCAACTCAATTGATTTGGCAATTTTTTGTTGTGGTAAAGGAGATGAAATATCTTGTTTCTTTAGAGGAGGAGGGATTTATTTTAGCTCTTGTGGAGAGGATGACTATTTGGAAGGAAAAATGAAAGAAGAATTGAGGTGTGGTGGAAGACTGAGAGGTGGAGACATGGGATCAACATTTGGGACAGCAGATGGAGAATTTAAAATTTGCAAGTCCAAATGAGATGATGATGCTTGAGTAATTAGAAGAGAAAAACCAGATGATGGTGTAGAAATTACCCATTGACATGGTTGTTCAACACCGAATGTATAGGCCTCTATTTCTGCTATCCATTGTGCAAGTTGGGGAAACATCTTTATCATGAAGTCTAGCTTCTCTTGAGGGCTGAAGTGTCTTGGAAAAGGGCCTCCCCATGGACAAGGAGTCCTGCAACCAATTCTGAAAGCTCTCATTTGAGCTGTTGCTCTGGACTGCACCATCTCTACCTCCATCTTTTGGATTTTCTCCAACAAACCAGCGTCTTGGATCTGATGGTCTTTATTATATGCATACTCTTGCTCTTGGAAAGCTCCATAGCCAAACTGACTTTGGCATTGCTGCTCATATGGGTATGCATACTGATCTTGAATCTGCTCAAAAGGCTGATTTGGAGGATTTGTAAAACATGTTGGAGGTGGAATATACTGCTGTTGTTGATGTGAATTCCATGATGGAAATGAAGTCATGATTGCACAACCTCATGGAATGGAAAAGAATGAAAGAGATGGAAAGAAATATGGAAGGAAATGGATGGAAAATGGGTCTACAACTTCAGAAATGAGTTGCTGATCAGATGGAGTCGCCAGATGTGTTTGCAAGTGCCTCCAAAGGCTGAAATCTTCATAGGAACACACCAACCTACAAAAGATGAAATGGAAGATCTCTAATGTCCCACCCGGCGTGCCAGAACTATTGATGCAAAATCACAGCACCCCTGGATGCTGATCAGGTTTCTAAGTTGATCTTCAAGCATCCAGTGTGATCGCACAACATTGAAACCTTTCTCCAAGTGTGGGACTTGCGAAAATGAGAAAGGAATCTCCGAGAGAAGGTTGGTTCTGCTCCTAAACCACCTGCCACAATCTATTCTAGTGCGAGGCAAGCTAATATAATCTTAATCTAACCATGCCAAAGAGACAGAGAGAGAGAAAGGAAAAGAACAAAATCTTACACTAAAACGGTGATACACCGTAGAAGGAGAATGTTGGACATCTATCAAAACTGCCATGTAACAAAGAGTGGTGAGTAATGGGAAGGATGGAAAGATGCATCACAGGCCCAAGGATAGATTTCACACAGAAAATGTCCCAAAACTCCATGAACACAGCTCCAAACCTGCAATGAACATTCAAACATGCACAAATACCTACAATGAAGAGAGGCAAGAGGAAAACAAGTGAAAAATGAGCAAGGATGGACAGATGCATCACAAAACACGTTTTTGTTGCTTCAGAAGTTTGCACAGAACATCATTTCATTAGTAAAAGGTAAAAATGCCATTACAGAGCAGGGAGGAGGTTCGAACTCCATTTTTAACCCTGGAGAAGGAAAAGAAGGGAGGGCAGAGCCGAACAGATGAACAACTTGTAATTATTATTTTTAAAATGAGCCAAATCTGGCTTTTACATTACATGGGTCGAGCCCAGGAGAGAGAAACGTGGGAAAACGTGCAAGCCCATTCCTCATTGACTGCAGATGCATTAAAATGGCATGGGGAACCTTACAAACCCATACCCTACCATCTTTGACCGATTTGGAGGAGAATGCGACCCATTCTGCATTAATTTGGTCACTAAAATGTCACTTCTGGCCATGAACACACGTCAGAGCTGTTTCTCAACTTTCTCTCTCTAGAATACACCAAAATTTGAGATTAACCCCAAAATCATGTAGATAATTTCATAAGATTTCCGTTGATATAAAGAACGTGCAAATCTGAGCTCTGGATCAAAAGATATGGAGATCTGAAGATTTAGGGCACAAAATAGGCGAAAATGTGTTTTGAAGATCTTTCCCACGCTCTGCCACCTGGACGACACGTGTCAAGCATTGATTGGATACGTAATTCTCTCTCCTTTGCTATCCCACGAGTTTTTCCTTGAAAGTTTTGCCTTTTTTGATTTTGGAACATTTTCCACTTTGCTTTCGCGCCCCCGCCACTTGGGACACGTGGCATGCATTGATTGGTCGACAGGAGCGTGGGGCAGACCTTTGCTTTTAGCTTTTCGGCCAAAACTCTTTCTAAACTCTCTAACTCCTTCTCAAGCTCTGAGCTTCCTTTCCTCATTGGACACGTGTCCTCCTTTTATTGGCTTAGGTTAGTGCTTGAAACCTCGTCCTTTGAACTTTTTGGACTTTTCTCCTTGTGACACGTGTCATGATTTGGTTGGTCCATGGGTCTTCCGGCTCTTTCGTGTCCAGCGCGTCCATTTGTCCCGGATGTCCCAGACTATCTAGGATAAAAACTTCTGATCCGCCTGAAATGGGTTTCCTCATCCCTCATTCGGCCGATGACACGTGGTGTTGCTTGATTGGCTTTCGGCTCCTTCGGCTATCCGCGTCCCACGTGTCCCTTTATCCCACATGTCCCGATCGCAGGACAAATTCTTCCGGTTCGCCCGGATTCGGCGGTTCATGCACCTTTGTCCCACATGTCCCGAACTACTTAGTGTGAAAGTTATCCTTTTCACCCGATCCGGCGGTTCGCGTCCTTTGTGTCTTCTTGTCCCGATGTCCCAGCGATTAGTCAATTTTCTTCTCCTTGACCAAACCGGTTTTTGCGTCCCGCGCGTCCATTTGTCTGGATGTCCTGTGCACTGGTCGGTGGCCTTTCGGCCGATTCGTGCCTGATGTCCCTCACATCCCGATTGCGCGAGGACTAGGACTTAGCCATTTTTCGTGATTTTTCCTAGCCCAAGCTTGTTTTTGCAGCCTTTTCACCTTTTCTCAGAACTTGCTCTTTTCAACCTGGATAGGAGAGTTAGAAAAATTCTGAGGGGACCCTAGAAACATGATTTTTTGGCCCTGAATCAATTTATTTGCCTGGGACTAAGTAATTTGATGCATGTTATCAAAATTTACCCTGGGGGTGAATTTTGGATAACAATAACTTCTAACTTCCCATTTCGGGACTACCATACTCGAACCCACCGTTTTACGCCTCTTTATGGCTAAAACGCTTCTCCGAGGGGGCAATATGTACGTACCCAAAATTGTAAGGTATTATCTTCGCCAAACAAAGTGTAACAAGTGCCCCAATGATGATACAGGTCTCCTCGCAAGGTGTTCGGGATCCAGAAAAGCCCTCGGAATATGTGTTAACATCCCGCATGCCCCGTTTAGCCCCCACGTCCTTTGTTTTCCCCTTTTTCCCTCTTTTCTTGGCCTTTTGCCCTTGATTCTGGCTAAACCGCTGCCTGCCCGGGTAGCGGTCTCGTGACCGCCACCCTAATGAGGGTGGTGGTCCTGTAACCGCCGCCCTGCTCAGAGCGGTGGTCCTGCACGCATTTTCCAGAAAGCGCTTTGACACGACTCACGTAAAATATCAACGTTTCACCAGCTTTTCTTTACCGACTTGGGCTTGCATTTATGTTTTTGGTCCCCTGGAATAGTGTTTGGCCATTGTTTATGGTTTTTAGAGTTCAGTTTGGTTTTGATCTTTGGGTGAATGAAAGCTATAAATAAATGGTTTGTGCACAAGCAAATGGTCTGCCCCTCATTCACTTTCATGCTCTGATTTTCATAGTTCAGTCTTTTATTCTGTTTAGAAGCCATAGTTTTAATTCCTTGCATGCTTAGTTAGCATTGTTCAACTGTTGGTAAGCCACATATCCAGCTTGTGCAAATGGTGTTGTTGTTTTATCCAATCCATTGGAGTAGAATAGCTTAGGAAGCCATTAAAGTTGTAGGTTTTTCTCTTCAAACAGGATAGTTTCAGGTTCTGGTCGCTTTATGTTGCATGACTCGCAGTAAAATCCCGCTAGGAATTACATAAGCCAAGCTCTGTACTCTTGTGCTATCCCTCTCCTACTCGCATTTTCAGTCTGCATTCTGAGCTGTCCTTGTCCCAATATCTATTTCTGTCGATGCTAGCATTACACGCTTTTCTGGATCCACGTGAACACGAAAGAACGAGGAGATCACACCTTTGGGGACAAGATCACATACACCATCGGATTCGCCACTATTCTACGGAATCTAGGTTCTAGCTTTCAAAGTTTTAGTTAGAATCATATCAAATAAAGTAGTTAAAATTGCTTCATTTCAGTAGATTCTATTCTCAATATTGCCAGGGAAGATGTGGGGATTGATAGTTTCTGAGAAACTATGATTCACTCTTCACTTCTGAGGTAGGATCGAAAATCTCACAAATAGATCAAGCAAGTTATTTCATTATTTAGAATAAGTCTACAAATCGCACAGGCAAATAACTACACTCGATTATCTTGTTTGTTTTAAATTATTATTTAGTTGTTATTCCTAGATACGTTTAAATAGCTTGCTTTCCTTAAATTCTTAAAAGGTTTCTTAGAAAAATAGAAGTTATATATATTTTAGATTTATTCCACGTAGTTAGAATTTGCTTTGTTACAGTTAGATTTACATTTTATTTTGTATGACAATCACGGGACCCCGGGAGCCCAGGGAATACATATTTGAGCCAATCGTGCCTCAACCAAACCTCGTCACAACAATAGTTGACATAGACCAAAACCTCAGAATACAAGTCTTCCAAACAACAACAGATTTACAACTGATCAGTTCTCAGTTGAGAGGGTTAAATATAGAAGACGACCAAGCATACACGTTTTGGTCAAATCAACTGAACTACAGATTACCCTAGACAAACATTCACATGATCAGAAGGGTTCAAAAGAGAACAAACCTTTGGTTATGATCCTTTGGTCCCACAGCCAGGTGCAGGAGACACTCTCACAGACATAGATACTAGTCTAAGGATCCAGGTTACACGAACGCCTGTGAGATATTATGAGAAAATCACGTAGTTGTTGGTCCTAAACATAGAAGCTGAGAAAGCGTATGATTACTGGATACTAGGAATTAGGACTTGATTCCATATATGACCATAACAGACATGAACAACCAAGATTCTACGGTTATGACCAACAAGTCCCATAACCTAAGGAATCCATAAGTCAATCAGATATAAACATTGGCCTACGTACACTAGTATTCCAATCCACTCCACTTCCACCCATCATCGTCGAACAATTTTCCTTACTAGATATAGCAGCTAACGAAGCTAGAGAATTCTGGACTAGGCCAGAGAATCGTCCGTAGAGTCAATTGTATTCACCATCCACCATATGACCTTATCTGGAGACATACACGAAACTATCACAGGTCATTTCCCACGTATTCCACAACCCATAGATCGAATCATGCCAGAGCTCGATATTGATTGGAGCCTTCGAGCAGTCATCCTTGCCGATCGATCTATCACACCAGTCCAAGTTAGAAGGGCCTTCTTTGCCTTAGATTCACAAATTCCATTAGTACGTATCGAAGACATTAGATTACCTAACTAGTTTTTCTGCATCCCACGCATATTCCATCCCACCGGCTATCTCGGCACGACCTCGGGAGGTTGGGTACGTGGAAGAGTTGCCTGTAGATTCCCACGCTCGCTTGTCACTTTTCCGGCATACAATGACCCAAATGAGGAAAGCTAAAACTGATGTGCACATATAAAATAGAAATCTTGTAGGGGAATAGGGAATACACATGGTAATAACCATGGCATATGTAAACAATGGGAAAAAGGATAGCCAAAATTGTTAGTCACAAACAAATATACATGATGTAATAGAAACAAGTCACAACACATAGTAAAATTGCAAAAAACACAACAAGTAGTTGGTTGAATACATGGGACACCACTTAGGATGTTGCAAGACAATCAATTCCTTCAATGCAATACAATAAAACATGCAATGAACATAGGGCATAGCCCAAAAACAATGAAAATCAAGGTACAAGTAGAGAAGACAAGATATAAGGAAATAAGAGAATCATGATTGGAACGAGGCTTGCAATACAAATGATACACATGAAGCACACATTAATATGTTATAAAAAATGATAGTATGCCACAATGTATACAACTAAAAATAGGAATGAAAGTAATAGATATTACAATGATAGAACCTGAATATAGAGAAATAGGAAAGGTAGATGCCCCCAAGAGCCTCAATGGGACTGGTATGGTATATTGCCAAGAATCATACATCATGTAAGAACCTATAAGTGATATGCATTCACATCAAAAAGTACCATGTGAATACACATGAATGTATGGAAAAATGATAGAGTATACTATGAATCTAAGTAACATGATAAGTAATGTGTAACATAGAATATAATGAGAAAGAAAGGATACATCCAATCAAGATCTAAGCTAGTATTTTTAATTTTTTTATAAATATGTGAACATGAAATAGAATAGCTAGGAGGGGGAGAAAGGTTTCCCCCTAGTATATGTGTGCAAAGTGAGGTCCATGTAATTAAATGCACCCTCAATAGTCATGTTTTGACCTATAACAAGAGTGCATCATTAGGTAACGAGGAGGGAGAATATGCACCCAAGTGTGAATTATACGGTGGTCTATCCAATAAGGATAGGGGCAAGGACCTATTGTCTACTAGTGTGAAGGTGGTATGCATATGATCATGATCAAATACTCTATGGCCATGGGGAATACACGTAGAGAAAGGGATTGTGAAATGGGCCTATATGCACCATAGCTAGTATGTGTCCTAGGTGGATACATGTCCCTATGAGGTGGACTATGGGACTAATGTAGCCATTGTGAGAGAGAAGTAGAAGCCACATGTGGAGGAGATCTAGGTGCATATTTTAAGGTAGTAACAGGGATAGTAAGAACTCTAGATTCCAGAGGATTATGTGCCACAACCATGGAGCTATCATGAGAATATGTAAGAGTGGGTGCACTAGTGGTAGAAGTAGTGGAAAATGTGGTAGTAGGAGGAGGAAAAGACAAATAAGTCCATGGTGGGATGCCTTGAATAGTGATAAGGTGATTCTCATGTATAAAATTAAGGCATAAATGACCTATGGATGACGCGAATTTGGAAGCTTGAAACAAAGGGAGTCCTAACACCGTATCACAATGCACAGCTATATATTCAAAAATGAAATGCATAGAGATAGTGAGTGTAACTACCCAACTTAATACATTTGTTGAAGTAGTAAAATCATTATTTCTTGTCTAATTTATTGAGTGTTTGTTCTAGTTATGATATAACTTGTCATGTATTAAAGTGATGTTGATGACATAATAAATTAGTAATAAATAAATACATGCACGCACGCATACACGCACGCACTATACGCACACACACACACACACACACACACACACACACACACACACGTATACATATGTTAAATACAAATCTATGAACTATTAATAATGTGTGTGTGTGCATGTGTGTGTGTGTGTGTGTGTGTGTGTGTGTGTGTGTGTGTGTGTGTGTGTGTGTGTGTGTGTGTGTATACATACATACATACATACATACATACATACATACATACATATACATATATATATATATATATATATATACACACACACACACACACACATATACATATACATACATACATACATACATACATACATACATACATATAAATGTTTTGTTGGTTTTGGTCATAGGACCATTGTGAAATAATGTTTCATGGCATATGAATTAGTCATTGGTTTAATATAAACATCGGTGTTCGTGGAAAGGTATGTGGTGTTAGAAAGTTTTAAATGAACTTAAGATAATACTTAATTTAATTGGAAAAATTTGAATGTTTATGGAGGTTTATGGTTTTTGGATGGCCACGACGTGACATGGGAATTTAATGGGGATTTAATGTTGTTAGGTTCCTTGGGAACCGTTAGCTTCTTGAAGAAGCTAAGCATGCAAAGGTAAACACATTGTTGTATTTTTCATTGTTGTTTTGAGCTCTTCATGGAGTTGTGCATGTAGATTTTGGTGGAAGTTGTATTTTACTTTGCATGGAAAATTTATGATTGCTACTTCCAATTATCATGGATATTTGGTTATTTAAATGTGCTTTGGTGGAATATTTGTGAGTGTTTTGGAAGCATTCGACTTTGAATGTTTCAAAGAAGATTGGAGGAAAAAAAAATAGGCACGGGTTTCATACTTTTACTCTTTACTATTTTTATGATGAAATCACTAGATAAGCTATGGTTTTGATTTATTAAAAAGAAATATAGTTTTATTTTCTTTGGCTTGGGATTTTTATGTTGAAATCTTAAAATGTATTGGGTTTTATGATTTTGTTTGAAATCTGGAAAAACAAATGGATTTGGTTGAGAGATCATTGTGTTAAAATATGAAAACATTTCCTTTGGTTTTAGTTTGCAAAATCAGAATAATGATTAAGGAAAGATGAGTATGTCTCTGGAATCATTATTGTGAAAATATGTATACCCCTTTGTGGGAAATATTTCTTGGGGAATCTGGTAAATGAACTCATTTTATTGATTGATTAAATTAATGGGTAATAGATTAAGGAGTTAGTTTGGACAAATAAGAACGAGTTAATGGTTTTATAGCTCTTTTAGAGCATGGATAATAACAATCTCTCCTTGAACTCATTTGTTTCTGGTTAATATGAGAAGTATGAAAGTAATACGTTTTGGGTTTTGACCTTTACATCAAACTTGGGGAAATAAATCTGGAAACATGAATGCATTTTGGGTTTGATTATTTAACAGATTCCTTCTATGAGTTTTGCTATTTTCATTTTTTCCACATCTCTTGAAGAGCATGACTGTTATTAGTCTTTCTTTAAACACATTTTGTTTTTGATTGTTACAAGGAATTTGTAAAGAATACGGTTTGAGTTCTGGGCATAATGTGAAATCATAAGAAGATGCATTTTGATCTAAATGTATTTTTGGATCTAGTTTATTACTTAGAATTTCAAATTCATTTTGGCTTATTAAGATAAACCTAGAAAATGATTTCAGGATATTGTGTGGGAATTTGATTAAACTAAAAATAAATACGTTTGGTTTGGTTATTTGTGAATTTGGAAAAAGGAGATAAGATTAAGAAATAAATCCTTCTAGAGCATTGTTGTTCCATCCTTGATTACATTTTTATATTTTGGCTTATTACACATGGTTTGTAACAGAAATAAGGGGTCAATTGCAAATTGTTGTAGGAGCACACATGTTATCATTCCTTCTTGAATACATTATATAATTTTGGTTAATATGAATTTATCAAAAATAAAGTAATATATCTTATAGCTAAATCTTGAGCATTGTTGTTCATAATTATTAATAAGAATATTTCGAGTATTGATGTTAACATATAATTCATAAATCATCTTGTGAGAAAATCTATTACCATTTGGTTAAAATCTTCTTCTTAATACATTGTCGTTATTATTCTTTTATTGAATACATTTTGTTTTGAAAATGAAATATAAAGTTTGAGAAAAATAGAAATGAGCTTGTTAGTTAGATACAACTCCTTCCATGAGCTTGAATGTTAGCATGTTACCTTCAATTTGAGGATATTTGATGAAATTTGGAAAAAGAGTTGGGGGTATTTAGCTCCACCTTTGATGTTTGTTGTCATCATTCCGCTTGTTGAGTTTATAGAAAGAAAGGTATGATTTGAGGTTGTTTAGAATCTTGAAAGGAATGAAGGTTTAATTAAACAAGAATTGTCTTCTATTTAGTGGATTGATGCTTCAAATCTTGGATTATGGAAATAAAATATAACATTAATATGTTCCATTATCATCTAAATGTTAAGTTTAATAGGTTGGTTGCATGTAGTGATAGTGAACATACCATTTTTATATAATTATGAAGTATAATTTTCATATGAGTATGAGATAGATTTGTCATTATAAATCGGGAAGTTTATAATTATAACATAACTATTAAGAATAAAATTAACCATAAAGTATTCTATTATTTATGAATACAACACGGATTATGAGTATACGAGACTCATGCCAATTTATATGAATCAACCGTATCCATCTCTCTACTACGCTTTTGCAAGAAAGGATGGCATAATTGAAGTGACTATTTAGATTTGACTTACGATTGTTTTCACATCTTGATTTATCTTGATATACATACAAAAAGGATTATTGTAACCAATTGATGATGCAATTGGAATGTATTGTATCTTATAAAGGGAATTATGGATGAATGTATTATTATTTATTATTGATGTAAATAATTATTAATGAAGATTAAATTTTATCCATATTAGAAATCAGATTGTGTGATTTATATGGTTTATGAATTATCTTGTTTGAAGTGAGAATATGAATATTCTATTTATACAACTAATTATTAATGAAGATGATTATTCTTAAGTTATGTATTGATTTTTTATTTCATTAATACAATTATAATTATCAATGCATAATGAATAATAACATATAAGTATAAATGATAACAAGGAAAACAAAATAAAGATGATAAGTATTCAATGGTATTAAAGACTATTCATAATGAGAAGATGTAATAAAGCAACTCGGCATGGGAAAATGAATAGTAAACCTTCACCTAATAAAAATTAGTATCTTGAAGGATATACAACAAGAGTTACTAATAATAGATAGTAACTCAAGTTACTATGACCTCTTATATAAACCTACTAGTATTTTGTAAACAATACTTATAAAATGAGTCGTTAAGAAAGAGTTAGATAATTTGTTTAATAAGGTAACCTATGGATATTAAATGATCCTATGTATTTTTACAAGATTATTAGATTCATGCCGATTTAGGATGGTTACGGGAAGGATAGAGAGGACGTAATTATGATAATCATCACGTAGTCCCTATATTTACCATAGGGATCCTAAGATGGCAAAAAGAGAATCATATCATTTAAGAAAGTGAGCCATAAATGGTTTCTTCCTCTTCAAAAATAAATAATCATATTAAAAAAATGGAATCCAGATAACTATGTTGATATGGTTGTGTGGTGACGGAAGACATGTTTTGTAGGTTTGTATGTGGTTTCAAACTAAGTAAATCAATGCTTGAATGTTTGGCCAAAGTAATGTATTAAATGACTACATTGTCTGTTCACCAATCGCCTAAATAAAAATGTTAGATAATGGATGTAAGTTGCATAAATATATTCAAAGTTTGCACTAAGGATATGCACATATATCCCGCAAAATTTTTAACCAAGTATACAAAGTATATGCACTCGATGAGATCCATTAGTGATATTATAGAGATCTTGATATACTCTTACAACTACACATGGTTATTATATGTTATCAGATGGATTGTGAATATTTAATTATGCTAGATTATTTAACAGCAAGCTAATTAATAATGTTAACATTGAAAGTATTAATTGTACTTAAGGGGTATGTTTTTTTAAATTACCTTAGTTTAGATGAATCATAGAATGGGTGTTAAAATTTGGTATCAGATTTGTAGGTTTATAAGCTCTTAGACTCAATGGTTTCTAACACTAATAGACATATTATCCTTTCATTAAAAGGATATGATGGTTAGAAGAAGGGTGAAAAATGATGTTGGAACCAATCTAGCTAATGCTAAAGGTTCAACAAATGAAAAGTAAGATGAAATTATAACAGATCTTTCAGGACACCTAAAATCGGATAGCTGCCTTAGAGCAAGTAGGTAGTGGGTGAGAATGAAGAATTATGACAAAAAGTAGCACCCTAGGATTTGTCTATTACAAATCCCTACATTTTGATAACCTAGGATTGTCTCTCAAGTTGTGGGACTTGTATGTTTTTCTTTTAAAAATTCACTTAGTTTGGATGAATCATAGAATGGGTATTACAATTTGGTATTAGAGTTGTAGGTTTATAAGCTCTTAGAATAAATGGTTTCATAACACTAATAGACATATCATCCTTTCATTAACAGGATACAATGGTTAGAAGAAGGGTGAACAATGATGTTGGAACCAATCCAACTAATGTTGAATGTTCAAAAACTGAAAAGTTAGATGAAATTCTAACAGTCCTTCGGACACCAAATCGAATAGCTTCCTTACAACAAGAGGTAGTGGGTGAGAATGAAGTGTTATGATAAAAAAGTAACACCATAGGATTTGTCTATTACAGATCCCTACTTTTTGCTAACATAGGATTTTCTCTCAAGTTGTGGGACTTGCTACTTGAGAAAAACATCTAGAGAAGGATGGTTCCTCTACCTAATCCTAATGCTAAGCTACTCCTAAGGAAGGAAATGCAGTTATCTAATCCTATTCTATGATTCCAAGGGACTAGGGGAAGAGAAAGATGCATAAAAAAGAAATCCTAAGCTAACAAAGGTGATAAAACCAATAAAAGGGTGGAGAGAAACTCTCAAATGAGGTAAAATGGAAGCAAAATAATGAAGGAGAGCGAAAACATGAGTACCACAGTCCAAAACAACCTTCAACATCCATTTTTAAGGAGCACAATAGATTTAGATCCTGTAAAGAGAACAAAAGATGTAAAAATACCTACAAATGTAATGAAAGGAAAGGAATTGCAATAGAACACAAGATAGGATATATTAATAGCCACAAAAAGTATTTTATTTCTTTAGAAGGATGTAGAATACATTACAATAAAGGAAAAAGAAAGATTCATCATGGAGAAAAAAAATTTGAGGCTTGTAGCTCATACACACATGTGCAACACTTGAAAAATAATGCACAAGCATTACAAGAATGTCTTACCCTTACAAATGAACCTCTTTTTAAAATATATAGAAAATGGGAGATAGAAAGAGGGGGAAAATTGAGGGAAATTCAAATTTAGGCCTTCACCCACCAAAACGATGCATTAACTATTTGAAAACCATCATAGGCACCCTGCCAAATCAATCCTTCCTTGATATTTTGCTTGCTAGAGAAGAAATGAGTACCAAATTCATTAAATATGACTTTTCAACTGCTTGGGGATGTGCATATTTAATGCTAGGGACCTTTCCCTCATTTTCAACCACTTACTCTCACCGAAATCAAGATGTTTTGGTTCCATGATGAAGAGTATGAAAATATGTTTCCAACTATATAAAATTTATGAAATTTATAGTTTCTAGTTGAAAGATATGGCCGTGTAGATATGGAGAGGTTGTGGAGGAACACAGGTTCCTTGGGTGCTTCGTAGTCCGCACTTAATCATATTTTTCCTTTTCCTTGCAGATATAATGGTGGTGTAGAGAACTTACTAAATGAGGAAATTGTTACATACATCCTTGGCTCTCCCACACCCTATTCCATCTACACTTTACTTTCCCGTAACAATCTTCATTTTTCCATTAGGTTGTATACCTTTGCAGTGGAACTAGTTCCTTGGGCATTTGGTTTCCCACTCTTGCAATCCCCATAATACACTAATTCCTTGCCCCATTCACACTTTTACTGTTTGGACCGTGTGCCACTATGGGGAACTATTACCTCCAAAACTGTTCCATCTGCCGCCTTGTTCTCCGCAACCTAGTTTCACCTGCAACCCGCTTATCCACAATACTAACTCCTTTTCTTTGCGGCCAAAAAGGGAATACGGGAACTCACGTCTACGGGGAACTTGTTCCTTTGTTCCATCTTTGACCTACATTTATGCATAACAATACCTTTCCCTTCAAGTCCTTTGTATTGCATCTCAATCGACATTGTGGGAACTCAAGGAACTGAAAATTGTTCCCTTTGTTCCTCTCAAACCCGTAAAACCCACAATACACTTTGAAAATGACCCTTTTTTTCCTTTTTTTCTTGATTTTTCTAAATCTTTTAGACAAGTAGAGAGTTGAGGAGCTAGGAAAAAGAGAGTAGAGTACCTCCAAATCCAAATTTCTCCATTTTCCCTTTTTCCTCAATGTTTTGACTAAGTATGGATCTTTAGAGCTTTGTAAAGGAAAGGGAAGCCTTAGAACACTTCAATTTTCCATTTTAATCAGTTCTACCCTTGTCCAAGTCCAAATAATCACTGTAAGTTATCAAAATACCTAAAAGGGGAATTTTGGATAACAATTTGGTGACTCAATGGGGTTATATTCTGTCGAGATGAAGAGATCATCGAGCTTAAAGTATCCATTGGGCATAAAATCAACTTGATATTCTAAAACTGATCCAAACCGGAACTAATCACTCTCATCATAAAATATTCTAGATTAAGTTTTATGATAATGATAAATTGTTTTAACTTAATGAGTTTACCTTGCTTCCTGAAGGTAATAATGAAATCGAGAACCAACAACCCCAATCTAAAATGCATGCAAATTTGATCTTGTAACTGAGATGTTGGAATAAATGAATGAAGAATTTGAAACTGTCCCAAATTTGATTTTAGTTACTATGCATTTGTTTCTATGGAGTATGGAAATTTATCATTTACACATTAGAACTCATCTTCTCCACATACTTCCTCCGCAATCCTTCATGAGCACTTTGCACAATGATACCTTCCAGAAGTAAAAAAGTGTGAAAAGATTTTAGGAAACTAAAACTACTCTACCAACAAGACAATGTGTGCTAAAAACACTTAGAGGAATTTGAAAACTAATCTACTATGTACAAGGGAGGAACTTCACTTTAGTAGCAATGCTTTAGATAGATCCCATTGACCGGGATCTGTAACTCTTCTCCATCCAATATTGACAACTGGAAAGCATTGTTTTTCTTACAACTTGAAATGATGTAGGGACCACTCCATATTGCATCAAATTTTGAGTGTCTACTTGGTTTGGCTATGTCTACATCCCACTTTAGGACTAAGTATCCTTCTGGAAGCTCCTATTTTTGGCCTCCTATCAAAACTCATCTTGATTTGAGCTTGATCCTTTTCCATTACTTGTACTACTTGGTTTCTCAGTTCCTCTAGCTCCATGAGCTCAAAGCATACCCGAATTCCATGAATTCAAACTCAAATAACTCCATCTTCTTGATGAGTTCCAATGATGGTAGTTCAAGAGATATGGGAAGCCTCGCTTCCTTCTCATAAACCAGTTTGTAAGGAGAGCTACTAGTTGATTTTTTAGGAGTAATCCTATCAGCCCACAAGACAAATTTTAGTTTTGTGTGCCATGTTATCTGATTCTCATCCAAATTCCTTATAATTAGAAAAAGGTTTTTATTCATGGAGTGGAAGGGATGTTATTAGTTCTTTTCCTATGAAGAAGGCACACTTCTTTCATTTATGAACCCATGAATAATAGTAATTGAAGAGATTAGGATAATAATACCCAACCTTCATGATCCTAAGGGATGATAATCTTAGAGGAAAGTGACCTCCTGCTTCTCCATCATGAAACTCGTGCAACACTTTCTCTATCTGATATGTTTTGATGCACCTTAGGAGAATACCATTTACATCTTTCTTAAATAGAATGCCATTAATAAGAACATATGGAATGGATTGAATTCTAAAGTAATGTTTTTAGCCTTGTTCAACCCTTGGGGGAATTGACTTGTTTGGTGGAAGTTTGTTATATCATGAGTCTAACAAGGAATAGGAAAGGCACTAAATGGCTATTCTTGGTCATATTGAAGCACTAAAATGGTCTCTTCATCAATTTTCGACCTAAAACTAGCTGCTCACACAACCCCTTGCCTTTAACCAGCTTAGTTACTTTGATATCAATGTCATACTCCATCACCTTGGTTATCCAACGAGACCTATTCTGATTCAGATCCTTATTCAAGAGAAATTATTTTACACTTTGAAATGTGAAACCAAGAGATGAATCTTTTTGTTGGACACCAAATTTCTGAATGTTTTTAAACTCTTGATAACAAATAACACATGTTTTTCAATGAATGAGTATCTCACCTCATAGTCCTTAAGATTTTCACTAAAGAATGCAATAGATTTCTCCAAACCCTCTTTTTCATCTACATCAATATGGTAAAAATAGTCTCAAAACCCCCAAAAGCATACACAATGACATCTTTAGAAAAATCCGAGTTAATGAGAGTTGGGGCATGTACAATTTATTGTTTTATGGATGCAAAGCTATCATTTCCTTCTGTACTCCACTTGAATGCCATACTCTTCTTCAACATCAACGTTAGTGGCTTGAAAAAATTGGGAAAAATGGGACAAACCTTCTGACAAAGTTGATCCTTCCTAAGAAGCTTTGGAGTGCTTTCTTGTGACTTCGAAATGGAATTGAAAGAATTAAATCAATTCTTTCTGGATCAATAGTCAATCCTTCTGTAGAAACAATGTGGCTAAGGAGTTTTCCTTCATGAGAAAGGAAAATACACTTTTTGGTATTAAGAGAAACTCAAAACTACCTACAACTTTCAAATACCTATCTTAGATGGAGAAGATGATCAATTGCAATCTTAGAGAAAATTGTTATGTCATCAAGGTATAAAAGAACAATGTGGTTGATCAATCCTCTAAATTCCATATCCATGGCTCTTTGGAATGTTTCTCGAACAATTTATAGACCAAATGACATTTTTCTATAAGCATAGGTTCCCCATTTTGTAGTAAATGTTGTCTTGAACTGATCCTCTTCCTTTACCATGATCTGATTGTACCCTGAGTATCCATCTAGGAGAGAACCTTTATGAACCTTCTACCATTTGCAAAATTTGTTCCATTCAAGGAAGTGGGTAATGTTCCTTCAAATATGCCTTGTTCAAGTCTCTCGAATGAACATATATTTTGTTCTCCCCATTTATTTTCTTTATTGGAACAAGATTAGAAACCCATGATGAGTGCTTAATGGGAAAGATAATACTTTCTTTAATTAAATAGTCCAGTTCTTTCTTCATTAGATGTTTAATGTGGGGATTGACAAGCCTCTTTTTCTATCTAATAGGCTTGACAATTGAATCTAACTCAATAGTGTGCTGAGCTAAGCTAGGATTAAAACCTCTTAGGTCTTCATAGCTCCATTAAAAAACATCATAAAATTATTGACAAAGTTCCATAAAATCATGTTTTTCTTATGAAGTGCTTACCTTGACAATCTGAAGAAAATTTCCTTGACCAACTAATAGGTTCTAAATATTCACCTTTTACTTTGTTATGTTTTCATTTTCTTTTCTAAACTAGTCATTGGGGTTGAAAATGGATTCCAAGGTCACTAAGACCTTGGGCAACTTGTTTGATCTAAGTTGGACAACTTGGTCTCCATACTGATTCTCCAACTTATCCTGATTTCTTGAAGAAAAATCAACCTCTTCTTGAATGAAATTTACAATCTACTGATCATTCTCAAACACTTTCCAATTGGTGATGTTGTTTGGTATAGAAGGTATCAATATCACCTTGATATGTGGTTACAATTTTTCTCTTTTAATGTCCTCAACAACATCACACTTTTCTCTAATGGAAACCAATATGTTAGCAATTATGTTCTCTTTTTTAGGATGACATAGATGTTGAAAGCCTCATAATCATCCAAAAGATCCCAAACCTTGTGCTTGTAGGCCTTGAGCAAGTCATTTTTTACTAAATTTGATCCTCTAAATTTGTTTACTATCAACTCATAGTCTCCAAAAGTTTGCAAATTTTTATGTTCTTCTTCCTTGCCCATTGTAGAACATGGATGAGGGACTCATACTTTATTGTGTTATTGGAGTAGTTGAACTAAAAATTGATAGATGAGTAATACTTGATACCTTTAGGAGATATGAGGAATACATGTCCTCTCAGTGACTTGTCTACTTCTTGATCCGTCAAATAAGATATGCCAAATACCATTTCTTCTTCATCATTTGGCTTGGTGAAACTAGGAAGGGGTGCATTCTATTCATGTACATAGTAAATACCCAGTTGATCCTATTTGATCCCATGATATGGATCAAAGTTATAGCATTTATATGCTCACTCATTGAGTAACAAATCGAGAATTCCCGCAATCTGAGTATCTGTCTCTTGAGTGCTTGGACAATCTTCTAGATCAACAATAGTACAATAGGAATTAATAGGGATATGCATATAAAGTTCTATATGATATGTATCAATTGGTTCAAAATTGATAGTGGCCTTAGTTCCATACCCCATCCCGAAGAGAATGTGAGACCAATCTACTGATAAGTATCCCTAGTTTTCTTTGTAAATTCTCTAGATAGGCATAGAGCAAAGAGTGGAGGTAAATCAATGATGAAGATGTCTTGAGGGACTGAGACATTTGGGAATGCGTGTAATGTAATATTCAAACCTATGATAACTCTCAAAGTTCCTACTACTATCCCATCAAGTTGCACCACTCCTTTAGCAAGAGATTCATACTTGAGACCCAATTGATCTACAATATTCTTTGGCATCACCGAGCTTCTTGCTTCAGAGTCAATCATAGAATTTTGAACTAATTTATTCCCGATGATCAAAGAAACATAAAATGATGGAGGCTTCATGTTCTTTCTTATTTGATCTTCCTTTTTTGTATTGCATTGGTGATAACTTTTTCTTGTTCCTTGGATGACTCACTTGGGATAGACAAGTTAGCCATGGTTGTTTGCAAAAGATCCCTTTGTCCTGGAATTGCTAATGATTCCCACATGGAAATGATCACATTGGTTTTCTTCATCTGTTTAAGGATGTTGAATGGAGTCAAGTTATCCATTTGCTGCACTTAATTCATAACAACCTTTTCTTGCACTTGAGATGATATAAAATGTCCCTTAGGTTAATTTTGAACATTTGGAGCTATGTTTGAATTTCCAACTCCTAGAGTGTCAAAGAGGGTTATAAAGGTCCTACATTTTTTGAATTCCCTTCTTCTATAGATATATTTTTATATGAAGTGTTCACAGCTGCACCCGAGGAAAGACATAATTTACTCCATAAAATTCATCCAACTTCCAATTCACAAGTGAAATGTCACTTAGAGGTGTCTCTTGAGTGACTATGTGTTATTGGTTTTCCTTTGTAGGTACTTCTTGAGGGAAAAATGAACTTTGCACAATTAAGGATTGGTTTAGAATTCATTGGATCATGTTGCTTGGTTATGTCGAAGATGACAAGGGAAAGACCACTCATAATCTTGCACAATATTTTTCTGAATAGGAACCAAAGCTTGAGATGAAGAAGCTACATTTGGGTTATATGGTTGAAATGATCTAGTAGAGGGAAATTGGTTTTGATTTTGATGTGCAACTTGGGATGAAGGCTTGTTTGGCTGGTAAGGGACATTACTTGGCTGGTATGGAGGATGATAAGGTGTGAAATTATGGGCTTTTTCCTCTTAATTGATATAAATTCATTCAAAAGGTTTTGTAATTGTTTCATTACCTCTTGCAATTCAGTTGTGGTGATTAAAGAAGTGGATGCTTCATTAGAACTATGATTTCTTGGGGTTCGATAAGTGATAAATTATGTGTTTGATGAGAAATTAGGTTCTAAATCTTAGGGAAAATAGGAATTAGAGGTTTATGATCTAGTTTGCTAGCCCAAATAAGACTATTATCATCCATAATAGCAATTTTATAGGGCGTTGGTAATGTTCTACCCCCATAGACTGAATCATGACTAAAGTATCACTATTCAAATCCTTTAGATAATAAATAAATTCATGTTGGGGTGTAGGAATTTCCACTTTAGGTTCTCTCTTCATTGTTATCAACCTAATCTACAACATCTGACATCTCAGAATTCTAGATGAAAAGAGCATACATTTGCAACATCTTGAATGTGCTCAGTATGGGTAACTTGATTCTCACTAGTGAAGTATGAAATAATTTTGAGTGCAACTACTAGTATGTCATGTTGTGCATTAAGAATGAAAGAAATTACACTAGTGAAGTTGAAAAATGGTAAATTACTCTATGGTGCTGCCATAATTTGAATAGGTCTCAAAACTCTAGATGACTGCAAGAAAGGCCTACTAGGAGGTGGTGTTTAAAGGGATTTTTTGGTGGAGATGGTGATCTATGAACTAGTATTCCCCTTCTTTTCCTCCTTTGTGATAACTGCAAGTATTCAAAAGCTCCTTATTTTGTTGTTCTAGACCTTGTCTGAATTCTTCTCATGAACTTGAGGAACTTTAATTGTTGAAATCAGTAAATGTGATGCTTGTAGTCACGAGAATGTGTTGTTGCAGAGCCTCCAAAGGATAAAATTTCACCAAGATACACACCCAAACTTGGGAAAAATAGAAATATTAACTTCGATAGTCCCATCGGGCATGAAAAAACTGATCTGAAAAAAAGTAGCATCCTAGGATTTTTTTGTTATAGATCCCTAGTTTTTATTAACATGGGATTGTCTCTCAAGTTGTGGGACTTGCTACTTGAGAAAACCTCTAGAGAAGGTTGGTTCCTCTACCTAATCCTAATGCTAAACTACTCCTAAGGAAGGAAATGCAGCTATCTAATCCTACTCTATGATTCCAAGGGACCAAGGGAAGAAAAAGATGCATAAAAATGGAAATCCTAAGCTAACAGAGGTGATAACACCAAGAAAAGGGTGGAAAGACACTCTCAAATGAGGTAAAATGGAATAAAAATGATGAAGGAGAGGGTACACATGAGTTTCATAGTCCAAAAAACCTTCAAAACTCCATTTTCAAGGAGCACACTAGATTTAGATCCTACAAGGAGAATAAAATATGTACAAAATACCTACAAATGCAATGAAAGGAAATAAATTGCAATAGAAAACAAGCTAGGACAAATTATTAGCCTGTTAGCATATGGATTTGCATGCATGTAAATGTCATGCAACAAAGTGTGGGAATGAAATCCCTCCTCAATGAAGGTAAGGCTGCCTTTATTAAAAACCAAAACTATATTTACATTTGTACATTAAAAATTGTATGTGGGGGTGTTTTGGAACATCAATGGAAAGAAAAGTGAATGAAGGAGATAGAATGGAATGAAGGAAAGGAGTGGAATGGAATGAACCGAAAAAACATGCAAGAGTTAGGTAAAAATAGAGCCTAATATTACATGGAGAGGAAATATGAATGACCAACACAAATAAAACAGAGTTTGAGTTAGCCAAACAAGAATGTGTAAAAGGGAACACACATGAGAAAGTAGATAATCGAGCTTGATCACCGTGAACTAGAAGAACTGATTAATAATGTTGACAATAAGATCAAAGATAATATTTGAATGCAAGATTCAAACACCTAACATCTAATGACCAACACAAATAAAATGGAGTTTGAGTTAGCCAAACAAGAATGTGTAAAAGGGAACACACATGAGCAAGTAGATAATCGAGCTTGATCACCGTGAACTAGAACAACTGATTAATAATGTTGATAATAAGATCAAAGATAATATTTGAATGCAAGATTCAAACACCTAACATCTAATGAACATAAGAACATCAAATGTTACAAGAGATAGTGAATGAGACATAAAGTTCGTATTTCATTAACTCGCAAAATGTTTTCACAAAGAACACAAAGTTTTTCCTGAAACAAATCTTGCACTAAAGTATTTTCTTCTCCTCTCTCAAAGTCACCCTTACAAATGAGCCCCTCACTTCCTTTTTGTAACGCAAAAGTTGGTTACAAAGTAGTTAGGGTTTTACATGATCATTAAATAAGGCACTTAAGTGACCTTTGAATTTTTCAACCAACTTTTAAAAAGTGACTAAAAATAGAAACCACTTAAGTTAAAAAGTCATTTAAGGAAAAATACATAAATAAAAGAAATGGGTACATGTGGACCCACTTAAATGACTTGTATGCACACGTAGACATCCTAGTCAACAATGTGCCACCCAGATCAAGACACCTAGGATCAGTGCCTTATCCATTGGGCCAAGAGTCCGCCTATCCCGATCATATGGGAATGAACTCATTGACTGTGCTCTGCAATCCTCCAAATGACAAGAGTGTTGAGCTTGAAACTTGAGCAATTCATCCACCCCTCTGTCTGAGCAATATCCTAGTGTGAGAAAAATTTTCTTCATTCGTATTCACATTCACAATTCTCCACATGCTTCGAGTACCTTTCCATGGTGAATTATTCATTTGTCATGAGACCGTAGTTGTTACACCACCTTGGTTTATCAGAATCTAGCTTCTGGTCTTTCGTCATTGAGAAGATCTCCAAGAGCCAAAATTGCAATTCACCTCTAATGGTATTACAAAACATGGCTTTAACAAACACCCCATGAATAAATATAACCAGTTATTTGCACTATACATCTAATTTGATGAAGTCGAAAGCATTGTCTAGCTTAGTAAACACTTTCTAAAAATTGAATAACCATACTCTTCCATCTCACTACACAACCTATCTTTTATTGGTTTACTAATAATCATCAAAAATAACATTTTCCTTGTTTGAAATGATGGAAGAAGTTCTCATATTTCACAACAATCTCATAAACAAACTCAGTTGCAGTCTGTCAACATGCACACAATTGAAGGTTCTTGTTGAGTCAAATAGTTATTCCAAGAGACATTTTTATCAGTCAAGGTATGGCAATGCAAAATTCTCATTTATGTGATAGAGGAATGGTTATTTTACTCATGAACATCATTCAGAATCAATCGAAAATACCCCTGTTACCTTCATCTCATGGGTAATTTTTAGTGCGATCTATCTCCTCCACAAAAGTATGAATCATTCTATGGTCTCCATACATAGAATTAAACCAAATTCAAATCATAGCATGGTCTTCATCCATAGGCTTAAACTACCATCTATAGGGATTGACCTTGCCACTATGATTACACTTAACTCTCACAATAATCGTTAAGTTTTTGTAGTGTACTCAAATTTTTTTAGCTTTTCATTTCAATTACTTTATATTCAAGCTTAACCAAACCTTGCTGAAAAGAATGGTTTTACCACAATGCTCACAGATTATTCCTTATTATATAACACTTGTAGCAAAAATGTTTTGGATTTGTCATAATAAGCACAATTGTACCTTCCAAACGATGAGAAAATGCCATTACCAATAAAGACCTTATGCTACCATGATGATGCTGCCATTACCAATAAATACCTAATGTTTGTATGGGTGTGTGGATAAAAACTATTCCTTTTTCCTTTCAGTCCTAGGTGCGGCTTCTAATTTTTTAATCTTTATGTTCTATCCTCCTCCTTTCTTGGACGCGTGGGCTTGTGTGAAAAAGGATTTACTCGTCTTCTTTTTAAAACATGCGCAGTTTTTGTATTTGGTTTAACGGTGTGGGGGTTCCCTGGACAGCTCCACCTCTCCTCCGCCCAATGCACAGGCTCAACACAAATGCTTCTGCACTCTTTCTCTCTCCCAAGGTGTCTCTTTCAAGCTGCTACTTGGATTTGAGAATAGTTTGCTGATTGTTTTGGACTAATCTTATTTCTTAGACAAATGTGTGGAAGATTGTTGGATGTAACAAAAATATCATGTCATTCAGAAGAAATAAGAAGCAAAGATTCGCATTCCTTTTTTCAATGGGTTTGATGGAAGAAGTTATGAGGATTATTTCAACTTCCTCTTTTCCTGGGTAGTGGCTTAAGTGCCAGGGGCAAATGGGGAAAGCAACAGGCAATTGCAATGGGAATTGCAAAATGGGTTAAATCCCCGTCCAATTTCCCCATGTGGGAAATTGGGGAATTTTATGCACATTTTCCAATCCATGATTTGGTAATTGGCAGAGGAATACCCCACTTGTGGGAAAATTGAAGGAAATTTCCAGGAAAGTGGAAATCCGGGTTCAGGAAGCCAGATTGACTTCCCGGCAGTTGGAAACGAAAGCTTACTTCCCCAGCACTAAAACTTGTCGAATGAACTTTAATTTATATTTATTTAATTAAATACTCCTTAAGTGATTTTTAAAAATTAATTTAATCAAACAAGGAGCAATTAATTAATTAAATATTAATTAATTATTTTAATGTATTTTAATGCGTTTTAAAGCCTGACGGGAATAGTTCTTGCCCGAAAATCACGAAACGAAGACCCAAATGATCAAAAAAATAAGACAATTGTGATGAGTCCAATGAACCATGCAAAGTAACACCTTTAAAATTTTTATAATTTTTCATTTTTAAATTATTTTTAACAATTTTGCGAAGTCAAAATTGGTTGATAATAGTTGGCTCTGATTGGGGACAAGAACTTCATGGACACAGCAATGGACCAAGACCAAAATAGTCATAAACATGATCACATAATGATGTGGCATAAAAATGGGGTGACACAAGAGAGGAGACCAAAAACAGGAAAGAAAGAAACCAAAATCATAATTACCTATGTACATACAGGAACAACCCATTTTAAACTCTGGTAATACTTGAGATACTGCCCACTGTAGGGAAAAGGAAAATGAGTTCCATCAGGATATGGCAAGTAGTTGGGTACTATCTCCACAAAATGTCTCATTTTGAACAGTCCTCCCAAACACAATGAGTCAAACTTCTCATGCTTTCCCTTCAGCTCACGTCTTTTATCCGAGAGAAGAACTAAGTCATTGATTTAAAAATGTCTCTCTCTAGTTTTCCTGTCAAACAACTTCTTTACCTTGGATTGATGTTCCTCAATCCTATTAGCCAATTGACTTCTTTGTTCCTCGAGCATGCTTAGGAACATGATCCTTTTATCTAATGCATTGGTGAAGCATTCATCATCAATTTCCTCAGCTAATTTTAACGCTGGTAGCTCTAATGTGATGGGAATTTGAGCATCAGTTCCATATAGAAGTTGAAATGGAGACATCTCGATTTCCATTTTGGGAGTTATGCGGTCACCCATAATGCATCGTATAAATTTTTGTGCCAAGTTCTTTGATTTTCTTTGACTAACTTGCACACAATAGTAATGAGGTTTTTGTTGCTGGATTCAGCCTGACCGTTTCCCTACAGGTAGTAATTTGATGAATGAGACAAAGATATCCCATATCCATAACAAAAAGCTATCATCTCTGCAAAAGAAAAATTTCAGGCATTGTCAGTCACGATCTTGTGAGGAATTCCATAACGAACCAATATGTTTTCTTTGATGAAATCACAGATTACTGCAGTAGATGTTTATTTCACCGGTATAGCTTCTACCCACTTTGTAAAGTAATCAGTGGTGGTGAGCACATGGGTATGACCAGCACTAGAATTAGGATTCAAAACCCCGATGAAATCTAAACCCCATTGTTGAAAGGGTTCTTCAATGACAACTGGCTTTAAAGGCACTGCTGCAAACTTTTGTCTTCCAACAAATTGTTGACAGGCTTCACATTTGGTCACCCATTTCTGAGCATCAGAAAACATAGTGGGCCAGTAATAATGTGCTCTCATAATTTTATGGGTTGTTACTGGGCTAGAAAAATGACCACCGCAAGCATGATTGTGGAAGGCTTCCAACAACCTAGGCTGTTGTTCTTTATCAACACATCTGAGGAACATGCCATCAATTCCTTTCTTGAACAACGTGTTATCCCAAATGACGTATCTGGCAGCTCTTAGTTTGATAGCTCGTTTCTCTTTAGCTGTCAGATTCTCTGGACACTCACCATATGTGAGGAAGTAGGCAATATCAGAATACCATTCATCCGTGGTACTGACAAAAACTACCAATGGTAAATTTTCTTCAACTAGTTCTTCTTCAGAGTTATCTTGTGGTTCATTCTCTGCAATGAGTTGGTAGAGTCCTCTCCCTCGAACCAACTTGGTAGGCTTGATGTCCATATCATATTCTTGGATCTTGGAGACCCAATTACCTCTTTGAGATCCTAGTTCATGTTGTATCAACATTGATTTCACCATGGTGTCCAGAGATAAGACTTTGGTGTGATAATTTAACACGTAATACCTTAAGTGTTTCAAGGCTCTTACCACCGCATACGCATGTATCTCAAGAGGAGTGTAATTAAGTTCATGTTTCTTGAATCCCAAACTCATGAATGCGATAGGAGATTCAATCCTCTCTTTTTTTGATGAGTCAAAATTACAAAGATTGTGTGTGGTGAAGCATAGCAATAAATTATAAAATCCTTCTTAAAATCGGGACACACCAATGTAGGAGCTTTTGCAATAGCACCCTTGATTTTCTCAAATGCCTCTCTAAATTCCTTTGACCATTTGAAGGATTCTTTTCCTTTCATCATATCAGTGATTTCTTTAGTCAGCTCAAAGGAAATCGCATGAACCTTCTCAAAAAGTTCACCTTTCCAAAGAAGGAGTGGACTCCAGGTTTACTTTTAGGCAGGGAAAGATTCTTTATAGCTTGAACATGTTTAGGATCTATCTTAGTTCCTTCCTTAGAAATAATATGACCTAGGAGTTTACCTTTTGTAACTCCAAACACATAATTTTTGGATTCGATAAATCTTTTGAAGTTTATACCTTTGCAAAATTTTCTCTAAAGCTCTTAAGTGATCTTCTCACTTCTTTGAGAACACTGTCAAGTCATCTAGGTACATCACAATGTTCTTGTCTTTATAATCTGCAAATGCCATATCCATGGCCCTTTGAAAATTTGCGTCGGCATTGATCAAACTAAAGGGCATTATTCTATACATAAACGTACCCTAGGGGGTAGTGAATGCGGTTTTATGTTGATCTTCTCTAGCCACTTCAATTTTTTTATGGCTAGAGAAACCATCTAGCATAGATAGCATTTCTGATCTAGTTACTGCCTACAAAATATGGTCCATGACTGGTAGTGGGTAGTTATCCGTCAAGGACGCCTGATTAAGATTGCGAAAATCCATGCAAATCCTAATTTCTCCATTTTTCTTGAGAACCGGTACAATATTTGCTATCCAGGTCAAATGTAAAATAGGAAACACTATTTGTGCATCTAGCATCTTTTAAAATTTGTGAAATATTGTCCCTACAATCTTCAGATTATATTGTCTTTTCTTCTTCCTGAATGAAACTGCACCAGGCTTCAAGGGTATGGCATGCTCCATTTCCCTGGGTTGTAAAGACTTCAAGTCTTCGTATGAATAAGCCAAAACGTTAGAATATTTGGTGATGAGATTTAAGAATTTCTTTCGCTCCTCAGGTGAGTAACACTTACCAATATTGATCAGGTGAGGTTTATCCTTGGTGCCGATATTAACTTTCTCATAGTCAACAAAATTTGTAGGTCCTTCCTGCTCTTTCTCTTTAATAAACCTGTCATGTTTGTCAAAAATTTCTTCAAGTGAAACCAATCCTTTGGGAATTTTATTTCCTTTGAGTTGAATGATGCCATCACCAGGATCTTCGTTCTCAACTCCTTCCTGAATGGGTGAGGTAGTTGATTCGTGAAATGCCGAATCACTTCCTTCAAAGTAAAACTGTTCAAAATTTTCTCTCTTTTCCAAGAAGGCAATAATTTGTTGATCATCATTAAATACTTGCCAATTTTCTTCATTGTCAAGAACACTTGGCCTAAAAACCATTTCAATGGTGTATTTGTCTTGATCAAATTTTGAATGAGGAATCATTAATGAAGTTGAGACTGCTAGAGAATCTACTTTTTCATTCTTTTCATGAGGGACAAATTTAATGGAAAAAGCGTCAAAACCTTCTATTGCATCCAAAACTTTATTTCTGTAGTGTCTCAAACGATCATTCTTTACTTGGAAGTGATTTCTTACTTGTTTCACGATCAATTCTGCATCTCTAAAGACTTCTAGATTTTTTATCCCTTTCTCCTTTGCAACTTGGTGGCCAAGAATTAATGCCTCGTACTCTGCAGTGTTCTTAGTATTTGAAAATTTGAGTTTATAGGAAAAAGGAAAAATTTTACCATTTGGAGATATGAGCACCACTCCCGCACTGTAACCCGTTGAGCAACAACTTCAATCAAACTCAAGAGTCCATATCTCATTGAAATCTTGGAAAGTGATCTCAGGGGTATGAACTTCTGCAATCATCATATAATTACCCATACTTGAGACTTGGAAAAGGATCTGTGCATGAGGATCTTCAGTTTTAGTTACCATGAACTTTGGTTGAACTTCGGCATATAAGCTTCTTCATTTCTCCAAAGATAGGAATCATGGCATGAGACCCGTCCATTTGAATCTCACCACCCAAATCCCTAAAAAATTTCCTACTCAACAACATTCCATACGAGGCGGGAATATCAGCAACTAAAATAGTTACCTTAACTCACTTTTGAGGGAATTGGGATAAAACCATTTGGGCTTCTTTAATCTACCCGATCAGAGGAACTTTCTTGGTTTCCATAGAGTAACATGATCCGAATGTTCTCGTACAAGTCAAACCAAGAGCATGTGCTACTTTTTCCAGCATCACATTATCCGAGGCTCCAGATTCTATAATGCAATTACTTAACTTGCATCCATTGATAAGAAAAGACACAAAGAAAGGTTAGATATTTTCATTTGAAGGTGTAGTGGCCGCCACAATATTTTGAGTTTTCCCATCTTTGTGAGTTTTTGGAATTGCTTTACAGAATGAACAAGAGAGTCACCTTTGATAAAATGGACCAACTTCACGAGATGATCCTTGTTGGAATTCAAGTACTCTACCCGTGACATGGAAATTTTTGTTTTATTGATATGATCAATGATATCAAATTTAGGAAAAGTAATTACACTTGAAGTCTCAGATATGAGTTCTTTTGAACTTGATGATGGCACACTTTTGACCTTGGCCTCGGGCTTGGTTGATACGGATGTGGAAGAAGAATTTTTCTTCGTAGTTGGTTTACTAACTGATTGATCTAACAAAGGCTCTCCTTTCTTTAAGATAGTCTTGACCTTTGAAACCTCAGTATCTCTGGACTCTTTAGGAGCCTCCTTTATCTTGGATTCTTTGAGAGTTTCCTTGGAAACCTCTTTATCTCCCACCTTGGTGGTATCTTGGTCCTTTTTCTGAGAGCGTGTGAAGATGGTGAAGGATTGACTATTCATATATTCTATAATTTCTTCATATTCATCTTCCTCATCGGAACGGTACTCAAAGAAATGATTATTACTTTCTTCCTCAAGATCTTCAACTGCAGGTTAAGATGTCTCAGAATCAGGCTCTTCCTCATGAACCTTGACGACTTCAATCTCATCATCACTTTTTTCAATGACATCAAATTTGGAATTAGTTGCGGGAGCTGCTTCAGTAAGCAAGCCTCATTAGAGCAGCTACAATCCTGGATTTGTTGGGAATGTATCCTTTTCATGGGATGTATTTGTAAGGAGCAGGTTTACGACTTTGAGCAACTTGCTTTTATAAAACTAGCACATCATTAGCTAACTTCGTGAGTATAGTTTCAAGCATTGGGAGTTTCTTGACTCTTTCCTTTGAGGGAATTTTTTTGAATTTTCCTGCCATGATTAAGTCATCTTCAATTTCTATGGACAAATATTGAGCAAGTTCCAAAGTACCCACCCTGGCCCTTCTTAGCTGATAGCACACTTCTGGTTGTTGTGCGTTAATAAAGAAACATTTTTGTCCATCAAGGTTTGGACGAATCTCGACAGGAACTTTATTCACCATTTTGTTGAATTTTGCCACAAAATTCCTCATGGGTTCTGTAGGCTCTTTCTTTGCCTGAGATAGTTGGGAAAGAAGAGCATGTTCATCTTCCGCCATTTTGAATCGATTTTCAAACTTAGTTTTCATATCATCCCAACTTGTAATACATCCATTGGGCAGATGATGAAACCAATCTATAGCAATATCACGCAATGTCTCGACAAATAGATGAATAACAACATCTTCATATTCTACCATGAAAAACAACACATGCAAAGGTGAAGAAGGCAGAAATATGATCATCTCGGTGACGTCTTCCCGTCTATGTCAAACTTTGGAAGAATATTTCTTGATCCTCATGGGAGTTCATGTCAAACAAGTAAGCCCAATGGGCCTATGGCACTTCCCCATGGGACATTGGCTGCCATTAGAGAAAAGGTGGTATGTGAAGGTAAAACAATGTGAGCAAGGACAAGTTCTTGAATGGTAGTGATTCCTTCCTTGCTTTCTCTTTCGAAACTTGATGCAAGGCTTGTAGATATACAAGGTGTGTTCTTCTTGGGAGGAGATAACTTGAAACCAAATTTTCCTTGAAAGTCAAAAGTGGGGTCAGATCGACCTTTAGCTTTTTCTCCTCGCGTAAACCTCTTTCCTTCTAGTTTGGAATATTTATGGTGAAGAGATCATTGGCATGTTCCGACCAGCTCTAGCCTTTTCTCTTTGCTCTCTTTCTTGAGCTATTTGCGCCTGAATAACTCTAACAACTCTCGTGGCTTTCTCTTCTTTGTTATCTAGTACTGATGCGGCGAGATGAAAATGATGGTTACTTGTGCGCTTTTCCCAAATAGCTTGCCTCAAATCTAATGATATGTCTTCTTGAGTATCTGCAAAAACAAGATTTGGTTGCAAGATAGGTGGGTTACCTGTAATAGTCATACAACTTATTACCTGGGTGGAAGAGGACCGCGTCGGTGAACAACTATCAACACGTGCCCAAGAGGTCTTCTAGCCAAAAGTGTGGGTGCTCTTCTTCTAATGTCTTCGATGTAGATTTCTCTCGTGAATGGCTCTATTAATGTACCACAAATTGTTGAAAGCTTTCACGGTTTTCCCAAGCTATTGTTTGAAGGTTGGCAGCAATGTCTCCTTGGAAATCTTCGTTGGGCACAAGATTTGGTTGAAGAACTGGAGCTTGCATGAGGGGATAGTCATAAAGATTTAACCTAAGCACTGATTAACGATTCTTGAATCCCCAGTAGAGTCACCAAAAACTGTTAGCATATGGATTTTCACACATTCAAATGACATGCAATAGTGTGGGAATGAAGTCCCTCCTCAATGAAGGTGAGGCTGCCTTTATTGAAAACCAAAATTGTATTTACATCTGTACATTCAAAATTGTATGTGGGGGTGTTTTGGAACATCAATGGAAAGAAAAGTGAATGAAGGAGATAGAATTTAATGAAGGAAAGGAGTGGAATGGAATGAACAAAGAACATGCAAGAGTTAGGTAAAAACAGAGCCTAATATTGCATGGAGAGGAAAGATCAATGACAAACACAAATAAAATGGAGTTTGAGTTAGCCAAACAAGAATGTGTAAAAGGGAACACACATGAGCAAGTAGATAATTAGAGCGTGATCACTGTGAACTAGAACAACTGATTAATAATGTTGACAATAAGATCAAGATAATATTTGAATGCAAGATTCAAACACCTAACATCTAATGAACATAAGAACATCAAATGTTACAAGAGATAATGAATGAGACATAAAGTTCGTATTTCATTAACTCCAAAATGTTTTTCACAAAAGAACACAAAGTTTCTTCCTGAAACAAACCTTGCACAAAATTATTTTCTTCTCCTCTCTCAAAGTCACCCTTACAAATGAGCCCCTCACTTCCTTTTATAACCCAAAAGTTGGTTACAAAGTAGTTAGGGTTTTACACGATCATTAAATAAGGCACTTAAGTGACCTTAACTTTTTCAACAAACTTTTAAAAAAGTGACTAAAAATAGAAACCACTTAAGTTAAAAAGTCATTTAAGGAAAAATACATAAATAAAAGAAATGGGTACATGTGGACCCACTTAAATGACTTGTATGCACACGTAGACATCCTAGTCAAAAATGTGCCACCCAGATCAAGACACCTAGGATCAGTGCCTTATCCATTAGGCCAAGAGTCATCCTATCCCGATCGTATGGGAATGAACTCATTGACTGTGCTCTGCAATCCTCCAAATGACAAGAGTGCTAAGCTTGAAACTTGAGTAATTCATCCACCCCTCTGTCTGAGCAATATCCTGGTGTGAGAAAATTTGTCTTCATTTGTATTCACATTCACAATTCTCCACATGCTCTGAGTACCTTTCCATGGTGAATTATTCATTTGTCATGAGACCATATTCACTACACCACCTTGGTTTATCAGAATCTAGCTTCTGGTCTTTCACCATTGAGAAGATCTCCAAGATCCAAATTTACAATTCACCTCCAATGGTATTACAAAACATGGCTTTTAACAAACACCCCATGAATAAATATATCCAGTTATTTGCACTATACATATGTTTTGATGAAGTCGAAAGCATTGTCTAGCTTTGCAACCACTTTCTACCTATTGAATAACTTGACTCTTCCATCTCACTGTACAGCCTATCTTTTATTGGATCACCAATAATCACCAAAAATAACATTTTCCTTGTTTGAAATGATGGAAGCAGTTCTCATATTTCACAACAATCTCAAAAACAAACTCGGTTGCAGTGTGTCAGCATGCACACAATTGAAGGTTCTTGTCGAGTCAAATAGTTATTCCAAGAGACATTTTTATCAGTCAATATGGCAATGCAAAATTCTCATTTATGTGATAGAGGAATGGTTATTTTACTCATGAACATCATTCCGGAATCTGAATCGAAAAATACCCTGTTGCCTTCATCTCGTGGGTAATTTTTAGTGCGATCTATCTCCTTCACAAAAAGTATGAATCATTCTATGGTCTCCATACATAGAATTAAACCAAATTCAAATCATAGCATGGTCTTCATCCATAGGCTTAAACCAACATATATAGGGATTGACCTTGCCACCATGATTACACTTAACTCTCATCAATAATTGTTAAGTTTGTTGTAGTGTAGTCAATTGTTTTTATCTTTTCAACTCAACTACTTTATATTCAAGCTTAACCCAACATTTCTGAAAAGAATGGTTTTACCACAATGCTCACGGTTCTTCCTTATTATATAGTTCACTTATAGCAAGAATGTTTTGGCTTTGCTGTTAGGAGGGGAAAAATAATAGGAGTAATCGGTGTCCTTCTGTTGTCCAGAAAAATGGGTGGAAAAGCTATTCTCTTTGTTGGCATAGGTGCGTGGATAAAAAAAATATTCCTTTTTCCTTTCTATCCTAGGTGCAACTTCTACTTATTTTAATCTTTATGTGAGGTCCTCCTCCTTTCTGATGCGTGGGCTTGCGTGAAAAAGGATTTAAATCTTTAAACCAACATCTCTAGGGATTTTCCTTGCCACCATGATTACACTTAACTCTCGTCAATAATCGTTAAGTTTGTTGTAGTGTAGTTAAATTTTTTTAGCTTTTCATCTCGACTACTTTATATTCAAGCTTAACACAACATTTCGAAAAGAATGGTTTTACCAAAATTCTCACGGTTCTTCCTTATTATATAACACTTGTAGCAAGAATGTTTTGGCTTTTCTAGTAGGAGGGGAAAACAATAGAGTAATCGGTGTCCTTCATTGTCCGCATAAAATGGGTGGAAAAGCTATTCTCTTTCTTTGGCGCATGGGTGCGTGGATAAAAAAACTGCCTTTTTCATTTCTCGTCCTAGGCGTGGATTCTACTTCTTTTTATCTTTATGTGCTGTCCTCCTCCTTTATTGGACGCGTGGGCTTCCGTGAAAAAGGATTTACTCGTCTTCTCGTTTAAAACATGCGTAGGTTTTGTATTTGGTTTGGCGCAAAGACGTGGGGTTCCCGGGACAACTCCACCTCTCCTCTACCCAATGCATAGGCTCAACACAAATGTTTCTACACTCTTTTTCTCTCCCAAGGCATCTCCTTTAAGTTCTGGTTGGATTTGAGAACAATTTGCTTTTGCTTGTTTTGATCTGCTCTTATTTCTTAGACAAATGCATGGAAGATTGTTAGATGTAACCAAAATATCATTGCCATCGGAGAAGAAATAAGAAGAAAATCTTCGCATGAATTTTTCCAACGGGTTTTATGGAGGAAGTTACGAGGATTAATTCAACTACCTCTCTTCTCGGGAAGTGGCTTAATTTCCAGGGGAAATGGGGAAAGCAATGGGCAATTTCCGACGAGAATGGAAAAATGGGTTGGCAATCCCCTATGGGAAATTGGGGAATTTTATGCCCATTTTCCAATCAATGATTTGGAAATTGGTAGAGGAAAACCCCACGTGTGGGAAAATTGAAGGAAATTGCCAGGAAAGTGGAAATCTGGGTTTGGGAAGCCAGATTGGCTTCCCGGCAATTGGAAATGAAAGCTTACTTCCCCGGCACTAAAACTTGTCGAATGAACTTTAATTTATATTTATTTAATCAAATACTCCTTAAGTGATTTTTTTAAAATTAATTTAATCAAACAAGGAGCAATTAATTAATTAAATATTAATTAAATATTTTAATGTATTTTAACGCATTTTAAAGCGTTGCGGGAAGAGTTCTCGCCTTAAAATCATGAAACGAAGACCAAAATGATAAAAAAAAAAGACGATCGCGATGAGTCCAATGAACCACACAAAGTAAAACTTTTCAAAATTTTCTAATTTTTCATTTTTTAATTATTTTCAACAATTTTTCGAAGTCAAAATTTGTTGATAACAGCTGGCTCAGATTGGGGACAAGGACTTCATGGACGCAACAACGGACCCAGACAAAAATAGTCATGAACATGATCACAAAATGATGGGGCACAAAAATGGGGCGACACAAGAGAGAAGAAAGAAAACAGGGAAACAAACAAACCAAAATCCTAATTACCTATGTACATACGGGGAACAACCCATTTTCAATTCTGGTAATACTTGAGATACTGCCCACTGTAGGGAAAAGGAAAATGAGTTCCATCAGGATATGCCAAGTAGTAGGTACTATCTCCACAGAAATGTCTTATTTTGAACGGTCCCAGCCACAATGAGTCAAACTTCCCATGCTTTCCCTTCGGCTCACGTCTTTTATCCCAGAGAAGAACTAAGTCATTGATTTGAAACTGTCTCTCTCTAGTTTTCCTATCAAACAACTTCTTTACCTTGGATTGATGTTCCTTGATCTTGTTGGCCACTTGACTTCTTTGTTCCTCGAGCTTGCTTAGGAACATGACCCTTTTATCTAATGCATTGGTGAAGCATTCATCATCAATTGCCTGAGCTAATTTTAACACTGGTAGCTCCAATGTGATGGGAATTTGAGCATCGCCCATACAAAAGTTGAAATGGAGACATCTCGATTTATATTATGGGAGTGATGCGGTTAGCCCACAATGCATCGTATAACTTTTTGTGCCAAGTTCTTTGATTTTCTTTGACTAACTTGCGCACAATAGTAATGAGGTTTTTGTTTGGATTCACTTTCACCGCTTTCCTCTGCGGGTAGTATTCGATGAATGAGACAAAGATATCCCATATCCATAACAAAAACTATCATCACCGCAAAATAAAAATTTGAGGCATTGTCCGTCACGATCTTGTGAGGAATTCCCTAACGAATCAATATGTTTTCTTTGATGAAATCATAGATTACTGCAGAGATGTTTGTTTCTATGGTATAGCTTCTACCCACTTTGTAAAGTAATCGGGCAATGAGAACGTGGGTATGACCAGCGCTAGAATTAGGATTCAAAACCCGATGAAATCTCAACCCCATTGTTGAAAGGATTCTTCAATGACAACTAGCTTTAAAGGAAGTGTCATCAACTTTGGTCTTCGCAACAAATTTTTGACAGGATTCACATTTTCTCACGCATTTTTGAGCATCAAAAAACATAGTGGGATAGTAATAATGTCCTCTCATAATTTTATGGGTTGTTAATGGGCCAAAAAAATGACCGCTATAAGCATAATTGTGGAAGGCTTCCAACAACCTAGGCCGTTGTTCTTTATCAACACATCCGAGGAACATGCTGTCAATTCCTTTCTTGAACAACGTTTTATCCCAATAATGTATCTCGAAGCTCTTAGTTTGATAGCTAATTTCTCTTTAGGCATCAGATTCTCTGGACACTTGTTGTATGTCAGGAATTAGGCAATATCATAATACCATTCATCCGTGGTACCGACAAAACTACCAATGGTAAATTTTCTTCAACTAGTTCTTCTTCGAGTTATCTCGTGGTTCATTCTCTATAATGAGTTGGCGAGTCCTCTCCTCAAACCAACTTGGTAGGCTTGATGTCCAGATCATATTCCCGGATATTAGAGACCCAATTACTTCTTTTAGATCCTGGTTCTTGTTGTGTCAACATTTATTTCACCGCGGTCTCCTAACTAAGACTTTGGTGTGAGAATTCAACACATAATACCTAAAGTGTTTCGGGCTCTTACCACTTTGCATATGCATGTCTCTCAAGAGGAGTGTAATTAATTTCATGTTTCTTGAATCATGAACTCATGAATTTTATAGGAGATTCAATCCTCTCTTGATTGTCTTTGAGTCAAAATGGCAGTAGATTATGTGTGGCAAAACATAGCAATAAATTATAAAATCATTCTTTAAATCAGACACACCAATGTAGGAGCTTTTGCAATAGCACCCTTGATTTGCTCAAATGCCTCTCTACCTTCCTTTGACCATTTGAAGGATTCTTTTCCTTTCATCATATCAGTGATTTCTTTAGTCATCTCGGTAAAATATGGCACAAACCTTCTCAAAAAGTTCACCTTTCCAAAGAAGGAGTGGACTACAGGTTTACTTGTAGGCAGGGAAAGATTCTTTATAGCTTGAACGCGTTAAGGATCGATCTTAGTTCCTTCCTTAGAAACAATATGACCTAGGAGTTTACCTTCTGTAACTCCAAACACAGACTTTTTTGGATTCAGAGAAATCTTATGAAGTTTACACCTTTGTAAAATTTTCTCTAAATCTCTTAAGTGATCTTATCACTTCTTTGAGAAAACTATCAAGTCATCTAGGTATATCACAATGATCTTGTCTTTACAATCTGCAAACACCATATCCATGGCCCTTTGAAAAGTTGTGCTGGCATTGATCAAACCGAAGGGCATTCTTCTATACACGAACGTACCCCAGGGGGTAGTGAATGCGATTTTATGTTGATCTTCTCTAGCCACTTCAATATTATTATAGTAATAGAAACCATCTAGAATAGACAAAGATTTCCGATCTAGTTACTGCCTCCAGAATATGGTCCATGAATGGTAGTGGGTGGCTATCCTTCAAGGATGCCTAATTAAGATTGTATAAATCCACGTAAATCCTAATTTCTCCATTTTTCTTGCAAACCGGTACAATATTAGCTACCCGGGTTGAATTTCGAATAGGAAACATTATTCGTGCATCTAACATCTTCTCGAACTTCATGAAATATTGTCCCTATAATCTTAGGATTATATTTTCTTTGCTTCTACCTAAATAAAACCGCACTGTGCTTCAAGGGTATGGCATGCTCCATTTCCCGGGTTGGAAAGACTTCAAGTCTTCGTATGAATAAGCCAAAACATCAAAATATTTGGTGAGGAGATTTATGAATTTATTGCACTCCTCGTGAGAAACACTTACCAATATTGATCAAAGCGAGGTTTATCCCTAGTGTCAATATTAACTTGCTCATAGTCAGTAGAATTTGTAGGTCCCGCTACTCTTTCTCTTTAATAAACTCGTCATGTTTGTCAAAAAGTTCTTCAAGTGAAACCAATTCTTTGGGAATTTTATTTCCTTTGAGTTGAATGATGCCATCACGAGGATATTCTTTCTCAACTCCTTCCTGAATGGGTGAGGTAGTTGATTCGCGAAATGTCGAATCACTTCCTTCAAAGTACAACTGTTCAAAATTTTCTCTCTTTTCCAAGAAGGCAATAATTTGTTGATCATCATTAAATACTTTCCAATTTTCTGCATTGTCATAAACACTTTGCCTAAAACCATTTCAATGGTGTATTTTTCTTGATCAAATTATGAATGAGGAATCATTAATGATACTAAGACTGCTAGAGAATCCACTTTTTCATTCTTTTCATGAGGGACATATTTAATTGAAAAAGCATTGAAAACTTCTATTGTATCTCAAACTTTAATTCTATAGTGTCTCAAACGATCATTCTTTACTTGGAATTGATTTCTTACTTGTTTCAAAATCAATTCTACATCTCTAAAGACTTCTATATTTTTGATCCCTTTCTCCTTTGAAACTTGAAGGCCAAGGATTAATGCCTCGTACTGTAGTGTTATTAGTATTTGAAAATTAAATTTTATAGGAAAAAGGAAAAATTTACCAATTGGAGATATGAGCACCACTCCCGCACTGCAGCCCATTGAGCAAAAACTTCCATCGAACTCAAGAGTCCATATCTCATTGGAATCTTGGCAAGTGATCTCAGGGGTATGAACTTCTATAGTCATCATAGAATTACCCATACTTGAGCCTTGGAAAAGGATCTCAGCACGAGGATCTTCAGTTTTAGTTACCGTGAACTTTTCCTGAGCTTCTAGAATAAGCTTCTTCATTTCTTCATTGATAGAAATCATGGCAAGAGATCGCTGCATTTTAATCTCATCACCAAAATCCCTACAAAATTTCCTACTCAACAACATTCCATACGATGTGTGAATATCAAAGCAACTAAAATAGTTACCTTAACTCGATTTTGAGGGAATTGGGCTAAAACCATTTGGGCATCTTTAATCACCCCAATCGGAGGAACTTGCATGGTTTCCATAGAGTAACATGATCTGAATGTTCTCATAAAAGTCAAACCAAGAGCATGTGTAACTTTTGCCAAAGATCACATTATCCGAGGCTCCGAGTTTATAATGCAATTACTTAACTTGCATCCGTTGATAAGAAAAGACACAAAGAAAGGTTCGATCTTTTCATTTGAAGGTGTAGTGGCCGCCACAATATTTTGAGTTTTCCCATCTTTGGGAGTTTTTAGAATTCCTTTAGAGGAATGAACAGTAGAGTCACCTTTGATAAACTGGACCAACTTCTTGAGCTGATCCTTGTTGGACTTCAAGTACTCTACCTGTGACATGGAAATTTTTGTTTTATTGATATGATCAATGATATCAAATTTAGGCAAAGTAATTGCACTTGAAGTCTCATATATGAGTTCTTTCGAACTTGATGATGGCACACTTTTGACCTTGGCCTCGGGCTTGGTTGATACGGATGTGGAAGAAGAAGTTTTCTTCGTAGTTGGTTTACTAACTGATTGATCTAACAAAGGCTCTCCTTTCTTTAAGATAGTCTTGACCTTTGAAACCTCGAGTATCTCGGGACTGCTTAAGAGCCTCCTTTATCTTGGATTCTTTGAGAGTTTCCTTGGAAACCTCTTTATCTCCCACCTTGGTGGTATCTTGGTCCTTTTTCTGAGAGCGTGTGAAGACAACAAAGGATTGACTATTCATATCTTCTATAATTTCTTCATATTCGTCTTCCTCATCAAAATGATACTCAAAGAAATGATTATTACTTTCTTCCTCAGGATCTTCATTTACAGGTTCAAATGTCTCAGAATCAGGCTCTTCCTCATCAACCTCGATGACTTCAATCTCATCATTGCTTTCTTCAATGACATCACATTTGGAATTAGTTGCGGGAGCTGCTTCAATAGCAAGCCTCGTTGGAGCACCTGCAATCCTGGCTTTTTTGGGAATGTATCCTTTTCACGGGATGTCTTTGTAAGGTGTAGGTTTACTACTTTGAGTAAATTGCTTTTTAAAAGATAGCATATCATTAGCCAACTTAGTGAGTATAGTTTCTGAAGCGTTGGGAGTTTCTTGACTCTTTCCTTTGAGGGAATTTTTTTAATTTTCTTTCCATGATTAAATCATCTTCAATTTTTATGGCCAAAGATTGAGCAAGTTCAAAAGTAGCCACCCCAGGCCTTCTTAGCTGATATCACACTTCTAGTTGTTGTGTGTTAATAAAGAAACATTTTTTCCATCAAGTTTTGGACGAATCTCGGCTGGAACTTTGCTCACCATTTTGTTGAATTTTTCCACAAAATTCCTCATGGGTTCTCAGTAGGCTCTTTCTTTGCACGAGATAGTTGGGAAAGAAGAGCATGTTCATCTTCCACCATTTTGAATTGATTTTCAAACTTAGTTTTCATATCATCCTAACTTGTAATACATCCATTGGGAAGATGATGAAACCAATCTATAGCAATATCATGCAATGTCTTGACAAAGAGACGAATAACAACATCTTCATATTCTACTAAAAAAATACATGCAGCGAAGAAGGCGAAATATGATCATCTAGTGATTTCTTCCCATCTTTGTCGAACTTGGGAAGAATCTTTCTTTATCCTCCTGGGAGTTCATGTCGATCGTAGTAGGCCAATGGGCCTTGGTATTTCCCATGGTACATTGGTTGCCATTGGAGAAAAGGTGGTATGCAAAGGTAAAACAACGTGAGCAAGGACAAGTGCTTGACTAGTAGTGATTCCTTCCTTGCTTGCTCTTTTAGAACTTGATGCAAGGCTTGTAGATATACAAGGTGTGTTCTTCTTGGGAGGAGATAACTTGAAACCAAATTTTCCTTGAAAGTCAAAAGTGGGGTCAGATTGACCTTTAGCTTTTTCTCCTCGCGTAAACCTATTTCCTTATATTTTTGGAATATTTATGGTGAAGAGATCACTGGCATGTTCTAACTAGCTCTAGCCTTTTCTCTTTGCTCTCTTTCTTGAGCTATTTGCACTTGAATAACTCTAACAACTCTCGCAGATTTCTCTTCTTCGTTATCTAGTACTGATGCGGCAAGATGAAAATGATGGTTACTTGTGCGCTTTTCCCAAATAGCTTGCCTCAAATATGATGATATGTCTTCTTGAGTATCTGTAAAAACAATATTTGGTTGCAAGATAGGTGGGTTACCTATAATAGTCATACAACTTATTACCTGGGTGGAAGAGGACCGCGTCGGTGAACAACTATCAACACGTGCCCAAGAGGTCTTCTGGCCACAAGTGCGGGTGCTCTTCTTCTAAGGTCTTCGATGTAGATTTCTCTGTCAATGGCTCTATCAACAGCCACAAATTGCTGCAAGCTTTCATGGTTTTCCCAAGCTATTGTTCAAGGTTGGCAGCAATGTCTCCTTGGAAATCTTTGTCGGGAACAAGATTTGGTTGAAGAACTGGAGCTTTCATGCAGAGGGGATAGTCATAAAGATTTAATCTAGCACTTTTTAACGATTCCTGAATCCCAGAGAGTCACCAAAAACTATTAGCATATGGATTTTCACACATGCAAATGACATGCAATAGTGTGGGAACAAAGTCCCTCCTCAATGAAGGTGACGCTGCGTTTATTAAAAACAAAATCGTATTTACATCTGTACATTCAAAATTGTATGTGGGGGTGTTTTGGAACATCAATGGAAAGAAAAGTGAATGAAGGACATATAATTTAATGAAGGAAAGGAGTGCAATGGAATGAACCGAAAGAACATGCAGGAGTTAGGTAAAAATAGAGCCTAATATTGCATGGAGAGGAAAGATGAATGACCAACACAAATAAAACGGAGTTTGAGTTAGCCAAACAAGAATGTGTAAAAGGGAACACACATGAGCAAGTAGATAATCGAGCTTGATCACCGTGAACTAGAACAACTGATTAATAATCTTGACAATAAGATCAAAGATAATATTTAAATGCAAGATTCAAACACCTAACATCTAAAGAACATAAGAACATCAAATGTTACAAGAGATAATGAATGATACACAAAGTTCGTATTTCATTAACTCCAAAAATTTTTTCACAAAGAACACAAAGTTTCTTCTTGAAACAAAGCTTGCACAAAATTATTTTCTTCTCCTCTCTCAAAGTCACCCTTACAAATGAGCCCCTCACTTCATTTTATAACCCAAAATTTCGTTACAAAGTAGTTAGGGTTTTACATGATCATTAAATAAGGCACTTAAGTGACCTTTGAATTTTTCAACCAACTTTTAAAAAAGTGATTAAAAATAGAAACCACTTAAGTTAAAAAGTCATTTAAGGAAAAATACATAAATAAAAGAAATGGGTACATGTGGACCCACTTAAATCATTTGTATGCACACATAGACATCCTAGTCAACAATGTGCCACCCAGATCAAGACACCTAGGATTAGTGCCTTATCCATTGGGCCAAGAGTCCTCCTATCCTGATCGTACGAGAATGAACTCATTGATTGTGCTCTGTAATCATCCAAATGACAAGAGTGATGAGCTTGAAACTTGAGTAATTAATCCACTCCTCTGTTTGAGCAATATCCTGGTGTGAGAAATTTTTTCTTCATTTGTATTCACATTCACAATTCTCCACATGCTCTGAGTACCTTTCCATGGTGAATTATTCATTTGTCGCGAGACCGTATTCATTACGCCACCTTGGTTTATCGAATCTAGCTTCCGGTATTTCGCCATTGAGAAGATCTCCAAGATCCAAATTTACAATTCACCTCCAATGGTATTAAAAACATTGCTTTAACAAACACCCCATGAATAAATATATCCAATTATTTGCACTATACATATGATTTGATGAAGTCGAAAGCATTGTCTAGCTTTGCAACCATTTTCTAAAATTGAATAACTTGACTCTTCCATCTCACTGCATAGCCTATATTTTATTGGTTCACCAATAATTACCAAAAATAACATTTTCCTTGTTTGAAATGATGGAAACAGTTCTCATATTTCACAACAATCTCAGAAACAAACTTGGTTGCAGTGTGTCAGCATGCACACAATTGAAGGTTCTTATCGAGTCAAATAGTTATTCTAAGAGACATTTTTATCATTCAGTATGGCAATGTAAAATTCTCATTTATGTGATAGAGGAATGGTTATTTTACTCATTGACATCATTCCGGAATTTGAATCGAAAAATACCCCGTTGCCTTCATCTCGTGGGTAATTTTTAGTGCGATCTATCTCCTCCATAAAAGTATGAATCATTCTATGGTCTCCATACATAGAATTAAACCAAATTCAAATCATAGCATGGTCTTCATCCATAGGCTTAAACCAACATCTATAAGGATTGACCTTGCCATCATGATTACACTTAACTCTCGTCAATAATCGTTAAGTTTCTTGTAGTGTAGTCGAATTGTTTTTAGCTTTTCAGCTCAACTACTTTATATTCAAGCTTAACCCAACATTTCTGAAAAGAATGGTTTTACCACAATGCTCACGGTTCTTCCTTATTATATAACACTTGTAGCAAGAATGTTTTGGCTTTTCTCGGTAGGAGGGGAAAATAATAGGAGTAATCGGTGTCCTTCATTGTCAAGAAAATGGGTGGAAAAGCTATTTTCTTTCTTTGGCGCGGGTGCGTGGATAAAAAAATTGTCCCTTTTTCCTTTCTCTCCTAGGCGTGACTTCTACTTCTTTTAATCTTTATGTGATGTCCTCCTCCTTTCTTAGACGCGTGGGCTTGCGTGAAAAAGGATTTATTGTCTTCTTTTTAAAACATGCGCAGGGTTTGTATTTGGTTTGGCGGTGCATGGGGTTCCCGGACAGCTCCACCTCTCCTCTATCCAATGCGCAGCTCAACACAAATTCTTCTGCACTCTTTCTCTCTCCCAAGGCATGTCCTTAAATTTGCTGCTTGGATTTGAGAACAATTCTTTGCTACTTGTTTTGGTCTATTTTTATTTCTTAGACAAATGCGTGGAAGTTTGTTGGATGTAACCAAAATATCATGTCCTTCGAAGAAATAAGAAGCAAAGCTTCACATGAATTTTTCCAACAGGTTTGATGGAGGACGCGTTACGAGGATTAATTAAACTACATCTCTTCCCGTGAAGTGGCTTAAGTGCCGGGAAATGGGGAAAGCAACGGCAATTGTCGATGGGAATGGAAAAATGGGTTAGCGATCCCCTCGTGGGAAATTGGGGATATTTATGCCCGTTTTCCAATCCATGATTTGGCAATTGGCAGAGGAAAATCCCACGTGTGGGAAAATTGAAGGAAATTGCCAGGAAAGTGGAAATCCGGGTTCGGGAAGCCAGATTGGCTTCCTGGTAGTTGGAAACGAAAGCTTACTTCCCTAGCACTAAAACTTGTCGAATGAACTTTAATTTATATTTATTTAATTAAATACTCCTTAAGTGATTTTTGAAAAATTAATTTAATCAAACAAGGAGCAATTAATTAATTAAATATTAATTAATTATTTTAACGTATTTTAACTCATTTTAAAGCGTTGGGAAGAGTTATCGCTTGAAAATCATGAAACGAAGACCAAAATGATCAAAAAAATAAGACGATCAATGAGTCCAATGAGCCACACAAAGTAATACTTTTCAAAATTTTCTAATTTTTCATTTTTAATTATTTTCAACAATTTTTCAAGTCAAATATTTTTGATAATAACGGCTCTTATTGGGGATAAGGACTTCATGGATGCAGCAATGAACCCAGACCAAAATAGTCATGAACACGATCACAGAATGATGGGGCACAAAAATGGGGAGACATGAGAGGAGACCGAAAAATAGGGAAACAAACAAACCAAAATCCTAATTACACGTGTACATACGGGAACAACCCGTTTTCAATTTTGGTAATACTTGAGATACGCCTTTGTAGGGAAAAGGAAAATGAGTTCCATTAGGATATGCCAAGTAGTAGGTACTATCTCCACGAAATGTCTTGTTTTTAACGGTCCCCAAACCACAATGAGTTAAACTTCTCATGCTTTCCCTTCGGCTCACATCTTTTATCCCAGAGAAGAACTAAGTCATTGATTTGAAACTGTCTCTCTCTAGTTTTCCTATCAAACAACTTCTTTACCTTGGATTGATGTTCCTCGATCCTGTTGGCCACTTGACTTCTTTGTTCCTCGAGCTTGCTTAGGAACATGACCCTTTTATCTAATGCATTGGTGAAGCATTCATCATCAATTGCCTGAGATAATTTTAACACTGGTAGCTCCAATGTGATAGGAATTTGAGCATCAGTTCCATACAGAAGTTGAAATGGAGACATCTCTATTTCTATTTTGGGAGTGATGCGGTTAGCCCACAATGCATCGTATAACTTTTTGTGCCAAGTTCTTTGATTTTCTTTGACTAACTTGCGCACAATAGTAATGAGGTTTTTGTTGCTGGATTCAGCTTGACCGTTTCCCTATGAGTAGTAATCTAATGAATGAGACAAAGATATCCCATATCCATAACAAAAACCTATCATCTCTGCAAAAGAAAAATTTGAGGCATTTTCAGTCACGATCTTGTGAGGAATTCCCTAACGAACCGATATGTTTTCTTTGATGAAATCATAGATTACTGCAGTAGATGTTTGTTTCTCTCGGTATAGCTTCTACCCACTTTTTAAAGTAATCGGTGGCAATGAGAAAGTGGGTATGACCAGCGCTAGAAGTAGGATTCAAAACCCCGATGAAATATCAACCCCATTGTTGAAAGGATTCTTCAATGACAACTAGCTTTAAAGGCAAAAGTCTTTGTCAACTTTGGTCTTCCAACAAATTTTTGACAGATTCACATTTGGTCACCCATTTCTGAGCATCAGAAAACATAGTGGGCTAGTAATAATGTGCTCTCATAATTTTATGGGCTGTTACTGGGCCAGAAAAATGACTGCCGCAAGCATGATTGTGGAAGGCTTCCAACAACCTAGGCTGTTGTTCTTTATCAACACATCTGAGGAACAAGTCACAATTCCTTTATTGAACAACGTGTTATCCCAAATGACGTATCTGGCAGCTCTTAGTTTGATAGCTCGTTTCTCTTTAGCTGTAAGATTCTCTGGACACTCGTTGTATGTGAGGAAGTAGGCAATATCAGAATACCATTCATCCGTGGTACTGACAAAAACTACCAATGGTAAATTTTCTTCAACTAGTTCTTCTTCAAAGTTATCTCGTGGTTCATTCTCTGCAATGAGTTGGTAGAGTCCTCTCCCTCAAACCAACTTGGTAGGCTTGATGTCTAGATCATATTCTTGGATCTTGGAGACCCAATTACCTCTTTTAGATCCTGGTTCTTGTTGTGTCAACATTGATTTCACCGCGGTGTCCGGAACTAAGACTTTGGTGTGAGAATTCAACACGTAATACCTGAAGTGTTTCAGGGCTCTTACCACTGCGTATACATGTCTCTCAAGAGGAGTGTAATTAAGTTCATGTTTCTTGAATCCTGAACTCATGAATGTGATAGGAGATTCAAGCCTCTCTTGATTGTGCTGAGTCAAAATGGAAGAGATTATGTGTGGCAAAGCATAGCAATAAAATATAAAATCCATCTCTAAATCGGGACACACCAATGTAGGAGCTTTTGCAATAGCTCCCTTGATTTGCTCAAATGCCTCTCTACCTTCCTTTGACCATTTGAAGGATTATTTTCCTTTCATCATATCAGTGATTTCTTTAGTCAGCTCGGTAAAATATGTCACAAACCTTCTCAAAAAGGTCACCTTTTCAAAGAAGGAGTGGATTCTAGGTTTACTTGTAGGCAAGGAAAGATTCTTTATAGCTTGAACGTGTTAACGATCGATCTTAGTTCCTTCCTTAGAAACAACATGACCTAGGAGTTTACCTTCTATAACTCCAAACACATAATTTTTTGGATTCAGAGAAATCTTATGAAGTTTACACCTTTGTAAATTTTTCTCTAAATCTCTTAAGTGATCTTCTCGCTTCTTTGAGAACACTATCAAGTCATCCAGGTATATCACAATGATATTGTCTTTACAATCTGCAAACACCATATCCATGGCCTTTGAAAAGTTGTCTGCCATTGATCAAACCGAAGGGAATTCTTCTATACACGAGCATACCCCATGGGGTAGTGAATGCGGTTTTATGTTGATCTTCTCTAGCCACTTCAATCTTATTATAGTCAGAGAAACCATCTAGAATAGATAGCATTTCTGATCCAATTGCTACCTACAAAATATGGTCCATGACTGGTAGTGGGTAGCTATCTTTCAAGGACGCTTTGATTAAGATTGTAGAAATCCACATAAATCCTAATTTCTCCATTTTTCTTGCAAACTGGTACAATATTAACTACCTGTGTTGAATTTCGAATAGGAAACACTATTCGTGCATCTAACATCTTCTCGAACTTCGTGAAATATTGTCCCCGTAATCTTGGGATTATATTTTCTTTTCTTCTGCCTAAATGGAATCGCACTGTGCTTCAAGGGTATGACATGCTCCATTTCCTCGGTTGGAAAGACTTCAAGTCTTCGTATGAATAAGCCAAAACGTCAAAATATTTGGTGAGGAGATTTATGAATTTTTTGCACTACTCAGGTGAGCAACACTTACCAATATTGATTAGGCGAGGTTTATCCTTGCTGTCAATATTAACTTGCTCATAGTCAGTAGAATTTGTAGGTCCCGCCTACTCTTTCTCTTTAATAAACTCCGTCATGTTTGTCAAAAAGTTCTTTAAGTGAAACCAATCCTTTGGGAATTTTATTTCCTTTGAGTTGAATGATGCCATCACCAGGATCTTCTTTCTAAACTCCTTTCGGAATGGGTGAGGAATCATTAATGACGCTAAGACTGCTAGAGAATCCACTTTTTCATTCTTTTCATGAGGGACATATTTAATTGAAAAAGCGTCGAAAACTTCTATTGCATCTCAAACTTTATTTCTATAGTGTCTCAAACGATCATTCTTTACTTGGAATTGATTTCTTACTTGTTTCACGATCAATTCTACATCTCCAAAGACTTCTAAATTTTTGATCCCTTTCTGCTTTGCAACTTGGAGGCCAAGGATTAATGCCTCGTACTCTGCAGTGTTATTAGTATTTGAAAATTTGAGTTTATAGGAAAAAGGAAAAAATTTACCAATTGGAGATATGAGCACCACGCCTGCACCAGAGCCATTGAGCAACAACTTCCATCGAACTCAAGAGTCCATATCTCAGTGGAATCTTGGCAAGTGATCTCAGGGGTATGAACTTCTGTAGTCATCATATAATTACCCATACTTGAGCCTTGGAAAAGGATTTGTGCACGAGGATCTTCAGTTTTAGTTACCGTGAACTTTTCCTGAGCTTCTGGAATAAGCTTCTTCATTTCTCGATTGATAGGAATCATGGCATGAGATCAGTCCATTTGAATCTCACCACCCAAATCCCTACAAAATTTCCTACTCAACAACATTCCATACGATGCGCGAATATCAACAACTAAAATAGTTACCTTAACTCGCTTTTGAGGGAATTGGGTTAAAACCATTTGGGCATCTTTACTCTGCCCAATCAGAGGAACTTGCATGGTTTCCATAGAGTAACATGAGCCGAATGTTCTCATAAAAGTAAAACCAAGAGCATGTGTAACTTTTACCAACATCACATTATCCGAGGCTCCGAGTCTATAATGCAATTACTTAACTTGCATCCGTTGATAAGAAAAGACACAAAGAAAGGTTCGATCTTTTCATTTGAAGTGTAGTGGCCTCCACAATATTTTGGGTTTTCCCATCTTTTGGATTTTTATAATTCCTTTAGAGGAATGAACAAAGAGAGTCACCTTTGATAAACCGGACCAACTTCTCGAGCTGATCCTTGTTGGACTTTAAGTACTCTACCCGTGACATGGAAATTTTTTTATTGATATGATCAATGATATCAAATTTAGGTAAAGTAATTACACTTGAAGTCTCGAGATATGAGTTCTTTCGAACTTTATGATGGCACACTTTTGACCTTGGCCTTGGGCTTGGTTGATACGGATGTGGAAGAAGAAGTTTTCTTCGTAGTTTGTTTACTAACCGATTGATCTAACAAAGGCTCTCCTTTCCTTAAGATAGTCTTGACCTTTGAAACCTCGATCTCCGGACTCTTTAAGAGCCTCCTTTATCTTGGATTCTTTGAGAGTTTCCTTGGAAACCTCTTTATCTCCCGCCTTGTGGTATCTTGGTCCTTTTATGGGAGAGTGTGAAGAAAACGAAGGATTGACTATTCATATCTTCTATAATTTCTTCATATTCGTCTTCCTCATCGAAACGGTACTCAAAGAAATGATTATTACATTCTTCCTCGTGATCTTAAACTGGAGGTTCGGATGTTCGTAATCAGGATCTTCCTCATCAACCTCGATGACTTCAATCTCATCATCGCTTTCTTCAATGACATCACATTTGGAATAAGTTACGGGAGCTACTTCAATAGCAAGCCTCCTTGGAGCACCCGTAATCCTTGTTTTATTGGGAACGTATCATTTTCACGTGATGTCTTTGTAAGGAGCAGGTTTACTACTTTAAGCAACTTACTTATTAAAAGCTAGCACATCATTAGACAACTTAGTGAGTATAGTTTTGAAGCGTTGCGAGTTTCTTGACTCTTTCCATTGATGAATTTTTTTGAATTTTCCTGCCTTGATTAAATCATCTTCAATTTTTATGGCCAAAGATTGAGCAAGTTCAAAAGTAGCCACCTGCCCTTTTTAGCTGATATCACACTTCTGGTTGTTGTGCGTTAATAAAGAAACAATTTTCTCCATCAAGGTTTGGACGAATCTCGGCAGGAACTTTGTTCACCATTTTTTTGAATTTGGCCACAAAATTCCTCATGGGTTCTGTAGGCTCTTTCTTTGCCTGAGATAGTTGGGCAAGAAGAGCATGTTCATCTTCCGCCGTTTTGAATCAATTTTCAAACTTAGTTTTCATATCATCCCAACTTGTAATACATCCATTGGGAAGATGATGAAACAATCTATAAAGAATATCATGCAATGTCTCAACAAAGAGATGAATAACAACATCTTCATATTCTACTGAAAAAACAACACATGCAGCGAAGAAGGAAGAAATATGATCATCTGGTGATGTCTTCCCATCTCCGTCGAACTTGGGAAGAATCTTTCTTGATCCTCGTGGGAGTTCATGTCGAGTAGGTAAGGCCAATGGGCCTATGAAATTTCCCCATGGTACATTGGCTGCCATTGGAGAAAAGGTGGTATGCAAAGGTAAAACAACATGAGCAAGGACAAGTGCTTGACTAGTAGTGATTCCTTCCTTGCTTGCTCTTTCAGAACTTGATGCAAGGCTTGTAGATCTACAAGGTGTGTTCTTCTTGGGAGGAGATAACTTGAAACCAAATTTTCCTTGAAAGTCAAAAGTGGGGTCAGATCGACCTTTAGCTTTTTCTCCTCGCGTAAACCTCTTTCCTTCTAGTTTGGAATATTTATGGTGAAGAGATCACTGGCGTGTTCCGACCAGCTCTAGCCTTTTCTCTTTGCTCTCTTTCTTGAGCTATTTGCACCTGAATAACTCTAACAACTCTCGCGGCTTTCTCTTCTTCATTATCTAGTACTGATGTGGTGAGATGAAAATGATGGTTACTTGTGTGCTTTTCCCAAATAGCTTGCCTCAAATCTGATGATATGTCTTCTTGAGTATCTGCAAAAACTAGATTTGGTTGCAGGATAGGTGGGTTACCTGTAATAGTCATACAACTTATTACCTGGGTGGAAGAGGACTGCCTCGGTGAACAACTATCAACACGTGCCCAAGAGGTCTTCTAGCCACCAAGCGGGTGTTGTTCTTCTAAGGTCTTCGATGTAGATTTCTCTCATCAATGGCTCTATCAAAAGCAAAAATTGCTGAAAGCTTTCATGGTTTTCCCAAGCTATTGTTCAAGGTTGTCACGCAATGTCTCCTTGGAAATCTTCATCGGGCACAAGATTTTGTTGAAGAACTGGAGCTTGCGCAGAGGGCATAGTCATAAATATTTAACCTAGCACTGATTAACGATTCCTGAATCCCCAAGTAGAGTCACAAAAATCTGTTAGCATATGGATTTTGACGCATTCAAATGACAAGCAACAGTGTGGGAATGAAGTCCCTCCTCAATGAAGGTGAGGCTGCCTTTATTAAAAACCAAAACCGTATTTACATCTGTACATTCAAAATTGTATGTGGGGGGTGTTTTGGAACATCAATGGAAAGAAAAGTGAATGAAGGAGATAGAATTTAATGAAGGAAAGGAGTGGAATGGAATGAACCGAAAGAACATGCAAGAGTTAGGTAAAAACAGAGCCTAATATTGCATGGAGAGGAAAGATGAATGACCAACACAAATAAAATGGAGTTTGAGTTAGCCAAACAAGAATGTGTAAAAGGGAACACACATGAGCAAGTAGATAATCAGAGCTTGATCACTGTGAACTAGAACAACTGATTAATAATGTTGACAATAAGATCAAAGATAATATTTGCATGCAAGATTCAAACACCTAACATTTAATGAACATAAGAACATCAAATGTTACAAGAGATAATGAATGAGACACAAAGTTCGTATTTCATTAACTCCAAAATGTTTTTCACAAAGAACACAAAGTTTCTTCCTGAAACAAAGCTTGCACAAAATTATTTTCTTCTCCTCTCTCAAAGTCACCCTTACAAATGAGACCCTCACTTCCTTTTATAACCCAAAAGTTGGTTACAAAGTAGTTAGGGTTTTACACGATCATTAAATAAGGCACTTAAGTGACCTTTGAATTTTTGAACCAACTTTTAAAAAGTGACTTAAAATAGAAACCACTTAAGTTAAAAAGTCATTTGAGGAAAAATACATAAATAAAAGAAATGGGTACATGTGGACCCACTTAAATGACTTGTATGCACACGTAGACATCCTAGTCAACAATGTGCCACCTAGATCAAGACACCTAGGATCAGTGCCTTATCCATTGGTCCAAGAGTCCTCCTATCCCAATCGTATGAGAATGAACTCATTGACTGTGCTCTGCAATCCTCCAAATGACAAGAGTGCTGAGATTGAAACTTGAGCAATTCATCCACCCCTCTGTCTGAGCAATATCCTGGTGTGAGAAAATTTGTCTTCATTCGTATTCACATTCACAATTCTCCACATGCTCTAAGTACCTTTCCATGGTGAATTATTCATTTGTCGCGAGACCGTAGTCATTACACCACCTTGGTTTATCGAATCTAGCTTCTGGTATTTCGCCATTGAGAAGATCTCCAAGATCCAAATTTACAATTCACCTCCAATGGTATTAAAAACATGTCTTTAACAAACACCCCATGAATAAATATATCCAATTATTTGCACTATACATATGATTTGATGAAGTTGAAAGCATTGTCTAGCTTTGTAACCACTTTCTACAAATTGAATAACTTGACTCTTCCATCTCATTGCATAGCCTATCTTTTATTGGTTCACTTCATCACCAATAATCAACAAAAATAACATTTTCCTTGTTTGAAATGATGGAAGCAGTTCTCATATTTCACAACAATCTCGGAAACAAACTCGGTTGCAGTGTGTCAACATGCACACAATTGAAGGTTCTTGTCGAGTCAAATAGTTATTCCAAGAGACATTTTTATCAGTCAATATGGCATTGCAAAATTCTCATTTTGTGATAGAGGAATGGTTATTTTACTCATGAACATCATTCCAAATCTGAATCGAAAATACCTGTTGCCTTCATCTCGTGGGTAATTGTTAGTGCGATCTATCTCCTCCACAAAAACTTGTATGAATCATTCTATGGTCTCCATACATGAATTAAACCAAATTCAAATCATAACATGGTCTTCATCCATAGATGCTTAAACCAACATATATAGGGATTGACCTTGCCACCATGATTACACTTAACTCTCGACAATCAATTGTTAAGTTTGTTCTAGTGTAGTCATAATTGTTTTTAGCTTTTCAACTCAACTACTTTATATTCAAGCTTAACCCAACATTTCAAAAGAATGGTTTTACCACAATGCTCACGGTTCTTCCTTATTATATAGTTCACTTTAGCAAGAATGTTTTGATGCTTTGCTTTGGTAGGAGGGGAAAAATAATAGAGTAATAGAAGTGTCCTTCGTTGTCCAAAAAATGGGTGGAAAAGCTATTCTCTTTGTTGGCGTAGAGTGCGTGGATAAAAAAATATTCCTTTTTCCTTTCTGTCCTAGAAGTGCAGCTTCTACTTATTTTAATCTTTATGTGAGGTCCTCCTCCTTTTTATGCGATATGTGGGCTTGCGTGAAAAGGATTTACTCTCTTCTTTTTCATGCGCAAGTTTTGTGTTTGGTTTGGCAAAGCGTGGGGTTCCTAGGAAAGCTCCACCTCTCCTCTCACCCAATCCGCAGCTCAACACAAATGCTTCTTCACTCTTTCTCTCTCCCAAGGCATCTCCTTCAAGTTGCTGCTTGGATTTGAGAATAGTTTGCTACTTGTTTTGGTTTGTTTATATTTCTTAGACAAATGCATGGAAAATTGTCGATGTAACCAAAATATCATGTCCTTCGTAAGAAATAAGAAGCAAAGCTTGACATGAATTTTTCCAACGGGTTTGATGGAGGAAGTTACAAGGATTAATTCAACTACCTCTCTTCCCGGGAAGTGGCTTAAGTGCCAAGGGGAAATGGGGAAAGCAATGTGAAATTGCCGACGGGAATGGAAAATGGGTTGGCAATCCTCGTTAAATTGGTGAATTTTATGCCCATTTTCCAATCCATGATTTGGCAATTGGCAAAGGAAAACCCCACGTGTGGGAAAATTGAAGGAAATTGCTAGGAAATTGGAAATCTGGGTTCGGGAAGCCAGATTGCCTTCCCGGTAGTTGGAAACGAAAGCTTACTTCCCCGACACTAAAACTTGTCGAATGAACTTTAATTTATATTTATTTAATTAAATATTCCTTAAGTGATTTTTTTAAAATTAATTTAATCAAACAAGGAGCAATTAATTAATTAAATATTAATTAATTATTTTAATGTATTTTAACGCATTTTAAAGCGTTGCTCACCCAAGAGTTCTCGCCTGAAAATCATGAAATGAAGACCAAAACGATCACAAAAATAAGACGATCGCGATGAGTCCAATGAACCACACAAAGTAACACTTTTCAAAATTTTCTAATTTTTCATTTTTTAATTATTTTCAACAATTTTTCAAGTCAAAATTTGTTGATAACAACAGATCTCGATTGGGGACAAGGACTTCATGGACGCAACAACGGACCCAGACCAAAATAGTCATGAACACGATCACAGAATGATGGGGCACAAAAATGGGACGACACGAGAGGAGACCGAAAAAACAGTGCAAACAAACAAACCAAAATCCTAATTACCTATGTACATATATGGGAACAACCCATTTTCAAAAGTTAGTAATACTTGAGATATCGCCCACCCAGGGAAAAGGAAAATGAGTTCCATCGATATGATCAGTAGTAGGTACTATCTCCACGATCATGTCTTTTTTTTTCGAACGGTCCAACCACAATGAGTTAAACTTCTCATGCTTTCCCTTCGGCTCACGCTCTTTTATCCCGAGAGAAGAACTAAGTCATTGATTTAAACCTGTCTCTCTCTAGTTTTCTGTTAAACAACTTCTTTACCTTGGTGGTTTGATGTTCCTTGATCCTCGTTGGCCAATTCACTTTTTTCGTTCCTTGAGCTTGCTTAGAACATGACCCTTTATCTAATGCATTGGTGAAGCATTCATCATCAATTGTCTGAGCTAATTTTAACACTAGTAGCTCCAATGTGATGGGAATTTGAGCATCGGGCCCATACTGAGAATTTGAAATGGAGACATCTCTATTTCTATTTTGGGAGTGATGCGGTTAGCCCACAATGCATCGTATAACTTTTGTGCCAAGTTCTTTGATTTTCTTTGACTAACTTGCACACAATAGTAATGAGGTTTTTTGATTCGGATTCATCTTGACCGTTTCCCTACATAGTAATCGATGAATGAGACAAAGAGATCCCATATCCATAATAAAAACCTATCATCTCTATAAAAGAAAATTTTGAGGCATTTTCAGTCACGATCTTGTGAGGAATTCCCTAACGAACCAATATGTTTTCTTTGATGAAATCATAGATTACTGGCAGAGATTTTGTTTCTCCAAGATAGCTTCTACCCGGTTTGTAAAGTAATCGGTGTGCAATGAGAACGTGGGTATGACCAGCTCTAGAATTAGGCTTCAAAAACCCAATGAAATCTTAACCCCATTGTTGAAAGGATTCTTCAATGACAACTAGCTTTAAAGGAAGTGTTGTCAAATTTTGTCTTCCAAAAATTGTTGACAAAGCTTCACATTTGGTCACCCATTTTTAAGAATCAAAAACATAGTGGGCTAGTAATAATGTGCTCTCTCTAATTTTATGGGCTTCTTTAATGGGCCGTAGAAAATGACCGCTTTGATGGAGCATGATTGTGGAAGGCTTCCAACAACCTAGGTTGTTGTTCTTTATCAACACATCCGAGGAACAAGTGTGGAATTCCTTTATTGAACAACGTGTTATCCCAAATGACGTATCTAGCAGCTCTTAGTTTGATTGCTCGTTTCGTTTAGGCATAAGATTCTCTGGACACTCATTGTATGTCGTGAAGTAGGCAATATTATAATACCATTCATCCTTCATTGACAAAAAAAAATACCAATGGCAAATTTTCTTCAACTAGTTATTCTTCAAAGTTATCTTGTGGTTCATTCTCTATAATGAGTTGTGATTCCTCTCCCTCAAACGATCTTGGTAGGCTTGATGTCCAAATCATATTCTTGGATCTTTCTCCCAATTAGCTCTTTTAGATCCATGGTTCTTGTTGTGTATAACATTGATTTCACCGCGGTCTCCGAAACTAAGAATTTGGTGTGAGAATTCAACACGTAATACCTAACGTGTTTTCCCTTTAAGAAAAAACAAACTCTTTGACCACCGCATATGCATGTCTCTCAAGAGGAGTGTAATTAAGTTCATGTTTCTTGAATCATGAACTCATGAAGGTGTTAGGAGATTCAATCCTCTCTTGATTGTGCTTTGAGTCAAAATGGTAGAGATTATGTGTGGCAAAGCATAGCAATAAATTATAAAATCCTTCTTTAAATCGGGACACACCAATATAGGAGCTTTTGCAAATAGCTCCCTTGATTTGCTCAAATGCCTCTCTACCTTCCTTTGACCATTTGAAGGATTATTTTCCTTTCATCATATCGTTGATTTCTTTAGTTAGCTCGAAAAATCTGGCACAAACCTTCACAAAAAGGTCACCTTTCCAAAGAAGGAGTGGACTCCGGGTTTACTTTATAGGGCGGGGAAAAATTCTTTATATCTTGAATGCATTAAGGATCGATCTTAGTTCCTTCCTTAGAAACAATATGACCTAGGAGTTTACCTTCCATAACTCCAAACACATAATTTTTGGATTCGATTAGAAATCTTATGAAGTTTACACCTTTGTAAAATTTTCTCTAAATCTCTTAAGTGATCTTCTCGCTTCTTTGAGAACACTATCAAGTCATCTAGGTATATCACAATGATCTTGTGTTTACAATCTGCAAACACCATATCCATGGCCCTTTGAAAAGTTTTGCGGCATTGATCAAACCAAGGGCATTCTTCTATACACGAACGTGATCACGATTGGGTATTGAATGCGATTTTATGTTGATCTTCTATAGCCACTTCAATCTTATTATAGTCATAGAAACCATCTAGAATAGATAGCATTTCCGATCCGATTACATCATACGGGAACAACCCATTTGGTCCATGAATGGTAGTAGGTAGCTATCCTTCAAGGACGCTTTGATTAAGATTGTATAAATCCATGTAAATCCTAATTTCTTCATTTTTCTTACAAACCGGTACAATATTAGCTATCCAGGTCGAATTTCAAATAGGAAACACTATTCGTGCATCTAGCATCTTTTGAAATTCATGAAATATTGTCCTGTAATCTTGGGATTATATTGTCTTTGCTTTCTTAAATGGAATTGCACCGGGCTTGAGGGTATGGCATGCTCCATTTCCCTGGGTTGGAAAGACTTCAAGTCTTCGTATGAATAAGCCAAAACATTAGAATATTTGGTGAGGAGATTTATGAATTTTTGTGCTCATCAGGTGAGAAACACTTACCAATATTAATCAAGTGAGGTTTATCCTTGGTGTCAATATTAACTTGCTCATAGTAGCACAGAATTTGCAGGTCCTTCCTGCTCTTTCTCTTTAATAAACCTGTCATGTTTGTCAAAAAGTTCTTCAAGTGAAACCAATCCTTTGGGAATTTTATTTCCTTTGAGTTGAATGATGCCATCACCAGATCTTCTTTCTCAACTCCTTCCTGAATGAGTGAGGTAGTTGATTCGCGAAATGCCGAATCACTTCCTTCAAAGTACAACTGTTCAAAATTTTCTCTCTTTTCCAAGAAGGCAATAATTTGTTGATCATCATTAAATACTTTCCAATTTTCTGCATTGCCATAAACACTTTTCCTAAAAAACATTTCAATGGTGTATTTGTCTTGATCAAATTCTGAATGAGGAATCATTAATGACGCTGAGACTGCTAGAGAATCCACTTTTTCATTCTTTTCATGAGGGACAGATTTAATGGAAAAAGCGTCGAAAACTTCTATTGCATCCCAAACTTTATTTTTGTAGTGTCTCAGACGATCATTCTTTACTTGGAACTGATTTCTTACTTGTTTCACGATCAATTCTACATCTCCAAAGACTTCTATATTTTTTATCCCTTTCTCCTCTGCAACTTGGAGGCCAAGGATTAATGCCTCGTACTCTGCAGTGTTATTAGTATTTGAAAATTCAAGTTTATAGGAAAAAGGAAAAATTTTACCATTTGGAGATATGAGCACCACTCCTGCACCAGAGCCCATTGAGCAACAACTTCCATCGAACTCAAGAGTCCAGATCTCATTGGAATCTTGGCAAGTGATCTCAAGGGTATGAACTTCTGTAGTCATCATATAATTACCCATACTTGAGCCTTGGAAAAGGATCATGCGCGAGGATCTTCAGTTTTAGTTACCGTGAACTTTTCCTGAGCTTCTGGCATAAGCTTCTTCATTTCTCCATTGATAGGAATCATGGCATGAGACCAGTCCATTTGAATCTCACCACCCAAATCCCTAAAAAATTTCCTACTCAACAACATTCCATACGAGGTGGGAATATCAACAACTAAAATAGTTACCTTAACTCGCTTTTGAGGGAATTGGGCTAAAACCATTTGGGCATCTTTAATCTGCCCAATTAGAGGAACTTGCTTGGTTTCCATAGAGTAACATGATCCGAATGTTCTCGTACAAGTCAAACCAAGAGCATGTGCTACTTTTACCGGCATCACATTATCCGAGGCTCCAGAGTCTATAATGCAATTACTTAACTTGCATCCGTTGATCAGAAAAGACACAAAGAAAGGTTCGATCTTTTCATTTGAAGGTGTAGTGGCCACCACAATATTTTGAGTTTTCCCATCTTTGGGAGTTTTTAGAATTCCTTTAGAGGAATGAACAGTAGAGTCGCCTTTGATAAACTGGACCAACTTCTCGAGCTGATCCTTGTTGGACTTCAAGTACTCTACCTGTGACATGGAAATTTTTGTTTTATTGATATGATCAATGATATCAAATTTAGGTAAATTAATTGCACTTGAAGTCTCAGATATGAGTTCCTTCGAACTTGATGATGGCACACTTTTGACCTTTTGCTTGGGCTTGGTTGATACGGATGTGGAAGAAGAAGTTTTCTTCGTAGTTGGTTTACTAACTGATTGATCTAACAAAGGCTCTCCTTTCTTTAAGATAGTCTTGACCTTTGAAACCTCAGTATCTCTGGACTCTTTAGAGCCTCCTTTATCTTGGATTCTTTGAGAGTTTCCTTGGAAACCTCTTTATCTCCCACCTTGGTGGTATCTTGGTCCTTTTTCTGAGAGAGTGTGAAGACAACGAAGGATTGACTATTCATATCTTCTATAATTTCTTCATATTCGTCTTCCTCATCGGAACGGTACTCAAAGAAATGATTATTACTTTCTTCCTCAAGATCTTCAACTGCAGGTTCAGATGTCTTAGAATCAGGCTCTTCCTCATCAACCTTGACGACTTCAATCTCATCATTACTTTCTTCAATGACATCAGATGTGGAATTAGTTGCGGGATCTGCTTCAATAAGCAAGCCTCCTTGGAGACCTTGTAATCCTGGTTTTATTGGGAACGTATCGTTTTCACGGGATGTCTTTGTAAGGAGTAGGTTTACTACTTTGAGCAACTTTCTTTTTAAAACCTAGCATCATTAGCCAACTTAGTGAGTATAGTTTCTAAAGTGTTGGAAGTTTCTTGACTCTTTCCTTTGAGGAATTTTTTTGAATTTTCCTACCATGATTAAGTCATCTTCAATTTTATGGCCAAAGATTGAGAAAGTTCCAAAGTAGCCACCCTGGCCCTTCTTAGCTAATAGCACACTTCTGGTTGTTGTGCGTTAATAAAGAAACATTTTTGTCCATCAAGGTTTGGACAAATCTCGGGGAATTTTGTTCACCATTTTGTTGAATTTTGCCAAAAATTCCTCATGGGTTCTGTAGGGCTCTTTCTTTGCCTGAGATAGTTGGGCAAGAAGAGCATGTTCATCTTCCGCCATTTTGAATCGATTTTCAAACTTAGTTTTCATATCATCCCAACTTGTAATACATCCATTGGGTAGATGATGAAACCAATCTATAGCAATATCATGCAATGTCTCGACAAAGAGACGAATAGCAACATCTTCATATTCTAATGAAAAAACAACATATGCAGCGAAGAAGGTAGAAATATGATCATCTGGTGATGTCTTCCCATCTCATCGAACTTGGGAAGAATCTTTCTTGATCCTCGTGGGAGTTCATGTCGAGCAGGTAAGGCCAATGGGCCTATGGCATTTCCCCATGGTACATTGGCTGCCATTGGAGAAAAGGTGGTATGCGAAGGTAAAACAATGTGAGCAAGGACAAGTGCTTGACTGGTAGTGATTCCTTCCTTGCTTGCTCTTTCAGGACTTGATGCAAGGCTTGCAGATCTACGAGGTGTGTTCTTCTTGGGAGGAGATAACTTGAAACCAAATTTTCCTTGAAAGTCAAAAGTGGGGTCAGATCGACCTTTAGCTTTTTCTCCTCGCGTAAACCTCTTTCCTTCTAGTTTGGAATATTTATGGTGAAGAGATCACTGGTGTGTTCCGACCAGCTCTAGCATTTTCTCTTTGCTCTCTTTCTTGAGCTATTTGCACTGAATAACTCTAACAACTCTCGCGGCTTTCTCTTCTTCGTTATCTAGTACTGATGCGGCGAGATGAAAATGATGGTTACTTGTGCGCTTTTCCCAAATAGCTTGCCTCAAATCTGATGATATGTCTTCTTGAGTATCTGCAAAAACAAGATTTGGTTGCAAGATAGGTGGGTTACCTGTAATAGTCATACAACTTATTACCTAGGTGGAAGAGGACCGCGTCGGTGAACAACTATCAACACGTGCCCAAGAGGTCTTCTAGCCACAAGTGTGGGTGCTCTTCTTCTAAGGTCTTCGATGTAGATTTCTCTATCAATGGATCTATCAATAGCCACAAATTGCTGAAAGCTTTCACGGTTTTCCCAAGCTATTGTTCGAAGGTTGGCAACAATGTCTCCTTGAAAATCTTCGTCGGGCACAAGATTTGGTTGAAGAATTGGAGCTTGTGTAGAGGGGATAGTCATAAATATTTAACCTAGCACTAGTTAACTATTCCTGAATCCCCAGTAGAGTCACCAAAAATTGTTAGCATATGGATTTTCACACATGCAAATGACATGCAACAGTGTGGGAATGAAGTCCCTCCTCAATGAAGGTGAGGCTGCCTTTATTAAAAACCAAAATCTGTATTTACATCTATACATTCAAAATTATATGTGGGGGTATTTTTGAACATCAATGGAAAGAAAAGTGAATGAAGGAGATAGAATTTAATGAAGGAAAGGAGTGGAATGGAATGAACCAAATAACATGCAAGAGTTAGGTAAAAACAGAGCCTAATATTGCATGGAGAGAAAAGATGAATAACCAACACAAATAAAATGGAGTTTGAGTTAGCCAAACAAGAATGTGTAAAAGGGAACACACATGAGCAAGTAGATAATCGAGCTTGATCACTTGTGAACTAGAACAACTGATTAATAATCTTGACAATAAGATCAAAGATAATATTTGAATGCAAGATTCAAACACCTAACATCTAATGAACATAAGAACATCAAATGTTACAAGAGATAATGAATGAGATATAAAGTTCGTATTTCATTAACTCCAAAATGTTTTCACAAAGAACACAAAGTTTTTTCCTGAAACAAAGCTTGCACTAAAGTATTTTCTTCTCCTCTCTCAAAGTCAACCTTATAAATGAGTGCCTCACTTCCTTTTATAACCCAAAAGTTGGTTACAAAGTAGTTAGGGTTTTACATGATCATTAAATAAGGCACTTAAGTGACCTTTGAATTTTTCAACCAACTTTTAAAAAGTGACTAAAAATAGAAACCACTTAAGTTAAAAAGTCATTTAAGGAAAAATACATAAATAAAAGAAATGGGTACATGTGGACCCACTTAAATGACTTGTATGCACACGTAGACATCCTAGTCAGCAATGTGCCACCCAGATCAAGACACCTAGGATCAGTGCCTTATCCATTGGGCCAAGAGTCCGCCTATCCTAATCATATGGGAATGAACTCATTGATTGTGCTCTGTAATCCTCCAAATGACAAGAGTGCTGAGCTTGAAACTTGAGCAATTCATCCATCCCTCTGTCTGAGCAATATCTTGGTGTGAGAAAATTTGTCTTCATTTGTATTCACATTCACAATTCTCCACATGCTCGAGTACCTTTCCATGGTGAATTATTCATTTTTCACGAGACCGTATTCGTTACACCACCTTGGTTTATCAGAATCTAGCTTCTGGTCTTTCACCATTGAGAAGATCTCCAAGATCCAAAATTACAATTCACCTCCAATGGTATTACAAAACATGGCTTTAACAAACACCCCATGAATAAATATATCCAGTTATTTGCACTATACATATGATTTGATGAAGTCGAAAGCATTGTCTAGCTTTGCAACCACTTTCTACAAATTGAATAACCTGACTCTTCCATCTCACTGCATAGTCTATCTTTTATTGGTTCACCAACATAATCACCAAAAATAACATTTTCCTTGTTTGAAATGATGGAAGCAGTTCTCATCTTTCACAACAATCTCGAAGATAAACTTGGTTGTAGTGTACCAACATGCACACAATTGAAGGTTCTTGTCGAGTCAAATAGTTATTCCAAGGGATATTTTTATCAATCAATATGGCATTGCAAACTTCTCATTTAGGTGATAGAGGAATGATTATTTTACTCATGAACATCATTCAGGAATTTGAATCAAAAAATACCCTGTTGCCTTCATCTTGTGGGTAATTGTTAGTGCGATCTATCTCCTCCACAAAAAGTATGAATCATTCTATGGTCTCCATACATATAATTAAACCAAATTCAAATCATAGCATGGTCTTCATCCATAGGCTTAAACCAACATCTATAGGGATTGACCTTGCCACCATGATTACACTTAACTCTCGTCAATAATCGTTAAGTTTGTTGTAGTGTAGTCAGAATTGTTTTTAGCTTTTCAGCTCAACTACTTTATATTCAAGCTTAACCCAACATTTCTGAAAAGAATGGTTTTACCACAATGCTCACGGTTCTTCCTTATTATATAACACTTGTAGTAAGAATGTTTTGGTTTTCCATAATAAGCACAATTGTACCTTCCAAATGATGAGAAAATGCCATTACCAATAAAGACCTAATGTTGCCATGATGGTGACCCAGGTTCATGCCCATAACATGTCCGTAGATATCATTACCAATAAAAAATTACTGCTGCCATGATGATGACCCAGGTTCAAGCCCTCAGCATGTCGATAGACACCCTTAAGACTGATTCTTGGCCAAAGAGCCCCTCGGTATTTTGGCAGTGCATTCTGCAATCTCAGCTCCAATCAACAATTATGCCACTATTGGGATCTTAGTATGGCATAGGTAGCTGTGAGCTACACAATATACTCATTTTTCCAGAAACTAAAAAGATCCTTTATGTTACAATTTGCAACACATAAAAGAAGCCCTTCAAAAAATACATTGAACAACTGGGGCAACCAAGAGGACCTTGGAAAAATGTATAGGTAACAACCATATGAATTCTTCCTTAGTCGTGGATCAAAGCTAATAGAAATAAAGCTAGATAAAATTAGCTTGAAACTACAGTATAATCGTCCATTGAAAAAACAAGTTTCTCTGAACCTGGTAAAAGAATACTTTTTATTGTCTGATTGGATGTACATAATGGAAGGGTATAAATATTGCCTATTGCCCTCAGAGTTTCTCAAAGAGACCATTTACAAGTAACAAGGATGTAGTATACAAAACGGCCAACCAGGTATTTTCAAAGTTGACCTTCACATTCAATTCATTTCTAGGGGGAAAATGCTGAGCAATATGAATCGTTTCATTCTGCACCGTAATAAACCTTCATCTCCAGAGACACAAGGATTCTTTGATCATCCTTGGTGAGATTGCAGAAGACAAATTTCACATCCACTCTTGCATGGACTGTGGATTGGGTTCCATAGATCATACAAAGAAAGTGTCTCCTTTCATACAGATCCGCCCTTGTTAGGATTCCAATCAGAATACTGAACTGTTCAGACTTTGAATCAGCTTTAATGGCTGCCACGACCTTCTCCTCATCCTCTTTACAATTATGAACTTGATGTGGGCAGGTGCAGTTGATGAAGATCTGGGTGCCTTGAGTACCCACATAAGTATTATTATCTGTTCTTATAAGAAATTCGCGGAAGAATGAAATGAAACCACTGAAGCTAGATGGGCTTGTAACTATTTGTTTAAATTCAGATAAATTGAGTAAGACTATTAGGAAGACAAGGACTGATATAAAAATAGCCCATATTTCATTGTTGAGGTAGGAGGGGAAAAATAATAGGAGTAACTGGTGTCCTTCTGTTGTCCAGACAAATGGGTGGAAAAGCTATTCTCTTTGCTGGCGCAGGTACGTGGATAAAAAAACTGTTCCTTTTTCCTTTCTTTCCTAGGCGCGGCTTCTACTTCTTTTAATCTTTATGTGCTGTCCTCCTCCTTTCTTGGACGCGTGGGCTTGCGTGAAAAAGGATTTACTGTCTTCTTTTTAAAACATGCGCAGGTTTTGTATTTGGTTTGGCAGTGCGTGGGGTTCCTGGGATAGCTCCACCTCTCCTCTGCCCAATGCGCAGGCTCAACACAAATGCTTCTGCACTCTTTCTCTCTCCCAAGGCATCTCCTTCAGGCTGCTGCTTGGATTTGAGAACAGTTTGCTGCTTGTTTTGGACTGTTCTTATTTCTTAGACAAATGTGTGGAAGATTGTTGGATGTAACCAAAATATCATGTCTTTCAGAAGAAATAAGAAGCAAAGCTTCGCATGAATTTTTCCAACGGGTTTGATGGAGGAAGTTACGAGGATTAATTCAACTTCCTCTCTTCCCGGGTAGTGGCTTAAGTGCCGGGGGAAATGGGGAAAGCAATGGGCAATTGCCAACAGGAATGGCAAAATGGGTTGGCAATCCCGTCCAATTTCCCCATGTGGGAAATTGGGGAATTTTATGCCTGTTTTCCAATCCATGATTTGGCAATTGGCAGAGGAAAACCCCACATGTGGGAAAATTGAAGGAAATTGCTAGGAAAGTGGAAATTGGGTTCGGGAAGCCGATTGGCTTCCCAACAGTTGGAAACGAAAGCTTACTTCCCGCACTAAAACTTGTCGAATGAACTTTAATTTATATTTATTTAATTAAATACTCCTTAAGTGATTTTTAAAAAATTAATTTAATCAAACAAGGAGAAATTAATTAATTAAATATTAATTAATTATTTTAATGTATTTTAACGTGTTTTAAAGCTCTCAGAGAAGAGTTCTCGCTTGAAAATCATGAAACGAAGACCTTGATCCATACAAAAATAATTTGATCGCGATGAGTCCAATGAACCACGTAAAGTAACACTTTTCAAAATTTTCTAATTTTTCATTTTTTAATTATTTTTTAACAATTTTGCGAAGTCAAAATTACCGATAACATAGCCACAAAACAAGTGTTTTATTATTTTATAAAGATGCACAATACACTAAAATAAAGGTGAAAGGTAAGATTCACCATGGAGAAACCAAAATCTTAGGCTTAGAGCTCATACACACATGTGTAACACTTGAAAAAGAATGCACAAACATTACAAGAATATCCAACCCTTACAAATGAATCTCTTTTTACAATATATAGAAAATGTGAGACAGAAAGAGGGGGACAATAGAGAGAAATTTTAATTTAGACCTTCACCCACCAACAAGATGTATTAACTATTTGAAAAACATCATGGGCACCTGCGCGAAATCAATCCTTCCATGATATTTTGCTTATTGGAGAAGAAATGAGTACCAAAATCATTAAATTTGATTGTTCAACTACCTAGGGTTATGCAACATTAATGCTAGGGACATTTTCCTCATTTTAACCCACCCACTCTCACCTAACCGATGATTTTATGGCTCCATGATGAAGATTATGAAAAATGTTTCAACGATATAAAATCTAAGAAATTTTGAGTTTCGGGTGAAAGATATGGCCATACGGATCTAGAGAGGTCAAGGAGGAACACCGGTTCACAGGCGCTTCAAAATTATGCACTTAATAACCATTTACCTTTGCCTTGCAAATATAATGGCGGTGTAGAGAACTTGTTAAATGAGGGAACTTTTCCATGCGTCATTGGTTCTCCTACACCATGTTCCATCCACACTTTACTTCCCTGCAAAACTCTTCGTTTGTCCATCAAGTCATTTACCTTTGCAGGGAACTAGTTCTGTAGTCAAATTAGCTCCCCCGACTCCTACTATCCCCATAATACACTAGTTCCTCCCCCTTCACACTTTTTGTTCATACCGAGTGTCATTGTAGGGAATTTTTTCCTTCCAAGAACCGTTCCGTTCGCCGCCTTGTTCTCCACAACCTATTTCCGCTCACACCATGCTTATCTGCAACAATAACTCCTTTACTTTGTGGCCGGAAAATCAATGTGAGGAACTCACGTCAACGAGGAAGTTGTTCCTTAGTTTAGTCTCTCGCCCTCATTTGTGCAAAACATTTCCTCCACCTCCAAGTCCTTTGTATTGTTGCCCAATCGGCATTGCAAAGAACTCAAGGAACTTGAGAACTGCTCCTCTATTTCTCCTAGACCTATAAAACCCGAAACACACTGGAAATGATGATTTTTATAATATTTCTTAGTTTTTCTAAGTCTTTTGGCCAAGTAGATAGTTGATGAGTTAGGGAAAAGAGAGTAGAATACTTCCAAAGCCAATTTTCTCCATTTACCCCTTTTCCACTTTTTTTTGGCTAAATATGGATATTTAAAACTTTGTAAAGGAAATGGGAAGCCTTAGAACACCTCAATTTTCCATTTTAATCAATTCTACCCTTTTCCAAGTCCAAATAATGACTGTAAGTTATCAAAATATCTAAAAGGGAGAATTTTGGATAACATGAAGAGTATGAGGAAGAACAACCTGAACAACAAGGCAATAACAATGAGCAAGGGGATAAAAGATCTTGCATGACTAATGAGTTGTCTAGGGACATAAAAATAATCACCACACCCAAACTTGATTGAACAACCTTGGGGGATGATTCTAAAAACAGATTAAGTGAAATGAAGAAGTACTTTGAAATAAGAAACTTTTCAGAGGAAACTAAAGTAGTTTGGGGTGCTTTCCAACTTTCTAACGAAGCATATTCATGGAGGGATAACCATAAGATGGAATTGGGAGTAGATGCTTCATCCATCACTTGGTAACGTTTCAAGGTATACTTCTATCAACGCTAGTTTCCTCAAATTTATTTTGATAAGAAAATGTCTAAATTTTAGAACTTAACTCAGGGTAAGCTGAGTGTTGTGGAGTATTGGGAACATTTTACTAAGTTGTTAAAATATGTGCCTCAATACCAAAAAGATGAAAAATTTAGAATTCATAAGTTTATTATGGGATTAAACCCAAACATAGGAGGTGAAGTAGATGTTCATGGACCATCTATAATGGAAGCAATGTTTGAAAAGGCCATAAGGAAAGAATAGAAATTGCAAGCAATTTCATCCTTCAAGATGATAAACACAAGAAGTGTGTTAGCTCACTTGCACCACGTACCCCTAGGAAAACTTGGTGGAAGAAAGAAGGCAAAAAATGAAGACTTCTAGGAAATATACAATAACTAAACCTCGGTGTAAATATAAGAAAGAATGAGCAGAACAATATTGCTTTTGAGAAAATAAATTTGAAATCAAAGGGCCTGTTGGGGATGTTTTAAATGTGACAAGTGAGAACTATGAAAAAAATATCTCCAAAAGATTTAGGGAATAACCAAAATAAAAGAATTCATGCTCATAAAGGGGTAATCACCAAGCAAAAATAGGTTACCCCAATAGAAGTGCTAGGTAAGCTTTATGGTTTTCCTTCATATCGTTTTGTTTGACACCGTGCTACCAAGTGTTTTATTTCTAGTAAGTTAGCTGGAAAATTGTCTAAGAAATTTGGATTTATGGAAAAATCTTAGACTTTACAATACAACAATGTTGATATTTATACGGTATTTCAATTTCTATTTGAAGCAACATTGGAATTACCTAGTTTTACCACTGAAATTAACCTTTATGTGACTCCCTTAGGGTCTTATGACATCATAATAGGAGTAAATTGGATATCTAAACACAATAAAAAAATGGAATTCTTTGATAATCGAATGGAATTTATTGATGATACGTAGAAATTACTGACAATTCAGGGCATTAAGAGATATTTTGAAGTTATAAAAATCTATGCAATGCAATTAAAAAAGCCAAAAACAAAGTTTGCATGTTGTATACAATTAAAATATCAGATTTTAGTGAGGAAGGTAAGACTTCTTTGGAATATTTTCCAATTTTACATGAGTTTAAGGATGTCTTTCTAGAATAATTACTTGGACTTCCTCCTAAAAGAGAGTTTGACTTTATAATTGACATTAAACTAGGAACAAAACCAATATCAAAAGCACCTTATAGAATGAAAACAATAGAGCTAATAGAACTGAAAGCACAACTACATGAAATTTTTCAAAAGGTTTGATCTAACCTTGTGTGTCTCCTTGGGAGCATCGATTAATTTTTAAAAAAAAAAGATGAAATGTTAATGTAATGCATTGATTATCACATTCTTACCAAAACAACAATAAATAATAGATATCCTTTACCAAGGATTGATGATCTCTTCAGTTAGATGAGGGATGCATTTGTTAACTCTAAGATTTATTTACGATCTAGTTATCATCAGTTAAGGTTAAAATATGAGGATATTCACAAAATAAAATTTAGAACATGCTATGGGCATTACGAGTTAACTATTTTTCCATTGGGACTCACTAATGCACCAACAACGTTTATAAACCTTGTGAATAACATTTTCAAGAATACTTAGATAAGTTTGTTCTAGTTTTTCTTGATGGTACTATGATTTACTTTAAGAAAATTGATGAGCACAATGAACACTTAAGAATAGTGTTAGAAGTGTTGAGAAAAAGGAAACTCTATACTAATATTTAAAAATGTTATTTTATCAAAGCGAAGTACAATATATTGGTTATATTATAAACAAGAATGAATTTTTTTAGACCACATAATTTTTACGAAATTAGAAAAGTGAAGGTGCTTGAGTAGAACTATGCTCCCATGACTTAGAGTTTTTTTCCATAGTTTATTCCTTACAAGTTTGGAGGAATTATTTTTAGGAAAGTCATTTGAACTGAAAAACAAATCATTTGGGGCTGAAATATATTTTTACACAACCTAATTTGAATGCAAAACGATGCAGTGGTTGGAATTTCTATCCCAATATGATTTTAATATTAGTTACATCAAAGGAAAATAAAATAGATTAGCTGATGCACTTTGAGCAACATGAAACATATTTCCGCAATTGTAACCCTCAAAACTCAGTTTAAGGAAGAAGTTAAGAAATAACTTCAAGTTGATTCATACTATCAACAAGTCAAAATTGTGTTAGAAACAAATCTGAATGATAGAAGGTATAAGGGTTTTAAGTTTGAAAATGAAGGAATTTTATGATTTAACAATAGAGTGTATGTGCCCTTGGGTAGTGATCTTAGAATGAAAGTCTTGCAAGAATTTCATGATGCACCATATTCTAGGAATCCATGGGTGATAAAGTTGTTGAATGATATGCAAGAGCAAGTTAAATTCATTCGCAAGCGCTTAAAAGAAGTTTCTAAGAGGAAGAAAATTTACATTGATGTGAAAAGGATAGACATAACATTTGAGCAAGGAGAAAAGGTCAAGTTTTGAGTGTAAAACCCAAAAAGAGCTCTATTTCATTTGGAAAATCTTCCAAGTTATCACATGTTATGTGACAATTTCCCCACATTAAGAAAATATTAAAGTTCTAAAAGTTAGTGATTAATCAAAATGAAATAAAGTAATTATTATGTATTCTAAAGTTATTTTACAAAGATTGAATATTATTTAATTTGGAAAGAAAATAATTAAAGGATTGAATAGTAAAAGAAATATATATTTGAAGACCCCCTTTAAAATAGGGTGGGGGATATGTACTTAGAGACCCCTTTAAAATAGGGAGGAATAAAAGAAAGGTTTCTCGAACTCCTTTTAAAAGGAGGGATTAAAATAATATTATGAACCCATTATGGGTGGAATTAATTTATAAAGTATTGTTATGAACCGGTGGGTTGGTTGAAAAACCTACCCAGTGAAAATTATTTAAACCTATGGTGTGGGGATTTAATATACCCATATGGATATGTGTGCTCAAGTATTTTATATTTTATTTTGAGTGAAGTAAAGTGGCGGACATTGAAGAGGGGGAACTTTAGAAGGTGTCCTAACTGGGGTACATGAAGTATAACCTAGGATGGTTTCTAGCCGGTGTAATAAGATTATTTATTAAATATTTCCTCGTGATAATGTGGCCATAACTTGAGGTGTTGAATCTCGGGTATCACCTAGGAGTTACTTGAGTAACACATAGTCCTCACTCATATATATATATATATATATATATATATATATATATATATATATATATATATATATATATATATATATATATATATATATTTAACTATTGTGTTTGTTTAATATACAATAGGATATTTTTTATATGGTAAAGTATTTCATTAACATTAGGATTATTAATCGGAAAAAGTTACATTATGTAACCTAGATATGTAAGACCCTTTAAAGTCATAAATGTTATAAGTCCGTGGCTTACTGATTAATATTGCCTCCCACATTGTTGATGATGCATAATTTTTTTCATATATCTTTACTTAAAAAGTATGTTTATGATATATCACACATTATCAATTAGAACTCATTACAGGTTCACGACCCGAGAATTTTCGTAGTTGAACCAATAAGAGTATGGGAAACTTACAAATTTCATCTCAAAAATCATGAAATTACACAATGTAAGGTCCAATGGGACCAATATTCTGAAAACAACACAACTTGGGAGAATATGAATGAAATGATGATTGTTTTTCCTTTCTTGTTTAGTAATCATAACAATTGTTTTTGATATTTTGGATTGATTTCACTAAAAATCAAGTTTGATACTTATTATAAATAATAACAATTTAAGCTATACTTGAAAGAATATTGGGAAATAACTTATCGGGATAAGGTCACATACAACCAAGTTTTAGAATTATGATTGGTTAAATTCTAGAGATTTCCCAATCTATCGGAAAGATGAATTAAAAAAATTAGTGTTATTTTTTATATTGCTTGATATTGATATGTTAGCAATGTGTTGGCAAGAAAATTTGTCTTGTGGACAAATTTGTGGATTTCAGGCCAACACTATGGGAATCTAAGTCCCTCTACATTTGAATGGTATAACTCCCATTGTTTAGCATGTAAAATCAAAGTGGATTTATGGTGGTTTTTCAACCAGAGATCCACAGAACACTCCACTGTCCCTATGGAAATAATAAAAACTCCTTGCTATAGCAGAAATCGATCTAAGAAAGGGGAGGGAGTGAGAATGAAGGAGGGGGAAATAAATGTTGTGGGTAGAGTGTTAGATTCCCACACACATCAACTGGAATTTTCATTACATGCATTAATTAATAGAAGAAAGAAAAATTTGTAATTTCTGAGCACAAGATAGAATAAAACACGCTGGTCACAAAGCACCAATCAATTTTTCCATCGGGGGACATAAAATTCCTTCCTTTTTTATTGATCTCAGAGTTGAAACTTGTACAATGAGTGGGAATAGAAGAAAAATATAGAGGAGGAGAATAGAAGAAGACTAACAATCATTTTTTTCCTCTGTTCGCAAAAACATGCTTCCAGTTTCTAAATTTGATTGTCGGCCTCTCACAAAGACTTCAAAACCATTAAATCATTCGACCCAAAGTCATTACAAACAAATTTTATCATTTCCCCTCTTCCAGATTCCTCTGCCGTAAAGAAAATGCTTTTGAAGATCCCAAAAAGAGCTTCAAGTGCAAAAAAACTTTTTATATTTCAATTTTCTAGTTTACATATACATCGTTCGATCCTATGCCCTAATTACTCTAAAATCAGGCCATCCACGTGGTAGGAGAACATTGGAGTGGAGTTGGAGGAATTTTTTTACGTTTTTTGCATGCCAGAGACTTTTTCTCAATTTTCTCCCACAAAACTCCATCAAAATTTAAAATTTAAGTGTCCATCGTGTGGATAATTTCACCAACTTTCCATTGATACCAAAAACGTGAAAATTCGAGCTCTAGATCGAAAGATATGGCCTCTTGAAGATTTAGGGAAAAATTGGCAAAATTAGGGCAAAATTTGGGTCTCATGGGCCAAAATTTGACCTTTTTCCCTCTTTTTTCAAATTGGGAAATTTTTCCCCAAAATCTCCATGCCCCCACCAACCCGATGACACATGGTGCTTTCTGGTTCATCCGCGGGCTTCAGAATAACATTTTTCCCTCTTTTGTGAAATTGGAAATTTTTCTCAAAATCCTCTACCGATCCGCCACTCCGATGACATGTGGCACTCTCCTATTGGTTGTGGGCCTTAACCAATTTTTTCTTCATTCTCCTTTGCAGGCTTGCAGGCTAGATTTTGACTTTTGAGTTTCTAGCCAAAAAGGCTAAGTGTCAAAATTTTCTCCCTGGCCCCGCGAGTCCATTTCCTTCCTTCGGCGGGCCTGTGGGCCAAAATTTTTCTTTGTGCCTTTTAACCCCAAAAGGGCTAAGTTCTAACTTTCTCTCCATGGGCTTGCCCAGGGAAAATTTCCCCAAACTCCACCGAGCCATAACTTGAAAAATACAAGGAGTTAGGAGGACTTCCTTACCTTTCTGGAAAGGGGAAAGAATTATCTATCTGATGGAGGTTTTTTTAAGAATCCTTGATCCCTTGGGAAGTTCCATATTTCAAAATAATCAGACTGGACCATTTTCAAAGGGTAACAACTCAAAAATTTCTAAGTCCAGACTTGGAAAAGAAGGAAAATTTTGAGGGGACAACAGTGGCTCTAGCTTGGGGACATGGCATGGATTGAATAGGGAGAAAACATGGCATGAGGATCTAAAATCACAGGTTTCAAAACATATAATGTTGACCAGTGCCTTATCCATTGGGCCTTGCAGAGTCATGTACAATTCTAAGGAAAGGAAGAAGGAAGGAAGGGAAACACAACAAACCAAAACCACACCAAGATAGAAAACAAACCAAAACACACACAACAAAAAAGGGAAATAACAAAAACTATGGTACAGGGTGAGGGACAACTCACTTTCACTGATGGCAGAGCTTCAAATATTGCCCACTTCTAGGCAATCCCAATGGAGTTCCATCCAAGTATGATAAGAGAAAGGAATTCTCACCACAAGATTCCTAAATTTGAAATGGACCCAACCACAAAGAATCTAACTTACCATGACTACCCTTTGGCTCTCTCCTCTTGTCCCAAAGTAGGATCAAATCTCCAGCTCTGAACTCCCTTGCTTTGGCTCTTCTGTCAAAGAGCTTCTTCACTTTTAGCTGATGTTCTTTGATTCTGTCCACTACCTAGGATCTGCTCTCTTCTAGCTTCTCAAGGAAAAGGATCCTCTTATCAATTGAATCTTTGTATTAGTTGTCTTCCACTTTGTTTGAAGCAGCTTGAGAGCTGGCATTTCAATTGTAATAGGAATATCTGCTTCAACTCCATATAGCAGCTGAAAAGGTGACATGCCTATTGCCTTCTTAGGAGTGATCCTATCAGCCCATAATGCATCATATAATTTTTGTGCCAATTCTTCTGATTCTCATCAACAAGCTTGCATGGATAATGGTCACAATATTTTTGTTGCTTGACTCAACTTGACCATTCCCTTGAGGATAGTAGTCAGAAGAATGAGCTAGAGAGATGCCAAAACCATAACATAACTCTGTCAATTCTCTTGAAGAGAAATAAGTGGCATTGTCCACAACAATATTTTGAGGCACCCCAAAATGGACAATGATGTATTCTTTGATGAAACTACAAACTACTTCAGAACTAGCTTGTTTGGTTGGAATGGCTTCCACCCATTTGGTGAAGTAGTCCGTGGCAGTGAGCACATAAGTATGCCCAACACTTGAATGGGGATTCAACATGCCAATGAAGTCCAACCCCCATTGTTGAAATGGTTCTTCAATAATCACAGGCCTGAGAGGCAATGCAGCTAACTGTGGTTTTCCAACAAATTGTTGGCATGCTTTGCATTTAGAAACCCAGCTCTGAGTATCAACAAAAAGAGAAGGCCAATAATATCTACCTCTGAGAATTTTGTGGGCAGTCACCATGGCTGAAAAGTGTCCACCACAAGCTTGATCATGATAGGATTTGAGGATTTTTTCTTGTTGTTCCTTGTCAACACACTTGAGAAAACAACCATCTATCCCTTTCTTGTAGAGTGCATGATTCCAAATCACATATTTGGCTACTTTCAGCCTGAGATTTCTTCGCTGCTTGTAATCTAAATGAGGAGGGCAGTCCCCATAGGTAAGAAAGAAAGTGATGTCTGCATACCATTCCTCTGTAGTGTTCACAAAGAGAACTTGTGGGAAATCTTCTGAGCAGGTTGGGCAAGTGTCATCTCTTTCTCCAAGCTGAACTTTGAGAGATTCATCTTCAGCAATCAACTTGCACAAACCATTTCCTCTAACCAAATTAGAGGGCTTAATCTCCAGGTCATACTCTTGGATCCTTGCAATCCAATTTCCTCTTTTGGCTCTGGGATCTTGTTGTGTCAAAATGGACTTGATTGCACTTCCAGGGACCATCACCATGGTGTGAGAGTTGAGTATGTAAAATCTGAAATTCTTCACGGCCTTGACCACTGCGTATGCATGCTTCTCCAATTGACTATAATTTAGTTCATGCTTCTTCAAAGGGCAGCTCATGAAAGCAATAGGTGCTTCCAATCCTTCATCATTCTTCTGAACTAGGATAGTAGAAAGAGTGTGCTCTGAGGCATAACAATACATGATGAATTCCTTGCTGAAATATAGAGATACTAGTGTTGGAGCTTTGGAAATGGCCTTCTTGATTTCTTCAAATGCTGATTTTCCTTCACTACTCCATTTGAAACTTGTTTGAGGCTTCATCATAGAGGTGATATGCTTTGTTAGTTTAGAAAATTCGGGACAAAGCGGCAAAGAAAATTTACCTTCCCAAAGAATGAGTGCACTCCTTTCTTATTGGTGGGAAGAGATAGTGCTTGAATAACACTTACCCTCTCAGGGTCAATATGTGTTCCATGCTTATTCATGATGTGTCCCAACAACTTGCCTTATGTGACTCCAAAGATACACTTCTTGGGATTTAGAGAAATGCCATGTTTTCTACATCTTGCAAGAATCTACTCCAAGTGGAAGATATGCTCACTTCTCTTCTTTGAAAACACGGTTAAGTCATCAAGGTATATGACAATGCAATGCTTGAGATCTTTGAAAGCCAGGTCCATGGCTCTTTGGAAGGTGGCTCCCACATTGATCAGGCCAAAAGGCATCCTGCTATAAGAAAAAGTGCCCCAAGGAGTTGTGAAATCCGTCTTGCTACAATCTTCTTTGGCCACTTTAATTTGATTATACCCTGAGAAGCCATCAAGCAAAGAGAGCATCTCAGATCCAATAACTACTTATAGGATATGATCCATGATCGAAAGAGGGTAATTGTCCTTGAGAGATGCCTGATTCAGATTTCAGAAATATACACATATTTTGATCTCCCCATTTTTCTTTCTGACTGGTACAATGTTGGCCACCCATGTTGAGTGGTGAATGGGGAAAATGATTTTGGAATTCAACATCTTGTTCACTTCTTCCTTGATAACATCAAAAATCTTTGGATTATAGGGTCTTTGCTTCTGCCTGAAGGGCTTAGCATCCTGCTTCAGAGGAATGGAATGATGCATTTCCTTCAGTTGAAAAGATTTGAGCTCGTCGTAAGAGTAGGCCAGCACATCAGATTACTTTTTAAGAAAAGAAACGAACTTCCTTTTCTCTTCAGGTGAGCAACATTTTCCAATGTTGACCATCCTTGGATCTTTAGAAGTCCCAATGTTTTCCTTGTCAAAATCAGATGGACAATGAGAAGATAGCTTTTCTTTTTCATGAATAAATTTGTCATGCTTGTCAAATAGGTCCTCCAGAGAGACTAGACCTTTGGGGATCTTGTTACCTTTCAATCTGATCATGCCTTCATCATCCACTCTTTCAATTTCATCTGATGCATCTTCAGCCACAACTTCTCTATGTGGATTAACACTTCCCTCAAAGAAGAGATTATTGAAGTTGTCTCTTTGCTCCAAGAAGGCTAAAATCTGATTGTCATCATTGAAAACTTTCCAGTGATTTGCATTATCAGGTACACTTGGTCTGAAAACCATCTCAATGGTTATTTTTTCCTTGCCAAAATAAGGATGAGGAGTCAATAGGGATGTTGATACTGCAAGAGAATCAACTCTTTCATTTTGTTGTCTTGGGATGGCTTCAATAGAGAATGCATCAAAGAATTCAATGCAATCCCACACTCTATTCCTATAATGCCTGAGCCTTGGGTTCTTCACCTGGTATTGCTGGTGGATTTTCTTCACTATCACTTTTGCATCACCAAGGCATCTCAAATTTTTGATTCCCATGTCTTCTACTACACTTATGCCCAAGAGGAGAGCTTCATATTCTGTTGTATTGTTGGTGTTGTCAAACTGCAGTTTGTATGCAAAAGGATGCATCACATTGGAAGGAGAGTACAACACAACACCAGCCCCTGAGCCTACTTTGGAATGGCTTCCATCAAACTCCATAGTCTAGACCTGATCTTTCTCTGATTCTGAGGAAAGTGGCAAGTCTTCTTCTCGTTGTGAAGTAAGGAAATAGTTTCCTAATCCACAATCTTGAAAGAGGATATTAGCTCTTGGGTCACTGGAACTTCTTACTGTAAACTTCATTTTTCTTACCGGAAGTAGCTTCTTCATCTCACCCTTTACTAGGAATAGTTGTAGAGGTCCAATCCATCTTTATCTCTCCACCAAGGTCTCTACAAAAACTTCTACTCAAGAGCATGCCAAAAGATGTTGGAATGTCTAGCCACTAAGATGGTTAGAAGTACTTTCTTATCAGGGTATTCAGCCAAAGCCACTTGTGCATATTTTATCCTTCCTACTAGTGGTACTTGCTTAGATTCCATTGAGTAACAAGCTCCGTTAACTCTGGTTAGTGTCAAGCCGAGAGCATTGGCAAATTTGAGTGGCATTACGTTATCAGAAGCTCCAGAGTCAATGATGTAATTGTTGAGCTCAAAACCATTCATGAGAAGAGACAAGTAGAAGGGTTCCACCTTATCTGTTTTGGAAGCACTTAGGGCCAGCATGTTTTGAGCAGGTGGTGTAGATGGTGTTAGGAGAAGACCTTTATAATTTGAACTTGAGGGTATAGAACTATTGCTCTAAACAACATTGATTAGTCTATCAAACTAATCGGGTGTGTTTGCAAGTATTCAATCTCTGAGAGCTGCACTTTGGTCTTACTTGCATGTTCCACAAAATCAAATGGGACAATGTTGGATGAGGGGGAAGTTCCTGGAGTGAGGGAAGGTTTACATGGTAAGGGTCTTTGAGGAACTTTGGCTGACTTGGAAATTGGATTGTCTTCTGAGGGTGAGGCCATCAGCTTAGAAGGAGGTGAAGGTGAAGCTATGGTCTGAATTTTAGTTGACTTAGAATATACTTCATTGGAGGGAGGAGTGTTTTTAATAACTTGTGAGCTAGAAGAAGGAAAAGGTGACTTACTAGATATAACATCCTGATCTCTAGCAGCCATTTGGCCTGGTTTCATTTTGGTTGAATCCATTGAGGGTGGTAATGGCGAGACTCTACTGATGATATTATTTTTTATGGCTGCTATAGTGGGATATTATTTATTTTTATTTTCCTCTTGAGCCACAAAGGGTAGAACATCTTTCTTGGATTGAGCTTGAGTGAAGATAACACATGAGAAGCTTAGGGCTTCCTCTTCTTCTTCCCCATCATCAAAAACTCGAATAAGCCATTGTGCATATCAAATTCTTCAATTTTGAGGTAGCCTTCATAATCCTCTGCTATTTCTCCTTCAAGTTCATCAATTTCAGCATCCTCTCTTAATTCTCTAGTGTCACAGATAACATTGATAGGAGGTGCTTCAAGGGCAAGTTGGCAAGGAGGTGGTGCAATTATTTGTCTATCAGGGAAATTTGGCCTCCTTGGAGCATTTCTCGTTGTCATTTGGGACAGCTATTTCTTCAAGGCAACCAGATCATTTGCCATTTTCTGGAACATAGGATCTGTAGTTACTGAAGCCAAACTCGAACCTTTTGCTTCCCATTTGGGCCTTTCACCTTTCTAGAGAGGATTAAGTCATCATCAGTTTCAATGGAAAAGTCTTGAGCTTCCCTCAGTGTGTTTGGTTGGGCTCTTCTGAGGAAGAAACCAACTTCCGATGGCAAGGCATTGATGAAGAACCTCTTCAAGTTATTTTTAGGGGAACTACATCTTCTGGGATTCTTCTTGTCAATCTATCGAACCTTGCAACAAAATCTCTCATGGACTCAGAGACTTCTTTCTTCATCTGAACGAGTTGAACCATCGATCTTGGCAATCTTCAGTGCTCTTGAACCTATGTTCAAATGCACTTCTTATGTCATCCCAACCCATGATAGATCTTGGAGGAAGCATGTAAAACCATTCAATAGCTTTCTCTTGGAGTGACTCCACAAAAAGTCTAACTGATACATCTTCATCTTCAACACCTAACACACCACAAGTAGTGATGAAGGCTGCTACATGTTCTTCAGGGAGTTGGGAGCCATCTCCTTTGAATTTGGGAAAATTATTTCTTGAACCTCTTGGCAGATCATGGTACATTGGGTGTACGTGCTTCATGTTCATTATCAGCCATTCTGTTTCTATTTCTAGCTTCTTCAATAGCTAGGGTTGCTTCTCTTTCCTCTGCTACAGCTTGGAGTCTTGTAATTTCTTCAAGTTGAGCTCTAATCTCTTCCTCTCTATCAAACCGAGCTATAACCTCTACTTCTTCTCTCTCCAACTCCTCAAAAGTAGGGTCAATCACTCCTCCTTGCCTTAGCTGGTGAGTATACCTTCTATCAGCCAACTTGAAAGTTTATTGTCTTCTCTTTCACAACCCAAAATTTTGTAGCAATGGTGAGGTGATTTACACTCTGCCAAATATGCCAAGTAACCTCTTTCAGGTCTGAAATGATTTCCTTTGGATATGACAAAGAAAAGAAGGTTTTCTAGAAGGATTTGCAAGAATTTTGAGTTACATCCATGCAGTTCATATGGCTACTCAATCTGCAAAACTCTTCTATTTGAATCTTTTTGTATTTTTGGATCACAAGGAATTTCAGACTTCAAAGGCAAACTTAATGATATTTTAAAAACCTTGTGGTCATTTTTGGGTGTAGATGCTGCAACTCTACCCCACGGTGGGCGCCAAAAACTGTTGGTAAGAAAATTTGTCTTGTGGAAAAATTTGTGGATTTCAGGCCAATGCTATGGGAATCTAAGTCCCTCTACATTTGAATGGTGCAGCTCCCATTGTTTAGCATGTAAAACCAAAGTGGATTTATGGTGGTTTTTCAACCAGAGATCCACAGAACACTCCACTGTCCCTATGGCAATAATAACAACTCCTTGCTATAGCAAAAATCAATCTGAGAAAGGGGAGGGAGTGAGAATGAAGGAGGGGGAAATCAATGTTGTGGGTAGAGTGTCAGATGCCCACACACATCAACTAGAAGTTTCATTACATGCATTAATTAATAGAAGAAAGACAAATTTATAATTTCTAAGCACAAGATAGAATAAAACACGCTAGTCACAAAGCACCAATCAATTTTTCCATCGGGGACATAAAATTCCTTCCTTTTTATTGATCTCAGAGTTGAAACTTGTACAATGAGTGGGAATAGAAGAAAAATGCAGAGGAGGAGAATAGAAGACTAAAAATCATTTTTGTCCTCTGTTTGCAAAAACGTGCTTCCAGTTTCCAAATTCGATTGTCGGCCTCTCACAAAGACTTCAAAAACCATTAAATCGTTTGACCCAAAGTTGTTACAAACAAATTTGATCATTTCCCCTCTTCCAGATTCCTCTTCCACAAAGAAAATGCTTCTGACGAGCCCAAAAAGAGCTTCTACATGCAAAAATGCATTTTATATTTCAATTTTCCAGTTTACATATGAACCGTTCGATCCTTTGCCCTAATTTCTTTGAAATCGGGCCATCCACGTGGCAGGAGAACATTGGAGTGGAGTTGGGGGAAACCTTTTTGCATTTTTTGCATGCCAGAGACATTTTATCAATTTTCTCCCACAAAACTCCATCAAAATTTAAAATTTAAGTGTCCATCGTGTGGATAATTTCACCATATTTCCATTAATACCAAAAATGCAAAAATCCAAGCTCTAGATCGAAAGATATGGCCTCTTGAAGATTTAGGGCAAAACTAGAAAAATTAGGGCAAAGTTTAGGTCTGTGGGCCAAAATTTGACCCTTTTCCCTCTTTTTTCAAATTGGGAAATATTTTCCCAAAATCTCCACGCCCCCGCCAACCCGATGACACGTGGCACTTTCTAGGTTCATCCACGGGCTTCAGAATAACATTTCACCCTCTTTTGCAAAATTAGAAATTTTTCTCAAAATCCTCTGTTGGTCCACCACTCCAATGACACGTGGTGCTCTCCTATTGGTTGCGGGCCTTAACCAATTTTTCTTCATTCTCCTTTGTGGGCTTGTGGGCCAGATTTTGACTTTTGAGTTTCTAGCCAAAAAGGCTAAGTGTCGAAATTTTCTCCCCAGCCCCACAAGTCTGTTTCCTTCCTTCGATGGGCCTTTGGGCCAAAAAAAAAAAAATTTCCTTTTAACCCCAAAGGGATGAGTTCCAAATTTCTCTCTACGGGCCTCGCCTAGGAAAATTCCCTCTCCAAACTCATTGAGCCAAACTTGTAAAATACAAGGAGTTAGGAGGACTTCCTTACCTTTCTAGAAAGGGGAAAGAATTCTCTATCTGATGGAGGTGTTTCTAAGAATCCTTGATCCCTTGGGAAGTTCCAAATTTCAAAATAATCAGACTGGACCATTTTCAAAGGGTAACAACTCAAAAATTCTAAGTCTAGACTTGGAAAAAGAAGGAAAATTTTGAGGGGACAACACAATGTTTAAATTTAAATCATTTGGATGATGATTCTTTTAATAGGGGATGTATGTAACATACCAACTTAATACATTCGTTTAAAGTAGTAAAATTGTTATTTATTGTCTAAGTTATTGAGTGTTTGTTCTAGTTACGTTATGACTTGTCATGTATTAAAGTGATGTTGACGACGTAATAAATTAGCAATACATACATACATATAAATATATGTTTGTATATATGTATATACATATACATACATACATATATACATATATATATATATATATACATATATATATATATATATATATACATATATATATATATATATATATATATATATATATATATATATATATATATATATATATATATATATATATATATACACGTATGTATGTATATATGTGTATGTATATATTATAGATTTAAATGGTTTTTTGGTATTGGTCATAGGACCATCATGCGATAATATTGCATGGCATATGGATTGGTCATTGGTTTACTATAAACATTGATGTTCGTGGAAAGGTATGTGGTGTTAGAAAGTTTTAATTGGGGATTTAATGCTATTAGGTTCCTTGGGAACCATTAGCTTCGTGGAAAAGCTAAGCATGCAAAGGAAAACATGTTGTTGTATTTTTATTGTTGTTTTTATCTCTACATGAAGTTGGGCATGGAGATTTTGGTGGAAGTTGTTTTTGGATTTGCATGGAAAATTTATTACTGTTATTTCCGATTATCATGGCTCTTTGGTTATTTAAATATGTCATTGGAATATTTGTGGGTGTTTTGGAAGCATTCTACTTGAAAGGGTTTCAAAGAATATTGGAGGGAAAAAAATAGGCATGGGTTTCATACTTTTACTCTTTGATGTTTATATGATAAAGTCATTGGATAAGCTCTGGTTTTGATTTATTAAAAATAAATCTAGTTTATTTAATTTTGGTTGGGAATTTTGTGTTGAAATATAAATATGTAATGGGTTTTGTGATTTTTTTGAAATCAAGAAAATTAAATGGATTCAGTTTTAGATATCATTGTACTAAAATTTGAAAACATTTCCTTTGGTTTTAGTTTACAAAATTAGAATAATGATTAAGAAAAGATGAATATGTCTCTAGAATCATTGTTGTGAAAATATGTATATGCATTTGTGGGAAATATTTCTTGGGAATCTGGTAAATGAAATAATTTTGTTGATAGATTAGAGTTTTGGGTAATAGATTAAGGAGTTAGTTTAGATAAATAAGAACGAGTTAATGGTTTTATATCTCTTTTAGAGCATGGATGATATCCATCTCTCCCTAAAATCATTTTTTTGGTTAATATAAGAATTCTAAAAGTAATACATTTTGGTTTTCGACCTTTACATCAAACTTGGGGAAATAAATCTAGAAACATGAATGTGTTTTGGGTTTCATTATTTAACAGACTTCCTTCTATGATTTTTGTTGTTTTCATTTGTTCTACAACTCTTGAAGAACATGATTATTATTACTATTTCTTTAACCACGTTTTATTTTTTACTATTATGAGGAATTTGTAGAATATGGTTTGGGTTCGGGCATGATGTGAAATCGAAGAGGGATACGTTTTGGTCTAAATGTATTTTTAGATTTAGTTTATTACTTGGAATTTCAAATTTGTTTTCGCTTATTAATATAAAGTTGGAAAATGATATGTAATGATTTTGGGATATTGTGTGGGATTTGGAAATGGATTCACTTGTTTTCTTTATTTGATTAAACTAAAAATAGATACTTTTTGGTTTGGTTATTTGTGAATTTGGAAAAAGGAGATAAGAGTAAGAAATAACTCCTTCTAGAGCATTGTTGTTCTATCTTTGATTATGTTTTTGTATTTTGGCTTATTACACATGGTTTGTAAAAGAAATAAGGGGCCAATTATAGCTCCTTATAGGAGAACAAATTTTATCATTCCTTCTCTGCATACATTGTAGGATTTTGGTTAATATGAATTGTTCAAAAAGAAAGTAATATATCTTATAGCTCCATCTTGAGCATTGTCGATCATAATTATTAATAAGGCACTTTCAGAGCATTGATGTTAACATATAATTCTTAGCTCCTCTTGTGAGATTTTTTTACCATTTGGTTAAAATATTCTTCTTGATACGTTGTCATTATTATTGTTTTATTGAACACATTCTATTATGAAAATAAAATATGAAATTTGAGCAAAATAAAAATGAGCTTATTAGTTAGATACAACTCCCTCCATGAGCTTGAATGTTAGCATGTTACCTTCAATTTGAGGATATTTGTGGGATATTTGATGAAATATAGAAAAAGAGTTCGGGGTCTTTAGCTCCACTTTTGATATTTTCGGTTATAACTCTACTTGTTGAGTTTATAGAAAGAAAGGTATGAAGGTTTAATTAAAAAAATGTCTTCTATTCAATGGATTGATGCTCCAAATATTGGATTATACAAATAAAAGACAACATTAATATTTTCCATTATCATCTAAATGTTAAGTTTAATAGGTTGGTTGCATGTAGTGATAGTGAACATACTATTTTTATATAATTATGAAGTATCATTTTTATATGAGTATGAGATAGAATTCTCATTATAAACTAGGAAGTTTATAATTATAACATACTGATTAAGAATAAACCTGACCATAACTTATTTTTTTATTTCATTATGATTACAACATGGATTATGAGTATGTGGAGTCATGCCAGTTCATACGAACCGACCCATATCCATCTCTCTACTACAATTTTTGCAGGAAAGGATGACATACTTGAAGTGACTATTTGGATTTGATTTATGATTGTTTTCACATCTTGATTTATTTAGATATAAATCAAAAATAATTATTGAAACCAATTGATGATGCTATTAGAATGTAATCGCATCTTATAAAGGGAATTATGGCCCACTCTATTATTCTTGATTATTGATGTAAATCATTATTAATGAAGATTATGGTTTATCCTTATTTGAAATCAGATTGTGTGACTTATATGGTTTATGACTTATCTTGATTGAATTGAGAATATGAATATTCTATTTATACAACTGATTATTAATTAAGTTGATTATTCTTAAGTTATGTATTGATTGTTGATTTCATTAATACAGTTATAATGATCAATGCATATTGAATAACAACATATAAAAAGAAGGATAACAAGGAAAATGAAATAAATATGATAAGTATTCAATGGTATTAAAGACTATTCATAACGAGAAGATGTAATAAAGCGACTTGGTATGGGAAAATAAATAGCAAACCTTCACTCTAACAACAATTACTATGTCGAAGGATATATGACACAAGGTACTAATAATAGATAGTAACTCGATGAGTTACTATGACTTATTATGTAAACCTATTAGTATTTCAAAAACAATACTTTTAAAACGAGTCGTTAATAAATATTTAGATACTTTATTTAATAAGGTAACTGTGGATATTAAATGATCGTATATTTTTCGCATTATTATTAGATTCGTAAAAATTAGGATGGCTATGGGAAGGATAAAGAGGACATAATGATGGTAATTATAACATGGTCCCTATTTTTCACATAGGGATCCTAAGATGGTAGAAAAGAGAATCAAATTGTTTAGGAAAGTAAGCCATCAATGGTTTCTTCCACTCATTAACTAAATCATCATCTTAAAAAAATAGAACCTAGATAGTCATGTGTTGATATGGTTGTGTGGTGACAAAAGAGGTGTTTCGTAGGATTGTGTGCAGTCTTGAAACTAAGCTTACAAATTAATTTAATCTTTGACCAAAGTAATGTAATAGCTTACTACATTGTCTATTTACCAATCCCTAAATCAATAGTATTAGATAATAGATGGAAGTTTCATAATTATCTTCCCGTATAGACACAAAATTATGTACTTGGGTACATTTCTAGGTCTTAAAATTATACTAGAATTTATATGATTCCTAAGCAAAAAAATGTGGTTGATAACTATCTTTGGCCTCTTTTATGTGTCTCTTGTTTTCTATTTTACCTTACACATTCTACAACCCATTTGGACCTTAATTATGTATATTTCATGGCTTGTAAACCAATGTCCATCCAGGATAGAAGCTCCTAGGTGCCCCTGTCCCCTCTAGGTGCCCCTAACCCTTTCTCACCTTACTCACTTATTTTGGGTCTCTTTTATCTTTTGGGAATATTTTTCACTTATGGGTCAACCTTCCAGTTTTCAATTACGAAATTCAAACAAGGGAATCATATAAATACATAGTTATGTGTTCAAAATCAAGGACCAAGCACTAAAAATTACTATCATCACCTAAGCTTGCATTCAAAAGGCACTTAAAGCACTTTAAGGAATCCATATATCATCCATTCAAGGGATAAGGGAATTCAACTTTGCATACATAGAATAATAAGTGGAAGTTCATTCTATTCCATCCACACATTCTACTACATTGCAAAATTCTATCTACAACCCGCTATCAAGTGCAACTTGCACAAGGGCATCCTAGGGAATGATTTCTATACAAACTCACCAAAACTACATGGACTATTGGATGTAGTGCATTGCTCGATTGTAAGTTCGCTCTCGGAGTGACTCATAGGGTTAGTCCAACTCCCTATTATGTATTTTTATTTTTAGGTTTGATGTGGTTTGTGGGCATGTGCAGTGAAATATTATTTTATAGCTTATAGGTACCCTCGGTGATCATAGTGTGAAGAATAGGAGATGAAAATGGAACAAATGCGACACTCTTACGACATAGGAGAAATCAGATCTGAAACCTTTGCACACCATGGGTGCTCGATCCAAATCGTCAATGCCCGGTGATCCTCTCTTACCATGGGCGCACTGTCGACCTTGTTCATAATTTGAAGTATTTACAGAGATCAATTATGAAAATCTACCCAGATCTGTTCATCACTTCCCTTTTCCCATATTAGTCCCAAATTGCACATAAATCAACTTTGTTATTTTATCTCCTTATCTTTCTTAGAGTTTCATATTTCAAATCTTATCTTACTTGTTTCATTTATACATTTCATTATTTATACATCATTTATTTCAGTATTGATTCTACAATATTATATTTAATTCAAGTTATATTAAATCACCAAGTAGGAACTAAGGAGATGCACATGTTTCTCATAACCTGTAAAAGGTTTAACCAAGTATACAAAGTATACACACTTGATGAGAGTGATTAAAGGGAGGTCATGGAGATATACATATAACCTTATAGCTACACATGGTTATTATACGTTATCAGATGGATTGTGAATATTTAATTACGTTGTATTATTTAGTAGTAAGCTCATTAATAATGTTAACATTGAAAGCATTAATTGTACTTAAGGGGTATTTTTTAATAAAAATTATCTTAGTTTGGATGAATCATAACATGGGTGTTAAAGTGACAGGCCCATTAGTGATGGGAATAATGAAATTCCCACATGAAGTAGGTGCTATATGTGTCATATGAGATAATGGAAAAATGATAGCTTGCAAGAAATATAATGAACATGCATTGTGCTTGTAAGTAGGATGCACCATAACATTGTTGATATCATGAGAACCAATAAAAGCATCAATGTGTAATCTATTTGATGAATGAAAATCGACATCAATGAAATAAATGATGGGTGAAGGTAGATTAGTAGTACCAACAAGAAATCCAAGAGGACAATTTGAAGATAAAGGAGGAGGAACAACATGATAATAATGGTTCGAAGAGGATTCAAGTGTTGATTTTCATACTTAGGTAGTGGATCATTGAAGATTTTAAGATTTCCATTTTCACTAGTACACATTATTACAAATGAGGTTATAGGATTTGGAAAAATATATATTTTAATTCAGATTCAACCAATATATTTTTCATTTTAGAAATATTGGTCTTATAACGCAATAAAGTCACTAAGATGTTCATTAGTTATTTTTCTCATTCTGTCCATTTGTGCATATGACATCTTCATTACCATATTCATATAAAAGTGAGATAAAAATATATTTGTGAGTGGAGTAAAATATCAAATGGAATGTAAAGGAAAATCTTAAAACCATTGCAAGGCATAGTCTTGTAAACTCCTAGGAAACAACTTGGTCAAAAGTGTGTCATCACAAGCATAATCCAAGCATGCAAAATGAAATGATTGAAGGTTATCTTGGGGATCTCCATGGCCATCTAAGTGAGGATAATTAGTCGAGGAAAAATTTAGAGGAAGTGGATAAGAAGAAACCTCGGGTGTAAGAGGACTATGAAGAAGAAGTGAAGAATCAAGGTATGGAGAAGAAGAAGAGGCTTATTGCAATTGACAAATTTGAACTTGAAAATCATGGTATAAAGACTCTAAGTCATGGGTGTGTGAAGAATTTTTGTTTGGATATGGAAAATGAGGGGAGAAGAAAGACAAGTGTTAGGTGTAGAAATAAGAATATGGCTAGTGGAAGCCCCGACAATTGGAATAGAAGATGTGGTGGTCATAATGGGGATAATGGTGGTATCTAGAGGAACATATACAAAGGTATGTTAGGATTATTTGTGAGAAGAAAAGAACAAGAGGTAAAGATTTTTAGGATGATAAATAAGGTATGTATTTATGTCATTAATATTTTTAGTGGTAAACTCATGAGAGGTACTAGCCATGATATAAGATAAAAATATCTGAGAATGGGCATGTAAGGATTGGGTTCACCAAATGATTTAAAGAAATTTAAATATTTGTCAAAGGACTGACTTCAAATGAATATAGCAATAAGAAAAAGATATAACACATGAAAAGTATAAGTAAGTGTGTAATATAGGAGATAAGAATGACTTAGCTTGTATTGTCATATTTGGATTAATTTTGGTCTAGGAAACAAGATGAGAAAGATGGATTTGGATTGTGAAGGATTTGTATGAGAAAATAGAGTCTAGAAATTCTTCATATAGAACCATAAAAATGGGGATAAGAAATTCCGAGCACCGGTGTCGAACCGGCTCTAGTGTCTTAGTGGCACCTCTTCTTTTGATCTTTTTAGGGTATGAACTTATCTTCTTTCTTTCACTTTTTGTCACATCCACTTCACTATAGGGTTCTTGTGTCACTATTGTACCTGCAAAAAAACCTAGCTACGGGAAAAGGCTCAAGAAAACATTGGATCAAATAAATAATACATATGCTTAAGTCGGACTAACCTCGGTAGTCACCATTATGTGATTTTCACGGAGCACAACACTACATTTAAGACTCTATGTAGTTCTTGTGTGCATGTGATTTGAATTTTGTCCCTTAAAAATAGGTTTTCCTTGTGCTAGTCACACCAAGATAACAAGATACAACTATTTTACCCCCAGATTAATGTGTTAGATGAATTCTAGAAATATCCCTTCCTATGCAGTGAATAATGCAACCCAAATACCATCTTTGAATGTTTCTCCTTACCCAAGTAGTATATAGTAAATATTATCCTCAATTGTCCAACATGTAATAATGGTAATTAATGTGTTTATATGAGTCCATTGTTTTAATTTCATCATTAACAAAAATAAATACCAACCCAAATTAATAAGAAAGATCTTAGAAAAGGTACCAAATAATGTGGCATTTGAAAATCAGGAAAAGGAGGGAAAAGGAAAAAATCACCCAAAGGGGACAAGAGCACTTTGTGACACTCTCATCCCTAATGGATGGTAATGTCTGGGGTGCTTAGAAGATAACGATCAATACAAAGTTGGGTCACATGTTGTCTAATGTCCAAAAGTAAAGTGATCATTCCAAAAAGTAAATAATAAGATTGTGGGAAAGATAAAAGCAATGAAAGAGTAAAACAAGTGTTGTTAATGTCTAGTATTCTCACTTTAGGAATCATGCATATAATGACATACTTAGAGGCATTTATGTAAGTATAAAGTGCATGATTTCATGACTACACTCTTCTATTGAAATCTTACACCCGATTCATAAGTTTTCATATTGTTCCCACTTTGACTTTTTATTTTTCATACTAGCTATGTTCGTTGTTTATTAGTGTTTTAGACACAAAAATGAGGGTAGTTCAAAATGTGCTATAGAGTTCCATATTTTCATGACTTAATATTAATAATTTCATATTTACTGGGATGCTATAATAATTTTTTATAAGACTTCACAAAACACAAGTACAAACTCCTAAGAGTGAGACGACATACACAATATTGTACTCAAATTTACATGACACCTTTAAATATCAAATATCCCAAAACATTTACATGTCATAATGTCATTTATCTACCATATCAACCAATTTTAATAAAGCACATAGTTTCACCAATCTAGAGGATCTGCTCTTGTTTACCTTAAGGTTGTAAGATTTTGATGTGGGAAAATTATATATAATGATCATGTGATCCACATAAGTAATAAAACCCACGATGGTACCCTCCTCTTTCTAGGGTCCTACGTGTTGCGCTGCTAATCCTCATTGGCTCAACAAAAACATGAAGTTTATTTTGGTTCACTTGATGTTGTTGTCTCATGATATGGAACCTATCCTAGAATTCCCATAAGATATTTACATATGGGGAAGAAGGTTCCTCTAGTGCCTTTATCTTGGTTTGATTGTTTGTGTGGCTCATGATGAATATTTATATCTCATTGGTGTCTTATTTTCATACCTTTTGGTGAAATAATTTGTCGCAAGGGAAAATTAGTGATTTTTCACCAACGCTCCAAGACTAGGTCCCTCCTCTTGGGAATGGGGAGGCTCCCATTTATTGAATGTGGGAAAAGTAAAATATGTGGTGGCCGTTAGGCCAAGATCGCAAAAATAATTCTCCATTAAACTTATGATAAATTTATTATATAGGATATAACTGAGAAATTTTCTTGGAGAGAGGTGAAGGGGAGATAAGAATATAGAGAGGGGGTTAATGTAATGAATATGAACTTATAAATTTCACTAATATTAACCAAATTAGGTCCATATCTAGTAAGAAGAGAACAACCATGTAAGCAATAACAATATTAAAAAATAAAAGACACAAATTTCAATTGATTTATTCCTTAAATATACAAATCTCTTTCTTGGTTATTCAAGATTACAATGCTTACAAAGTTGAAAGTAGGAAGTAGAGGAACATAGACAAGAAAATAGAAGAAATAACTTCTTGCTTGTAGTGAGAGAACAATAACTATCAACCCCTTGGAATGGAGAAGCCACCCCAATATATAGCTTTACAATATGTCTCTTCATCTCCCCCACATGAATTTTCACATCCCTATCACTTGTGACCTTTCATATTCCTATAGGAATAAAGCCCCTTTCTTATCAATGAAAGAGAACTTTTACAATGTCAAATTAAAAGGTCACTTAAGTGAATAAGACAAAAAGTCAAAAAGTACATTCCCAATGAAGAATTAGAACATAGAGAGAGGGAAGAAGAGAGAGAAGAAGAGAGTGATCAATTTGAGGATGAAGAAGCTTCCGATGATGAAGATCCAACTCTTGGAGAATTATGAGGAAATGCTCTTAGAATGAACTCCTCACCTTTCACTTCCTTACTGAAACAAGTTGTTGTGAGTGCTACCTTCTCTTCTTATGGAATGAAAACATAAGCCAAAGAACTGATCCAAGTCTTGAGAACACCACCAAGGGTCTTGTATTGATTGAACTAGACTTGATGATATTTTTCAAGTATTAGAGATTGAGCCTCTAATTTCTGTGAGGGATTCCAAAGTATCTTCATTGAAATAGAAAGGATCCCTTGCCTCTTTTTGGACCAAATCTTAGAAATACTTAGGGAGCTATTCTAAGGATGTCTATTCAATGAGTGGATTTTATCCAAGAATCTATACATTGTTGGTGGAATTTTCCAAGATCTCGAGATGGATTCTCTCCATAAGAATTAATTTATGAGATAATATCATTTATCATGTCATATTTAACACTCATTATGCAAGACCATATGGGAGATATATTATATGAAATAAAAGTGAATACATTATTTCTCACTAAGGAGTGAGAATAAAGACAACTCATCTCGAACACCAATGGGAACACACTATCTAGTGGGCCTTTTCTTTCTCAATCTCCTCCTTGGTCATTTTCACCTTAGAAACAGTGGCAAGGGAAAATTTGAATAAAGAGAGAACCTCAGGTAGTAGTACCTTTCCCTTTTCCAAAATCTTCTCCACCCATTTTTCATTAGCTCTCCCTTGCATGGTGTACCCTTGAGCTCTCTTGATCACTTGAGGATCAAAATTGCTGATGGGAGAGATAACCTCTACTAGAGGAAGTGGTACCACATTGGGTTCTAGGAAGGATTGTACATAGGCAGTGAGGGTTCTCACATGATCTTACAATTCCTCCATAGTCTATTTGTTCTCTTCATTTATGAAAATTAAGCATGATGAAAACTCTTTGAATAGGTGTACATATCCCTTATGTGTAGTTTGTCCCAAGGAAACCCTAGTCAACTCATAGTCATCTTGTGTCATTTCTCCCATGTTTACAAATTTTGGTCATGAAAATTCCACATACTAAGATCCAGAATCCCCAATGAAGAAACAAGAAGTTATCTGTGCTTTCTTGGTTCACTTGGTCTTGATGTATTTTGAGATGGCCTCAAAATTAATTGTTGTGACTTACACACCATTATTGATTCACCTCTAAGAAACTCTTGTACCCATGGGAAGGTTTCAATTGGCATGGACATAAAGTTAGGTATATGATAATTTTTAGGTGCTTAATAAGGAATAATAGCTACCCAAGATGAGGAGTTTTAACTATCGAGGATGACACACTTGGATTGTAGGGATGGATAGGAGACTGTGATGAATCAATTTCTCCTATTTTAAGGGGATAAATGTGATTTTCAATGAACTTTTACCTCTTCGAAGCATCCTAGGGGAAGAAAAATTAGTCTAATATATTTCTACAACTTTCATCTTGGAAGATTCCTCTAAATGAATAGATCACATGGATTTCTCAAATTCCTTGAGAGAAGAAGTGTGATACAACTGCGTGAGACAAATATATAATACCGCTAGACTAAATAAAATATGTCCTCTTTTATTTTAACCAATCCTTTGACCTCCGAATTACTTCCATGGTCCTTTCTTTGATGTTACCTGACTATCATATGTTCCATAGAGTGGGAGGAATATGTTAAGGTTACATCGCTTGCTATTTAGAATAAAATAGGTCTCACCCATTATCTTTTATAACATCCAAAAACTAGTCTAACTCAAGTATCTCATCTGATCCATTTTCATTTACATATAATATTGTTTCTAACCTCGAATTCATAGGTACGATTAATCCAATAATCCTCAATTTGTGGAACATGATGAAATCTTGGCAAGAGGAAATTATCTTGATTATTCCCAATATCAAAGTTAGATGAAGATATGTAGGAATACACATTGAGATCAGTGAAGGATATTGTGATGTTCATTGCATCCATGATACTCTTACATAAGTAGATTCCTAGGGAGATAGGAAATGACACACCTTTCTTCTTTGCACTCTTGCACCAGGTATGGACATGGAACAAATGTCTCTACATTTAAAACATGATGATTTTATCACTTGGGTACTTGGGTAACTTGCGAGGAGAAAGATCAAATCCTCTGACCCTTGTTTAGGTGAAGGTGGGAAATCGATGAAGTGGCTTCTATAATTCTAGATTAACATAGCTTCTTGGGATGAAATTCTCCACCCGGTATATCCTTTAAGTAACCTTATGATGCACATGGTGAATGCATCATTCACCCTAGAATAATGAAAATTAATCTCTTGATGTGTGAGATGTGGATATTTCTCATAGGATGGTGACTTCTATGGCACATTAGGAGCAATGGATAGACCTTGAAAAGGTCTTTTGAAAGTGAGGGCATACACCAAATAATAATTCATTATGAACTTCTTAAAGGTGGGTAATTACAATAGTTATTGGTGAATGTTGTTACTTATGATTTTCCCCAGTCCATCATTTGGTCTCCTTTTGTAACCACCAGAATGAACTAAGCCATCTAATATTGGAATTCCTTTGTTTTTTCTTCTCCCATCACTCTATTTAGTAGGATAATAACATCAAAGTATGCTTCATGAAACTCACTCCGAGATAATTTTTTAGGAATCCGAGAGGGTTTCCTTCCTTTTACTCAATAAACCTACTGTCGGCCATACAAGTATGATTCTATCCTCACCCATTCATGTGAAGAAAAATCTCTAGTGATGATAACCATGTTATTACTGGTGGTAATTTGCAGGCATTGATAAATGCATTTCAGTGTGAGGAATGCAAGGATTGAGCTATCATCTACCCAGTGTTTCGGAATAAAAATCATAGTGTTGTGTGAAAGCTAGGACTACCTCGGTGTTTTGACCAGACAGAGGGTGACTACATGTTCAAAATAGTACACTCAAGAAGATATTATCCCCAATAGTTCATGTGGTTCATTCAACATTCTTTCCTTTAAATATTCTAGGTCCATGTGGGTTATATCACTATCCCCCACATTGGGATACTTAGTGTTCAATGTGGAAATTGGTTCCAAGCATGAGTATTTGATCTTCATAATGTGGGAAATAGTAAGACAAATGGAAAATTCATAGATAGGGAAAGTTTGAATCCAATCTCAACACTTTCTATTTTTAGTAGGTCCTATTCTGGATGGTTATTTTTAGTAAGTTTCCAAAATTGTCACTTTTTAGTGTTTCTGACTTACAAGGAGTGACAAGGATATTAAGGTTTTCCATTTCTGAAACTTACTATTTTTAGAAAAAGATGACCTATCACCAATTAATATTTTTAGAAAATGCACCTATGGGTGTCGAATGGAATGAAACCAGTCTCAAAATTTTAGGTTTTTTCTTGAGATCTTCTGCTCCAATTTTTAGAGATTTTTAATCACTAGAAATCCATAGATCTAAAAAGGAATTTGTAGGGGATAAAATTTCTTTTGATTGCCACAAATTATATATAACATCAACGATGTTGAGTTTACAATCAATGTAAATGCATTTTCAAAAGGAATGCACTGGTGAAGTTTTACTAAGATTTGGTGCACAACTATGGAGCTATGAGCAAAAATCTATTTTCAAGCTTGGGGCTCCAGGAAAAATTCAGCAACATGCTTGTGAAAAAATGGAGTTGGGGGAAAAGAAGAGCATTCAAACATGAAAATATTATAAGTGTTTTAGTTTTTAAATCTCTTTCATTATGTTTGTACATTCTCATTTTTGACTCACCAAACTCAACCGATGTTAGATAGAGGTTGAATTGGAGTCGTACCCTAGAAAAATAGGGGTCAAAAGGAGAAAAGTGAAACAAGGGGCACAAAAGTGCAATTTGTACCAGATCTTGACATGTGGCAACATGTAGTGGCACAAGGATGATATGAGATGGGGTAAAAAAGTTTTGGGAGCTGCAATAAGATCCCGCATGTGACAAGGGGCTGGATGAGTGAGAGGGAACACATTTTATTATCCCCTTAAGTATTGGGAAAAAGAAAAGGGACATCAAAAACTCAAAAATGTGCCATGGGTGCATGCATCATGAGGAGGGGGACAAGGTTGAGTTACATCAAGTTTACAAGTTTCCTACGACTAAAGTTTACAAGTTTTAAGTGACAAGACCAAGCCATGTATGGGGGAGCATATTTTATATTACCTTTTGCAACCTTGCATGATAGGATAGGGGATAAGGGACACTCAACCTCCAAAAGTATGCCAAGGGTCTAGTCTTCATGAGGAGAGGGGAAATATTTGAGAAAAACATACACGTGCAACTTCCTTAACAACATAAGTTGTCACTTAAGTAACAAAACATGTTGGCTTGATAGGGGGATAAATTTATTATCCCTCATGTCCCCTTGTACCAAGGGAAAAGGGAAAAATGTTGGTGAAAAGTGCACTCAAGCTTGTTTCCTTTGTTGATGTCATCCCACCAACTTTAAATTAGAACACCGTAAGTGATTTTTCTACCTCGATAGCATGACATGTATTTTAGGGGCCAAATGATTTTAAATTCAAAACACTCAAGGATACTATCCAAACCACTTGCAAAATCCAATTCTACTTACAATTTTGTTTTTAGGCCTTACCACTCTTTTGGCTCTAAGGGGCAACAATGGTGTCTCAGGTTATCACAAAGGATTTTGAAGTCTTGGACCAAAATTCGTGTATCTACAATGTGAATAATTCCAAGGGATTTTAATTACCTATTTTCAGCTTCCAAATCCTCCCGAACTCCCATAACCTTCAGGACAAGTCTACTTTCTCTGTTGAGGCATGACATTCCATGCACTCGCAATGAACTTATTTTTCTTGATTGATTCCTGAAATCATTTGGCTCCCCATAATTATTTCAAGCTACCTTGGATACATTCAATACTCCTCTACACAAATTCTAGATGGGTTGTGCCCTTGTAATCACCTTCCAAAGGATATTCCTAAGCTACAAAATGGCTCAAAAATATCCCTTTTTACCCCTTAGGGGAGAGCTGTTCTACCTTAGATCTTAGTAACTTCCTCAATCCACCTAGGTATACTTCCCAACAAATGAAATACAATTGAAAATATTGTTAGCATGTTCATGTCAACCATAATGAGGATGACATAGTGGATATGCTATCTAGAGGAAATGTTTACAACCAGAGAAGGAAGTTTTCAAGTGGGGGCTTGGTTTTCATGACCAAAACTTTAACTTTTGTATGCTAGAAATTTAACATGGCAACAATACCATGATGATATACTATATGAGCCACAAGGTAATAAGTTTTACGCAATCCTTCATGATGAATTCTCACTCTGTTGTGGTACATGGGACTAGGGACCTATCGGGTTGATGGCACTAACAAATGTTCCCTTTGTAGTTCATCTATAATCTCCTGTAGTGTCTATAGGATTTGCATGCTTATTTTTTTGGATCAGATCATGATAAGTTTGTTTTGTTTCTTGTACTTTCCTCATGTGACATTCTACAAAATAAATAAACTTAATTAATTGTGGAAATGTTATATTAAAACAAGATCCTAAAGATCCCAATGTTACAACCTATGATCGATACTGAACTGTAACACATCACAATTAAACACCGAAATTAACATGATAATCATAAAAATTACGTGATATTTAGTTTTGAAAGGATTAGTGAGAACTTAATATTAAGGCTTTGTTATTAAAATGATATGTATCACCACATTGTTACATTGTGTAACTTGACATGAGCTCATGTAATTCGATTACATTTAACGGTCAAGAAAAGTGAATGTTGGTTAAATTGATGAAGCCATTAAACCTAGTTAGAGATTAAGTCAAATTAGTCAAATTAGTTTAATTACTTACGAGTTCTAGAGTCTTATTTGTTTTCTAAAAACAACTGTAAGGTGACCATGAAATAACTAGTGATTAGTTGTAGTATTATCCTCCATGGTAATAAGGCCCTTTAATTTACCACATTTATTTAGTTTTCTTTTCCAACCTTCACTTCAATTTAATAAAGCTTATATTAATTTAGTTAATATAATTCCAAATTCCAATAGCTAAAATGAGAAGAGTCAACTTGCAAGTCCAAAAGTAGGACAAAAGGTGAACTCTTGGATCGATTGATCCTCTACCGTAGATCTTCTAAGTCCTTCCCAAAGCCCTAGATTTTACTACGGATTTTTATAATTAATTTTTATTATTTTGTTCTCTTTGTTCTTGTGGTTGAGGAGTGAATCTCTCATTAAGCACTCAAATTTAAGGCATGTATGTATATATACAAATATATACACCCATTTCATTTATTTATTTTATTCATATATATATATATATATATATATATATATATGAATATATACCCATATGTTATATATATTTATGTATATATTCATATGTGTGTGTGTGTGTATGTATGTATATGTATATATATTTTACTATTATATTTATCTATATATAAACCCTAACTATGGAAACCACTAAGCAATGAAGCTACAACCTCCATATGACACGTATGACCTGCTAAAGCTCCCGTGGTCGTGCCCACATAAAGGGTGTTAGTGTAAAGAAAAGGAGGGCCGCAAAACTTGGTTATATATAAATATTTTACTATTGGATTTGCACATTATATTAATGATAATATGAGTTACATTAGCGAATCAACCGAGATAACTCATGATTTCACAAATGCCAAAAAGGCAACATGGAATGCCCATAGGGCACACCAAATAATATACACCTCAAAGAAAGAAAAAAAAGAAACGCCATGAAGGCGAGCTAAGAAGGCCCAGATCTAGAAAAGTCCACAGAGCCAAAAGTAATGTAGAAGCTGACGTCATAGCTGATTGAGTAAAAAGAGGCTCAAAGCGCCCTTTCTTCTCCTCATACCTCTTGAAAGCTATCCATTCTTGGGTGGGGATTCAAAACTAATGGAGAATCAAGGTGAGGACGATCCTACTCTCGGGTCGAATCGAAGCCTCAACGCAATATGATGAGGGGTAGGGCCGATATCTCCCCACATATGTATTTTTTTAATCTTTTTAATTTATATACAAACAATTATTAATTCATATATACTTTAAAAATATATTATATTATATTATAAATTTTTGTACTTTTACATGATATGTTAATGTATATATTAAAACAAAAAGAGGTAGGGTGCGGCCGAGGCAACATCACCATTTTATTTTTAATAAAAATAATATAATGCATTAAGTAAATACATCTTTTATATAATTATTTTATTTTATAATTTTTTTGTATCGTATAAATATAATTCCATATAATTGCCGATAGGCTTCTTAGAGACAACTTTCTTTGTAACTGAATTTTTTTGTAGTCGTCCTTTATTTAAAATTATTTTTAAAAATTACATGTTTTGTGATGCATGGGAAAAAGAAATGGTTCTATTGGCATTTTTCATTGGTTATCAAGACTGTTCAACTTTCACCTCTTGTCGCTTCATCTGTTGTCCATTGGTGTCCTCCTAATTCCCATTGCCTCTCTAAATTGTTCACAATTACAATACTGTCTGATTTCCACTTTGACAGTTTTAGAAATCGTTGGTATTCAAATTTTCATGGCGCTCCTCTTATTATGCTTAGTCTTTACCCACCTTGCAATTTTGCAGCATGTCTCACTTGGTATACATATTTCTTTTAGGTTGGGGTATTTTGCACCTAACAAGTTGAGTGCCACAGTTAAAGAGCTCCATCGTTGGTCAGGAAGAATAATGTTTTCACATCGTCTGATATGTTGTTAATACTCATGGTATCACCCTCTCCCTCACATAAAAATAAATGGCTCCTCCAATGTAAGTACCTACCACCCAGTACTGTGTCTTTCTTTCTCATCCTGGGCCTTCCAATACTCATTGCAGGTTCCCCGGGAGTTATACTAAGAATATACTTGTTTGTGTTTTGTGAAAATTTAGACCTCGTTGTTGTCCTCCTCGTCCACCCAACACATGCCTCTTCTGCTGCTTGATGCATCCGAGGCGCCACCGAATGATATAGTTGGGGAAGGGCAGGGTATGTAAATCATACCTGCACACTCTAAATATTTTATGCTCAAAATACTGTTAAAAAGAGGGGAAATGATTAATTGTATTTTATTGTCTAATTTCTTTTGAAGATCTTCCACATTTTTCATACATGCCTACCAGGGCACTAATGACTATAACATCTGGCAAAAATCCATTTTCGGTTGCGCTTCGGTGAATTTCCATGCCCTTTTCCAAAGCTCCCATTTTTGCACAAGCTGGGAGGATGCTTGGTGATGGTTGTGGGGTTTGGCTTTACACCTGCCAATTCCATTTGCTTGAAAGTGTGCAATGCCTTTTCAACAAACCCATTTTGAGCATATCCTACGATTATTGCATTCCATGAGACCACATCTCATCCAGGCATTTTTTTGAAAAGCCTAAAAGCCTCATCAAGGACACCATTTTGTACATATCCTACAATTGTAGCATTCCACGAGACCACATTTCTTTGAGTCATTTCATCAAACAGTTCCCGTGCCTTGTGAATGCTTCCACATTTTGAATACATGTCTATAAGTGCATTGGTAACTACGATATCTGAAAAAAATGAGTTGTTCATTATGCTTTGATGGATGTCCATACCCTCTTCCAAAGCTCCTATTTTGGCACAGGCTGGGAGGACGCTAGCAAAGGTGAACTGGTCAGGTTGGAAACCTCTCCGTTGCATTTGGTAAAAGAGTGACAATGCCTCGTGAGGATATCCATGTCTTCGGTAAGCAACAATCATCACATTCCATGAGAAGCCGTCACGCTCTATCATTTCGTCAAACACTTTATGGGCATCCACCAAACTACTACACTTGACATACATGTTGATAAGCTTACTTTAAAAAATGGATGGGTGGTAAATGAAAATCCCCTGTCAGTAACGAAAGAGTGGATTTGTTTACCGTCTGAAAACCCATTCTTGGCAATGCAGGCATGCATTAATTGAAGATATGTTTTAGAGGAGTGTAAAGAGGGGTTGTGTGTTGTAACAAGAATGTGTAGCGCCTCCTTGAACCTACCCTCCCCACAAAATGGTGTCAGATTTATATGGACAGTTGATGGCATTGTATGATTATTAAAGCCTTGGAATTGTATGATGTTATTCATTCTACTTTTTCCACTGTGAAACACTGATACCCTGTTTGACCTCACAGCCATTTATTTGTTTATATGATTTAGACCTCATGTTTGGCTTGCCAGTGGTCTGTTCTGTTAAACTCACAAGCTGCCTTGGTTGAGGATTTCCCTTTCCCATGCCGAATTTTCTCATGTTCTAAGTTGATTTCAAAGCAAGCACAGGCGCTCCACGTCTCTTCCATACTGTCCATGAATTCGAGCCCACGAGTTCTCCCTCAACAAATCAACATCAATTCACCAAGTCCACGAATTATAAATACGAAGGCACGATATTGTTTCCAGTAGTGTGTAGTGGTTAAATATTTAGATATAGTTTCTTCTAATTGTCTGAAGTCAAGTTTCTTCTCAATCCTTTTGATCATCTTAATATTTTATTTCTCATATTTTTCAATATTTTGTGTTGCCTAGGTTATACTTATCCAAATTTCACATTCGATAATGAAAATGTCATATCTCGCGTTCATGAAGGGGCACCTCGGTATCAGTAAGACAAGAACAACCCAATTCGTGGCAAAATTGCCCCTCTTCAACGAAGACATGTTCGCAACTCCACACTTCCTCCTTACAAACTCATCCAAGTATCCCTCCTCAATTATCTCTCCTACATGGTTATATGGAGAATGGCAAACACACATGGAATAGTCTGTCATTATCTTAGTTATCTATCCTTTTACCTTACCCTAATTAATTTGTATTATCAGGTGGTCGCTCACAAGAAAGTGATATGTTTTGTTGCCCATTAACACAGAAGATTCACCAACAAATTATGTAGTCTATAACATTGAAAAGAGCCACCTTTTGTAGTACCACTTCTCCCTTTATATCATAATCATCAAAGCTCTTTTTTTACGTTTCAATTTCATAGAAGATACTTATTTTGAAGGAATTTTTAAAATTCCTTTCCTACATTTAAAATCTCATATTTAAAATCAAATGTGGATTTCAAATGGCCTCTTCTCGATTCCATAAAACAAGAATTATTACTCAATGAATAAAGATGAAAAACACAACTTGAAGTTTTCATTATTTCCCAAATTCTCTGCTAGAAAGGACACAATTTCAAGCCGTACAATAGGTAAATACTAATGGAAAAATATTTTACTCACTTTATATTTGGATTTAAGCCATGGATGTTTACAAATTCATCCTCATCACTGGTGGTGGGTATTTTAGGAAGGTGCAAAGAAATCAATTGAGATAGTCATGGGAGAAGATGTTGAGATCTACAATTGAATTCATGATTAGTAGACCATGAAAATTGTGCCAATAATAAAGGAGGTGGTGGGAACAAAGAAGAAAAAGGACTTACATGCTCAAAGCCACTTGTAGTTTTTAATGATATCCATAGTTATGTAAGTAAAGATGGACAATTACATATTTGAAATATTGAGTTTTCTTGTTTGTTGTTAAAAAAACATGGTTGATTTTTTTAATCTTATATTTGGCATAAGCGAACATTAGTGATTATGAGATCATTCATCTTCATTATTAGTTCATCATTTATATTTCTCTCATCGGTTTATTTTTTGAAGAAATAAAAATCTGGATTTTCTCAATGGAGAGATTACACTATAAATGGAGCACATACAATTTTCAATTAGGAAGAACACATGTGCTCCTTCCTTTACATTAGTTTAATACCTAGATTAGTAATGGTTATTCCAAAACAATCGACATTCGTTTCCTCTCTATATCTAGATATCATGTTATAGGCCTAGTGAAATGACCAAGGGGATAAGAATAGTGAATATTTTGTATCCTCTTGTTTTCGTAGAGTTTCCATATATTGGAGAAGATGATAGGTTATAATTACATAACTAAGGTTTTCTTTTTTGAGGGATTAGACCCATTAATCCATTGGATAATAAAGTGCATTTGGCCATGTTTATTGTAAAGTTGACTATTTTGTCAACTGCCACAATGGCTCATCATTTTATTTTTCGCTATCCACACAATTTTATAGTCGGGAAAAGGTTGTTTGAAACAAGAAATGTTGTCAAAATTCTCAAAGCAATGTAATGATGTTGCATATCTATAAGTTGAATTGTCTAAAATTATGTACTTTTTAATAATAATACAAATTTCTCTAAATATAATTTTATGTAACTCTAATTTTTGGATAGAGAAAGCTTCATCTCTAACAATTTTAATTATTGATGTATCCTCCTTAATGCCTATCGGCCTCTCACATGCACCTATGGATGCATTTGCTAATATATTACTAATAGTTGTTTCCACGAGGGGTGTAAGAGTACATCGTAGAGCTGTAGTAGTGGTTTTTGTAATTTGATTTTTCGGTGAGGGGTTATGGTTATTTTGTTAGGCAATACATCCATTTGGAATCAATATTTTACATATTTATTACATAAAATATAATTGAAATATATGTGAGAGAATATATCTAGGGCGCAATATGTTACATAAGCTCCAAAAGGATAAGTTGCATCGAAATTGAATTCCAACACAAGTTTATAGAGATATGGAAATAAATACCACCAAAAATACCTCAATGCATTGCATCTCCCATAATTGTATTGGCACATATGTCCATCCCCAATTCTCAAGTGTTTTAACCAACCCAATTCAAATGTTTTCATTCCTAAACTCAATCTCCATGCAAGACATATGAGAAGAGTTACCTTCAAGATGTAATCGGTGACCATATTGGGAATTTGTCCCTCTATTACAGTTTCCTGGAACAACATTGTATTGCTTATGTGAATTCCTCAACTTATAAAATTCATGAAAAAATACAATCATAGAAGCAAATTGCTATGTGAACCTTCATAAATATATCTATGTCTGAATTTGATTTGATTCCCTCCTCTTTCTCTTGTCGAGAAAGTTCAGTCAAAATATCTGTAAAGGAAAAGGAAAATTCAAGGATTATTCATTCATTTCGAAGCAATACAAACTGGAGTGTTTGGATGTAACATTAGATAATAATAATACCATATATAGACCCAATCCCCTGGCAGCGGTTAGAGAAGTCATTTCACCAATGCGTAAGCAAAGGCCTCTACAGGACGAACTCTTCCATTATATGTAACTGATCCTTCAACCTGTGCCAGTAAGTTATCAACCTCAATCAACACCAAACTCGTCTATAGTTTCTCAATATGTTGTTTTGTATTTACAATTAGTAATTTTAATATGATCGTTTTACATACTTTGAGATTTTTTTCGAGATGTCCTGCAATAGCTAAGAGCAGAGTGATCTTGGCTGAAGCAGGAGGCCTGAGGAAGAAGTGTCAATTTCACATATATTTAATGAGATATTATTAGATGAGAATTGGACATAGAAAGCCTAAAAATATTGGAACCACCAATAAGTGTAGTTTACCTTCTAGGCTTGAGCACACCATTGGCATTGTTGAGTATAGTCATAGTTGTTTTATTTCCTTTGTATAAAGGAAGGGATCACAAAACTCCTCGGAAATTGGCATTAAAACATGTTACAAGCTCAATGACCATACTAAGGTTAATACTTCTTTTTGGATCCTAAAACAAATAATTACTAAGAAACATTCTTAAACTGAGAAAACTCAAAAGGAATTTATATCATTAACTTCAAAATTAAAACAGAATCATTCTACAATGTATTCCATCATCCAACTCCAGTTATGTTACAAAAGTGAAGCACCGCGTATTCAAAAATAATCTATTTAACAATCATGATATTAATGCAAAGCACGTCGACCCACATTCATGTGTATTGTGGAGATCACACACTTATATTAAGTAAAAAATTAAAACAATTATGAAACACATAATTTATTTGGAAACTCTTTCGGAGAAAAACCATAGAGAAAACACTCGGTTCGATTCTTGTCCAAATTTAACCTCAAAATATCTCAATATGAATTCATAGGCACCAACCTAATAGATACACCAATCCCCAATATTGAGCACCCAATCATCTAGTTTGTGAGAACCAAATCACTAGAGACACCAATTCCCAATACCAAGTACCAACTCAACTAGTTCATGAGCACCAACTCACTGGAGACACCAATCCCCAATGCCAAGCACCAACTCACCAATTTGCGAGCACCAAATCACTAGAGAAACCAATCTCCAATTGTGTGAGGCACTTGAATTCAACAATATACATTTCCACCTTCTCGTAGTTGTTTCTTCAACGTGATGATGGAAACTAAATTATTCTTCTATCAAGGATGTTGTTATGATATGACTACTCTGTATGCTCCATAAATATATTCTTTGTCGTTCTCTTTCCAAAAATATTCCACTCTTATCCACTCACTCTTTGCTCACACCTATTCATACTTCATTCACTTGTTTTGTTGGCTTCATACACCCACTACTCATACTTTACTTTCTTTCCACTAACTACTCAATTTCTCACCTCTATCCACTTGCACGCCTCAACACACTTCCTCCACCCACTTCTATTTAAATTCACTCATGCTTTATTAGTTTTTGGTTCGTCTTATCGTATTTCACATAATATTACCTTATGAGCTCTCTCATGGTTGTTTCCTTCTTCCTTGTAAAATCGCCATCCTCTCCATCACATCTCGGCTTACCATTTGCTGTTTTCTCCAAGCAAGAAACACTTTCTTAATTTTAATTGTATATTCTTTTATACTTGTAGATATTCTTTGGTGCCAAGCATGGGTCACCTAAAAGTTAAATATCAATCTTTGAAACAAAGGAGGTTCACCAAAAGTATGTAGGTCGCGAGAAATTTGAATGTCAATCCTCAAAACAAGGAATGATCACAAAAGCGGGGAGAGTTGGCCATAGTTTAAATTGAAACATGAAAAAGGGGATTCAAATGCTAACACCAAGAATGAGCATGAGTCAACTTAATATAACTAGCTCCAAACCAAACAAAACACAACCTCTGGACAAATTCTTGACAAGCTCAAGACCAAGACCATTATCTTCGGACAAGTTACGTTCTGAAGCTAGTTGTTATTGAGATGCATTACAAGCTCCGAGATCAATCCATACATATCACTACTTCCGAACCATTTGTACTCCTAGCTCCGGATGACCAACACTATAGGCGAGCTCTGGGCAGGCTATACTACGAGCTCTAAACCATTTATTCTTCTAGATGTGGACGAGTAACACTATGACCAGCTCCAAATGAGCTATCTTTGTGAGTTCCAGGATGATAGACATTGTGGCCGAGCACCGGACCAAATAGAAAACTCCTCGATAATAATTCTAGGTGAGCTCCAAAAAGTTACATTGCGAGCTCCCAATGATAGACATTGTGGTTGAGATCTGGTCCAAATAGAAAAAACCTCGACATCAATGACAATAAATCCAACAATGTCCCCTTTTTTCATTGATTACAACCTATTACCTTGTATAGAAATAATTTGTGAATGTATCTTACTCCCCCTTTCTACACTACTCTCCTTTTTTGTAATTCTAGTTGTACTTATCCTCCTTTCTTTAACTCTCCCCTTTAACATCAATGGTAAAGGATAAACTCTAAAAAACTATCCCATTTGGAGTATGAATCTGCTGATTATTTTATGGCTTGTTTTCACTATGGAGCTAAAAATGATAATGGAATGATTAGCTCCCATGAGGTTATGCTTCCCTTTAATGACTAGATGAAAATGATATCACTCCTAACTTTTATTTGAGATATTTAAATGTGTCTTTTGGAAGAGGCTTGGTAAAAATATCAACAATATGTTCTTTTGTGGCAATATATTCCAACTTAACCTACTATTCTACAACTTACTCTCTCAAGAAATGATACTTGATGGGAATGTGCTTTTTATAGAGTGCATAACTGGATTCTTTGATATGTTTATAGAAGTAGTGTTATCACAAAGTATGGAAATTGAAAAATCAAACTCTACCTTGATGTCCTTCAATGTTTGATTCATCCATAGAGCCTATGTGTAACATGATACCATTGCAATGTACTCTACCTCAGTTTTAGATAAAGAAATAGAAGATTTCTTCTTTCTTAACTAGGATACCAAACTATATCCTAGAAATAATGATCCTCCACTTGTGCTCTTTCTATCATTAACACAACCAAAACAATCTGCATCAGTATATGATTTTAAAATGAAATATATTCATCCCTAGAATACCAAAAACCATAATCTAACACAACTTTAAGATATTTTAATATTATTTTGACATCTTGTACATGATTTTATTTTGGAGAAGCTTGAAAATATGATACCAAACCTACTACTTGCATCACATTTGGTCTTGATGTCATCACATACAATAAACTTCCAATAATCAATCTATAAAAAATCTGATTTGCCTAAGGAGACTCATCCTTTCTCAACTTACAACTTTGTGACCATATGAGTACTAATAGGTTTGTAATCTTCCATTCTAAACTTATTCAACATCTCTTTAACATAATTAGTTTGTGAAATAAATATACCTTTGTCTGATTGAGAAATTTGTAAACCAAGAAATAATGATAACTCACCAAACATGGACATTTCAAACTCCTTTTGCATTTCAACAGAAAACTCTTGACACATATTGTCACTACTCCAAAAATGATATCATCAACATACACAATAACAATAAACTGATTATCACCTTCAGTTTTTATGCATAGATTGCTATCAATAATTCGTTTCTTAAAATCTTGTTATTGTCGATACTTATCTAGTGTTGAATACCAAGCTCGGGGGCTTATTTCAGTCCATAAATAAATTTCTTTAATTTTCATGCATAATCCTTATTATCTAATAAAATGAATCCTTCTATTTGTTCAATATAATCTTCTTCTTCCAAATTCCCATTTATAAACACTGATTTTACATCCATATGATATACGTTAAAATTTATAAAATGAGAAAATGCCAAAAAATTTGTAATGGCTTCTAAACGTGTAATAAGAGACAACATTTATTAAAATTAAATACCTTCTACCTGTACATATCCCTTACAAACTAACCTTTCCTTATTTCTCATAACTTTTCCATCTTCTTTCAGCTTGTTCTCAAAAACCCATTTGGTGCTAGTCACATTTTTATCTTTTTGTCTTGGAAAAAGTTCCCACATTTCATTATTCTCAATATAATCTAGCTCTTCTTCCATTACTCCAATCCAATGCTTATCTTCACTTGCTTCAATTAAATTCCTAGGTTCTATCTTGGATATTAAAGATAAATTTACATGTTTAGTTGCATTTTCCAATCTTTTACTAGTCCGTACTCCATGTTATTATCAAGTATATAATATGGTTTTTTGAATTATTCATTTGGACTGATCTGGATGGTATTTTTGTATCCTTTCTTTCAACTTCTTCTTGTTCATATTTTTCTTCATCTTCATTGCTTGATTCCTTTGAATAATTAGTTGTATGTGTTTTATTCTTTTTATACTTGATATCATCCACTTTCACATTTACACTTTCAATGATCTTGTATGTTCTCATATTATAACATATATACGCCTTGCTTCTTGAAGAGTAACCAAGAAAAATACCTTCATCAGATCTAGAATCAAACTTACCCAAGTCTTCATCATACCTTTTTATAAAGAATTTACTCTCAAACATGCTAAAATATTTTACTATTGCTGGTCTGCCCTTCCATAATTCATAAGGTGTCTTGTTGTTGTTTACTTTGATTTTCCCTCTATTTAAAAGGTAAATTGTTGTGTTAACCTCTTCTCTCCAAAACATATCAGATAACTTAGAATCATTTAACATTGTTCTTGCCATTTCCTGAACCATTGTATTCTTTCTCTATACAATTCCATTTCTTGAGGAGTTCTTGTAGCTGAGTCATGTATTTTTATTCCATACTTCTCACACAATTATTCAAACTTGTTTGAAGTAAATTATCCTCCACGGTCATATCTTAGGCACTTGATTCTCTTACTAGTTTCATTTTCAACTAAGGATTTGAATGCCTTAAACTTCTCAAATGCTTCATATTTTTCTTTTAGAAAAGTAACACGTGTCATTCTAGAATAATCATCAATAAATAACATGAAATACTTCACCTTGTATGCTTTGAGTCCTTATAGGCCCACACAAATCAGTATGAAAAAATTCTAAAAACATTGCTTGCAAAGTGTATTTGCTAGTTTAGTGATATTTGGCATGTCTCTAACATCTTTCTTGGAACTGATTTTTACTAAATTATCAAAGTTTATATGACCCATTCTTCTATGCCATAACCAAATTTCATCTACTTGGCACATGAAACATTTTCTCCTTTAATCTCACTAAGAATATAAATATTATTAGTTGTTACTGCACACATCAATAATACTTTTCCTATTTTTTCCTTCTTGATCTCATATCCTTGACATGAAATGTGACATTATACCCTCTATCACTCAATTGGATCACACTCAAAAGATTATTCTTCAGTCCTTCAACATACAAGACATTTTCAGTTTTGATTTACCATTGTTAAGGCTAATGTATACACCTAATTTTTCACTTTTCATCTTTCATACATGTTACTAACAATTTCCCTTGTGCGAGATAAGGTCAGCTCAGCGCATCTTTTTCTTGAGAATATGATTTAAGGGGTGTGTCAAGAATGGGGTAGGACTATAAACATAATCATTATGGGTTAGAGATATTACACACAGAGAGTATCACTATGTAGTCCTAGCATTAGTTATCCTTGTTCTTTTATGTCTCATACATATTTCACCGTTCGACACCATGCTTGATCCATTACAACTCTTTTTCTCTTTGCATAACATTTAGAATCCTTGGTTGTTGCCATTTCTCGTGGAAATGGTATTGGTACTAGGTTTCTCCTAGCTCATGCCATCACCCGTAGGCGATGATGTCGTATATATACACACCACACTTTGACATTTCATGAAGGAAGGAAGCCAAAATCATAGGAACTTACATTCTCTATACTCTCTTGCACCAAATTTGCATTTGCTTTCTTTTCCCTTGGTTCATCTTGCATTTTAATTATATTGGATTAGAAACTCTCCTTTTTGGTTAGATTTCTCGCACTATTGGGTCATCTATAATGAGTCTAGGACATGAACGATGTTACCATTCTCCACCCAATAGTGATTACCTCTCATTATGTTGATTTCTGGAGATATAAATGTATCAAAAACCACCCCACATGTAAGTTCTCTAACTCTCTTTATCATTTTTCATAGATTAGTTCATTTTCCTTCCCCATTGCTCTATATTAGATTAGTATTATGTGTAAATTGATACTAGTTTTCATATTTCTCTTGTTTTCATATGGCTCAATTATTAAATTGACCTCTGATAGGATCTTAGGGCACCATGCCCCATCCTTTTCAAATAGGCCTAATGGAGTTCCAATCACCGAATCCCTATCCAAAAAAATTCTCGAGAGAATTCCAACAAGAGCCTCTAACACCTTGCATTGCTAGCATGGATATTGGTGGCATTTTTCCTTATATCTCCTATGAAAGGTCCATTGATCCTATCCTTCACATCAGTTCCTTTGATAACCTTTACAAGGAATTGATCAGAACCAATTCATATGCTGCAACCAAACTCCTAGCTAAGAATATCAACGGAGATGCTTTGGATTGGTGTCATACTTTTCACCTAATTCTATAGTTGAGATAGATTCCTTGGTGAACAAATTTCAATATCATGATCTACCTAAGAACAACATCAATGCTTTCATTAACTGCCAACAATCTGAAAATGAATCAACACAATCTTTCATCAAGCATTGGAAGACCCTATCTACATGAGAATAACACAATATGCATAATTATATCCTCTTCCATCTTTTCTTATGAGATTTTCAACCTCACCTTCGATACAAGGTGAGGTCATTTTCTTCCACCTCTCTAAAATAATCCTTTAAACAAGCTAAAATGTAGGATTATCTCATGCACGAGTTTGATAAAGTGCCTCCTATTATGCAATCTAATAAACAAGTTTAAATCCTCTAATGTTATAAGAACAAAAATGTGATAGATGACGAGTCTCGATATTATTCCTCTTGTCGCTTCTTTGAAAAGGATTATTTTTAACATTGATAAAAAAACTAACATTCATCAAACGTTGAGTAACGAAGAGTTGAAGTGTCACTTACCTAAGTTGTTCACCTCAATTTTAGATCCTTCTTGACCTGTTCCTCAATGACATAATGAAACTAAATTGTATTGGTGGCATGCTAATTTGGGGCACTCTCATGAAAAATGATGTGCACTACAAATAAATGCCATAAAATTTTTCCTAGGTTCCCAATTTCACCATGATACCATCACTAGGAGCATTTGGTGAAGTGGTCCAAGCCCACGATGCGGCTAAAAATATCATCATGAAGCTATCAACCAAGCTAATGAGAAGCTACAAATATTTTCTAATCCCATGCCTAATCATAATGTTGCTAAGAGTTATAAGAAGCAAGAAAATGTTATGGATAATGTAGTTGACATAGATTATCCTCTTGAAAATATGGTTACAATTAATGATGTGAAGCATGTCATAGCTTATGTAGAACTTGAATACCCCACATCATTCCAGCCTTGGACTTGCGGGTTATATATCCATCTTCTCGAAACTAGGCTTCCCAAATAAAAAAATTACCTCCATACATAATTGACCCCTATGAAAAATATTCTATAGGGCTGATGGCACATGAGACTATTTATTTTTCTATAGACACCATCAACCATTATGAAAATAAAACTTATAGGGCCAATGGCATAGATGATGAGTGAAAAAAATCGAGGTATCCTTGATCACAATTACTTATTATGGCTATGTTTCTAAGGACTCCCAACACTCTCACCCTCTTTGCACAACTTAGTTATGATGAGTGGTATTCTCTTGAAGTACTTTCCCAACTTCCTAGTCATGTCTCCTTTTTATAACTCATGTGTACATCACCTCACCACCGTGAGAATCTCATGACAATGTTGTTTGACATGAACATTCCATTTCCTCCCTCTTTGGGGTAGAATCCTACATTACATGGTTCAAAGGAAAGCATCTCCTGAAATGTGTGGAGCTCTCCATTCATACAAACCTCACCATAGATTCTCACTCTTGTATTCATTTTCCTATAGACTTTATGATCCTTGACTTGAGCTCTTGATTTGCACGAGATGATCCATCCCTTTTCATTTCAGTTCAAATTGGTCACACTACGGTCAAGTGTGTTCTCATTGATGAAGGATATGGCACATGTGTGGCCTCATTAGAATTTATTAAGGCTCTTGGTTACTCCATAGATAACTTGAAATCCACATGCACTAATTTCCAATGGTATGATCTCTAACGATGCCTCATATGGGGTGTATTTGGTTACCCATCACCATCCCTCCTAGGACCGTATGCGCATCAAATTCATGGTCTTAAATTTTCCTATATCTTATGATTTTCTCCTACGATGACATTATACTCATCGCATGTGCACTATCACTTCTTCCATGTAACAGTTTCAAGTTCGCTCACTAAGGAGCTATTTATAAGATTCAAGGAGACTCTAATCCTTGGAACTATGATACACTAGAACAAAAGGGACATACAAACCCCCACCACTGGATGAACTATATCTTATTCCCTTTTAGGAATACCACCATTTTTACTACCCTATAGATTCTCTTCGCGGAAATGTCGGTCATCACGAATTGGTTGGATACATGCCTCCGGATATCTTGGAATATGCTGATGATGAAACTAATGAGGTCACACTTACAATTAACACTTATGATATTCCTAAAATGATCATATCCCAACTACCTCCTTTCTTACAAGTTCTTCATTCTCATAAGAGGGAGCTTTTGGTTCTCACACCATCATCTCATGTACATCAAAGCCTCTACTAGAGCATGTGGTCCGACTAGAGATTATAGTAAACTCTTGTACAATGGATTCATCTATGCCGGATTATGAAGATGGTTACACCTTATATGATCCCCATATAGCTGGCTATGCCTAGATTCATGATAGGGAAGTATTATGTTACCAAGAGACTCTTTGCACCAAATTCACTCATGACATAAACATCATCTTAATATAAGAGTAATTATAAAGTATAGTTGATACTTCTTCCCAATCGGTTCTTGAGCCCTAGACTACTCCATGAGCTACACCTCCACATACTACCATCGACCTAGTTGACCCATTTTCCCTTATAAGAAGATGATCAGGGTTATCGGTTTTGACTACGAAGCCAATGATATCATGGGTGATGATCCTATATATTGTTCCTTGATGAAAGAGAAATATGTTGATCCATAAGCTCTATATTCACCCATTGCATCAATTCCTTCCTTAGATACTCTTACTAGCCCTCTATAGCCTATGAGACTCCTCTCCCTACCTCTTACCATTATGGCTCCTCAATCTTATACAATTTAGTCATATTGCATATGGCACAAGGCCTTGAGGTATAACGTTTTTTTAATATAGATCCTATTGAAACCACATGAAGAAACTCAAAGCCAAGGTAAAACATGACCAAACTAGAAAGGCTACACAACCTTATACTTTAGCTCCCTTTTTTTTATGAGAAATGTGTGCACACCAATGCTTATTGTTGGGTTCTACATAACAAGATTCCAATACTTGAAACTCCTTCTTGCAGCTAGAAGTGTGGGACCGATTCCTCCCATAACCAAACACCTTCCCCATGATTGAATAGACTGAAACCTACTTGTGGACCACCATCTTGCCTTGATCCTCATCCCACTATGGATGATATTCAACGTGACATTATCACATGACTATAGGATCATATAAATGACACGTTATTTTACACAAGATCTGAAGTTCATAAGTAATTCACTATTACACAACATTTCATAGAGGACCGAATGAATCATGCTAGAATTCACATCTTAAATCAAGTTGATGACATCATCACTGATACCTTGCAATATTTTACCCCTTGTGGTTGGTTATCTACAATAAATTGACTACATTTTATTTTCCTTGTTTGTCCCGAACCCTCATCGTCACCTAGGCTATCGGCCCCCATTTGGGTTTGTACACAATACCTTCTACCTTCGCTTGGGCTCTCAATCCTCCACTTGGGTATTTTCACACTCTTCCTTATATCTTACTTCATCCTTCCTTGGGTTATTTTCCACGCATGGATTTATCACCACAAACACCTTGGTTTCTCCTACCATTTGAGTGTCTCGGTTTCGATTCCACCTATTTTGGATTTTGTACACCTTATTCTTTCATATTGGATCACCACTATATTTTGCACATCATTTCTTATGACTATGGCCTTCCTTGGATTTAATTACCCAATCATGCCATGACATCTAACCATTAGATGGCTTGGCCTTGTTTCACCTCTTGGCTTCTTTATATCGTGTGGGTCCGGCTATCCTATACATCTCATTCCCACCAAATTTCCCCATCTAATAACATTATCATTATTCCGAAGTACCATGAGTATCATTACATACACACATACATGCGAGAAAATAGGAAAATGATAAGTAAAGTAACATACACATAACCAATTTCCAATAAAAATATCACCAAATTTATTATCTATATATGTTATTATGAATCAATTTTTATACATTGATTAAATAACTCAAAATAAATACATGGCTCTGGCCCATCTATAATATGAATCAAGTAACTTCACCCCCTATGGGGTCTCTCTTGGATGCTTTCGGGTGATGGGGCATGTGTTAGTAGCTCTAGATGTGTGAGCTAGAGACTCTACCCTAAATCGGGCTCTAGATGCCTCTCCCCACACTTTCTCTAGGTGTGTCTCCAATACAATGATCCTCTTTTATACTCTTTGAGCATCGATAGGTGGGATGTATAATCTTGACTTAGGTCTACCTACACCTATAATATACTCTACAACATCACATATATATTGCTAGTGTTTGTTCATCCCTATATCTATGTAGGCTCCTCGATGCTTCTCCCATCGATGGAAAACACTCACTGAATCCCCTACCGATGATGCTATTTGATCCACCATCACCGTAGTATCATGGACATCCAATAATGAATCTAGGATCTCATGTCGACACTCTCTATCAAGGAGTTCCACTTCTCAACCTCCTACTCTACAAAACCAAATCCAAATTACACATGTTACTTATAATATAAATATAGAACGAAAAGCCATTTTTCGAGACTCATATAAAAAAATAACATATATTTGTCTACTAGGGCCTCACAATGACGGTATCACCATATTTGTGGCTTTCCAATACCTCCTCATCCTCATCATCACAATGAGGTCCGGCTCCTATGTACTATTCCCACCTATCTCGCAGGGCACCAATATCACATCCCCTCTTCACTTTGTAGTCGGGCATTTACCTCAAGCGAATGACCATCGAACCTTGATCGGTATAAGGTAACCTATTATTGGCTACCAAATTTATGATCCCTCGGACATTATCTTAGATTCCATACTACTCTCCATTGGTTTTAGGACAAAATATGCCTACACCCCTAATTATGAACCGAGTTTTGGTGGATCCTCCATCGTATCCCTCCTTTGAACTACTCACTGCTACGATTTGTGGTGGTCCCTAAGAATCCCCACCATGCCTACATTACCTTTGACCATGTATGCCCATTTCATGTATCCTACGAGGCTGTAGTTTTGGTACCCTCACCTATGCTCTTGTGGCCTCTCTAACATGATGATGTTGGTAGGGTGGTATTGGTGGTGTCACCATGAGTGTTGGTCACCCAAACTGCCTTAGGACCCTACCCACCACATGAGTCTCCACCCAATAAATATAATTCCCTGTCACCTCAGTGATGGCCTCTAAGTAGTCTCGACTAGGAAAAATAGGCCACTAATCCACATTCCCTATGTAGGGCTACAACATGACATTATCTATACCCACCTGTATTAGTGATTAGAATGATCTAAGTGCTCTCACCGCTATGACCTTGTGCTCACTATAGTACTCTTGGGGCATCCACCACTACGTCCAATGATTACCTATCGGCCTATACTTTGGGAACCTCTCATATATCTAAGTTGTTAATAAGATGATAGGTCCCATTACCCTCTTTCCCCTACATATGACCTTATATAAGTCATGCACTAATTGTAACCATATCGTGGTGCCCCAGGATGAACAACACCCCATGATCTATGAAATATCTTTAGATGGCTACAAAAATAGGGAATGGCCCCATTTTATTTATGGAACACTTTCCATGCCACAATAATCCACATAACTACTTTATGGATAATCGGACTCCTACACTGCACTATGATGAGTCAAACACATAACATAATCTTGTCGTATGTCCCACTCCCAATATCCCACATGGCTAGGGCTCTCCTATCTGCAACATCCAAACTCATATCATAATACATGTGGATCCCTTCAATGGGTAATCGTACGTCGGAAAAGCAACAGGCAAGCGTGAGAATCAACAAGTGACTCTTCCACGTACCCGACCTCCCGAGGTCGTGCCGAGACAACCGGTGGGGGTAGAATATGCAGACAAACTAGTTGGGGAGTCTAATGTCTTCGACATGCACTAATGGTATTTGCGAATCTAAGGCAAAGAAGGCCCTTCTAACTTGGACTGGTGTGATAGATCGATCAGCGAGGATGACTGCTCGAAGGCTCCAATCAATATCGAGCTCTGGCGTGATTCGATCTATGGGTTGTGGGATGCGTGGAAAATGACCCGGGATGGTTTCGTGTATTTCTCCTGATAGGGTCATATGGCGAATATAGTCAACTCTATGGACGATTCTCTGGCCTAGTCCAAAATTCTCTAGCTTTGTTAGCTGTGGTGTCTAGTAGGGACAACTGTTGAATGATGATAGGTGGAATCGGAGTAGACTGAAATACTAATGTGCGTAGGCCAGTGTCTATATCTAACTGACTTGTGGATTCGTTAGGCTGTGGGATTTGTGGATCACAACCGTAGACTCTTGGTTGTTGCGGTCCTGTTATGGTCATACGTGAGATCAAGTTCTAATCCCTAGTATCCGGTGAGTCGTAAGCTTTCTCACCTCTATGTTTAGAATCGAATGGTGTGCGATTTTCTCAGAATACCTCACAGGTGTTCTAGCAACTTGAATTCTTAAACTGGTATCTATATCTACGAGGGTGTCTCCAGCGTCTGGCTGTGGAACTAAAGGATCGCACCCGAATATTTGTTCTCTTTCAAATCCTTCTACAGTCATGCGGATGTTTTCTAGGATAACCTGTAGTTTGGTTGATTTGACCAAAATGTGTGTGCTTGGTCGTCTTCTACGTTTAACCCTCTCAACTGTGACCTGATCTGTTGGAAGTCTATTGTTGTTTGGAAGACTTGTATCCTAAGGTTTTGGTCAATGTCAGTTACTGCCACTATGATATTGGGTTGGGGCACAATTGGCTCGAAAATGTATTCCCTGGGCTCCCTAGGTCCCGTAATTGTCATGCAAAAGCAGTAATGAAACAAACTATAATAAAGTAAAATCTAAGTACACTTCTAGCATATATAATTCCTTTTTTTGTATTTTCTGGCAATTTATAAGAAAGCAGTTATCTAAAAGTATTTAGAATTGACAACTAAATTAATAACGTAAAACAAACAACATAGCCGAGTGTAGCTATTTGTCTGTGCAATTTTGTATATCTATTATAAACAACGAAATAAATAATCTATTTGCGAGATTCTCGATCCTACCTTAGAAGTGAGGAATGAATCATAGTTTCTCGAAACTATCAATCCCCACAACTTCCCAGGAATATCGAGAATGGAAATAACTATAATAAAGCGATTAACTACTTTATTTGATAAGTTCTAACTAAAACTTTGAAAGATGAAACCTGGATTTCGCAGAACAGTGGCAAATCTGACGGTGTGTGTGTTCTTGTCCCCTCAGTATGATCTCCTCGTTCTTTGTGCTCACGTGAATCCAGAAAAGTGTGTAATGCTTGCATCAACGGGAATAGATATTTGGATCAATGGACGCCTTCGAATGCGCAGGATGGAATAGAATGCGGATAAGAGAGGGATAGCGCAAGAGTACGAGCTTGGCCTATGCAATTCCTAGCGGGGTCTCTGCGAATCATGCAACAAAATGCATCCGTAACTGAAACTCGTCCTCGTATGAAGAGCAAAACCTGCAACTTTAATGGCTGCCTAAGCTATTCTACTCCAAAAGCAATAATATTGTTTGCACAAGTTGGATCTGTGGCTTACCAACAGCTGAGTAAATACAACTAAGCATGAAAAAGATTTAAACTATCAAACTTAAGAAAACTAGAAGACTCGAACTCATCTTTGAAAGTGATGAGTTTTTAAACAAGAATGAGGGGCCATTTGCATGTGCACAAACCATGCATTTATAGGAATTCAAACACCCAAAGATCAAATCCAAACTGAACTCCTAAACAATAAACAAAGGAAAAACACTATTCCAGGGGACCAAAAACATTAATGCATGCTCAAGTCGGCAAGAAAAGCTGGTGAAACATGATATTTCACGCGGGTCGCGCCAAAAGAGCGTTCTAGAAAACACGCACAAGACCACCGCCTGCCGGGCGGCGGTTAGATGAGACCGCCGCCTGCTCGTGGCGGCGGTTTCACATTTAAAGGTTCGTGAGGCCGAGGAAAGAGGGAAAAAGGGGAAAACAAAGGACACGGGGGCTAAGCGGGGCATGCGGGATGTTAACGCATATCCGAAGAGCTCTTTCTGGATCCCGAACACCTTTCGAGGAGACCTGTATCATCATTGGGGCATTTATTACACCGTTCCGCAGTACAGTACCTTACAATTTTGGGTACGTACATATTGCCCCCTTGGAGAAGCGTTTTAGCCATGAAGAGGCATAAAACGGTGGGTCCGAGTATGGCCATCCCGAAATGGGAAGTTAGAAGTTATACCTTATACGTCCGTGTGTCGAAATGACGCCATCCGAAATTCCCGCTACCTGCAAAATGAAAGGGGAACTCAAGTGCAGATAGATACAATAACTTGGAAAATAAACGCTAAAATAATAGGGGAAGAGGACGTACCATTAGTGCGAGGATAGAAACTTACCTCCGTTGGCGCTCCGAACCTGTGAAAAGGGGATTTAAAACGAATTAGAGCGCTATATATATAAAAGTGGGCCCATTTTACTATTCATTTGCGCGAGTCGATTTGATAGATTTTGAGCTCTGGGGCCCACGGTAACGGTTTCTCACGCGAGTAGAGTCAAAACGTCCACAGCGAGATAGTGATCATGCCTCCACGTGTGGAACGCCACCCCGCGAGATCACAGGTTGGTTTTTCTTCAATTTTGTGCTTTTCCCTCTTCAATTTTGAAATGCTAAATTTGTTGTAATGGGGGGGTCATTTTTGAAAATGTTAGGTTTAAAAGGTCCTGTCTAGGGGGGGCGCCTACTGGGTAGGCTTTGTTTTTAGCCAAAATGGTCGTTTTTTGCTAGTTTTTGGCTTTTTGGGGTTAAAAACCCGCGCGGGTTTTCGGACCGCGACCGCCGCCCTGGCCAGGGCGGCGGTTACATGACCGCCGCCCTGTCCAGGGTGGCGGTCACGAGACCGCCGCCTTGGGCGGCGGTTAAAACTCGCCCCCGCCTGGGCGGCGGTTTTGCACAGAATGCAAAAGGACCTCTTTTGAAAACTTACACTTGTATTTTTAGCATTTGTGTATGTTTTTATAACTCTCTTGATATCGTTTAGATACTAACTTACTCTGTTTTGTGTGTTTTTGGGTGTATGCAGGTGCGAAGGAGGAGTATATTAGATGGAGCCGGGAGAGAGAGTGTGACTGGCTTCCCGGGGTATTGGATGCCCTCTCAACAGATGAGGAGGACACATTGCAGAGGGCCAGCATATTGCGGATATCGCGTGTGCCTCACGTTGCTCCGTCTAGTCACATACTCTGTGACTTATTCTCCTACTGGGATGCAGATCGGAACACTTTCCGATTGCCAGGGGTCCGTGGTGAGTGGACCATTACATTAGAGGACATCTACCGCATTCTGGGGGTCCCGATCATCGGGAGGCGACTCACATTAGAGACAGCAGGCTCATGGGCACAGATTGCACAGTGGGTGACATATATGGGAGATGCAACTATTTCCACGGGGCCGAAGAAGGGAGTGAGAGTTAGATCCATTCCTTCTTTGCCCATCCCCATATTTCGACAGGCCATCATGGGGATCCTTGCCTCGAGACTGATCGGGGACAAGGGAGGGGATACATTGTTATACTTCTTTGGGCCCCCATCATTGCACGAGATAGAAGGGCATGGCCGGATATATGCCTCGGGCGCAGATATTCAGGGACCACCTAGCATGACTTATACGGGGTGGTCCGTTTGCGAGGACAGATCGTTGAGCCACCCAACTCTAGTCATGAGTTGGGTGTATGAGCATTTTATTCCTTATGGCAGAGGCGTGGAGGTGGCAGATCCTGGGGCTGTGAGGGCGGCCAGATGGTCAGATATGTCGGTGCTTAGAGCACCTCACTAGCCAGTAGCCTCCCTCACTATAAAGAGACATGGAGGCCACACCGTACTGAGCTTATGGCCGGCGTATGGGGAGAGGAGGCCATGACATTGGTTTCCTGCTCCATTACAGGGCAGCTTATTGACCGTGTGGGACGGGTGGAGGTACATCCTTTCAGCAGGGTTCCTCAGCAGTTCGGCCTCCCATATGTGGGCATGCTTCCTCCAAAGAGCACCCGGTTCATGACATCGTTCGGGAGGCTAGAGGGGGCCTAGAGGCCGTGGTTGGGCAGTGGTTACCCCGGCATTCCTATTGCAGCCAGGGGGATAGTTCGGGCCAGAGGGAGAGCTGGTGCGCCTCGGGCACCTTTACTTCGGATTACCGTGGGTCCTGCTCATAGTAGCGATGACCCTATAGATATTGACTCCGATTCTGAGGAGTCCACAGAGGGAGGGTCGGAGGAGCAGACGGACGAGAGTGATCCTGAGTGGCATGATACTCAGGATATCATGCAGGCGGAGAGGGCGGAGCAGAGCGCAGAGAGAGAGACTCTGGTTTCCGAGGAGCCACTCTCCCGGGGCCATGGTGGAGATGATGAGTCCGTTGCGGGGCGTCATGTTGCCCCAACTACAGGAGCAGCTCCTCAGTCGGCGGCGGCATCTGCAGCGGGTGCTGGCCCTAGTGACCCATCTTGGAGGCCCGGTGATCCGAGTAAGTTATCCTCTCCTCTTTTAGTGTTAGTTTGATTTAGGACTTGTTTTAACTGCTATCTCTCCTTATATTTGTATCTTGTATATTTTAGCCTCTCGCCTAGTTTCTAATTTGTCTTTCTTCTTTGTTTTGCAGAGACTGTTGACGAGTGGCGGGATCTAATCCGTAGGGTATGTACTGATTCTCTGATGATCCCTATGGATAAGACCCGCAGGGAGCTATCTGTAGATGCCGGGGAGCCCTCAGCAGCCGGCAGGCACACCGACGTCTTCGCTCCCATTTGGCATGTGGCCAAGATGGTGTCGACTCTCCGCACAGAGTTGGCAGGCTATAGGACAGCCGAACGTCTTATGAGGAGCCACTCTCATGGCGAGACCATGGCTGCTCCTTGGGACCCTGAGCCCTCCGTCCATTCAGAGCGCCAGCGTAGCCGGAGTCCTAGGCGAGGGCGCGCACCTTCGGCGGGATCGCGCAGGGGTTGAGAGGCCACTTGGCTCTCGTATTTTTGTATTATAGATTCTTTTGTGTATCACGGGCTCTTTGAGCGTTTTGACCATGCCTAGTGCATGATGGCATTGTATATAAATATTGATTATTTATATATATGCGTCGATTTTGGATCAAAACTTTGTCACTTGTGTTTTCCTTTCTGTTTCCAAATTATTCGTATACTACGATGTATGTTTTATATGCTTTCTAGAATGTATGCAATGGAAAACAGATGATGCAAATGTTTGCTTTCTTTTTGTGTTTCATGATGCTGATACATGATATTGTAGATATATTGTGATCTTGAATCTTAACTTTTGTTTAGCAATTTGGATACCTCATGATTTGTTTTGGCAAAGTGATGAGAACAACCAGTATGATGAACAGATTGACTTGCCCCACCCTTAACTCCACGCAACTAGTAAGATGCGAGAGCTCATCACCAAGAGCCAAGAAGGGTGCAAGTTATGAAATATGGTGAAGTGATAGTGATGAAAGACAGACGAAGCTTTGGTGGAACCAAATTGAAAACTACAAGCTTACTCTACCTGAATGACTTCAAAGTTTTGGATGTAACTTACCTTGCGGTTTATCCAGACTTAGACCCGTAGATGGCCACATAGTAGACAAAATCTGGGTTTTTTAGGATTTTTAACTCTTTTTGGAATTTTGAATATCTGATTCATTCATTTTTGACTCAAAGTTTGAATTGTTTGTTTATGACCTTTTAACATTTACTTTGTCTAGAGGACCCCCTACACTTTGCCCCGTGCTACCTGTAAGAAGCATGGGTTTATCACCGTGGGCAAGGCATAGGCGAGTAAGGGAATTTCCATCCTTTCCCAACCCTACGTCACTAGTAAGAGATGCAAGCTCATCACCGAAGGTTGGTGGGGCAAGGAAATGTGTAAAATAAAATTTTCTGTTTAATCACTTCTTGACTGCTTGTTTGAGTAAGATGTCAGTATATTCTTATTTCCAAAGAGATGTACATATGGGATAGATGTGACACCATGAAGCTTCTAGAACAGACCATAGGCAAGACACCTATCCTAAGAAGAAACCAAAGCGAGAACAAACTTGCAGAGCTTGGTATGGTTACCGTTAGGACTTCGTCATGTCTGATTTTATTAGATAAAAGATTCTGAATTGATTGATGATATCGAAGATGGAGAGGTATGATTAAAGAACTTTATGCCAGAAACATCATGAGTTTGTAATAAATTGCTTTGAGAATAGATTCCTTGATCACAATTTGTGTAAGAACAAGTGGACAAAATGATCCTAATTTATATGAAAATGTGATGTAGATAGTTATATAGGTAGCGCTTGCTGCTTATGCATAGAAACGTTTGAGGTGGAGGGAATTGACTGTTTCACCAAACTCCTCACCTTCTAGCGTGCATAAGAGATAAGCACCATTCCCGTAGTCTTTCATGACTTGGTATGGGCCCAACCATTTGGGCCGGAATTTCCTTCCTTCGCCGGTCTTCTTGTCGATTCGGCTGTCTAACCTCAGAACTAGGTCACCTTCGTATATGTCACGTTCATAGACTTTCTTGTTATACTGCCGGCACATTTGGTCAAAGATAGACTCTATGTCGTTGTTCAGCATTTAACCTAGCTTCATCTAGGCTTTCTAATTGAGAAAGACGTGCTTCTCTGTAAGCGTCCTCATCCAGAATCCCTTGTAGCGAAATGCGGAGACTGGGGATTTCAACTTCGAGTGGGAGAACTGCTTCTGACCCAAATACCAGCGAGAAAGGAGTTGCTCCTGTCGGAGTTCTTATTGAGGTTCGATGGGCCCACAAGGCCGGATATAATTTCAAATGCCAATCCCGCTTGTTTTCTTTCACTGTTTTAAGGAGAATGGCTTTCAGTGTTTTGTTCGTTGCTTCAGCCTGCCCATTGGCTTGGGGATAGTACAAGGAAGCCGTATGATGGCTGATTTTAAATTTGTTGCATAGCTCACGAACTTCTTCATTCTTGAAAGAAGTTCCATTATCTGAGATAATAATTTGCGGGATACCGTACCTGCAAATGATTTGGTTCAAAATGAACTTAGCGATTACAGAACCAGGTACAGTTGTAAGAGGCATGGCCTCTACCCATTTAGTGAAATATTTAGTGGCCGTGATTATAAAATTGTGGCCGTCTGTGGAGGAGGGAGAGAACTTCCCTATCAAGTCCAGGCCCCATGTAGAAAAGGACCATGGAGTAGCGATTGGTTGCAAAGCCTGTGCTGGCATGTGGATCTCGTGAGAGAATTCTTGGCACTTATGACACCTGCGTGTAAACTCTATCGTGTCATGTTCTAGAGTGGGCCAGAAATAGCCCATTCGATGTATTTTTCGAGTAGTGGCATGGCCGCCGAAGTGGCCTCCACATATACCGCTGTGAGATTCATGGAGAATCTTCTTGGACTCTTCTATGTCAACACACCTTAAGAGCATTCCATCGAATGCTTTCCGATAGAGCACTTGCTCTATAATGACGTATTTAGCTACGATAATGCGTAACCGCCTTCTTTGTTGAGGTGTAGCTCCTTCTGGGTATCTATGGTCCATGATATAACTAATGATATCAGCGTACCAAGGGCACTCAGATATAGCAGGTCGGGTTTCGACGTAGTACACGCATTCATCTGGAAAGTCTAAGTCTACTAAGTCGCCTCCGTCTAGTGGGTTATCAGCTAACCAATCTGTGATGATTTGCCCTTTAACTGACTTTTGGTTTACAAAAGTTAATTCGAACTCTCCCATTAAGGTTATAAAGCGTCCCGCCTTTTTAGACAGGGACCCTTGTGTAAGGAAGGTTCGTAAGTGGTCAGTTTTTACCATGACCCTTGTCTCTTGATTTAGCATGTAGTGTCTTAGGCGTTTGGTTGCGAAAACTATGGCAAGACATTCTCGCTCTGCTTGTGTATAGCGTGTTTCATAGTCGAGCAATGTTCGGCTAATGAAATAAATTGCGCGTTCTCTTTTGTCATCGTCTTCTTGGGCTAGCATGCAAGCTAACGAAACATCGGTAGCCCGTGAGTATAGAATTAACGGGCGATCTAGCTTAGGTGGCATTAGCGTAGGTGGTGACAGTAAGAAGCGTTTAATCAACTGAAAGCTTCATTGCGAGTCTTGATCCCAATCAATGCTATAGTCTTTCTTGAGTAAATTATTGATTGGATGAATAAATGCGAAGCTTAAGTCCGGGATGAATCTCCCGGATTGCACTCCGACTTCCCGAGAAATGATCTCGATTCCGATTCACTCGAAGGTGGGGCCATTTCGAGGACAGCCAATTTTGGTTGATCAACGTCGATCCTCGTGACGATATGATGTAACCTAGGAGCTTTCCTCCGTTACACCAAAGACGCATTTTTCCGATTTAGCGTAACTCCGTATTCTATTAAACGTGAAAGAATGACACGGAGCACTTCGGGATGGTCACAACGCTTCTTGGCTTTAGCCAACAAGTCATCTATGTAGGATTCCATGATTTTATGAATTAAATCGTGAAATATATAAGTCATAGCTCATTTGGTACGTGGCAATCGGCGTTCTTGAGACCAAATGGCATAACAACAGTAGCAATAGGTTCCCCAAGGAGTTATAAAGGTGGTTTTAGCTTGATCTTGCTCGGATATTCGATTTGATTGTATCCCGAGAATCCATCCATGAGAGACAAGAGCTCAAACCCAAATGTTGCATCAACAATGACATCGATAGATGGCAATGGGAAGTCATCCTTAGGACATGCTTTGTTAATGTCCCGGAAATCTATGCAGATGCGTATCTTTCCATTCTTCTTGAGAACGGGAACGATGTTTGATACCCATTGGGAGTAGTCAACTGGCTTGATGAATCCTACCTGAAGGAGTTTTATTACCTCCTCTTTTACCATAAGGGCTACCTTGGGCTTCATAGGTCTTGATTTTTGCTTAATTGGCTTCGCATCTGATCTAGTGACGAGGTTGTGCACCGCAATGTGGGGTGCGACTCCTGTCATCTCTTTGTAATTAAATGCAAATGCCTTCTGATGTTCTTTGAGAACCTGAGTATGTATTTCTACTTCTTCTGGGGTTAATGAAGAACCTAGTTTTAATATCCTTGGTTCATTCTCTGTCCCAATGTTGACATCGATTGTTTCTTCGATTAAAGAGGCGTTACCCTCTTCGAACTCAGGTGGTGCTGGAGGTAGATCTATATCATCCCCATTTTCTATTGCGTATATGCTAGATTCCCTTTGCGAGGGAAGATCCGTTACGGGATTTCCGAAGTAGGAAGATGAATGCGGGATCAGAGATAAATCTAGTGTGTGACAGGAGCGATGTAATGCTGCATAGGCATTTAAGTAATCCAAAGTAGCCACATCATTTCCAACATGGTCTAGAACGGTAGATTCATTTCCGCTTGAAAGAGGATTTGTCATTGTTTTTATCAATGGTTCGTTACGAATGGATACTGTGAAGTGAGTATCTTCTAGCTCATTGCTTGGAGTGAAGCGTGATGCTGAAGTTGCTATTGAATCGGCGAGAAGATTTTTCTCTCGTGGGATTGCTTCAATGGATATGAAATTAAATGCCTTGCTTAAATCTAATACAGCGCTTTTGTAGAGTTGTAAATGTTCGGCTTTAGTTTCATATATTTCAGAAACTTGGTTTGTTACTAACTGTGAGTCTCCGAGGACTCTGATGTTATCAATACCGATTCTTTTGGCTAAGGTAAGGCCAAGGAGGAGAGCTTCGTACTCAGCGCCGTTGTTTGTGCATTCAAAGTTCAACTTAAAAGAGAATGGGAGGACCTTTTCCTCGGGCGAGGTAAGAATTATACCTGCCCCCGCTCCATAGCGGCATTTAGCTCCATCGAAATGGAGAGTCCAATACTTAGCCGGGAGTATGGATGTAGGTGTATCTACTGTGTTTGCACACTCTACTTCTACCATACAGAGATCTTCTGCTGGCAAGGAACCAACACCTAGGGAAAATCCCATGCCTGTCGAATCAAATGGTAAGAACATTGGTAAATCTTGTTCTATTAATTCAACGATTTTCGCAGTAGTCCCTAATGATACAGTTTCTTTAGCTTTACCACCAGGAATTGGGGTTGTTTTGGTTACGCTGATGGTTTCAAGATCCGTCGTAGGTATCAACTTTTCCTCTAGCTTTGGGTCAGAGGGTTTATTAAGTTGATTTGTTGGCAGTTCGAATTCTGAGTGCACCCCTGGTCTTTTCTTTAAATCAGCTAGGTGTACGTCAAACGGCTTTGGATCACCTTTGGCTACAAATACCTTTCCCAGATGTAAGAATCTTACTTCTTGAAATAGCGTGGAAGGGATTGCCTTCATTCGATGTATCCACGGTCGGCCGAGGATCATATTATAGTTAGTTTCCCGATCTATAATATAAAACTCAGTCAGGATTGTTTTAGGTCCCAAAGTGACCGGTAGTATTATGGTTCCTATCGACGTGGCTTTAAGGCTATCGTAGCCTCTCAAGGTATTTCGAGTAGTGGAGCAGTTTGTTTCACCATATCCCAATTTTTTGGAGAAAAGAGAAAGGGACTATGTTAACCGCAGCTCCATTGTCAACCATTTCCCGTTTTACATAATTATTATAAACCTGTACTTGCAAGTGTAGGGCTGGATCACCTCGGTGTGCGATCTCGGCATCCGTAGGCATTTTACTTATTTCGAATATGAATTCGACATCCCTATCCGCTTTGCCTGGAGGATAAACATCAAAGTCTATATGATTTACTTGTGCTTCGGTGGTGGAGTGATACTAATTAAATGACCCAAACCTAACGCCTCTAAAAGAGCAGCCCCCAGTGAGCGGGGAATTCTTTAGTAAATCAAGGAATGAAATATGCGAGAAGGTTTTTGTTAGATCATTAATTAGATCGTAAGCACCCATAGGTTTTGCTACGGTTTGCTGGATGTTATCTGCTTCCGGCAGATGGCTTGGACTTGGTTGAGAGAAATACTCTCGTGTCCTCGTAATTGCTTCAACGGGTAATTCGGAGTCTAACTCCACTAATCCAACTACCTTAGGTCATGGTTGACTTCCTAGTTGTGGCGCGACTAACGGATTTAGCGAAGTTGAGGCCTCGTGATCGTTGTTTCCTGTTATTGCGCCTTTGTTTGTTCCAGTTGGATTCAGCCTATTGCTATCATGATTTGGGAGCGGATCGCTAAAGATCCTGAGGGGAGCATTCTGAGGGGAAACTGCCCCTGTGAGAGTATTTGGTGATGATGAGACGGGATCTGCCAAAAACAAGTCTGTGAAGAACTGTCTTTGTTCTTCTGGCAAACGTTGCATAAATTTATTGTAGTCATGGCACGTTCTAGTGTCGTGACCATGAATTTTATGGAAACCACAATAAGAATTGGGATTATAATTCTGTTTTGTTGGTTTGGTGTGTATTGTGGCCTAAAATTCTGATCAAACTGTTGCCTATTAGGACCAAAGTTTTGAAATTGTTGTTTTTGGTTTTGACTTTGGTTTTGGTAACCAAATGAGTTTTGGCTTGGCCCTTGCATGGGATTTCACCGTTGTTGTTGTGGATTATTAAAATCCACCGTATTGACCGTCGGGGTAAAGTTGTTGTTTCTTTGGTTGTTTATTTGTGACAGAGTATTAACGACATTTACCCTCTTGGGCTGGTCAGTTACCCCATCTGTTGTTACCCCACGATTTTTGTTAAGGATTTTGGGTCCTTGATTGACATTTGTGGTAGTTGTAGTATTTTGAGTGGAGGTGATTAACCTCCCATTTGCTCCGTAAGTCTTACGACCACTATCTATTGCTGCTTGATCAATTCGCAGAGCGCTCTCAAGTACCTCATCATAAGTCCTTAGTGGGAACTTCTGGACTTCTTCCTTCACTTCTCTACTGAGAGAATGAAGGAATAAATCGCATAGTTCCATCTGATCCATGTTTGGAGCACTTGCTGATGAATAAAGAACTGTACGCCACCTCTGGATGAAATGGGTGACAGATTCGTTGTGTTCTTGTTTGATATGCAAGAATTCCCTGATTCCTGTTCTTAATAGTTTGTTCATGTCGAAGGCTTTGATGAACTCAGACACGAGTTGTTTGAATGAATGTATGGAAGCTTCAGGTATTCTATAATACCAATCGAGAGCGATGCCTTCCAAGGTTTTGGGAAATATTTTAGCAACAACCCCGTCCCAAGGGAGTAATTCTCGTATGGCTGTAGCGTAAGCTTTGATGTGCGCGTTTGGATCTCCTTCACCCTTGAATTTGGGCAAATCGGGAAGAGGCCTTGGAAGCATAACGCTTCTTATGGCGAAATCTAAGGGCTCCTTTAAATATTCTGAATAAGTCCCTATTGCATACGTCTCAACCATTGATGGTGCCTGTTGAGGAGGTGGTGGCGGAACGGGTTGTTGATATGGCATAACGTACGCGTTGGCAGGGGCATAAGGAGGTCCCTGCGTTGGAGCAAACATGCCGGGGGATGAGTACATATCCCCTTGTGGCGATTTGGAGTACATGTTTAAGTACGAAGGGGTACTATCCAGGAATGGATTGCTCTGTACCGGACCAGGAGGAACTGTGCTAGCGATAGTGGGTCTAGTTGGTACTTGTTGTGAATACTGAGGAGTCATACCTAACGTGCCTACTCCTGTGAGGAGATCTACTTGGCTAGGATGGTGCGGAGGATTGGAACTCCCTGTTTGTATGAATTTCAAATTTTGACTTGCTTGGGCAAGTTCTAATCCTCTAACCTTTTCTATTAGAGTTGAAATGACTTCGTTTGGTGAAGTCACGATATCGTGCCTTGGTGGCATTTGTTGTATAACATGGCTTTGCGGAGGTATGTGATATCCTGCTATGAACTGATCACTATCCTGCCAAGCATTTCTGAGAGTATTTTCTATATGTGATGGCATAGAGGTATTTTCTTGAGGAGAGAACTCAAGGGCCGTATTTGCAAAATTCCTACGGGGGTACATGCCTTGAGCGTTGTTCATTCCTAGGATAACGTGAGTACTCATCATCTAGAGTAACCGAGTATGGATCTAATTGTCTCGCTAATATGTGGTCTAAGTAGCACTTTGAGGAGATGAAGCAGATTCTCCAGTCAATGTCATATTGTTTGAGCCTGAAGGCTTTGTTTGTGTTTGAGCGAGTTGATCTAACTCCTCAGTTTGAAAAGATGAACTATATCTGATTCTTGGGGTTTGTGTTGACAACTGATTAGTTGAATAGTTGTCACCCCATACTGAGAGCGAGGGTGATGATTCCCTATTCTGTTGGGCGTAGTATGCCTCAAGACCCAGGAGGGGTCTGCCATAAGCATCAAATCCCGACATATTCGGGGGGTATATGAATACCCGCAGAATAATGGGAAAGAGCGAAGGTGAAAGAGAGAAGATGAAACTTCTCAAAGAGAAGGTGAAATAATTGTTTGTTTCACGTCGGGTTCACCAATTTTGTACGTCGGAAAAGCAACAGGCGAGCGTGAGAATCAACAAGTGACTCTTCCACGTACCCGACCTCCCGAGGTCGTGCCGAGACAGCCGGTGGGGGTAGAATATGTAGACAAACTAGTTGGGGAGTCTAATGTCTTCGACACGGACTAATGGTATTTGCGAATCTAAGGCAAAGAAGGCCCTTCTAAATTGGACTGGTGTGATAGATCGATCGGCGAGGATGACTGCTCAAGGCTCCAATCAATATCGAGCTTTGGCGTGATTCGATCTATGGGTTGTGGGATGCGTGGTAAATGACCCGGATGGTTTCGTGTATTTCTCCCGATAGGGTCATATGGCGAATATAGTCAACTCTATGGACGATTCTCTCGCCTAGTCCAAATTTCTCTAGCTTTGTTAGTGTGGTGTCTAGTAGGGACAATCATGTTGAATGATGATAGGTGGAATCGAGTAGACTGAAATACTAATGTGCGTAGGCCAGTGTCTATATCTAACTGACTTGTGGATTCGTTAGGCTGTGGGATTTGTGGATCACAACCGTAGACTCTTGGTTGTTGCGGTCCTGTTATGGTCATACGTGAGATCAAGTTCTAATCCCTAGTATCCAATAGTCGTAAGCTTTCTCAGCCTCTACGTTTAGAATCAGTAATTGTGTGATTTTCTCAGAATACCTCACAGGTGTTCTAGCAACTTGAATTCTTAAACTGGTATCTATATCTACGAGGGTGTCTCCAGCGTCTGGCTGTGGAACTAAAGGATCGCACCCAAATATTTGTTCTCTTTTAAATCCTTCTACAGTCATGCGGATGTTTTCTAGGATAACCTGTAGTTTGGTTGATTTGACCAAAATGTGTGTGCTTGGTCGTCTTCTACGTTTAACCCTCTCAACCGTGACTCCGATCATTGGAAGTCTATTGTTGTTTGGAAGACTTGTATCCTAAGGTTTTGGTCAATGCGATTCTTGCGATGATATTGGGTTGGGGCACAATTGGCTCAAAAATGTATTCCCGGGCTCCTAGGTCCCGTAATTGTCATGCAAAAGCAGTAATGAAACAAACTATAATAAAGTAAAATCTAAGTACACTTCTAGCATATATAATTCCTTTTTTTTGTATTTTCTGGCAATTTATAAGAAAGCAACTATCTAAAAATATTTAGAATTGACAACTAAATTAATAACGTAAAACAAACAACATAGCCGAGTGTAGCTATTTGTCAGCAATTTTGTATATCTATTCTAAACAACGAAATAAATAATCTATTTATAGAGATTCTCGATCCTACCTTAGAAGTGAGGAATGAATCATAGTTTCTCAGAAACTATCAATCCCCACAACTTCCCTGGCAATATCGAGAATGGAAATAACTGTAATAAAGCGATTAACTACTTTATTTGATAAGTTCTAACTAAAACTTTGAAAGATGAAACCGGATTTCGCAGCAAAGGGCGAATCGACGGCGGTGTGTGTTCTTGTCCCCTCGGTATGATCTCCTCGTTCTTTGTGCTCACGTGAATCCGTAGGAAAGTGTGTAATGCTTGCATCAACAGGAATAGATATTTGGATCAATGGACATCCTTCTGAATGCGAGACGAGAATAGAATGCGATCACGAGAGGGATAGCGCAAGAGTACGAGCTTGGCCTATGCAATTCCTAGCGGGGTCTCACTGCGAATCATGCAACAAAATGCATCCAACTCCGAAACTCGTCTCGTATGAAGAGCAAAACCTGCAGCTTTAATGGCTGCCTAAGCTATTCTACTCCAAAAGCAATAATATTGTTTGCACAAGTGGATCTGGCTTACCAACAGCTGAGTAAATGCAACTAAGCATGTAAAAGATTTAAACTATCAAACTTAAGCAAACTAGAAGACTGAACTACTGAAAGTGATGAGTTTTTAAACAAGAATGAGGGGCCATTTGCATGTGCACAAACCATGCATTTATAGGAATTCAAACACCCAAAGATCAAATCCAAACTGAACTCCTAAACAATAAACAAAGGAAAAACACTATTCCAGGGGACCAAAAACATTAATGCATGCTCAAGTCGGCAAGAAAAGCTGGTGAAACGTGATATTTCACGCGGGTCGCACCAAAAGAGCGTTCTGGAAAACGTGCACAAGACCGCCGCCCTGCTCAGGGCGGCGGTTCTGACCACCACCTGCCTGTCAGGGCGCGATCCTAAGAGCAGACGCCGCCCCGTAGGGGCGGTTTCGTTCTGCGATCAAGGTTCGAGGCCGAGGAAAGAGGGAAAAAGGGGAAAACAAAGGACACGGGGGCTAAGCGGGGCATGCGGGATGTTAACGCGTATCCGAAGAGCTCTTTCTGATCCCGAACACCTTTCGAGGAGACTCCGTATCATCATTGGGGCATTTATTACACCGTCTTCCATTGCAAAGATAAAGACCTTACAATTTTGGGTACATACAAGTAACCCCAAAATCCCATGAACATCCTCTAAGGTCAATGCCATCTCCATGGTCTCCTATTATATCCACCACTAAAAGGTGTTAGACCTAGTCTCCCATGCACCCAAAAATATTTGTAACAAGTCCAAATCCAATGGTACCCAAGGTATCTCGCATGATTCCCCAAAAACCAGAGCCCTTTAATCGTATCACCCTTGCTCGGGTAAATTTGGAAATTAATCCACTGAGCCAAGATACATCCACAATCCTCCATAGGTGGATCCTACACTCTTCCTACATGCATAAAATGATGGAAAACATGCATTAGAATTCTAAAAGATTAATTTGTAATGAAAAATAAAAATTTCAACTCACACCTACAAATATCCCTATGCCATCGACCCATGGAATTTTTTTCTTTCAACCCCTACACCATCGACCTATGGAAAAAATTCATTCCCAATCACGATGTCATTGGACCTCTTATTGTAAAGGGCCGATGGCATCCGCCGACGCGATGAAAAATTTCCCAACATTAACTCTAAAACATATACTACATGAAAAATCAAATTTAAAGCCCTCACAAACCCACTTTTATTTTATCCTAACCAAACTAATGACCCAAGTTTGGACAAAAATGATGCCCTAACGACTTTGCAAACACAAAATAAATAAATGAAACCTAATCTATACAATAACATTAATGCAATGACTTACTTGTAGTTGCGTCTCGTCGCGTGCACCACCTCGTCATCCTTTTGTATCACCTTGTACTCATGACATTCCATAAAAATACACTAAAATTTGGAATTCTAGAGCTCAATTCTCTCAATTCTAAAAATAACAATAAGAAAACAAAAACCAAATGACTATATAAAACTCAAATTTTCTATTCAAATTCGTTCGCGATAAACCTTAAAATCTTCAAACGACGCCATTTTTTCTTCCAAACTCGTAAAATGCACCATTTTTCGCATCTTGATCATTATCTTGAACAATTCATTTTGACCTATTACACATATAAATCCGATGACCTTCAATTTGTGCCTATTTTTGACACAATACAACTACGACATCTCGACACCGTGACATGACATTTATCCCATGGGCCACTAGTTAGATGATTTCTATCTTTGTTTACTTGATGATACTCTAGTGTTTTCTTTCATTTTTACTTCTTTAGGGTTCTTGGAGTGTTGATTTCACCCACACATGGTAGGATGAATGAAACTATCAAGTACGCATTGGTGTGTATAATTAATTTCATCTAGCCCTTTCTTACTTTTAGTATCTAATTTTGATATCAGTGTTACAGACTATTTATTTTCATTTACCACCCCAAGTTTCTCTATTATGACATGCATTGATAAACTATTGGAGCAAATGTATACACCTAATTTTTCACTTTTCATTTTTCATACATGTTACTAACACACAATGATGCATATATTTCTTGAGTGGGTTCCTTAAGGGGCCTACCAAGAATGGAGTATGACTATTCACATAGTCATTATGGGTTAGAGATAGTACACATAGAGTATTTTTATGTGGTCCCGGACTTAGTTATCCTTGTATTATTTATCCTTATTATTTTTGTCTCATACACATTTCATCATCTCGACACCTTGCTTGATCTATGACACCAATTTATTTCTTTGCATGACATTTAGCATCTTTGGTTGATGCCATCTCCTGTGGGCAATGATGCCATTATTTGTTTTTTCCTAGCTGAAGCCATCGCCCATAGGAAATGGCGTCATATATAAACAACACGCTAAGAAATTTCATGATAGAAGGATGCTAAAATCATAAGAACTTCCATTCACTCTACTCTCTTGCCCCAACTTTTCATTTTCTCACTTTTACCTTGGTTCATATTACAGTTTACTTGGATTGGATTAGACACTCTCTTTCTTGGTTAGATTTATTGCACTACTGGGTCATTTATAGTGAGTCTAGGACATGAACAATGTTCCCATTCTCCACCCAATAACGATTCCTTCTCGGTGTGTTGATTCTCTAGAGAGAAAGATGCATCAATTACTACCCCACATATAAGTTCTCTAACTCTCTTTCTAAATTTGTATATATTAGTTCATTTCCCTTCCCCATTTCTCTATGTTATCGTAGTGTTATGTGTACATTAATAATAGTTATCATAGTAATCTTATTTCATTATCTCCTTATCTTTCCATTATTTACATTTTAGTTATATTGTGTAAGCTTGTATTATCCACTATCAATGTATACATCTCCCCCATTTACCAATATCCTAGAAGGATAATATCTTCTATCTTAACTACGGGCCTTGAAACCATAGGTTGACCTAGTGTAGGGATTACTCCCCTCTAGATATGTGACTTTAGCTTTATTGTAGCTCCTTTAAATAAACCCAATGTGTGTTGATTCATGTTTTTCCCCTATTCGTTGTCTCAATACTCTTGTATAACGGAAGACTTAAGAGTGCAAGCCATTGAGACACATTTTTGTCCCATCATATAGCTAACAGTTTCTTTACCCGATATCCTTGTTGTATCACTATCTCTAAACTTCACAATACATCCATTCACTTATTTTAAGGTAAGAAACATACTTTTGTCTCTAGTCATGTGGCTCAAGAAACCACTATCAATATACAATTGATTTCCTTCGGTTTTTGCATAAAACACTTTTTGAACAAACATAGTTTTTTCTTTCTCTTGCTTCTTCTTCCACACTTTTGTTGGTTCATCCTTTTTATTTTCCATGGTTTCCTCATTCTAATTCTGCCCTGGGATATTCCACTAAAAACTTCTACAAAAATGTGTAATATGTTCATAGTTGTGGCACTTATAAAATTCAACATTAAAATCCATCAAAGGAGAAAATGAGTTGTAGTTTTTAGTTGAGGACATATAAGAAATTGAATTTTCATTATTCTTCCTACCAAAAATTCTTGCATGAGATCTACAGTCTACTACTCTATGCCCAAACTGATTGCATGAAAAATAATAACCATAAAAATAATTCTGAAACTTGGTTATGTGATGTTTTCTTGGGGGAAAAAAGACTTCTTCATTTTTCTAAGATCTCTTTTGAAGGAATTCTAGCATCTTTGATATTTTGAGGAACACGAGTCTCCTTCTTCTTGTTACTTTCATTTCTGATAGAACCTTTAAGAACATCTGCATAGATTTTTAGCTTGTCTGCATTTTCCTTCTTTGGCAGCATGTTAGGATCTTCTTTGGTGGTCCCCTAATCCTCTTTGCACCTAAGACCAATATTGATAAACAAAGATCTCTGTTGCTGATAATATCATCTAAGAATTCCAATCTTTTCTCAAACTTGAGGCATATGTTCAACTTAGTAGTTTTTTTCTCAAGTTCCTTTCTTAAGGAAACAATTTTAGATTCAAGCTTCTCACAATTTTCTTCCTTTTGTTTCAGTTGGGTTCTCACATCCTCATCCATCTTCTTCATATCTTCAAGTTGAATCTTTAGACCAATGATTATGTTATTATATTCTTCAAGATCTTGTGACAACTTTGATTTTGAGGCACCATATTATTCTTCAAAATTTTGAAACTAATATTTTTGTTTCATTCTTCTTTTAAAGAATCTTGATCTCATCTAGGGAAAAAATAAGCTCTACTTACAGATCCACTTCAGTATTTTTTGAAAAAATCTCTCCTTAACTTTATTTTATTGCCATGAATAATGATTCTTCTTGACTTGCCATGCATGTTATGGAGATATACCTTCTCGTGGTCAAACTATTTTGAAGGAACCCGCTTTGATACCAATTGAAGAGCACACACTTATACTAGGGGGTGAATCAATATTATAATATATTTTACTTATTTAAAACTTTATTACTCATAACAAAAACATTCACACAAGATCAAACAATTATGAAACACAAAATTTATGTGGAAACCCTTTCTCGGAGAAAAACCACATATAATAGAATGTTTGGATCTACTGTCCAAATCCATCCTCAAAATATCTCAATATGAATTTGTAGGCACCAACCTACTGGAGACACCAATATCTAATTCCAGTACCAACTTAGCTTGTTTGTCGACCAACTCACTAGAGACACCATTCCCCAATGATGAGTACCAACTCAGCCAATTTGTGAGCATGAACTCAATGGAGACATAAATCCCTGATTGGGTGAGACACCAACCTCAAAAATACACAGTTCCACCTTATGTAGTTTCTTCTACAACCCGGTGATGGAATTTAAATCATTCTTCTATCAAGGGTGCTGTTTACGATCCGACTACTTTGTATGCTCTAGAAATATCTTATTTTTGTCCTTTTTCCAACAATCTTCCACTCTTATCTAATCACTCTACTTGCACCTATTCACACTTCATTTAATTGTCTTGTTGGCTTCATACACTTGCACTACTCACACTTCACTTGTTTGCCACTAGCTATAAATTTTCTCACCTCTATGCACTTACACACCTCAACAAAATTACTCCACTCAATTCTATATCTAGTCACTCATGCTTTATTGACTTGTTGGTTTCTCTTTTCATATTTCACATCCTCTTACCATCTAATCTCTTCCATTTATATGTCCTTCTTCCTCCTAAAATCAACATCCTCTCCATCACATCCCTACCTTATAAATTTTCCATTGAGATTAAGTGATATTTCTTTTCTTTCTAGTAGTTCGCTATTTTCTCCAAGCAAGAAATACTTTCTTCATATTAACTATATCTTTTTATACGTGTAGATATTATTTGGCACCAAACATGGGTTGGGCAATATGAGATATATCTCAATACCAAAACAAAATAGGGTCACCAAAAATATGTAGGTTAGACAACAATTTGAATGTCAATCCCAAAAATAAGGAAGGATAACCAAATAAGGGGAGAGTCGACCATAGTATGAATTTAAACATGAAAATAGGGGATCCAAATGCTAGCACCAAGAATGAGCATGTTTCAAATTAATATAGATAGCTCAAAATGGAAGAGCCTATCCCTCATGTATGTTTGTGAGGGATTAAGACAAAATTGAACCCGGTGGCCAACAAAACATGAACATGCCCCACCAATCTGTTGGAGACATTATTTTGATAAATTTATCCCCCGCTAACTAAATTTAACCCCACGAACATTCGGGAGGGTTAGAAAAAATGGATCCAAACCAAAAAAATACAACCTACGCACCAATTATTTGCAATATTAGAACCTAGACTATTAGCTTAGGCGAATGAGCTACATTGAAAGTGAGCTCGTGTTGATATGTATTACAAATGAACATGAATTAGCTTAATATAGCTAGCTCCAAACCAAACAAAATAGAACCTTCGGACCAATTATTTGTAATCTTAGGACCAAGATAATTAGCTCATATACATGAGATACTTTGAAAGTTATCTCCTATCAAGATGCATTATGAGCTTCGAGTTCAATCCATACATATCTCTAGGTTTAGACCATTTGTAATCCTATCTCAAGACAAGCTATACTGCAAGCTATAATGATAAACATTGTGGGTGAGCTCAAGAACAAATACCAAAATCCCTTGAAAAGCATTTTAGGTGAGCTCCATACGAGCTACACCGTGAGCTCGGATGATAGACATTATGGTTGAGCTCTACTCCAAATATAAAAACTCTCACATCAATGAAAATAAATCCAACATATTACAATAGGGATAACAACACCCATAGAATTGTAATGCAAGAAATCCTACCTCCGCCATATTGATTATCTCATTAAAGAGTGTAAGAAAGGATCTTCCCAAACATGAACATGAACATCCACATTTGAGTGCTCGTAATGTACTTCAACTTCGGAAAGTTAATACCAACACTAAAAATCATTCACAACATTCCAATTGTAGAAATCATAAATAAAGCTTGTTAACAAAAAGAATGCACTAGAATTTTAGATTTAAAAATATTTTTGATAACATTTGAAAATGCTCATGAAAGTAAAAACCTGTTGATTCTTTGGAAAAGCTTGTGCATAAGGCATTCATTGTCTTGGTCTGCAACTTTGACAAGCCTATCCAACAATTCTTTTTGGTCTCTATTTTTATAATCATCACATCTCTATACTCAATATTATTAGCTCATTGATGTGAGTTGATTGTATTTGGGGAGGTTCTTAATGGCTTCCCATTTTAGTGCTTCCTCCTCATCTTGAAAATTTCTTGACAATGAGAAAGCACTACCGCTTCTTTCGAACACTCTGAAACGTTTATGTCATTGGATTCCTATCCATAGGAAGCAGATTTGATGGTTTTTGAGGGAAGAAACAATTATTTCTTTTCTATTTGAATGTTTCAAATAACTATGTGAATGCCAAACATTTTCATGGTGGTTAGATGGTATAAGTTACTCAGCCACCGACTTCTAGCCAACCAAACAATTAAGGTTGCCATAGTCACACAGAGAGTTGGTTGTGACAGGTGGTTATAAAAGCGGGGTCCAATCTAGGAACAAGAAAATGGGGTTCATAAATAATCATGTTAGGAGCATAATCCATCTAAACAATCACTATTAAAATGTGCCAAAACCTCACTATGTAACGCCTATAGTATAAACATATTATATTATTATATATTATTTTATTTTATAAAAATTTCTACCATTCATTTGTATATTTATGCCAGAGGCATGGCTATCCTACACTTGGTATCCAATGACGACACTCACGAGCTTGAGGTGCTTGTCATGGTGGGTTTCCACCTACCTGCTCCATCCTCCTCCTGTCTCCTGTCGCCAGTTGCATGCGTGGCATGACTTGGTCAAGCGGTGGTTGTGCTTTGCAGGGGTGATATGCTGCTCTGTTTCCTTGTTTTTATTTTTGTGATTGCGTTTGGCCTTCTATTTTTTACATTCAACCTCTACTGCCACTCTTTCCTCTAATATTTCTTTGCACTACCCCCCAGTTCAGAGCAGGTTTGTCTCTTCTCCTATTATTTTATGCCATGTCTTTGTAAAACGTTTTTTCTTTGCATGCTTGTGATGGGTTAAATATGGATTAAGGATTTATGAATATGATTTTTGTACCATCCAAGCCGCAACAAAATATGTTATCCTTTTAGACCTGTAAACATTTTTTTCGGTTCCTGATCTACTAGATTTGTCAGTAAGATTGTATTATATTCTGGGTTGTATAGTAAATTAATAAAGATTCGAGGTAACATAATGGATTTTCAAAAATCCAGGGAGAGAAAATATTCAGCAGAAAATTAGGTGCAAGTTTCAGTTGTTCTTTGGCAGCTCGACTTAGACTCCCAGGATGTTCCCATTTGCTTGAAAAACTTCAGTTGTCAACCAAATTGGATCAACATGCCAATTGTTTTACAAAATGCTTCAAAGAGACCCTGACAATGTAAGCTAGAAGACATGAATGACATACAACAAACACATGCAATGGGTGCATAATGCCCCAAGAAATTTGATTGGAGTTATTCGTAAAAAATACCTTCGAGATCTTTGAGAAAATGTTTGTTGAAGAGATGTCTGGTACTTTTCAATAGGTAGAGGAAAGTGAGATTCTAGATGAGGATTTATTTGCATGTTTGGATCCGTTACTAAGATTTTTGTTTGAATGATTTCATCAACAACAGAAACCAATTTTTCTGATACTTAATTCAAATGCCAATTCAGTTGATTGTGCACCTCTGAAATGGTTTCCAATGTTTTTTTCTTCTGTCAGCGCTCTTTGAACAGTAACCAACCCACAAGAAAAAGCATCTTTCTCTGCTGCAAGATAAACCACTTGGGAAACCATATTGGCATGTTCCTCTTCAATAGCTACACATTTCACACAATTCTCATTATCAATGTTGGTTGCACTGGTTAGGTGGTCTCCACAGTCCACATGCCTTCATTTTTCCGTTTAGGGGTACAACATTGACACTATTATTGGTAGCAGAGTGAACCCAATAACATGTATTGAATAGAGCAATAGTCAAGGTATGGCACGGTAAAAAATGTTAAGTAATTTAGCCAAGTGTAGTACTGCATTTATTTATGTACCCAAGTCTAACATTGGCTTCGAGGTTTCTTAATTGAAAATAATTTTAATAAGCTCAGTAATTGTTGTTTCGAACTGTAAACTTTCACCTAGTTTTCCATCCAACTGTCCAAATAATTTATCCAACTGAATGGACATGACATCAAATGGGAGGGAAAAATGTGCATCTTGTGCATTCCCTTCAGCTTCATTGGTCTCATTTTGTTGTGGATGACCATGCATCTCTTTATTCTCCACATTCATCCTTTCTTGTGGTTCAATCAGCTTCCCAAGCCTCTTATGGATCTTATGGCATCCTCTAACACCTGAATCTCTTTCTTGCTCAATGATTTCAAATTTCTGAGTGAGGTTTTGAAATAATCTTTGTATCTGCATGCTCTCCTGATGATTGAATTCAAGTTTTGCCTCCCGATTTCTCAATTCGTTGATTTTATCTATGGTGCCATTTACAACAGTAGTAAGCCGAAAATCAACACTTAAAGGACCTAACTCATCACATGTAGGGTGAAATAGAACAACTTGGACAGATTATTTAGAAATTTTTATAGCATGAAGCATTGTAAACACAAATGCACTTCTTTCTATCTCCAACAAAGTGGTCTTCTCAACAATTTTTTTTTGCATTCTTTCAAATTAATTCAAGAATGTTGTTATCCCCTCATTAGCATGCTTCTCCAACTCGTTTGAAATCAATCACTAGTTGCTTCAAAGAATATTTCATCCTTTTCAACCTCACTCAGATTGGTTCTCAAATGTACACTTGTATCCTACTTTGGATTAAAATTGATGACCTGGACTTCCTTTTAAGAGGATTTCTATGTGAGAGTTTTTTTAAAGGAAAAATTGTGGGAATCATTTGTTATGGTTGTATATGGTTTCTTGAGTGATTTTGATTGAATATCTCAGGTTGAAAAAGTATATATAATTTTTAGTGAAATATGAAATGATTATTGTTTAAAGTAAATTTTTATTGAGTTGGATAATGCAAGTATTACGGATATAGAAGCACGTTCTAGAAAACTGCTAGATGTCATAACTACAAATTCCTAGACTAGGAGTGGCCCTATGTGTTGAGGATGGGTAGAGATTATAGGACTTGACTTTCTAATGAAAAATTTGGTGCAGGAGTTAACAGGAAAGTTTGGAGGTGGTTTTGTTCCTCCTCCTGGTTCATTGTTTGAACAATGACCAATTATATCCATCCATTTTTGTCTTAAAAAGGATTCTTTTAATTTAAAAAATTGAAATAGTTGTGGCCAAGCATTGAGTTGTTCCTTGATAGCTATAATTTTTTGTTAGTTCTGGGTTCCCAATTCAGGGTTGGTGTACGTCTGTTTCCAGTCCTATAAGGCCCTAGGATGGCACTTTGTGTGTATCTCCCTTGTTGCATTGTAATTTAGCATCCTCTCGAGGCTACCCAAATACTTATTACCATGTGGGTTGTTCTAGATTTTCTACATAGATCCTTTTTGAGGTTATTGGGCAGTTTATGGAAGTTGCAGGCCCTTTTGAGGTTAAATGGTCAGAATTGAGAAATGTAGTGGATTTTTGTGGTTTTTCTTTGTGTTTATCAAAAATATCTTTGTCATATGGTGTAGTTCAAAAAAACACACGGTTGAAAGTTGAATAGATAATTGTAACATGGATATAAATTTGTTATGAACGAAAGTAACATATAGAAAAGCGTGTCATTATAAACCCCTTAACTCTTCCTAAAAATTAGTTCACATTCAAGTTTGTTCATGTTGTGCTTATTAAAACTGGAAGTGAGACTCTCTGAAAAGTTTAAGGTTCTTGTATGCGATAGTAGACAATAAAACCCATATCATGAGTGAGAAAAAAACTTATGATTTAACACTATCGTTAGGAAAAAACAATGATCGAACTTATAACCGCCATAGAAAATGTAAACCCAAAAGCATACATCATAACAAAGATACTAACTAAAAATATTTAGGAGTTTATAGAAACAATGTTCAATCTAATAAATGTTAAAAAAAAAAAAAATAGGTAGCCAGGACTTTTGAAGCACTTTGAAATATAATGCACCTAATTATTTGGCGCAGAAAAAGGAGTCTGATCATAATAACCAAATTTCTCAAACAAATATAACTATTTTGATCAATAAGAAGCCCAGTTACCACTCATTATTATATTTCCCCTATGAATTATTACTCTCATTTTAAGCAGCTATTGTCATTTAAACTGTTGTGTACATTCTCGTTTAACTTTTCATAGCATGTAAGTTACTCATCTTTTACACACTTTTTGCAGTGTTAACCTAAAAGTGCTAGGAACTGCCAAAATGGAAAATACTTCTCCAAGAAAACCACTTGGAAGGCCAACAACTATTAACAAACTACATCCATTCATTGATATCTTTGAAGCAAGATTCATTCGCAAAGGAACAATACATGACTACAACAATGCAAAAGGAGACAACTAGATTCTCAATTTCAATGTAATTGACACTCTTGGTGATGACATAAATATTACATGCTTTGGAAAAGATGTAACTTTTTACCATGCAAAAATCCAGGAAGGCACAATTTACACAATCTCAAAGGGGACTCTCAAATATGTGAAGGTAGGTTATAGGGATTCCAGTAGCCCATGGGAAATCATATTAGGAATGGATTCTATTTTAGAGATATGTACAGAACCTACTACCTTCATACCAACAACTACTTTCCACTTCACACCAATTAGTGCAATCCAACAAATTCCCCTTGGAACCACAATGGATGTTATAGGCGTGGTAACTTCTTGCTCTGATATTTCTATGACTACCCGAACAGATGGAAGTTGCACACAATGTTCTACAATCACTATAAAGGACCACACTAGATATTGCATAACCATAACTCTATGGGGAGTGATTTGTGACGAGGTAAACAAAATTTTACAACCACAACATGGTCAACCTACATTCTAAATTCCAGTTTAGCTATTCAAAAGCTAAAGCCACAAATTTTAGAGGAAAAAACTAACGTCAAAGACCTTCTACCCAATTGTTTCTAACACCAACAGTACCAGAGATAGAATCACTCCAAATTTGGTTAACCACACAGTAGAAGCATCTACTAGCTCAACTCCACTCACTACATAGGCACCCGTGGAGAACAATTTTTGATATTCATGCTTATAGCACCCCCAACGCTAACCAATAGATTGTTACCATTACAACTATTATACATCTCAACATGGAAAAATATTGTTACCCTGCTTGTTCATGCAGATTGTTAATAATAAGCAATGCTGAAAAAACTAAGTTCAGCTCCAGACTCTACATGGCATTGCACTAAATGCAACTTGCCCACAACTACATGTGATTATAGATATGCACTTCACATGATGGTGGAAGACCGAATTGGGACCCATGGCATTACCACTGTTTGGTGTATCTGCTAATGCTCTTAAAGAGCAAACAAGGAGTACAGATGACTTATGGAACATTATTAAACAGTATTGTTTCATACATACAGGTTCATTTTCTTTGTGTCTCCATCTACCTATAAGGGCAAGGAACAAATCTCTTGTACAATACACAACATGACTGTTGTCGAGCAAGACATAGATCATGCAGAGCTGGTAGAACATTTTTGGAGGGCACAAAATGAAAAAACAACACTTGTAAATATTACATATATCTACGTCTGTAAAAAAACACTACACTCGATTGTAATATGATGTCCATATCTATAAAGACAAGTTTTTGGGTATAAGCCAACACCTTTTGTTTTACATGTCATTTTAGATACATTTGATTGTTTCTTGGGCCAATGCATAGATCCAAATAATTATGCACATGTTTTAAAAAACAAACACCGATTACAATTCTTAATTAAAAAAATTGCAAATAACAACCATAAATTTCCCCTTCCAAACACGAATTGAAATACTAACAATTATAAGTTGCAACCAAAAGAAATCATAATTTCAAATTCCATAAAACAATAGAACATAAACCCCATGGGGAAAAAGTACAAGCGGACCTAACAAAGTCAAATCATTAACATATGCCCAATGTATTGCGGCCTTCGCTTGCTACAAAAAAAAATCCAAATTCTTTTAATCATGCTTACATCGTGCTTAGCGTAACCATAGTAAAAGTTACTTTCGATTCAAAAATTTGAAAATATATCATATTTGTATTTCATAAAGTGTAGTTTTCTAGCTAACAAACACCTTTCAACCTAAATATCTTTTCGGCACTACAAATTAGCCATACCCACAATTGTAAATATTCCGTTGCAAATCTAAAGTTGCAGGTAGTTTCATGTCAGAGTTTGGTTTAAAGCACTGACATGCCAATTTAATAACAAAACTTGCCTCCCTACTTAGTGTTATTGTAATTAGCACCGTCGATGAAAAAAGGTGTACAAAATATCACCTAACACCTAATCGTGGGTATAAGGTTCATAAATTATTTCTCTTTCCTATTATGTATTTTTTTAAATAACCTACAACAAAAAAATTGTGCCAGTTATTATTGTTAGAATTGTAATTACAAAAATGTAAAATAACTTCCAGGAACTAACATACATGTTTTTCCATTGTATTACCTTAGAGAAACAAACATGAATAATGCTCAACGCCCCCTGCACTACAACCAAAATAAGAAAGCTATAAATGCAAAGTGCCACCAAACTTATGTTGTTCACAAAGACACCCTCAACACAGCCCGCCACAACAAACAACAACCAAACTTTATTCCCTTACCCCAACTTGCCCCCTTATCCGAAAACCCCGCTCTCCCCCCTTTTAACACCGTTCAACACACATTTCGAGCCCGCTTAGAATCCTCCTTCCTTGGTGAAGCTTGTTCTATTTGCAAGGAATACTACCCAGAATGCAATCAAGACTCACGCCTAGATGGAATTAGTTTCCATAGGTGCTCTTACGAAAAAAAGGGCCATCATTTTTCCTCATGGAATAATATGGACCCCACCCCAACCCATAGAGCTAGCAAATTTAACCCAAGTAGAGGAAATGCTTATTGCTAGAGTAGCCCCGCTATTACAAGTGACCCATGCCCGTGGAGGCCAATACATGTATACCAGCCACACCATTAGCTTCCCCCAAGACATTACCTCCATACTACGGTTCTTACCCTACCGCCCCGAAACCCTAGACATTTTAATCCTCAAAATATTAGGCATGGAAGGAAAATCTTATGAGTGTTTTGTTAGCAGAGCCCACATCTAAATGCACTTTCATACAAAATCCAACATGACCCATACTACAACGACGTCATCATAGATGAATCTGCCCTTTCAAGTTTACCAATACCTACAACTAACATCTTCAACAACCTACCCCATATACTTGAGAAACCCACTTCACAAAGTCCCCCACCAACTGAAACACATGAGGCCGAGCCCACACCATTAGACCCAACCCTTGTAACATCATTTGTTGCAAGCATCCCCCTACTGATACAAAGGTTTCCCAAATTAGGGCTTATACACTAGCCACTTCAGACCCATACCCATCATCAATTGAATGGCCCCAAATTAGTTCAAATCCCATCAATGAATACACAATAGAGGGATTATTCTCAATGGCCTTCCCAACTCTATTCCCATCGGGTGCAACTATGTTTCTCCAAGCCCGCCCCTCAGAGATTGAAATGCATGAATATGCTCTTCATTTGCTACGTTACCATGACAACCGATTTGGAAGCCATCCTTAGTTCTGATATTTTTGTTTAACCTTATGATGCGCCATAGAAGCTAGGCCACTTCTACTATTTTTACAAAACAAAAGATTGAAGACAACACGCCCACAACAATAGAACACCTCCGCACACTTTTGGAAACCTTACTAGATGAAAAAATAACCAACCACCTCATGCGGTTTTCCTCCCACCTAAGAGGCACCCGTTCTTTTTGGACACAATGCAAAAACGAGCTTACTGACATGATTTACCAACTAGGAACGCCAACCTTATTTTTCACCCTCAGCCATACGATACTAAATAGATAGACCTACACCACCTCATGTCAGAAATTTTCCTTCCACCCCTTCTCGCTATAAAAAAATGGAGAAACCATAACATCATTGTGTATCCGCACTTCATAGCAACATACATGGCTGCAAGGTTTGCAATATTCTGTGAAGAAATCTTGGAAAAATACCTACACACGAAAGAATTCTAGTACAGGTAACCCTATGTATCTTTTAAATCTTAGGTTATAACTATTGTGGGATATTTTTCCTGACATGTTTCATACTAAAACTTACTATATCAGGTTCAAATGGCAACACAGAGGCTCCACACATATTCATGGTTTCATATGGCTCACTGACACTCCAAATATGGACACCCTAGACTGGGCAGATCCTGTGCCATACAAGTTGTAAAATCATTCTTTGAAAATCAGGTCATAGCTTGGAACCCTCTTCAAAGTTTTCAGGTTGCTTCCCACATGCCCCATGCAACAACAGATGATCCATGTTTTCTACGTTCATCAGAAATACTACTTACACCTACCGACAATGACTATACAACTTTAGTTAACCGGGTTCAATGCCACACCAAATGTACTACAACTACATGCTTATGAAGGAAAGGAAACCAATTACAATGTAGGTACAAATGCCCATGGCCAATACAAGTTATATTGACATTATGCCTAGATGCACAAGGACATGCAGTTTATACTCCATCTCACAATGATGACATGTTAAATATCCACAACAAAGATTGCTAATTGCTTGGTAGGACAACATCGACTATCAGCCTGTGTTTTCACGTCATGCTATTCTGAAATACATAGAAAATATGCATCGAAATCCGAGAACAAGTAAAAACATACCACCATATCCTTGTCAGAATCTCAACAACTATAGAACTTGAAAAAACATCAACACAACATACAACAAGCTCCTTTTAGAAACAATTGTTGATTGGGATATAGGTGCACAAGAAACTTGCCACATGTTGCTGAAATTAACACTTTCCATATGCAACTGAGTGTTCATGATACCATCCGTGGGAAAAACCATCTACAGGAAAATTTCACAACCCCATTTCGGAAGAAATTGTACAACACCATTTATAGATGCCTACATAGCATGGCCCCTTTTCCTAGACAACTACTGTTTAATAGAAACCACTCGGTCATGGGCCTATAATAAGTGTAGGAAAGGGAAACCATGGAAAACACAAAAAATTAGGCTATCGTTAGAGAGTTTCCCCAAATAATAGCCACCCTTGCTGCTTCTAGCTCACATTTATATGAAAATTTCTTCTTCATAGAGCTCCTCTTGTACAAATATTTCCATTGTATTCCATCTGACATTAGCACATCCCCAGAAACACTCTAGATTTAGTGGGCTGCATTCTCTCCAACCTACTAGGCATGACATGTACATCATCTAGACCCCGCTAACCAGCTTAACAACCCAACCAATAGCTCGATAACGACTTTGATGTAACACCCAAAACTCATATGGATGAATGGGAGGTGTTTTTGTCTTACATCATACAGGGTTGTAGACATCATTGACCTAGACATACTTAGGAAGCATGATTTTGATCTTTTACACACTTGGCCACAAGGTAATGCTAGTAATCCGCTACATGAAACATGGGGAGCTTTCATAGAGATTGCCCACTCAACCACCAAAATAGTTACATTATTATTCCTACCCACTATAGATGGTTGTACCTTATCACCGGAACAATAAGATGTATTACAGAGAATCATAACCCATGCCGATGCACAGCACCACATATTTCCCCATTGTACATGATAATACAAGGAACAACTGGCACTGGTAAATCACATTTGATACAGGGAAATTTCAAGGGCACTCCATTCACGCATCAACCTCCATGGTGTATGCTTACTCCTCCTAGCTCCAACAAGACTTGCAACATTCAACATTTCTGGCACAACAATACACACGGGCTACACATACCAATAGCTGAAGTTACCCCTCTTTGAGGCCAAACCCTTGCTACATTTCAACAAGCCATGGTAGATGTGGAATACATACTAATCAATGAAATGAGTTTTATTGGCCCGAAATTGTTGGCCAACATAAATAGCTACCTACAGAAGCATTCCCCGCCTACAAGTGCGGGGTTTTGGAGGTCGTTCTATTATTCTAGTTGGAGACCTTGCCCAACTACCTCCAATTAAAGATACTCCCTTGTACATTCTAGGTACCTATGGCCACATGTTATGGTCACTTTTCAGAATATAATCATGCTTACTATTAACTTCCACCAATAAGGCACCACCCCTACCCACCACAATTTCTGGAGTTGACTACTAAATGTCAAGAACAGAATTACTACTGAGAATGACTGGAATAAACTAATTTCATGAAATCCTACAAATATCATCCCTGCAGAAATAACAAATTTCCAAACCACAACACACCTTTATGCTACAAATGCATTAGTAACCATACATAAGAAGCACGAATGCAGGACTCTTAACATGTCAATTTCTATAACTATAGCTAAATAAATGCGCTAGTTTATCCCAGGAAAAGCACCAACACACAATTAGAGAACAACCTATTGCTCTGTGAAGGTGAACAAGCAATGTTGACAACAAATATTTGGGTGCAAACTGGCCTTGTTAATGGTGCGCAAGGATAGATTGTTACTATGTTGTACAAGCAAGTAACCACCTCACCAAGGTTGCTCTTATATGTGGTTGTCAACTTCCCAAGCTACAAAGGCCCAGACTAAGACCCGGTGCATCTTATGTACATACCAGTTGCCCCATAACAAGAAGCAACCATCAAAAGCTACTGTTGGTTGCTCAAATGTGTACCCACATTTTAGATCTTAGAAAGGGCTGAGGTGTTTGAGACCACAATGGAACCGTCCCCAAGTTGTGGGACCTTGTGAGCTTGGGATGGATCTCTGGAGAAGGTTGGTTCCTCTATCTATTTCTACTACTACTGCTACTCCTAGTGTTGAAAGGGGAAACTAAGCTAAGAATGCCAAGGGACTAGGGAAAGAAGGATAACATGAAGTAAACTATACTAAAAGGTGATAACACTAGAAAAGAGGGATGAACACTATCTGTTCTGAGTGAGAATGACAGGGAATGCATGAAAGGAGGCTAGGAACGAGTAGATACAGTGAAATATGCATTCACTAGATCGTTCTCATGGAACACAACTAAGTATGGAACTGTAGGGGACTTGAAATAGCACAACTAACATACAACACAAAATAAAAGGAAATAAGAAGAAATGTAAACACGTTAGGATAAAGAGTAGTCACAAAATGATGCTTCTATTACTTCCGAGAAATGCATTGAGTAATTCTGATGATGAAGGAGGCTGATATCCACATGTAAGAGCCATACATAGAGGTCTGCAACTCAAAATATAGAAAATATGGTGTCCTTAGCAAAATGCATAAGGATCCAAAGTTTCCAACATAAAAATGAGCCTTTCTCTTACATTTATAGATGAATCCATGGAGGAAGAAGGGAAAAGGAGGGAAAACCCAAATTTGAAACACAAACACCAACAAAAAGCATTCAATGTCCTGTAAATCTACTTGAAATATGTGAAATACGCTTCCCCATGCCTGTTTGATGTGTTGAAGACAAAGGAGGGTGGATCATACCAAATTGGGTGGTTGGAGCAATCAGATCTACTCATCAATGTTCATAAATATTTTTCTCGTTTCTCACCTACCAAATCCACCAGAATTTGAATTTTGAATTTTCAACACTATAGTTGATGTTAGCAGCTCTCTGACAAGTCTAGGTGCGTGCCGATATGAGCTTTGTAGCAGAAGATATGGCTGTCGCCGAGTCAATGGCATACAAAAACACGTGGCATGCATTGATTGGCTAAGATGGTGGCCAAATGTACAACTATTTGTCATTTCTGCCACGTGTCAATCATTCATTTGTTACAAGGATTTGGTGCCCTACCGTGTGCTTGATCAAGTTATGTGCAACATACTTAAGTGTGTCAAAAGATGATTTAGAACAAAAGGGTATGAGGGAAGGGCACGCAGAGAAAATAGAGGAAGGCGTGGAGGGGGCACACGCGATGTGCGCAGAGAGATGAATGTACACGGGAGATGAAGCAAACTAGTGAGCAAAGAGCGTATGGTTAAGGAACAACTATTACAAAGTAATGGGTGTCGCACTTGCAAGGAAAGTGCCAATGACATAGTAGTAAGTGCGAGGCGTGCGGGATGGGAAGAAACTGACTAGGAAGAAGGTGAATGTGCGGAAGGTGGGTGCAATAGAAAGTGGAAGGAAAAAGGAAAGGGGCGTGCGGGTAAACTACGACTAATGGAATGTGCCAAGTGATTTTGAGCATGCACAATTCTTCAATGAATAACCTAGGGCCAGAATGTGTATACAAATTATCTAAATTGCTAAGAGATCTATTTGGATAATAGTTTTGGTGACTTTGGGGCCATCTTCCTGCTAAATGAAAGAGATCAGTAGCTTGAAGCATCTATTGGGCATGGAGTCTACTTGTTTAATCATGAAAATGCCCCTGTGATCACTTTGAGAATCATTTTTGCACTCTATTCTGAATCTTACAACTACTGAGAGAGGCTCTACATTCTGGAAGTAATAAAAGAGCACGTATAGGAAGCATGTGAGAGGAAAGAATTATGTACAAAAACATTGTGCGTGGAGCACACTTGGAGGAATTTAAACTACTTTAATATATACATCATGATGCAACAAACCTAATGGAAGGGTTTAAGATAGATCTCGTTTACTGGAATTTGTAGCATGCTTCCGTCTGGATGAGTTAACTCGAAAGAGTTAGGTTTTTTACAGGAACTGATGATGTACGGTCCACTCCAAAGTGCATCAAACTTTGAATGATGCCCTAGCTTAGCTCTGTCAGCATCCCATTTTAGAACTAGGTCCCCAAATTTGAAAGCTTGAGGTCTAGCCTTTCTGTTGAACCATTTCTTTGTTGCTTGTTGATGATGTTCTAGCTTGATCATGGTAGAATTTATGAGTTCTTCAAGATGATTTAGCTCCACCATTCTAATTTCTCTATAGTCAGCGCCTTCAAATTCTAGTTGTTGGGCAAGCACTAATGAATTTAGCTTGAGTGTCAAAGGAAGGGAAGCTTCCTTGCCATAGACAATCTTGTAATGTGAAGTTCCTATTACCTTTTCAACTGTGATTTTGTCTACCCAAAGCATGTGCAATACCTTCGTATGCCACTATTTTTGTCTGATGTTCATTGTGCATTTCATGATTCTGATTAGGTTCTTGTTTGTTGATTCTGCTAGACCATTACCCCAAGGGTAATAGTTAGAAGAGGTTTTCAGGTAAATGCCCAGACTTAGAGCCCAATCAGTGATTTTAGCACCAAGGAAGGCCTTTGCATTATCAGAGATAATGGTTTGAGGAATGCCAAACCTTGTGACTAAACCTTCAAGAAAGTCAAGGATGATTGCCTCAGTTAATTCCTTAAGCGTGATAACTTCTATCCATCTGGTGAAGTAATATGTAGTTGTCAGCACCCATTTATGTCCAGTGCTTGAAGGTGGATTAATCATGCCTATGAAGTCGAGACCCCATTATGAAAAGGGCTGATCCACTTGGATTGGTCGAGTGGAAGCACTTTCAATCTTTTCTTTCCTAAAAAGAAAGTGAATTATTTACACTTTGTGACCCACCTATGTGCATCTGTAAATAGGGTAGGCCAAAAGATACCTACCATTATGATCTTCATTGTTGTAGTCTTGGCAGAGAAGTGTCCACCAGAGAATCCATCATGAAATTCTGCTAACACTCTTTCAACACGCCCTTGATACATCTTAACAATACACCATCAATATTCCTTTTGAAGAGAAGTCCATTAATCAACACATAAGGGATGGATATAACCTTAGATGTATTCTCTTTGATTTATTTAAATCGGGAGGGTATGCATCCTTGGAAAGGAATGTGATCATGTCCTTCATCCAGTCACATGCTCTAGGGTCTATATTTTTTTCAAGTTCTACATGCGGAAGGTCTTCATCAAGAAATAATGAAGCCTCAGGTTCACTCTGCACATCCTCAAAGCAATTTGATTGTAGAGTGCACTACATCTCACTAGTTTCGTGGCCTTGATAGTCACATTTTATTCCATGATTTTGGTCACCCATCGTGATCTTTTCTCACTGATTTTTTCTCCCATGATGAAGTTTCTGACTGAAGAGTGGGAGACTAACACCTTGATATGATTTTTGGTGAGCATACTTTTAAATTTCTTGAGTGTGTGCATGATGGAAAATACTTTCTTCTCCATGTGACTGTATTTTAATTCATAATCTTTCAACATCTGGCTGAAGAAGGCCACTGGCTATTCCAACCCTTGTTCATTTTCTTGTGTTACGACAACAACAATTCTTTCATTAGTGCCATAAGCATAAAGGATGAAATCCTTTGAATAATTTGGGTTGATGAGTGTTGGCGCACAAGAAATCTCTTTCTTGATCTTGTTGAAGCTTTCTCTTCCTTTTGTTGTCCATCTAAGGCTATGTCCTTTTTGAGCATAAGGGTGATGGGCTGAACTAGTCCCATAAAGTTAGGGATAAAACACCTAACAAAGTGAATCTTTCAAAGGAAGGACTGCAAGGACTTTTTTGCAATGCAGGGAAAGATCTAGGATGGTTGAAACATGCTCAGGATCAATCGCGATGCCATCCTTTGAAACTACATGGCCCAAGAGCTTTCCCTGAGCCACCACAAAATTGCACTTCTTGGGGTTAAGAGATACCCAAAATTCTCTACATCTCTTAAATAATTTTTCTAGGTGCACCATGTGATCCGTGCTCTACTTTGAGAAGATAGTTATATCATCAAGGTAAATGAAGATGAACTCATTGATGTAACCTTTGAAGGAAATATCCATGGCACATTGAAATGTTGCGCCCACATTTGATAGACCAAAGGGCATTTTATGATATGCATATGTTCCCCACTTGGTTGTAAATGCTATTTTGAATTGATCCTCTTCCTTGACTAGGATTTGGTTGAAACCCAAATACCCATCTAGCATGGAGAATGTCTATGCGCTAGCTACAGTCTGCAAAATCTACTCCATTGAAGGCAAAGGATAATGATCCTTTAGAGATGCCTTATTCAAATCTCTAAAATCAACACAGAGTCTGATTTCACCATTTTTCTTGTGCACAGAACAAGATTCGTGACCCAGGTGGAATATTTGATGGGAAAGATAATTTTTTCCTCAATGAGTTTGGATAACTCCTTTCTCATGAGGGTTCTATTTTTGGATTGACTAGCCACTATATATGTCTGAAGGGCTTTATGCTAGGATAAAGGTCAATGGAGTGTTGAGAAAAACTTGGATCAAAACCTTTGAGGTCCTCATAATCCCATGAGAAAATATCACTGTATTTTTGATAGAGAGAGATGAAGGCCTGCTTCTCTTCATGCGAGCAAGTCTTGCAGAGCAAAATCTCTTTTCCGCGCTGTAATGGGAGAGAAGTCTTCTTTCTCGGAACACATGTATCTTTCTTCACCCTTGAACTCATCATCAGGGATGAACATTTCTCTAAGGTGACTAGCCCTTTAGGAAACCTATTTTTCTTCAGTCGTATTACTTGGTCACCATAGCTGTCATGCAAGTCATCTTGCATACTTGATGAAAATTTAGCTTCATTCTGGATAAATTGGATGATCAGTGCATCACTGTCGAAAATTGCTAAGCTGGTGTTATTGTTTGGAATGGATGGTTTGATTACCATATTAATGTGTTGAGTGTTTCCTTTGACAAATTCCTCAGTAGGAGAAAACTGTGAGCCGAGTGCAGCCATTTGGTCAGCTTCTTTGTTCATTCTGCGTGGGACTACTTGTAGATTAAGGGCATCAAATCTCTCAAGTAGGTCCCAAACTCTATGTTTATAATATTTAATAAGATTATTCTTTGTTTGGAATTTTTTGGTGACCTGGTGGATGATCAATTTTGTGTCCCAAAGATCTACAATGCTTTAATTTTCTTCTTTTCAGTAATGAGCAAGCCATGCACCAATGCTTCATACTCTGCCACATTATTAGAGCATGCAAACCTCAGCCTATGCACAAAGAAGAATTTCTCATCCTTAGGGGAAATGAGAACCACTCCTGCACGTGGGTCATTTTTGCTTCTTGATCCATCAAAGTATAACTTACATAGACCGGTTTGAACTTTGTCTCCCAAGAACATGCACGTGGAAGCGTAGCGTATTCTTCTAGAATGTAATAAGTACCAAGCCCAGTTTCATAGGCTTCCAGCCTTAAATATAGGGATCAAATTTGTGATGAATTACCGCCCATTCATCAAGTACTAGGTCTGGAACAGAGGGTGGAAGAGACTGCTCTTCAGGAACTAAAACTTGTTCTTCTTGGATAAGACAATTGGCTTAGAGAGGGGATGGGACATATGGCTCTACATGATAAGAAAATATAGTGTCATCTTATATGGTAAATCAGGGTACCATACCTTGTCTTGAGTAAGATATGAGAATAATCGAAGACAAGTAAACACCCACCTTGGCAAGAAATTCTCTCAAACATAGGGAAAATAGAGGAGGCAGTCAATGATTGACACATCTTGAGTAATTATCAGGCTTAGACATGCATGGAGGGTTAACTCAAGATCCTTGATGACTCCTAAGGTGGTTACAATTGAGCCATCAAGTTGTAGGAATCCTTTAGACAAAGGGCTATATTTCAAACCTAAGACATCAACTATCTTTTTAGGCATAACCGAAGTACTAGCACCTGAGTCAATCATGCAGTTATGCACTAGGTGTTTGCCTATAATCAAGGACATATAGAAGGGTGGGGTTTTAAAACTTTACTTACTTGTTTCTCCTCTTCTTGGTAGATTCTAACAGAAGCGCGTGGCTTGTGCATAACTGGGTCAGTGCGTGGGAGTTGTACCAGAGCTTCATGCAATAGGTCCCACTGAGATGGAATGGTCAAGGCATCCCACATTGTGATGTTTATGTTTGTTCTCTTCATCTAGTCAATAATGCTTGAATGAAAGCCCCCATCTTGTGTATTTGAGGAATAACATCCCTTCTTGACTGTTCAGGCATGGAAGCTTGAATTTTAGCTGGGGTAGAGGCTTGGCCTACCAAATGAGGAGTGCATGTTGTTTCAAATGGAACTTTATGAGGGGCCTCTTACACAGGGATTAGAGAGTTTTTACTGCACGATGCCTTGTCTGATTCTTTCTTCTTCTGAGGATCTGCTTGTGTTGCTGGGGGTATAACCTGCGTGTTTGATTCTAATATTCTTTTCTTGTATCTCGTGTTGTCCGCAACTTGGGCACGCGGTCTGTTTGTATCTTCTGTAGCTTGGTTGATTGCACAAAGTCCTATGCACCAATGAACATCAAATTAGACTCCGAAGGAGCTTTTGGTCATTCTGGATTATTTGCTTCATGGGCACTTATTGAGGGCTCATAGGATGAAGCATTTTGATCATGAAGGCTTGGGTGTGCACAACATTAGCACAATGGTACTGACTATGAGGCATTTTACAAGGGAAGTACCATTCTGACTCTTACGCCAAGTTGTTCAGAAATGGAACAAGTGCTTGACTATTACTTTAGGAGAGAGGTCGCGGGAGGAACGATTTGTAAGGTTAGATGTGCATTAGGCTGCCATATGTCATTTTGTTGATTGGGCACATATCTTGATTTCCATATTGATTCCACCAAGGCAATTGCTTTCCATGCACCTGATTTGAATTGCCTCTATACACTTGTGCTGTTACTTTTCTAATGATATGACCTTGTTTGATAAATTTCTGATCAAGACCTTCAATTATTCATCTTCCTTTTGCTATGATGGAGAATAGGATGTTGAGGCAACTAGTTGTGTGCACACTTTTTCTCAGGGATGGGAATAGGGGCCACAGAAGGTTGGGGTGCCTATGATATCTCTAGAAACCAGGGCATGGGCGGTCTAGGAGCCAACTTTCTCACCTAAATGAGACTATTTTTTCCCTTATTTCAAAGCTATAAGTAGCTGGTAAAGTGTTACCTCCCATAGATTGGATTATAACTAAAATATCACTGTTGAGTTCCTTCAGATAATAAAGGAAAGCATGTTGGGCTGTAGGTCTTACCACAAGAGGAATTCTATCCCAAGTCTTCTGAAATCTGATGTTGAAATCAGTCATCTACTCATTGGGCACTCTCCTTGTTGTTTTCAGTTGCTCCACCAAAGATAGGTGATCTGAATTTTCTTCAAAATAACTACATAGAGTTGTTCCCAACTCATCCCAAGTGCTAATAGATCCAAGTCTCAAGCCTCTATACCACTAAAGTGCTTTACCTTTGAAAGAGGTTGCAAATAACCTGACTGCTACATCATTATGTGTGATCAAATAGAGTGAACACACATTTTCTACATCCTGGATATGCTTTGAGGGGTGACTTGATTCTCACCAGTAAAGTAAGGAATACTCTTGAGCATGCCATTTGGCATATCATGCTACACAGCCAGGAGTAAGGGACTCCCTCCATCAAAGTTTGCAAAGTTTCTTAATGGAGGAGGTTGTTGATTCACCATTACAGGCACACAGGTTGTGTGTTTTGAGGAGGATTTGAATGGGCACGATGCGCTAGAGATAGAGATGCGCATGTGATCTTTTTGGAATGAACTATTCTCGGGGATAGCTGGAGGTATTCAAAATAATCTTCAATTGTTGCACTTCTTCTTGTGTGCACTCTTCTCATGAAAGTTGTTCGCTCGACTTCAAACGGAGATTTTAAAATATTGGGAGTTGCCAAATGTGTTTGAAATGAGCCTCTTCAAAGGTTGAAACACTAAGTTCACATACTGTAACTTAGAGATATGAAATTTGAGATTTCAATCTTTGGTCCCACTGTGCATGCTAGAATGAGTTGGTTTCTCAAATGTGCATCCGTGTCTTGATCTCGGAAAGGGCCGAGGTGTTTGAGACCACAATGAACCGTCCCCAAGTTGTGGACCTTGCGAGGTTGGGACGGATCTTCGGAGAAGGCCGGTTCCTCATATCTATTTCTATCAAGCATCTCTACTCCTAGTGCTTTGAAAGGGGAAACATAGCTAAGAATGCCAAAGGACCAGGAAATAAGGATAACATGAAGTAAATTATACTAAAAGGTGATAACACTTAAAAGAGGGATGAAAACTATCTATTAGAGAGAATGACAGGAATGTACAAAACGAGGGTAGGAATGATTAGTACAGTGAAAATACATTCACCGATTGTTCTCATGGAACACAACTAAGTATGGAATTATGGGGGACTTGAAATAGCACAATCAGCATACAACATAAAATAAAAGGCAAGAAGAAGAATGCAAACATGTTAGGACAAAATCGTAATAATTATTGAAAATGCGGGAGGACTACTACGTTTTTAAAAATGCGGATGAAGTCATATGCGTGAGGGTTTTGAAAGCACGGTTTCAGCAAAATATAGCAAATATGGTATCCTTAGCAAAATGCGCCTAATGTCTTTCAAAGGATTGCGTTTAGCCACTAATGAACCGGAAAAGAGAAAATGTGACCATTGGAGGTAGTTTTGGATCTGAGCACAGGCGAAGCATGTTGTAAAGATTCCTCCTGACAAAAATGTGGGGCCTCAGCCTGCATGTGATCTGATTTTTAAAAGTACAAAAGATGTTGAAGGGGTGACCCACTTACAGGTGCCTGACGGATGTCTGCATAGAGCTCTAGAGAAAACCAATCTGGCCCTTGTCGGAAAATTTTTGGGGTCACGACCCAATGTGGACACTATTAGAAAATGGGCCATTCGCAGATGGAAACCAAAAGGGGATTTGATTATCACCACCATGGCAAAGGGATTTTTTCTGCCCGATTTAATCTCCAATCTGATGTTGACTCGGTCTTGTTGGGTGGTCCCTGGTGTCTGGGAAATATGGGACTGTTTTTAAAAAAATGGTATCCTGGATTCAATCCATATGTTGAGAATATTCATGCCATACCCATCTGGTGTAGACTCCCAGGGCTACCCCTGCATCTATGGGATGATGAAATCCTCCTTCATATAGCCAAATCGATTGGTTCACCTATTGGCTGGATGGGCCCACGAGAAATAGGTCAAGGCTGGCATTTGCTAGGTTCTGTGTCTCTATTGAAATGGATCAAGAGCTTCCTGATCACATTGTTCTGCAGTCCAAATTTGGAGTATGGAAACAACAAATAGAATATGAAGCTTTCCAACTAAGATGTAGCAAATGCCACAGATTAGGCCACTTTGCCAACAAATGTCCTGATCAAACAGTTCAAAAGCTAGAAATTCTCTCAGATATTCCTGAAGCTCAAAGATAAAAACAGATGGATAAGGTGGATAAAGAGCCGCTAACTGATCCAACTACTGGAAATAGACGTTTGCAGAGGCATTCCAGGTTAAAAGAAAGGAAAAAAGGATTTAAGGTGAAGAGGCCACCGGTTTATAGAAAACTATGGAGACCTAAGAAACTGGTTGAGACTCAACAGAAATCGATCTGGGTCCGAAAGAGGAAGAAAACAAAAGGGAGATGTCAGTGGATTCAGCATTGAACACTTTGACACCAAATCTGGTAAAGTTGAGCATGGAGGTTGATGAAGAAAATGAAAAAGTTATCATTTCTCTCTCTTATATGGAAGAAGAGATAGAAAAAATCACTGCTCATCAAGAGCTGTTAAATAGAAACAACTCTCTGGAGAAACTCAAAATGAGACAAGGAAAAGTCAAAGAGGATCTAGAATCCATTGCACGAGATCTAAACCAAGATAAAGAGGATACTGATATGGAGGAGTTGGCTCCTAAAATGGATAAACAGACTGATATTGCCACAGGAAAAGAGGATGGGGAAATTACCCCCATTAGCAAGGAAAATATATCAGATTGTGATAATGATGGATTCATCTTAGTGAAAAGAAAGAAAAGAGGTCTAAAAAGTCTGGAAGAAAGTCCGGAATCACTCTATAGTGAGAAAAAAGCAGCTTGGAAGCTAGGAAGCTTCCACCTCAAGAATCACAAGGGCCACTGCTAGAAGAACTGCAAATATTGGAGTCACATATAGAAAAGGCAGGCTATCAAAGAGAGAAGCAAGAGAAAAAGAGACTGAAAAAGAAATTGCAGATGGTACACAAAGAATTCTGAACCATCCGGCAAATGCATCTCCAATTTTTTTTAATGAAGGTTATTTCTTGGAATGTCAGAGGCCTCAATGGGGGGCCTAAGAAAAGAATGCTAAAGGAAATTAAAAGATCAAACAAACCCAGCATTCTTCTTATTCAGGAAACTAAAATGAAAAGTAAGGCAGTTGAAGACTTCAAAAGATATTTCTGGGAGAACGCTGCCTTTGCTGCTGTTGATTCTCAAGGGGCTTCTAGAGGCTTAGTGATCTTTTGGGATACCAAGATTGTTAACGGTAAGGTACTCTCCTCCACCCAGAACCATTTAGCTATTATTTTTAAAAGTCTTGAAAATAATCATAGCTAGATTCTGTCTAATATTTACGCGCCCAATACTGCTACTGGTAAAAGAAATCTATGGAAAGAGTTAACCTTGTTCCGAAGCAATGTTGAAAACATGAACTGGTTGGTTATGGGAGACTTCAATACTCCTTTGAATCGGGAGAAAAATTTGGGGGAAGCTCTGAATTCTCCCTTGGTATGGAAGAATTTGCTGGCTTCATTTCGACTCTTAATCTTATGGACATAGAGCTTCATGGCAACCAATTTACCTGGTCCAACAGAAGGTTAGGGGAGAACTTAATCCAGGTTAAACTTGACAGAGCTCTTATTTCTACAAATTGGATTCTGGACCAGAATTTTCATCTTTCTTCTCTCCCCAGAACGGGCTCTGATCATAATCCAATTGTCCTAAATTTCTTCAATTGGACAAAACCTTTTCATGGTAATTTCAAATTTGAGAAAATGTGGTTCGAGCATGAAGATATTCTGGACAGAATTAAAGAGTGGTGGTTTTGGGAAGGCACAGGGATGGCCCAATTCAGGCTTCTACAGAAGTTGAAGAATGTTAAACAAAAGATTAGAATTTGGAATAAAGAGGTTTTTGGAAACATTTTTGAAAAGAAGAAAGAACTTAAGCAACAGCTAGAAGAGCTTGAGCTAAATGTTTCCATGAAAGGTATGTCTCTAGAGGATCATCAACGGAAAAAAAAATCCTCTCGATCTGCATAATATAAACAGCCATGAAGAATCCTTTTGGAGAATGAAGTCTAGAGCCCTTTGGCTTAAAGCAGAGACAGAAATACAATTTTTTTTCATTTGACAGCCCTCAAACATAGAGCTTGTAACAGAATATCTGAGGTTGCTAAAGGAAATGGAAACATTACTAAGGATCCAGAGGACATCAAAAACAAAGGCACTTAATTTCTACAAGAACCTCCTCACTGAGAATAACTCCTACAATGAACAAGCGGCCTCTTTCCTCTTAGACTCCATTCCTAATAATCTGATACCTGCTGAGAGATTTAAAAGTCTTTCAAAAATTGTCACCATTGAGGAATTAAAAAAGGCTTTTTTTTTTAGAAGGGGATAAGGCTCCAGGTCCAGATGGATTTTCGGCTAACTTTTACCAAAGATGTTGGGAAATATGCTCTGAAGATCTCTTGAAAGCTGTTAATGAGTTTTACAGAACGGGAAATCTCATTAAAGAACTAAATAATACACACATTGTGCTTGCCCCGAAAAAGTTGGATGCAAAGGACTTCAAAGATTTCAGGCCTATCAGTTTAGTTAATGTTATATATAGGATTTTCACAAAGATTCTCACCACTAGAATGCAACCTATTCTTATGGAGATCATTTCACAATAGCAGAGCGGATTCATCCAGGGAAGAATTATTCAAGATGGAATTATCATGGTTCATGAAACTATACATTCTATGGATAAAAGTAAAAAGGCGGGGATGGCCATCAAACTAGACATGCATAAAGCTTTCGACAGAGTCTCCTGGAGATTCATGGATGAGGTCTTATCCAAGTTTGGTTTTCAAATCAAATTCAGAAAAATCATTCACTCTTGTATCTCTACCTCTAGATTCTCAGTGGTTGTTAATGGGGAACCTGTGGGTTTTTTTGCCAGCAATAGAGGTATCCGGCAAGGCGACCCAATTTCCCCTCTATTATTCATTATTATGGCTGACAGTTTAAGCAGATCTATTTCCAAAGCTATTGGCATTGGCATGATAAAAGGCTTCCTCCAACTTCTGGCAATCAGATCTCCTCACACCAACAGTTTGCTGATGACACTCTGCTTCTCCTGATGGCCTCTATCATTGAGGCAAAGGCTATCAAAACTGTCCTTAGATTTTATGAGGAAGCCTCGGGACAAAAAGTTAATTTTGACAAAATCTCTATTTATTTCTTCAATACTCCTTTGGAAAGGCAAAGAAAGATTGCTAATATTCTAGGATGCACTATTAATTCTCTACCAGCTACTTACTTAGGTTTACCTTTAAGTACTGGAAAGATTTCTGTGGAGGTATGGAATGATCTTATTAAGAGATTTCAAAGAAAGTTGGCTGGCTGGAAAGGAGCTGTTCTTTCAAGTGTAGGAAAGTGCCTTTTGGTTAAAAGCACGCTCCAAAACTTGCCTATTTACATCATGTCAATGTTCAGCATGCCTGCAGCAGTGATGAACAGTATTGAGAAGATTCAAAAGCACTTTTTATGGCACGGTACTGAGGACAGATTCAGATATCATCTTGTGGCTTGGGAGCAGGTATGTAAACCTAAGAGACTTGGGGGGTTAGACATCAAAGATATCAAACATATGAGTACTTCCCTTATTGCAAAATTAGGATGGAGGCTTATAAAAGAGCACAAACCTTGGACAGAGTTGGTTAAGATCAAATATCTTTCAAACCAAAACAAGATTTCCTTCATATATGATCAGTCTCTCCGAGTGGTTCTATTTTCTGGAACAACCTTCTTCGCAGCAGACACATTCTCTCTCAGGGGTGTAGCTGGAAGCTTGGAGATGGACAAAACATAAACTTCTGGACTGATAAGTGGACTGATTCTAACTGGATTTCTGCTTATGATCACATTAAAGACAACTTAATTACAAAGTATGGGCACAAAATCCAGGGGTACATTGAGAGGGATGGAAACAAAAGAAAATGGAAACAACTAAAAGTGGAGAATGATAGTATACAGGCTGATATTTCATCTTTACATAATCAACTTTCTCTAATCCATATAAGTAATCAAAATCTTAAGGATGAACTCATCTGGAAAGATTCTTTTGATGGGGAATACTCTGTTAAATCAGGATATAATTCTTTCTTTGTATCCATGGAAAGTGAAATTAAGTGGCACAAGCTGTGGATGCCGGAGTTAACCCCTAGAGTGAACTTCTTTTGGTGGCTAATTATTAATGGCAAGATCCTAACTAATGACAACCTCATCAAGAAGGGATTCATCATGCCGAATAGATGTTGCATGTGTCAGAAAGAGGCAGAAGATATAAAGCATTTATTCCTCCATTGTGAGATTTCTTCCAAAATTTGGCAGCTTGTTTTTGCAAAATTTAATCTGAGATGGATTTTTCCCCTTACCTGTCTTCAGGCCTAGGAACAATGGGACTCTCCGTTTAAGCATTGTGTGGTGAAAATATTGTGGCAACTTGTTCTACCCCACACTATGTGGAGAGTTTGGAAGGCTCGTAATGATAACATTTTCAGAAACAATAGACAGGCATGTAACAAAGTCTACAAGGAAATTATCATTGCTGTGCAAGATAATATTGCTAGATTTAAACCCCTAAAAATAGGCTTTACCCGGAGAATGAAGAATACATCCTGACTGATTGGAATATTGACACTGTCAATAAGAATAACAATGGTATTGATAGAAACACAGTCCGATGGATTAAGCCTCCCACTGATTGGCACAAGTTAAATTTTGATGGGGCCTCAAAAGGCAATCCGGGGACTCTGGAGGAGGGGGAGTCATCAGAGATCAAAGAGGTTGTTTTGTTGCTACTTTTTCTAGGAGAATGGGTAGGCAGACTAATCATTATTCTGAAGCCCTGGTGGCTCTTTGGGGTATAAGACTTACCAGAGATTGTAATATTCTGAATATTATAATTGAAGGTGATTCTCTGAATATCATCAATCTTTTAAATAAAAAGCAACACCCCAGCTGGTCTATCAGGGATTTTATTGGGGAAGCTATTGATATATGCAAGAGCTTTGAAAATGTTCAAATCACCCACACCTATCGGGAAGGAAATAGGGTCGCTGACAGTTTGGCTAACCTCGGTGTTAATAATTCCTTTCAAACTTGGCTTAGGGGGGACGTTCTGCCCACTCAAATCAATAAAGCCATAATCATTGATCTACATGGTAGTGAAAATCAACACTAACGGCTATAATTTGGACGCTAATGTGCGGATCCTCAAGTACATTATGATGACATCACATAAGATATGGATGATTGATGCGATCTATGCGGGATGGACTGTCATCATTTCTTGGCATAGGAGGAAAGCCGAGGAGTGGGGCAATAATGACAAGTATGGCATAATAATTAAACCTACTTTCACAGAAAAGGAAAGATTCAAATACCAACATCAAAGCTCTACCTGTCCCATAGTGGTAGCTTTTTTACCGTTGAGAATAGGAAAAGGAGCAGAGGAAACATGGGGGGTCCGCCTTGCAAAACTGAACCGACCCACAATCCTGCATGGAAAGAGAATACGGAGCTTTGGAATTACCTACAAATCGGGGTCTGTCTAATTTAATTGAAAGGATTCAAGGCTTTGACCAAGACATTTCTATCAGATTCACCCAGGGATGGAAGAATAGGATTGTCAAATACAATAACATGGAGATTGAAATCACGGAAGAGCTCATCACCCGTGCATCACGGGCCTCAGCCTGGAGGGCACCAAATTCTTCAATAAGAAGGTGGACAGGGAGGTGGAGACCAAGAAATTCCTGGACGAGGGGGAGAATCTTGAATTCATGACTGCTGCATCAAGGTGGCGTCGATTCCTGAGCCTTTTGCTGAGCTTGCCAGGATGGTGGTTAGGTATGTAACTCTTGAAGGAAGATTTGTGACTATACCTCAAAAACATTTGATATTTCTAAATCACTTTCGTAGAAATATCATCATCAGCTTTCCTCACTATTTGATAAACTCATTGGAGAAATCAATTAGGGAAGTTCAGAGCCACTCTAGGGCTGTCCCTTTGCACCAGGGACTTATCCTCCTGATCCATCACCACTTTGTTCTAGCTGCCCCCGTGAATCCTACCCCACCTCCTTCCTCCATACCTCCACCTACTCGCACCGCTTCCACTCCCCCTGCTGAAAAGAAAGATTGAAGCTGCTGCTTCCAACAAGAAAAGAAAGAGCATCAAAGCTAAAATCCCTACTTCCCAATGGGTCCTAAGGAGCCACAAAGACCTGGAACTTGCTGAAAACCTCCTGCATATTAGTAAACCGGTGGAGGAGCCCAAGGAGGAGGAATTGATGGACAGAGTGGACAGATTAGAAAAGGAGATACAAGAGCTCAAAGGGACTATAAAAAATATGGAAAGAGCTAAGGGAAAAGGGATTCTTCAAAGTGATGAGGAAGAGGGGGTTATTGCTGAAGTCTTCAAGAAGTTACAGTCCTTAGATGGCAGAATGGGGAATGCTAAAAGTCGCAATGACTGCATATTGTCTGCCCTCAAAAGCATTTATAATTTCATTGAACAACATGTTCATAGTGTCTCATAGTTTAAGTGGGGTTAATGAGGACATTTGGGGCCCTAAAGAGAAAAGGGATATTGTAATTGCTCAGGTGGATATGAAAGACTCCTCTCAGGCCACTGCCATTACCTTCTTCATGTCGCTGCAGGCTATCAAGACCAAGATTGACAGGGCTATCAAGTAACGGGTTGCTGTGATGCTATTTTTTGGCTGTGAAGTTGCTTTGTTATCTGGCGGTTCTGGCGCTGTTTTTGGTGGAGTTCTATATGTTGTTTCTCTTTTGGTTACTTTTTGATCTTTTCTGCTTCTTTTTGGATCATTGTACGTTTGGATCCTTTCTTCACTTATATTGTCATATTTGGCTATTGAGCCCTCTTTGGTTGGCAGTTTTGCCCTTCTCTGGGCTGTTTCTCTCACCTTTACTATCTAGCTTTTGAGCCCTTTTGTATACAGGGTATAGTCCCTTCAAAACTATTTGCCCTTAATAAACTGAATCTTTCATTCTAAATTCTCAAAATCTCTACAAAGTAATCGTAGCTTGGCGGTTTTTACTTTCCTTACCTTGATATGCAACTTGTAAAGTATCCCATGCAGTCTTTTCTTGACTCACTGCTACCACTCTTGGAAGAATGCTTTCATGCATTTCTGATGAATATAGAAAAGATCTTTGCCATCCTTCTTTCGTAACTCCTTCAAAGTATCTTTCTCTGCTTGAGAAAGTGCAGTATACGTTGCTGCATTTGTGGGCTCTGTGTACCCATCTTCAACGATCTCCCACACGTCTTGAGATATGAATAGCGCCTTCATGGTCAACGACCAGTATTCGTAATTCTTTCCATTAAATTGTGGCATCTGCATGCCGGATGTAGAAGCCATAGCTTGCTACCAATTTAATAAGCTGCTGGAATAACCTTGCTCTGATACCAATTTGTAGAAAATCTGCAGTCTTATACAACAAACAACATAAAATAAATAAACAGAATACTTAAATAACTTGCATAAATAGATGAATATTCGAACCAGCACTGCTGTGCATAATCTCCATTAATAAAATCTTCATCGAATCGAGCTTCACTCTTTACAATCAAGTGTGCATGCAACCGTGTGCTTTCAATGCACATCCTTCCTTGCTTGTACAGATTTCACACCTTTGTGTGTGCATACAAAGCAATTACAATTGTTTTTATTTAAATAAAATAACTCACCCACTAACATCTCTTCAACTCGAGCATTCTAAATCTAAACTCATGCTTTAAAACAGATTTAAATACTATGCATGATTTAAAACAGATTTATTTGAATTAAATCTAATGATAAAAATAAGATAAAGCTAACTTAACTAAAGCAAACTAAAACAAGACTAAAGCTAAAATTATCTTTCCTAAAAAAGCTACGGTTGGAATTAAATATGCATCACATGCATATTTCCAACACTCCCCTTAATTTCAAATTGTAGCTTTCACTCTTCTAGAGTTGTGTTTGCTTTTTCAGATCTGCCATGTGCAGGATCACAAACTCCCAAACAATCTCTCAAATATTCGAAAACTTATTTTGCTAAATCCTTTGTAAAAATGTCTGCAAACTGATCTTCGAGATCTACAAAATTCAAGATGAATTTCCTTGTTGTTTACCAGCTCCCTGATGAAATGATACCTCATATCAATATGCTTGCTCCTCTTATGAAAAACATGATTTTTGGACAATGTTATGGCTGAGTTGTTGTCACAAAAAAATATGTGTAGCTTCCTCTTGTTTCTGTTGTAAATCTATCAACACTCTTCTCATCCAAACAGCTTGACATGCTACTCCTGTTTTCTGCTACTACATACTCTGCTTTTGCTGAAGATAACATGACAATGGGCTGCTTCTTTGATGCCCATGAAACCACTCTGTTCCAAAGTGAAAAGTATAGCCGGATGTGCTTTTCCGATCATCTATACTTCCAACGCACTGTCACTATCTGTATAACCAATGAGTTTTAACTCATCTGAACTTGAATAAAGAATTCCATGATTTCTTGTTCCACGTACATACCTCAAAATTATTTTTCCATCTTGCCAATGTGAATATTTTGGAGATTCCATGAACCTTGATATGAGGCTCACACCATACATGATATCAGGCCTTGTGGCCATCAAATACATAAGACTTCCAACCAACTTTTTAAACAATGTTGGATCCACAAATGATCCTTCATCCTCTTTGCTCAACTTCAAACCTACTACAACTGGTGTTGGTGCTGGCTTACAATTCAACATGTTAAACCTTTTCAAAACGTCACTTGCATACTTTGCTTGTGAGATAAAAACTTCACCTTCTGATTGTTGAACTTCAATACCCAAAAAATAATGCATAAGACCAAGATCTGTCATCTCAAACTCCTTCTTCATGGCTGATTTGAATGACTCTGTAGATAGATTTCCAGTAATGATCAAATCATCTACATATAAACAAACAATTAAAATTTTACCTTGTTCATTTATCTTGGTGTATAAGGTAGGCTCACTGCTGACTCCTACTAAAACCATTCTCAATCAAATAAGAATCTATTCTTTGCCCAAGCTCTAGGTGCTTGCTTGAGACCATAGAGCGCTTTCTTCAATCTGTATACTTTTCCTTCATGACCTTCAATCTCATAACCTTCTGGATGATTTACATAAACTTCCTCTTCAAGGAATCCATTTAAGAATGTTGATTTAACATCCATCTAATAAATAGGCCATTTGTTTTGAGCTGCAATTACTAAAACCATTCTTACCGTATCCAAACGTGCTACTGGTGCAAATGTTTTGTTGTAGTCAACTCCATATTGCTTTGTGTAAAACCTCTTGCAACCAACCTTGCTTTGTGTTTCTGTACTTTTCCATCAGCATTGTATTTTGTCTTGTAGACCCACTTGACTCCTATCACGTCCTTTCCTTTTGGAATATCCATTAGCTCCCATGTCTGATTCTTCTCTATAGCATCAATCTCATCATCCATGGCTTTTTCCCAAACTTCATTCTTTATAGCCTCTTCATAATATACTGGATCTGTAGCTTGAGAAAATAATGCAAAACTGAAAATGAATTAGTTGTATCAACATTATAAATCTCACTTAGACTTCTTGTTTTCCGCTGCACAGGTGTATTCGATGCAGGACTATTTTTGGTGATGGAGTAGCTTCTGGTGTTCCCTATGGTGTCTCTTGCATGGCTGAAGATGGCTGAAATCTTGGTGACCTCCTGATTGTAGATGGAGGTGTAGCTTGTGCTACAACTTGTGGTGTATGTCCAATATTTGTAGATACAATAGCTTGTTTCTCTAAAGTTTCATCTTTCATATCATCATGTGGAATAGATGTTGCTATACTCACTATTTTCTCTATACTTCCATCCCATGCTTCATTCTCAATAAACTGTACATCCCTGCTGATCACAACCTTTCCAGTGATTGGATTGTACAACTTGTATGCTTTTGTATTCTCTGAATACCCAACAAAAATACATTTTTCTCCTTTGTTGTCTAACTTCTTCCTTAGCTCATCAGGTACATGTGCATATGCTACACAACCAAAAACTCTGAAATGTGAAACACTGTGTTTCCTATTAGTCCATGCTTGTTGAGGAACCATGTTCCTAACAAGTTTCATTGGACACCTGTTCAAAATATAAACAGAAGTTGCTACTGCATCGTCATCGCCCAATACTCATTTGGAAGATGTTTTTCCTTCAACATGCTTCTCGCCATCTCCATGATGGTTCTATTTTTCCTCTCTACCACACCATTCTGTTGTGGTGTATACCTGTAGTAAACTTTGCTTGTGTATACCATGATATTTGCAAAAATTCATAAACTCATTAGAAACATACTCACCTCCTCTGTTTGTTCTAATAACTTTGATGTAGTATCCACTTTGCTTCTCCACTAATGCCTTGAACTGCTGAAATGTATCAAAGGCATTTGATTTATTTCTCAAAAAATAAACCCATGTCTTCCTTGTGTAATCATCAATGAATGTCATAAAATAAATACAACCTCCAATAGAAGCTGTCTGCATAGGTCCACATAAATTTGAATGTACAATCTCAAGTGGTGCACTTGCTCTTGCTGTTTTGCCAACTGGGAATGAATCTCTGTGTTGCTTTCCCAAAATACAACCTTCACATACCCTTTCAGGTTTCTGAATCAATGGAAAACCTTTAACCATATTTTTTCTATGTAATAAATTCAAACCTCCAAAATTCAAATGTCCATACCTTAGATGCCAAAGCCATGTTTCATCCTTCATGACTGAATGAAAAGCTGATTGTGTTCCTTCAGCGTAGGACTCAACTATATTTATGTAGGAATCAGCGTAGGACTCGCTTACTATAGTGCAGACCTGATTTTCATTGGCGCAGACTCATCTGTTTGAGCGCAGACTCAACAAAAGACTGATTTGGCTTAATGCATGACTTTGCTGCAAACAAGATCTGATTTCTTCTTTTTTCCAAGTTTTAAAATCAATGGAAACATCCTATTGTTTCTCATCTTCACTTTTGCAATCAACTGAGTGCTAGGAGCTTTGTCCACAATCACGCACTCATTGTCTTCCATATAGACTCGGTATCCTTTCTGTACCAGTTTTCCAATACTCATAAGGTTATGTTTCAAACCTGCAACGTAGTAAACATCTTGCATACTTTTTTGTTCCCCTGTCTTGTTAGAATACTAACTATGCCTTTTCCTTTTACAGACACAATATTGTTATTTCCAAGAGTTACATCACTCTTAATTGAATCATCCAAACTAGAAAACAAATCTAGATTACCTATCATGTGATTACTGCAACTGAATCCAAATACCATACATCACATGGACTCTCTTTTGAGAAATTACATTCAATAGGGGATAAATAATTGCTTCGAAATCCTTGTGCATGCAATAAACATAGGTTTAGAAATAGAAATTCCAACCTGATTTTGATTTTGTCTCTCCTAATCATATTGCTTTTTCTTGCAATCATAAGCATAGTGCCCATACTTTTTGCAATAATGACACTGAACATGATACTTATCTTGTCTCTGACCATAACTCTGTTCTTGATTTTGTCCTCTTCCACTTGAGTTTGATGAACCGATGCCACGTCCTCTGGATGGACTTCTTCCTCTGCCTCTTAGGCTGAAACTTCCTCTTCTTTTGCCATGACTACCTGTTGTTTGAGATGCAAAAGCCTGATCTACACTTGCATGTGATCTATTCATCCTCTGTTCATGATTGATTAGTGATGCATGCAACTCATCAATAGAAAAATGACTCAGATCCTTAGTTTCTTCAATAGCAAAAACTAAAGGATCAAATTTCGTAGGCAAACTTCTAAGCAATTTTTCAATAATCCTTCTATCTTCAAGAGTCTCACCATGGGATTTTATTTGATTGACTAAGCCAACTACATAAGTAAAAAATGATTCTACGAAATCGAATCTTTCATTGCTAAATTCTCAAAATCTCTACGAAGTAACTGTATCTTGGCGGTTTTTACTTTCTTTACCTTGATATGCAACTTGTAAAGTATCCCATGCGGTCTTTTCTTGACTCGCTACTACCACTCTTGGAAGAATGCTTTCATGCATTGCCTGATGAATATAGAAAAGAGCTTTGCCATCCTTCTTTTGTAACTCCTTCAAAGTATCTTTCTCTAGCTTGATAAAGTGCATTATACGCTGCTGCATTTGTGGGCTCTGTGTACCCATCTTCAATGATCTCCCACACGTCTTGAGATCTGAATAGCACCTTCATGGTCAACGACCAGTATTCGTAATTCTTTCCATTAAATTGTGGCGTCTGCATGCCGGATGTAGAAGCCATAGCTTGCTACCAATTTAATAAGCTGCTGGAATAACCTTGCTCTGATACCAATTTGTAGAAAATCTGCAGTCTTATACAACAAACAACATAAAAGAAATAAACAGAATACTTAAATAACTTGCATAAATAGATGAATATTCGAACCAGCACTACTGTGCATAATCTCCATTAATAAAAGCTTCATCATACTCAGAGCTTCAACTCTTTACAATCAAGTTGTGCATGCAGCTGTGTGCTTTCAATGCACATCCTTCCTTGCTTGTGCAGATTTCACACCTTTGTGTGTGCATACAAAGCAATTACAATTGTTGTTATTTAAATAGAATAACTCACCCACTAACAACTCTTCAACTAAGCATTCTAAATCTAAACTCATGCTTTAAAACAATTGCATGCTATGCATGATTTAAAACAGATTTATTTGAATTAAATCTAATGATAAAAATAAGATAAAGCTAACTTAACTAAAGCAAACTAAAACAAGACTAAAGCTAAAATTAGCTTTCCTAAATAAGCTACGGTTGGAATTAAATATGCATCACATGCATATTTCCAACAAAAAATAATTAGATTAGCTATTAATCTGAATCCCCAGAAATTCATGGGTTGGTATAGTATTTTACAATCATTCTTAGCATAAAGAATTAAATGGTCCATTTGCTGCAGCATACCTTCTCGAGCCGATCAGAACAACAAATGGGTGTAGTATGTAGGACCATGCAGATGGAATAGTGAGGACCTCTTCTAATAAAAGAGATGGATTTAATTATTCCGGATAACATATTTGTCTCTTTCAACACTCTAATATTGTTAAAACATATGATGATGAAATTAATTGAAATGCTCTTATCATGATTGGAGGAACCATTACTGGTTGAAAATCATGTGAGATCTATGAGCCCAAGGATAGTGGCGATTAGCAACGCAGAGGTGATTGCATAAATCAATCAAGGTAAGATGTGTTTTGTGTATAACCTTGATTCTCCTTTGCAAAATAAATCACATATGTGTCGTGGTTATGATACTCTCGCCTTCCCGAGTACCAATATGACTTGGTCATTCTTAGAAAACTTGTATTGCTGTATGAATGTTCTAGTTAGTCTTCCTTAAAGGGTTTTCTTGTAATTGGATTAACAAAGAACATAATCGAAAATAAAGTTCTTATTTAACCCATCCATAGTCAAATAACATAAAAGCTAAATCTATTATGTACTCATCACCACATATCTCTGTGTTTCATCTTTTAAAAAAATTGGCCACGCCACATGTTGGAACACACTGAATGGATGTGATTCAAAATTTGTAGCCCAATGTTAAAATTCATGCAACAATTTTTTGTCAACCTAACTATTATTTTGAACATGTTATAACTTCATCTGGATGCGGGACAACAAAATGGACCAACTCGACACCACATGCCATGGTTTTTATGGCTCCCAAATTTGATGAAATCTTCGCTTCAAAGTATAGAAACCAAATATTTGTTATGAAACAAAGACCAAGGTGTGTATTAAATTTTTCCGATCTCCACGATACATTTTTAAAAAAATTCTCACTATCGGAGGTGAGTCTCAATCTAAAATTACAACTTATGTTCTTCTCTCAAACATCTATGCGAGATGGAGAAATACCACCACAATTAGAATCTGGGAATTGCATTTACCGCATCTACCACGTAACTATTTCTTCTTTTTATTGTCTTGAATTTATTTTAAATACTTTTCTCCTTCTCGTTATTTCAGCCATATTCTCTTCTTCACTACTGTAAAGGGAAATGTAAATTTTACATCATTGTTATGAAACATGCCAATTTAGCGTATAAGACTTTCCCTCCGAAATCCATAATGGGATTTGTTTCGATGTAAACATACCCTACCTATCTTAATTCTCAGTTGATGCAACATAAATGTCTTAGAAGGAGAAACCAATCTTTTGGATTTACCAATGTTGTTACCATTGTTGTAAGAGCAAGGGCTATGAAAGAAGGGAATTTTTGTTCATTTCATAAATGTCTTGTTGCGACTTTTGAACTTTTAAGAATGTTGTTTTTTAATGACAACAAGTGTTGAGAAGGCCAAAACCTTTCTATTTGCAATTGTGTTTATTTGTTTATCAAATTCCAAAATAAGTTCCCCTTTATCCAAGTTCCCTTCATGTATTAAGTTGTACAAACCTATAAAATATAGAATCCTCTCGAGGAATCTACATACAGCAGACCTTAACCACTTCGCATTCTTATACACAATACCCACGAAAGCACTCCATAGGTAATATTTTCATTTCCATATAAAATACTAGTACGAAACTATGTTTTTGTAATGTAGATTGAAGGTTTCTTGCAGTCGACCTTCTTCAAGATTATTTATTTCATTTACTATAAATTTATAAATAACTTAATATTCCCTAATATTCTACTAAAAAAATTTCTACATGGAAAACTAAAAAAATGATTATTCATGATATCCTCTCTCCCTCATAATGGGACATATGACTATCACATGTCTAATTTTTTTCACTATTTAACAAAATCGATTCATTTAAAAGCCAAAAACAAGTAAAATGAGAAGAGATTCATTCACATATCTACCTCTCACAACCATACATTGCAATGAAGCTCGTAGAAGTATACATTAAAAGTATTAAGTTTTTTTGTGATAAAACACATCTCGATCAGCCTTAAGCTTTGTTAAATACATATGGCTATCATATCAAATGATAATTTAAGGTCTACCATATTCAACAGAAATATAGCCTTGATGTACCATGTCCAAACAAATATGTTTTACCATCTCTACTATCACTCTCTATAGCACTAGGCACAAAGCTTCTCTATAGATCTTCCTGTGTTACATAAAAATATAAACATCTATTTGTATGAAACGTAATATTGATTAAATGCTTTGAACAGCTGATATTATGTCAACATATGTCTTTTATTCTATGCTTCTTTAAGAATCCAGATTACTCCCTCCAACTAAGAAATAATCACTTAAATTTCTACCCATACTGATACTATAAATCTCCCCAACATTTGTTTGATTGCGCTTTATTCTACCATTGTATTTTTTTCCTAAATGTACATGCCTCATTAGGTTGCAACAATAGAAGGACATCACAAACACACACCCATTTATAAAGAAAACCCTACACCTAAGGATTAATCCCAACCAAATCCATGCCAGCGTAGCCTTGCTCTCCTTCAGGGGCAATCACTACTCTAGATAAATTTTTAGAAGTTAGATATTAGGTCCAACTTAGTTCATGTAGTTCGTATATTCATTTTAAAATACTATAGATAGTTATAACTATATTCAAAATATCACTTAAATTAATCAGGGGAGAAATACCCAATTTTAATTCATTTCTCAACTTATGTGAACCATAACCATATTAGTTTGTATGTTTCAAATCCTTTCCATACTTTCAAGTTCATTAAAATGCATCCCTTCAAAGAACAACTTTTTTAACTAATTCATAATTATAACTTCACGTAGATTATAAGAAAATTGACTATTCCTCCCTTACTGGTTACACACTATCACAATCCAAGGGAACACTTCTAATATAAGAGAGAAAAGTTTTGCATATTTTTAGAGAGAGAGAGACTATGTCTATATTCATTTTGTAAAGAACATATTTCTACAAGTTTTCTTTTCTTATACAATACAAACCCCATTCAACTTTATAAAACAAGTCATTTTTAAACTTCTTGCTCGCATAGTCACATTGAAATTCAAAAAGTAAGAAACAATTTTTCTCCCAACATATAGATAGAGGGATACAAAATCATATAAGGATTTTGCAAGCCAAAAACAATGCCTCCCACTTTGAATTGAATGAAATATAGTACAAGGTGTACTATCACCTTAAACCTTCTCAAAACTTTATTTCCTCCCACTTCTTCCATCTTCGTACACTTTGTCAAGTCAACTTCATACCATGAATAAAATAGAGGTATCTAAAAACACTTACTACCCAGCCATATAATGGGACAATTGTTTCCTCCCATTATCCCACAAGTTCCTTAATGCACACATGACTCAAAAGATAACCACCAAGTCTTGGAATGAATACAAAACCACGTCACACACAAACACACATATGCATTAAAAGTGCACAAAAATCAAACAAGTAATTAGGTCAAGGAATGGTATGCCAAACACCCAATAGAAATAAACACTCACAATAATACCATCTATGATTTAAAGAGGGGAAAATAATATCACACTACTACTTATGATTTCCACTAGGAGAGGATAAACAACCCTTGGTTCCTCCACAAGAATAACATGGATCCAACTACTTTTACCTCCCTAAACTCACACCGTTATGCCTCTACTAAGGAAAACTACTCCTCCCCTTCATTCCTCCAAGTCCAAAATAAACAAAGAGAGAACATGTCTCTCACTTAAACATTACTTATTGCTATAATGATATAACAATTTCCCTTATACACACATGACAACATGTACGCCCCACAATGGGTGTCATTCAAGGTTTTTCAAAACATTCATTCAAATGTAATACATACTCAAATGAGTAATCAAAATCACAATGCCAAATATAGAATAAAGGAGAGACGTAACATTTAACATATCTAATATTCCTCTTTTCCAAGAAGTTCCTTCCAAGCATGCAAGACAAAAATACTATAAATAACCTTTCAAGAAGTATTCCCAAGCAATAATCTCTACTAAATCATAAAACTATCAAAATGCTTTCAAAAATATTCAAAATCCATTCCAACTCAAGAGTACATCTCTCCACTAGAAAGAACAATTTTCCCTAAACCAAAATGCATAACCCCAAAGGCATCCATAAATCCAACTTAAATAAGAAAACAAGGAGTGAGATTATGCACAGGATCATGCCATGTGACATGCTTGAACATTTAAAATATTCCAAATCCCTAAAAATAAATAAATTCACTTACAATCCCACATGGGATTCCTTACACACTCAAACCAAAATCTCATAATTTCACTTACAAGATTTGACACAAAGGAATTCAAAATCAAGAAATTTAAAACTAATATTTATTAAAAAAAAAAAAAAAAGGACTCATATTAATCACTTGACTTACAAGAAACCTCAAAATAAAAATTTCACAGATAAAAAAACATAACTACAATCACATATAAAAAGTAAGACACTCAAATTAACTTACAAGTACTTCAAGCCTTACAAAATATAATCCCAAGGCTCATTATGGAGTCTCCAAGTGACCAAAACATCAAGAAAGTACTGCTACCCCCATGGGTAGGCACGAGGGGAGGTATTTGAAGTGTGTGATAAGGTTTTCTTGTCCCCCATAGTACCCCAAATTGGTATTTTAAACAAAATTATAGTTTTCCATAAATGGAAAACTCCAACCACCACTATAAGACAAAAATCAATCAAAAAAGGAAAATAAACTTAAATTTCTAACCCAATGTAAATAAACATAAGAAAAATAAACAAGATAAGAATAAGGGAAGTGTCTCACATGAATTAGGCCACTCCAAAAATTTGGAAATGATTAAATAAGTTAAATTAATAAAAAATGTCAATAACAATTTTCTAAGGACCAATTCCAAGCTCGGTGTGTAAGTTAGTCCCTCTTCTTCCTATTTTATTTTGTTTTATATTATTGTTATATGATTAGGTGACACCTCATGTACCTATTCACCATATGCACACTCAAAAAACACATCATAATCCCTAAAATAATATGTAAATTCAAATCTAACTACACACGACACAAGCAATAATTCATTTCACGTGCGATCAAGTACATACATTTCACATATATTACTAAAACAAAATCCCAAAATATCTCATCAATACATTGACCATAGTCATCATATCCATTTTGGCTTAGTAACAATTTTGATTAACAATGTTTCATATTTATACATGCAATTTCACCTATAATTAACCTTTTTATCATTCGGATCAAATGTCTATAATTCACTTACCATTTCATCATTTATACATTATTGACCATTAAATTTACAAACTTATATTTTGAAGATTTGTACATTAGTTTCATAATCATTTTCCTAACAAACAAGATGTTAAAAATCAATAAATTTCCTTATTTTACGTTGCTTACAACATTATAATGTCAAGTTTAATTCAACCCATATCACACACATAATGTTCGTAATGTGTTGGCAAGAAAATATGTTGGATGGACAAATTGATGGTTATCTTACCAACATATTTGGGACTCCAGGTCCCTCTACTTGGGTGGTGCAACTCCACTTTATTGTGAATGAACAAAAATGAAAATATTTTGTTGGCTAAGAGGTCGGGGATCCAACATGAACACTCCATTGTACCCATGGAAAATTATTACAATGAATTGTAAGGGATGAATTTGTTGAAAGATGGGGAAGGGGAGTGAGAAATTAGATAGGAGAAATTAACTCTGCAAGTAGAAAATTAGATTCTTTCCAAAGCTAATTAGAAGTTTCACATTCACAAATTATAGGAAAGAAACAACTATGTTTAGAACATCAATGACCAAAGGAAACCATGCACAAAAAGTTGCACACATTCATGAGTCATGAAAATAAGTAATCCATTTCTTTATTGACATCTTAACAAGTTGTACAATGCTAGAAAATATAGGAAAATAGGTAGGGAAAGTGGAAGAATAACTATCTCTTTTTCCTTTCTCAAAAATATATTTGTTGAGTGCAAAGAGTTTAAAACCCCTAATAATGAGGGTGTCATTACATTATATAGACCAAGAAATGACTCTTTGGCTACCCCCACATGACCTTTCATTTTTCCTCACAAAATGTGACTCTTGACATTCTTAGGAATGAAATTAAGTTCCCTTTTATATTAATCAAGGGAAACTTATTACAAAGTTTTTTAAAGCCACATTTAAATGGAGAGAAGGGAAGAATGATCCAAAGAATTATTTGGGTTACCTTCACCTTCGATTAATATATTCCCAACAATGATCACAATATCTTCATGATGCACAAAAAACCCTGGACCACATAATGAGTATTTAGAAACATTGTTTCAAGATTTCTGATGTGAGCTCAATATGAAAACATACAATGCCCATGATGATCCTCCTTGAAAATTAACTGATGAAATCATTGAATCATTGAAGTCACCCTAACTGAATCACTTTGACTCACCCAGATCCATGAGTGATGAAGATGGATCCATTCGTTGCGCCTGGCGACGCTCTTTCCTTATTCTTGAATACAAATTAACTCACGATGATGTTTCATGGACCTATTTGAAGTTATCATTCCTCCATTTAACCCATGAAACCATCTTATAACCCTACAAAGATCCCAAAAATTTGAAAGATGAGTGAAAATGAAGACATTTAGAACTTTCTCGCACTTGGAATCAAAACTGCTATTTTTGGGAAACTAGGTCCCGGGAGGTGTTATTCGGGAAGAGTTGTTTTTTTCCTTGTTGTTTGCACTACAATGTTTTATTCAAATTCAAAGAAGGTTCACAGATTTTTTGGGTCTAATTTAGAGAAATTTATATTTTTAGAAAGTTGATTTTTGCTTTTTGATGCATTGTTTTTTCGACCTATGTACCTACTTTTCGCTTTTCATGATTTTTTAGTGATTTGCTTCTTCTAGAGGATTTTTTTGTTTTAGGAAAATTGCTAAAAATGGAAAGTATGAACCAGTGGCACTTACTATTTTTAGAATTTTAACTTACTCATGCTAGTTTGATGAAAAATATTCTTCATTTTTCTGGGTTTTCGATTTGGGTTCTTTGTTCAAAATTTCAAGTTAAACCGCTTCCTGGATCGATGGCAAATGGAGGAAAAGCAACTTAGGGCACAAATTTTTAGTTGAATTCCATTAAAAATCAGGGATGTTTCTCATATTTATGTTTTATTCAGCTTCAAGGAACCTTAGAGAGGAGGATATACCCAAAATTTTGTTGAGTTTTGATCAACAGTTCAAAAGTTATGAGTAGATCTTCGTTTTTCACCACTAGGGTTTCTAACATCTAGACATGGTTTTGGCTTTAAAATATTCATTTTATTTGTTTTGGAAATGGGTAATGATGAATAATTGGTGTTATGTTCAATGTAAAAGTTTCAAAGGTGGCAGAAATGGAGGAAGGAGAATAAATCCAATAGTAGCAATTATCCAGTGCATGCGTGCAGTGGAAGCGGAAGCATAAAAACAATACTAAAATGAAAAAAGTTGCATATTTATTCAAGTTAGGAAGGAGCACACTTGTTTATGTTAGGTTGTGGAGCCTGTTTTCATGTGTGAAAGTGTTGAAGACTGTACACTAAGAGTACTATACACTTTTCATGTATCCTCGCCGGGGTTCGGGAAAAATTTTTTAGGCGTAAATTTTTTTGGCCTCGAAAAATGCACCTAACATATCGGGAAACATGCTCTTCTCATATGGGCAAGATTTTTGACCCATAGGTTTATGGGATGGGTTTTTCCCATGGTTTTGATACCCACGGTTTTGTAAAAACTACTTAAGCAGTTGTCTATTTATATGGTTTTATGCATATGATAGAGATATGAAAAACATTGCAGATGTGTTTTGAATTTGGCTGTGAATTCTGTAGAGTTTGTTGAGCATAGCTCCAAACGGATCTGGTATTGTATTGAGAGAGTGGTGACTTGTAATAAAATATGAGCAAGTGATTCTTGGTGGACGTAGCCCAAATTGGGTGAACCATGTTAAATCTTTGTCTCTTTGTGTTGTGTTATTTTATTCTCGCAATTTTATTTCGGATCTGTAATAATTTCGCATATTAGTTTCTCTTTTGTTGCGATTCGTGAGGGATTATTTCCCACTATTTTATCTCTTATTTCCTAACATTTTATCCCAAAAATACCTAATTTTTGGGATGGTTGGTGTAAAAAAGTGCACTCCCTTCTTATTGGGCCACTTGTCACGATGTGATTTGTAGTTAAAGATAAGAGGGGGCTGAAAAATAACACTTTAGCAACTTGTCGGGGTCGATGGTTGATTAGGGGTTTGAATGGGATGGGGTGAATTTTTGTGTCCCAACCATCCCAAAAATTTGGGATGGTTAGTAGAAAAAGTGTGCCCTTACCCATTAGTCCACATGGCACTTCATGGTTGGACAAAACTAGGGGCTTGAATTTGGTGCACGGGGGCTTAAGTTGCCAAAAGGAGATTGAAAACGGTCATATTGAGGTCCAACGATTAAACGGGAGGGGGAAAATATTTATGCAACAAATTTCCCAAATATTTTGGATGGTTGGTGCACAAAAGTGTGCCACTCTCTGATTAGTCCAATTTTTAGGTCTGAAAATTGACTAACTCCTCAAACATACCTAGGGGAGCAACTTGTTGAAGCCGTAACTTGAGTTCCCATAGGAGGTTTTTTATGATACTTTATATGAATTTGGATTAAAATCTAATTATGAACACAATGGTGATGGTATCTTGCGTTGATTATTCCTATAAATATTTGAAAAATAGGATTTTTCTTTGGGATCGAAGGTTCGCATGTTGAATATAGGTCAGAGCGAGAACCACATGAGTGTTGTGAAAAAATTGAGACCACCATCTTCTAGGGATCTGAATTATATTTTTGATGATATTGTTTTGGGTCCTAACTCGTTATGGAGCTCCCAAAATCACTTACCAAATCTCAGGAGCCGTTTTTACATTGTGCACTGCTCAAGCCTCCAAGACCCACTTTTGTTGAAATTGCTCCAAAATTTCTGAAACTTCCCATATTATTCCAAAACCAATTGAAAAAAATTCTTAGCTCTTTAAAAAACCACCATGATGAGTTTGAGTCCTTCATACCACTGGGGTATATGTACCAGCGACCTCAAGAAGACTAGAGAATAGCCTTTCCTAAAGATTTCCAAAAAATCTGTCTTGATGAATCCTATCTCTGAGTACCTAAAAAGAATGAATATCCATGAATCACCTACGGAAATGGTGACATAACATGTTGGAATTCTCAATGTGGTGGGATAGGACTGACTATGGGATTAGGGTGATCTAGAGGAGGGCTCATAATTACCTTTAAGAAAAAAAATTTGGGTAAGTTATTGGTGTTATGCTTTCAGCTTATGAATTTTTCCCTTACAAAATATCATGACAACAACTAGCTCTGACTTGGGGACATGTTTTGGATTGAGTGGAGTGAGAAATTGACATGAGAACTCTAGAATCTCAATACATAACATTGACTAGTGCCTTATCCATTGGGCTTTAGAGAAACACACAACTTGCAAGAGATATCCGAAATGAGGAACAAACATATAAACACCCATAACCAAGAGAAACACACCATACACAAAAAAATGAAGGGAAATACACCACACAATGGGGAAAGGGAAACAAACCTAAATTACCTATGGTATAAAGCTAGGGACAACCCAATTTTACTGAAGTGTTCTTCTCTTCTTATAGGTTACCTCTAAGTGGGTAATAGGTTGAGTGATGGTGATCCATGAAGTAGCCTCCTCTCCTCAACTGCATATGAAATCCAGATGCTTTCTTAACTATTTATATACTTTGTAGGAGTGATCCCACATGAACTCCTTTATGTTTAGAGATTTTATTTCCTTCATTCTCTTTGAAATCAGTTTCATAGTGCAAGTTACCTTCCATTCTTACCTACATTTCTTATCTCTCATTGAGCACATCACCGCTGCCTCAAGGATGGTTTTCGTTTGAATTTCTTGAACATCCTAAGTTCCCTTCTTTTCCACATTCACATTCCTAGACATCTTTTCTACAAGAAGCATTGAATTCATCTTTTTGACTCATATCAATATGAGGTGTTTGAATGTCAAATGGAGGATAAAAATGACCTCATATCCATCTTGCAGGGCCATGGCTTGAGCCAAGAGGTCGAGACTTAGCTCAGGATCTTTTGTGCCCTTTGCTACTTCCAATATCTCTTGTAATGAATCCTTCTTTGGTACTTCCATAATTTCATCTTCACCCTTATTTGAAAACTCTTCATTCATAAATTCAAGGCAGCCATCTAGAGGCATTGCTTCGATCTCTTGAGGATCATTATATTCTATCACTTATTTGTATAAGGGAATCTTCACTTTGAGGGCTTAAAAAATCCTTACTTCAACTTATTCATAAGAGAAGGAAAAGAAAATGCTTCACTTTCGTCATCCCATTCATTATCCATTGGCTCTAGAGGAAAATGGGTTTCTTCACCTTACTTTATTTTATTTTTACCATTCTTTGCATAAGTTTAGAAATAAGAATCACGTTCATGCTTCTCTTGCACATCCATATCTTACATCAAGAGTTTGAAACCGAGATCGGGATATTTTGTTTCTTCTGCAATCCTCAAGAGTTCTTGCATGAATATTTATATAAAACCATTTGAGGGCTCATCAAAAGATGGATTTGTCTCTTCATGAATGGCGTGATTGAGAACATCTTCATCTCCAAATGGGAATGTGAATATCTCCTCTTCATGGGTAAGCATACAAGTTAATTTCTCCGGTAGGGATTCACCAAGAACCATTTCTTATTCTTTATGGCTTGCATCATCTAAAAATTAAGGGCTATCCTCTTGAAAACCAAAGTCCTTCAATGCTTCTTAAAGATCCATGCCCCTTTGGGAAGAAATGATTGGTCCTATCAAGATGGGAATCTCATCCTCCTCTTTAGTTGTTACAAAAATATTCATCCTCCTGCTGCTTTGGTATAAAATGTTGGCTCCTGGACTTCCTGATTTTTGTACCATGTACCTCATCTTATTCTTTGAAAGAAATTTTTCCATGTCTCCCTTAACTAGAATAATTGCAGAAGACCAATTCATTTGGATCTTACCTCCCAAATGTTGGTATAAGCTTCTACTTAGTAACATTCTAAATGAGGCTAGAATGTGTTCTACCAAGATCATCATTGAGAACTTATTATTATGAAACTTGGTGAGGGCCACCTACGTGTCTTTGATATTCCCTACAAGTGGGACTTAGTTTGAATCCATGGAGTAAAAGGAGCCACCGAGCCGAGTCATGATGAGTTTGAGAGATTTAGTGACCTTGAAAGGTATTACATTATAAGAGGAACTGAATCTATTATACATTTATTAAATATGTATTCTCCAATGAGGATGGAGATGTAGAAAGGTTCAACCTTATTAGTCTTTGATGTGCTCAAAGCAAGCATGTTTTGTGATGGAGGTTTAGGTGGGTTGGGTAGTAAATTAGTAATCCTTTAGCACTAGGAATCGAAAATTTTGGGTTATGAACTACCACTTCTAATATGCCGGAAAAATCTCTCAAATTATTTGGGGTGAGTCTGAAAATAATTTAGTTTAATCTAAAATTTGGTTCTTTTAGCATTTTCAATGATTTCAAAAGGAGATGAAGAAACTACTTGTGGAGTCGGAAAGACTTAGAAGTAGGGATAGATTTTTAGGGAAGAAATGGTATTTTTAAAGGTACACTAGGTAAATTTGAAGCAATATATTATGTGGAAGCGGATTTAGAATTAGAAGAAGAATTAAGAGACTTACTTGGGATAATAGGTGATCTCCCACTTGTCATTGGATCGCTTTTCTCCAATGCGGGAATCCATGCAAGGTGGGAGTAGATATCCTAGACTAATTATTTTTATTTGTGGAGTCACCATAGGAGGATCTTCAGTCTTATGTTTCTTTATAGTACTAGAGGGAGATGTCCCCTTTTAAGGTTGGGAGCAAGTGAAAATTGCACATGAGATGTTGGGTGCATCCGTTTCATCATCTTCATTATCTCCGAATACTCACGTAATATGATCTCGTGAATCATTCTCTACTTCCTCAACCTCTATAAAATCATCATCCCCTCTTTATTGTTTGAATTATTCTTCATCATCTTGAATTATACAACTTGCATTGTCAGGTGAGGCCTCCACGGAAAGCCTTTAGGGTGCTCCTCTAATCTGATTTTTATATTTCTTTGAGGAGATACTCGTTTGAAAATTTCCCTCTTGAACGATGTCATTTCATTTTCCAATTTCTGCAAGAATGGATCCATTCTTTCATCTTTTGGATGTTGAGCTTTACCCTTTGAAGGGTTTTTTATCTTCCCGGATAGGATGAGATCATCATCAAATTCAATGGCCATCCTTTGTACTTATGCAATATTCCTTGGTTGAACCCTTCGTAGGAAGAATCCTACCTTTGGTGATTGAGCATTAATGAAGAATATTTTGACATTTTTTTCAGATGGTGAATCATCTTCTGTATTCTCTTGAGTAAACTATTGAAATGGGCCACAAAGTCTCTCATAGTATCATTTGGTTCTTTCTTCATTTTTATTAATTGGATGATAGATCTTTGCAGTCTTCAGAAAATTTGAATCTTTCTTCATACCTATTGGTACCCAAATTTGTTCTCCTTTTCAATCTGAGAAAAAAGATATGGCATGAAGCTTGAAGACAGATAGATCATGATGTATGTCATTTTGTAGCTGGGGATGTGATCTAATTGGCACTCAGATTTGTGGAGAGATGGATAGCACTCAAATAGGACTTGATCTTGTCCTAACTGTTTTAGGTTGTGCCTTTTCAACCCAGGTAAGAGGACCTATTTTGTAACCCTCAAATGGTGAAGGAGATGAACATATCCCTCAATTTTTGCAAATAGTATGAATTTTCCTTGGGAAAATATGATCAACACTCCAAATCGACTTTCACAAAGTGTCACTTCAAGATTATGGAGATACTTTCAATGCAAGGAAAGGGTTATCAAGACATTTTGAAATCTTGATCTATTCTACATACTTTAGCAAATGGATTTTGATCTTATGTGGGTATACAAGTAAAAATAGGGGTAGTATGGGGTAGGATTAGTTGTTTAGAATGATTTTTGGTGGGATATTGACAAGACAAACTTGACTATGCCAGATCTTTGACAACCTCTACAACATTTGAACAACTATCGATAAAATGCTTCAAAATAGTCGATGTTCTTTCAACCAAGAGATACATAAATGGAGGCCCGTGTTTGCACTCTTCATACAATCTTTGAGACCTCAACAAAAATCTTGAGTTAAAGGACCCAATTAAACATTAAAATCTCTGATCAAATCATACCTAAGGTACCCCAAAGGCTTACAAGAAATCTCTCATCAACAAATGAAGCTAAAGTGATTTTAAACTTCTTATTTTCAATGCCGATGAAAGATCTTATGAAAATGAATTGCAAATGCCACTAATCTATCAATAAGGATGAGATATGTGTGATTCCTAGAGATTTCAATGCAAGATTACAACAAGAACAAGGAAAACTATTTTCCTACATTTAAACATGATAACAAACATCATATTTCCCAAAATAACATAGATTAATTCAAACGCTTGTTAGATTCATTAGCAGGGGAGAGTTTTAGGAAAAATCTCGAGCTTTTGATGGCTATACACTTGTAACCAAATCAACATGAATGAAGATCTAACATAGAAGACATTAACCAGGTTTTTGGGGGGTTTCTTAGAAGATCTTAGTTTGTTACAAATTCACTCATGACTTGCAGAAAGGGACATCTAAAAAGAATATCCAAAAATGTTCAAAAAGTTGCTAGGTGCCTCAAAAGGGTGAATCATTACAAAAATTGCATCATTATCCATTGTGGACGAACGTTTTTCATCTTCAAAGTATGTAGACCCCTTTGCTTTCATTATTTCATCCTTATCCCTCAAAAATTTGACTTTGTAACTTTTGGATTTGATATTTCACATTTTTGGACAAGTTAGGGCAAAAATTTATTTCAAAAACATCTCTGACCTTCAAATTGATCCTCAAAACCAATTGCATTGGTCCTTATAGGCACAAATGACATGAATTTTCCAAAAATTGATCAAAATCGATGCAAAAAATGCATTTCCACACTTCCTGGAGCAAAAATGGCAACCAAACTGAAAAATGCACAGTTACCGTTGATCTGCCTTTTTCCCTTCAATCTGAGCCCTCCACGTTTCACAATGTGATTGGAAATGGGTTTGGGATCACTTTTTGATATTTTAACACTTTTGGAAAAATGTAAAAATTTGAAATTTTTCTCTCGCCCCTCCGAGCTTGACATGTGTCCCAAGGTTGGTCCCATTAGAATCATGGCTTGATTCTACACATTTCCACCTTTTTTGGAAAAAGGAAAAAAATTCAATTTTCCTCCATCGTTCCGCCCTCCCAAAAGACATGTGTCCTCATATGATTAGCTAAGGGGAAGCATTCTGATTTCATACTTTAATTCCTTTTCACCAAAGGAAATTTTTCAACATTTCCTCCACACTACCGCACCTTCGATTCTCTCCTTGCCACATGTCTTCCTTTGACTCATTGCGAAGCCACACTTCAAATTATCACTTTAACTCACTTTTCCAAAAAGGCAATATTTCCCTTTTTCCTCCGGTGGCCCGCACTCCCTTATGACCCTAATCCCGCCATGTGTCCTCTCCCGATTGGCCGATAGACCCGCGCCTTTTTCACATATTTTGCTCCCTTTCGCCCAAAAGTAAAATTTTCTAAGTCCTTTGCCACCTTCCATCTCACTTTTGATGTAAAAACGAAACATGTCCACCTCCGATTCGCTGATGGCTTGCACTCAAGCCGCCACGTGTTCCGTTCTATTTCATTATGGGCCTCGCACTTTGAAACCACCACGTGTTCCATTCTAATTCTTTGCGGGCCTTAGGCATTTTATTTGTACTTTAACTCCTTTTTCCAAAATCCCTTAAGGCACAAAAAGACCTACCCACCCACGTTCACTCTCCTTGCGACACGTGTACCTCCTCTGGGGCATGTGGAGTTATGGGGCAACATGCACTTTTTTCCAAAACACAAAAACGTTAAGTTTTTCAAGCAGACACTGCTAAAACCTTGTCTAATCACAAACGACCATGTAGGAGAAGATTTTGAGCTAAAATTTGATAGGAAAAGGATGCCCATATGACCGTCAAACAATGTAGAAATTGCCAGTGATGCCCTAGAATGTTGAAGATGAATTTGACGGGCAAATGACGTCCATCGACCTTAAAAAAATAGAAAATTTTAGGATGCCCAAAATCGATTTTTTCTTCGTGGGTGAAGAATTTTTTGATAAAAAGACAAATGGAAAGTGTTTTTAGGCAATTTATGACCATGGCAAGGGATTTTGAGTGAAAATAAGTATAAAATGAACAATTTCAAGCTTTAAAGGCCTGAAAAAATGGGAAAAATGATAGAGGCATTTAGACAGGGATAAATTAGGGCACAAAAAGGGCACATATGCTGATTTCATTCAAATTAGGGGCAAAACAACAAGTTTTTAAGCATTTCAAGGTATTCGACTAGAGAGAAAATTTACATCACCATCAAATTTGAGAGAAAATGTTTCAACATGCAGAGCATAATGAGGGAAAATTAGGGCAAAAACTTGTAGGGATCAAAATGGCACCAACATCGGCTCCTGCTCGGGGATGGGCACTCCTAGTGAGTGCCACAAGAACAAAAGTAGACCAAGTGCCAAAATAATCCATTGGGAAAATAGATTCATGAGCCAAAGCCACCAAAAAACTAGCTGAGAAACCAACAAAAATGGCTACCACACACCAAGGCAAACCATGAACCGACAAAACACCAAAAATAGAGAAAAATCCAAACACTATACACTATATAAGTGGTGCATACCTCAAATTTGGGGATTAATCCAAGAAATGCTTCATATGCCTACCATTAATAGGAAGTTCAAGCAATTCCCCATCTAAGTCCTTGAGAAAAAGGTATTTTCACCAATTCTGATATCAATGGAGTAAGGGCCCATCCACAATGCATCAAATTTACCATGTTTTCCCTTATCTTCATTTATGCTATCCCACAACAAAACCAGATCTCCAACATTGAAAGCCCTAGGAGTGACCTTCTTGTCAAACAACCTCTTCAACTTCTCTCTAAATCTAACATGCCTTTGGTGTGATGCTCTTCTTTCTTCATCTAGCTCAACAATCTGATTAATCCTTGCTTCATATGGACTAACCTCTTGATCTTCAAGTTGTTGAACAAACTGAAATGAAGATAATTATAGATGTAAGGGAAGCAGAGCTTGAGTTCCATACACCAAATCAAATGGGCTCTTACCAATAGCTCTTTTGGTAGTGATTCTATCAGCCCAAACTACAAATTTCAGTTGTTCACCCCATTTTCTCTTGTTTAACTCCAAGGTTCTCCTAATGATCTTCAATAAGTTCTTATTATTGGACTTAGCTTGTCCATTTCCTTGAGGGTTATAGTTTGAAGCATAAGTCAGATTGGTTCCATACTCCTTGCACATTTCCATCAAGGGCTTAGCTCTGAAACACATGGCATTATCAACAACAATCTTTACTAGCACACCAAATCTACATATGATGTGATTCAACAAGAAGTCCATAACAACTTGGTGTGTTGCTTTCTTGGTGGGGATTTCTTCTACCCACTTGGTGAAGTAATATGTGGCTACAAGAATCCACTTATGTCCAAAACTAGAAGGGTCTGAGATCTCACCAATGAATTCCATTCCCCATTGTTTGAAAGGAGCTTCAATTGATACAGGCTGCAAAGGAAGGGAGCCTGAAGCTTTCATTCTTCTAGAGAAATGCTGACAACTTTCACATTTTCTAACCAACAGGGTTGCATCTTTAAAAGAGTTAGGCCACCAATAACTAGCTCTCAAAACTTTGTGTGTTGTAACCCTTCTAGCAAAGTGTCCTCCACAAACTCCCCATGGAAATCAACAACTATTTTGGGAGCTTCATCTTCAGTTATACATTTCAAGAGGACACCTTCAGGGTTCTTCCAAGCCAGCCCAAAGTCAATGATGATGTATTTTTGAGAAGCCAGCTTGAGGGATCTTTTCTAATTTTTATTTAAATGATCAAGGCAGCATAGGTGTCTGAGGTAAAATATTACATCCTTGTACCACTCAGAACTTACCAATTTCTCAAGAACATCTACCCTTTCTTCCTCTACTTCATTCACTTCCACATTGTCTACAAGTTGCTTTCAAGCCATGAGCTTAGCAAGACCCAAACCTCTTACCAACTTTTGGTTTGGATGTCCATGTCATATTCCTAGTTTGTTCACCCATCTACATCTTTTTCTTGAGATCTCCATCTCTGATAAGATGTCTTTTACCATGGTGTGGGGAACATAAGAAACAACTTTTGAACTTAAGATATAAGGCCTAAAACCTTTGTTGCTTTCACCAAGGAAAATGCTTGTTTTTCCATGATTGTGTACTTTTAACTCAACAACTTATAAAGCCTTGCTAAAGAAGGCAATAGGCCTCTCAGCCCCATCTTCATCCTTTTGTAGAAAAATAGATGCAATGGTATTTTCAGAAGCAAAGGAGAAGATTTGGAAAGGCTTCTTGTAATTCGAGCTGCCAAGACAGGTGCATGTTTCAATGCTTCTTTGATTCCTTCAAAATCCTAAATAATAGCCTCCTCCCATTTGATAACTTGGTCTTTCTTTAACATGCATGTAATAGGAAGAGTCAATTCAGAAAAATTAGACACAAACCTTCTAATGAAATTGATCTGCCCAAAGAAGGATTGGATGCCCTTCTTTGTTCTTGAATTGGAACCTTGCTTGATTGCTTCTACCCTCTCAAGGTCAATCATGACACCAGCCTTTGAAACAATATGACCAAGCAACTTGGCCTTTTGCACCCCAAAATGGAACTTCTTTGGATTCAAAGAGATTCCAAATTCTCTACATCTGATCAACATTCTTTCCAAGTGCTGCAAGTGATCTTTTCTGCTCCTTGAAAACACAGTCACATCATCCTAATAAACTACAATGAAGTCATTTATGTAACTAGAAAAAGCAACATCCATTTCTCTTTGGAAGGTAGCTCCAGCATTCATAAGACCAAAAGGCATTCTTACATAAACATATGTTCCCCAAGGAGTGGTAAAGGTAGTTTTAAATCTTTCTGACTCCTTGACAACAACTTGATTGTAGCTAGAGAAACCATCCAAGGTGGACAAAAATTTAGATCTAGTCACTAACTGCAGCACATGTTTTCCATGTTTGGAAAGGATAATTTCCTTCAATGAAGCTCTATTCATATTTTTGAAGTCTACACAAAGTCTTGATATCTCCATTTTTCTTTCTAACTGGCACAAGGTTTGCAACCCAAGATGAATACCTTGTGGGCTGAATGATCCCTCCCTCCTTCATTTTCTTCAATTCATCTTGCATTTCATGGAGAGGAGTGGATTAATTGGCCTCTTTTTTTTTCTAAAGGGCTTGGCATTTTTTTCAAGAGGAATCTCATGCTGAAACAAGTCTTCTATATGCTTTCAGCTCTGAATAAGACCAAGCAAGACAGTCCTTGATATTTCTTCAATAGTTGAACATAGGACTATTTTTCCTCTTTGTTTAGATTGCTTCCCAACCAAACTTTTCTTGGTTTATCATTAGTTCCCAAGTTATGCTCTTCCACATCCCTTGAGGTAGACATGTTTCTATTGATGATGCAATCAACATTGTTAAAATTTGACTCAAGTGCAACAAGACCTCTAGGAATGGTGTTAGTTTTCAATTGGATAATATCCTTTCCAAACAAAGTCTCTCTTCCTTCAGTCACACACACCATTGGTTCCCAATCAATATTCTAATCTACAAACTCACCTTGATTTTGTAAGAACCTTTGCACTTGAGCATCATCATTAAACACTTGCCAATGCTTGATGTTGTCAGGGACAATTGGCCTAGTTAACACTTCAATATTGTACTCACAATAAGGTGAAATGGTGAAATTTCCAAATCTTGACCCCAACACTGCCAACTTGTCAATAAAGCATTGAAACTTCTATCATGATGCACAATGTTGAAGGAATCAAACATCTCAATTAGATCCCAAACTACATGTTTGTACTTTGTTTCATCCGCTGATTTTTTGTAGCATATAATTTTCTTATTTGTTTGACAACTAGCTCTGAATCTCCTTTTGCAATGATGTCCTTGACACCATACTTCCATGCAATTCTCAGACCCAACAACAAGGCTTCATACTCAACAATGTTGTTAGTACATTCAAAATTAAGCTTGAAGGAAAAAACAAACTCTTCCAAGCTAGGAGAAATCAGAATTATACCAGCACCATTTCCAAATTTGGAGCAAGCTCCATCAAATAGAAAGGTCCAAGGAGAACCTACCTGTTCAAGGCACTTTGACTGATCCATCTTGTGCTCCTTACCATCAGAAAACCCAATAAAATTATCAACATCAACATCAACAAATAATACTTCATAAGAAGCATTGTTTGGATCCTCAATTAGATGCAACATCTTCTTTTCTCCATAGATCTTGACAAGGCTGCCTTCAATGGGAATGGTGGAAAAAGACATATCCATTTGGACACTCCCTCCAACACTTGCAGCCCACTTTCTTGACAAAACATACCCCATTTGGCAGGGCAATCAACAATCACAACATCCAATTTTAAATTCCTCCCAAGATAAGATGCAAGTTACACCACCAAACCCTTCACACAACCAACTACCGGCACTTCTCTTGAGTCCATGGTAGTACACTTTCCATAGGCTGTTGTCACTTTGATATCCAACTCATTCATGACTTCTAGAGGCATGACATTACATGATGCACTAGAATCAAACATACAATTGTGAAGTAGTCTATCCTTTATGATCAAAGTTGTAAAGAATGGATCAACATTCAATTGGGAATCAACCAAGGATGTCCCCAAGTATACCTCAGGTGTTTCTCCAAGATCCTCTAATGCTGGTGGTGTTTCAAGGTCTACAATGATTTGAGGAGGAGTTTCAACAACGTTTACATTTCTACTTGGGGTACTCTTTTCTTCTTTCAAACCTAGGTACTCAAATGCTCTCTTCTTGTGCTCAGGAATCCTAAGCAACTCAATGATTGGAACACTCACTTTGATTTGGCTCAATACTTGGCTATGTCATATGGAACACTCTTTGGTAAGGAAGCATTGGAATGGAGACAAGAAGATTCATTAGATGGCATGGGATTCTTGGCAGCTTGGGCATGAGGAGGACTGTAATTTTTCTTGGGACAACAAAGCTTTTGGTAGGTGTTTCTCTTCTAGGAGCTTCTTTGGGAATACTTGTAAGAAAGGGTGTTTTAGGTTTGGCTTGAGGCCCAACTCCCTTAACAACCTTTCTCCTAGTGTTATACTCTTTCTCTTGAGCCACAACAACATTCATTAACAATTGTCTATCTTCCTCCAAAGGGATACCACCATCATACTTCTTAATCATCAAAGCTCTTAAGTATTCAAAGTCATTGTTAGGAATTTCAAAAGCTTGCACTACATCAACTTCAAGAGTATGAGGGGAAGAAAGACTTGTACCCATTTGATGCAATCCCAAAAGGTTGCAGCTGTCCTTGCACTTATTACCTCAATTGATGTTGCTCCTTCTTGTGAGCTTGAAGAACAACCCACCATGCATAAATATCATCATCAGTACCATCATCATTATTAGCTTCACCATCTTGCTGGTCCACTTCACATGGAGGATGGGGCAGAAAACACCTATCACACCAATCAATATCAACAACTTCCTCAACAACAACAACCCTAGTAGTTAGGGGATCAAGTAACACTCTTCCTTCACGTGCTTGAGGATGTCTATTTGCAGACCCCATGGGTCCTTTCCCTCTATCATCAGATCCCTTTGATCACCCCTAGGATGATTGGAAAATCTATCATGGTTTTGTGTTTTTGCTGACCTTGTGAAGTTTTCCCAATTCCCTTCTCAGCTCTTGCCAACTTGTAGGAAATCTCTTTGACATCCCCTACCAAAGTTTTCACCACTTCCTCCAAGTCTACACTCTTGCTTTCTTGAGGTTTTTCAGGGTTTATCAACTTTACACCATCTCTCTTGAGAGGTTTCCCAATGGCCTTAATGTTATTTTCAATCTAGTAGCCATGGTAAAGGCCTGCCTTAAATTAGTAGGGTTCTTGTCTCTTAGGTAATAGGTTGCCTTCTTATCAAATGCATCTACATATTTGATCAAGCATGACTGATCACATGGCCTCAAATTAACTAGAAGCCTTCTCAAAGTTTTTTTAAACCTTGTGTTGAAGTCATGAACTAATTCATTGGGGTTCTTCTTGATATTTTCAAATTCAGACAATAGAAACCTAGGATCAGTTTTGTCACCATATTGCAATCTAAATGCATTGTTCATTTCAGTCCATGAATCAATAGAATTATCAAGTAGAGCCTTGTACCAATCCCTTGCATCCTCTTCTAGTGTATGAATGAACAATTTAATATACACATCTTCATGCTCAATCTCAAAGTCCTCCATCATGTTAATCAAAAAGTTTGAGATGTTGATCACCGGTTATAGCATTGTTACCTTGGAACTTTGGCAATCTATTCCTCACATCTTGTGGGACAACATTTGGGTAACCATCCATTCCTCTAAAATTTATAGGACCAAAGGTGTTAACAAAAATGGAGGTCTAGGTGGAGGCTGAGCCATATGATTTTGAGGTGGTGATCTTGGAGGAGAAAAAAATGATGAGGAGTGAGAGGTCTTTGGGGCTCAAGAATGTGGTTCACAAGATTGGTATTCTCTAGGTGCTGATTTTCTTGGAAATTTTTACTAGAATTGAAACACACATGTAGTTTGAAAAAGGAACTCACTAGGTACAGTAGAATGACCTTCACTAGTTGAAGTAAAAAAAGTTTATGAGAGGATTTCTTGAATCAGAATCACTAGAAGAAGAGTGATAATCCTCTACTAAAGGTTGATCTCTCTCACCAATGGATATTCCTTTGCTTGATGTCTGACCTTCAACAACCTTCCAAACTTTTCTTTCCTCTAAAACTGTCTTTCCCAATTCTTGAAATAACTTTCTACTTGGGTCCCTCCTGAAGAGAGATCTTCTTCCTTCCAGGTTTGCAGAGATTAGCAACACAAAAAAAAATGACAAAAAGCTAAGACACTGGTATTTATCAAGATCAAAATCAGCATGGAGTCACCACTAAGGACTTTCACCCTAGTTGTGCAAATGCACTAAAATACTTTGTCAAATACCTATCAGCACTAAAATCTTGCCAAAATTTATAGATCAGACCTTCCTTTTCTTGAATCTATCAACCACAAATGCAAATGAAGTGCAACTACTACTGAAACTAATAAAATTGTAGGCATAAACTTATATCTTCACTTAATCCTTACAAATCTGATTATAAAATGATGCTTCAACAATGTACTTGCATGCAACATTTGTAAGAAACATTACCAGGGTTTGACATGTATCCAAATATCTCAAATATTTTCAACAAGTCCCCAAAGAACGCGCCACTAGTGTTGGTACCCAAATTTGTTCTCCTTTTCAGTCTGAGTAGCATCAAAGATATGACATGAAGCTTGAAGATAGATAGATCATGATGTATGTCATTTTGTAGTTGGGGATGTGATCTAACTGGCACTCAAATTTGTGGAGAGATGGATAGCACTCAAATAGGACTTGATCTTGTCCTAACTATTTTAGGTTGTGCCTTTCAACCAAGGTAAGAGGACCTATTTTGTAACCCTCAAATGGTGAAGGAGATGAAGATATCCCTCAATTTGTGTAAATAGTATGAAGGGCCTTGGGAAAATATGATCAACACTCCAAATCTGACTTTCACAAGTTGTCACTTCCAGATTATGGAGATACTTTCAATGCAAGGCAAGGGTTACTGAAGACATTTTGAAATCCTGATCTGTTCTGCATACTTTAGCAAATGGATTTTGATCTTCTATGGGTATACAGGTCAAAATAGGGGTAGTATGGGGTAGGATTAGTTGTTTAGAATGATTTTTGGTGGGATATTGACAAGACAAACTTGACTATGCCAGATCTTTGACAACCTCTACAACATTTGAACAACTATCAGATAAAATGCTTCAAAATAGTCAGGATGTTCTTTCAACTAGAAGAGATACACAAATGGAGGCCCAGGTTTGCACTCTTCACACAATCTTTGAGACCTCAACACAAAATATTGAGTTAAAGGACTCAATTAAACATCAAAATCTCTGATCAAATCACGCCTAAGGTACCCCCAAAGGCTTACAAGAAATCTCTCAAACAAATGAAGGTGAAGTGATTTTAAACTACTTATTTTCAATGCCAGATGAAAGCTCTTCTGAAAAATGAAATTGCAAATGCCACTAAACTATCAATAAGGATGAGATCTGTGTGATTCCTAAAGATTTCAATGCAAGATTGCAACAAGAACAAGGAAAACTATTTGCAGACATTTAAACATGATAACAAACATCATATTGCCCAAAATAACATAGATTAATTCAAAATATTGTTAGATTCATCAACAGGGAGAGTTTCAGAACAATCTCAGAGTTGTGTGATGGCTATACACTTGTAACCAACTCAACATGAATGAAGATCTAACATAGAAGACATTAACCAGGTTTTTTGGAGGGTTTCTCAGAAGATGAGCTTCTCTCAAAATTTTCTCATGATTTTCAATTTTCGACCTTTTGCATGTCAAAAACATGCATTATATATCTCTCTATTACATTTGATCCTTCTTTCCCAAGAAAATAATATCCTATGGCATCTTAGTTTGTTACAAATTCACTCATGACTTGCAGAAAGGGACATCTAACAAAAAAATGTTCAAAAAGTTGCTAGGTGCCTCAAAAAGGTGAATCATTGCAAAATTCACATCATTATCCATTGTGGAGGCACGTTTTTCATCTTCAAAGCATGCATACCCCCTTCCTTTCATTATTTCATCCTTATCCCTCCAAAATTTGACTTTGCAACTTTTGGATTTGATATTTCACATTTTTGGATGGGTTAGGGAAAAAATTTATTTCAAAAACATCTCTAATCTTCAAATTGATCCTCAAAACCAATTGCATTGGTCCTTGCAGGCACAAACAACATGAATTTTCCAAAAAATTGATCAAAATCGATGCAAAAATGCATTTCCACACTTCCTGAGCAAAAATGGCGGCCAAACTGAAAAATGCACAGTTACCATTGATCTACCTTTCTCCCTTCAATCTGAGCCCTCCACGTGTCACAATGTGATTGGAAATGGGTTTGGGATCACTTTTTGATATTTTAACACTTTTTGAAAAATGTAAAAATTGACATTTTTCTCCCCCTCCGCCCTTGAGATTTGGCACTGACATGTGTCACAAGGTGGGTCCCATTGGAATCACAGCTCGATTCTACACATTTCCACCTTTTTTTTGGAAAAAGGAAAAAATTTCAATTTTCCCCCGCCGCCCCCTCCCTCCCGCAAGACATGTTTCCTCATATGATTACGATTAGGGGAAGCTCTCTCCTTTCATACTTTAATTACTTTTCACCAAAGGAAATTTTTCAACATTCCTCCGCACTCCCACACCTCTGATTTTATCCTTGCCACGTGTCTCCTTTGACTCATTGTGGAGCCACGCTTCAAATTATCACTTTAACTCATTTTTCCAAAAAGGAAATATTTCCCTTTTTCCTCCAATGGCCCGCACTCCCTTCTACCCCTGATCCTGCCACGTGTCCTCTCCTGATTGGCCCGATGGACCCGCGGCCTTTTCACAAATTTTTCTCCCTTTCACCAAAAAGAAAAATTTTCTAAGTCCTCCACCAGCCTTCCATCCCACTTTTGATGAAAACATGACACGTGTCCACCTCTGATTCACTTGCTCATGGCCTGCACTCTAAAGCCACCACATGTTCCATTCTATTTTTTTTTGCGGGCTCCGCACTCTAAGCCGCCACGTGTTTCCATTCTTGATTCGTTGCGGGCCTTAGGCATTTTCTTTGTACTTTAACTCTTTTTTTCCAAAATGCCTTAAGGCACAAAAAGACCCACCCATCCGACTTCACTCTATTTGCGACACATGTACCTCCTCTGGGGAATGCAGAGTTGCGGGGGCAACATGCACTTTTTTCCAAAACACAAAAATGTTAAGTTTTTCGAGCAAACCACTGAACCTTGTCTAATCACAAATGGTCACATATGAGAAGATGTTGAGCTAAAATTTGATGGGAAAAGGACGCCCGTATGACCGTCAAACAACGCAAAATTTCTAAGGCATGCCCTAGAATGTTGAAGATGAATTTGACGGAAAATGATGCCCGTCTGACCGTCAAAAAAAACATAGAAAATGCCAAGGATGCCCAAAATCAATTTTTTCTTCGTGGGTGAAGAATTTTTTGATCAAAAGACAAATGGAAAGTGTTTTTAGGAAATTTCGACCATGGAAAGGGATTTTTGAGGGAAAATATGTATAAAACGAACAATTTCGAGCTCTAAAGGCCTAGAATAAACAAGAAAAATGGCAGAGGCATTTGGACGGGAAAAATTAGGGCACAAAAAAGGGCACACATGCTGATTTCATTCAAATTAGGGAAAAACAACAAGTTTGTGAGAATTTCAAGGTATTCAAATATAGGGAAAAGTTACAGACCACCAAATTTGAGAGAAAAATGTTTCAAGACACTCATAATGAGGGAAAATTAGGGAAAAAACTTGTAGGCTCAAAAATGGCACCAACAATTGGGGTATTTATGATTTTTTTGTTATTGATGTTTCGCTTTAGATTGAGATTCTTCTCTCGATTCTTCTTCTAGTTCTTGTTCTTCTTCACCCAGAATTCAATGCTTAATACTAGTTAAAAGATAGGAAAAATTGTAGGGGGTTATCAATAGGAGTTTGAATGGGATTTCCATTTGAATCACTTGCAGATTCGATGGAGATGAGTCTTGAGAAATGAAATACAAATTATCTCTGATTCATTCTTTCTGATTTTGTAAATCCTCATAAGTGGGATCAATAATTCCTCTCACCTATTCATCCTAGTATATATATTTTCATCTAGTTTTCAAAAAAACTTTGTAGTGGGAAAATGGAAAGACACTCTGAAATAAAAAGGTCTTTCAAAAATGGACTTCAATTTTGATCATTGTTTTTTATTTTTTATTTTTTTGGATTTTGTGATCATATTTTGGGTGCAAATTGTTGTCAAGTCTGCTTTCAACAAAGGTGCTAAAATCATAGCGATAAAATTTATCGGGTGGAAAAATTGATGGTTATATTTCCAACGCTCCAAGACTCTAGGTCCCTCTACTTGGGTAGTACAAATCCACTTTATTATGAATGAACAAAAAATAAAATCTCTTATTGGTCAAGAGGTCAGGATCCAACAAGAACACTCCACTATACCGACAAAAAAATGCTTACAATGAATTGTAAGGGAAGAATTTTGAAAGGTGGGGAAGAGGAGTCAGAAATTAGATAGAATAAATTAAATTTGCAAGTAGAAAATCAGATTCTTACCAAAGCTAATTAGAATTTTCACATTCAAAAATTATATGAAAGAAACAATTATGTTTAGAACATCAATGACTAGAGGAAACCATGCACACAAAGTTGCACACATTCATGAGTCATGAAAATAAGCAATCCCTTTCTTTATTGACATCTTAACAAGTTGTAAAATGCTGGAAAATAGAGAAAAATAGGTAGGGAAAGTGGAAGAATAGCTATCTCTTTTGCCTTGCTAAAAAATCTCTCTCTTGAGTGCACAAAATTGACAACCCCTAAGAATGAGGGTGTCATTACATTATATAGACCAAGAAATGACTCTTTGGATAACCCCCACATGAACTTTCATTTTTCCTCAAAAAATGTGACTCTTGAAATTATTAGGAATGAAATTAAGTTCCCTTTTATATTAATTAAGGGAAACTTATTACAATGTTTTTTAAAGCCACATTTAAATGAATAGGATGAACGTCATGATTTCTCATAACAAAGAATTAATAAAGGAGTAGAGAAGAGGGGAAATAATTAAAAGAGAAGGGAAGAATGATCTAATTCATGAGTGAAGGTACCTCTACCTTTGATGAATATTTTATTGACGATGATCACAACCTCTGCATGATGCACAGACACCCTAGACCACATAATGAGTGTTTAGAAACACTATTATGATATTTCCCGATGTGATCTCGAGATGAAAACATACAATGCCAACGATGATCCACCTTAAAAATTGACTGATGAATTCCTTAAATCATTGAACTCACCTTGAATGACTCACTTTGACTCACCCATCTCCATGAGTGGTGAAGATGGATCCACCTATCACACCCTGCAATGTTCTGCCTTGTTCTTGAGTACAATTGAACTCACAATGATGTTTCCAGGATCTCTTTGAAGTTCACATTCCTCCATTTGACCCATGAAACCATCTTACAACTCGTGGAGAGCCATAAAAGTTAAAATATTAGTGAAAATGAAGTCGTTTGCAACTTTCGCACTTGAACTCGAAAAGCTCTAAGTTTGGAAACTAGGTCCCAAGAGCTATTATTTTGGGTAGGGTTACATTTTTACCTTGTTTTTTGTATTGTGGTGTTTCCTTCAAATTAAAATAAGGTTCACAAATTTTTGCATATAATTTAAAGAACTTTCTATTTATAAATTTGAGTTTTTCTTTTTGTTTTTTTTCCTTTTCGACTGTACCACTGGTTTTCATTTTTTCATGATTTTCAAGTGTTTTGCTTCTTACGGAGGATTTTTTCCATTTTAGGAAACTTACTAAAAATGGAAATTATGAAACAATGACACTTACTATTTTTATAACCTGAAATTCCTCATGCTGGTTTGATGAGAAATCACCTTCATTTTTTGGATTTTTGATTTGGGTTCTCTATTCAAATTTTCAAGGTAAATCACTTCCTAGATCGATGGAAAATAGAGGAAAAACAAGTTAGGGAACAAATTTTCAATTATATTCCATTAAAACTTAGGTATTTTTATCATATTTATGTTTTATGCATCTTCATGGATCTTGGGAGAGGAGAATATACCCAAAGTTTCATTGAGTTTCGATCAACGGTACAAAATTTATAAGCAGATCTTCGTTTTTCACCACTAGGGTTTCTAGTAGCATCTAGTCATGGTCTTGGCTTAAAAATCTTAATTTTTTATTTTTTTAGTAATGGGGAATGATTAAGAGTGGGTGATAGGTGCAATGTAAAATTTTCAAAGGTGGCAGCAATGAAGGAAGGAGAAGAAACTTGGCAAGTAGTGATTATCATGTGCATGTGTGCAAGTAGAAGCGAAAAACGAACTCAAACAACACTAAAATGAAAAAAATTGCATATTTCTTCAAGTTGGGAAGAAGAAAAATTTCTTGTCCCAACCATCCCAAATTTTTGGGATGGTTGGTGTAAAAAGTGTGCCCCTTTCTATTGGGCCACTTGTCACGACATGATTTGCAGTTGGGGATGAGAGGGGGGGCTTAAAAATAACACTTAAACAACCTACCAATGTCTCATTTTTTATCGGGGTTTGAATGGGAGAGGGGAAATTTTTATGTCCTAGCTATCCCAAAATTTTGGGACAGTTGGTGCAAAAAAAAAGTGCACCCTTTCCCCATTGGTCCACATGGCGCTTATGGTTGAATAGAGCTAGGGGCTTGAATTTGGTGCACAAGGGATTAAGTTGCCAAAATGAGCTTGAAGATGGTCACATTGAGGTCTAATGGATTAAATGGGATAGGGGTAATTTTGTACACCAAATGTCCCAAATATTTGGGAAGGTTGGTACAAAAAGGTGCCACTCGTTGATTGGTACAATTTTCAGGCCTGAAAATTGACTAACTCCTCAAACATACCTTGGGGAACAACTTTTCAAAGCCATAAATTGAGTTCCCAAAGGATTATTTTGACACTTATTTATATGAATTTTGATGTAAATTTCCTTCTAAACACAATAGTGATGGTATCACCTTCAACACCACTGAAAAATAGAATTTTTCTTTGGGATCGAAGGTTGTACATGATGAAAATAGGTTATAGTTAGAACCAACAGAGTGTTATGAAAAACATGAGATCACTATCTTCTAGGAATCTGAATTATCTTTCCAACTATATTTAATTTGGCTCCTAAATCCTTATGGAGCTCCTGGAGCTCCTGGAATCGCTTTCCCAGAAGCTCGGGAGATGTTTTTGCATTGTACACCGCTCAAGCCTTCAAGACCCACTTTTACCAAACTACTACAAAACTTCAAACTTCCTAGATTCTTCCAAATCCAATTACAAAAACCTATTATCTCTTTGATACACCTCCATGATTATTAGGTTAATTATTATTTACCTTTATTAATTATGCATTGCATATTAATTAGTTTATTTATTTATTGGTTATATGGTTATATTTCATCATAACCATCTAATTGTCTTTATTCTGCATATGGGTGTTGTTATATTGTTTTAACAATATTATTTTCATTATTCATTTGTGCTTCTCATCTGATATTTTGGAAGCTTATGTAATCAGGAATATTGTTGCACCTGTGTAACTTATTTTCTTGTGTGTATTCAAATTTGTACAATACCTATAAGTATTGCAGCTCATACCAATGTAATTTGGTTGATTTGATATTAATAAATTTTATCAAGCTTCCACCCCTATTTCTCATTTACATTTGGTTTCGTGAGCAGGTTGAAGGATATTGGAGGATTGCAGTAGAGTTTGAGGAGCATTGGAGAAGCTTGTGCAAGAAAAGGAGAGCCAGAGTTGCCTCTACAACTTCCCAGCCCCATCCCATGCAATACCATCATCAAATTCCTCAAAACTACCATCAAATTCCTCAAAACCACCATCAAATTCATCAAAACCGCCTTTATTCATTGCAATTAAGGTTGAGGAGGATAGAATACACCAAGGAAGAGATTACAAGCTCAAAGGAAGGAAGAAAATTGATCTAAGGTGCCATACACACTCAAAACCGCCTTCATTCTCGCCAAAATTGCCTGTCATTTTTTCTCTTTGCTGGAATTTTTTCTCAAAACCACCTTTCCCAAACTGTGGTTTTTTAAAGAGGTATGGTTTTACAGTTTGGAAGTGTTTAATTACAATTTTCTCTTTATATATACTTGTTTAGCTTAGCCACCCAAGTGTTTAGCATAAATTTTGTAAGACACTTCCCATCAAGAGAGGTCAAGGGGTCAAATCCCCCTCCCTTGCCCACTTGCCAAATTTGGTGGTAAATTTAGTGGAACTACTAACTTTAGTAGCAAATTCAAATTTAGTTATAACTAACTAAATTTAGCAAGAAAAACCCAATTTTGGGAAAAAGATATTTTTCCTCCACTCTACATATTTTTGCATTTTGAGCAATTTTTTTCCAAAGATAGCTACCTAAAACCTTCATTTCGAGCTAGCGTTTTATGGTTTTTTGATCACCAAAATGTATTGGGCTCCGGAGGCCACCAAGGCCCTGAAAAACAAAAAACTTTTTCCTGCCATTCAATTTTTCCAAATTTTTTAAATGTAATTGTATACTTCAATGTATTGTACTAATTTGTAGGTTGTCATAGTCAACTACAAAAATTATAACTACTCAAAAACTGGCGAAGAATTGTAATAAAAAATAGTGAAATTTGGTTCAAAAACACTCATGAGATCCTAGATCTCATTCATAGGGTTCGGTATATACCGTGCCTCTGGGAAGCACTTATGGGGTAAAGTCATCATGACTTGCTATTGCTTTGAACACCTAATATAAGCTGCACAATGTTGTCTCTGCATCGACCCTTTAAATTAATGGGGAGTAATAAGGTCACAATGCACACACTATGAGCCATCTCATTCGTCTGTGAATGATTACATGACATAAATCTAGATTGAGAAATTATCTAACTATATAGTGAAGTTACGCGTGCGTATGAGGATATTTTTGGATCCGTGTCAATAATCACATAGACCCCTTTTAATCTTGTCTTGGTACCACATATCAAATTATTTCACATGCGTTAATGCCTCTTTCACATACCACTAAGTATATAGAAAGGGAGATCTTCTTCCACGCACCACCGGGTATATCGGAATGGAACGCATATACAAAGGTTCGGTATATTAGAATGACCGTATATAGATTGGGAGACCTTATACCTAGAGTGATAAGAGCCTAACCCCTCACGGTGATTTTTGCAAAATGGGCACCAATGCCCCAAACGTTTCTTTCAAATTCAAAACTACTAAGAGGAAACAACTATGCTACTGCGGAAGACAAAAATCAAGACACAACTTGAGTTTGAAGAGATCTAGCCTATTGTGACTAGTACTCTGACCAAATCAACAACTAATACAACACAACAACGACAGTTTGATAAAGTAGATCAGAAGGCCAAACTCATCATCTTGTTTGGAGTGTCTAATGATGTGCAACCCACATTCAAGATGCTAAAACAACCAAAGAAGTGTGGGATAAATTGAGCATAGTATATGAGGCCAAAAACAAGAATGTCATACTAAATTTGTAGAGTCAATTACACACACTGAAGTTCAAGAAAAATGAAAAATTGAAGATTTTTTAAGAAGAGTTGTAGAGTTGAGGGCTTCACTTCTAGCCTTAGGAGAAGTGGTCACAGATGAAGCTCTCATTCCCATTGTTCTGAGAGCCCTCCCTTCTTCTTACTACATTTTTGTAACAACACTAAACTTGTCAGATACGACAGTTAGTTTTGATAAATTGGTAAACCTACTGCAACAAGAGGAAGTCATGCATAATAAGGATGATGAAGAGGAGCAGGCATTCTCTTCACATCAAAAAAGGAAAGGAAAAGGTAAATAAAAACTGAATTCCTATCAAAAGTCCCAAAATTAGTATCAACATCAAGGGGACAATCAACATAAGAAGAAATGTGCAATTTGTAAAAGAGTAAATGAATTGAAAGATTGTTGGTATAATATTTACAAGAAATTTTCATCAAGTAACTTTGAAGCTCCACAACAACAATCTCACAAGGGACATTCTAACTACAATCAAGGGTAGAAAAAGGGGAACTAGAAAAGAAGACCCCATCAACAAGGAAATATTGTTGAGCAAGAAGAAAATTCAGATAATGAAGACTTCTTGTACACTACTTGATCAAGTGAACCATCCACATCATCTAGTGATGTCTAGTATGTTGATTTGGGAGCCACTCGACACATGACCAGCCACAGAGACTGGTTTACTTCAATGAGGGACACACCTTCGAAAAACCATGTTTCGTTGGGTGATGATTTGTCATATACAGTTTAGGGGATTGGGAACATTTCTCTACCCCTTAGTTCACGCAACTATAGACTATCAAATGTCTTATATGTCCCTGGGTTGACTAAAAATATGCTTTCAATCAGTCAACTCCTTGATCACAACTTAAAAATTGACTTTGATAGTCATTTTGGCAAGAAAATGTGTTTAATTCGAGACAAATCACAAGGCTCAAAATAGTTACAAAATCCTCCAATGTGGGACGCATGTTCCAACTTGATTTTTCCACAGAGATGATTAGAACTTATGGCTAAGAACTCTACCTCAACACAATTGTGGCATCAAAGACTTGGTCATGTTAGTTTCAAGTATCTCGAGACACTTTTCTGGCACAATATGGTACATGGGTTACCATCTCTTCAGAAGGATACAAACAAGTGTCCTCACTACCTAACAGGAAAACACCATAGAGATTCATTCTAGAAGATTACTTTTCAAGCTCATGGCAAGCTTGAACTAGTTCATACCGATCTTTGCGCACCAATGCAACCAAGTCATTCTGGATTTCAGTATTTCATGCTTTGTGTTGATGATTATTCAAGAAAATTTTGGATTTTTGTCTTCGCAAGAAAAGTGAAGCTTTTGAAACCTTCAAGAAGTTCAAAGTAGTTGTTGAGAACAAAATTGGTCATCACATCAAAACTCTCTCGCTTAGATCGAGGGGGGGAATTCACCAATAGTGAGTTCAAAGACTACCTACAAGCTCATGGGATTCATCAATAAATGCCTCCTCCACACACACCACAACATAATTATGTTGTTGAGAGAAGAAACCATACTATCATGGAAATGGTGCGATGCATGATCAATGACTCCGGACTTGTAAAGACATTCTGGGAAGAAGTACAAAAAACAAAGTGTATTTGTTGAATAGAGTTCCCACAGTTGCTCTTGACGGAGTAACACCACAAGAAGCATGGTCAAAGTAGAAACCATTTGTTTCACACCTTAGAGTATTTGGGTGCAAATAAAGTATGCACATACCCAAGAAGAACAGAAAGAAATTGGACATGAAGTCACAGAAACTCACCTTCATTGGGTACAGTGAAGAGACTCTTGGGTATAGATTGATGGATCCAAAGACCAGAAAATTCTAAACCAACAAAGATGTTAAGTTCTTTGAGAAAAGGAAGCAAAGTCTCCTCCTCTAGACTCACTTGATGTAGATTCTTCACCAGTTGTAAAAACTGAAGTTGATGTTCCCACAAATTATAAAAGTGATGATGGGGATGATGGTGTTGATCAGATAGAACCACAACCCATGTGAACAATTCAGTGTATGACCAAGTGGTGTACTAACATGTTACAAGATCCAAGAATGGATGCTCCACTGGATTCATTCACCCCTGGACCACGAACTCGCACTAAAGAAAGAGAAGAAGTGAACTTTGCTTTGATGAGTAGAGTTTTGAATTTGATGAGCCCTCTACAGTCCAGGAAGCCCTATAATCAAAATATTGGAAAGATGCCATGGACTTTGAATATCATTCAGTGATGAAAAATAACACTTGGCAGCTTGTTGATCTTCCACTAGGGAAGAAACCCATTGGATGCATATGGATATTCAAAAAGAAGTACAAAGCATATGGGACAATGGAAAGTACAAAGTGAGACTAGTAGCAAAGGGGTATGCACAAAAAGAAGGCATTGACTACGAGGAGACATTTGCTCCCATAGCTAAGATCAAAACGATCAGGATGATCTTTGCTCTAACTACACAATTTGGTTGGAAAGTCCATCAGATGGACGTAAAAAGTGCTTTCTGAATGGATATTTACAAGAAGTCTACATGACTCAACCCGAGGGATATGTAATACTTGGTCAAGAAGCAAAGGTATGCATACTTAAGAAATATCTATATGGCCTCAAACAGGCACCCCGAGCATGGTACATCAAAATTGATGAGCATATTGTACAACATGGATTTGTTAGAAATCTATACGATCTCAATATTTACCTCAAAAAGAGAGGGGGGAGATTTTGATTGTCATTTTATATGTCGATGATCTAGTCATCACTGGAAGTTTAGTGAGGATGATCAATGCAATGAAGAAAGATCTTAATCGATTGTTTGACATGACCAATCTCGGGTTGATGCACTATTGTCTTGGATTAGAAGTATGGCAAAAAGAGAATCACATATTTGTTTCTTAAATGAAATATACCAAGAAAATGCTCGAGAAATTTAGGATGATGGATTGCACACCAATTACTACACTTATAGAGAACAGATTGCAGTTATCTCATTCAGATCCATCTCCTGAGGTAAGTGCCACTCTCTATCGGTAGTTGATTGGGAGTCTCATTTACCTGACCTACACTAGACCAGATATCACTTTGCAGTAAGCTATCTATCCAAGTTCATGCAGGAACCCAAAGTTTTTCATTGGAAGGAAGCAAGGCACATTTTGAGATATCTTAAAGGATCAGTGGATCTTGGTCTAGAATACAAGAAGAATGTCAACTTCTTCTTGTCAAGATATTCGGATTCAGATCATGCAGGAAACATTGATGACATAAAATCCACTTCAGGATTTGTGTTCTTTATTGGATCTGGAAATATCATGGGGAATCAAGAAACAACACTTTGTTTCTCATTCTTCCAAACAAGCTGAGTATCATTCTGTAGGAGAAGCTGTTTGTGAAGTGATTTGGATACGTCGCATACTCAAAGGACTTGGAATACCACAGGAAAAACCGACCACTATGTATGTTGACAATGAAGGTATTCTCAAACTTGTTTGCAATCCATTTTTTCATGAAAGAACAAAACACTTGAGGTACAAGTTCATTTCATACGAGCATGTGTTGAAGCACAATATACAACTTCAATTTTGTCCAATAGTTGAACAATGAGTAGATATCTTCACAAAGTCACTTGCACGTGAAAAGTTTGAGTTGTTCAAAGAGTTCCTCTCCTCATCCCTTAAGACAATGCACAATTAAGGGGGAATGTTAGGTTAATTATTATTTACCTTTATTAATTATGCATTGCATATTAATTAGTTTATTTATTTATTGGTTATATGGTTATATTTCATCATAACCATCTAATTTTCTTTATTATACATACGGGTGTTGTTATATTGTTTTAACAATATTATTGTCATTATTCATTTGTGCTTCCCGTATGATATTTTGGAAGCTTATGTAATCAGGAATATTGTTGCACCTGTGCAACTTATTTTCTTGTGTGTATTTAGCTATACAATACCTATAAGTATTTGCAACTCATACCAATGTACTTTGGCTGATTTTATATTAGTAAAGTTTATCATGCTTCCGTCCATGTTGCTCAAGTTTACATTGATTGGTCTAAGTCCTTCATTCCACTCAGGGGTGTGCATCAGCCTCATGAAGACTAGAGAATAGTCTTTCCTAAAGCTTTTTAAAGAGTTTGTCTTGATGAATCCTATCTTGGGAGTACCAAAAAGAATGAATATCCTAAATAACCCACACATATGATGAAACAATACATTGGAATACTCAAAGAGTTCGATAGGAATGACTCAGGGATTAGGGTGATCTGGAGGAGGGCTCGAGAATGACATTTAAGAATTTTTTTGGGTAAGGTATGGTTGTTATGCTTTCAGGTATGAATTTTTCCCTTGAAAAATCTCATGAAAACATATTGTTTATTTATAAGAATAAATTAGTCTTGTAAATTATTATTTTTAGTCTCTGTATTCATCCCCTAATTCCTCTGATTCGATCAATAATTTGATTCAAAGTTTTAACCATCAAAATCACTTGTATTTTCAGCCCTATTAATGACATCAAACAAGTTATTAAAATATCATTATAAATGCAAATATTAATGTTTTCTTCTAATGCAATATATATATATATCAATAAATTTTTACATATAAAAATGTGGTTTTCAAATAAAAAAATAATTAGGAACCTTGTGCCAAATGAAACATGATCTTACCAGAGCACGAAAAGAATTACACTAACAACCTAACTAAGGTTTGAAGGATGCCAAAATAAAATGAGCATTATATCCCCACCTCTTAAACATGACTTCATCTTGAAGTCACAAAAAGGAAGGTCACAATGCTCTCACAAAATGACACAACTCTACATTATGATGGTCCCACTTTCTCTAACGTATGACTTGTCGCACTTATGTTTTCTATTCCTCTGAAGATATCCATTTTCCATTAGGTTAGACTCATCCTAAAATTCCATACAAAAATTAGAACAATTGAAAATGCAACCCCATTTCTGGGAAGCGCCCGAAGGATAAAATGTCTCAAAGCACGAATTAATAATTCATATTCAAGTTAATTTAACAATAATATAGATTACATATTTATAGGATTTGTTCTATAACCACTCCCTTAGAATAGCCGATTTGTTGTAATAACTCACTATATTACACACAATCTATAATCTACATGATTTGCATACCAAATCACTTCCAACAAGAAGTCACATGTTTTCACTCTAAAATATCTACGGGAGTTATATTATCACTCAATTACATTAATTAAATAACAAACATTACTTATTTAATATTGAGGGTGACTAACTAATGTGTCCATGTTAGGACTAATTCCTAACATTCCCAGCCTTATTTCTAACATAGGGTGAGGAACCCTCTAGAGCTGCATCATGATAGTTTGCCTTAGTCGATCATTACATCCATCTTCTGGTTTTCACTAATGATTGAAGCTTACCCTTTTTGAAATTGACCCACCCCCTTAATTGAAAAAACCATGGATGTCGGTTTCAACCAATAATGCATCCAATCACAATTTGATCCCCTTTATTTTTAAAAACAAATTTATCACTCTTGAATTTTATATTTCCCCCTTTTTCAAAAAAATACACCCTTTGTAAAAATCAACCTTCTTCTAAAGTAACCCCCTTCCAAAGAATTTCGTAATAAAATAAGAGTTGGTGAGAATTGACCTCCACATAAATTGTCTTATCGAGGATTTCATAAACATGAGCATGTAATTTTTATTTTATATTTTACAAGACTCAATTCATAAATAAAAATTTGACTCACCAAACTCTGTGAGTGGCTTGAGAAATTTATCCAAGTTAAGGCTTGAAGTTAGATTCATTCACGTATGTTGCAACAGAGTCAATTTTTTAGAGACTAGTACGGTTCATTACTTTGTATCTGCCGCTGCTTTCAAGGAAAGGACAAATAACTCTCCAAAAAATATGCCGATTTGTTACGAGGAGAGGTGAATCGCTAAAAATATGTGATGAACAATATTTCTAAACTAGATTTTGCGTGAGGATCGAGCTAAGCACACTCACTCGGGAGGAGTTGAGGAGTGCAAAATATCCGAAAACTAGGTCCTCCCTTGTTTCACCAGAGTTACTACAGTGATTCCGCTGTAGATACAATCAATGGTAGGATGAAACCTCGGCTCCTTATCCATAACCTTGCAAGCCTTAAGAAATGCCTCTTTTCATACTGGTAGTATTTCTGGGACCTTCTCAAGATCTTCCAGGTCCTTAGATTCTTTCCATTCTTCTCTCTCTCCGCCAAATGTAAATGCTTTGTTCCGTCCCTCCACTTGATATTATCCCAGGAGGAATGGTCGTCATGATAATTTCACCACCTGTGAACATGCTATCCCGATTGGCCCATGACAATCTAATAAAACAGTTTCCCAAGAAAAAGTCTAGAGAAGCAATGGTAGCTTTAGCATTATCTCTGTGACGAAATTGTTCAAAAGATTTTTCATAATTTTTGGAATGTGAATGTCAAGAACCTCTCCAAATTTCTGAAAATGAGAAAGAAGAAGCTCCCTTCTATTAGTTTGGGAGGGTATACAATTCACAAACAGTGTTCGTACTGCTTTCTCAGTTCCCTTTCCACGACTTCGACGAGAACCATTACTACAAGCAAGGAACCCAGAACTCAAATGAGAACGTGACTCCCCGTGCAATCTAGGGATAACAAAGTCATCAAGTTTTTCTTGTTACAAAGAGTATTTGGTACCTTTGGCTCCATTATCTTCATATCCTTCCATTTCAATATCACACTTTCCTTGGCATATATTTCCAGGTTTCTAAGAATGATTTTCATCATACACTTTCTTTCAGGAATCAGGATTGTCCACACTGCACAACTCCACTTGACACATCTCCAATTGGTGATCCGAGACCGTAATATTGATAAATTGTGGGCAATTGACTATCCTGATTCGATCCACCAAATGATGTCAATTTCAAGAGGGCCCGACCTTTAGTAGGGGTCCACGAATTGTGTGGTGTGCACCAGAGAGGATGAACACCGAGGTCTTCTTAGAAAATCCGAGCTCGAGGAGCTCATAAGCGTTGAATCTTGGAATTAGAACCTTAAAGATTAAAAACACGGTAAAAATATCCTTAAAATCTAATATTTAATTGGATTTTACAAATGCTTAAAAGTTTGATGGCCCAAAAAGTTGTAAATAAAAAAAATTCCTGCAAAACAATTTTTTTTGTAAATTTTTCTAATTTTATGAAATATAAATAGTGTACAGAATGGAAATTTAAAAACTACGGAAAGTGTGAACAAGATGGAAAGAGGAGAGGGAGATGTAGGTGGATGGTAGATGGCAAATTCTTGAATGTGGTTTGCACTACAATAGTTTTCAAAATGCAAATAGGGATGGATGAACATGAAGGGAATTTACACGTGGTCTTCACTACATGGCCATCAGTTCATTGTGTTGCAAAAGATAGTCAAATAGAAAGTACAGAGTCCAGGGAAAGCCTAATCTAATACCAAATGAAAATGCAACCCCATTTTTGGGAAGATCTAAATGATCAAATGTGCGAAAACATGAATTAATCATTCATATTCAATTAACTAAACAATAATATAGATTACATATTTATAGGATTTGTCCTATAACCACTCCCTTAGAATAGTTGAGTTGTTCTAACAACTCACTATATTACACACAACCTACAATCTACGTGATTTGCATACCAAATCACTTACAACAATAAGTCACCTATTTTCACTCTAAAATATCTACGTGAGTTATATTATCACTCACTTACATTATTTAAATAAAACACATTAATTATTTAATATTGTGGGTGACTAACTAATGTGTCCATGTTAGGACTAATTCACGACAACAATCACATCCAAATATGAACCACACACCACTAAGGTTACGCATGTCATACATGATCACATATACTAAGGTTAAAAAAACTAGGGAACTTAAGAAGGAACCCTATTTTATGGTCATCATAATGCTTTATATACCTCTCAAGTACCATGGTCAAACAACATAGTTCTAGGGTTCACAACTCAAACTCATTCTCAAAGGCACCCTAATTTCGGAAGGCTCAAGTTTACTACACTTTTTTCTAACACAAGTTTAACCACTAAACTATCACTATGATTCATGCTTGTAATCATCCAAGAGAAGATATCAAGAAATTATAAATTTCAAGTTACGTGAACATTCATAGTTCTATTTTCACCCAATTAACCTTTATAGTTTCAACAAGGTCCCAAGAACATTAGGGTTCTACTATAGATTTATTTAAGATTTTCAGCATGTTTAATATCATAGTCTTATTCATTGCTTTCACATTTCAAGGGTTAAAATATATTCTTCCTGAAGCAACGCACTCGATTAACAAATGTGATCTCTCTCCTATCCATAGTCCTATTAAATGAGGGGGTGGGCTACCCTAGAAACCCCTATCTAGATATGGGGGAAAATAATGTGAATTCCCTATAGATATATATGGTTGGGGTCATCCCTCCTAGGGGTTTTCCATTTATCATAGTCATACAAATTTCATTTTTTTGAAGTATCCTACCCATTAGTTTGATCCTTAGTCTCATATTTACTTACAATATTCCTTATCCAATTTTAGTTTTGTGGCGTTTTAACTTAGTTATTGTTGTCCAAAATAACTCCCTAGTTATTTTGACAACTTACATCCCCATTATAGTTTTGAGTCTCAAATATTGTAGGTTGAGTGTACTTTGGTTTTCCCCTTGGCACAATTCTCTAGGTTACAGCTTTCCTCACACACTTTTATCTTCACACATGCATTCCAATTTCCTCCCTCATTCCTTTCTCTATTCTATTTCCCTTGCGCGCATCCACCTTCTTCCTAGTAGTCCATTCACCCTTAGCACCCACCTCAAAATTGCTTCACAAAATTCACCAAGTCCATGAAATTATCACACTCCACTTTCCTCGCTATCATGCACACCGCCTTCTAGATGCATGTACCCTACCTACATACTTATCTCCTATAAGTATAATCCCATTCCTCTTGCATGCCTTCTCTTTTCCTTCTTCTTACGCACTTCTTCCCTGCACGGGTGCCTTCTCACCTTCTTTTGCGCCATTTACTATGCCACATGGAATTCAGTCAAAATGATTATAGCACACCTAATCTATCAAAGTGCACCAAGAGGGTGCCAAATCCTTATAACCAACCAATGTGTGACATGAGGCAAAAACAACATAATATATGAACATTCAACTAACTCTTCTAGCTAGTATCTATGCGTTATGTGTCATTGCATGTTTAGATTCCGTTGTAGCCTTTAGATCACCATGAATTTTTCTACAGGGCTCTAACACCCACATGCCTAGGCTTGCTTGAAATATGTTGATGTGGGCTACACTCCAAATCACTCAAGTTCAAATTTCAATGAGATTGGGTAGGTGAGAATCTGGAAAAAATCCCCATGTCATTGATGTAGGATCTGATCGCTCCAACCACCCAATTTGATTCAAATCTTTCCTCCTTCCTTCTCCTACATGCCAAACAATCATGAGAAGTACATTTGATGGATTTGAAGGAAGATTTATAGGCATTCATTACTGAATGTTGGTGGTTGAAGATTCAAATCAAATTTTCCTTCTTTCTCCTCCTCTTATCTCCTTTATTCTTCTATAAATATAAAATCATTTCTCATTGTAAAGGGTTGGACACATTTAATTATCTAGTATTGTTAAGGTTTCTAGTTCTTTGTATTTTGATTTATAGGCCTTTGGATCTGGTCTTTTCATGTGGATATCGACCTCATACGCCATTGTAATAGATTGTGCATTTCTAGAAGTAATAAAAGCATTGTTTTGTGGCTATCCTTTGTCTTAACCTGTTTTTTTCTTCCTTTTCCTTTCTTTTACGTTGTGTGCTTGATGTTCTTTCTCACTTCCCTTACATCTCCTTTTCTGATTGTGCCTCGTGAAAGTGATTGTGTGACTATGTTCGATTTGTGATACATGTATCTAGCCTTCCTTTGTGCATATTCCTTCCTTTTCACTTAGAACAGATCGTGTTCATCCCCTTTTCTTTCTGGTGCTATCAACTCCCTTAGATTAGTATTCCCTTTCCGCATATCCTTCTATTCCTATTACTTTGGTATGTTTATCTTAGGATTTCCATTTCAAAATTAGGAGTAGTAATATCAGTAGAAATAGGTAGAGGAACTGATCTTCTCTAGAGGTCTGTCTCAAGTGCACAAGGTCTTACAAATTAGAGAAAGTCCCATTATTGCCTCAATGATCCAATTTAACCCGATTTGGGACGGGTGCAATTTTGACCTCTAATAGTTTCGGCACGCTCGGTGGGACCAGCATTGAAAGCTTAAAATTTATTGTTGCTAAGTTTTTGTGTGTGAATCATCAATCTCCAGTCATTAAAGGATTTTTAACACATCCGGTGACTATAAACTCTCGGATCTACCTTTTTAGCAGGTTTGTGCACCTTTCTTATGATAAGAATATATATCGGGTATAATGTAGTGGCCAAAGAGTCTTTTGAGTACCTCCACTCTCTCTAAGAATAACACATAGTATAACTACTCCACGCACATCACCTTTTCTAGTGCACCATCCACTTTCAACTCCACCTCTTGGCAGGCCTCCTGTGCAACCCGTCTGGAAGCTCCTCCACCACCTTTGAGAAAATTTTCCAACTTCACTGGTGGGATTCCTCTTCTTCTTGCCACCAATGCACAACATGATATGCCAAGGGTAGCCACACTTAAAAGTATTACATACTTCACTGGTGAGAATAAATTCACCCCTATTGAGCATATCCAAGATGTAGCTAATGTGTGCTTTGTCTATTTGGTCACACATGATGATGTAGTTAGGCTACTTGCGGCTTCGATCAAGGAGAAAACACTTCGGTGGTATAGAAGTTTGAGACCTAAATCTATTACCAACTGGGATGAACTTGGAACAACTCTTTACATCTATTTTTAATATAATTCATATCACCTGTCTTTGGTGGTGCAACTGAAAACAATGAAAAGAGTGCCCAATGAGTAGATGACTAATTTTAATATCAGGTTTTAGAAGATTTGGGATAGAATGCCTTAAGTGGAAAGGCCTACAAACCAACATGTTTTCTTGTATTATTTAAGGGATTTGAATAGTGACATCTCAATCATGATCTAGTCCATGGGGGGTAGAACCTTACCTATTGTTTATAATATTTCAATAAAGGTAGAAAATAGTCTAATTCGGTGCGGAAGAAGTGAGCTCCCAAGCCACCCACGCCCTTATTCTCGTAAATTTCTCATGCACCCCACCTTTTATTGCCCCTATTCCCGAGAAATTTTCTCAACCTATACTGCATCCACATCCTATTCTCTCGTAGAGAAAAAAATGAGGATGAAGAATTGAAGGGCCTGATTAGGAACTCATCCAATAAAGTCATGTAATTAGAGAAGAAGTAGGCACAAGCCTTCATAAATAGTTCTAATCAAGGATATAATCAAAGCCATTACCCCTTCAAAAATCAATATGCAAATCAAATATATGGGTAGAGCCAACAAAATGATAGATGACATGTTGCACCTTCCTTGCAAGTAGTTCCTTTTTACGTAACCTCTTCTAGTTCCCAACACAAGCCAAGAACTAGTTCTAGTTCAAAACAATATGGCTCAAGAGTCAGAATGGTGCTTTCCTTGCAATGTGCCTCAAAATCAAAATCACTACGCCAATTTTGTACACACACAAGCTTACATGATCCAAAATTATTCTAACAGTGAACCTTCTTCTAGCGTGAGTGAACTTGAAAATAAAGAAATGACAGAATAATTTCTTGATGTGAACCTAATGTTATTTGATGTTGAATAATTTTGTGTAATTAATCAAGCTACATATGACATGAATAGACTGCACACCAAATTTATGATAACAAAGATACAAGAAGAGAATGATTGAATCTAGCATGTAACCATCAACTCTTGTCACACTTTGATCGATCCTCCAAATAAAATAGACATGGCTCATCAACCTATTAGTCATAACGTGTAAGTCCCCGCATGTGAGATTCTATGCAATGCTCCTACGGAAGTAGCGCACACCCATCGTTTGGTAGGTAAAGCCTTTGCACTAGCTAATTTCCTTGCCTCAACACTTGAATAATAAAAAAATATGTTTCTATATGTCAAATGCACAAGTCAATGCACCTTTCATTCAACATTGTAGACCAAATGAAGAAGAAAAATGTAAATGTCAAATGTGATATGCCTGTGCCATTCCATCTCAGTAATGATTTGTTCCATGAAGCTCTAGCATAACTTCCACGAGTAGACCAAATTATTCAAAATTCTCATAATGTTGTCAATATTTGTGAAGAAAAGGAGAAGCAAGTAAGTAAGGTTATCAAAACCCCACCATTCTATATGTCCTTGATTATAGGTAAACACCTTGTGCACAATTTTATGATTGACTCAAGCACTAGTACTTTTGTCATGCCTAAGAAAATTGCTAATGTCCTAGGTCTTAAGTACAACCCCATGTCAAAAGGAGTCTTGCAACTTGATGGCTCAAGTATCACTACTCTAGGATTCATTAAATATCTTGACTTAACCCTCTATTCATGTCCAATCCTCACAATAACTCAATATGTGTCAATCATTGACATACCTTCTTTATTTTCCTTGTGTTTATCAAGGGATTTTACTACTAAAGTGGGTGGTTACTTTGTTGTTGCAAATCAGAAGCACCCCTGGATGTTGATCAAACTTCCAGTTGACATTTTGGACATCCAGTGTGATTGCACAACATTGAATCTTTTCCCCAAGTGTGCGACTTGTAAAATGGGAAAAGAATCTCCAGTTTAGAATAATGGTTGCTCAACTCCCCGATCGAGTATATTACTTGCAAGTTATACAGAGGTTTCAAACTCAAAATCCTACTCTAAATTCCAAAGTGGACAGAGATAGAGAATGCAAAAAACTGAAACTAGTACTAATAAGGTGATGCACCAAAGGAGTGGTGAGCATTTCTTACTTCTGAAGATTGACACAGTTCATAAAAATGCAACAAAACTTCATGCACAAACTGATAACTATAATGGAGGGTCAGAAATGAATCAAACAACACAAACAAAGTATTAAAACTCATTCACAGAGCCTATATTGTCATTTTAACATCAAAAACCACTTGCATTATAACACCTGAGAGGAAATCAATACACAATCTGATTTCCCCACTCTTCTTTCTAATCGGAACCAAGTTGGCTACCCAACTAGAATGCTTCATAGGGAATACGATTCTTGATTCTATCAACTTATTCAATTCCTTTCTCATAAGATGCTCCATGTGTGGATTGATTGGCCTTTTTTTTGTCTCGATGGGTTTAGTACTTGATCCAATTCAATGGTGTGTTGAGCTAACTCAAGATTGAAACCTTTCAAATCTTCATAGCTCTAAGCAAACACATCAAATTCTTGACAAAGTTGAATGAACTCATACCTTTCTTACTCAGTTGTCACTTTACCAACTCAGAGTGATTTGCCTTCTTCCACCAAGATGGACACTGAATCTTCTCCCTTGACTTGAATGTTTTCCTTCTCCTTCCTAAACTGATCATTAGGATTGAAAATGGACTCCAAAGTAATAAGTCCCTTTGGTAGTTTTTTGGTTCTTAGCTGTACCACTTGGTCACCATACTGCTGCTCCAACTTTTCCTGATTTTTAGCTGAGAACTCAGCCTCTTCTTGCAAGAAATGGATGATTTGCTGATCATTTTCAAACACTTGCCAACTTACATTGTTGTCTGGCACTAAAGGCCTTACAATCACATGGATGTTTGGTTGTACCTTGTCTTTTTGAATGCTTTCAACAACGTCAAAGGCTTCCCCAACTGCTGCAAGCCTATCAGCAGCTTGGTTCTCCCTTCTAGGAATGGATTTTATGCCAAAGCCCTCAAAATATTCAATGAGGTCCCACACCCTATTTTTGTAACACTTGAGCAGATCATTCTTGACAGCATGTTGCCCTTAACTTGGTTGACAATCAACTCACTGTCACCAAAGACTTGAAAGTTCTTTATCCCTCTCTTGATTGACCAATGCAAACCTTGTATCAAGGCTTCATATTCAGCAGTGTTATTAGAGCATGCAAACTGAAATCTAAAAGTTGAATAATACTTAACTCCTTAAGGTGAAACAAGCATAGCTCCCCTCCTGCACCTTGTCTACTCCTTGATCCATCAAAAAAAAACTGCCATACCTCATTGTCATCCTTGTGGTTTGGCTTGGTGATGCTAGGAATAGGCTGATTTTCCTTCATGCATGCAATAGACTCCTAGCTCGATTCTTCTATTTCTTGATAAGGATCAAAATCATGCACCTTGTTTTCCCATTCATCAAGAGTTAGATCTGGGATACTTCCAACCTTGGTGTTAGCTTCATCAGTGCTTGGATAATCTTCTTGATCAAATGCTGAACAATTGGTATTGATTTGGCTTGGAGTGTAAGGCTCAATGTGAAAGTTTGCAATAGGCTCAGATCTGATTGTGGCTTTAGTTCCATATCTTGTTCTGAACAACATGTGTGACCAATCAGTAGATAAGTAACCTCCAATCTTGGCTGTGAAATCCCTTGACAGACATAGGGCAAAAGAGTGGTGGAAGGTCTATTACTGAGACATCTTGCAAAACAACAACGTTGGGGCATGCATGCAAAGTAAGACTCAAGTTTTTGATCACTCCAACTATTGTTACTGCTGTCCCATCCAATTGCACTACCCCTTTGGATATGACTTCATATTGAATTCCCAATTGATCAACTATTTGCTTGGGCATTACTGAACTACTTGCCCCAGAATCAATCATGCAATTGTGTACTAATTGGTTTCCAATGATCAATGAAACATAGAATGGAGGGGGTTTCAACATTTTACCTTGCTTGTCCTCCATGATTCCTCTCAGGATGGGCAACATTTGTGAGCACCTTCTCTTGCATTTGGACTTGCTGATTTGAAGTTGACCAGTCCTTCATGGTAGCTTGTAGCAAATCTCTTTGGCCTAGGATAGATAGTGATTCCCACATTGATATGTTTACATTTGTCTTCTTCATCTGATCAATGATGTTGAATGGAGATGAAGCATCTCTTTGTTGTCCCTTGGCTTGCACATTCATTCCTTGCATATGGGTAGCAACAAATGGCATTTGAGTTGGCCTAGGAGCTATCTTAGGCAGTCCTTGCATGTTTGGGACTACATTTTTTTTGCCAATAATTTGTGGAGTAGTAGAAGGTTGTGGATTACTTGGAGCCAATGGTTGTTCTTCACCCAAATTTCTCCTTTTTGACCTTGTGTTGGCTGCAACACTTTGGGAATTTTTTGATTCATGCCAACAAAAATCTTCTTCCTACCAGTTTACAAGTGTGGTATCATTTGGAGCTGATTGTTGCTGGAATGTTTCTTGTTGTTGGTTATTTCCTTGACTCCCTTCACCCTCCACACCAGTTGTAGTCACCATTAATGCTTGATTTAAGGCACCATTGAAGCACATAGACTGGTTGTGAGGTTCATTACATGGGAAACACCAATCATACTCTTGAGCTATGTTGTTTTGCACTGGCACTAATGCCTTAGAGGCAGATATAACATTGGGATTATAGGGCTGAAATGGTCTATTGGCAGGAGGTCTTGCTTGATTTAAATTTGTAGTTGGATTGGGTGGTCTTTGAGGCTGATATGGCTGCCTGTTAGGCTGAGCTTGAGGCTAGAAAGGAGGTCTAAAACCTTGGGCTTGCTACCTCTTGAGTGTAACCAGCTCATTGCCTAGATTTTGCAATTGCTTCATGACTTCTTAAAGTTCATTTGAGGCACTAGAAGATGAAGTAGAAGCTTCACTTGAATTCTGATTTCTAGGAGTGGGAATAGGAGCTAAATTAGGCACTTGACTAGTATTTGGGCTCTCTAAAATTGGAAACAATGGCATTGGAGGCCTAGGAGCTAGCTTGCCAGCTTGAATCAAACAATTTTCAGCTCTAATGGCAATGCTATAAGCAACATGGATAGTTGTGCCTCCCATGGATTGAATTAACATAGAAATATCAAATTTAAAGCTTTAAGGTAATATAGAAAAGCACCTTCTCTGCTGCTGGCCTTACTACCACTGAATTCTCTCCCAAGTCATTTGAAATCTGAAGTTGAAGTCATTCAAGCTACTCATTGGGAGCTCTCTTGATGGTTGTCAACTGTTCCAAAAGGGACAAGTTATCTCCTTTTCTCCAAACTACTCATGGAGGGCTATACATAGCTGGTTCCAATTTTGAATAGAACTTGAGGCAAGACTCTTGAACCATTGCAAAGCTTTCCCTTTGAATGAAGATGCAACAGTTTGACAAAAACTTGCATCTCATTAATCTCATGGATTGCACAAATATTAGCAATATCCTTGACATGATCACCAGGAGTGGTCTGATTCTCTCCAGTAAAGTATGGAATGTTCTTCAATGCTGCAACTGGGATTGGATTTTGTGCATTGAGAGCAAGTGGGTTGCTGCCAGTGAAATTGACATAGGGGTTGTTTTGTGCCATTTTGATTGGCCTTAGAACCCTTGTTGATTGAATGAAAGGCCTACCAGGTGGAGGAGTTGATAGAGTTTTGTTTGGTGGAGATGGAGACCTTTGAATTATCCTCCTCTTTTCCTCCTTCTTGGAGATAATTGCATATACTCAAACAACACCTCTTCTTCTCCAACTCTTGACCTTGTGGTGATTCTTCTCATGAGTTTTCAGGTCTGCACTGCTAAAACCAGCTGATTCTTCTTCCTTGGAGTCGCCAGATGTGCAATTTAGGGCTCTTTTAAGCAAGAAACTTGCAACAAATGCACATCAATTTTGTTGCAATGAAGATGAAGACCTCTAAGGTCCCACCGGGCATGCCAAAACTATTGTTGCAAATCAGCAGCACCCCTGGATGTTGATCAGACTTCTAGTTGACATTTTGGACATCCAGTGTGATTGCACAACATTGAATCTTTTCCCCAAGTGTGGGACTTGTAAAATGGGAAAAGAATCTCTAGTTTAGAGGTTGGTTCCTCAACTCCTCTGATCAGGTATATTACTTGCAAGTTATACAGAGGTTTCAAACTCAAAATCCTACTCTAAATTCCAAAGGGACAGAGATAGAGAATGCAAAAAAAAAAACTAGTGCTAATAAGGTGATGCACCAAAGGAGTGGTGAGCATTTCTTACTTCGCATATTGACACAGCTCATCATAAAATGCACAAAACTTCATGCACAAACTGATAAACTGTAATGGAAGGTCAGAAATGAATCAAACAACACAAATAGAGGATTAAAACTCATTCACAGAGCCTGTATTGTCATTTTAACATCAAAAAACACTTGCATTACAACACCTGAGAGGAAAAATAGGTTGCAGTCTTGGAAAAGGTCTGATTTTTCCACAAAATCACTTTCAAAGTGAAAAAGGGAGCCTGCAATACATGAAAAATGTTCAACCCTTCAAAAATGAGCCAAATCTGGCTTTTACAATGCAAGAAACGACCCCAGGAGAGAGAAACACGGGAAAACATGGGAGAGCTTCAACCACCAACCAAAAATGCAATAAAACAACATGGGCATCCTTACAGTCCATTCCCTGACATTTTTCACCATGCTTGGGAGAGAATGCGAGCCATTCTTCATTAAAAATGGTGGTTGAAACGTCATTTCTGTCCATGACCACGTGCCAGAGGCATTTTTCAATTTTCTCTCTCCAAACTCCATCAAAATACAAAATTGACCCCAGAATCTTGTAGAGAATTTCACCATCTTTCCATTGATATAAAGAACGTGAAAACCGAGCTCTGGATCGAAAGTTATGGCCATTTGAAATTTTAGGGCAAAACAGGCCAAATCGGATTAGCGGGCAAAAATTTTTTTAAATTTTCCACTTTTTGCATTTGGGAAAATTTCCCAAAAATCCCCACACTCCACCATTCTGGGTGCCACGTGGCATGTTTTGATTGGACGCGGGCCCTCTGCACTTCATTTTCCATCGTTTTGGCCATTGGAAAATTTTCAAAAAATCTCTCACGTCGGCCGATGAGTTGAGGACACGTGGCAATGACAGTGATTCGATTCGGCGGGGCATTTCCTCTTTAAATTTTCCATCACTTTTTTGATTATTTTTCGACTTTGGACATGTGGCAAAAAACCCATTCGTGTGGGCTTTTCCTTCAAATTTTTTTTCACGAGGCCTATCCTACATTTTTTCGCCACATGACACACGGCAAGAGGCGAGATCCATTGGCTCGCATTTGGGGGTGGTTTTTCCTTTAAAATTTCTTCGATTTTGCTTTGGGAAAATTTCCCAAATTTCCCCACCTTCCGCTGCTTCGACCCCATGGGACACATGTGGCATGATTCATTCACCATGGGGCCTTGGGAAAAACATTTTTTCTTTTCATTTTAACCTTTTGGGAAAAAATCCCAATCTCCCCCCGCGCTCCGCCTCGACCCTCCCTGGGACACGTGGCATGTCTCATTCGGCGGACGGGGAGCCAGTTTCTCTATGGAGAAAATTTTCCATTCCCTTTTACCAAAACACTTTGCCAAAATTCCAATATCTCTCCTCCGCCCCTCCACCATTACGATGCCATAGGACACGTGGCACAACATGATTGGTGCGGGCCTTTCCAAAATTTTTTCCATGGCGCCAACACTTAGTCAATTTTTCAATTTTTCCCCTTGGACACGTGGCAAATCCGATTCATTGGCGGGCCTGGGGTGAAATATTCCTTTTGAAAATTTTCCAAACACTTGGTAAAAATTCCAAGTTTTCCTCCGACCCCGCCACTTCCTTGACACGTGGCACCATATTACTGGTTGCGGCCTTCCAGGGGAAAATTTCCCACAAAAACTCCACCGAGCCATAACTTCAAAAATACATGGAGTTAGGAGGAAAACTTTACCTTTCTGGAAAGCTGAGAAAAGCTCTATCCAATGGTGCCATTTCCAAAAAGTTTTGAGTGCCTAAAAAAAAAAATTATGACTGAGGCACAAGAGAGGGAAGAATGAAGGGAGTTAGCCACAAAATGAGCAAGGGGAACATTTTGGATAACAATTTTGGTGACTCAGAGGGGTCATCTTCTCTGCTGATGAAGTTACCAGTTTCCTAAAACAATCCATTGGGCATGGAGTCATTAAATTCTCTTCTTGGTACCCCAACTGACTAGAACACTGCAAGGAGGAAGATGGAGGGTGAACATCACCTGATGGAGCAAGGCCTGCAAACACACACATTTCCCAGAACAACAAGCTTGTGCCAAAGCACTTAGGGAAAGAAAACTAATCTACAACAAAACAATGTGCACAAGCACTTGGAGGAATGAAAACCTAAGCTAATATGTACAAGGTGGAGAATTCCCTTCAGTAGCAATGCTTTAGATGGATTCCATTGACTGGAATCTGCAGTTCTTCACCATCCAATGAAGACAATTGGAAAGCATTGTTGTCCTTACACTTTGTGACCATGTATGGGCCACTCCAAATGGCATCAAATTTTGAATGCCTTCCCGGTTTTTCTCTGTCTGCATCCCATTTTAACACTAGATCTCCAACTTGGAAAGATCTATCCTTGGCCTTCTATCAAAGGTCTTCTTGATCAAAGCTTGATCCTTCTCCATTGCTCGGGATGCTTGATTTCTGATTTCTTGGAGCTCCATCAATTCTACATATCTAACCTCCATGGGCTCAAACTCCAACAACTCCAACTCAAGCTCATGAGTTCCAATGTTGGCAACTCAAGTGACATGGGAAAATTTCCTCTCTCCATAAACAAGCTTAAATGGAGAGTTACCTGTAGATCTCTTGGGAGTTATCCTATCAGCCCATAAGGCTGATTTCAATTTGGTATGCCAAGACCTCTGATTTTCATCAAGAGTCCTCCTAATGATCCTCAACAAGTTCTTGTTTGTAGATTCAGCCTGGCCATTACCCTGAGGGTAATAATTTGATGAAGTGCTTAGGTAGATCCCATTCTTGACAGCCCATTCAGTCACCTTGGACCCAATGAATGCCAATGCATTATCTGATATTATTGTAGCAGGTATGCCAAATCTGGTTGCTATTCCCTCATAGAAATCTAGGATGCTAGATTCATTTGCTTCCTTGAGTGCTACTACGCTCAGTCCACTTGGTGAAGTAATCATTGTTGTTAAAATCCATTTGTGCCCTTGGCTTGAATTGGGATTAATGACTCCAATGAAGTCCAAACCCCATTGCATGAATGGCTGGTCAACTAAAATTGGATGCAATGGAAGGGCAGCTAGCCTCTCTTTACCTGTGAAGAATGCACAATTCTTGCACCTCTTGATCCATGCATAACAATCACTAGAAAATCTTGGGCCAATAATAGCCAGCCCTCATGATCTTTAGAGCTATCACTCTTGGTGCAAAATGACCACCAACTGGTCCACCATGGAACTCTTCCAACACCCTATGAATCTGATTTGTACCAATGCATCTCAACAACACTCCATTCACATCCTTTTTGAACAAAACACCATCAACAAGGGCATATGGGACAGCCTGCAATCTGAAGTGTCTTCTTTTGGTCTTGTTCATCTCTGAGGGCATAGACCTATGCTTAGGAAGTGCATTATGTCTTGGGTCCAGCAAGGAGTGAGGACACCATCATTTTCCTCTTGAGTGCTTCCTTGCTCATGGCTGTCTTGCAACGCCAAAACAACCTCCTTCTCATTGCATGCTTCCTTTTGTTTTCTCAAAATCAGCTGCTCACACAAATCCTTTTCCTCTAACCAACTTGGTGACTTTGATCTCAATGTCATACTCCATGACACGAGTAATCCAACCTGCCCTTTTTCATTCAAGTCTTTGTTGAGGAGGAAGTCTTTAACTCCCACATGAGAAACCAACAATTGAACCTTGTTGTTTGAAACTAGATGCTTGAATTTCTTCAAGCTCCTGATTACTACAAGAACATGCTTCTCAATGAAAGAATATCTCACCTCATAGTCCTCCAGGATTTGGCTGAAGAAAGCAATTGGCTGCTCATCATTGTTTTTGTTCTGTTGTACCAAAATTGCAGAAATAGTATCATCACCCCCAAATGCATAGAGGATGAAATCCTTGGAGAAATCTGGGTTAATGAGAGTTGGGGCTTGAGAGATGGCTTCTTTGATTGCTTCAAAACTTTCTTTGCCTTCTGCTGTCCATTTGAAAGCCATGCTTTTCTTTAACATCTTGGTGATAGGCTTGACTAGGGCTGCAAAATTTGGGACAAACCTCCAAACAAAATTTATTCTCCCCAAGAAACTTTGAAGGGCCTTCTTGTGGCTTGGCAATGGTAGTGCTCTTATGGCTTCAACTCTTTCTGGATCAATTGCTAATCCTTCTTTGGAGACAATGTGGCCAAGGAGCTTTCCTTCATGGGCTAGAAAATACACTTTTTAGGATTCAAGGATACTCCAAATCTTCTACACCTTTGGAACACTTGTCTCAAATGAAAGAGATGGTCTAGCTGCATTTTTTGAAAAATAGTGATATCATCAAGATATATCAGCACCATGTTGTTAATCAAATCCTTGAATGCCATGTCCATTGCTCTTTAGAAAGTAGCTCCAGCGTTGGACAACCCAAATGGCATTTTCCTATGCATAAGTTCCCATTTGGTTGTAAAGGCTGTCTTGAACTGATCTTCTTCTTTCACCATAATCTGATTGTACCCCAATAGCCATCAAGTAATGAAAACCTCTCGAGCCAAAGCAACAACTTGTAAAATCTACTCCATAAAGGAAGTGGATAATGATCCTTGAGAGATGCTCTATTCAAATCTCTAAAGTCAACACACAATCTGATTTCCCCACTCTTCTTTCTAATGGAACCAAGTTGGCTACCCAACTAGAATGCTTGATAGGGAATATGATTCTTGATTCTATCAACTTATTCAATTCTTTCCTCATGAGAGGCTCCATGTGTGGATTGACTGGCCTTTGTTTTTGTCTCCTGATGGGTTTAGTACTTGGATCCAATTCAATGGTGTGTTGAGCTAACTTGGGATTGAAACCTTTCAAATCTTCATAGCTCCAAGCAAACACATCAGGGAATTCTTGACAAAGTTGTATGAACTCATACCTTTCTTGCTCAGTTGTCACTTTACCAACTTGGAGTGATTTGCCTTCTTCCACCAAGATGGACACCGAATCTTCTCCCTTGACTTGGATGTTTGCTTTCTCCTTCCTAAACTGATCATTAGGATTGAAAATGGACTCCAAAGTAATAAGTCCCTTTGGTAGTTTGTTGGTTCTCAGCTGTACCACTTGGTCACCATACTTGCTGCTCCAACTTTTCCTGATTTTTAGCTGAGAACTCAACCTCTTCTTCAAGAAATGGATGATTTGCTTGATCATTTTCAAACACTTGCCAACTTACATTGTTGTCTCTGAATGAAGGCCTTACAATCACATGGATGTTTGGCTGTACCTTGTCTTTTTGAATGCTTTCAACAACGTCAAAGGCTGCCCCAACTGCTGCAAGCCTATCAGCAGCTTGGTTCTCTTTTCTAGGAATGGATTTTATGCCAAAGCCCTCAAAATATTCAATGAGGTCCCACACCCTATTTTTGTAGCACTTGAGTAGATCATTCTTGACAACATGCTGCCCCTTAACTTGGTTGACAATCAACTCACTATCACCAAAGACTTGCAAGTTCTTTATTCCTCTCTTGATTGACCAATGCAATCCTTGTATCAAGGCTTCATATTCAACAGTGTTATTAGAGCATGCAAACTGAAATCTAAAAGCTGAATAATACTTAACTCCTTGAGGTGAAACAAGCATAGCTCCCCTCCTACACCTTGTCTACTCCTTGATCCATCAAAAACAACTTCCATACCTCATTGTCATCCTTGTGGTTTGGCTTGGTGATGCTAGGAATAGGCTGATTTTCTTCATGCATGCAATAGACTCCTAGCTCAGATTCTTCTATTTCTTGATAAGGATCAAAAGCATGCACCTTGTTTTCCCATTCATCAAGAGTTAGATCTGGGATGCTTCCAACCTTGGTGTCAGCTTCATCAGTGCTTGATAATCTTCTTGATCAAACGTTGAACAATTGGTATTGATTTGGCTTGGAGTGTAAGGCTCAATGTGAAAGTTTGCAATAGGCTCAGATCTGATTGTGGCTTTAGTTCCATATCTTGTTCTGAACAACATGTGTGACCAATCAATAGATAAGTAACCTCCAATCTTGGCTGTGAAATCCCTTGACAAACATAGGGCAAAGAGTGGTGGAAGGTCTATTACTGAGACATCTTGCAAAACAACAACGTTGGGGCATGCATGCAAAGTAAGACTCAAGTTTTTATCACTCCAACTATTGTTACTGCTGTCCCATCCAATTGCACTACCCCTTTGGATATGACTTCATATTGAATTCCCAACTGATCAGCTATTTTCTTGGGCATTACTGAACTACTTGCCCCGAATCAATCATGCAATTGTGTACTAATTGGTTTCCAATGATCAATGAAACATAGAATGGAGGGGGCTTCAACATTTTACCTTGTTGTCCTCCATGATTCCTCTCAGGCTGGGAAGCATTTGTGAGCACCTTCTCTTGCATTTGGACTTGCTGATTTGAAGTTGACCAGTCCTTCATGGCAGCTTGTAGCAAATCTCTTTGGCCTGGGATAGATAGTGATTCCCACATTGATATGTTTACATTTGTCTTCTTCATCTGATCAATGATGTTGAATGGAGATGAAGCATCTCTCTGCTGTCCCTTGGCCTGCACATTCATTCCTTGCATATGGGCAGCAACAACTGGCATTTGAGTTGGCCTAGAGCTGTTTTAGGCAGCCCTTGTGTTTTGGGACTGCATTTTGTTTGCCAATAATTTGTGGAGTGATAGAAGAGGTTGTGGATTACTTGAGCCAATGGCTGTTCTTCACCCAAATTTCTCCTTTTTGACCTTGTGTTGGCTGCAACACTTTGGGAATTGTTTGATTCATGCCACAAAAATCTTCTTCCTTCCCAGTTTACAAGTGTGGTATCATTTGGAGCTGATTGCTGCTGGAATGTGTCTTGTTGTTGGTTATTTCCTTGACTACCTTCACCCTCCACACCAGTTGTAGTCACCATTAATGCTTGATTTAAGGCACCGTTGAAACACATAGACTGGTTGTGAGGTTCATTGCATGGGAAACACCAATCATACTCTTGAGCTATGTTGTTTTGCACTGGCACTAATGCCTTAGAGGCAGATATAACATTGGGATTATAGGGCTGAAATGGTCTATTGGCAGGAGGTCTTGCTTGATTTAAATTTGCAACTGGATTGGGTGGTCTTTGAGGCTGGTATGGCTGCCTGTTAGGCTGAGCTTGAGGCTGGAAAGGAGGTCTAAAACCTTGGGCTTGCTGCCTCTTGAGTGTAACCAGCTCATTGCCTAGAATTTTGCAATTGCTTCATGACTTCTTGAAGTTCATTTGAGGCACTAGAAGATGAAGTAGAAGCTTCACTTGAATTCTAATTTCTAGGAGTGGGAATAGGAGCTAAATTAGGCACTTGACTAGTATTTGGGCTCTCTAAACTTGGAAACAATGGCATTGGAGGCCTAGGAGCTAGCTTGCCAGCTTGAATCAAACAATTTTCAGCTCTAATGGCAATGCTATAAGCAACAGGGATAGTTGTGCCTCCCATGGATTGAATTAACATAGAAATATCAGAATTTAAAGCTTTAAGGTAATATAGAAAAGCACCTTCTCTGCTTGGCCTTACTACCACTGAATTCTCTCCCAAGTCATTTGAAATCTGAAGTTGAAGTCAGTCAGCTACTCATTGGGAGCTCTCTTGATGGTTGTCAGTTGTTCCAAAAGGGACAAGTTATCTCCCTTTTCTCCAAACTGCTCATGGAGGGCTATACATAGCTGGTTCCAATTTTGAATAGAACCTGAGGCAAGACTCCTGAACCATTGCAAAGCTTTCCCTTTGAATGAAGATGCCAACAGTTTGACAGCAACTTGCATCTCATTGATCTCATGGATTGCACAAATATTAGCAATATCCTTAACATGATCACCAGGAGTGGTCTGATTCTCTCCAGTAAAGTATGGAATGTTCTTCAATGCTGCAACTGGGATTGGATTTTGTGCATTGAGAGCAAGTGGGCTGCTGCCAGTGAAATTGACATAGGGGTTGTTTTGTGCCATTCTGATTGGCCTTAGAACCCTTGTTGATTGAATGAAAGGCCTACCAGGTGGAGGAGTTGATAGAGTTCTGTTTGGTGGAGATGGAGACCTTTGAATTCTCCTCCCTCTTTTCCTTCTTCTTGGAGATAACTATAGATACTCAAACAACACCTCTTCTTCTCCAACTCTTGACCTTGTGGTGATTCTTCTCATGAGTTTTTCAGTGTCCTGACACTGCTAAAACCAGCTGATTCTTCTTCCTTGGAGTCACCAGATGTGCAATTTAGGGCTCTTTTAAGCAAGAAACTTGCAACAAATGCACATCAATTTTGTTGCAATGAAGATGAAGACCTCTAAGGTCCCACCGGGCATGCCAAAACTATTGTTGCAAATCAGCAGCACCCCTGGATGTTGATCAGACTTCTAGTTTGACATTTTGGACATCCAGTGTGATTGCACAACATTGAATCTTTTCCCCAAGTGTGGGACTTGTAAAATGGGAAAAGAATCTCTAGTTAGAGGTTGGTTCCTCAACTCCTCTCGATCAAGATATATACTTACAAGTTATACAGAGGTTTCAATTCAAAATCCTACTCTAAATTCCAAAGGGACAGAGATAGAGAATGCAAAAAATGAAACTAATGCTAATAAGGTGATGCACCAAAGGAGTGGTGAGCATTTTTTACTTTTAGATTGACACAAATCATAAAATGCAACAAAACTTCATGCACAAACCGATAACATAATGGAGGGTCAAAATGAATCAAACAACACAAACAGAGGATTAAAACTCATTCACAGAGCCTGTATTGTCATTTTAACATCAAAAACCACTTGCATTACAACACCTGAGAGGAAAAATAGGTTGTAGTCTTGGAAAAGGTCTGTTTTTCCACAAAATCACTTTCAAAGTGACAGAGGGAGCCTGCAATACATGAAAAATGTTCAACCCTTCAAAAATGAGCCAAATCTAGCTTTTACAGTGCAAAAACGACCCCAGGAGAGAGAAACATGGGAAAACATGGGAGAGCTTCAACCACCAACCAAAAATGCAATAAAAATGGCATGGGCATCCTTACAGTCCATTCCCCTGACATTTTTCACCATGCTGGGAGAGAATGCGAGCCATTCTTCATTAAAAATGGTGGTTGAAACGTCATTTCTATCCATGACCACGTGCCAGAGGTGTTTTTCAATTTTCTCTCTCAAAATCCATCAAAATACAAAATTGACCCTAGAATCTTGTAGAGAATTTCACCATCTTTCCAATGATATAAAGAACTTGAAAACCAAGAGCTCTGGATCGAAAGTTATGGCCATTTGAAATTTTAGGGCAAAACAGGGCCAAAACGGATTGGCGGGCAAAATTTTGAAATTTTTCACTTTTTGCATTTGGGAAAATTTCCCAAAAATCCCCACACTCCACCGTTCCAGGGTGCCACGTGGCATGTTTTGATTGGATGCGGGCCCTGTATGCTTCATTTTCCATTGTTTTGGCCATTGGAAAATTTTCCAAAAAATCTCCACCGGGCCGATGAGTTGAGGACACGTGGCACAGTGTGATTCGCCATGCGGGCATTTCCTCCCTCAATTTTTCCATCACTTTTTGATTATTTTCTAACTCGGACACACATGGGAAAAATCCCATTGATTGTGGGCCTTTCCTTTGAAATTTTTTTTCATGTGGACCTTCCTACATTTTTTTGCCGCCACATGGACACGTGGCGAGATTCCATTGGCTTGCGTTTGGGGGGATTTTTTCCTTTAAAATTTCTTTGATTTTTCTTTGGGAAAATTTCCCAAATTTCCCCACCTTCCAAGTCCGACCTCCCAAGACACGTGGCATGATTCATTTCATTCATCGGGGGCCTTTGGGGAAAACATTTTTCCTTTTCATTTTAGCCTTTTGGGAAAAATCCCAATCTCCCCATCTCGCTCAAACTTCGACCCCCGGGGACACGTGGCTCACTCATTGGGCGCAGGGGCTTGGGAGCCAAAAAAATTTAACTTTTCCCTTTTACCAAACACTTCACCAAAATTCCAATTTCTTTCCTCCACCTCCATTTCCGATGCCATAGGACACGTGGCTCAATATGATTGGGCGCGGGGCCTTCCTCATCAAAATTTTCCATGGCATCCAACACTTAGTCAAATTTTTTCCAATTTTTTCCTTGGACACGTGGCATAAATCCGATTCACGGCGGGCTCTGGGGGTGAAATATTCCTTTTGAAAACTTTTCCAAACACTTGGTAAAAATTCCAAGTTTTCCTCCGACCCCCGCCACTTCCTTTGACACGTGGCACCATATTATTGGTTGTGGGCCTTCCAGGGAAAATTTCCCACAAAAACTCCACCAAGCCATAACTTCAAAAATACATGGAGTTAGGAGGAAAACTTTACCTTTCTGGAAAGCTGAGAAAAAGCTCTATCCAATGGTGCCATTTCCAAAAGTTTTGAGTGCCTAAAAAGCAAAAATTATGACTGAGGCACAAGAGAGGGAAGAATGAAGGGAGTTAGCCACAAAATGAGCAAGGGGAACATTTTGGATAACAATTTTGGCGACTCAGAGGGGTCATCTGCCTGCTGATGAAGTTACCAGTTGCTTGAAGCAATCCATTGGGCATGGAGTCATTAAATTCTCTACTTGGTACCCCAACTGACTAGAACACTGCAAGGAGGAAGATGGAGGGTGGAACATCATCCTGATGGAGCAAGGCCTGCAAACACATTTCCAGAACAACAAAGCTTGTGCCAAAGCACTTAGGGAAAGCAAAATAATCTACAACAAAACAATGTGCACAAGCACTTGGAGGAATGAAAACCTAAGCTAATATGTACAAGGTGGAGAATTCCCTTTAGTATAAAATGCTTTAGATGGATTCCATTGACTGGAATCTGTAGTTCTTCGCCATCCAATGAAGACAATTGGAAAGCATTGTTGTCCTTACACTTTGTGACCATGTATGGGCCACTCCAAATGGCATCAAATTTTGAATGCCTTCCCGGTTTTTCTCTATGTCTGCATCCCATTTTAACACTAGATCTCCAACTTGGAAAGATCTATCCTTGGCCTTCTTATCAAAGGTCTTCTTGATCAAAGCTTGATCCTTCTCCATTGCTCGGGATGCTTGATTTCTGATTTCTTGGAGCTCCATCAATTCTGCATATCTAACCTCCATGGGCTCAAACTCCAACAACTCCAACTGTTTCATGAGTTCCAATGTTGGCAACTCAAGTGACATGGGAAAAATTTCCTCTCTCCCATAAACAAGCTTAAATGGAGAGTTACTTGTAGATCTCTTGGGAGTTATCCTATCAGCCCATAAGGCTGATTTCAATTTGGTATGCCAAGACCTCTGATTTTCATCAAGAGTCCTCCTAATGATCCTCAACAAGTTCTTGTTTGTAGATTCAGCCTAGCCATTACCCTGAGGGTAATAGTTTGATGAAGTACTTAGGTAGATCCCATTCTTGACAGCCCATTCAGTCACCTTGGACCCAATGAATGCCAATGCATTATCTGATATTATTGTAGTAGGTATGCCAAATCTGGTTGCTATTCCCTCATAGAAATCTAGGATGCTAGATTCATTTTCTTCCTTGAGTGCTACTGCTTTAGTCCACTTGGTGAAGTAATCATTGCTTTGTTAAAATCCATTTGTGCCCTTGGCTTGAATTGGGATTAATGACTCCAATGAAGTCCAAACCCCATTGCATGAATGGCTGGTCAACTGAAATTGGATGCAATGGAAGGGCAGCTAGCCTCTCTTTACCTATGAAGAATGCACAATTCTTGCACCTCTTGATCCATGCATAACAATCACTAAAATATTGGGCCAATAATAGCCAGCCCTCATGATCTTTAGAGCTGTCACTCTTGGTGCAAAATGACCACCAGCTGATCCACCATGGAACTCTTCCAACACCCTATGAATCTGATTTGTACCAATGCATCTCAACAACACTCCATTCACATCCTTTTTGAACAAAACACCATCAACAAGGGCATATGGGACAACCTGCAATCTGAAGTGTCTTCTTTTGGTCTTGTTCATCTCTGGAGGGCATAGACCTATGCTTAGGAAGTGCATTATGTCTTGGGTCTAGCAAGGAGTGAGGACACCATTATTTTCCTCTTGAGTGCTTCCTTGCTCATGGTTGTCTTGCAACGCCAAAACAACCTCCTTCTCATTGCATGCTTCCTTTTGTTTTGCTCAAAATCAGCTGCTCACACAATCCTTTTCCTCTAACCAACTTGGTGACTTTGATCTCTATGTCATACTCCATGACACGAGTAATCCAACCTACCCTTTTTTCATTCAAGTCTTTGTTGAGGAGGAAATCTTTAACTCCCACATGAGAAACCAACAATTGAACCTTGTTGTTTGAAACTAGATGCTTGAATTTCTTCAAGCTCCTGATTACTATAAGAACATGCTTCTCAATGAAAGAATATCTCACCTCATAGTCCTCCAGGATTTGGCTGAAGAAAGCAATTGGCTGCTCATCATTGTTTTGTTCTGCTGTACCAAAATTGTAGAAATAGTATCATCACCCCCAAATGCATAGAGGATGAAATCCTTGGAGAAATCTAAGTTAATGAGAGTTGGGGCTTGAGAGATGGCTTCTTTTCTTTCTTGCTTCAAAACTTTCCTTTGCCTTCTATTTTCCATTTGAAAGCTATGCTTTTCTTTAACATCTTGGTGATAGGCTTGACTAGGGCTGCAAAATTTGGGACAAACCTCCGAACAAAATTTATTCTCCCCAAGAAACTTTGAAGGGCCTTCTTGTGGCTTGGCAATGGTAGTGCTCTTATGGCTTCAACTCTTTCTGGATCAATTGCTAATCCTTCTTTGGAGACAATGTGGCCAAGGAGCTTTCCTTCATGGGCTAGAAAAATACACTTTTTAGGATTCAAGGATACTCCAAATCTTCTACACCTTTGGAACACTTGTCTCAAATGAAAGAGATGGTCTGCTGCATTTTTTGAAAAAATAGTGATATCATCAAGATATATCAGCACCATGTTGTTAATCAAATCCTTGAACGCCATGTCCATTTCTCTTTGGAAAGTAGCTCCAGTGTTGGACAACCCAAATGGCATTTTCTTGTATGCATAAGTTCCCCATTTGGTTGTAAAGGTTATCTTGAACTGATCCTCTTCTTTCACCATAATCTGATTGTACCCCAAATAGCCATCAAGTAATGAAAACCTCTCAGAGCCAGCAACAACTTGCAAAATCTGCTCCATGGAAGGAAGTGGGTAATGATCCTTGAGAGATGCTCTATTCAAATCTCTGAAATCAACACACAATCTGATTTCCCCACTCTTCTTTCTAACTGGAACCAAGTTGGCTACCCAACTAGAATGCTTGATAGGGAATATGATTCTTGATTCTATCAACTTATTCAATTCCTTTCTCATGAGAGGCTCCATGTGTGGATTGACTGGCCTTTGTTTTTGTCTGATGGGTTTAGTACTTGGATCCAATTCAATGGTGTGTTGAGCTAACTTGGGATTGAAACCTTTCAAATCTTCATAGCTCCAAGCAAACACATCAGGGAATTCTTGAAAAAGTTGTATGAACTCATACCTTTCTTGCTCAGTTGTCACTTTACCAACTTGGAGTGATTTGCCTTCCTTCTTCCACCAAGATGGACACTGAATCTTCTCCCTTGACTTGAATGTTTTCTTTCTCCTTCCTAAACTAATCATTAGGATTGAAAATGGACTCCAAAGTAATAAGTCCCTTTGGTAGTTTGTTGGTTCTCAGCTGTACCACTTGGTCACCATACTGCTGCTCCAACTTTTCTTGATTTTTAGCTGAGAACTCAGCCTCTTCTTACAAGAAATGGATGATTTGCTGATCATTTTCAAACACTTGCCAACTTACATTGTTGTCTGGCACTGAAGGCCTTACAATCACATGGATGTTTGGTTGTACCTTGTCTTTTTGAATGCTTTCAACAACGTCAAAGGCTGCCCCAACTACTGCAAGCCTGTCAGTAGCTTGGTTCTCTTTTCTAGGAATGGATTTTATGCCAAAGCCCTCAAAATCTTCAATGAGGTCCCACACCCTATTTTTGTAACACTTGAGTAGATCATTCTTGATAGCATGCTGCCCCTTAACTTGGTTGACAATCAACTCACTGTCACCAAAGACTTGCAAGTTCTTTATTCCTCTCTTGATTGACCAATGCAATCCTTGTATCAAGGCTTCATATTCAGCAGTGTTATTAGAGCATGCAAACTGAAATCTAAAAGCTGAATAATACTTAACTCCTTGAGGTGAAACAAGCATAGCTCCCCCTCCTACACCTTGTCTACTCCTTGATCCATCAAAAACAACTGCCATACCTCATTGTCATCCTTGTGGTTTGGCTTGGTGATGCTAGGAATAGGCTGATTTTCTTCATGCATGCAATAGACTCCTAGCTCAGATTCTTCTATTTCTTGATAAGGATCAAAAGCATGCACCTTGTTTTCCCATTCATCAAGAGTTAGATCTGGGATACTTCCAACCTTGGTGTCAGCTTCATCAGTGCTTGGATAATCTTCTTGATCAAACGTTGAACAATTGGTATTGATTTGGCTTGGAGTGTAAGGCTCAATGTGAAAGTTTGCAATAGGCTCAGATCTGATTGTGGCTTTAGTTCCATATCTTGTCTTGAACAACATGTGTGACCAATCAATAGATAAGTAACCTCCAATCTTGGTGTGAAATCCCTTGACAAACATAGGGCAAAGAGTGGTGGAAGGTCTATTACTGAGACATCTTGCAAAACAACAACGTTGGGGCATGCATGCAAAGTAAGACTCAAGTTTTTGATCACTCCAACTATTGTTACTGTTGTCCCATCCAATTACACTACCCCTTTGGATATGACTTCATATTGAATTCCCAACTGATCAGCTATTTTCTTGGGCATTACTGAACTACTTGCCCCGGAATCAATCATGCAATTGTGTACTAATTGGTTTCCAATGATCAATGAAACATAGAATGGAGGGGGTTTCAACATTTTACCTTGTTGTCCTCCATGATTCCTCTCAGGTTGGGCAACATTTTTGAGCACCTTCTCTTGCATTTGGACTTGCTGATTTGAAGTTGACCAGTCCTTCATGGCAGCTTGTAGAAAATCTCTTTGGCCTAGGATAGATAGTGATTCCCACATTGATATGTTTACATTTGTCTTCTTCATCTGATCAATGATGTTGAATGGAGATGAAGCATCTCTCTGCTGTCCCTTGGCCTACACATTCATTCCTTGCATATGGGCAGCAACAAATGGCATTTGAGTTGGCCTATGAGTTGTCTTAGGCAGTCCTTGCGTGCTTGGGACTGCATTTTGTTTGCCAATAATTTGTGGAGTAGTAGGAGGTTGTGGATTACTTGGAGCCAATGGCTGTTCTTCACCCAAATTTCTCCTTTTTGACCTTGTGTTGGCTGCAACACTTTGGGAAATTATTTGATTCATGCCACAAAAATCTTCTTCCTGCCAATTTACAAGTGTGGTATCATTTGGAGCTGATTGCTGCTAGAATGTGTCTTGTTGTTGGTTATTTCCTTGACTACCTTCACCCTCCACACCAGTTGTAGTCACCATTAATGCTTGATTTAAGGCACCATTGAAGCACATAGACTGGTTGTGAGGTTCATTGCATGGAAAACACCAATCATACTCTTGAGCCATGTTGTTTTGCACTGGCACTAATGCCTTAGAGGTAGATATAACATTGGGATTATAGGGCTGAAATGGTCTATTGGCAGGAGGTCTTGCTTGATTTAAATTTGTAGCTGGATTGGGTGGTCTTTGAGGCTGAGTATGGCTGCCTGTTAGGCTGAGCTTGAGGCTGGAAAGGAGGTCTAAAACCTTGGGCTTGCTGCCTCTTGAGTGTGACCAGCTCATTGCCTAGATTTTGCAATTGCTTCATGACTTCTTGAAGTTCATTTGAGGCACTAGAAGATGAAGTAGAAGCTTCACTTGAATTCTAATTTCTAGGAGTGGGAATAGGAGCTAAATTAGGCACTTGACTAGTATTTGGGCTCTCTAAACTTGGAAACAATGGCATTGGAGGCCTAGGAGCTAGCTTTCTAGCTTGAATCAAACAATTTTCAGCTCTAATGGCAATGTTATAAGCAACAGGAATAGTTTTTGCCTCCCATGGATTGAATCAACATAGAAATATCAGAATTTAAAGCTTTAAGGTAATATAAAAAAGCACCTTCTACTTGCTACTGGCCTTACTGCCACTGGAATCCTCTCCCAAGTCATTTGAAATCTGAAGTTGAAGTCAGTCAGCTGCTCATTGGGAGCTCTCTTGATGGTTGTCAGCTGTTCCAAAAGGGACAAGTTATCTCCCTTTTCTCCAAACTGCTCATGGAGGGCTATACATAGTTGGTTCCAATTTTGAATAGAACCTGAGGCAAGACTCCTAACCATTGCAAAAGCTTTCCCTTTGAATGAAGATGCCAGCAGTTTGATAGTAACTTACATCTCATTGATCTCATGGATTGCACAAATATTAGCAATATCCTTAACATGATCACCAGGAGTGGTCTGATTCTCTCCAGTAAAGTATGGAATGTTCTTCAATGCTGCAACTGGATTGGATTTTGTGCATTGAGAGCAAGTGGGTCATTGCTAATGAAATTGACATAGGGGTTGTTTTGTGTCATTCTGATTGGCCTTAGAACCCTTGTTGATTGAATGAAAGGCCTACCAGGTGGAGGAGTTGATAGAGTTCTGTTTGGTGGAGATGGAGACCTTTGAATTCTCCTCCCTCTTTGCCTCCTTCTTGAGATAACTATGCAGTACTCAAACAACACCTCTTCTTCTCCAACTCTTGACCTTTGGTGATTCTTCTCATGAGTTTTTAGGTTAGCACTGCTAAAACCAGCTGATTCTTCTTCCTTAAAGTTGCGAGATGTGTAATTAGGGATCTTTTAAGAAAGAAACTTGCAACAAATGCACATCAATTTTGTTGCAATGAAGATGAAGACCTCTAAGGTCCCACCGGGCATGCCAAAACTGTTGTTGCAAATCAGCAGCACCCTTGGATGTTGATCAGACTTCTAGTTGACATTTTGGACATCCAGTGTGATTGCACAACATTGAATCTTTTCCCCAAGTGTGGGACTTGTAAAATGGGAAAAGAATCTCCAGTTTAGAGGCTGGTTCCTCAACTCCCCTAATCAGGTATATTACTTACAAGTTATACAGAGGTTTCAAACTCAAAATCCTACTCTAAATTCCAAAGTGGACAGAGATAGAGAATGCAAAAAATGAAACTAGTGCTAATAAGGTGATGCACCAAAGGAGTGGTGAGCATTTCTTACTTCTCTGAGATTGACACAGTTCATAAAAATGCAACAAAACTTCATGCACAAACTGATAACTGTAATGGAGGGTCAGAAATGAATCAAACAACACAAACAGAGGATTAAAACTCATTCACAGAGCCTGTATTGTCATTTTAACATCAAAACCACTTGCATTACAACACCTGAGAGGAAAAATAGGTTGCAGTCTTGGAAAAGGTCTAGTTTTTCACAAAAATCACTTTCAAAGTGACAGAGGGAGCTGCTAATACATGAAAAATGTTCAACCCTTCAAAAATGAGCCAAATCTAGCTTTTACAGTGCAAGAAATGACCCCAGGAGAGAGAAAATGGGAAAACATGGGAGAGCTTCAACCACCAACCAAAAATGTAATAAAATGGCATGGGCATCCTTACAGGTCCATTCCCTGACATTTTTCACCATGTTGGGAGAGAATGCGAGCCATTCTTCACTAAAAATGGTGGTTGAACATCATTTTTGTCCATGTTAACGTACTAGAGGGAATTTTTTCAATTTTATCTCTCCAAAATCCATCAAAATACAAAATTGGCCCTTGAATCTTGTAGAGAATTTTACCATATTTCCAATGATATAAAGAACGTGAAACACTGAGCTCTGGATCGAAAGTTATGGCCATTTGAAATTTTAGGGAAAAATAGGTCCAAAACGGATTGGCGGGTGAAAATTTTGAATTTTTTCACTTTTTGCATTTGGGAAAATTTCCCAAAAAATCCCCGCACGCTCCACCATTCTAGGTGCCACATGGCATGTTCTGATTGGATGCGGGCCGTGTATGCTTCATTTCCTATCATTTTGGCCATTGGGAAATTTTCCAAAAAATCTCTGCCGGGCCGATGAGTTGAGGACACGTGGCAGCAGGTGATTCCCTGCGGGCATTTCCTCCTGAATTTTTCCATCGCTTTTTGATTATTTTCTAGACTCGGACACGTGGAAAAATCCCATTCGTTGTGGACCTTTCCTCGAGATTTTTCCATGCGGACCTATCCTACATTTTTTCGCCACATGGACACGTGGCCAGATTCCATTGGCTCACGTTTGGGGTGGGCGCGGTTTTTCCCTTAAAATTTCTTTGATTTTTCTTTGGGAAAATTTCCCAAATCTCCCCTACCTTTTACCAATCTGGGTGCCACGTGGCATGATTCCATTTGGTGCGGGCCCTTGGGGAAAAAAATTTTCTTTTCATTTTATCCTTTGGAAAAAAAATCCCAATCTCCCCCACGTTCTGAAGCTTCGACCCCCGGGGACACGTGGCCTTCTTCATTCGGCGGGATCTTGGGAGAAAAATTTTAACATTGCCTTTTACTCAAAAACTCCTTTTCCAAATTTCCAATCTTTCCTCTGCCCTCCTCCATTTTGATGCCATAGGACACGTGGCTTAATATGATTTGGTGCGGGCATAGCATCAAAATTTTGCTTGGATCGACCCTTAGAAAAATTCTTCCATTTCTTTTCCTTGGACACGTGGCGCAATCCGATTAGACGGCGGGCCTGCGGGGCGAAATATTCCTTTTGAAAACTCTACCAAACACTTGGTAAAAATTCCAAGTCTCCCTCCGCCCTCCGCCACTTCCTTCGACACGTGGCGCAATATTACTGGCTGCGGGCCTTCCAGGGGAAAATTTCCCACAAAAACTCCACCGAGCCATAACTTCAAAAATACATGGAGTTAGGAGGAAAACTTTACCTTTCTGGAAAGCTGAGAAGAATCTCTATCCAATGGTGCCATTTCCAAAAAAATTGAGTCCTTAAAAGCAAAAATTATGACTGAGGCACAAGAGAGGGAAGAATGAAGGGAGTTAGCCACAAAATGTGCAAGGGGAACATTTTGGATAATGTCTTTTGATTGGTCCCATATGTTACTAAAGACAAGGTATGGTACCTAGTTTACCATATAAGTTGAGCCAATATTTTCCTATCATGTTGAGTCATATGACCCATCCCCTCTCCAAGATAATTGCCTAATCCAAGAAGGCCAAGAACAAGTTTATGAAGAACAACCTATTCCTCCTCCTGTACCTGATTTATTGCTAGATGAGTGGGTAAAGAGACATCATAAATTTGATCCATATGTTGAAGAGATTAAAGCCTTTGAAACTAGACTTGGAACTTATTGCATCCTTGAGGAAGAAGTTGTAGTTCCGCGCATGCTCAAGTAAAATGAAAAAAGTTCTGGTTTGTAGAAGTTGTACTTTGACAACTCTAGAAGCAAAAATGGCACACCAGGAACATAGGTGTTGTTCTCATTTCTACCAATAATGAGAAATTATTCTTTGCAAACAAAGCAGTTACAGCTTCAAATGCTCCAATAATGTAGCAGAGTACAAAGCAACCGGTGCATGACCTTCTCATTACTAAGAAAAAAGGGATCAAGGAACTTTAGATTTTTGGGGATACAGAATTGATTATCCACCAAGTCACAAACAAGTGTGTGATGAAAATTAAGCTTATTAAAACTTATAAGAATAGATTTTGGGACCTCCTTGAGAGATTTTGTGCTCTAAATCATGACGTGGTACCAAGGAAAATGAAAAAATAAGTACATTAGATGACCCCGCTTGTTCACGCTTTTCTCTACGGAGGATTTCATCAAAGGAAACACATAGCATGTCAAAATGGTGATTAGGCCATCTATTCGGAAAAAAATACCAATTGGAATGTAACGCCTTGATTTTTGTAAGTTATCATGGTGATTACTTTTCATAATGTTATGAATCGCTTGAAATGAAGAAAAACATGTTAAGATATATTTTTGATCTTAAACGAATGTGTTGCTAATCGTCAGAACCTTGTATGTTGTGGCCTTCTTGTAATCGCTTTGTCGATTTACTTTTAAACCAGACTGAAGGTTGCTATAAATGTTGCAGCACCTGATTACAGGTATGAATATCTGGCACGTAGATGCCAATGGAAAAGGGTTCGATTCTCGAACCATACACTGTTGTAACACTAGACAACGTAAGATGATAAGGGGTTTGGATGCAAGTGGCACAGGTATGTGGAACGTGGGACGAAATGTCCTGCTTAATGTTAATATAACGGTCAGGTGGAAAGATCTGGTATGGAAATTGATTAATTAAGTATTAGGGGCTTAGACCCTAATCTACCCCTAAGTTCTACCTTATACCCTAACTACTATCCTATATGGATTTTTAAATTTATAAGGGTGAAAATAGATCTAAATCCTATTAACCTATGAACTAGGCGAATGACCTAGATATGGACACTATTAAAAATCCTAAACTAATCCTAACCTAAGGAAGGGGACGCACAGACCCATGTGGATGGAAAGGATAAGGAAGGATGGTAGGAAATTTAATAGGGCAATGAATGAGGTCCTGGCATGTGCAGCGCCAAGTTTGTCGGAACATGGGAAAGATAGAGGCAACCAGTTAGTCATGAGACTAAATTATGATTTCAAGCAAAATTTGAAATTTGGAACTCGCCAACCCGAGTCGGCGGTGGCGTGAGGAAAAAGGAAAAGTCGAGCCTTCAATGCATTAATTTTCTTGGTCTTCGTGACCAGCCCGCCTTGGAAAGAGGATAGAGGAAATTTTGTTGGTCATTGTGTTCTTTCGGGTTTTTGAAGTTGCTCTGCATTTGGTTTCTTCACGGTTCTGTCGAACCAGCTGTGTTTGATTATTATCTTTGGTTTCTTTGGAAAATCTAAGGCTATTTTTGAGCCTGTAGAGGTAGGTGATTGTTTGGGAAGCTTTGCTACTGTCACCGTGGAAGGAAACAACTCCAGTAGGCGCGGTTTTCTTCGAGCTTCAAGAAAAATTTCAGGCATGTTAAGCCCTTCTCCTTAAACTGCTTGCTTTTGCTTAATCGTCTCATTAAAACAACCCTGCTCTTCCATGAGGGGGTTTTGGGTTTATTCGATTTTCTTTGTTATGATTGAGATGATTTTGGGTAGAGTCATTTTTCTTTGCTGTTGCGACTTAAACTTTCTTTGCATAATTATTGAGTTGAAAATACAGCCCATGCTGTGTTGATTTGTTCGACAATATTGGGGATTCGTTCTTTATATTATGAAATTGTGCTTATGAATACTTAGTTGTGCGTGAATCATTTCTGAGTTCTACGCATCATTGTGAAATAGGAGAATGAGATTTTGGGTTGAAATGTCTGTTGAGAAAGAACTCGAATTGGGTATTTCTTTGCAAATGGGTTTATTGAATGAAATTGTACATGCTGTGTGAGTTTTTTTGACATTGTTGAACAATCATTCTATTGTCAATATGGGTTTGAGCTGTCATTATAAAACAAATGCAACTTGGGTGTTCTTGTTACATTTTGAAGAAAATGATTGTTTCTTTACTGAAATTATTAAGGAAACGAGTTCTTCTTCTTTCATTGTTTTAAAATTCTGAAGAAATGGTAATTGGGTTTCATTGAGCATTATGGGTTCGGTTTGATGGAAGTGATAGTGATATTTAGATTGTTTTTGAGTGTTGTGTTTTTTTTTGTACAAACGGAAGGATGAAATGATTCGTGTGATCTCTGATTTTGCATTGTCATTCTAAAAAGAACTCGACTTGAGTAATTCTTGTTGTGTTTGAAGAAAATGGGTGTTTTCTTATTGAAATAATTAAAGGAATGAATTTTTCTCTTCCTCTTGTTTGAATTCTGGAAATAGCAACAATAGAGCTTCACTGTACATACGGGTTGGACTTGTTGTAGGTAACAGCAAAGTGCAAATTGTTATTTATGAACTGTGTGCGTTCATGGGTATAGAAAGCCGTGTAAATATTTGACAAGGCGGCTGTATAACTGTTCCTCTGGTTATAATACAGTGAAAGAAGTATGAATTCTTCTAGTACAGTAAGAGCATAGTAGCTTCCTTACTTTGTTTGCTCTATGATGGATACGATGTTTTACCTACATGTTTTGGTATTCGTATGTGCCTGATTGAAAGGAAGTTTTGATATGGATTTATTCCTTGCTGTTGAAAAGTGAATTCTCTTATTATTAGGATGAAAATGTGACTTGTTGTGGTTGTCTGTACACTCTATAAGTTGTAAAGACGTAAATGTCTGTTGAATGAATTATTTAAAAAGGGAATTATATTATGCGGAATGAATCATAATGTTGGATCATGCCTGTGCTAAATAAGTGGATATTTGGCTGTCTCAATGAGAAGAGGTAATATGAGCCATCTTCCTTGTATTCGGTTATTGATTTCTTAAGTTTCACTCTGAACTGTTATCTTTGATTGGTGTCTCGTTTGGATTAAATTTTCAGTACAGTCATGAGGAAAGGAAAAGGAGTGTGGATGGATAACTTGGAATAATGATCATTTCTTCTCTCATACAGTTGGAAATCTGTAATCGTTAAGGAATGAATTTGTATTGCTTTGGTTTAAGCATCTACATTTTATTGTTGTTTGCTTTTCTCATCAGTATTTGATTACTTGAAATCAAATGAGTTGCATGAACTGAAAGGGAAGTAATTTGGTTTATATTTTCAGTCAAATTTTATCCTTTGAAATTATTACTAATGTAAGGAAATGGAATTGATAGAAGTTATGTAGAACAGCAGTATGCATACGTGTGTTCCTAGTTTTTACAGATGTTGTAATCTGGAACTGTTTGAAGGAAATTACTTCTTGTAATGATTATTTAGGAAAGAGGACAGTAATCCTTTGACTGATTGGGATGGTAATTAGATGATTCAGTTGTTATGCTGTTCATTCTTTTTGATACTTAATTCTTAATTGATGTTCATAGTAACGTTTCATAAAAGCAGGGTTCTTTTATTGAGATAGTTAATTAAAAGCACCTCATTTTAATGACAAGTGCTTAATATGCTCAGTTCAATGAACTGACCCGTGCAAGTAATTTTGCAGATGGAACTTGAGTTTAAACGAAGACATGGTTGTTTTCTGATACTTCTTTTGATTGACTGAAGATGGATTGTAGTTGATAGCTATTACTCCTCTACGAGGAATTGAGAAAAGAAGAAATTACATTCTTCTATCTTATGTGTTGTAATGTTGTTTAATATAAACAAAGTCCAGTCATTTGGACTGGAAAATGTATAGATTATAAAACGGATGGATGAATACAAATACAAGTGTGATATTTTAATGACTGTATCAGTTTGATATTGTTGAATAAGTTGGGAATATAACATTATTCCTTGATTTGGAATTATTCAAATGTTTATGGATGGATTTAAAAGGAAATGATATCTATTCTTACCTAAATGTAACTTTTGCGTTGAAATGTGCAATTAGTTCATACTTGGGTTAAGATGAATTTTTAATTGACATTAAAAAGGATTAGGAAGAACATGATCTCTTAATTGATTGGTATTTAGGATTAGCTTGAAAACTAAGGAATATCAAATAACTTAGGAGCAGCCGAACCTCGTATTCGGACTCCGTTAATAGCCTCGAATGTTAAATTCAAAAAATAAGGATATGGGAAAAACATATCCATGGTTAACAGACCTTAACTATGTAAGGTTAAGAAGGATAAATGAATAAATTCATTTAGAATTAGACCTCGTTTAAATGACGTCTAATAAGATGGAATTCTGAATTTGTTTACAGTTGTGGAAAAACTTGGTTAAGTTTAATAGGTTAAACTTATTAAGTTTATCGGTAATGGGCTGCTTAGTCCAATGATTAAGAAAAGAACCAAGTAGAGAAAATGCAACCCTTCGGTACGAAGGAGGAGATGCGTAGTAAGCTAGAAGACGGATTAAGTCTCTCTTAGCTACATGCAACTGTAACAAGAACGAGGATAAAGGATCAGCATGGCTGCTGAAAGTTGATCTTAAATATTAAGATCATAACCAAATCACTTGAGCTGGATGTGTACTCTCGATGGGAGGATTCCGTAGGACATTGACATACGCCAGCTACAACATGGTGTCTTCATGAAGGCGGGGCTTTCATGACGACACAATGTTATAACTGACATATTACAATGCCCTCCCGAATTAAATCATCAAGATTACATAAGCTGGATACTAAGTTCTTGGCTGGGGATAGGAATGTGATCATGTATATGGAGTGACTCCGGAGGACTAAAGGTAACTAGACACACGGAGTCGTCTAGGGATGACACCGTATGTCTACGTATCTTTAGTTACCATGAGTAACTCGCTATACTCATTCATATTGCTAGTTGGGGTTAGAGTACGACCTTAATTGGAAGGACTGGTAGAGACCAGGAAATACCATTCTAGATAACAGACGAAGTGAGGTGAAGGACGTATTCCATTGGTGTGTATCACATCCAGGAATATGATCATGCAAAGCATGTGAAAATCTTTGTCCAAAGTATCACAAGTGTTGGTTGCGTTGTCCAAATCACCTAGTTTAAAATGTAGGATGTCAGATGAATATCAGTAACAGATATTCAGATAGGCTTCTTAAATGGATCACTTCGATAACTGGAAATAGTAAGAGAACCTTGTATATACATTATACTATGCATGAATTAACATGAAGGATCGGTAAGTCACCGAGTCATGAAATGAGAGATCGCTGAAACTCCGAGCCATAAAATGGGAGATCGGTAGTTCTTTGAGTCATTTACAACAGCATATGGAATCTGTTATATGATTGAATGGCGCTGAATGTGTGTTCCATATTGCAAATATGTGAACAGAGAACATTAGTTTTAAAAGGAAATTGTGTGATCCAAACTGCATTATTTGGATAGAGAACAATTATTAAAACTTGAACGTGTGTTTGAATTATATAATTCATAACAAGGAACGTTGTATAAAAAAATCCTTGTTCTAGTATCTTAAAATGGGGATGTTACATCTTGGTATCAGAGCTGAAGGTTACAGCTCTTGGACCTAATGAGTCCACAATATTAATAAGGTTTACATTTTCTTATTGAATAGAAAAGGTTCAGAACAAGAGGGAATGCTGCGAACAACCCGTTACTAGGTGGAGAAGCAACTACTGCTCAAAAGTTGGATGAAATCCTTGCTGCCCTACTAGATCCGAGAGATCATTTGACTGTTCTGGAACAACAGTCAATGGGCAATGAAGAGGAGGAAGAAGAAGCTGATATAAAAGATCAGCCACCTCCCCGTGGACAACACCAATGGAGGGAATCAAGGTGTTGATAATAGTAATGTGAATGCTCCTAATCATCTTGAAAATAAAAGGGCAAGATTAACAAATGAACTTACAAATGACATAAAGAGAATAATTCCTCCAAAGTTTGATGGAACAACCCTTGGGACATGAGCTGAGAATTGGCTCAGCTGAAATGGAGAAATACTTTGCAATAAGAAACTTCTCCGAGGAGACCAAAGCGATATGGGGAGCATATCAGCTTTCTCATGAAGCATCATCATGGTGGGACAGCCATAAGGTTGAGTTGAATATTGTCGAATCAGACATAACTTGGGATCAATTTAAGGGTTACTTTAGGCAATGATGGCTGCCTCAACTCTATTTTGATAGGAAAATGACTGAATTTCAGAACTGGTCGCAAGGAAGGCTGACGGTGACAGAATACTGGGAAGGGTTTACTAAACTCCTCAAGTATGTGCCACACTACCAAGCTGACGAGAAGTTTAGAATACACAATTTCATAATGGGACTGAATCTTATCATTGGTGGCGAAGTGGATGTCCACGGTCCAACCACCATGGAAGGAGTTGTTGAAAAGGCAATAAGACAAGAACAGAAATTGAGAGCAATTTCTGCTCATAGGAAGAGATAAGGAAGAAGATTCCCAATTCTTCTTCATCTCTCGCACCTAAAAGGGGGCCTTGGAAAAGGTTTGGTGTGGAAAACAAAATTGTTGTAGATAACAACAAGAAATCAGTAATGAACAAACCTCAGTAAATAGTGTGTGAACAGACTTCACAAAAGTTAGTGGCAATGGACAAAAGTCTTATGGAAGCCAGAATGATAACTTCAAAGCTGGTAACAAATTTGAGCATAGGAAAGGGCCAGTTGGAGGATGCTTCAACTTTGGAAAGGACCACTACGTGAGTCACTTTCCTCTGAAGAAGGATGATCGCGATCAGCAGCAAAGATAGGATACACGCTGCGGTGGCTGGCTAATGCACAAGTGAAAAGCAAGTTATGCCTATAGAAGTTCCGGGTAAGTTATTCGATACACATGTAGTCATACTTTTTGATACTGGAGCTACTGAATGCTTTATTTCTACTAAAATTGCAATGAAATTAAAAAGAAAGGATGAGCGAATGGATAAAACATAGACATGTGCATTATGGGAATAATGTTGTCCATACAGTCGAAATGTGCCTTTTTGGGGCAATTCTTGACTTGCCCAGTTTCTCCACCGAAGTTGACCTTTATGTCACTCCTTTAGGATCATATGATATCATTATTGGAGTTAACTGGTTGGTAGAACATAAGGCAAAGATCGACATTTATGAAAAAAAAATTTGCTTTTGATGACTGCAGAAAAGCAGATCATTTAAGGTGTAAAACGTGAAGTTGCAGTTAGGAAACTGATAGCTATGCAACTTAAAAGGGCTAAAAATAGAGGCTACACCTTGTATGCAGTAAAAATGACAGAAAATGCTTGAGGAAGATAATGATTTCATGGAAAGATATCCATTGTTAAGGGATTTCAAAGATGTGTTTCTCGGAGGAATTACTGTGTCTTCCACCCAAACGAGAGTTTGAATTCACAATAGAAATCAAGCCGGAACTAAACCCATATCTAAGGCACCATATAGAATGACCACCCTCGAGTTGGTAGAGCTAAAGGCTCAATTACAGAACTTTTGACTAAGGGGTGATAAGACCGAGCATCTCACCATGGGGAGCGCCGGTAATTTTTGTAAAGAAAAGGATGGCACATTGAGGTGTGCATTGATTACGAGAATGCTGAACAAGGCAACTATTAAGAATCGATACCCACTTCCTAGGATTGATGATCTGTTCGAACATATGCGAGGAGCATCATTCTATTCAAAAATAGATCTTCGATCTGGGTATCATCAACTCAGAATAAAGGAAGAAGATATTCATAAAACAACTTTTAGAACAAGGTACGGGCATTACGAATTCACGGTGTTACCTTTTGGGTTGACCAATGCACCTGCCGCCTTCATGAATCTAATGAACAATATTTTTCAAGAATACCTAGACAAGTTTGTGCTTGTATTCTTAGACAACATTCTTATATACTCTAAAAATGTCGAAGAGCACCAAGAACATTTAAGGATAGTGTTGGAAGTTTTAAGAAAGAGGAAGTTGTATGGTAAAATGTCTAAATGTTCCTTTTATGATGCGAGAGGTGCATTATTTGGGAAGCGTAATAAGTAAGAATGGAATAGTCAGTAGACCCTTCAAAATTACAGCTATAACCGAGTGGCCTACGCCTAAGAACATGCATAAAGTGAGAAGCTTCATGGGCTTGGCAGGATATTATAGAAAGTTCGTTAAGGACTTTTCAAAAATTGCTGCCCCAAACAATTCACTACAAGAGAAGGATAAGAAATTTGTCTGGATAGACAAATGTGAATCTACCTTTAAAAATTTAAAGGAACAGTTAACTACAACACCTATTTTAACTGTACCAAACCCAAATGGAAATTTTATGGTTATAACGGATGCATCAAGAGAAGGCCTTGAGGTATTCTCACATTAAAATAACCATGTCATAGCTTATGAAAGCGAAAAGCTTAAGTTACATGAACAATTATGCTCCACATGACCTAGAGCTCGCTGCCATTGTTCATGCACTTCAAATGTGGAGACATTACCTTTTGGGCAAACCTTTTGAGTTAAAAACTGACCATCCGGGGTTGAAGTATATTTTTACTCAGCCAAATCTGAATGCAAGGCAATGAAGATGGTTAGAATTTCTGTCTCAGTATGATTTTGATATAAGCTACACCAAAGGCAAGGAATATAGAGTGGCAGATGCTCTGAGTCGAAGGAAGCATATCTCTGCTCTTATAACGTTAAGAACTCAGTTTAAGGATGAGGTGAAAGATGCCTTGGAATCAGATCCTTATTTCTAGCAAGTCAAAACAGCACTTGCTGCAGATCCAAAGGATGTCAGGTATAAAGGATTTTGTTTTGACAATGAAGGAATTCTGAGGTTTGAAAACAGGGTATATATACCTTTGGAAAATGACTTAAGAAGGAAATTGTTAACTGAATTTCATAATTCACCTTTTTCTGGACACCCTGGCATTACGAAAATGCTTGCTGATCTTAAGCAGCAATACTTCTGGAAGGGAATGAAAAAGGATGTGGTGGAATTTGTAACACACTGCTTAGAATGTCAGCGTGTTAAGGTGAAACATATGCATCCCGCTGGATTATTGTATCCCCACAGCATTCCACAGTACAAATGGCAAGTGATAACGATCGATTTCATTCAAGGATTACCTATGTCAAGAAATAAGCATGATATTATCCTGGTTGTCATCGATAAATTAACCAAAGTGACACACTTCATTGCTGGTAATTTGAAAGACGATGCACCAGTGTTAGCAAGAAGATTTGTACATGAAATTTTCAGATTGCATGGAATACCCGAATTAATCATATCGGACAGAGATCCAAGGATGACATCAAGGTGATTGTTTGGGAAGCTTTGATATCGGCGACGTGGAAGGAAACAACTCCGTGAGCGCGGTTTTCTTCGAGCTTCAAGAAAAATTTCAGGCATGTTAAGCCCTTCTCCTTAAACTGCTTGCTTTTGCTTAATCGTCTCATTAAAACAACCCTGCTCTTCTGATGAGGGGTTTTGGGTTTATTCGATTTTGCTGTTATGATTGAGATGATTTTGGGTAGAGTCGTTTTTCTTTGCTGTTGCGACTTAAACTTTCTTTGCATAATTATTGAGTTGAAAATACAGCCCATGCTGTGTTGATTTGTTCGACAATATTGGGGATTCATTCTTTATATTATGAAATTGTGCTTATGAATACTTAGCTGTGTGTGAATCATTTCTGAGTTCTACACATCATTGTGAAATAGGAGAATGAGATTTTCGGGTTGAAATGTCTGTTGAGAAAGAACTCGAATTGGGTATTTCTTTGCAAATGGGTTTATTGAATGAAATTGTACATGCTATGTGAGTTTTTTTGACATTGTTGAACAATCGTTCTATTGTCAATATGGGTTTGAGTTATCATTATAAAACAAACACAACTTGGGTGTTCTTGTTACATTTTGAAGAAAATGATTGTTTCTTTACTGAAATTATTAAGGAAACGAGTTCTTCTTCTTTCTGTTGTTTTAAAATTCTGAAGAAATGGTAATTGGGTTTCATTGAGCATTATGGGTTCGGTTTGATGGAAGTGATAGTGATATTAAGATTGTTTTTTGAGTGCTATATTTTTTTGTACAACCGGAAGGATGAAATGATTCGTGTGATCTCTTATTTTGCGCTATCCTTCTAAAAAGAACTCAACTTGAGTAATTCTTGTTGTGTTTGAAGAAAATGGGTGTTTCTTATTGAAATAATTAAAGGAATGAATTTTTCTCTTCCTGCTGTTTGAATTCTAGAAATAGCAACAGTAGAGCTTCACTGTACATACGGATTGGACTTGCTGTAGGTAACAGCAAAGTGTAAATTGTTATTTATGAACTGTGTGCGTTCATGGGTATAGAAATCCATGTAAATATTTGACAAGGCGGCTGTATAACTATTCCTCTGGTTATAATACAGTGAAAGAAGTATGAATTCTTCTAGTACAGTAAGAGCATAGTAGCTTCCTTACTTTGTTTTCTCTATGATGGATACGATGTTTTACCTACATGTTTTGGTATTCGTATGTGCCTGATTGAAAGGAATTTTTGATATGGATTTATTCCTTGCTGTTGAAAAGTGAATTCTCTTATTATTAGGATGAAAATGTGACTTGTTGTGGTTGCTGTACACTCTATAAGTTGTAAAGACGTAAATGTCTGTTGAACGAATTATTTAAAAAGGGAATTATATTATGTGGAATGAATCATAATGTTGGATCATGCCTATGCTAAATAAGCGGATATTTGGCTGTATCAATGAGAAGAGGTAATATGAGCCATCTTCCTTGTATTCGGTTATTGATTTCTTAAGTTTCACTCTAAACTCGTTATCTTTGATTTGTGTCTCGTTTGGATTAAATTTTCAATACAGTCATGAGGAAAGGAAAAGGAGTGTGGATGGATAACTTGGAATAATGATTATTTATTCTCTCATACAGTTGCAAATCTGTAATCGTTAAGGAATGAGTTTGTATTGCTTTGGTTTAAGCATCTACATTTTATTGTTGTTTGCTTTTCTCATCGATGTTTTGATTACTTGAAATCAAATGAGTTGCATGAACTGAAAGGGAAGTAATTTGGTTTATATTTTCAGTCAAATTTTATCCTTTGAAATTATTACTAATGTAAGGAAATTGAATTGATAGAAGTTATGTAGAACAGCAAAGTATGCATACGTTTGTTCCTAGTTTTTATAGATGTTGTAATCTGGAACTGTTGAAGGAAATTACTTCTTGTAATGATTATTTAGGAAAGAGGACAGTAATCCTTTGACTGATTGGGATGGTAATTAGATGATTCAGTTGTTATGTTGTTCATTCTTTTTGATACTTAATTCTTAATTGATGTTCATAGTAACGTTTCATAAAAGCAGTGTTCTTTTATTGAGACAGTTAATTAAAAGCACCTCATTTTAATGACAAGTGCTTAATATGCCTCGAATGAACCGACTGTGCAAGTAATTTCTGACAGATGGAACTTGAGTTTAAACGAATACATGGTTGTTTTCTCGATACTTATTTTGATTGATCAAGATGGATTGTAGTTGATAGCTATTACTCCTCTACAAGGAATTGAGAAAAGAAGAAATTACATTCTTCTATCTTATGTGTTTTAATGTTGTTTAATATAAACAAAGTCCAGTCATTTGGACGAGCAAATGTATAGATTATAAAATGGATGGATGAATACAAATACAAGTGTGATATTTTAATGATCAGATCGGTTTGATATTGTTGAATAAGTTGGGAATATAACATTATTCTTTGATTTGGAATTATTCAAATGTTCATGGATGGATTTAAAAGGAAATGATATCTATTCTTACCTAAATGTAACTTTTACATTGAAATGTGCAATTAGTTCATACTTGGGTTAAGATGAATTTTTAATTGACATTAAAAAGGATTAGGAAGAAAATGATCTCTTAATTGAAGGGTATTCGGATTAGCTTGAAAAATAAGGAATATCAAATAACTTAGGAGCAAATTAACCTCGTATTCGACTCAAGTTAATAGCCTCGAATGTTAAATTCAGAAAATAAGGATATGGGAAAAACATATCCATGGTTAACAGACCTTAACTATGTAAGGTTAAGAAGGATAAATGAATAAATTCATTTAGAATTAGACCTCGTTTAAATGACGTCTAATAAGATGGAATTCTGAATTTGTTTACAGTTGTGGAAAAACTTGGTTAAGTTTAATAGGTTAAACTTATTAAGTTTATCGGTAATGGGCTGCTTAGTCCAATGATTAAGAAAAGAACCAAGTAGAGAAAATGAAACCCTTCGGTATGAAGGAGGAGATGCGTAGCAAGCTAGAAGATGGATTAAGTCTCTCTTAGCTACATGTAATCGTAACAAGAACAAGGATAAAGGATCAAAGCATGGTCACTGAAAGTTGATCTTAATTATTAAGATCATAACCAAATCACTTGAGTGGATGTGTACTCGATGGGAGGATTCCATAGGACATTGACATACGCCAGCCTACACATGGTGTATTCATGAAGGCGGGGCTTTCATGACGACACAATGTTATAAGCGACATATTACAATGCCCTCCCGAATTAAATCATCAAGATTACATAAGTTGGATACTAAGTTCTTGGCTGGGGATAGGAATGTGATCACGTATATGGAGTGACTCCGGAGGACTAAAGGTAACTAGACACACGAAGTCGTCTAGGGATGACATCGGACATCGTATGTCTGCGTATCTTTAGTTACCATGAGTAACTCCCTATACTCATTCATATTGCTAGTTGGGGTTAGAGTACGACCTTAATTGGAAGGACTGGTAGAGACCAGGAAAGACCATTCTAGATAACAGATGAAGTGAGGTGAAGGACGTATTCCAGCTGGTGTGTATCACATCTAGGAATATGATCATGCAAAGCATGTGAAAATCTTTGGCCGAAATATCATAAGTGTTGGTTGTGTTGTCCTAATCACCTAGTTTAAGATGCGGGATATCGATGAATATCGATGTATATTCGTATATTCTTAAATGGATCAGCTTCTAACCGTAAATGGTAAGAGAACCTTGTATATAGATTATACTATGCATGAATTAACATGAAGGATCGGTAAGTCACCGAGTCACGAAATGAGAGATCGCTGAAACTCCGAGCCATAAAATGGGAGATCGGTAGTTCTTCGAGTTATTTATAAAGAGCATATGGAATCAAGTATATGATTGAATGGCATCAATGTGTGTTCCATATTGCAAATATGTGAACAGAGAACATTAGTTTTAAAAGGAAATTGTGTGATCCAAACTGCATTATTTGGACAGAGAACAATTATTAAAACTTGAACGTGTGTTTGAATTATATAATTCATAACAGGAACTTTTTATAAAAAAATAAAAAAATTCCTTGTTCTAGTATCTTAAAATGGGGATGTTACATCTTGGTATTAGAGCTGAAGGTTACAGCTCTTAGACCTAATGAGTCCACAATATTAATAAGGTTTACATTTTCTTATTGAATAGAAAATGGTCGAACAAGAGGGAATGTTGTGAACAACCCACATCGGGTGGGTGGAGAAGCAACATCGCTCAAAATATGGATGTGAAATCCTTGCTGCCCTACTAGATACGAGAGATCATTTAACTGCTCGCAAACAGCAGCAATCAATGGGCAATGAAGAGGAGGAAGAAGAATCGATATAAATGATCAGCCACCTCCTATGGACAACACCAATGGAGGGAATCAGGTGTTGATAATAGTAATGTGAATGCTCCTAATCATCCCGAAAATAAAAGGGCAAGATTAGCATTTAACTTACAAATGACATAAATAGAATAAGTCCTCCAAAGTTTGATGGAACAACCTTGGTGACGGAGCTGAGAATTGGCTCAAATGAAATGGAGAAATACTTTGCATAAGAAACTTCTCCGAGGAGACCAAAGTGATATGGGGAGCATATCGCTTTCTCATGAAGCATCATCATGGTGGGACAGCCGTAAGGTTGAGTTGAATATTGTTGAATCAGACATAACTTGGGATCAATTTAAGGGTTACTTTAGGCAATGATGGCTGCCTCAACTCTATTTTGATAGGAAAATGACTAAATTTCAGAACTGGTCGCAAGGAAGGCTGACGGTGACAAAATACTGGGAAGGGTTTACTAAACTCCTTAAGTATGTGCCGCAGTACCAAGCTGACGAGAAGTTCAGAATACGGAAGTTCATAATGGGACTGAATCCCATCATTGGTGGCGAAGTGGATGTCCACGGTCCAACCACCATGGAAGGAGTTGTCGAAAAGGCAATAAGACAGGAACAGAAATTGAGAGCAATTTCTGCTCATAGGGAAGAGATAAGGAAGAAGATTCCCAATTCTTCTTCATCTCTCGCACCTAAAAGGGGGCCTTGGAAAAGGTTTGGTGTGAAAAACAAAATTGTTGTAGATAACAACAAGAAATATGTAATGAACAAACCTGTAAATAGTGTGTGGAATAGCTTCGCAAAAGTTAGTGGCAATGGACAAAAGTCCTATGGAAGCCAGAATGATAACTTCAAAGTCGGTAACAAATTTGAGCCTAGGAAAGGGCCACTGGAGGATGCTTCAACTGTGGAAAGGACCACTACGCGAGTCACTATCCTCTGAAGAAGGATGATCGGGATCAGCAACATAGGATACACACTGCAGTGGCTAATAGACAAGATGAAAAGCAAGTTACGCCTATAGAAGTTCCGGGTAAGTTATTCGGTACACATGTAGTCATACTTTTTGATACTGGAGCTACTGAATGCTTTATTTCTACTAAAATTGCAATGAAATTAAAAATAAAGGATGAGCAAATGGATAAAACATGGACGAGTGCATTATGGGAATAATGTTGTCCATACAGTCGAAATGTGCCTTTTTGGGGCAATTCTTGACTTGCCCAGTTTCTCCACCGAAGTTGACCTATATGTCACTCCTTTAGGATCATATGATATCATTATTGGAGTTAACTGGTTGGTAGAACATAAGGCAAAGATCGATCACATGAAAAACAAATTTGTTGTTTTGATGACCTACAGAAAGCAACAGTCATTCAAGGTGTAAAACGTGAAGTTGCAGTTAGGAAACTGATAGCTATGCAACTTAAAAGGGCTAAAAATAGAGGCTACACCTTGTATGCAGTAAAATGACAAAAATGCTTGAGGAAGATAATGATTTCATGGAAAGATATCCATTGTTAAGGGATTTCAAAGATGATGTGTTTACGGAGGAATCGCCAGTCTTCCACCCAAATGAGAGTTTGAATTCGCAATAGAAATCAAGTTCGAGAACTGAACCCATATCTAAGGCACCATATAGAATGACCACCCTCGAGTTGGTAGAGCTAAAGGCTCAATTATAGGAACTTTTGACTAAGGGGCTGATAAGACCGAGCATCTCACCATGGCGAGCACCGGTAATTTTTGTAAAGAAAAAGGATGGCACATTGAGGTCAGTGCATTGATTACGTAATCACCGAACAAGGAAACTATTAAGAATCGATACCCACTTCCTAGGATTGATGATCTATTCGAATAGATGCGAGGAGTATCAGTCTATTCAAAAATAGATCTTTGATCTGGGTATCATCAACTCAGAATAAAGGAAGAAGATATTCATAAAACAACTTTTAGAACAAGGTACGGGCATTATGAATTCACGGTGTTACCTTTTGGGTTAACCAATGCACCTGCCACCTTCATGAATCTGATGAACAATATTTTTCAAGAATACCTAGACAAGTTTGTGCTTGTATTCTTAAACGACATTCTTATATACTCTAAAAATGTCGAAGAGCACCAAGAACATTTAAGGATAGTGCTGGAAGTTTTAAGAAAGAGGAAGTTGTATGGTAAACTGTCTAAATGTTCCTTTTATGATGCAAAGGTGCATTATTTGGGAAACGTAATAAGCAAGAATGGAATAGCTGTAGACCCTTCAAAAATTACAGCTATAACCGAGTGGCTCTAACGCTTAAGAACGTGCATGAAGTGAGAAGCTTCATGGGCTTGGTAGGATATTATAGAAAGTTCGTTAAGGACTTTTCAAAAATTACTGCCCCAATCACTTCACTGCAAAAGAAGGATAAGAAATTTTTCTGGATGGACAAATGTGAATCTACATTTAAAAATTTAAAGGAACAGTTAACTACAACACCTATTTTAACTGTACAAAACCCAAATGGAAATTTTATGGTTGTAACGGATGCATCAGGAGAAGGCCTTGGAGGTATTCTGTTACAGAATAACCATGTCATAGCTTATGAAAGTAGAAATCTTAAGTTACATGAATAGAATTATGCTCCACATGACCTAGAGCTCACTGCCATTGTTCATGCACTTCAAATGTGGAGACATTACCTTTTGGGCAAACCTTTTGAGTTAAAAACCCGACCATCTAGGGTGAAGTATATTTTTACTCACCAAATCTGAATGCAAGGTAGTGAAGATGGTTAGAATTTCTGTCTCGAGATGATTTTTATATAAGCTACATCAAAGGCAAGGAAAATAGAGTGGCGTATGCTCTGAGTCGAAGGAAGCATATCTCTGCTCTTATAACGTTAAGAACTCGGTTTAAGGATGAGGTGAAAGATGCCTTGGAATCATATCCTTATTTCCAAAGTCAAAATAGCACTTCTTTGCAGATCTAAAGGATGTCACTATAAAGGATTTTGTTTCGACAATAAAGGAATTCTCGAGGTTCGAAAATAGGGTATATATACCTTTGCAAATGACTTAAGAAGGAAATTGTTAACTCAATTTCATAATTCACCTTTTTCTAGACACCGTGGCATTACGAAAATGCTTGCATTGATCTTAAGCAACAATACTTCACGAATGGAATGATAAAGGATGTGGTGGAATTTGTAACACATTGCTTAGAATGTCGGCGTGTTAAGGTGAAACATATGCATCCCACTAAATTATTGTATCCCCACAAAGATTCCACAAAGACAAATGGCAAGTGATAACGATGGATTTCGTTCAAGGATTGCCTATGTCAAGAAATAAGCATGATATTATCCTCGTTGTCGCCGATAAATTAACCAAAGTGGCACACTTCATTCTTTAGTAATTTGAAAGATGATGCACCAAAGTTAGCAAGAAGATTTGTACATGAAATTTTCAGATTGCATGGAATGCCCGAATTAATCATATCGACAGATCCGAGGATGACGCAAGGTTTTGGCAAACTCTTAATGCGGCCTTGGGAACTAAATTAAACTTCAGCTTTGCATATCATCCGGAGATGGATGGACAGACCGAGAGATTTAATCAAGTTTTAGAGGACATGTTAAGGATGTATTGCATGGACCAGCAATATAAATGGGAGGAATACCTTCCACTGGTTGAATTTTCCTACAATAATACATACCATGCCTCTTTAAAAATGGCACCCTTTGAAGCATTGTATGGAAGAAAATGCAGAACCCACACCGGGACAAAGATAGAGGACAGAGAGGTAATTGGGCCGAAATCCTTACGAAATGGAACAACAAATCAAAATGATTCAGGGAACATCTAAAGGAGGCTGCCAATAGGCAAAAGAGTTATGCAAACTTAAAGCAGGTTGATAGGAATTATAAACTGGGAGAGAAGGTCTTTCTTCAGGTGAAGCTGAAAAGAGCTCAATAACTTTTGGCAAGGCTTTGCTAAGTTGTCACGCCACGATACGTGGGACCTTTTGAAATTGTTGAAATAATCAACCCTATAGCTTATCGTCTAGCATTACCTCTGCTTTATCACAAATGCATGATGTTTTACATATTTCTTTGCTTAAGAAATACGTAAAATATTTATCACATGTGCTGAATTGGAATTCCTTGCAGTCCAAGACCTAGGAATAATCGTGGTTAAGTCCATTCGAGTCTTTGAAACTCGCCATGATTGTACTTAAGAAATCGCGAAGTGAATCAATGTAACGTCCAAAGTGGGACCAGCTTTAGTGAAGAAAGTGCAACTTGGGAAAATCTCGAAGAAATGAGATCTGCTTTTCCATACTTGTTTGATCGAAATTGAAATTCGAAAAACTGATAATTCTACCAAATTTAGACAATTATTGGTCTATTTTACAGTTGTCTTAAAACACTGTTTTAAAGAGTGAATCTGTTTTTGGTATGAAATTATGAATGGAAGGACAATAACTAAATTTTGTCCTAGAAACTCCTTGAATTGGTTAATTTGATCATCGGGACGATGATTCTTTAGGAAGGGAGGAATGTAACGCCTTGATTTTTGTAAGTTATCATGGTGATTACTTTTCATAATGTTGTAGAATCGCTGAAATGAAGACAAACATGTTAAGATATATTTTTGATCTTAAAGGAATGTGTTGCTAATCGTGACCCTCAGTATGTTGTGGCCTTCTTGTAATTGCTTTGTCGATTTACTTTTAAACCAGATCAAGGTTGCTTTATAAATGTTGTAGAACCCGATTACAGGTGTATGAATATCCGCACGTAGATGCCAATGGAAAAGGGTTCAATTCTCGAACCATACACTGCATTGTAACACTAAACAACAGTAAGACGATAAGGGGGTTTGGATGCAAGTGGCACAGTATGTGGAACGTGGGACGAAATGTCCCGCTTAATGTTAATATAACGCAGTCAAAGGAAAGATCTGGTATGGAAATTGATTAATTAAGTATTAGGGGCTTAGACCCTAACCTACCCCTAAGTTCTACCTTATACCCTAACTACTATCCTATATGGATTTTTAAATTTATAAGGGTGAAAATAGATCTAAATCCTATTAACCTATGAACTAGGCGAATGACCTAGATATGGACACTATTAAAAATCCTAAACTAATCCTAACCTAAGGAAGGGGATGCACAGACCCATGTGGGTGGAAAGGATAAGGAAGGATGGTAGGAAATTTAATAGGGCAATGAATGAGGTCCTGGCATGTGGAGCACTAAGTTTGGCGAACATGGGAAAGATAGAGGCAACCAGTTAGTCATGAGACGAAATTATGATTTCAAGCAAAATTTGAAATTTGGAACTCACCAACCCGAGTTGGCGGTGGCATGAGGAAAAAGGAAAAAGGCAGAGCCTTCAATGCATTAATTGTCTTGGTCTTCGTGACCAGCCCGCCTTGGAAAGAGGATAGAGGAAATTTTGTTGGTCATTGTGTTCTTTCGGTTTTTGAAGTTGCTCTGCATTTGGTTTCTTCACGGTTCTGTCGAACCAGCTGTGTTTGATTATTATCTCTAGTTTCTTTGGAAAATCTAAGGCTATTTTTGAGCCTGTAGAGGTAGGTGATTGTTTGGGAAGCTTTACTACTATCGCCGTGGAAGGAAACAACTCCAGTAGGCGCGGTTTTCTTCGAGCTTCAAGAAAAATTTCAGGCATGTTAAGCCCTTCTCCTTAAACTGCTTGCTTTTGCTTAATCGTCTCATTAAAACAACCTGCTCTTCTGATGAGGGGGTTTTGGGTTTATTCGATTTTGCTGTTATGATTGAGATGATTTTGGGTAGAGTCGTTTTTCTTTGTCATGCGGCTTAAACTTTCTTTGCATAATTATTGAGTTGAAAATACAGCCCATGCTGTGTTGATTTGTTTGACAATATTGGGGATTCGTTCTTTATATTATGAAATTGTGCTTATGAATACTTAGCTGTGCGTGAATCATTTCTGAGTTCTATGCATCAATGTGAAATAGGAGAATGATATTTTTGGGTTGAAATGTCTGTTGAGAAAGAACTCGAATTGGGTATTTCTTTGCAAATGGGTTTATTGAATGAAATTGTACATGTTGTGTGAGTTTTTTTGACATTGTTGAACAATCGTTCTATTGTCAATATGGGTTTGAGCTGTCATTATAAAACAAACGCAACTTGGGTGTTCTTGTTACATTTTGAAGAAAATGATTGTTTCTTTACTGAAATTATTAAGGAAACGAGTTCTTCTTCTTTCTGTTGTTTTAAATTCTGAAGAAATGGTAATTGGGTTTCATTGAGCATTATGGGTTCGGTTTGATGGAAGTGATAGTGATATTTAGATTGTTTTTTGAGTGCTGTGTTTTTTTTTGTACAAACGGAAGGATGAAATGATTCGTGTGATCTCTGATTTTGCGCTGTCATTCTAAAAAGAACTCGACTTGAGTAATTCTTGTTGTGTTTGAAGAAAATGGGTGTTTTCTTATTGAAATAATTAAAGGAATGAATTTTTCTCTTCCTGTTGTTTGAATTCTAGAAATAACAACAATAGAGCTTCACTGTACATACAGATTGGACTTGGCAGTAGGTAACAAAGAAAGTGCAAATTGTTATTTATGAACCGTATGCATTCATGGGTATAGAAAGTCATGTAAATATTTGACAAGGCAGCTTTATAACTATTCCTCCGGTTATAATACGTGAAAGAAGTTTGAATTCTTCTAGTACAAAGAAGAGCATAGTAGCTTCCTTACTTTGTTTTCTCTATGATGGATACGATGTTTTACCTACATGTTTTGGTATTCGTATGTGCCTGATTGAAAGGAAGTTTTGATATGGATTTATTCCTTGCCATTGAAAAGTGAATTCTCTTATTATTAGGATGAAAATGTGACTTGTTGTGGTTCAGCTTTATGTACACTCTATAAGTTGTAAAAGACGTAAATGTTTGTTGAACGAATTATTTAAAAAGGGAATTATATTATGTGGAATGAATCATAATGTTGATCATGCCTGTGCTAAATAAGTGGATATTTGGTGTCTCAATGAGAAGAGGTAATATGAGCCATCTTCCTTGTATTTGGTTATTGATTTCTTAAGTTTCACTCTAAACTCTTATCTTTGATTTGTGTCTCGCTTGGATTAAATTTTCAATACAATCATGAGGAAAGGAAAAGGAGTGTGGATGGATAACTTGGAATAATGATTATTTCTTCTCTCATACGATTGGAAATCAGAATCGTTAAGGAACGAGTTTGTATTGATTTGGTTTAAGCATCTACATTTTATTGTTGTTTGCTTTTCTCATCGATTTGATTACTTGAAATCAAATGAGTTGCATGAATTGAAAGGGAAGTAATTTGGTTTATATTTTCACCAAATTTTATCCTTTGAAATTATTACTAATGTAAGGAAATTGAATTGATAGAAGTTATGTAGAATAGCAAGATGCATACGTGTGTTCCTACTTTTAAAAATGTTGTAATCTTGAACTATTTGAAGGAAATTACTTCTTGTAATGATTATTTAGGAAAGAGGACAAGTAATCCTTTAACCGATTGGGATGGTAATTAGATGATTCATTGTTATGATGTTCATTCTTTTTATACTTAATTCGTAATTGATGTTCATAGTAACGCTTTCATTAAAGCAAAGTGTTCTTTTATTGAGACAGTTAATTAAAAGCACCACATTTTCATGACAAGTGCTTAATATGCTCAGTTCAATGAACTGACCCGTGCAAGTAATTTTGTAGATGGAACTTGATTTTAAACGAAGACATGGTTGTTTTCTGATACTTCTTTTGATTGACTGAAGATAGATTGTAGTTGATAGCTATTACTCCTCTACGAGGAATTGAGAAAAGAAGAAATTACATTCTTCTATCTTATGTGTTGTAATGTTGTTTAATATAAACAAAGTCCAGTCATTTGGACTGGCAAATGTATAGATTATAAAACGGATGGATGAATACAAATACAAGTGTGATATTTTAATGACTGTATCAGTTTGATATTGTTGAATAAGTTGGGAATATAACATTATTCCTTGATTTGGAATTATTCAAATGATCATGGATGGATTTAAAAGGAAATGATATCTATTCTTACCTAAATGTAACTTTTACGTTGAAATGTGCAATTAGTTCATACTTGGGTTAAGATGAATTTTTAATTGACATTAAAAAGGATTAGGAAGAACATGATCTCTTAATTGAAAGGTATTCGGGATTAGCTTGAAAACTAAGGAATATCAAAATACTTATGGAGTTGATGTGAGTGTTGTTGTTGTCTTGGCATAAGAAAATGAATAAGGACTAGAGAATCCCTTGACTTTCTTCATTCAAACACCAAAGGATTATGAATTCAAAAACAATCACATAGAGAAACATGTCTTTTCCATAATGTGTGCACTCAATAAGTTCAAAATTATGCTCAAAAAAAAATCATATCAAGTTGTTAGTTTCACACTCTAGTGTTATATAATTCATCATGAGAGTAGAAACCAGCAATAAAAGGGCAATGTGGGTGACCAAAATCATTGAGTATGATATGACTATCAAAGCCACAAAGCTGGTAAGAGGTACCATGCTCTGTAAGTAGATTGCTCAAGATGTGCAAGATGATCGAGAAACTCATTGTTTCTAGATGAGGACCTCTCATGTGTTAAACCCGAATAGAGTAGAGATCATGGAGTGGACACCTGAATGAAGGACATGATCACATTCCTTTCCACTAGTGCATATCCTCCTAGTTTAAACAAAGCAAAGAGGTGACATCTGAGGTTGTAGTCTATTCCATATGTATTGATTGATGATGTCCTCTTCAAAAGAAATATTGATGGTGTGTTGCTTGAGGTGTATTGATGGCATGCAAATTGATAAAGTGTTAGAAAAAATTCATGATGGATTCTTTGGTGGATATTTCTTTGCCCAAGTAGCAATGATGAAGATCATCGAGGTAGGATACTTTTGCTCTACATTGTTTGCAGATGTGCACAATTGGGTCATAGAACACAAAGAATGCGATTTATTTTTTGGAAATAATAAATTGGCAATACTTCCCCTCTGACCAATCCAAGTGGATCAAAATTTTGCGTAATGGGGTCTTGACTTCATAGGAATGATCAATCCTCCTTCGAGCGCTAGCCACAAATGGGTGTTAATAGCTAGAGAGTACTTCACTAGATAGATAGAAGCTATCACACTCAAGGAATCAAATGAGTCATTCATCCTTGAATTTTTTGAGGGCATTGTAACAAGGTTTAGTATTCCTCAAACCATTATCTCTGATTATGTGAAAGCCTTCCTTGGTACCAAAATTTATGATTTGGCGCTAAGCCTTGGAATATACTTGAAGACCTCTTCCAACTACTACCCTTAGGGAAATGGTTTGGTAAATTCAACAAATAAGAACCTAATCAAAATCATGAAGTGGAAAATGAATATCAACCAAATGTAGTGGCATACAAAGGTATCACGCGCATTGTGGGTAGACAAAATCATGATTAAAAAGGAAATAGGTACTTCACCATATAAACTTGTTTATGGAAAGAAATATCGACTTCCTCTATCTCTTGAGTTGCCTTAATTAGAGATTTCCCAACAACTGGATTTTGAGGGCACATATCGAGAGAAATAAGAATGAATGAGCTGGTTCAACTTGAATAATTTCAAAGATTTTAGGCCAATCAGGTTTAGTTAATGTAATATATCGAATCTTCACAAAGATTTTAACCACCAGGATGCAACCTATTCTTATGAAGATTATTTCTCAACAACAGAGTGGATTCATCCAGGGAAGAATTATTCAGAACGGAGTTATTATGGTACATGAAACAATACATTCCATGGATAAAAGTAAAAAAGTAGGAATGGTCATAAAGCTTGACATGCATAAGGATTTTGATAGAGTCTCCTGGAAATTCATGGATGAAGTCTTAGCCAAGTTTGGTTTTCAAAATAAATTCAGGAAAATTATCCATTCTTGCATTTCTTCATCTAGATTTTCGAAAGTGGTTGTTAATGGGGAACCGGTTGGTTTTTTTGCCAGCAATAGAGGAATTCAGCAAGGGGACCCAATCTCTCCTTTATTATTCATTATAATGGCTAACAATTTAAGTAGATCTATTTCAAAAGCTATTAATATAGGCATGATAAAGGGATTTCAACCTACTTCAATCGCATCCTCACACCAAGTAGTTTGCTAATGACACTCTGCATTTCCGATGGCCTCACAATTGAGGCAAAGGCTATCAAAACTATCCTTAAATTTTATGAGGAAGCCTCGGGGCAAAAAGTTAATTTTGACAAAAGCTCTATCTATTTCTTCAACACTCCCATTCAAAGGCAAAGAAAGATTGCTCATATTCTTGGATGCACTATTAATTCATTACCTGCTACTTATTTAGGGCTCCCTTTGAGTACTAGCAATATTTCTAATGAGGTTTGGAATGATCTTATTAAGAGATTTCAAAAAAATTGGCTGGTTGGAAAGGAGCTTTACTTTCAAGTGTAGGCAAGTGTTTATTGATAAAAATCACTCTTCAGAACTTGCCTATATATATCATGTCAATGTTCAGCATTCTAGCAGCAGTGACGAATAGTATTGAAAAAATACAAAAGCATTTTTTATGGCATTGTACTGAGGATAGGTTTAGGTACCATTTAGTGGCTTGGGAGTAGGTTTGTAAACCTAAGAGGCTTAGGGGTTAGGAATGTTGCTCTTATTGCAAAGTTAGGTTGGAGACTTATAAAAGAACACAAGCCTTGGATAGAGTTGGTTAAAATCAAATACCTTTCTAACTAAAGCAAGATTTCCTTTATTTCTGATCTGTTTCTTCCGAATGGTTCTATTTTATGGAACAATTTTCTACACAGCAGACAGATTCTTTCTTAGGGATGTAGCTGGAAGCTTGGGGATGGTCAAGACATTAATTTCTAGACTGATAAATGGTCAGATATTAACTGGATTTCCTCTTATGGCCACATTAAAGACAACTTAATTAGAAATTATGGGCACAAAGTACAGGGCTATATTGAGGCGGATGAAACCAAAAGAAAATGGAAATAGTTCAAAGTTGAGGAGGAGAATGTGCAGTATGATGTTTCATCTATGCAAAATCAACTCTCCCTAATTCATATCAGTCCACAAAGTCATAAGGATGAGCTCATTTGGAAAGATTCTTTTGATGGAGAGTACTCGGTTAAATCGGGCTACAATTCTTTCTTTACCTCTATTACAAGTGATAATGAGTGGCATAAGTTTGTGAATGCCGAGCTAACCCCTAGAGTGAAATTTTTTTGGTGGCTCATCATTAAAGGAAAGATACTAACCAATGATAATCTCATTAGGAAAGGATTTATCATGCTGAATAGATGATGCATGTGTCAGGAAGAAGCAGAAGACATTAAACATTTATTTCTTCATTGTAAGTATACTTCCAAAATTTGGCATCTTATATTTAAAAAATTTAATCAGGAATGGATCCTTCCCCTTACTTGTCTTCAGGCCTAGGAACAATGGAACTCTCCTTACAAACATTGTGTGGTGAGGAGATTATGGCAACTAGTTTTACCTCACACCATGTGGCAAGTTTGGAAGGCTCGTAATGATGTCATTTTCAGGAATACTAGAAAGCTATGTAACAAAGTCTACAAAGAAATTATCATTGTTGTGCAAGACAACATTGCAATATTTAAACCTCCTAAAAATAGACTTTTCCCTAAGGAAGAAGAGAACATTTTGGCTACTTGGAATATTGGCACTATCTTGAATAAGAATAATAATGGTATTGATAGATCCACTGTCTGATGGATTAAGCCTCCCAATGCTTGGCATAAATTGAATTTTGACGGGGCCTCAAAAGGCAATCCTGGAGATTCTGGAGGTGGGGGAGTCATTAGAGATCATAGAGGCTATTTTGTTACTGCTTTTTTAAGAAATATGGGAAGGAAAACTAACCATTACTCTGAAGCTCTTGCTGCTCTTTGGGGATTAAGGCTAGCCAGGGATTGTAATATTCCAAATATTATAATTGAGGGTGATTCGCTAAACATCATCAATCTCTTGAACCAAAACAACCCCCAACTAGCCAATCAAATATTTTATTGCTGAAGCTACCGATGTTTGCAAGATTTTTGAAAATTTTGAAATCAAACACACCTATCGGGGAAGGCAATAGGGTCGTGGATAGTTTGGAAAACTTTGGGGTTAATAATACTTTTCAAACTTGGCTAAGGGGTGACATTATTCCCACTCAAGTTAATGAAGACATCATCAATGATCTACATGACTTGGCAAGTAATCACTAATGGTTGTAATGCTGATGCAAAGGAGTGGCTTTTTAAGTACAGAATGATGACATCTCCTAAGATTTGTGTGACCTGGAGCGACATCATTACTAGTCATAGGGTGGATGCTAAGGAGCGGGTCACTAATTACAAAGTAAGGTCTAATAATTATATCTTTCTGCACGATTGGGAGAGATTCAAAAATAGAGTTGAGGCTGGGTCGCATAGTTCTAAAATTTTTACCGTTGCGGGCAGAGCCACTGGAAAAATGGGGGACTACCTTGCAAGACAGAGCCCACCCATAATCTAGCTTGGAAAGATGATACGGTTCTTTGGAACTATCTTCAAATAGGGGGTCTTGCGAACTTTATTGAAAAAATCCAAGGTTTTGATAAGGATATCTCTATTAAATTTTCTCAGGAATGGAGGAATCACGTGGTAAAATACAACAACATTGAGGTTGAGATTACGGAGGAGCTTATTTCTCAAATCACCGGACTCAGTCTTGATGGCTCCAAATTCTTTAACAAGAGGGTGGTCAGAGAGGTGGAGACAAATAAATTCCTGGATGAAGGGGAAGATCTTGAATTTGTGACGGCCGACATCAAGCTGGCTTTGGTTCCCGAGCCTTTTGCTGAGATTGCTAGAATGGTAGTAAGGTATGTAACTCTTGAGGGGAGATTTGTCACTATTCCTATAAAACATTCGATCTTTCCTAATCACTTTCGTAGAAACATCATTATCAACTTCCCTCATTACTTGATAAACTCACTGGAGAAATCCATTCTGGAAGTGCAAAATCATACTAGGAAGTTCCCCACATCAAGGGTTAATACTTCTTATTCATCACCACCGCTCAAAGATGTCCCCGCTTGATTCTACTTCTCCTCTACCTTAATTCCTCCCCTACCTCCACCGCCTCCATTCCTCCCCTACTCGAAAGGAAGATTGGCATTGCTTCATCTAGCAAGAAAAGGAAGGGGATGAAAACTAAGGTCCCTATTTCGTAGAGGGTTCTTAGAATTCATAAATACCTAGAGCTTGCTTGAGAATCTCTTGCACATTAGCCATCCAAAGGAGGAGCCTAAGGATGAGGACTTGTTGATCGGAGTGGGAAAGATGGAAAAGGAAATTCAAGAGCTTAAGAGTGTTATCGAGATATGGAAAAAGCTAAGGGGAAAAGGAAACTCGTAAAATGATGAAGAAGAGGATGTCACTTTGCTGATATTTTCAAGAAGCTTCAATCTCTGATGGCGAACTGGAAACGTAAAAGGACGTAATGACTGTATCCTATCTACCCTTAAAAGTATTTATAATTTCATCAAACAACATGTTCGTAGAATCTGCAGTCTCAAAGCAGGGATTAATGAGGAAATTTGGGGCTCCAAGGAGAAAAGAGATATTGCAATTACTCAGAGGATCTCGAAAGACCCTTCCCAAGCCACTCGCCATTGCATTATTTGTCTCGCTTCAAACGATCAAAGCCAAGATTGACCGGGCTATCAAGTGAAGCGGCGCTCATTGTCATTGCTTATCGGCCGTGAAGTTACCGTTGAATGACGGTTTTGGTGCTATTTTTTGGCTGAGATGACCAGTCTCTTGTTAGTTTTTTGTCTCTTCTGCTACTTTTCAGATCATTGTACATCTTGATCCTGTTTTATTACTATGTTGTCTTATCTGGTTGTTGAGCCCTTTGGTGTTGGTTGTTTTTCTCTTTTTGGGTTGTTTCTACCTATTTTGATATCTGGATTTTGAGCCTTTCTATATACAGGGTATAGTCCCTTCAAAACTATTTACCCTTAATAAAAAAAAAAACTTGAAGAATTAAGAAAATATACCATAATCAAGCTAGAACAACATCAACAATCAAAAAAGTGGTTTGATAGAAAGGCTAGGCCTCAAGCTTTCAAATTTTGTGACTTAGTATTAAAATGGGATGATGGCAGAGTGAAACCAGAGTGAAATTCAAAGTTTGACGCACTTTAGAGTGGCCCATAAATCATCAATTCATGTAAGGAAGATAAATATTTCGAGTTGTTTCACCTTGATGGAGGCATGCTATCAATCTCAGTTAATTGAATTTATATCAAACCCTTCCACTGAGTCTTCTGCATCATTGTATATATTAGAATAGTTTCAATTCCTCCAAGTGCATTGCGTGTAAATTTTTTTGTTTGTACATGGTTCTTTCTCTCATGTGCTCCTTACACACACTCTTCTATTGCTTCTAGGATGAAATTTATCTTCCGACATTTTAAAAAAAAATTGGAGGACTCAAAATAGAGTTCAAAATAGCATTTCAAATGACTTCAAAGGGTGGTTCTTCAAGTTACAGGGTAATGTTTCAGATTTTAGGTTGACACCATGCCTAATGGATGCTATAGGCTACTGATATCCTTCATCTAACATGTAGATGGATTTGAAATTCACCAAACTATTTTCCAAAATAACTCCCCTAGTTATTTTGACATCTTACATCCCCATTCTGGATGCAAGTATCAAATATTTTAGGTTACGTGAACTTTGGTTGTCCCCTTGGAACAATTATTTATGTTGCAGTTTCCTCGAGTGCTATGCTCTTCATGCATGCCTTCAAATTTCTTCCCTTATTCCTCTATCTCTTACATTTCCCTTGTGCACACTCCTACCACATCCACCTTATTCCTAGCAGTTCATGCACCCTTCACATGTGCCTCATACTTGATTTCCAAAATTGGTGAAGTCCATGGCATTCTTGTGCGCACCCTTCCTCGCTTACGTGCACCACCTTGTAGATGCTCACGTCCTACTTACATACTTATCTCCTATAAGTATGTTCTTGTTCCTCCCATACACATTACTTCTGCGTGCCTTCTCTTTTCCTTTTTCTTATGTGCTTATTCCTCCGTGTGCACCTTCGCACCTTATTTTGTGCCAGCCACTGTGTCACATGGCATCCTGTAAGATTTAGTGTATCACATGCAACCTATCAAAGCAAACCAATAGGTCACCGAATCCTTACAACCAACCAAAGTGTGTGCATGTGGTAGAAAATACATAATATGTGAATAGTCAACTGACTCTTCCAAATAGTATCTCAGTGTGCCACGTGTCATTGTGTGTTCATATTATATTGTAGCCTTCAGATCAATATAAATTTTTCTACAAGTCTTTGATACTTGCACACCTAGGATTGTTTGAAAGTTGCTAACATGCACTACACTCCAAATCACTCAAGTTTAAAATTTGGTGGCATTGGGTATGTGAGAAGCAAGAAAACGTCCCTCATGCCATTAATGCAGGATTTGATCACTCTAACCACCTGATTTTATTCAAATCTCACCTCCTTCCTTCTCTTACATGCCAAATAGTCATGGGAAGTTCATTTGATGGATTTACAAGCAATCATTGTTGGTTGTTGGTGGTTAAAGATTCAAATACAAATTCCCCCATTTCTCCTCCTCTTCTCTCCTTCATTATTCTATAAATGTAAGAGAATTTCTCATTATAAAGGGTTAGACACATTGAATTCTTGAGTATTGCTAAGGGTTCTAGTTCTTTGCATTTTGAGTTGAATGCCTTTGGATCTGGTCTTTGCATGTGAATATTGGCCTCATACACCATTGTAATAGATGTTCATTTCTGGAAGTAATAGAAGCATTTTTTTATGGCTATCCTCTGCCTTAACTTATTTTATTCTTCCTTCTTGCCTTTCCTTTACATTGTGTGCTTGTTGTGATTTCTCACGTCCCTTGCATCTCCTTTTCTGATTGTGCCTCATGACAGTGATTGTGTGTGACTGCGTTCGGTCTATTGTACACATGTTTATCCTTCCTATATGCATCTTCCTTTGTTTTCACTTAGAAAAGATCATGTTCACACCTATTTTCTTTCTGGTGCTATCACCTCCCTTAGATTAGTTTTCCCTTTCTACATATCCTTCTATCCTGGTCCCTTAGCATGTTTAGCTTAGGATTTCCATTTCAGCATTAGGAGTAGCAGTAGCAGTAGAAATAGGTAGAGGAACCGACCTTCTCTGGAGGTCTGTCTCAAGCGTGCAAGGTCCCACAACTTGGAGACAGTCCCATTGTTTCCTCAATGACCCAGTTCAACTTGATCTGGGACGGGTGCAATTTTGAGCTCTAACAATTACATAATTACCTTGTATCCTTAGACATATTGATTTTATCCTTTTTGAACCCATATATTATTTTCAAATTATACCTTTTTCTTGCTCCCTTTTAGAGTTTCACTTTTTTTTGTAAGTATCTTGTTAGTGGTTTTCTATTGTTACTTATTATTAATGTTTATCATAGTATTATCTCTAATCCACTACAATTCAATTTTTCCTTTTTATCACTACTATTTAGTTTATTAAGAGAAAATAATCATATTTCACTTCATAATTCTCAAGGTAGTCTTAGATTATGTTCTCCTACATTATCTTTTTATACACATTTTTTACTTCCTATCATTTATCATAGGTTCATTAGCCATTAAACCTATACTATAACCCTTTTAATTTAACTATGTTTCACTTGATTTTCCTTATCTCCCTCATTATAATAACATCATCAATATTCAAGATCATTATGTTATGATTTTTGAGTTTTATTTTTAATTTATTACTCTTACTTATCCCATTTAAAATCCTTCCATTATTAAAATAAATTTATGATTAACTAGGTTATAATAATCCTTTATTAAGCATTAATTTATAGGTTACTCATTCATAATTTGTTTTGTTCAACATAGTAGCTTTCTTTATTCCGTTTATTTTACTCAAGTTTCTCCTCGGTTTCCTCACAAACTTACTAACATGGAGTTATGAATCTATTATATTTAAATGAATCATTGATTATTTCAACATTACTCTACCCTCTTATTGTTTTCTCAAGTTATGACAATCCTTTTTTATTTTGGTCTATAATATTACATATCTTTTAATTAATTCAGCCCACCTTATTTCTTTATTTATTCACAAGGTTCATATTACTATGTCAAGATTTTCCTACTATGACGATTTTTTACATATTCTATTGATCTCTTACACCTAATTCATGAGTTTTCCCACTTTTCCTTATTATTAGTCATGCAAGTTATGTTAATTATTTATTAGTGTTTCTGCACAAATGGGAGGGTAGTTGATGCAGGGGCATCACTCCAAGGGCTAGTTTAGGGTTGATATGATCAATTTTGGTTTGTATAGGTCTTAAAGTTTTCCTAGGAGTCCATAGCTTGCATTTCATGTTGTACTTTGAGCTCAAGAGGTCAAGATTTCAAATTATGAGGTTTCCCTCCAATTTGAATATTTGAAATTTTGAATTTCTCTTTGAGCCAAATTTTGGCTTTCTTGTCTTGTATAGTGGTTCTGGGTGTGTCTTAGGCATGTTTTTAGGTCATATTTAGCTTTATATGTTTTTTTGAGGGATCTTATTGAAGTAAGATTGGTCCTATAAGCTTCAAATAGTCATTTAAACCCTTCTTGTTATGTATCCCCCTCATATGAATTGATCATAGAATCATGATGATCAGTTATGTGGAAGGAATTTGAGCAAAGGAGGTATTTTAGGAAATTTTTTAATTTTTTTCTTAGTATTTATAAATCGATTGGAATCAACATCGGAGCTCCAAGAAATGAGTTTTGATTAAAAATATTGTTTGCAAACAATGATAAAGAGTTATAAATCTATCCATTGCATTTTTTGTTTGAAAATTATCTTATATAATATGATTCAAGGTCCATGAGATAATAAGATAGAATTAGTTAATGTATCTATGAATTTATTACAAGATTTCAATGGTTAAATGCGAGTTCAAGGTTGAAACCCTCCTTGCAAACCTATAGCAGGATGTTGTGAGGTTGTGACTCACACAAATTTATTGAGTTGATGTTGTGTTTAGGTCAAGAGAGACTGTGATGATCTAGTGTGGTACATATCCTCTTAGAATAACATAAAGGGATATTAAAATAGGTTTAATATCACCATTTTGCTAATAATAATCTCATTGGTAGCTTAAGAACACTTATACCCTATCATGAGAATAGAGGAAAGTGGATGATGAGTTAAATGAATACTCCAAGGAATAGATGTACTTTCATGGTAAGAGAAAAAGTTTCTAAATGCTTTTTCATGCTTGTTCAAGTGATTCCAACCTTTAAAAGTAGGTATATAAATGATATGATTAGAAAATTTACAATCTTGGGCTCACAGCAGTGCTTCTTGCTAGGGTTTTGGAATATTTGTTCATCACTTGCTCCACACACATAATTTAACCTTAAAATTGGCAAGTAATTATATTGGAGGCCTTACAACTAATATATTTGTAGTTTAAATCCATGAAAGTCCTTTATTTTCCTGCATTTTATGACAGCTTGTGTTAGGAACTTGTAGGTAACCCTGTTACCTAATCTAGAACCCCGACCATTGAGAATTAAAGCATTTTTTTCCAAAGAAAGCTATTGAAAGTTTCAACCAAAGGAAATAACCAATAAAAATGTATTATAGATGATATTTATTTAGTCAAATAAATCTCCCAATCAAAATTTATGTTGATATTTACCCTAAACTAGACCGGTAAGGAAGAATAAGCTTAAGGGGAAGATTGTCTACAAAGAAGAATTTAAACGAGGATTTTATAAAAATAATCTCAACCTCATCTTAACATTGAAAAATGGTATTCAAAACCATGAACAATTTCTTCAGGGACCTAGCAGAGTTTTACAACTCATAAACCTCCATCACCATCCTTCTCAAGAAACTTATTTGGCATTTTTGGAAAAGATGATTAAAAACTAAAACTAATGGTTTGAATCAATATGTTGAGTGGTATATAATGATTAAATAATAATGAATTATTTTTAGGTTTTCATTATTCCATTTGAGAAATTGAGGTCAAAATTACATGTTTTGGAGGTATATTGAATTATGAAAAACAAACATTTTACAAGCTAAGTGTGTTTGATTAGAGTGTTTAACTAATTGATTTTCTTGAGTGTGTTGAAGTATTTATATGCTTTGCATCAGTAGTTCAATATGTGTTATAGGGTATCCAAATTTTCACAACTTAAGCTTAATCATTTCATATTTCTAAGGTTGCTACAACAATTTTTATAAGACCTCACAAAGTACAAGTAAAAACTCCTAAGGGTGAGACAACATACACATACAATATTATACTCAAATTCACATGAAACTTTTCAATATCAAAATACCCCAAAAATTTACAAGCAATAACATCATTTATCTCCCTTATCAATAAAAAAATATAATAAATCAAAATAATATCAACCTCGGTTGATGTTTTCTATTAAGTAAATTTATCTAACAAAATTGACTATGGTTGATGTTGTTAGGATATTGGTTTATCATAGAAGAGGGAATCGACCACAATTTATAATTTCAGATAAAAATATTATTAATGCTATCATTAAGCTATTTATACTAGGTATAGTTGAGAGATCATTCCACAACATTATCTACAAGGGGGATTAAGCCCTAGAACACTAGCGGTTACCTGGGTGGTGTCAATCAAGAGGATTCTAAATATAAATATATCCCTTATTATTATCTATTTTTAGAACTTAACATTAAAACAATTTACTTAAATATTCAATAATAATTGACCCTTTTATTGATATTATTATAAAGTAACATAAATTTTATGCATACACATAAACAAGTACTATAATGTTTAATGTTTTGCAAAGTAAGAATAAATATGGCATATTTATGAGCTCATAATATTTTATTGGTATTGTTACCTATTCTATGATGTAGCTTCTAATTATGCAATTATGTAATTTCATCTAGAAAAGGTTCATTTATTTTTATAATGTCATTGGTGTAGCCAATCGAGGAGAATATAATTGAAGGAAATAACTATTGAATTATATTTTCCTAATTTTCTTTGGGGAAACGATATTATTTTTAATGGAAGAATTGATAATCCTAGGATGGATACCAATCTTAATAAAACTATGGGAGCTACATAAGAAAAATTATTGATTTCTATAAAAAAAAGGTGCTTTGTTTAGGTTTGAGTCTCATTATCTACTTGATATTAGTAAATCAAACTTGCTAGAAATGTTTTATAAAAATGTATTTGTTGCATTATGAATACCTCCTATGATTAATTATCTCCACATATGGAATAATTCTAAGGTATTTTTTTCCTTTTTGTATAAAAATTTCTCTAATTTTTTTGATTTAATATCATCCTAATGAAAATTTTAAAATACAAGAATGCATGAAGATTTTATTTATTTACTTGATGGGAAAAATATTAAATCAAATTATGAGAAGGGTGTCTACTCCAATTATTTCCTAGGGAACTCGTAACCTTTAATTTAACTATGATAATATATCACACATTTGGTCTACTAGTGCTCACCAATCCACCATAAATTTTTACAAGGTCTTTAAGTTAATCTTATTTGTCTTCTTTGGATTCCACACTTGCAAAATAGAGTATTTAGGATCTACAAGCATATGAGTTACAATTATCATGGTCTACCAATATTTTGGAGTCATTTGATTCCTCAATTAAGGGAGTTCTTAGGTCTTATACTTATTCTTTTATGGTACCCATGTATACTCTCTCTCATAAGATGTTATTGATCTTAAAGGGAGTTAATTTGCTAATGACGCCTTCATACAGGTAAGTATCTCTAACCTCTCTTGTTATTTTAATTTTATCTCAAATTGAGATGATGTGGATGTGGTCATGCATATATTAAGATAAGGTATATTATCTATTTTCTATTGCATTATTTATCTATTGGTCCTTACCTTATAATCCTTATGCGCAACCCCCATCTTTCTTCGCAATCTTGGACCCCTCTTGTAATCCTTACGGATATTTCCTAGATACTTCTTTGATTATAATCCTATTTGTAACCTTATTTTCATCATCTTATAATCAAGATCTAGCCACTACTACATATAATGTAAAAACGTTGCAATTTGTGTTAAATTTGCATCATTTCATTTTTAAAATATCTTGATATCAATTTTAATGCAAATACGATGCATATATTATGGAACAATTGTGAAAAAAATATTGTAGTGTAATTGTGACATAAAAATGATGCTATATAATGTCAATTTTTCATCATAGACAAAATGTAGCTTTAAAAATGAAAGCGGATGGGCCCATTTGCGCCTTTTTTTAGATTTTTAAGTCCAAGTAATCTACGAAAACATAAAATAAAGATATTGCAATAGAAATATGTTAGAGGTCAAATGTAAATGAGGAAAATTAGGAAGATGAGGGAAATAAAAACTATATACAACCAATGAGGAGGTGGAAGAGGAGGAATACTCTAAATACCAAAGAAGAGAGGTATGTATATGATTATCGACTATTATTGCATTTTTCACATGGAACAAATATTTATTTTATAAAAACCCAAACCCTATAAAAATAACAAAATGTATAAATAAAACTAATAAATTATAAGAAAATACAACGCACCCTAACCTAAAAATTAGCAACCCTAACAAAAATACCAAACCTAGCAATAAAAACCTAGGAAAGTCAATAACAAAGCCTAGAAAAATAATAAATCCTAGAAATAAATTTAGGAAACCATAGGAAGAAAACAAAAATCCTAGAAAACACATAGTAAACCTTAAAAAGTAAAGTAACAAAAAAAAGAACTAGAAAAATAAAAATAACTCTACGAAAAATACATCAAATCCTATTAAAAATACCAAACCTTAGGAAAAAAACCTAGAAAACAAAGAAAGTGTAATAATAAAAACAAACCCTTAATAAAAACATAGACAAAAAAACCAACCCTAGTTAAAAAAAAATCTTACAATATTTTTTAATACAAGAAACCTGATGATTTTTAAAAATTTAATAAATTGTTGTTATTTAATTAATTTTTAATATTATGTAGATAGAAACAAAAAGTTACGTTACTATCATTCATTGTTTATAAAAATGGATTTGTATAGTGTGAGGTGTGGCAGAGCCAACATTCATGAAACCATCACGTGAGATATAAAGGATTACTCTAGCCCTCAATATGAAAATATTATTGTTCCTCGATGATCATATCATGTATATCATGCGATTCAAAAGTGTATTGTATTTATGATGTGCATCAACGATATACAAGTGATGCAATTATCAAGAATGATTGTCATGTTTTACATTCTACAAGGGAGTCAATGAGGTAAAATTTTATTTTATTCTATAATATTTTTAGTCATGTTCAAATATTAATTTTACAATTTATTGGGTTTTAAGTTTATTGGAAATTTTAATCTATGTATAATTGTAGATCCTCCTCTTTAGTGCCATTGAATTCAAAACCTCGTATATTTCATGATTAAAAATATAGAAGTGGTGTCATTTCAAATACAACTTATCATGTTTTTGATGCAAAGGACTATTAAGGACACCTATCAATACAAGAAAAATAGTACATCAACTCTTCCAAACCGTCCTTTCACCCTAAAAGAGGAACACTCTTCTCAACCCTAAATGTCTCTAAAACAAGAAATATGGATATTCACAAGATAAAATGGATTATGAAATTCAAGGGTTCTATTTACTTGTCCATCTCATGTAATAACAACATCCACAATGATTGAAAATCAAAGAAAAATTCAAATTTACATTAACTACTCCAAAGTGTCCTATTTCCTTTTTTAGAACACTATATTTCAAGTTATAGTTGGGACCAATGTACAAGGACTATAGAAAAATTGTGAATATTTTTAGTACCATTTAGGGATTTTAGGATTCATGTAAAATCTTATCCCTCCATTCCCAATGTTCCTCCTTTATTTACATTTTATTCTTCTTCAACTAGTCCTTCATTCTTGTAGCCTTGTCACACAAGGGTTTCATAGGGACAAATTTTGATTCACGAGGTTTCTAAACAAACAAAGGGTATTTTTAGATTGCCACTAATATGTTTAAGTTTTCTAAAAAGTTTCAATAATAAAATCAATATTTAAACCTCCATTTTTCTAGATTGTTCTTCTACAACTAAGTCTATTTTTGTAATGATGCACCTAAAGCAAATTATCATGGATATCAAGAAAATATTTACTTGTTATGCATTACTACCTTCATAATCTATGATAAAATATCCCTCGAGTTATATATTTCATGTTTTAACTAATAAATCCACCTCTAAGATCATCAAACTAAACTCGCACCTAAACCCTAGCTAGGGTTTTATGAGGTCTAATAAATATAAAAATGTAATTTTGTAGAGTTTCACACAATATCAAGCCCTAAAATTTTAACCAAAGTGGTCTATGACACCCCATGTCACCACCCTGACAAAATATAATCAAGAAATATGCTAATAAATTCTTAAAATGAAGACTTAACACCCTAAAAATAGATTTTCTTACTAATATTGGCTGTCTGCAAGAATTATGAAACTATGATTATCTCTTATTCTTTCCTCCAAATCTTGAAATTATTCATATCCACCTACATTCACACTAAGTAATTGATCACACAAGAGATTCAATGATATCAACACATCTTTGTACATTCACAACAAAAAAATCTTCTTTGTTGACTTTGTTCACATACAAAAACAATCTTCACCTCCATCAAAATAGAGTTGTTCAATCCATCAATTTTTTTCAACCTCTTCACCTTTGAACCATCCTCTACATTTGAATCATCATCTCTCCATAACTACTTTTCCCATTATTTATTGACTTAACCTATCAACTAGACTTCCACAAATCAAGTTAAGCACATTGAGCCAAGAATTACAATGGAGTAAACATGACAAACCACCTAGCACATGAGAATGACCCCTCAAGAATGGATCTTACATTTTATTCAAACACCTCTAAGACTTCCTAGACCCCTAACAAAACACTAACAAACCAAAATTTCCATCAAGGTAAAAATACCTTAATTAATAAATTCAATTTGAGTTTTGGAGGTAAAACTCATCTAAACTAAAATTTGAATTTCTAAGCACTCTAATGACCCCTAACAACATCACATTGCCAATATTGATTCTCCAAATATGCTAATAGTGAAATTTGACTATAAGAAGCAAACTAAGGTGATGCTCCTGCATCATTTCTCATGCTTCAAGGAAGGCAAGGAGGTAAAGCATTTTTTATTCTATAATATATTGTATTCATGTTTAAAAATTATTTAAATAATGTATTTGATATTTTTAATTTATTATATAATCATAGATCCTCATCTTTCGTGATATCATCTTCAATACAACCTCATAAATCTTGTGCCTATTAATTTAAATGACATGAGACCATCCCCAAAAATGTTGAGGAGATGCTTCCCAGCAACAATGAGGGGATATTGATTCTCCACCCGATTCTCGATAAGGACCAACCATCTCATCTAACACTAGACGAGTATAAGTATCGAGTGTGGGGATTTTGCATGTGATCCATGACTTGAAAATATTAAAATATGTTCGCATCAAATAAGTATTAGTTTACACTTTTTTGCATGTTAATACATTATTTTAAAAATATGAATTATAATAATTTCGTTAATTTGTTTAAGGTACTTAAAAAAAAAATTATTATGTGAAAAGAGTATTTTTTTAAATTACAAACCGTAATATATATTAAAAACATTTAAGTGCATAAAATGTTTGGTTGATTCTACTAAAAAAGAGTTTGGTAGCGCCTACTATGATGTGGGCATTATTGAATTTTTTTGTGACAAAAGTGCTTATGAGGATGGAGTGACATATATGAGTATGAAAGTGAAATAAATTAAAATGATGTTATTTATTTATTTATATGTTTATATTAATTTATGACAAATTTAATGTGCATGAGAATTACATGGGTAATACACATGAGGAGAGACTAGTGTGTCGACCTATAGGCATGAATGCATCTTTGTGGAAAATACAATGTGAAAAGTGGCTCAAACGAGATATGAAATGAGATTTTTGTAATTTAAAAATAAAGAAAAAATTAAAAAAATTGTGTTTTTGTCATATTCATTAATTATAAGTTTTTTTATGTTTTTAATAGTAATATAGGATCCACTCTATGTCAAATCTCACCAAGCTATAATTAGCCAGTGGGAAGTTGATGACTCGTTATTTGGGAAAAATAAACATAAATGAGGTTATTTACTAATTTACTAGTTTATTCAAATAATATACGATACAAATTTTATTAATTTATATCTCAGTTGTATGCATAAATTTAAATTAGTTTTGTAGGAGAAGATTTACAACTTCAAAGCCACTAAAAAGTGTGGGCACTATTGGGAATTAATAATGTTCACACTAAGGGGGTGAATGTTAGGAATGAACTATCAGAACATTATTAATTTATTATATTATTATATGAGTTTGGTAACTCATTAATAATAATATAATAGAGATAAATATTGTTATACGAGTTGTTAAAACAACTCATATTATTAAGTAAGTGGTTATGAGTATTTTGTTAAAGATCCTATTTTATAGGATGCATATTGTCCTATAAATATGTAACAAAGAATAATAATGTTTATGGTGTTTTTTCTCAGGCAAATTTGTTCCACCACTTTAGGCACAACTCAAATCTCTTGAATGGAACACTCATTTATTCAATGAATGGAAATATTCTCACGAGTTTTTTCTAGTAAGACGTCATTAATTTCTTAAATAATAATTAAAATTAAGTAGTTAACAAAAATATGATTTGAATTATTTTAATTTTGATTAGATAATGTCAAATGTAAGTGAATAAACCATTATTTTTTGTTTATGTCCCTAACATTATATAGGTTATTGTTGATGATGATGATGACTATGAAAATAACAACCCATCATCAGTATGGAATGAAACACAACATGAAAAATATAGACAATGAGCACATATATTATTATCACGATAATGAGGTCATAGATGATGATGGTGATGAGCAATCAAGATTTAGTAACTTCATAGTAGTAACTTGTTATTTGAATTCATGTTATTTTATTTTATATGATAAATTAATGATTTTATCATATCCAAGATTATATTGTTATCTTTCTAATTAACTTACCTAAAACATTATTTTATGTCCGAAACTACTATATATTATTTTAGTAATCTTATGTTTATTTAGAAATTATGTATTTTTTTTTCCTGTGATATATTATTTTAGCATCTTATTTTATATTTTAAAATAACTTTTTTAATTTGAATTCTATTATTTTCTATAAAGGTTATTATAATGATATTAAGTATTTTTGTAGAAATGATATTCAACATAATTTTATAGTATATGTATTACTAATTTCAAATATGACCATTTAGATTTAAATTTAAAAAAATAAACACACACACATTTACATACATGTAATATAATTATTTGATATTTCAAATAATTATATTATATTTATTTATTTATAATTTATTGGATAAATTTTACGTCATGTTTGTGCCACATGATATTTTAAAAATGACACAATTGGCATCATGTAAGAGTGGTGTAAATATGTGGTAAACACGACATAAAGGTGGCAAAAATGTGGTACAAATGTGATATAATTAAAAATATCTATTCATTTCAAATTTGCATCATCATTGCACTACCCTCCATGACATGATTTATCCAAAGAAACATGGCCAAAACTACTTTGAAAAATATTGATTTTTGATGAAAATTGAACCAATAAATGGTGGTATTCACACTTTGTGTAATATTGAGTTAGATGCCACTACGTTATACTAGGTATAGGATTTGGAACCCTATACCTCATATAATGTGTGGAGTAACATTTTCATAGTTCCATGTCTACCCCAATTTACAATCTAAGGTGTGCATATTTAGTGTGACCCTCTTTGTTATCCTAGTGTAGAATACCCCATATAAAGAGATAGAAAAAATTGTTGTTAAGATATTTTTATTTTTATCCAATTTGATGAATCCAACTTGAATCTTATTTTCTCTTTCAATTGAGTCACATAAACATTTCCTTTCTATTGTATGTTTAATTTAGCTGCACCATCATTATACTCTAGTGAACATCATCTACAATAATCCATCATCTCACATTTCATCACTTTTTGGGGTATCTCCTAATGCTCATCCTCCTCTTTCATCACCCTTGGGGAATCTACCAATGCCCATTCTTCTCATACTCCACATTTTGGGGCATCAAACAATGCCTCTCCTTTCTTAATTTCATGCTTTGGGGCATCCCTTTATTCTTACATTCACTTTCTTATAATATTAATCACTTCCTACTTCTATCATTGTCTTACTTTTGTGGAATTTTAAGATGCCTACTTTTATTCATCCTCTAGTTTGGCGAAATCTTAAGATGCCTTCCATTTCTCACCTTATTATGTTCTAATCAAAATCCTTGTAGTCTTTGAATTAAAACAAATCCAACGCCAAGAAATATTTAAAGACAAACATGTAAATTTTTGAGATCATACCCCTCTAAGGGTATGTTCTCCTTGTACATTTAGCTATGCATGCCACCTCACATATCATAACTATTTTCACTCTTCTCCTATCACAAATTTCTTTGTATTATCTTGTACATAGCTTTATTTTCTTCTCTTATTATGCATAGTTAGTTTTTTTTTATCATGATTTTTATTTCAATATGTTTGTTTATCATGGATTATATAAAAATGTGTTACCATCATCTTATGTTTCTTATTATAACATTTTATATTTATTTAGTCAATTTCACACCTTTTCTTTATCTTCTCGATTAGTTTTGAGTCCTAGTATCCTAGTTGATCCTTTACATCCTTCAATATTTTACTTCTACATGCTAATTACTTCTAAGCCCTAGCCTCCAAGTTGATTCCTAACATCCCTTGTTATCATAATTTTACATTATAATCAATTTTGAGACCTAAGATCTAAACTAATCATTTTCCTCCTTTTAATTTTACATGCCAATTAGTTATAATATCTATTCTCTCATATGATCCCTTACATCCTTTTTTTTTTTTATAGATATACTAAAGTTTAAGAGTCCCTTTCCCTTACAGAATAAGATATAGATTTTACAGTTTCATCAAAAATGTGCTACACATACTACAAGAGACTAAACCCAATATTATAATTTCCAAAACATCTAGCCATTAATAAATCCTATAGAATAATATAACGCACAAAAATGGCAAAATACATACTAACTCTAGCACCTTCAATCTCCCGAGTAAGATGGGACCAAAATAACTTCTACCTTGGCCATGAACTTTGTTTCTGGAGGGTAGCATAATTTGACCTCCTCTCTTTTCTGGTTGACGCCATCTACAATCCAATCATACACTTTTCTTCCCAAACTACGAAGGGCTTCCCACCACAATGGATCTTGTTTCAGTGGGGCCCTAAGTAAATTTAGGTCAATTAAAGAAATACGTAAAACCACCGATTCCTTACTCTTTTAAAAATTGACCACCACATCCGCAAAACCCAACATGTTTCAAACTATTTGGCTAACTCTTTAAAATCCGCACTATCAACCATCCCTCCCCGAAACACTATTTTCTCCAATAACAATGACCATGACGCCAAGGGAACATGTTACAAAATTTCCTCCATGCCCACCCTATTATAAGGCCAAATCCATTTACGCCCCATTTTAATTTTCCTCACCTTATCTGGTCGTATTATCAACAAATATCCCACAAACGTTGCAACAATTTCCCATTTATCCTCGGTTTGGCCTCTACATTCAAAGTAATCTACCCAAATTACTTTCTTCATAGCTTATAGATCCCTTGGGGACTCTAACTTGAAGATCATTTTTAGTATTTTCCTAGTAACCCTCGAGTAAAAACCATTTCTATAGCAGCCCCTTCAAATAATAGAAAAGGATAATTTGGATTCTCTATACTAGACAAAGGAGGTAGCCAACATGAGAGAAAGTAATATAAATGGGGTGGGTATATTTTTAATAAGCCCATCCCATCTTCTCAAATGATATACCTTATTTTAGAAAATGATAGTATAATCATTTATCGTTAGCCAAAATATCCTCAAGATCTAGCCACTCCGCAGATTATGAATAATCATTTCACCTATGTCCTTGACTCCTTTCTTAGCAAGAAAAGTAACAAATTTTTTTCTTCCTAAAGTTGTGATTAATAGACCGATCAAGGAAAATAGTAAGCCAAAAATAACCTTTCTTAGAGTTGAATTGAGTTTCTAAGATAATGTTTTCTGTTGATAGCTAAATTAATTATAGCTTCAAAGTCTCCTTCAATTCTTATATTGTGTATATTTAGATCTCACACAATTTAAAGTCTCTTTTTAGAGCTTGAATTTCTACCTAACTACTTGTTCCCCTTTAAAATCTAAGGGAACCGATAACTACCAAATAACCCTTTTCATTCCCAATGATGCAAACATCCTCTCGAAGGGTCTAGATCCCTTTATATGCTCCATCAAAATTAAGTTTACAAAATCCTGGGGGAGGTGGTTCCCAAACTGCTAATTACCTCATCAAATTCCCAGGGGGTCCCTTCATGACACAAGAACCTTAAAAAAATATGATGACCTTGGGTCGGGTATATTGAATCTCCCTATCTCTAAAAGAGAAAAAATTGCCACTTTTCCATTGAATTGACACATTTTCTAAAATGGACCTTTCTATTCTATTCAACATAGATTCTTTTTGATTAATTTATTCTCTAAAGATCCTTTTGTTTCTTTCAACCAAATATGTCGATCGAAGATAAGGAGTATAACCCCAAATTGAGGTAAGGCCTTATTTGGTGTTTACCTTTGGCCAAGAGAGAAAAACGAAGGACGAGTCCCCAGTTGAACCCGTGGGATATTTAGTCCTGCACATAGTCAATTCCAAAATTTTACAACAAAAAGACAATGCACCAACAAATGATCCAAATCTTCCTCAACTTCATAACGAGAGCACACATATAGTAGGACCCGCCTTCCCTTTTAATTGTCTCCTCTTTTGAGTAAGAATTCTGCCCTTATAGGCCAACCATGAAAAAGATCCCTCTTTTGGCGAGACAAAATTTGGACCAACATTCAATCCACTTCTTTTCTTCAAATCCTAATTTAATCACTAATTTTCAATATCTCGATGTGTTCTGAGTATTTCCATATTTTTGAGGTTGTCCAAATAATTTCATCATTTTGTGAAGAAAAGGAAAGTTCTTTCTTTGCTAACTCTACTCTGAATAAGGATTTAGTTTCTTCTGAAATAGGGATATCCACCAGCTCCTTCCAAACCATAAATGGGGAGTCCTGGAGAGACTCTATTTCCGTAGTCTTTAACTTTATTTCCCCAGAGGGGAGTGAGTATCCTCATCAGATCTTGAAGACCAAACACATCACCTAAAGTTGGGTATCCATTCCAGAATCCTCCCAAAAGTTAGCCAGTTCCCCATTCCCTATCATCCAAGAAACTGACTGAGTGAAAATTTTTCTACATGATAAGATGAAGTTCCATATGTGAGATCCTTTTGGGGGTTGATCAATAGTTATTAAAGTGACAAAAGAGGTGCTCTCATATATTTCCTTTCCAAAATTTTACCAATTAAGTTGTTGGGTTTAGAAAGAAGATACCACACTAATTTAGCGCTAAGGGCCAAATTTTTTTTTTCCAAATTAATTATTCCCGCTCCACCATAATTTTTTGAAAGGGAGATGACCTCCCATTTTACCAATGAGATATTTTGAGCGTCCTTGGTACCTTACCAAAGAAAGGTTCTTATAATCTTGATTAGCTTCATCATTTTTTTAATTCTCGGGACCAATATGAGTAAGATCCTGAAAGAAAGGAAAACCATTTACCCTTTCAGTGTCTCAGAACTAGATCTCAAAGGATTTTATTAGATTATTCTAGAGAGAATATATACATTCTCATGTGAAAATAACAATCTAGATACTTATGAGGTAACTTTCATGTATTAAAACCAAGTATCCTTTGTATCTTTACAGTAAGTCTTATGAGGGCATTAAAGAAATCAATTACTAATTTTCTTTTGATTATAGGTGAAACAGGGTTGAGGCGGCCCTACCCCTTATACGTCAGAGCTCCGAAAGAGTAGATAAGACATTACATAACATTCAAAAAGATACATATATATTGACTATTACATCCAAGATCCTCCATGAGCATATAGACTAGTTTAAAACACAACAAAAAGAGTAATAATAGTAAAGATAAGACCACAGACTAACTAACAACAGAGTTAAAAGAAAAATAGTATAATAATAACCACCTCGAAAAACATCACTTTTTGTCCTTTTCAAGACCATCTAGCACTTTTACCCACTCCTTTGACAGAGACTCAATATTGACACCCAACGAGGCCAGGTCACATCCAACAACATCCCCTTTTCTTTTTTTTGGGTTACCATGCTCATCCAAGAGCCTGTAAGCATTGGCCAACTGACCAAGGGTTTAGATATGTTGTAGAGTGGATTTCACAATAACAAAACTCCATTCCATATAGCTATGTAAAATAGCTTTGATGTGATCCACCTCATTTGAGAGGTTGCTGCAGTTGGCTTTCATAATTTCAAGCTCACCCCCATTATTGATTTTTACCACATCTTCAACCTGCATTTTCACTTTGGTGCCAGTCATTAAAGAGGAACTGAATAGAACTCTTTGTAAGCCTCATGTCACCCTTCATTTCTTTAATATCTATCGCCATCTTGGCAAGATGATTATCCCCTTTCTTAGGACCCACTTGACCTAAAGCTTCAATCTGGTGCTCCAATTGGGCATTCACAGGAACTTGATTCCCTTGCATAATTGATTCACCTTTTGTTTTGATAGATCGACTGTTAGGGTAAATATAATTGACATCATAATTATGCATTGTATTAGGTAATCATTATTTTTTTAATTATTGTTATATGGTTTTTAAACCATATTTGTCATATTACATAGTTGTAGGATTATTTGTTACATAGTTGGAATAATATACTTGTTTGTATTTAATTTGGTTATGCTTCTCGGATGTTCTTTTGGAATCTTATGTAATCAGGATTATTGTTGCACTTGTGCAACATCATTCTCTATGTTTGTATCTAGTTGTCTAATATCTATAAATATTGCAGCCTACACCATTGCACTTGTTCATATTGATTATCAATAAAATAATCAAAGCTTCGCCCTATTCTTCAATTTACATTTAGTACCGAGAGAAGATAATATGGACTTGTGAAAAGAAGGTTGGAGAGAGAGAGAACAGATAAGATTAAGGATCTTAGAGAAGAATTTGTAGCATTGAGAGCCTTTGCAACCTCTTGTAAATTCCCAACCCCATCCCTGCCTCCATACAACCTCCTATTTGATATCCAAGTCTGAAATTCATAGGATGAGTTGGTAGCCCCCCACCACCAAGCTCTCCACAACGATATTGGCCGAGCTATCTCTCTGTTTGAGTGAGTTACAATGCAACATTGTGTAAAGTGAGTTATTTGAATGGACTCCCATCGAGCCATCCAAGCTCTACACTGAGCTCTCATTTGAAAGGTGAGTTTTATAAATCTAAGATTCATTTGCACCTAGACCAGGTTTTTGCAAACATTTAGACTATGTGTTTCATTGGAGGCCTTATTTTGTTTGGATGTGACCTGGATTGCCATTGCATTCAACAAGGAGATATCACATAAACAAACCGATCTGTGTGAATGAAATCAAGCCAATGATCCCTCGCATTGTACCAAGCTATAAATAGAGTTTTAATTTGCAAGGAGACGAGCTTTGGATGGGATGAAACAGATCTCGTGTGCCCTATGACCTGTGACTGTCATAAGTAGTGACTGAGACATCCTCTGCTCCCACGAGCTGTCCATTGACCCTACAACAAAAACAACAATGACTTATCCAGCGAGCTCCACCGTCCATCCAACATCCACATCTTAACTTGCAATCTCCAAGTGAGTTATGCATTAACATGGCCAAGTCAAATCTATGACCTACAAAACAATTAATCGGTTGATCCAACCAAACATCAAAGAAAAGAAAAAAACATTAAAAAGCATTCGAGATCCACTTTATCGGGGAAACCCTAATCTCGCTCCCTCTCATCACCGACCATGTGATGTCTCCAAGCAACATCACAAAGTTACAAGGTCATTCTTGTTTTACAATTCTTTAAATATGCTTTATTTCATTTCATTACACAAGCGCTTAGAGTCTCAAGTGGTTAAAGGAAAAGACCTAGGAGTGGGAGGTTTGGGGTTCGACCCCACCTCCAATGCATTTTCAAAACTATTGACATTTAGTGGTGAAATTGGGAAAACCACCAACTTTGGAGGTAGAAATAGCGGAAAACCTCCTCCAAACCCATTAGTGATAACTAAATCCACTGCTAAATTTAGAGAGAAAACCTTAATCAGGGTCAATATTTTTTTCTCCTACTATGTTTAATTTTTCAAATTGAGCACTTTTTTTCCAAAGGAGGGGTATCGAAAAACTTCATTTTGAGCTAATTTTGTTTTACGGTCTTTTTCTCAAAGAGCCATATTGGACTCTGAAGGCCACCAAGGCCTCGAAAAACAAAAAAACAATTTCCTGCCATCCAATCTTTCAATTTTTTTGAATGTAATTATATACTTCAGTGTATTGTACTAATTTACAGGTTTTCATAGTCAACCATAAACATTATAATTACTCAAAAACTAGTGGCTAATTGTAATAAAAATAATGAAATTTGGTTCTAAAACACTCATGAGATCCTATATCTCATTCATAGAGTTTGGTATAAACAAAGGTTTACATGGGAAGCACTTACGGGTAAAGCCGTCATGAAGTGACTACTACTGCACTTAACTCCTAATATAGCTACAACAACGTTATCTGGGCATCGACCCTTTAAATCGACGGGGAGTAATAAGGACACAATACACACACTTTGAGCCCTCCCATCTTTTTTTTTGAATGATTGATCGACTTAAATCAGATCGAGAAAGTATCCAAGTATATAGTGAAGTTACGTGTGCGTATGAGGATATTTCTTTGATGCAATGTTAATAATCACATAGACCCCTTTTAGTATTGTCTTGGTACCACATATCAAATTATTTCACATACGTTAACACCTCTTTCACGTACCTCTAGGTATATATAAAGGGAGATCTTCTTCCATGTACCGATGGGTATATCGAAGGGCACATATATAGAAAGGTTTGGTATATCAGAATGACAGTATATAGATTGGGAGACCATATACCTGGAGTGATAAGAGTCTAACCCTATCAGTGGATTCTATGAAATGGGCACCAATGCCCCTAAATAATTTCTTCCGTTAATGAACTACTCGAGAAAACAACTATGTTGCATGGAAGACAAAAATCAAGACACAAATTGAGTTTGAAGAGATATGGACTGGTGTGAATGGTATTGTAATCGATCAACAATTGATACAACAAAACAAAGACAATTTTATAAATTTGATCAAAGTCCAAGATAATCACCTTGTTTGGAGTGTCCGATGATGTGCAACCCCACATTCGAGATGCCAAATTATCCAAAGAAACATGGGATAAGTTGAGCATGATATACGAGGCCAAAAATAATAATGTCATTCTAAATTTACAGATTCATTACACACATAGAAGTTTAAGCAAAATGAGAAAATGGAAACCTTCTTGAGAAGAGTTGTAGAGTTGAGGGCTTCACTTATATCCCTAGGAGAGGAGGTCACGATGACGGTCTTGATCCCATTATTCTAAGAGCCGTCCCTTCTTCATACTGCATTTTTGTAACACTCAACTTGTCGACTGACGGTGAGTTTTGACAAATTAGTAAATCTACTGCAACAAGAGGAATCCATGTACAATAAATATGATGAAGAGGAGTAGGAAATTTCTTCTCATCAAAATGGAAAGGAAAAGGAAAAGGAAAACCTAATTCCTATCAAAAGTCCCAACATCAGAATCAACATCAATAAGGGGATAAACAACAAAAGAAGAAATTTCCAATCTGCAAAAGAGGACATGAATTAAAAGATTGTTGGTATAATACATACAAGAAAGGTTCATCAAGTAATTATGGACCTCAACACCAAAAATCTCACAAGGGACATTCTAACTACAATCAAGGGAAGAAAAAGGGGAATTGGAAAGAAAACCCTATCAACAAGGAAATATTGTTGAGCAAGAAGAACATTCAGATACTGAAGACTACTTGTACACTTCTCAATTAAGTGAACCCTCCATGTCATCTAGTGATATTTGGTATGTTGATTCAGGATCCACTTAACACATGACCAGCCACAGAGACTGGTTTACTTCAATGAGGGACACACCTTTGAAAAACCATGTTTTGTTAGGTGATGATTCTTCATACACAAGATGGGGATTGGGAACATTTCTCTACCCCTTGGTTCAAGAAATTGTAGATTATCAGATGCAATATATGTCCCTGGGTTGACTAAAAATCTATTTTTTGTCAGCAACTCCTTGATCATAACTTGAAAATTGAATTTGATATTCATTCCGACAAGAAAACATGTTTAATTCAAGACAAATCACGAGGCTTGAAAATAGTTGTAAAATCCTCTAATGTGGGACACATGTTCCAACTTGATTTTGTCCATAGAGATGATCAGGAACTTGTGGCTAAGAATTCTACCTCTACACAATTGTGACATCAAAGAATTGGTCACATCAGTTTTAGGTATCTTGAAACACTTTGTGGGAACAATATGGTAAAAGGATTACCATCTCTCCGTAAGTATAAGGACAAGTGTCCTCACTACCTAGCAGTAAAACAACATAGAGCTTCATTCCAGAAGAGTAATTTTTGAGCTCATGGTAAGGTTGACCTGGTTCATACTGATCTTTGTAGTCTAATGCAACTGAGTAATTATAGATTTTAGTACTTCATTCTTTCTGTTGATAACTATTCAAGAAAATTGTGGAGTTTTTTTGTTCACAAGAAAAGTGAAGCTTTTAAAACCTTCAAGAAGTTCAAAGTGGTTGTTGAGAATGAAACTGGTCCTCACATCAGAACTCTCCACTCAGATAGAGGGGAGAATTCACTAGTGATGAGTTCAAATCCTACCTTCAAGCCCATGGGATTCATTGACAAATTCCTCCTCCACACACACCACAACAAAATGGTGTTGTTGAGAGAAGAAATCATATTATCATGGAAATGGTGCAATGCATGATCGATGATTTTGGACTACAAAAGACATTCTGGGAAGAAGTAACAAAGACAAGAGTGTATTTTTTGAACAAAGTGCCCATGATTTCTCTTCACAGAGTAACACCACATGAAGCATGGTCAAAGAGGAAACCATCTGCAGAAACCTCACAAAGTATTCGGTGAAAATAAAGTATACACATACCCAAGCAAAACAAAAATAAATTGGATATGAAATCAAAAAAACTCATCTTCATTGGGTACAATGAAGAGACTCTTTGGTACAGATTGATGGATCCTAAGACTAGGAAAGTCTACACTAGCAGAGATGTTGAGTTCTTTAAGAAGGAAGCAGAGTATCCTCCTCTAGACTCACCTGATGTAGATTTTTTACTAGTTGTAAAAATAGAAGATGATGTTCCCATGGATTATGAAAGTGATGATGGGGATGATGGTGATGATCAGATAAGACCACAACCCACAGGAGAAGTTCAATGTATTCCCAAGTGGTATACTAGTATGCTACGAGATGCAAGAATGGATGTTCCACTGGATACATCCACCACTGGACCACAGACTCATAGTAAAGTAAGAGAAGAAGTAAACTTTGATTTGATGAGTAGAGTTATTGAATCTGATGAGACCTCTATAGTATAGGAATCCCTACAGTCAAAATCTTGGAAAGATGCCATGGATGTTGAGTATAAATCAGTGATGAAAAACAACACTTGGCAGCTTGTCGATCTTCCACCAGGGAAGAAACCCATTAGATGCGAGATGGGACCAGAAACAAGTATAAAGCGAGATTGGTAGCAAAATGGGTATGCACAAAAATAAGGCACTGACTATGAGGAGACATTTTCTCCCACAACTAAGATCAAAATGATCGATCGGATTATCTTTTCTCTAGCTGCACACTTTTGGTTGGAAATTCCATTATATGGACGTAAAAAGTGCCTTCTGAATGGATAGTTACAAGAAGAAGTCTACATGACTCAACCCGAGGGTTATATTGTACCTAGTCAAGAAGAAAAGGTATACGTGACTCAGAAATCTCTGTATGGCCTTAAACAGCACCCCAAGATTGGTACATCAAAATTTATGATAATGTCTTACAACATGGATTGGTTAGAAATCCATACAATCTCAATCTCTACCTTAAAAAGATAGGGTGGAGATTGTGATTTTGATTGTTTATGTTGATGATCTATTCATCACCTGGAAGTTCATGAGGATGATCGATGCAAGGAAGAAATATCTTAATTGATCGTTTGACATGACAGATCTCGGGTTGATGCACTATTGTCTTGGATTGGAAGTATGACAGAAATAGAATCACATCTTTGTTTCTCAGTTGAAATATACTAATACAACACTTGAGAAATTCAGGATGATGGATTACACACCTATTGCTACACCTATAGAGAACAAATTACAGTTATCTCATTTAGATCCATCTCCTGTGGTAAATCCCACTTTCTATCGGTAGTTGATTAGGAGTCTCATTGACCTAACCTACACTAGAATAGATATCAACTTTGCAGTGAGCTATCTATCCAGGTTCATGCAGGAACCCAAATTTTTTCATTGGAAGGAAAAAAGGTGCATCTTGAGATATCTCAAGGGAACAATGGATCTTGGTCTAGAATACAAGAAAAACAAAAACTTATTCTTGTCATGATATTCAGATTCAGATAATGTAGGAAATATTGATGAAAAAAAAAACTTCATAGTTTGTGTTGTTTATGGATCTGACAAATATCATGGGGAATCAAGAAACAACAGTTTGTTTCTCATTCTTCCACAAAATCTGAGTATCGTTCTATATGAGAAGCTATCTGTGAAGTGATGTGGCAAAGCCGCATACTTGAAGGACTTGGAATACCACAGATAATCTGAAAACCATGTATTTAGACAATGAAGGTGTTCTCAAACTTGCTCACAATCTAATTTTTACGAAAGAATAAAACATATTGAGGTATAGGTACATTTCATACACAAGTATGTCTTGAAACACAATATACAAATTCGGTTGTTTCAACAACTTAAGAATGAGCATATATCTTCACCAAGTCACTTTCATGTGATAAGTTTGAGTTTTTAGAGAATTCCTCTCCTCATCCCTTGAGAAAATGCAAAATTAAGGGGGGAATGTTAGGGTAAATATAATTGACATCATAATTATGCATTGTATTATGTAATCATTAGTTGTTTAATTATTGTTAAATGGTTTTTAAACCATATTTTTCATATTATATAGTCGTGTGATTATTTGTTACATAATTGGAACAATATACTTGTTTGTATTTTATTTGGTTATGCTTCCTGGATGTTCTTTTGGAAGCTTATGTAATCGAGGGATTATTATTGCACTGTGAACATCATTCTTTGTTTTTATCATCGATCAAATATCTATAAATATTGTAGCCTACGCCATTGTACTTATTTGGATTGATTATCAATAAAATAATCAGGATTTCATCCATATTATTCAGTTTACATGGACTAGGAATATTCTTTGACTTTATCTCTATGAGATTCTGAGCAGCATCAATTTTCACTACATCCTTATCACCCCCCCATGAATCTCCTTCATGAGACTCCAAATTTTCACCATAATCCTCCTCCTTCGAGTCCGAGTCTTCTTCCTTGGCATAAGCCTCAAGGGATTTCATGAGGGTACCCATTTTATCAATGTTAAGAGCAGATATTTTAACTAGGGAAAGAATAAAACCTTGGTGAAGGGGGAAAACAACTCTATTGTTTTTAAACTGGGCAATGGAAGCACTCAGAGAGTGAAACAGAAATATGGGAAATTGAAACTATGGCCATGTCAAAAATAATTAAGCATAGGAAAATGGTAGGCATAGATACACTTATGATGGCCTTCTAGGGTAAGAAATTGAATAAGGGTTAAAGCCACATTGTCAAAAGGCTTGGGTAAAGTAGAGCAAAGAAAACCAATAAAATGAGTGGTAAGTTTTTCATTACCTTGCAAGAATAGCTTCAGCTCATATGTGGATTCCTTTTTAGGCTTGTAAACCTCCCTACTATCGTAGGTACACCCATCACTTTAGCAATAGACTCCATAGTAATCTTGATGTGCACACCTTTCAGTCCACAACTGCCCCTTTTCTGGTCATCTTCCAAGCTCTGACAAATTCCTTACTCAAATTTTCATAATGACCTTCAAAGATTTTGAGAAAAGGTGAGAAACCCTTTCTCTCAAACACTTCCATGGCTTTAATCTTAACCCCATCCAGATCAAAAGGCTCAGTTCTCACAAGATCACCCCCATTTGAAAATACGAGCACCAGTTCACAGAAAATCCTAACTTCAAATTACTCAAAATGAAATGAACAATCCCAACAATGCTGATGTTACAAGCACGAAAGGAAATAATGGCCTTAAGGTGACATGAGTGTATCCAAGCCCAAATATTTGTATCATCCCACCATAAATTCACATGATTCATATGGATCTTATACATTATTTCCTTAACATACCATGACCTATCATTATTACCCAATGGTGATGTGTCCATGTTGATATTTTTGGAGGTGTGCTTGCACCTTAGTATCTAAAGCTTCTTCATCATTGATTAATGTCATATCGTGACAATTAACCCCCTTGTTGGAAAAATAATCAAAAAAGGTTCTCCTCTCTATAGATATGTTTAAAATTAATAGCTTCAAACAAGTTAGACATTTTGTTTATATTAGTTATAGATTTTGGATAGATGTAGAAGTAGTACCTTTACCAGTAATATTGTTAATAATGTTCAATAAGTCTCCTTCCACTTCCAATCTAAAAATATGTGTTAACAAGCTATAGAGACCCCCATAAGTAGTAGTCACTTCAACAACATTAATCCTTTGAATTTAAAGATTACAATGATACCCAATAATGAATCTTCCTTCAAAATCACGGAAGACCCCTCCACAACTAGCTTTTTCAGGGTTTCCTTTGGAGGCCCCATTGAAATTTAGCTTTATCCATTCCTTGCTAGGTTTCACCCAACCTTGAAGCCTAGGATTATGTGTAGGAAGGTCAGTTTGAGTAGGACTTAAACCCCAATTCTTAGATAATTTACTCTCATTTTGAAGAATTATTTTCTTATGTGCAGCTATGGTTGAGAAGTTTTCATTAATAGTGTTAAAACAACAAGTTCCAACTTTATTTTCCGATTCCTTCTTCCCTTTAAAAATCCACCTATTTCTCTCTTTCCAAATTTCCCAAGCCAGGTGCATAATAGAAAGGGTCCAAATATGTTTGAGTCCTTGACTCCTAAAAGGATAAACCATTGGGACCACAGTTGTTTAATGGAGCATGGGAAAACCCACTTGATTTCAAATAGGTTAAGAAGGGTGTTTCTAACCGATACCAAAAAAGGGAAATGGAGGAATATATGTAAAGAGTCTTTAGTATCTTTTTCACACATAACACACCTATTCACCATATGAAAGTTCTCTTATTAAGATTACTTGACAGTAAGGGTTTTATCATGGAGAGCCAACCACCAAAACATATTGATCTTGGGAGTAACTTATTTGACCCACAAAATTTCCCATTTGAAGCTATCAAGATCAACTTCATCTAAGAAAAAGGCATTGTAGGAACTTCAAACTAAGAAGATTCCATTATCCTCTCTAGACCAATATAAGCTATCATCTTCTAAACTCTCTTTATTAACAATAACACCTCTTAATTTGTTGTTAATAGAATTGATATCATTGTTGTTATGTCCATCCAATTCAATTATTTTCCATTGACCCAGAGGTTCCTCAAAATTGAAGTAATCTTTGACCTTAGTCCCATATTTAACCACAACATCCTTATAGATGTTAGGATAGGTTACCTTAAGAGGTTTGTCACCTAACCATTTTTCTTCCCAAAAATTAACCACTCTCTCATTTCCAATCATCCATTTGCTTCCCTCGGAGAAAATTTAATTAGCTGAATTTATAGATTTCCAAAAAGTTGAACCATTAAAGTCAACATTGCTAAAGCACCATTCATTAGCTAGAAGATTTGACCAATATTTATGTCTTATGATGGAAGTCCACACACTATCTTCCTTAACCAATATCCAAATCATTTTTGATAGCATAGATTTATTCATTTTAGCCCAATCTCTAATACCAAGACCCCTATATTCTTTGGCTTACAAACCTTTTCCCACATAAGGAGAGGAATTCTATCTTTTTGTTCTAAGGCACTCCAAAGAAATATTTTTGGATACTCTCCAATTTATTAGAAATAGTAGAAGGTAATCTATAAATAGACATAAAGTACATAGAATTTTTTTGAATTGAGCATTTGAGAAGGAATGCTTTACCTGCTTGAGATAAAAGTGAGCCTTTCCAGCCTTCCAATTTCTTAAGAAATCTGTCTATCAAAAAATTCCATTCAACAATATTTGGTTTTTTAGTTCTGATAATCATTCCCAAATACCTAGTAGGGAATTTTTAGACTCACAACCAAGAATACCAACTATTTTGACACATCTTCTTTCAAGGGTATTGATAAAAAATACCAAACTTTTACCATAATTAATCATTTGGTCAAAAGCTTCCTCATAATCAACCATCATCTGTTTAAACTCTCTAGCCTCCGGGACAATAGCCTCTCTAACCAACATTGTGTCATCAACAAAATGTTGGTGAACAACATTATCACTATTAACAATAGGTGAGATTCCTTTAATTCTTCCTTCAAAATTATCCTTATTGAGAGCTCTGTTGAGATTTTCAGCCATGATTATAAATAGAAAAGGAGAGATAGGGTCTCCTTGTCTTAATCCTCTGGAACTATTGAAAAAACCACAGGGAGTCCCATTGATCAAAATAAAAATTTAGCTATGGAAATACATGTCTTGTATCAAAATCCTAAAGTCTTCATCAAATCCAAACCTAGTTAAGACATTAAGAAGAAAGGTCCAAGAGACACGGTCATAGGCTTTCTCCATATCAAGATTAATAAACATAGCTTCCTTTTTATTTTTCTTGGTCATATGAAGAGTCTCTTGAATAGTGACAATACCATCTTGGATCTGTCTTCCCATTACAAACCCTCCTGTTGATCAGAGATAATGGAAGGTAGAAGAAGTTGAATTCTTAAAGCTAGGATTTTAGAACACATTTTGTAGATACAGTTACATAGGCTGATAGGTCTAAAATTCCTTAAATATGTAGGATTATGATTTTTAGGGACTAAATCAAGGAAGGTGTTGTTTAATTCATGAAGCATATTTTTGTTCTTGAAAAACTCTTGAATAGATTTGCACGTATCATCCTTAACAATATCCCAAAATTTTGAAAAAATAAATCTAGAAATCCATCAGGTCCCAGAGCTTTGTCAGGGCTCAAATTTTTCAGCATAAATTCAATTTCTTCCATTGAAGGAATATTTGTGAGCATTCTATTTTCAGTCTCATTTATCAACTGAGGAATGCAATCTAGAAAGTACTCTTCCTTATTGTTGTTAGATAAACTAGTTAGAGAAAGAAGTCTAGCTGAAAAAGAGGTGGAAACATGTTGAATATCCTTAGTATCAGTGAGCATCACTCCATCTTCCCTATGACACACAATATTCTATTAGTGATTCTCCTTTTTAGGGTTGAAATGTGGAAGAATTTCATGTTTTTATCACCTTCTCTGAGCCATTGAACCCTGGATTTATGTCTCTAGAAAGTCTCCTCTTTCAGAAGAATGTTATGGTAGTCAGACAATAATTCTCTCTCTTTAAGCTGACCTACCTGAATATTGTCATTATTAAGAGTTTCCAAAGTTTCCTGAAGGGAAGATATCTCATTTTCTAGAGACTTATTTTTCTCAAAAATGTTACCAAAGAATTTTTTATTCCATCCTTTCAAATTATTCTTAACATGAGAAAGTTTCTTAGCAATTCTAAACATAGCAGTTCCTTTGATTTTCACATTCCACCAATCTTTCATAAGGTCAAAAATTTCCTCATTTTGTAACCACATCTTCTCAAACCTAAAAGGAGTTCTCCTCCTCTCTTTATCTTTGATTTGGAAAAGAAGTGGATTGTGGTCTAAACCAATCCGAGGGAGATAAAAGAGGCAAGCATCTTTATTCAACCACCCCCATGAAGTCAGAGCCATGTCAAGTTTGACTTGAATCAATTGATCTCCTTTTCTCCTATTAGACCAGTAAATCTACTACCCTTCAACTCAATATCCATGAGGTTATTTTGTATGATAAAATCCTGGAGATCTTCCATACTCTTAGTTAAATCAATATTACCACCCTTATTTTTCCCCAGGACTGAGGGTGTGTTGAAGTCACCCATAATCATCCATTCAGTCCCTTTAATAATGTTTTGAAATTTAGAGAGTTCAACCCAAAAAAATTTTTCTCCTTTGATATTTGGAGCATATATATTAGATAACACCCAAAATTATTTAGATTTATTATCTTGAAACAACATAGCCATATGATTACTTATTTTAAGAAGATTCGTACCTTTGTTTTTTCCTCATTCCAGATGACAACCATTCCTCCTGTAGATCCTTTTGAACTAACAACTAGTCCAACAAGATTCTTGTAGCACTTACATTTAGCTTCCAAGAAAGGTCCTTCCTCCATCTTAGTTTCCTATAAGACCATGATATCAAGTTTGTGTTTAGAATCCAATTCTTTTATTAACCTCCATTTCACAAGGTTATTCAAACCCCTAACATTCCATGAGACTATATTCATTTAAACCCTTGGTTTTTGGTTCTTCTAAAGCTTTGTAGATTGATTTTAGACTAAGTTCCATCATCAATATCCTTTTGACTCTACTTTTTTCTAGCAACCTACTTAGTAGGTCTCCCTAAACCAATTTTCTTCTCTTTTGGGGTGGCCTCTAAAGACTCCCCTTTTTGGATGGGGTTTTCAAAGAGATCTCATTTTCAACCTCTTTGGGATCCTCTTCCGCTGATTTTTTCTAATCTAGAATAATTTCCTGTTGTGGGGATAAAGCTTCTTGGATGATCCTTTGGAATTTATCAACTTCCATCTGATTCTTCATTTCCAATCATTAGATCATTCTCCTCAAAACCCATGAAGATTGTCAAAAGGATTAGTAAAAGGACCCAAAGTTTCATCAAGACTCATTTCCCTAGTTTTTACATGGGAAATGTTCCTTAGCAGCTTCCTTTAGAATATTATCCAAATTTTTTTATGGTAGGAGTTTCTCATCCTGAACATGGTACTTTGTCATCTGGAAATGTGGTTTAGACAAGGCTTTATGTTGATTCTTCTTATTCCTTACTTCTATAAAGCCATCATCTATTAACTTAGGAGTCTGAACTTGATTTATATTTGACCTCTCTCCATTATTCTCAGTAATGATAATGCCTTTATTTGGATTAGTATTCTTTGTTGTATTATGTTCCAAAGAAGCTACTTCCTTACCTTTAACATGTTCCTTGACTAGCTTCTCCTTATAAACCTTTAAAACTGTCATTTTACACTGTTGCTTTACATGCCCCCATCCTTGGCATTTCTCACATTTTTAGGGAAGTTTTCAAAATCAATTCTTTGTTCCTAGCTTCCCAGTCTAGATCGGAGAGTTATGGATTTGGGTAAAGTCAAACCCATTAAAGAGTAGATACATAATCTGGACACAAAAAACATGTTTTTAGTAAGGGTCACATTATCCATAGAAACATAGGTACTAAGAGTGTTTGTAATCCCTTTAATAACATCAACATCCCATAGCTCCAATGGAAGACATGGTAACGTCACCCAGATAATAAATTGATTTATATTTTCTTTATCAGGGTTAAACATAGGTGTTCATTTCCTCAGGAACAGTCTGAGCTTCCCTAGGAACCATGGGCCATCATTTAGGATTCTTTGGGGGTCTTCTAGATTGTTAAAACTAAACAAGAAGAAACCATTTGGTAAAGTTGTTACTTCCATATGCCCTTTGGGTTTCCATTTTAGAACAGACCAAGATCTTATTGATTATATATTGGGTCTTCCTCCAACAAGTTTCCTATCAAAGAATTCTCCATATTGCTCAAATTCCTATCAATAATGTTATCAAGGATTTCTAAATAGTTTCTTGATTCACCTTGTTTAAGTTGTGGAATGATCCCTAAATTTTTTTCATTCCCAGATCTCAAGATTTTTACATACATTCTAGGGGCCCCATTTCTTGTGTGGGTCTCGGACACGAGTCTAGTATTGTCCTTACCTTATTCCATTAAAAATTGGTCCTTTGAGACTATGTCTCTCGGGTAGAATCTGTTTTCTATTAGTTTCCCACCAATCGGTGTTCAAAACCTTGTCTCTATCCTCAAGCTCCTCGTTGCTCCCACCCATCTCCTCCTCCTTCTAAATATTTGGTTTATGGTTTATGGTTTAGGGTTTTATCTTACTAATTTTGGCTTGCTTATCTATTTCCCAAATGTGGGTGCATAGGTATCTAAAATGGCTCTAAATTACTCTTCTTTCTGAATTAAGCATAACCAAACCGAAATGTATTGTCTACAAATTATTGATGAGTTAAAGGATCAATATCATCCGTTATTCTAAGGTCCTCAAGTTTTCCCGTCCCGGCCTCCGCTTGTATTGTTCTTCCTAAGGCTTCTACTACCAAGATAAAAGGAAAGATGATAATGGATCCCCTTGTCTTATCCCCTTGTTTGTTTCAAAAATCCTTGACGTAACCATTAACCATTACTAAAAATATGGACTAGATATACAACTAAAAATCCAATCACAAAAAGAAGGACAAAACCAAAATTTGATACAATATTCATTAATAATCTCTAGTTAACTCTATCCTAAGATTTATTGATATCCAATTTAAGTAGCATACCTAAGGTCCTACTCTTATAGAGAGAGAGAGTGCATAACTCATGAGTAAGAATGACACCTTCAGAAATAGATCTCACATGAACGAATCTAGTTTGTTCCTATAAGATTAGGGATTTAAGCAGAGGCTTAATTCATAGGGTGATAACTTTTGAAATAATTTTATATGATGTGTTACATAGAGAAGGTGGTTTGAAATCAGCAAAGCAACCAGGTCTTTCTTTCTTTAGAAAGAGGGTGATAAAAGTGCAATTGAACATTTTTAGGATCCTTCTAGATTTCCTAGATTCTTCCACAATAGCACATACATATTTTCCAATAATATACCAAAATTATTAAAATAAATTAGCTTGGAAATCATTAGGACCATGAGATTTGTAATTTTCCATAGAGAAAACCACTTTCAAAATTTCTTCCATGGAAAAGTGCACCATGAGTAATTTATTTTGGTCCTCGACATCGAGTAGGGATTGTTTCTTAGAAGATCATTTTTCATCTTCCATTGGGATTGAAATTCACTACCCATAAGATTTGAGAAAAATGCACAACCTCATTTTTAATCCCTTCTTGATCGAAACCATCTCACCATTATGATATTTAGTGCTTAGAAATCAAACTAAGACTCCTCTTAGCTTTGATCAAGCATGATAATATTTTATTTTTCTACCCCGCTCATTAATCCAATTTTCCTCGATTTTTTCTTCCAATATATTTCCTCTCTTATTTTCAGTTCCCCAATTCCTCCAATAATTATTTTTCCCTAAGAAATTTGGGCTGCCCTATGCCATTCACAAAAAATGTTCATTCAAATCTTGTAATTATTTCTCCACTCGGATTTTTTTCTTTAAATATACTATTAAAATGAAATTCTTTCCACTCTAGTAACTTCCCTTTTAGAAGCTTTAATTTCTGAAATAAGATATATATTTTAGAACCTCCTATTGTAAAGGAAGACCAACAAGATTAAATTAGTTCTGTACAAGAGGATCTCTAAGCCACATTAATTTAAAGTTAAAAAGATATTGATGAGGGGATTCATCCTAGTTTTAAGAGAGAAAAACTTGGTAGTGATTTGAACTAGACCATGGAAAATGTAAAGTCTATTTTAGATTGAGCATTCCTTACTAAGCCTCTAAATTTTTATTTATCGATAAGATGGCATTGAAATATCCTCCCAAAATAATGACATGATCCTACCTTACTCAAATTTATTTTGAGAGCTCTTTCCAAATATATTTTTTTACAACATTAGTGGGCCCATAAAATTGAAAAGAAAGAATTCATCTTGATCTCTAAGTGGATTTAATTTACAAAGGTTCCAATTTTTCTTCTATTTTACAAACTCTACTTAAACTTTGTTAGATTTCTATAGAATAACCAATCCCCTAGAGGATCCTTATGCATTAAAAAATTCTCTCAACCATCCCTTCCATGATTTCAACTAAAAATTCTTGATTTCTCTCTCCGTCATCTTGTCTCTTGTAAAATCACCACACTAACTTCCGAAGAGAAGATACAAGTGCCTAATTAAGTGGTATTTGTTAAGGGTATTTAAACCCCTAATATTCCATGAAAGGATTTTCATGTATGTGTGGGAAGGGATTTCACCTTCCCAATATTAGAATTTTTAAAACTTAAATTTTTTTCTTACCTATATCAACCTCTATTTTTTCCATCTCCTATTTTGATTTCTGGCCCTTTTTACTAGAGGTTCCACAGTTGGCCACCTTGAGCCGATCCCCCCATCCCTTCCTCCACCTGAAGATTCTTTATCCAATCTTTAAGCTCTTCCATAGAATTAGCTTTCCCTAGGATAATTCCCTCATTAATCAAAGAAATCGGTCTTTGATGAATCCTTGGTAACTTTTTGTGTCATTCAATAATGTCATACGAGTCAAGTTATCATTCATATAATCCATAGGATCTTAACATGAGGGATTAGGTTCGCCCACTTGTTTGCATCTCCACTCAAATTTTATGAAGATCACCGTCTCTCCAGACATTGAGCTTTAAAGTATCTGATTTTAGTGCAAGTAAAACACCTAAAAGATAATTTTTCATAGTCCAATCTTTGGCTCCATTTACCGGAACATGATAAAATTTAAATAAAGGAGGGGATTTCGGAGTTGATTTCAAAGGAAGCACACACCCGAGTATAAGTATTCTTAAAAGCATCTAAGGATATCGGATCAGTCCTTAAAACCTTGCCAATTTTGCTAAAAATCTTAGAAAAGATTTCAGTGTTTCCAATACTCTATGGGTAGGGAAAATAGACGAATCTAAATGGGCATTTTACCCATAGATGCCAAACATGTATAAAGTAGGATTACCAATTTGACAGCTAGTTATAAATAAACATTTTTTTATCCTAAGCCTTTAATTTTGAAACATATTGCAATATTATTGAATTACACATGATCGATTAAATAAAATATCTCAAAAAAAACGCATTTACTGGTGGAGACCCGAAGTGGTTCACTCCACTTGCCAGGTGTTGTCCATTTAATTCGAAATTAAAGAGGGAAACAGTATCTGTCCTCCTCACCATAAGCCGCGCGTAATAGATAACCTTCAATTAAATGCCCAACCACCCTTTACCACCCCTGTTTACCTGCCTTCCAAACTGGTTTGCTCGACCCACTGTTCATGGCGCGTTTTGGCGAGAGCTCTCACTGTTTACCTGCCTTCCAAACTGGTTTGCTCGACCCACTGTTCATGGCGCGTTTTGGCGAGAGCTCTCACTGTTTACCTGCCTTCCAAACTGGTTTGCTCGACCCAGTCTTCCATGGCGCGTTTTGGAGTCGTTCCACACTGTTTTGTTCAGCCGCGTTTCGCGCTGTCTCCTCCTCTGGACGCGTTACACGCTGTCTCCTCCGCTGGACGCGTTACCTACTGTCTCCCTTGCTGCACACTGTCACCTACTGCCTCCGCTTCTCAGTGCCTTGTACAGTGAACAATCAGGTACGCATTTTTTTCTTTCTTTTTCTCTCTCGTTTTCTCGTTTTCTCTGTAGTTTTCTCTCGTTTTCTCTGTACTTATACCCGGTTGCTCGTTTTCTCGTGTTTTTCTCTGTAGTTGCAAATGGTGTTGGTTCATGAGTGCGCTTACATCCTGTGCGAGTTTCGCGTGAAGGGCGGCTTCTCAGTGCGTTGCTCGAGGTGTTCATATCGCCCACAGCAGTATACAGTGAACAATCGAACCCTACAGGTACGCATTTTTTTCTTTCTTTTTCACTATAGTTTTCTCGTTCTCTCGTATTCTCGCTTTCTCTGTAGTTTTCTCGTTTTGTCGGTTCCTTATACTCGTTTTCTCGTTTTTTCATTTTTTTCCCCGTAGTTGCGACTGGTGGTTGTTTGCGAGTGGGCTTACAGCCTGTGCGAGTTTTGCGTGAAGGGTGGCTACACAGTGCCTTGCTCGAGGTTGTCATATTGCTCACAGCATTATACAGTGAACAATCCGACCCTACAGGCACGCATTTTTTCCATCTTTTTCACTGTAGTTTGAAAACTCTTGTCCAACTCGTTTTCTCCTTTTTCTATGAAATAATCTAACTCGTTCTTTTAGCCATTTTCTTCTTTCATTTTCACTGAAACTCAGACTGCCTGTTGTTATCCATTGTTGGCATTCATTTTCTCTGAAGCTCTGACTGCATTTTGATAGCTGTGACTGGTTCTTTCATTCTCTGTTTTTTAATATATGGTTAAACATGCATGCGCAGATTGCATGGAAATCTTTGGAGCGGCGGTTTTATGCGTCAAGATCGGTTCGAAGTAGGGTGGAAACAGTGTGTATTCACACTACTAATACTCAAGGAAAATGTTACTTGCAATTCTATGTTTTTTAGCCAGATAGAGGTGAGGTTTCTACCTCACCAAGATTCAAATTAATCCATGTCTTTCAGTTTTTATTTCACGGCGTTCATTATAAGTTGCAACAATTTAACGTAAACCTTTAACAAAAAAATGTTCTGATTTGGTTTCCACATCTGAAACAACAATTACATCTCGGGCAAAATGTATTAATATAAAATGTATGTCTTTAAAATTCTTACATTTGGAACAAAACATATAAACTTATACTGTATGTGTCTATATTCATTACATTCGGAGCAAAACATATAAACTTCTACTGTATGCGTGCATATTCATTACATTCGGAGCAAAATATTCCAACTATAAATTATAAACTACATACCAACTATAAACTATTACTACACCTTTGTTAGTCAATTTCCATGTCACACCTTCAAAAAGGCCCTGAGTTTGGACTATCAGGAACGATTGTATCATTGACGGATGTTGTTGGAGTCATTAAGAGGTTCACTGGATGAACCCATGGTGGAATAGGAAAACCAGATATGGTATGAAAGGTTGTATGTGAAGTAGGAGGTTGTGGGATAATGGGGCGTGTAGTTGGAGTTGAAGTTATTTGCATTCTGTTGGTGTCAAGGAAGTAAGGGTGGTAATCTGGGATAGGAACTTTCAACATATCTTGCAACATGGAGTTCTGTATGGGCATGGAATGCTGCATGGGAAACAAAACATGCGGATTGTTGAACTTGTTATCTCTTTCTTGTTTCTCTTTCTCCCTTTGATGCCGAGTGGCTTCCTTCTGTTGTAATTCCAATTCCTTTTTTTGGCGAGCTACTTCTCGTTGTTTCTCGCGCTCCTGTCTTTCAACAAGCTTTTGTAGATCCCTTTCTTGCCTCTCTTTAATGCGTTGCAATCTCTCTTCCTTTTTTTGCTCCTTTGCTGCCAACCTTTCTTGCTTTTTTGCCTCAATATGCTCCTTTTTACGTTGTTTCCCTTCACATATTTCTTGTTTTTTTTGTTGTGTATCTTTTAACATCTGAACATAAGCATCAGATGTTAACAATTGTGAAGCACGACTTATCCGGAGTGCAGCATCACTCTTACCTTTGGAAGGATCCCGTACAAAGTGTGTTGGTAACCTTAAAAATTTACCCAATTTCTTCTCATTTGCAGCAACACCATCATTTGATATACCACTTTCAACATCATGGCCAGGTGTCTCTTCCTCATTTTTATCTTTATCAATGACCTCAATTTCCTCTGTGTCAGCATAATAATGAGTAAAGTTTGCTGGTTCAAAGTCTGCTGGCTCAAGGTTGGTTGGCATCGAAGGTAAAGATATACTTTCATCCTCAATGTTTCCAATCTGATCAAGTCCCAACTCTACAATATGCTCTTGCAGCCAAGTAGGTTGTTCTGGTGCACTTGGCAATGAGAGATCGTCCTCTCCAAATCCTTGGGCCTCAGTGTTGCAAATTGGATGTGCCTTGGTCACCAAAGTATTCACAATGTGGTTCACTTCATAATCTTTGTCCGCATTATACTTTGTCTTTCTCCCGTACACTTGGTTCCTCCGTCTCTCAGATAGCAACAACCATTATTTCAATGGTTGGATGGAATTCTTTTTTCTTTGATGATTCTCAACCGATTCCATTAAGTAATTTTCTCCTATTTTGTCACCAACTGGTGGAGCTACATCTCTTGACAAACTTAGTATGTTTTCAAAGCAGATCAACATCTATTATGTTTTCGCATACATCAACATTCATAATGTTTTCAGTAGTATCATCATCTGTGACATTTTCAGCAGCTTCTTCGTTGGCATCTTCTTCAATGATATATAGTTTACTACATTCCATGTCATTCTGTAATGCATTTGGATCAAGTGGCCATATACCTGTTCGTCTAAAACCAGCACGAATATTTGCAGGTGTCAAGGCCTTGGCGAGAGCTCTACTACCTATTTCTGCCAAGTCTGAACGTTTGACTTCTTGGTACTTATTATTACACATCCACTGCATCCTCTCAGATCTGAAATATGCTTTAAAAGGACCAAAGACACTAACATCTAGTGGTTGCAACCTGTGTGTAGTATGTGCTGGCAATGTCAATAAATCAATCCCCAATCGCCTGGCCTCTTCTATAGTTGACAATGCCACATGGCTTCCATGACCATCAAATATAAGTAAATGCCTATTTTCAGGGCACACCCCTCCAGGTACAGACTTACTGAAATGATACAACCAGCTTATAAAGAGCTCTCTAGTCATCCAAGCACTTGGATGAGCAGCCATGCAAGCACCTGGTTCACATCCCTTGATGTAATTTTGTGAAACTTTCTGACCTTTAAATAAGTAAAAGTTAGGGATACATTGCCCTGCAGCATTTACACAACATAGAATTGTCATCCATTCTCTGCTACGAGGAATGATTTTGGGAACATTCCTGCAACCCTTGGTGGCAAGCACCCTCATGCCACAATTTCTCCCTGCCTGGATTCCTGTCTCATCACAATTCCATATTTTGCCTGCACCATAGGAATTGATATAAATGCTAGCTAGTTTTTCATAAAACTTGCTAACCACCTCTGGACGTAAACCAATTGCACGATCTCTTTCTAGACCTTCAGCAGTCCGAAGGACTATGTCTGGGTGTCTTTTTCTAAATCCTTCACACCAAGATTTTCCAGGTAATCCTTCTCGAAATGGAGTCTCTCTAGTTTCACAAATTTGTGCAACACATGCCCTCAGTTGCATAAATCCCACTCCATGCCCTAGATCTGCCATTTGCTTACACCATTCAACTATCTCTTTCTCCTCTCCTTCACTCAAAACAGGTGCAGGCCCCTTCCTTTTTGTATGGGTCAGACCATTCAGCCAATAATGAACAGATGTAGGAGGTAAATTATATTTCAGTGCAGCAGCTCTAATAGAATAATTGTTGAATTCAATATCATCTATGGCCTTTAACATATCTTCTTTTGACCAACTAGACAAAATTCTAACCTTCTTGGTCGAATTGTTGCCTCTAACAACCACAGTCTCCTGCATTTCATGCCTATTTAGTTCACATCCAGCAGGTTCTGACTGATGATCATCATTTGTGTTTGTATCTCCTTGCTTTGTTGTTGCACCATCCTGTTCACTTATTATTGAAGCATCCTGTTCATCTGTTTCATGGTTAGATGGTTCAATTTCAAATTGTACACCTCGTTTTTTGGGCATACGGTGTGCTCGATGTAAACTCCTCTTTCTCTTCATCTTCTCTGAACGCTGCAGTATCAAACAATATAAAATTAGTAAAATATGTATTAATATATCAATAAGATCATCTACAATTGGAGAAGGGCCAGTATGTGAACACGTCCCAATACTTGAACACTATTTTACATTTAAAATATCCAATACCTGATGGAATAAAAACCCAAATTTTGATTATTGAAGTTTCTAAATTTGTTTATTTATAAACCACATGTGAATAGGGTCAACATCTCGAGAAAGGCACCGAGAAAGCCACCCTTCACGCAAACCTCGCACAGGCTGTGAGCCCACTCACAAACAACCAGCATTTGCATGGTAAATGGTGGTTGAGCATTTATTTGTGTCTTATCTATGAGGGTTAGGATAAAAAAATGCTTATTTATAAATCGCTGTCAAATTGGTGCCCCTACGTGGCAAGGAATTGGCTCCCTGGACCTGCGAACTTAGGGTGTTCGCATACTGGCCCTATATAACTTTCTATAATCAAAATTTTGGTTTTCTTTTCATCAAGTATTGGATATTTTAAATGCAGAATAGTGTTCAAGTGCAGCAGCTTTAATTGAATAATGCGAGTAACTCAATATCATCTATGGCCTTTAACATATCTTCTTTTGACCAACTAGACAAAATTCTAACCTTCTTGGTCGAAGTGTTGCCTCTAACAAGCACAGTCTCCTGTAGTTCATGCCTATTTAGTTCACAACCAGCAAGTTCTCGCTGATGATCATCAGTTGTGTTTGTATCTCCTTGCTTTGTTGTTGCACCATCCTCTTCACTTATTATTGTAGCATCCTGTTCATCTGTTTCATGGTTAGATGGTTCAATTTCAAATTGTACACCTCGTTTTTTGGGCATATGTTGTGCTCGATGTAAACTCCTCTTTCTCTTCATCTTCTCTGAACGCTGCAGTATCAACCAATATAAAATTAGTAAAATATGTATTAATAGGATCAATAAGATCATCTATAAACACTTCTAAAGATGAGGTGTTATCAAATAACACTACATTCAACAGCTTGTTTGTAATTGATCAATATTAATTCGAATGTTTCAAGCGAACATTGTAATTCATATCGATCAATTGACGCAGGTCTTGTTAATGTAATGTTTTTTGACATCAAACCATCTTCAGAATTGAATGCTTGTAAGAATCCTAATTGTAATAGCTTGACTACATATGCTGTTACGGTGGCAGCAAATCTATTGTACTACTGTACGTATTGGCATTTAATTGAAGCTTATCTATTGCGCGCGGCTTATGGTGAGGAGGACAGATACTGTTTCCCTCTTTAATTTCAAATTAAATGCACAACCCCTGTCAAGTTGAGTGAACCACTTCGGCTCTCCACCAGTAAATGTGTTTTTTTCGAGATATTTTATTTGATCGATCATGTGTAAGCAAATAATATTTCAATTTTGTTTCAAAATTAAAGGCTTAGGATAAAAAAATGTTTATTTATAATTAGCTGTCAAATTGACATTGAGATCTGGAACTGACATTGTGAATTTGAAGTCATCCTGATTCTTGTATTTTAGGGGAAAGATTTATGACCTAAAACAACAATTCAATTTTGTAAAAGTACCAATAAATACTGTATTATTTGGACTGATTATTTCATCCATTTTTTCTTTTTCCCGCTCCTCTAATACTGATTATTTCATCCAATACTGAGGGCAGATTAGGATCTTAACCTTCATTCTAATCCCCATTTCGATCTCCTTTTCTCTGTAGTTTTCTCTGATTATCAGGTATACTCGGTTGCTCGTTTTCTCTTGTTTTTCTCTGTAGTTGCAAATGGTGTTTGTTTGTAGTTTTCTCGTTTTGTCGGTTCCTTATACTCGTTTTCTCGTTTTTTCGTTTTTTTCCCCGTAGTTGCGACTGGTGGTTGTTTGTGAGTGGGCTTACAGCCTGTGCGAGTTTTGCGTGAAGGTTGGCTTCACAGTGCCTTGCTCGAGGTTGTCATATTGCCCACAGCATTATACAGTGAACAATCCGACCCTACAAGCACGCGTTTTTTTCTTTCTTTTTCATTGTAGTTTGGAAACTGTTTATCTTATCCAACTCGTTTTCTCCTTTTCTATGAAATAATCGAACTCGGTTTTTTAGCCAATTTTTTCTTTCATTTTCACTGAAAATCTGACTGCATTTTGTAAGCTTCGTTATTTTTTTCAAAATTTATTACAAGTCTTCGATATTGGTAATGTTTATTTATACCTAGCTGGCATACTGTCACTCCTACGTGGCAAGGATTTGGTTCACTTAATGTCTAAGCTTAGGGTGTTCGCATACTGGCCCTTCTCCCCTAAACTCTTCTAAATAAATGTCGGTTGAGCAAAACAGTCTGAAACGACTCCAAAACGCGCCATGGAACAGTCTGGTAAATGGTGGTTGAGCAAACCAGTTTGGAAGGCGGGTAAAACAACCGCTGGTAAATGGTGGTTGAGCCTTTCATTGTGAGATTCTATTTCATCGATCATATGTAAGCAAATAATATTACAATTGGTGATCCTACGTGGCAAGGAATTGGCTCCATGGGCCTGCGAACTTAGGGTGTTCGCATACTGGCCCTTCTCCCCTATAAATAAACATTTTTCTTACCTATATCTTTAATTGCTGGGAGTAGTGCCATTATGTCAACACCCCAAGTCCACGGGTCCATCGGGCCAATTCCTTGTCATGTAGGTTTATCAATTTTACAGCTAGCTATAAATAAACATAGCTAGTTATCTTATCCCTGTAGTTTGGAAACTCTTTATCTTATCTCCTTAGTATTGGGCAGTGTTCACATAGAGTTACAAAATTCTGTTTTGTATTAAATGGTACAGATTTTATATCTTACAGAGTTAGCGAGAGATATATATAGAATGTGCTGGACATATGTTTGAGCTGTTGCATTCTTTACCTACACTGTACTACGATTTATATTCACTACCATTAATCCTTGTGGATTTTGATAATGGTTTGAATTTCAGTTTTTCAATTTTATAGGATGCAGTGGATGTTGTTTGTGACAAAATTCAGTTCTCATTATGCAGCAGATGTCTATGGCTTGTGGACGATACCAATTGATATGTCCAGCACATTCTCCATATATCTGTAGATGACTTATTTTCAGATAACATGAGACTCCAGCCATATGTTCGCAGGCCCATGGAGCCAAATCCTTGCCACGTAGGATTACCAATTTGACAGCTAGTTATAATTAAACATTTTTTTATCCTAAGCCTTTAATTTCGAGTCATATTGTAATATTATTTGCTTACATATGAGTGATCAAATAAAATAGCTCAAAAAAAATCAGTTACATTCTGAAGTTACTAATTCTATTGTGAAGTTAATATTAATTCCAGTTAAGGTACTCTATGGGAGAAAACATAAAGCCATTATGTAATAGATGTTCACAGAATTATTTAGCAGGATCTTTGGTCAAACAAAAAGCAGATCACAACATGCTTTCAGCAGAAGTGCAAGGTATACGTTAGCTTATATCAGAGAAAACAGGCAGTTGAGCTCTATGTATGAATACAGTCCAGTGGAAAAGGGCCTTAACTAATAAATGTGACTATTTTTTACAGATTTAAGTGTCCTCTTGAAGCAGTTGGCATGAAAACTAACCTGCAATTTTTGCTTTGCTGGACCTTTCCTTTCAAAACTTGATAGAAGTAACCTCTTCTTATAAAATCCACTGTAATCAGGCACCCTGCAGAAGTAAGAAAGCAGTAAAGAAGACTAGGAAAGTGAATATATAATACCAATACCAATTTGAGAGTATCCAATCAAAATGAAAGACATGGATCAAGGTGTAGGGTCTTTTTTATCAAAGGTTGAAATTGATTTTGAGATGATCTTGTGGCTGGAATTAATTGATTTGATATTCATATTTATTTTTTATCTTCAAGTGTACAATTTTCTTTGTGTTTTTAATGGATGAATTTGAATCTTGAGAAGAAGGTTCCCTCTTTTTTTGCAGGTATGACTTAATGTCTGGATATGAAAGATCTGGTGATTGAACAGCCCAACTTGGAATATGGAAAGAGATGAATTGAGAAGACAAATTTTCAACCCATTAAATAGATATGATGGGTTTGTCAACTGATATGTTGTTTTTATATTTTGAACAAATGACTCTTTTATTGTAGAAAGTTAAAGTACCAAGCAGTATTTATTGTGTAAGTATTTATTGTGTGCACATATGGTTTATAAAAAAACATATTTTTGTACTTCAGTGATGTTGACCCTTTATGCACATATGGTTTATAAAAAAAATATTTTTGTACTTCAGTAATCAAAATTTTGGTTTTTATCCCATCAAGTATTGGATATTTTAAATGCAAAGGGCAGTACTGTCCTCTCTGCGTAAGGACAAGCCTCAACATATGCCAAAAAAAGCAATTCTTCCACCATTAGCCTGACATGGTCCATTCCTGTAAGGAAATCCAATGCCATCCCCTTCCAAAGTCTAGGTCGAACCAACACATAAATGGGGAAAGGAAAAAAACAGGATGATGCCCAGTACACCCATGCATATAGAAGGCACAACAGACAAAACTCAACAAAAAAATGCATTTTGTGCAACAGCTGCAACCAACCCAACCAACCCTCTGATGCAAATTCATCCTCACACACACAAAAATTCCCCGAATCCTTCCCACATACGTACCACACAATACTCAAAATTTTATTAATTCCTTCTTGGTTTTATTTTTGGCACAAGACTGAATAAAATTAGGAAATTAAGAATAATTGAATTATTGTATGATTTACTTAAATTTCCTTCTATGGTTAGTTTCATAGTTTAATTAATTGTTTAACAATTGCTTTGACCGAAACCTCCGCCACCCCTAAAACACCATTTAACAATCACAAAAATATATTCATCAAGAATTATGTGGAATACTTACATTGATAACGAAAACACTTTATTTAGATCGACATTTAATGTTATAAAGAAATTTATAATTATTTTACTCAAGGTTCGTGAATGATCCCGAGTTGGATGAGTTGTGAGAAGAATGAATTCACCTCACAAAACAATGACACGGGGACAATCCCAGGGATTAAAAAGATTATCCGATAAAGGACACTTCAAAACTTCCCTTATTATTTTATTGGTGCAAATGCATTATTTAAATGCTACCATTTTTTCATGAAACATTCATAAATTTTTCATGACACTAGAATTATGAACTCTCTCAAACGAAGGCCAACTCGAGCCCACACAACTACGATCAAGAGGTGGTGATGAGACGAGCACTTCATCTCCTTCCCCTTACAAAATCATCATCCATGATGTGACACACTCTAGGCACTAAGAGAATTGAGTAATCCCGAAAAAATTACCACGACAGGTTTTCGAAAGGAAAAGAAAACCCATGTTGCTTAATATGCAACCACCAACAAGTTAAACATATTTTAAATTTTTCTCATTTTTCTTATGTTCTGTGAATATTGAAATTACTTGTCATTTTATTACTCAACTTATCTTTTCCTTAAAACCTTTTTCTTAGTTTTCAATCTTATAAAACCTCTTTATCCAACAGTTCAAATCCATAGTGGATTCAAATCCAAATTTTGATATTCATTTCGAAACACACTCACATGTGTTTTCTCATAGGAGTAATCACCATTTATTATGTGTCGATTTACAAGTTTACTTGTTCAATGTTCACAATGTTATCACCCGTTAAGGATTTTAAATTTCAAAGTTCCAATAGATTGCCGAAATAGTTGACCTCACAATGTCGCACACAAGTACAAAACAAATTACCAATGACCCATTGATCACATTTTTAGCACATTTTCATGACTGAATCATATCACAAGACCTCTAACTCCACCATGGAAAGACAACAAGTAGTCCACCTAACATAGAAATTCCAACAATTATGCCCCATGCATAGAGCCATCACACACATGTGACTAACAAACAATGGAGTATCACGTTGAGACCTATGCAACTGGTATCACATGACTTAAAACCATGAATTTACCCATACAATTTCAAGCTATGATCCAACATAGATGACAAAGAATGGGAACATCAAGCCTCTAACATCATGGTACATAACATGACTCACATGAGTAACTCATCGATCTACATAAACATCACAATTAGGTATATCAACATCAATACTCCCAAATAGGATTTGGGATCCAAGAAATATCAAGTAATATCATCTCCCAAAGTACCAAGTATGATCCACCACCTCCTAATATCATGAACAACAAAATTCACCGCCATATATAAAAATAACCCAATACCAAAATCCATCGAGTTTTCATTGCTTCTAATGGGTTGAAGGGTTGGAGGCGATAGTTTTTTTTGTACATATGGAGATACATAAAGTAATGAAAATGCCATATACGAGAACTAAAATACAAGGAGGATGGTATATAGTTATTTCCATTTTTTTAACATGACAATAATATTTCCATCACAATGATTGATCGGTGGTTTTCAAGTATAATAGGTTATTTTCATGTTGTAAGACAAGGTAAGAGTGATTGGCTATAAGCATTTCATTTCAAGATAGTTTTACACAAGGTCATTTAAATATTTTTTTCTTATGGTGGTATGTTCTGATGAGAAGGTTTTAACAAGTTTCGTCATGTTTCATCTTTACTCTGTGTAGGAGGAATCTGGCAGAACTTAAGTTCGTTATTGAGGGTCTCAAAGGGAAGGAGGTGACCACTATAGAGAGGTGGGGGTAATCTATTTCCATTTCCTTCCTTCCATCCAGTAGTCACACATACTTTCACCAAACTCCCATTTATAAAATATGGAGTGATCTTTCGAGGAACCTCAACCTTTAAAGCTTGATTTTTGATCCGGTGTCCTCCCCTGCAATTTATATTCATACCATTCCCCAAATTCCACTTGATCCCTTTGTTCATCAAATCCCTAGCTTGCCCCAGATTATTCTAAAAATAAAACCTTTAGGAAGATCCTTGTCAGTTAAAAACCTAAAGTGCCGCCAAAATTCCACAAATATTTCACTTTCAAGATGTCAACCCATATGCCTTCCTCTTTATGTAATCTCCATCCCATTTTTGCAATGAGTTCTGATTCATCATTTGCATATTTTTCACCAAGACCACCTCTGTCTTTGGGTTTTGTCACCTTCTCCCAGAAATCAGGGGCATCCTAGTTTTGAATTCATTCCCTAACCACAAAAATCTTTTTGTATACCTTCAATAGCTTTTCTAATTTTTTTGGGCATAGTAAAAATAGACATAGTGTATATGGCCACTCCTGCATCGATATTTGAAGAAATTGGACTTTTTTAGCTTGTGTCAGTAATGAACCTTTCCAAGAAGCTAATTTTTTGTGAAATATTTCAATGATTTTATTACAGCTGATGTCATCCATTTTGCGGCCACCACAAAGGAATTCCCAAATAGCAATATGAGAGATACTTTATATTACATTCCAAAATGGTGGCTAAGCGATTTTGTTGTTGTTCACTAACATTGATGATGTAACATGATATCTTCCTAAAGTTGAATTTTAGACATGAAACCTCCTCATACTTATTCGTAATCATTTTAATATACTTGGCTTCTGGATAGAGGCTTGGCCTAGTAGAACTGTATCATCAACAAATTGTTGGAGACATTGGTTCTCAAATTCATTTGCAACCTTGATTCCCTCAATTCCCCCTTCATTAATAGTTGTTGAGCATAGCCTAGTCAAGGATTCCACCACAAGAAGATAGAGAAAGGGAGGTATTGGATCACCCTACCTTAGACTCCTCTCAACCTTGAAGAAACCATGAGGTTTTCCATTGATAATGACTAAAAAATAAGAGGGCAAAATGGCTTTGGATTAAATCAAATTAATGATATGGTTATCAAAGCCAAACTTTTGAAGAATCTTGAATAGAAAAGAAAATAAGAACCTAATTTTATTAAAATTTGAAATTAAACATCTTGCATATTGTCCCACAAGTTTACTAATTTTCCATGCATGCATCTCTCCCTCTCTCTAGTATAAATTAGTAACAATTTATTATAAATGCAAATAACCTAAAACATGGCTATGATAATGTTTAAAATTTATATTTGTTTTTGACCACAACATTGAGGCACCGCCATGCAAATATATTTTTACCACGCTTTATTAAAAATTATAGGTAATTATTTTAAGACACATCTTTGACCACTCATTGGTGGAAAATTGGCGATATTAATGGCATTTAATCCACACCACTACATGGCACAATGGAGATATTAATGGAAGTTAATGTTTTTGAGGAAGATAGAGTTCTTGGGAGTTGGAAGCTTTTCCACAAAGCTATTGCCTATGACCTACTTGTTTGATTATTATTTGATTATTCCACTTTTTGTTCATCTTTTCCGATTAGGGCTCCCTCTATTTCATTAGACCGTTTCATCTTGTGAAGAAGAATATTTGAAGAAAATTTCTGAGATACAATTTTATCTCTCCACTTTTTATTCATCCTTTCCAATTTGGGCTCCTCTATTTCATTAGACCTTTTTGACTTGTGAAGTAGATGAATTGAATAAAATTTTGGAGATAGACCAATACAATCAAAGGCATGAATTTTTCTAACTCTTCTTTGTTGATTTAGTATGAGATGAAGAATATCATCTAGTTTTCTTTCCCTTTCATGGAATCTGAAAAATATGTGTGTTATATTAGAAATATTTGATAGAAAACTTAATGGAATATTTGATGTTAATGGGTAAGAGGAATAAGTATTGTTTTAGTTGTATTCGATATGGGTTTAAAGATAATGCCCTATTTTTGATCTGTTGTATTTGGTCCTTGCATAAAACAACCCTTAATGTCTAGGGTTGTTGATGGCCATCACTTCAATATTTTGTAAGTGCATAGTTGTTATCCTCCATAGTTATAAATGGATGCATCTAAATATGGTCATTTATGCTACTTTTACTATGTCTAATTTGCAAGTTTCAAAGATTTAACAAGATATTTCCCTTGCATAAATGTATGTTCTCAATTCCCAATGGACCTCCTCTCTCATCCAATTCAAATGACTATCGTATATTTAAGAAATCCATTGATGATCCTTCATGATAAGATGAGGAGTTATGTGTTATGTTTTTAACAAAGTATAGAGTAGGGTTACCACCTAGGCGACATTTCCTATTTTACGAGGGGAAGACAAGATGCGCGAGGCTAAGTCATGCGAGGCCAAATTAGGTGGGAAATATAATATACCAAGTGGGGGTGGTCGATCTTGCTTGGTCAAACTAGGTGCTGCAAGCTGACCTGTGAGTTAGGTGGGTGAGCTGATTTTACGAGTTTTCGGTCAAGATGGGTAGGTGAACTAACTTGCCACAAGCGGGGTGGGCTAATTTTCCTATCAAGTTAGGTGATCAAAATGACCTAGAATGTTGTGAGGGTGAGTTGAACTACCAAGTGGGCGGGCGAGTTGACCTCTTTTGAAATGGGAAGGAAAATTGACCTCGAGATGGGATCACGAGATGACCTCTTGAGTTGGGTGGGTGAGCGGACCTATCGAGATGGGCAAGTGAGTTGTGCGGGTGAGCTGATTTGGCGGGTGAGCTATGTATATTTATATAATTGTATATAGTTTTAGAAGGTTCATTCCCCATTCTCACATACTTTATATAGGTATTCAGATGATTATGTTTAATCTTGTATTGAATGCGCAGATGCATGTTCTCATATAGGAATCAAAGAAGAAGAATATATGATTGCTTTATATGAGAATGGGCATATGCCCATTCAATACAAGAAATTTTGAACTTAATCATTTTAAAACCTCTATAATGGATTTTAAAATTAGATACTTCTCATTTATATTCATCTTTTGTGATTTCTATACGAGGTTAAGGGCTAGAATCGATTAAATTTTTCAACTTACCATGTTTCTAAGCTCTCCTTCATGTAACATCAACCAATAATTCATATGCCTTCCACTATCAACTCAACCTATCTCCCCTTTAGACAAGGAGTCTTACACCCAATTCTTAGTTACATTGATACTTCTGACCGATCTAAGGTACGACGTTGAATTTACTAACCTTTTCCAATCCTTTAAGAAATCAATTTCTTCCTCATAATAAAAATAACATCGCTAGTACCTTGTCTTAATCGTAATTCAAAGTCTTGCACTTGCTAAAGTCCTTGTAACCTCTCTAAATTATTTTTTCACACTTAAAAATCATTCAAAGGTACTTGAAATTCAATCAAGAGGGTTTTAACCAGCCTTTATCTTATTTTTCTTAACCAAGAACTATCATGCCTTAACACTTAACAACATTTGCACTTTCTTCACAATTGCCCCAATCTTTTAGGTGTAGTAAACTATCAATAGAAACTATCACAAATAACTCAAAGAATAATGATAAATTTTTAAGAAAATTCAATGGTTCGTTCCCAAGAAAATCCATATTTATCTTCTTTAACTCTAACATGAGGGTTACAAACTCTATTCAAACCCAAGAAGGAAAATAATAATGTTTCTTAATTATTTCCTCACCTTTTTCATTCTTATAATCTTCAGGAGGTCTGTGCTAGCATTTAGAGACTATCAACATGAATATTATCCTATGAAATAAATTCCATAAACTCTACAACCTCATGTTAATAAGGAAAATGTAGCATCAAAACCCTGTCTCTACCTAGATGTTGATTACAAACACATAATTGTTCACACACATAGGTCAACTTTTGGAGCTTCTTGGAGTTTTTATTCTTTATTTTTAACAAATAATGATCAAATATACCTTTCCTCGGTGTTTTAAGATGATTTGGGTTTAAATCCACATTTTCTTAGCAGACCTCAACCTATCATGGTTCCATTTTCCTCTTAAGACTAAATCTACGGTCAAGTTTAGAACCATGGTAAGTGCACGAAGTTGGGGGCCAAAAAGTGGACAAAAACCCTGAAAACAGACGAAATGCGTATGTGTTTTGCTAAAATACGCTCGTGTTTTAATTTGTTTGGCTCGGGAATCACTGAACCTATAATGCGTATGCATTTCAAACAAGTCAAAACGCGTACGCGTTTTGTGTAGTATGGACCATGCATATGTGTTTTGGTGGTTTATACTTACAAAAATAAATGTTTAAGTATAAGATTTCTTTTATTATTTCTTATACTTTAAATTTATTTTAGTAAATATAAGAAATTAGGGTCACTCTGCACCTTATGGAAGTGGTCTCGTAGCTCCAACAGTTATAATCTAGAAGATAGTTTTTCAAAATCTAATCTGGTCAGTACTTACTCATTTTTAGGATTTCAACAAACGGCCAAATTTTTTTAGGTTATATATATTGTAGTCGGTCTTTGTTTTGGGAAATCATATAGTCTTTTTTAAAGGTTTTTGACCTTTTAAAATGGATTTTGGCCCTACCACTGCTTGAATTTGTACTAATTTTTAAATTTGGTCCATAATTCACTTTAATGACCATGAATTAACTCTATGATGTTTGTCTACTTCTTACTATAAAGAAATCCTCACTTTGTAGATACAGGATTGTTCCCTAAATGGGATTCCTATCCTCTTGCCAAAATGAGGTGATTGTAATGTGCCTCCTCCTTAAGGTGTGATAACACTACTAGGTGTTGAATGAGTTGTTATGAATAGTACCAAGTGAATTGCAGCAAGTGAAATCAGATGATTTCTCATACTTAGAAACATGGTGCTCCATATAAATATCATCCTCTCACCTTTCCTAGCTCTAAAAGCATCCTTTCATGGAATAAAATTCATGATTCTCATACATGATTTTTCTCATATGTCTCTTATGGAGACAAACAATGCCTTAATACTTCACAAATAATGGTCCTTGATAACTCGGTGACATGACTAGCTCATTTTAGCTTGTTCTGAAGGGTGTTCAATTAACTACAAAATGGCCAAAAATGCCTTTTTATGCCTTTAAAGGAAGTAGTCTCTCAGAAAACCTAAATGAGTCGATCGATCACCTTAAACACTATTCCCTACACACTGAAACACACTTTGAATGATCTTTTTAGGACTTTCCTTTGGGTGAGGGTTTATGATTTAGGGTTTAGGGCTCAGGGTTTATGACTCAAGGTTTAGAGTTTAGGGTTTAAGGTTTAGTGTTTAAGGCTCATAGTTCAAATTTTAGGGTTTAGGGTTTAGGGCTCAGGGCTTAGGGTTCATGGTTTAGGGTTTATGGTTTAGGGTTTAGGGTTTATGGTTCAGGATTAAGGGTTTAGGGTTTAGGGTTTAGGGCTCAAGGTTCAAGGTTTAGGGTTTAGGGGTCAAGGTTGAGGGTTTAGGGTTTATGGATCAAGGTTCAGGTTTAGGGTTTAGGGATTAGGGTTTAGGGTTTAGGGTTGAGAGTTGAGGGTTTAGGGTTTATTTTTTAGGGTTTATGTTTGAGGGTTCAAGGTTTAGGGTTTTGGCTTAGGGCTTATGACTTAGGGCCTATGGTTCGAGCTTAGGGTTTAGGGTTTAGGGCTCAAGGTTTAGGGTTTAGGGGTAAGGGTTTAGGGGTCAGGGTTTAGGTTTTAGGGTTTAAGGTTTATGGTTCAAGGTTTAGGGTTTAGGGTCGGGGTTTAGGTTTTAGGGTTTAGGATTTAGGCATTAGAGTTTAGGGTTTAGGGCTTAGGGTTTATGGTATAGGGTTTGGGGTTTAGGGGTCATGGTTTAAGGTTTAGGGTTTAGGATTTATGGTTTACGGTTTAGGGTTTAGGAGTTAGGGTTTAAGGTTTAAAGGTCGGGGTTCAGGGTTTAGGGTTTAGGGATCGGGGTTGAGGTTGAGGGTTTAAGTTTGAGAGTTAAGAGTTGAGGGTTTAGGGCTTAAGGTTTATATTTTAGGGTTTAGGGTTGAGGGTTTATGTTTAAGGGTTCAAGGTTTACGGTTTTGGCTTAGAGCTTATGGTTTAGGGCCTAGTGTTCAGGGCTTAGGTTTTAGGGTTTAGGGCTCAAGGTTTAGGGTTTAGGGGTCAAGGTTTAGGTTTTAGGGTTTAGGGTTTAGGGTTTAGGGATTAGATTTTAGGGTTTAGGGCTTAGGGTTTAAGGTTTAGGGTTGAGGATTTATGTTTTGCAATTTAGGGTTTAGGAGTTAGGGTTTATGGTTTAAAGGTCGGGGTTCAGGGTTTAGGGAAAAGGGTTCAGGGTTTAGGGTTTAAGGATCGAGGTTTAGGGTTTAGGTCATAGAGTTTAGGGTTTAGGGTTTAGTGTTTAGGGCTTAGGGTTTAGGGTTTAGTGCTTAAGGTTTAGGGTTTATGATTTAGTGCTTGGGGTTTAGAGTTTAGGGTTCATGGATCAGGGTTTAGGGTTTATGATTTCATTTTTAGGTTTTAGGGTTTAGGGTTTAGGGAACTTTAGGATTTAACATTTAGGCTTTAAGGTTTAGGGTTTACGGTTTAGGGCTTAGGGCTCAGGGTTTAGGGGTTAGGGTACATGGTTTAAGGTTTACGACTCAGGGTTTGGGGTTCAAAGTTATGGGTTTAAGGTTTAGGGGTTAGTATAGATTTAAGGTTTAGGGGTTAGAGATCGGGCTCTATATTTAGGGTTTAGGGTGAGGATTTAAGGTTTAGGGTTTAGGGCTTAAGGATTAGGGTGTAGGGTTCAAGGCTTAATGTTTAGGGTTTATGGTTTAGGGATTAGGGTTTAGGGTTCATATTTCATGGTTTATGGCTTAAGGTTTGGGGTTTAGGGTTCTTGGTTTAAGGTTTAGGGGTTAGAGTTTGGGGCTCTAGATTTAGTATTTAGGGTTTAGGGATTAGGGCTCGGGGTTTAGGGCTCGGGGTTTAGGGTCTAGGGAAAAGGGTTTAGGTTTATGGGTTTAGGATTTAGGGTTATGGGTTTAGGGTTTAGGTTTTAGGGTTTAGGGTTTAGGATTTATTATTTTGGTTTTATGGTTTAGGGTGTAGCTCTCATGGTTGAGGGTTAAGGGTTTAGGTCACGAGTTCGGGGTTCATCGAATTTGTAGGTAGAACATTCAAAGAGAGTCATCAAAATTTGATGTTTTTCATCTATTGATATTTTGAAGGAGGGAAATGTCATATTCTTGACTATCCAATCCTTCTAAAGATCCCAGTAGTCCTCGATCCTTGGATGTACGGGGAGACAACTGCATTACTTGGCTTCCATTTATAATGATAGAGATATTTGTAAATTTGGGTTATGACCTCTAAATCTATATGAATTTCAAGTTTCTTGGAAATCACATCACACCCTTCGCTAGGGTTGATGACTACCCCTATATTTTTGTTCAGGGAATTTTGAAAACATCCATGGGTTTATCATATAAGGAACCATCAATGAATGGAAGGCCACTAAGTCATAGGCTAGGTAACTCCCATTTAGAACTAAACAAGAAATATTTACTAGGCTATTGATAACCCCTTAGTGTTATTAGCCATTCCCTTGTTCCCATGCTTATTTTGAACACTTTAGGAAGTTCTGTCAAATTTACTACCCATTCCAGGTTGAACACTTGAACTTTATCTTTCTCCTGGAGGAGAGGATACTACAAGAAATTAAATTATGATCCTACACCTCTCGCATTGATATATTCTCTGTGTTTCTTTTGTTTCCTTTAAGGTTAATTTTTTTGTTGTGATGGGTATTTTTTCCATCTTCGAATGGGTCATCTTGGCTTGCATACCACCATACATGGAAATATGAGAAATGTGAAATTTGTTTCAAAGTGTGAATAAATTTACATTCAAGAGTGCAAGTATATGTGGGGAGAAACAAGTTTGGAGCAGATGTGTAATATATGCATTATAAGGCACAAGGTAGATTTCATATCCATTTAGTTACTTGTCGCCCCTCTCATAAACAAGGTAGTTCTATAAGTAGAATAAATGATGGTTCTAGGCACGAGACTAGGAAATATTGATGAAATATGGTTTGGGGTTTAGGGTTTAGGGTTTAGGGCTCATGGTTCGGGGTTTAGGGTTCGGGGTTCAAGGTTCGGGTTATGTTTTAGGATTTATGTTTTAGGATTTATGTTTTAGGGTTTAGTGTTTATCGTTAGGGTTTACAAATCAATGTTAAGGATTTAGGGTTTAAGGTTTAGGGTTTAGGGTTTAGGGTTTAGGTGTTAGGGTTTCGGGTTAAGGATTTAGTGTTTAGGGATAATGGTTTATGGTTTACGAGTTCATGTTTTAGGGTTTATGGTTTAGGGCTCAGGATTTAGGGTTTAGGGTATATGGTCTAGGGTTTAGGGTTTAGATTTTAGGGCTTAGGGATAAGGGTGTAGGGTTCAAGGCTTAGGGTTTAGGGTTTAGGATTCAATGTTTAAGGTTTAGGGTTTAGGGGTCAGGGTTTAGGGTTTAGGATTTAGTTTTTATGGTTCAGGGTTTAGGGTTTAGAATTTAGGGCTCATGGTTCATGGTTTAGGGTTTAGGGTTTAGGGCTTATGGCTTAGGGTTTAGGGCTTAAGGCTCAGGGTTTAGGGCTCATGGGTAAGGGCTGAATGTTTAAGGTTTAGGGTTTAGGTTTTAGGGTCTAGGGATCATGGTTCAAGGTTTAGGGTTCAAGGTTTACAGTTTAGTGTTTAGGTTTATGGCCTATGGTTTAGGGTTTCAATTGTAGAAGTTATACACTAAAAAATTTAGGTGAATGAAATCTGAAAAATTACTTATGTCTTGACGACTCAAATTATATTTTAAAAAACTATCTCCTAAACCATGATTCATGCAGTGTGAGTCTAATTCCATAAGATGCACAAAGTGACCTAATTTATTATATTTACATAAATAAATTTAAAGTATAATTTTTCATTTATTATTATTATTTATTAATAATAAATGAAAACTTATACTTTAACATTTATTTATGTAAATAGAAGCATGTCAAAATCATACATAATGTTTATACTACAAAGAACACGTATGCATTTTACATTTTCTCTTTTCCCAAGCCATGCCTCAAGGCTTGGGATCCGGTTTAGATCCCCAAGCCTAAGGCATGGACCTACACAAACATAGCAAACAACGTGTTTTTACAAGAAAATGTAAAAATTCCACTTCCTCTATGATAAATCAAAATAAAACAATCGATCCATTTTAAAAAAATTATACCACGACGTAGAGTAGAGTCTTTTCTTTCTAAAAATATAATTTTTCAATTTTTTTGACTAATATAAGGTTTCCATATTATTTATTTTCTAACTATGCCTTTTTATAGCTATTTTTTGAAGTGTAAATATGTCGTTCTTGGTGTATCTTTTTTTGGGTGATCAAAATTTAAAAAAGTTATACTATCCCAAATTAGGCATAATTCCATACATATTCAAAAAAAAATAATCTAATTTTTGATATTTTTGAGGTAGTTAGGGGGAGGGCACGGTCGGAGCTTCGTTATTTTTCAAAACATAAAATTTTTGTACTAGAAAAATCATAAATAAAAAATATTCGCTAAAAAAATCTTTTAAAATGGAGCCCAAACTATATGCTTGTAGCTATATTTCTACCAAAGGGTTTTCAAAAATACTAAATGGTTCTCAATAAATGGTGGGGGCACGAAAGTCACTCTATTATGTTTTTAACAAAAACAGAGCATCTGTTGATATTTTAGTTGTTTGACCCACTTAAACTTATCTGTTTTCAATAAAATTTAGTAGCTTAGAAACTAGAATCAAAATTATATGATTCATATTTCTACAGTATCTTCCAATTTTGAGTGTAACTATTTTGAAAAACTCGTATAAGTTGAAGTTTTTTTTTTTCAGAAAAAAGCGTCCACTTAAGACCCCCTTTTGGCCCCCCAAGTTGGTGCACTTACCCACTAGATGAATTTAACATATTTACCATGATAACTACATGCCCAAAAATATTTAACTTAATCATTTTAAATTGGGTCTAAGCATTAGGATATTAAAGCATTAATTTAGGGTAGTGTGTGGTAATGTCCCTCCAAAAGGTAAGCTATGTACATAAATAGTAATATGTATTTTTCATTATTTTAATACCTCTTTAAAACATTTAAATGGGTCTAAACATTAGGATATTAAAGCATTAAAGCATGTAACCTTTTGTGGTTAAATGAATTAAAACATATTGCTAATGATATTAAAGCATTAAATCATGGTCATTTATTATGGTAGGATTGATTCAAATTTTAAAGTTTCAACTCTTTTTTTAGAGGCAATTTTTAATGGTCACGTACATAATAAAAATATTGATTTCGAATGACTAGGGTTATGATATTTTCTCTCTTACAGACCAAATTATTTTCATTTAGAGATTTAGCATTAGAAAGACGAAGTCATTTCCTACTCGATATTAATTTTTATCTCATATTACTTTAATTTTTTTTTTAGAATGAGTGATTTCCCATTCTCATATAGGAATCATATAAGAAGAATATAGATAAAAATTTACTTTATTTTAGAATAGTGAGTTTCCCATTCTCATATAAGAATCATATAAGAAGAATATAGATAAAATTTACTTTGTTTTAGAATGGGCAGTTCCCATTCTCACAACCTTCATAGGTATTAAAATGATTAAGTTCAATCTTGATTCGAATGAGAAAATGACCGTTTTCATATAGGAATCATAAAAGAATAATAGAGATAAAATATAATTTGTTTTAGAATGGACAATTTCCCATTCTCACAGACTTCATAGAGTTATTAAATTGATTAAGATCAATATTACCCGTATTAAATTGAAAATTCAATTTCACTCTTATATCCTATTATTGTTCCCATGAGGAATGATTAAGTTCAATATTTATTATATTACAATGATTAGAATTGGCATAAACCCTTTCTCATACAAAAAAACTTTTGTTTTTTATCTTTTATTGAATGGTCAAATACCCATTCCTATAGAGGTATTAAAATGATTAAGTTCAATATTGCTTGTATTAGAATGTTTAGAATGAGCATATGCCCATTTACATACAAACAAACATTTATATCTTGTATTGAATGGGAAGATTCCCATTCTCATATAGGAATCATAGAATAAGAATAGAGATAAAATTTAATTTATTTTAGAATGGGAATTTTTCCATTCTCATGTACAAATCATATAAGAAAAATGGAATTTTTTAAATTTTTTTTAGAATGGCCAGTTCCCTATTCTCATAGCCTTCATAGGTATTAAAATGATTAAGTTCAATCTTGTATTGAATGAGAAAATTCCTTTCTCATATAGGAATCCCAAAATAAGAAAAAATATAAAAATTGAATTTTTTTAGAATGGCCAGTTGCCCATTCTCTCGGCCTTCAAAGAGTTATTAAAATGATTAAGTTCACTATTGCTTGTATTAGAATGAAAATAATGGGAGAATGCCATGGAACCATCCTTTGAACTGATTTCATATAATCATGTCTATAGGGAAGGGAACAAGGTTGTTGATTAATTTACAAATAGAGTTGTTTAAGAGGCTGAACTTTCCATGTTATATTAATGATTAATAATGATTGAAAATAATTTTGTCATTATTGGGTATAAAGGAAAAGTAAGAAGTTATGAGGAGACATGTGTGAGGTGGGATGATAAAAGTGCTTGCATTTTGTTTACAACTAACATTGGGTTTAGAAAAGGGCTTGGTAAAAGTGCAAGCATTGGTTTTAGAATGAACTAGAAGGTTTCAAAATGGGTTGTTTTTACTACCATTTTATATAGAAACCAAAACCATGGGTGGTGATATGGTTTGTCTAGAACTTGATTCAACGAATGACATCAATATAAGAGCTTAGATGATGTTGGAAAAGGAAGGTATATCATCTCTCTTTCAAAGTTTTAAAGGCCATGAAGAAGCCCCGATTAAGAATTTTTCTAGTCATTGGAAGTATGGTTAGGCTAGTATCAAATGTTTTTCTATAAAACCTTATGTGGATAATATTGCTATAGTGGTTTGGATGAAGAACAAGAGTGTAGGAAGAAAATAGATCCTGAGAATAATGTGGAGTGAATAACTCTCAACACATTATTTTATTATGAAGAAGCACGAACATTATATAGGAGAAGCAATAAACAATATTCCCCTAAACTAAAGGAGGAAGATATGGATGTAGGTGAGAGAATAATGGAATACAACAAGGAAGAGAGAATAAAGGGATAATAGAAAAAAAAACACACCTAAAATATAAACTATGCTACGTATGCTAACATTCCCCCCCTTATTACATTATTCTTGCAAATGTGACCCCTGAAAAGTTCAAATTTCACTTTTCCAAGAGATTTTGTGAGAATGTTAGCTACTTGTGCTTTCGTAGGATAGTACTGGAGCTAAATGTGATGGTTCAAGATGTGCTCTCGAATGAAATGACAATCAATATCAATATGCTTTGTTCATTCATGAAAGACTGGATTTTACACGAGCTTCAACACACTTTGATTGTCATAATAGAGAATAGGTGACTATTTTTTAGGAATTCCCAGGTCATCCAAAATGTGATGTAACCATATCGCTTCGCACATAGCTCCTCGTGTGGCACAATATTCTTCCTTTGTGGATGAGATAGAAACAACATTCTTGCTTCTTGCTTATCCACAAGATAGGTCTAGATCCAAGATGAAATATGTATCCTGTAGTTGACTTCATTTCATCAACAAATCTAGCATGGTCTAAGTCGACATATCCCTATAAGAAGAACTGATCATTCTTCTTATATTTCATACCATAATCAGTTGTTCCTCGGACATATCTCAAAACATGCTTTATTGCATTCCAGTGACATTTCTTTGGCTCTTGCATGAACTTGGAAAGATAGCTAACATCATAACATAGATTTGGTCTGGTATATGTCAAATAGATGAGCCCTCTAACAAATTTCCTGTAGAGAGTAGCATCTACTTGAGGTGAGTCCTGGAATCTTGAAAGTTGCAAGCCTTTCTCCATGCGAGTGGATATAGGTTTACAGTCAGACATTCTGTACTTTTCCAGGAGTGTCTTGGCATACTTTTTATGGGAGAAAAAATGTGATGCTACTTTTTCCATATCTCCAAGCCAAGACAGTAATGTAGTAGCCCCAAATTTGTCATGTTGAAGGTTCTTTTGAGATCATTCTTTACAATATCAACCTAATCTTCTGAACTTCTAGTGATCACAAGATCATCTACATACACAACAAGAATGACAATTTCTTTGCCTACCTTCTTTATATACAAATTGGAATCTGAGGGGCTATGAGTGAACCCATGCTGCAAAAGGTGATTGTTGATCTTGATATACCATGCCCTTGGAGCTTGTTTCAGTCCGTAAAGTGATTTGATGAGATGACATACCTTCTTAGGCTGCTATTCATCAACAAATCCTTCAGGTTGGGTCATGTATACTTCTTCTTTCAGATCACCATTTAGGAAAGCACTCTTGACGTCCATTTGCTGAAGTCTCCATCCTTTTTGTATTGTAATTGCATAAAATACTCGATGGTCTTCATCCGGTTCAAAGGGTTTCTTCATAGTCGATGCCCTCTTTCTGAGCATATCCTTTTGCTACAAGTCATGCTTTATGTTTGTCAATGGATCCATCTGCCTTATATTTTGTCTTGAAAACCTATTTGTAGCCTATGGGTTTCTTTCCTATAGGTAGATCAACAAGTTCCCATGTCTAATTTTTCATGAGTGAGTCATATTCTATATCCATGGCTTCCTTTCACTGAGGTTGATTGAGTTCTTCACGAACATTATCTGGCTCGGAGCTATTCATCAGTGAACTCAAGAGTGTAAAGTTTACCTCATTTCTTGTTTGACTCCTTGTTTTGACTCCGGAAGATGTATCTGGAAGTTGTTGCAAATGTGAGTCCTTGATGGTGCTTTAGACCCACTTCGGAAAAGAACTTGGTTGCTTTTGAGAAAAAAATTGTTGTTGCCATGTTGATTGATGATGAGTCACATTCTCCAATTCTCCAAGGTCAATAAATAGCTCTCCTGGCAGCACTTCTTTTCTCTGAGTAGTCTCCTCTTGCTCATCATCTGATTCGGAGACTAATCGGTGAGATGTGGTTGGAAGTGGATCTTCTGTTGATACTATTGAGTCAAAGGATGACTCATCACAAACCACATCCCGAATCTCATATATTTTCTTTGTCTCAGGATCCATGAGATGGTATGCCTTCGAGGTAGTGTTGTAGCCAAGTAGGATGCATGGGAGTGACTTTGGCTCAACCTTATTTCTCCTCTGAGCTAGGACATGCATGTATGATGTGCAACCAAATAATTGTAAATGAGAAATTGATGGCTTTCTACCACTCCATACCTCTTCTAGGCATTTTATTTTGTAGAATCTTTGTCGGTGCCCTGTTGAGAAGATATACACTGTCTCTGTCATCTTGCAAACCCAATAGCATTCCTCTAGCTTTGTTGTTGTTAGCATGCAGTGAGCCATCTCCATCACTATGCGATTGTGACACTCAACAATGCCATTTTGCTAGGGTGTGTAGGGAGCAGTCAGGTTCTACTTAACACCTTGTTGGTTCAGGAAGGCCAAGAAATTCTTTGATGTAAATTCCCCCATCGATCTGAGTGAATTAGAAGAAGTGGTTGTCCGATCTCTTTCACAACATGATGATAGAAGTTCGGAAATGTTGAAGAGCCTCACTTTTCTTCTTTAGGAAATATACCCACATCTTGTGAGAGTGGTCATCCAAAAATAGTTGGAAGTACTTGTATCCTGAAAATGAAGTAGGTAATGGGCCGTTCAGATCGGTATGAACTACCTCCAGATGCTTCTTGGCATGGAAGGTGCTCACTTGAAACGGATCTTTGTGTTGTTTTCCTACAAGACAGCCAGGGAAAATAGGCAAGGAACTAGACAATTTGGGTAGTCCATGGACCATTGCTTTTGAACTCATCTGGTGTAGTGAACTAACCGACAAGTGTCCATATCTAAAATGCCATAGGGTAGTTGATTCTATTGTTGAAGTAGATAAAGCTACTGCAGAAGATGAAACAATATCTAAAGCAAATAACTTATCTTTTACAAATGCTTTAGCAAGAACCATACCTTTTACGAGATTAAACATGATTTAATGCCATTTTGGACAAGGGCCGAGATGATAAGCGATAAGAGATTGCTTGTCAAGCTAGGAACATATAGTACCTTTATAAGTGTACATTTTCATGGTCCCAGAGGAATGGTGACATTCCATATTCCTTCTGCAATGTACTCTTTTTCATTCGCTATCTGAACTCGATCTCCAGTTGGTTCTTCGTGTAGTGAATCAAACAGCTTCTTGTCACCTGACATATGCTTGCTTGCACCAGAGTATATCAACTATACTTTCTTCATGGGCTGAGTAGTTTGAGAGATGAGTACAAGTTTCTTACCACAATGGGATGCTTCGATGTCTCCTCATCAGATTCATCATCTTCTTGTTGGGATGCGAGATGTCCCTTGTGCTTTCTCTAGCGGGGACGTCATTTGGAATTTTGAAAATCTTTGTGCCCTGATGTGCCTGTTTGACTTGAAGACCCTTGTTTCAAGCTATTGTACCAGTAGTGATCAGTGTCGTGAGTGTTGGTTCTGTAAATGTGACACCACCTCTTTGACTTTTGATCTTTCTACTGTTGTTTTGGTTACACTTGATTTGGCTTCTCTAGGGGACCCTTCTGATTCTTCTAGCCACGATAAGGCTTTGAGAACAAGGCTTTATCCTAAGACTCCTCATGGGATGAAGTGATGGCCTCTTCTTGCTGTAAAAAATTCACAAGCTCTTCGAATGTCACTATTTGTTTAGACACATTTAGTGTTGTAACAAACACTCAGAATTGAGATTGGAGTGCTCTCAAGGTGATTGCGACGAGAAGTTTATCATCCACTATTTTACTGAACACCAATAACTCTGATCTCAGCTCAGCCACGTGACGTAATAATTCCTCCAATTTCTTGTCTGACCCCATAGAGAGGGTGTGTAACTTTGACTAAAGATGAAGAATCTTCGTTTGATTTTTGGCTTCATAAATTGTTGCCATCTTGTCCTAGGCCTCCTTTGGTTTGTCTAAATTCTAAACATGTGGTTACACATTGTCACTGATACTGAGAATTATCAACATCAAGGCTTTCGGACTAGCCATATCATACTTTATTAATTCATCAAGGGCTGTGGGAGTAGTCACAGACCCTATGACAATGCTCCATAATCATTCATACTGAAGGATTGTTTTCATTTTTGTCTTCCAGGTGGAAAAATTGGACCCTTTGAGCAACTGAGCATTGGAAATAAGTAACTTCGTGAGAAAACATCATAGTAATATTTATTTATTTATTTATTTCAAGAGTTGTTACAATTTTGACTCACTGATGAGAATTACTGGCTCATAGATGCTTGCGATATTCGCGTGCTGTGAGACGGCAATGCTTTGTGGCGCGTTCTTCTTTGTCATCATAGTTAGCATCGTACTTTCGGCTTATAATTATTTCCGTACTCACTTTTCTTGGCAGCTAATGTTGAAAAATAAATATTCAAGAAGTCCTTCTCGAACTAGCTTGTCGAAGGTGAGATTGCCGGTTTTCCGAAGCTCGTTGAGCAATGCAAAGTAGAACTCGGAGCCCTCAAGAGCTTCTTCATGGTGTTCTCTTGCTGGTGAGTTGATGTTCTAGCTTTCAGCTATGGCGACCGTGTTATTGACGCTCTCAATCGAGTTGTCTACACTCAACATTCGACGAAGTGTTGTAGAATCTCCACGTACCTTTTGTTTTGAATTTTCTACAACAAATAAAACAAAAGATATAATTAATTGAAATTGAATTCAATCTTCCACACAACAATATGCAACTTTCTTCCTTCCACTCAGGTGAAGATTTCACTTTCCACACAGGCTGAAGGCTCTAATCACCACGCAAAATAATTATTTTATTTCTTTTAGCACAAGTCACATTCCACGCATGCTTGATTGGTTACTGAAGACTCCTCCACGTAGGTCCTTGCTAAAAATAGTCATTCAGCAACAATCCACTCAGGTTGAAGATCCTTCTCTTCTCCACATTACGTAGATTTTCACATACTGAGTGTACTTAAACTCCTTCCATGTTCCAGCTGCTACAAGCCTCCACGTTGTTGGTTTTCTTCCTCTAAACTCCACACAGATTTTCAGCAGAAGATGCTAATCTTCTTTTATATAGAAATCAAAGAAAATTTAGCTTTTAGCGTAGAAAGATAACAAATAATAATTTAATACTTCCACGTATATGAATTTTCCTTTCCGCGCAGGTTTCTTTTATGTTGAGTATAATATTTTCCACCCAATACCACGCATCTTCTTTCTCTACGTAGCCTTTTTGCAGGTAGGAGGAGGTGATCTGTCCTGATTTTGTATTTTAGCACACAACAGCAAAAATGTCTTTCCTTTCAGCACCAAGACTCCTCCACGCAGCACAAGGAGACTTCCACCACGCAGCACCAGGAGACTCCCTTGCAGGATGAAGATCTCCATGCAGGCTGCTCTAACTCCTCACGTAGGTCACTGAAAAAAAAACAAGACAAATGGTTTCTCCTCAAATTGCTTTCCTCATACACACAGGCCTGGATAGAAGATTGCTCTGATACCAAAATGTAGGAAGCAAATAGATCCTGAGAAGAATGTGGAGTGAATAACTCTCAACACATTATTTTATTATGAAGAAGCACGAACATTATATAGGAGAAGCAATAAACAATATTCCCTAAATGAAGGAGGAAGATATGGATGTAGGTGAGATAATAATGGAATACAAGGAAGATAGAATAAAGGGATAATAGAAAAAGAAACACACCTAAAATATAAACTATGCTACATATGCTAACAGAGGGGATGGAGATTTACAAACAAAATAAAAAATCTAATGAGGAGATGGAAAAAAATTGGTTGGTAAAGAGAAATTAAGACATCACTCTACAGGTTTTGAGAGAGATTCTTTACCTAATCCTTTCAATAAAATTTCCCTACACTTGATGCAATTTATCACCTTGGAGGGTAGGTACAAGGTAGTTTATGCCTACCATTTCCCTATGTTAATTCATATCTGCCATGGTATGTATTATTATTTCCCTTTCTTTCTCGCTTATTCCTTGAATAAATCAATTGAGAAATTCCAAAAGGAAAGTTGAAAACCCCTCTTCATCAGGGATTGATGATGGCCTTATTTCATTTGGGTTCTATAGATTTCACTAAATTTGAGAAGTTTAGGGGCTTGTTGAATGATGATGTAAAGCATGTTGAGGATGATAAGTATATGGAGCAGGAAGATGATGAGGATTCCTCATCTTTGGGATCAGATGACATAAAAGAGTCCATTATGCCATCGATAAACACTGTAGAGGTTTTTGGTAATATGAAGATAGATGATGATGAGAATTCTTCCTCTTCAGATTCAAATGAAATAGAAGAGTCCGTTATTCCGTCAAAGAACATTGAAGAATTTGTTGATGATTTACAATCCCTAAAAGTTGCTATGAGGGACAATATTGGAAAGGAAGAAAAACATTTGGATGGGAACCTAAAATTGAGATTCAATAGTGACGGGTGGATATTGATTTGAACAAGAATAAATTTAACACGTTTCTTGAAGACTATAATGTAATGAAAGATAAGATGGCGTAAAAGGAAATTTGGATACTTTAAATAAAAATTATGAAGCTCTTGAAGGTGAAATACATCGGCTGAAGGATATTATGCTACAAATTAAAAACTAGAGTCTTCTTAATATTAAGAGCACCATCAAGAATCTCAAAATCATGGCAGAGCTAGTCAAAGCCAAGAGGGCTAGTTACATGGGGGAGAAAAGAAAAAAAAATGAAGAGGGAAGATAAGGCTCTGGCTTTTGAAAAGCTGAATATTTCCATTGGGGATCTTGCAAAGGAATGGACTGAGACTCTTAGGGCTCTGGAAGGATAATTATGGTTGTTTTTGATCTTTCTTATCTATGATGTTCTCGTCCCTTCATTAATAGTGTTGTTAATAAGATGTGTGAGGGTTGATATGTTACCCTCTTTTTGTATCTTCATATATTGATGGTTTCTTGTATGGGGTAGGGTTCCCTTAACCCTTTTTAGCTATTATCAAAAAAATGGTCAAATACCATTATAAATTTTAAACATTGGAATAAGACCTTTATATGAAAATGATCAATTATTAACTATATTCTTATACATAAATACAAACTCTTATAAAATGATATTATTGAAGTAGTGTTGTTGAGTGTTATGGGTGTCCTTTAAGTTGCAATATGAGTGAATATGAGATAAAAATTTAAGACCTAGATGATTCAAGTAGCAATATGAGTGAATATTAGATAACAATGATGATATTGAAGTAGCGTTGTTGATGGTTTTGGGTGTCCTTCATGTATTAATCCAAATGAATAGATGTTACATTTACATTTTGTATTGAATAGATGTTACATTTGTATTTTGTATTGAATAGATGTTATATTTGTATTTTGTATAAAATGGAAATATGTCCTTTCTCATATAGTAAATACGAGGAAGAAGATGTTGCTTATATGAAAATGATAAAAAAATCTATTATAAAAATGGTTGGAATGAGAAGATGCCCATTCTCATATAGGAAACATAGAATAAGAATAGATGTTTAGAAGGGGAATATGCCCATTATCATATAAGAATCATAGAAAAATAATAGAGATAAAATTTACTTTATTTTAGAATGGGAATATGTGCATTCTCACAACCTTACTTTGTTTTAGAATGAGAAGTTGTGCATTCTTACAACCTTACTTTCTTTTAGAATGGGAATTTTCACATTCTCACAACCTTTATAGATATAAAATATTACTTGTGTAAGAATGTTTATAATGGGCACAAGCCCATTCTCATACAAAAAACCTTACTTTGTTTTAGAATGGGAAGTTGTGCATTCTCATAGCCTTTATAAATAGAAAATATTTCTTGTGTAAGAATGTTTATAATGGGCACAAGCCCATTCTCATATAAACAAAAAAAATTGTCTTATAATTACTTATATTCATATTATACTAGCCTATGGACTATCCCTGGAAAAGCCAAGTGCTCCTTTACATACCCTCGAGAGGGATCAAGGATTACACAGCTTCTCATCATACTATATATATAATTGTATACATTTTTATAATGGGTTGTTATACTGGGAAGTGTGTTTGTACAAGTAATATCGAACTTAATCATTTTAATACCTCTATAAAGGATGTGAGAATGGGAAACCTCCAATTCAATATAAGACCACAATGTTTGTTTGTGTGAGAATTGACATATTCCTATTCTAAAAATTCTTATATAAACAATTAAATGAATGTAATCATATTATATAATTAATCATTTTGTATATTGTCCCACAAGCTAACTAATTTTCCATGCATGCATCTATCCCTCTCTATTCTCTCTAGTATAAAGTTATACCAATTTATTATAAATGTAAATAAGCTAAAACATGGCTATGATAATGTTTAAAATTTATATTGGTTCTTAACCATGAAATAGCGAGACCACCATACAAATATATTATTTTCCACCATTCCCATTCTTATTTCCACATATTTTTGTACAAAAATTCTTGTAATTACCATCTAATTACCAAACATATTCCCATTTTGTATAGAATGAGAATATGTCATTTCTATTTTGTATAGATTTTTGTGCAGACCATCCAATTACCACATATTTTGTGCACAGATATATTCTAGTGGAAAACCTACCTTCATTATATGTTAAAGAAGTCAAGGTATATATTTAGTTGAACCCATAAAGATGGATTCCTATATTCATACCTAATACCAATCCTAATTTCCAACACTTAAATCAATTTCCAAATGCCAATCTAAATTTTCTGTTGCTAAATCATGCACCTACTTTATCTAAGGTTTCTATGAGAAATGTTTCCCCAAATCAACATTTAGGCTTCCTAAACCTACCTAGTAAATAATTTCCAATGAAAGTATATATCCAAGCCTTATTTACAATTATTAACAATTTTAAAGAAATGTCCCAAGGGTCTACTAAGACTAAGCTTCATGCAATACAAAGAATATTCTAAAAGCTTAATGAAGTGCTGCACTACATATCCTCAAGATGAATTAAGACTTATGTAGTTCTCATCACACTCACACTCACACACACACACATCTCTTTCTCTCTCTGTATATGTATATCTATATAATTGTATAAATTTCTATAATGGGTAGTTTCCCATTCTCATAAAAGAATATAAAATTTCTATATAAAAATGGGCATATGCCCATTCCAAATATTATTTTAAAAAGTAAATTTTAATTCTATGAGTATTCTTTGATTCATACATGAGAATGGGCATCTGCCCATTCAATACAAGTAATATTTTACTTAAAAAATTTTATACCTCTATAAAGGATGTGAGAATGGGAAGTTTATTTCTACAATCAATATTAGACTTAATCATTTTATACCTCTATAAAGGTTTTGAGAATGGGAAACTTCCAATTCAATACAAGACCAAAATATTTGTTTGTTTGAGAATTGATATATACCCATTTTGAACATTATAATACAAGAAATATTAAACTTGATTATTAATCATTAGTATATTTGAAATTAAACATCTTCTATATTGTCCCACAAATTACTAATTTTCCATGCATGTATCTCTCCCTCTCTCTAGTTTAAATTAGTACCAATTTATTTTAAATGACAATAACTTAAAACATGGCTATGATAATGTTTAAAATCTAGATTTTTTTTTACCATGACATAGCAAGACCATCATCTAAATATATTGCTTACTATATTTATTTATTAATTGAAGGTAATTGTTTTAAAATTCATCTTTGAATTCATGTTGAAGGGAAATTGGTGATATTGATGGCATTTAATCTACGCCACTACACGGTACAATGGAGATATTAATGACAGTTAATGTTTTCAAGACAGTAGAGTTATTGGGAATTGGAAGCTTCACCACGAAGCTATTGCATGAGACCTATTTTTTTATTATTTGATCTCTCTAGTTTTTTGTTTATTATTTCCATTTTGGGTCCCCTCTATTTTGTTAGACCATTTCGGCTTGTGAAGAAAAAGATTTGAAGAAATTTTTTGAGATACACCAATCTAATCACAGGTATAAAGCTATTGCATGTGACCTATTCATTTGATTAGTGTTTATTATTTCACTTTTGGGATCTCTCTCTTTCATTGGATTGTTTTGGCTTGTGAAGCAAAATATATCAAGGAAATTTATGAGAAACACCAATCCGTTCATAGGCATGAATTTTTCTAACTCTTCTATGTTGATTTATTCTGAGATGAAGAATATCATATGGTTTTCTTTCCCTTACATGGTGGAGAACTTCCCATTGTACAAAAAAGTAAATTTTATCTCTAATCTTCTTCTATGATTCCTATATGAGAATGGGCATATGCCCATTCTATATGCCCATTCTCACATAGGAGTCATAGTAGAATAATAGAGATAAAATTTACTTTACAGTTTTAGAATGTAGTAAATTTAACTCTATACTTCTATTATTCCTATATGATAATGGTCATATGCCCATTTTATATGCCCATTCTAACATAAGAATCATTATTACCAGAATAATAGAGATAAAATTTATAAGTACGTTTTAGAATGTAACATTATCGATATAAATCATATTGAGAGCTTTATGAATGCTATGAGAATGGGGAAACACCCATATTGAAAAAATTTAAATTTTATCTATATTGATTCTTGTGATTTATTCAGAGATGAAGAATATCATCTAGTTTTTTTCCCCTTACATGGTAGATAATTTCCGTTGTACAAGAAAGGAAATTTTATCTCTATTCTTCTTCTATGATTCCTATATGAGAATGGGAATATTCCCATTCTCATATAGAAGATAAATTAGACTAAATCATTTTAGATACCACTATTACATTGTTTTCTCTATTGATTATTGTGATGATGAATGATTTTTCTTTCTTGCTTTTAGATTTATAGTTGACTTTATGATTATAAAATTAGGTATTATTAGTTGTTTTTGGTAGAGATTGCATTATTACCTTGTTTATTGATTAAATGTAATATGAAGATAAAAAGGATATTTAACTATTTTATACTCTTTATTTCATAATAATACAACATGATTACGAGTTGATAATTCATTCCATTCATTAAAATGACATGCATATAATTTTTTTCTTTTCCTATTGTATATGTAGGAGTCGAATAATCATTACAAAGTGATACATTGGATTGGATACCTCTACAAAGGTGGTGAGATTGGGGAAGTGACCATTCTAAAATAAAGTAAATTTTATCTTTATTAATTTTATGATACTTAATAATTTTAGTACCTCTATGAACAATAATAACCTTTTTTATGGTTCATTTATGAGAATAGGAAAATGCCCATTCTAAAATAAAGATTGTGAAAATAGGAAAATACCCATTATATGAACAATAATAGAATGGAAATATTCTCATTCATTCTCTTATGATTTCTATTAAAGAGAATACACATATGCCCATTTTACATATTCTAATATTATCAATACTAAACTTAATATTTGTAATACCTCTATAACGGCTGTGAGAATGAGAATCTTCCTATTCAATACAAGAAAAAAAAGGTTAACTTACCACATTTTAATACTTCTAAAATGGCTATGAGAATGGGAATCTTCCCGTTTAATACAATACAAAAATGGTAACTCGCCCATTGTAAAACAAAGCAAACCATTCTAAAACAATATTAATTTTATACGGCTATGATATTGGGTGTCTACCCATTAAATACAAGACAAAAACATGTTTATTTGTATGAGAATGGGCATATGATCATTCTAATACAAGTAATACCAATTTTATGAGAATGCATCTATTATTCCTATTAATACCTATTTAAAAGTTGTGAGAATGTTTAATCCATACTCTTCTTCTATGATTCCTATATGTATTCTTCTCGTTATTCCTATCTCGCCCAAACAATTATATTATGATTCCTATATTATAAGGGGAATCTACCCATTTAATACAAGCCAATGTAAAAATTCTCAATAAATTTCATAACTATATATAAGCTACGAGAATGGGTGTCCATTCTAAAAAAAAAGATAAATTTAATTATTCTTATAATATAGGGCATATAACCATTCTAATACAAACAATATTGATTTTTTGAGAATGGGCATGTGCACATTCATGATTGAAACATGTTTGTTTGTATGAGAATGGGAATATTCCCATTCTAAACATTCTAATACAAGAAATAATGATTTTATGAGAATGCTTCTATTATTCCTATAATATAGGGCATATGCCCATTCTAAACATTCTAATACAAGCAATATTGATTTTATGAGAATGGGCATGTGCACATTCATGATCATGGGTATTGAACATAGTCATTTTAATACCTATTTAAAATCTCTCGAGAATCTTTAATCCATATTGTTCTTTTATGATTCCTATTTGTATTATTATATTACTATTCCTATCTACCCAAGCAATTATTATATGATTCCTATATGAGAAAGGCCATCTTCCCATTCAATACAAGACAATTTATAAATGCTCAATCAATTCATAACTCTATACAAGCTATGAGAATGGGTGCCCATTCTAAAACAAAGTAAATTTAAACAATAAAGTGTGTGAGTGGTATGTACTTTAAATAATACTATCATTTTAGTGTATGTTAAAACATTTACATGGGCCTAAATAGGTATGTACATAAATAGTAATATGTATTTTTCATTATTTTAATACCTCTTTAAAATAGTTAAATGGGTCTAAACATGAAGATATTAAAGCATATTTTTCTTTATTCTAATACCTCTTTAAAACATTTACATGGGTCTAAATAGGTATGTACATAAATAGTACTATGTATTTTTCATTATTCTAATACCTTTTTAAAACAATTTAATGGGTCTAAATATTAGGATATTAAAGCATTAAAATCTTCATAACATTTAAATGGTTTTAACATTAGGATTTTATATCATTAATGGGTAGTGTGTGGTAATATTGTCATAAAAGGTAAGGTATGTACATAAATAGTACTATGTATTTTTCATTATTCAAATATCTATTTAAAACATTTAAATGGGTCCAAACATTAAGATATTAAAGCATTAAAGGGTAGTGTGTGGTAATGTCCTTGTAAAAGGTAAGGTATGTACATAAATAGTACTATGTATTTTTCATTATTCTAATACCTCTTTAAAACATTTAAATGGGTCTAAACATTAGGATATTAAAGCATTTACATATTTACCTTTTTTGCTGTTAAAATAATTAAAGCATATTGCTTTGGATATTTAATCAATAAAGCATGTTGATTTATTATGGTAGGATAGATTCAAATTTTTAATTTTTGGTGCTCTATTTTTAGAGGCAATTTTTATTGGTCAAGTACATTATAAAAATACTGATTTTGAATGACTTTGTTTTGATATTTTATCTCTTACAACCGATTTTTTTCATTTAGAGATTTAATTAGAGAAATACAAAGTTATGCAAAAGGATTTGGCTTGATTGGATACAAAGATTATAGAAAAATAAAATTATTGCAGAGATTATAGACAAATATATAGTAAGAGACAAGTAGTACTAAGTTTATCAAATCATTTTTGATCACCATACATAGGTACGCATTATAGTCATTAACTCATTAAAAAATAATGAAACAATTTTGATTTCTATATTTAGTTGTTACGTTTATGAATGGAAACACATTGATTTCTGTATTTGTTTGTAGTTACGTTTATGCATGGAAAAAATTGATTTCTTTATTTGTTTGCTATTAATTTATGCATGGAAACAAATTGATACATTTTCAGACATAAAAATGAGATATATGAAAAACATGGATAGTTGATTGTGAATTAAAAGATCTTCGTTTATACATTTTTTGGATTTAGAAGTAAATAGGAAAAAAATGAGATATAAAAACCTTGAATAACCTCCTCTTCCATTGATATATTTCATTTGAGAAATATTTAAAATCCTTGTACTAGTATCTCTTGTGAAATATCTATATCTTCAATATGCAACTCGGTAGAAATATCTTATTCTTTCTCCTACAAAATCTATGTATCTTCCTATTTCTCCCGTTAAATATCTCTACATTGTCTTTCTCTAGATAAATCTTTGAATGAAATTTTTTTGGTCATAATAGAAAAAAAAATAAAAACCCGAGTCCTTCAAAATCAATATTTTTATAATGTACTTGACCAATAAAGTTCACCTCTAAAAAAGAGCACCGAAAATTTAAATCATGCGAAAAATTTAAAATTTGAATCAATCTTGCCGTAGTAAATGACCACACTTTAATGCTTAAATATCCTAAGAAATATGATCTAATTATTTTAACCACGAAAGGGTAAATGCTTTAATGTTTTAATATCCTAATTTTTAGACCATTAATATGTTTTAAAGAGGTACTCAAATAATGAAAAATACATAGTACTATTTATGAGCATACCTTATGTTTTACAGGACATTACCACACACTACCCTATAAACACATCCAACTACCAAACACTTTTTAAAATGTAATATACAAATTTAATCTTCATAAAGATATGATATTATTAAAAATTAATTAATCAATAACAAGAAGTAATAATAGAAATCAAAGTGTTTCTATTCAAGATATGATATTAGTAAAACATTGTTAATAACATTAATTAATAATAGAAATCATGGTGATTCTATTTAAGATATGATATTAGTAATTAATTAATTAATTAATTAAAAACATTAAGTAATAATAGTATAATAGAAAGAGGGTCGGAGCGATGGAAGTGAAAACCTCAAACTCCACGAAGAATGGAGAAACAAAATTCGGTCTGGTGAGGGCAATTGTTCCATGACAAGGGCATATTCATAAATTCAAGGAGGATCTCGCATATGTTCCCATAGAGCTAGGGCTGAGCATTAGAATGCGGGAGGCTGCTATAAGGAGAAGGATAAGCCTCCTTTAAACCCTAATCAAATCCACATGACCGGCCTAAGGATGCGATCGTGTTAGGGGCGGGAAGGAAAATCAATGAGCCACTCAGAAAAGCAAGGGAATATGTTGCTTCCTCTAAGTCAACCTCTTTCAAGGATATCCTTGGCACTCAAGTGGATATACTTCTGAAACCAGATTACCTGGTCCATTTGGTCAAGAAATCCCGCCTTAGAAATCAAAACCCCGAGGTGGAGGAATACTATTAGTCTCTTGTTTGAGATGTTGTGATTGGGAACTTCAATGGCCTTTGACATTCCTCTACCACATTATACCAATGGATCTTTGAAAACTGGTCCGACAAGTGTGGAATATCACTGCTCCGTGGTTTTTTTATCGTGTATTTCGTAGAAATAGAAGAATATCAATGTTGACTATCTCAATGACCTCGCAACCTGGGGTAATGTCATTCTTTATTTGAATCCTTGGTTTCCAGAATTTGATCTGAATACTCATTCGGTTACCAAAATGCCTATTTTGGTAAGGCTTCCTAATCTCCCTCTACATCTATGGTATGCCCTAGATGATATTGGTAATGGTTTGGGAAAGTTTAATAACAAAAATTTGGATAGAACTCACTCAAGGATATGCACTTATGCTCACATTTGTGTTGAAATTGATCTGAGTAAAGGACTACCAGATAGTATATTATTAAAATTTAGAATAATTCATCTTTCACAGGTTTTGGATTATGAAAATACTGCCTTTAGATGGAGATTATGCAAAAACCCAAGACATTTGCAATATTCTTATCCTTTAAATAAAAATGGTGCTAAAAAGAGTAGCTCGACAACTTCTAGTAGTTGGGGCTCTTTGAATCCGGATCCGTGTCTCGCCTTAATTTAAGGTGGGAACTATGCATAAGACAATAGAAACAACATCAAATAAAAAGTTGGTTTCATAAATGGGAAATCGGGAGAATGTTGAGATAGCTAGAGGAATGAAAAGAGGACACACATCTGACAAATCGGATTTGGATCAAGATTCTTTTCCTGACAATATGGAAGTCCTAGGAAACCCCAATGATATTATGATAATTGTTCCATTTGATAGTGGTAAGTGGCATGAAGTAAAGAACATGAAAAATTAAAAAGGTCGAATGGGTAATATTGAATACTTCTTTCCATCCCATGTAGGGGAATAATCATTATTTGGTTTTTTAGCTAAGCTAATTGTTGTAGGCTTGTAGTCTTGTATATAGGCCCGACAAATTTTGATAATCACCTTGGGTTTTTAGGCCTAGTTTTTTTAATTAGGGAATGAAACCATTCAACCCACCTTATCAATAAAAAAGTAATAATAGTATAATTAATTACAAAAAAACATCCTATCAAATAATATCAATTACAAGAAATAATATTACTAATAAAATTCAATTACTATAATAAGTAGAACAATATTAATAACATCCAATTATATTATGAAATGAATAATTTTTAAAGTAATTAAATAATATAATAAAAATATAAAAAGATTAAAAATAAAAAAACTAATTAATAACATAAACTCCATTAATTATAATGCTTAGAATGGGCTAATACATATATTTAAAATTTTATCTTTAAAAAATTAGAAATCAAAGGATATCTATTTAAGATATGATTTTAACACTAAACACAATTAATTAATTAATTAATAACATTATGTAATGCCCACATTTTACACACCCAAATACAACAGTAAAATACCAAGATAATTTTATTTTTTTGACTTACAATACATGCTACACACAACACAGCAAGGGCTCCAAGTACAGGACTCGATGCACATGCGACAATCACATAAGTCATCGACTCACATAGACACATGTAGACGACATCGGCAAGTCGATGCCATGCTTTTCCCTATGAACGAATACTAGCAAAGAACCAACCACAAGAAACATGACTTTAGGAATGGCGAACCCATGACATATCATTACTTTAAATGTATTTTAGTTACCGCTAACTTTCCAAGGTCATTATTAGATAAGCATGATTTTCTCCCTTTTTTCACCTACATGTTCTGAAAATTCATTTCACAATTCACTTATTGTTCAACCATTTAATTTTTCTCTTTACCCTTATGACAATCTTCAGAACTTACATAAGTATTTTTCCATATTTCAAAGTTCCTACAAGATTCTAATTCTCTCATTCTTATGTTAAGATTTTGCTTCTCAAACGTTTATTTAATGTATAAAATTTACTCTTGCTACACAAGAAAATCTAACGTGATGTCAAGATGAAATCTTGGGATTAAGGAAGACAGATTCGAGATAGCCTTTTCCCAAGAACATCCTTCGATCACGGAATAGTTATTTCCCTACCATTATTATTATAGTACAATAACTTGCTGAATTCCAAATTTGATTTATATATATATATATATATATATATATATATATATATATATATATATATATATATATATACATCCTTTGTTTTCTCGAAGTTTGATCACACCATTTGACAATTCATATTCTTTATAACACATGAAGTTGCTTAAATTAAGTCATAAGGACTCCCAAAGACATTATTTCCATCCTCAAATTTTGGTTTTACTCTCATATGATTTAATTTTGTGTCGCACAAGGGTCTCATTTTTTTCCATCTTTTTAAACATAAGAGTTACGAAAGTACTTGTTTGACATATTAAAGAGGCACATGGTTAAGCTTAATTCCAGCTTTCACCTGTGGCTTCAATCTCTATCATAGGTGTGGTTAAGGTTAAAATGTATTTACCCTATAATCCTTTCGTGAAAGATCAAGGCACTAAATTTTCACAAGCCCAAGACAAGACATTTATCCACGGGGACAAAAGGGTTCACTAACGAGAATGCAAGACATAGAACAACTATATCACGATCTCCATTTAGGTCGTTTGGATCCAATAGGGATTTCATTCACTGATGAAGTTAATTTCTAGATCTAATTTCGTAAGGCCCGGAAATCCAATAGGATACAAGGGAGTAATATCTCTACCTACTCCACAAATGGGAAGGTTACACCGCTTAGTCATTCCTTCTAACAAGGACTCATAAGGTGACTTCCAAGGTGATCTTCACCACTCAGCCTGGTGTCGGACCTAAAGAGAGAACATTCTTCTCGCGATTACCAAATCTAGAAGGAAACCATACTCTGGGTAGGTGGGACCAGGACATTCCTAAACATGGGTTCACGACAATGTCGCTAGACATAAAGACTCAGACGGTAAACTCCAGCTAGGGGTTGTATTTACCTAACCTAGAAGGTCGCATCGAGCGCAAGTTTAAGGTCGTTCTACGATTTAATTCCTTATATGGTAAAAAAGAATCACACATGCAGGCAAGTTATGCACGAATAATTTATTAATGTTGAGTGTTCCCATTAAAGCTCTTTATTAAGTTTACAAGGTAAGAAGATGACCCAGTAATTAATTTAGTCGTTTATTGAATACTGAGAAGGTACTACAAGATATTATCTTCAATTTCAATTTACTATGTATAAATCAAACCCCCTTTTTTTCCATACACAACTAAGAACAAATTGAACCGATGATTAGAAGCACATTTCCTAAGTTATCCCTAAAACTAGCATCTCCTACATATTAACAAATTCCAATTATAACTTTTCTGTAACAAGAGACTACATTAGGCAGTTATTCATTTTACAATGACCTATAAAAATTACAATTACAATAATTAAAATTACACATCGCCTTTTGCGTCGTCAATCATCCATCCTGCAAAACCCACGTGAGCATGATATCAGTGATAATTCGCTGGCATGGCATCCAACCTAATCAATCATAATTGTCATTTTTCAGTTTCCCATTTACATCAGACAATAATTACAATTTTCCAATCGAAATAAAAAGTCTAGAAACATGTATTCATTGCATTTCATTTTTCTTCTTCATTTTGTAACCCAGGAGAGAGAAAGAGAAGGGAAGAGAGAGAAAACACCATTTTGTCAAAAGTTCTATTTCACACAACAGATACACTAAGGGTTTTAAACAGTTATTTGCATGTGTTAAAAGTTTTCAGGGTGATTTGGAAACCCTACGAGGGTCCGCAGTTTTCTATTTTTACATTTTCTCACTAGCTACAAAATGTACAAAACGAGCTCGGAGGCTAAGAAACTGCTTCCAAAGGTTATCTCCCAATGAACACGCACACCACAACTATCTTTCTACGTGTCCCCAGATATACCAGGAGTTCATAGCAACTGACGGAATTGAAAAAGAGCGAACGGTTTACGTTTGGCTAATTTTTGGGGCTACTGGTCATAGTTGACCCAGTTGTAAAATGACAAAAGTTAGCTCGAGGGCCTAGAAAACCGCATCCAAAGATGACGTTCGATGGAGGAGCACGCAATGGGACATCTCCTACTAGTTCCCCTATATAAGGAGAGTTCATCAGAGTCGACGGGACTGAGAACTAGTAAACTATTTTCAAATGGCGACACGTTTTCTGGAGCGACAAGAAGAAATTGGTCCAGTTTGACCTCGTCAAACTACAACCGGGGGCCTACAAAATGGCTTCGCCAAACTATCCCGAAAAGTTCTCTTTCCTATGCTGAATGTTCCATGCATTTTTCTAGTATAAATGCTAGAGGTTTGCGAAGACGGAACATGATTTCTCTTTCTCGGGTTTCAAATGGTGGTCCCAAACGAAGCCAACTTTCTAGTTTTAACAAATTTCTACTGTTGTAAACCGGTGTAACAGGGCTCCTATAAGAGTGTCAAAAGGATGTCATATGATCGTTTCAGGTCAAACCAAAAATCAAGGTGACTCCTCGTATACCAAGGTACACGAATGAAACTTCACATCTTGTTTCCAGAGTTGCGAAGGGTACTTAGTGAGTCTCCGAAAATGCAAAATTTAACTGTTTTTAAGCAGGAGAAGGTCAACTTAATCAATGGAGAGTCAAATTTGTCTGGTCAACAAAACGATATTGGAGCGATCAAGAAGGGTAAGATTTTTCTAAATCATCTCGAAGCGAGGGTGATAGTTCATGGTTTAAAGTAGGCGAGTTATAATGGCTTTGAGAGTTGTGACACGACACTTTATTGTTTTGCAATGAGTTGAAGAGACATTTTAACTGTATTTAAAAATCCCAATAATTTAAAATTCTATTTAGTTGCAAAAGAGAAACAAAACACGAGAATTATGAGAGGTAAGGGAAGAAGGACCATGCCTGGAAACGATGAGCGAAATGGTACAAGGGGCTCCAAGCAGTTTACACTCGCGATCCAACGAGACCACCATTGTTGCCACATGATGCCAGGTAGTCACGTGCAAACCAAGCCATTCGTTGCGCACCTATGTCTCATCGAGAAGAACCATTTTGTGTTTTCAAGAAGTCATCCTGATCCAAGAGACTGCATTTTCTATGTCAAACAAATCACACGCCTTTTCAACAAAATCCATTTTGCGCATATCCCAATTTAAAACGCTTATTTTAGCGCAGCTGAGAGGGTGTTAAAAAAATTGTTAAGTGTTGCTTTACCACTGCCAAATCCATTTCCTTCAAGGTTTCAAAGGCCTTTACAACAAGCTCATCTACGAATACCCTGAAACCATTGCATTCCACGAGACTGAAATATCTGAGGCATTTTGTCGAACAGTTCACATGCATTGTGTATGCCTTCACATTTTGCATACACGCCCTGAAACACTTCCACATTTTCACGAAAACAACTAAGACACTCACAAAAGAAAAAAAATAGATTCTTTTTGTTCATACCCTGCTCCAAGCTGCCACGTTTTGCACAGGCTGGAGATACGCTGACAAAGGTTGTTAAATTTGGCTTTACACCTGCTATTTGCATTTGGTTGAAAGATTCCAAAGCCTGTTCAACAAACTCATTTTATTTTTGCACATCCTGCCATCATTGCAGTCCATAAATAACATTTCTTTCAGGCATTGTCAAACAGTTCGCATGCTTCCACATTTTGCATATGTATATACCAAGGCACTTGCAACTGAAACATACAAGGATCCCTTCTCCATAATGCTTTGGCGGATGACTGTATTAATTTCAAAGCTCTTATTTTGGTGCAGGATGGGAAGTTGCTGGAAAAAAATGTAGAGTCTGGCTTTACACGTACCACATGTATTTGCTTGGAAGTTTCCAAGGTCTTTTCAACAAACGCCTTTGTGCATATCCTGCCCTCGTGGCATTCCAAGAGCCGCATCTATTTGAGGCATTTTGTCAACAATTCATATGCCTCTTCTACACATTTTTTCTGTGCATACCTATCTACCAGGGCAATAACAACTACAACGTCTGACAAAAATGCCTCTCCAGTCCCTGATCTTGGCAGCTGTCCACACGGGTCCCAGAGCTCGTTTTTTGACGCAGACTGAGAAGATGCTGGCACAGGTCGCATAAGGAAACATGGAAAATCCATGGGATGACATTTGGCGAGGTGCCTCCTTGGAAGAAAACCAGAAAATGCCCTAAGAGCATTGATTTGAGTAAAATGAACTGCAACCACCTTTCTTTCAGGCATTGCGCAGAACAGGCTGGAGTTCCCCCCCCCATGGTGGCGGCAGCTGCACTCTCCTCTCTACACAACCAAAACGATGGAAGAAAACCCCATTTTTCCCTAATTCGCCCTAAGAAGAATATCACGGCTTTTTTAAATTTTTTTAATTTCTTTTATTCTATTTAACATTATTATTATTAAAAAAAAAAAAAAAAAAAAGCGGAGGCATTACACATTAATAAGAGTAATAGTTAATCAATATTAGTAATGATTAATCTTAACATTAATTTTTTTAATTAATTAATAATAGTAATAGTTAGTTACAAGAAAATAATATCCTCTCATTTAATAATAACAATAAATTTAAAATAATATTTTAACTAGAATAATATTTAATATTTTTAAATAAAAAAGTTAAAAAATTAATTAAGTGATAAAAGAAACTCCATCATGTATAGTGTTTCATTTCTATTTTGGTATAGAATGGGAATATTTCCTTTCTCATATAGTAAATATGGAGGAAGATGATGTCGCCTATATGAAAATGATAAAAAAGCAATATTGAACTTAATCATTTTAATAACTCTATAAAGGTTGTGAGAATGGGCATCATTTTAATATGATTTTTCTATTATTGTTTTATGATTCCTAATATGGTTCCTATATAAGAATGGGTAGCTGCCCATTTAATATAAGACAAATAATGTTTTTTTTTTTTTTAATGAGAATGGGATTGAGCCCATTATTCTAAACATACTAATATAAGCAATATTGAATATAATCATTTTAATACCTCTTTAAAGGCTGTTAGAATGTGTTATCTCTATTCTTCTTCTATGATTCCTATATCAGAATAGGCATATGCCAATTCTAAACATATGTGAGTATGAGCACCTGCCCATTTAATATAAGACAAAACATGTTTGTTTGTATGAGAATGAGCATATGTCCATTCTAAAAACAAACAGATTTTTATTTATCCATCTAAAAATTTAATCATTTTGGTATTCTATAAGGTTGTGAGAATGCACAACTTCTCATTCTAAAACAAAGTAAATTTTATCTCTATTATTCTTCTATGATTCTTATATGAGAATGGGCATATTCCCATTCAAAACATATGTTCTTATTCAATGTTTCATATATGAGAATGATCATATGTGCACTCAATACAATATAATTTTTTTTTCCCTATTATTCTTCTATGATTCTTGCTATCATAATGCACAACTTCCCATTCTAAAGAAAAGTAAATTTTATCTCTATTATTCTTCTATGATTCTTAATATATGAGGATGGGATAATGCGAGAACTACATAATCATATAGATAACTACATAAGGCTTGTTACTTTATCTCGAGGGATAAATAATGAATCATAAACAAAGTAAATTTTATCTAGTATTATTTTTCTATGATTCTTAAATAAGAATAGACATGTGCTCATTCAATACAAGATAATACAAGACACAAAATGATGGATTCTTCTTCTATGTTTCCTAGTACAAGCAATGTTGAACTTAAATTTATCTCTATTCTTCTTCTATTAGTTATATATGAGAATGGGCATCTGCCCATTTAAAAAAAAAAATAATCTCTCAAGTTCTTTTATAATTTTTTTTCTTTCTATTAGTCATATTATAATTAAATATGACTTGTATAATTTATTTCTCATATAGGAATGAAAGAGAATGAATGGGAATATGCCCATTCTAATATAAGAATTATGAAGAAAACTAACCATAATGAAAACTACATAAAGATTGATCCCTCTTGTGGGTATGTAGTGAAACACTTGGCTCGCTAAGGTTAGTCTAACCAATATGATATAATTATAAATAAATAAAGTAGAGCTATAGACATTTTGGCAACAAATTAACTTTTTAGATCATAATAATGGAAGCTCAACATTTAATCCTGAAGGATGAACCATGTTCATATTGGCCTTACATGATTGGTAAATAGACACAACATCCATGTAAAAATACACATGATTCACCAATGATACAAGGCCAAGTTACACATAATCATCCACAGGGATAAAATGATTTACTTCTATTACTATTATCTAACCTTGATGAACAACGGTCTTAAACAAGGAATCTTAAAATTAATATCGAGTGACAAATTAAATTCATCTTTCTTATGCTAAATCTATGGATGAAAAAATGCTAAAAGATATCAAATATCAAAAATTGTGTCATTCAAAATCAATATTTTTTTAATGTACTTGACCAATAAAAATTATCTCTAAAAAAGAGCACCGAAAAATTAAAATTTGAATCAATCCTACCATAATAAATGACCATACTTTAATGCTTTAATATCCTAATGTTTAGACCCATTTAAATGTTTTAAAGAGGTATTATAATAATGAAAAATACATATTACTATTCATGTACATACCTTACCTTTTACAACGACATTACCACACACTACCCTAACTTAATGCTTTAATATCCTAATTCTTAGACCCACTTTAAAATGATTAAGTTCAATATTGCTTGGGCATATAGGAATCATAAAAGAAGCATAGAATAATCACCCACCTAGATTTGCAGGAACTCTCCCCGCCTGCATGGGCATAAGAATGATTAATTTTAATATTGCTTTAATTGAATAGGCACATGCCCATTGTCATGCAAACAAACATTTACAATGTTAGAGAATACAAGATAAAAATGTTTATTTGTCTGATAATGGGCATTTTCCCATTCTAATGAAAAAGTTAAGAAAACTATACCAGAGTAATTTTTGAGAATATGGGTTGTTTTATGCAAGGACAAAATGCATCGATCTAAAAAATGGCATTATATTTAAACCCGAATGGGATTATACCCATTCACATATATAATAAATAATTAATATAATAAATAAATGGTGGTAAACAATATATTTGCATGGTGGTCTCATTATGTCATGGTCAAAAACAAATATAAATTTTAAACATTATCATAGCCATGTTTTAGGTTATTTACATTTATAATAAATTGGTACTACTTTATACTAGAGAGACTCGAGAGGGAGAGATGCATGCATGGAAAATTAGTAAACTTGTGGGACAATATACAAGATGATTAAGTTCAAATAATTACTTGTATTAGAATTTTTAGAATGGGCATATGCCAATTATAAACAAACATTTTTGTCTTGTATTGATTGGGAAGTTCCATTCTCACAACCTTTATAGAGGTATTAAAATGATTAAGTTCAATATTTCTTGTAAAAACTAACTTCCCATTCTCACATCCTTTATAGAGGTATAAAAAGATTTAAGTTCAATATTACTCGTATTGAATGGGAAGATGCCCATTCTCATGTATGAATTAAAGAATAATAATATAATCAAAATTTACTTTGTTTAAGAATATTTGGCATGGACATATGCACATTCTTATTTAAGAACAATAATTTATTATTCTTCTATGATTCCTTTATGAGAGGTATTAAAATGATTCATATATTTAGAATTGGAATATGACAGATCGACCTCCCATCTTGAAAGATCAACTCACCCACCCAGCTTGGTATACACAACTCAAATTCCCACTCAAAAATAAGTAATGTCGCCTGTAGTAACCCCACTTTTTACCTTGTTGAAAACACTACGCTTAACTCCTCATCTTATCATAAAGGATTAGCAGTGGATTTATTAGATATACAATAGTAGTTTGATTGGGATGAGAGAGGAGGTCCTTTGGGCATTGAGATCATACATTTATGCAAGGGAAAGATCTTGTTGAAACTCTAAAACTTGAAAATTAGACATAGTAAAAGTAGCATAAATAACCATATTTAGATACATCCATTTATAACTATGGAGGATAATGACTATGCAAAGATCAAATGATTGAATTGATGGTGATCAATGACCCTAGACATTTAGGGTAATTTTGTGCAAGGAAAAATACAACATATCAAAAATATGGCATTATCTTTAAACCTAGATCAAAATATAACTAAAACAATACTTATTCCTCTTATCCATTAACATCAGAGATTACATTAAGTTTTCTGTTAAATATTTATAATATAACACACATATTTTTCCAAATTCCATGCAAGAGAAAGAAAACCAGATGATATTCTTTATCTCATAATAAATCAAAAGATAAGAGTTATAAAAGTTCATGTCTGTGATCGAATTGGTGTATCTCTGAGATTTTCTTCAAATCTTCTGCTTCATAAGCTGAAGTTTTCTAAAAAAATAGAAGGATCCTAAAGTGGAAAGGATGAACAAAAAAGTAGAGAGATCATACAATATCTCATAAATTTTATTCAAATATTATTTAAACTGTGAAAATTACAAACTATATAGAGTAAAAGTAGCATAAACGACCATATTTAAATGCATCCATTTATAACTATTCTAATCAAGGTTGAATACCTTTGTTTAACAAGTTTAGATCATAGTAATGGAAGTTAAAATTTTAATCCTGAAGGATAAACATGTGCATCTTGGCCTTGTATGCTTGGTAAATAATTCATCAAGGCAAATAGACACAAATAATATCAAGGAAAATAGACACTGATCCACCAAAGTGATACAGGCCAAGTTTGGAAATGATTCCCCCTTAGGATAAAATGCTTTAATTTTATTACTATTATCTAACCTTGATGAAAAATGGTCTTGAATAAGGAATCTCATGTATGGATCAAAGAAGAATAATAGAATTAAAATTTACTTTGTTTTAGAATATTTGATATATACTCATTTATTATATATATATATATATATATATATATATATATATATATATATATATATATATATATATATATATATGATGATAACTACATAAGGCTTGATCCCTTTTGAGGCTATGTAGAGTAGCACTTGTGTCTTCCAGGATAGTCCAACCAATATGATACAATTATAAATAATTAAAAATATATATTAGTCATATTCAAAAAATCTTCTTCTATCTAATATATATGTTCATTTGTTTCTATGAGAGAATAAAAAGATAATATGATAATAATGTTTATTTATTTACATGAGAGAATGGACAACTTCCCATTCTATTTTATCTTTATTCTTCTTCTATTAGTCATATATCAAAATGGAAAGATTAAATAATACCCTAATACAATTTCTTCTTCTATTAGTTTATTCATCTTTCCCATTCTATTTCAACTATATTTTTCTTTTTGTTAGTCATATATCAGAATGGGGATATTAAATAAGACCCTCATAATATTTATTCTTCTATTAGGTTATTCTTCTTCTATTATTCCATCAAGAAATATTGAACATAGTCATTTTAATAACTCTATAAAGACTCAAAATGTTTTTCACTATTCTTCTCCTATGATTCCTATATAAGAATGGGCATCTACAATAATAAATGTTCGCTTGAACAATAAAGGAAAATGCCCATTCTAAACAATCTCGTAAAACATATTTTTTCATTATTATTATTCAAATTAATTTCAATGTTATAGAATACAAGATAAAAATTTTATTTGTTTGAGAATGGGAATTTTACCATTTTAAAGATAAAGTTAACAAAACTAGACCAGAGCGATTATTGATAATAAGGGTTATTTTATGCAAAGACTAAATACAATAGATCAAAAACTGGAATTATATTTAAAACCGAATGGGCTTAAATGCATTCAAATCTATGGATCATAACAAAAGAATAAAGATATAATTTACTTAGTTTTAAAACAGGTAGTTCTCAACGTTGCAAGGAAAAGAAAACCAATTGATTTTCTTCATCTTAGAATAAAACAATAGATAAGAGTTAGAAAAATTCACACCTAAGATCAAATTGGTGTTTCTCTGAAATAGTCTAATCAAAGAAAGGGAAATCGCGATCCTTTGAAATCATTAACTGGAATATAATTTCCACCGTGGCATGGATAAGTGCAACGCATAACACAAAGTTATCCTGAAGCACGATTCATGTGCTTGTTTGGTAATGCAACACCAAAATGTATATGATGCCTCTTCAAGATTAAACATTTTTTACTTTGATCAAATCTTGACATACGTCGGTCTTCAAGAACGATTCACATCATTGCACCCAAGAAATTCAATAAGAATTCAAAGTAAAATTTGGAGAATATATATAAATAATACTAGAACTACATAAGGCTTGATCCCTCTTGAGGGTATGTAAAGAAACACTTGGCTCCATCGTGATAGTCCAACCAAAATGATATAATTAAAAACACACTTCCACCAAAATGATACTATGATTTCTATAAGAGAGGTATTAAAATGATTCATTCAATATTGCTTATATACACAAACTTTCAATTATCACAACCCATTTTAAAAATGTATATATAATATATGGTATGATGAGAACTACATAAGGATTGATCCATATCGAGGGTATGTAATGCAAAACTTGTCTTGATCCCTCTCAAAGGTGTGTAATGAAACATTTGGCTCTACTAGGGATAATCCGGCTAGTATAATACAATTATAAATAATTACAAGACAAAAATGTTTGTTTTTATGAGAATGGGCTTGTGCCCATTATAAAAAGTCTTACACAAGAAACATTCTCTATCTATAAAGGATTTGAAAATGCACAACTTTCCATTCTATATCTCTATTATTATTATATGATTCTTATATGTGAATGGGCATATGGCAATTCTAAACATCTATTCTTCTTCCATTTATTCTTCTTCTATGTTTCCTATTTGACAAATTTTTTTGTTTGTATGATGTGGGTCTTATTCCCGCTTACAAATATTCTTACATAAGAAATATTATCTATCTAAAAATGCAATGAGAATGCAAAACATCCAATTATAAAACAAATTAATGTTTGTTTGTATGAGAATGTACTTGTGACCATTCTAAACATTCCTAAACATGAAATATTCTCTATTTATAAAGGTTGTATGAGAATGCACAACTTCCAATTCTAAAAAAAAGTAAGGTTGTAAGAATTATCAACTTCCCATTCTAAAACGAATTAAATTTTATCTCTTTTATTCTTCTAATATTAATATATGATAATGGTCATATATTTGTTTGATTGAGAATGTGATTTAATTTTTATTACAATGGATAGTTCTCTAGCTTGCAAGGGAAAGAAAACCAAATGATATTCTTCATGGGAACACTTAGAAAAATTCATGCCTTTGAAATGATTGGCATTTCTAAAAACTTTCTGTGATATCTTGTACTTTACAAGACAAAACAGTCTAACGAAAGAGATAGATCCCAAAATTTAAAGAATAAATAATAATCAAACAAATAGCTCACTTGCAATAGCATCATGGTGAAGCTTACCATTCCCAAGAACTCCACTACCTTTGAAAACATAGAGAATTCCACTTCCTTTGTAAACATTAATTGCCATTAATATTTCCATTGTGGCCTAGATAAGCTCACTCTCACTTTCCCTCTATCTGGCTATGTTTTATAACAATATGTTTGCATGGTGGTCTAGCTATGACTAATAATTATTATGGTATCATACTAACAAATAGTTTTACTTTATATTAAATGGGCATATTCTCATTCTCATATAACAATCACAAAAGAAGAATACAGAGAAGAAGTTTCCCTTTCTCACATCCTTTATAAAGGTTTTAAAATGATTAAGTTCAATACTCCTTGTATTGAATGGGCATATGTCCATTCTCATATAGAAATCATATAATATTTTTCTATTATTCCTATATGATATTAGGAATTCACCCATTCTCATATACCAATCATATATTCTTCTTCTATGATTCCTATAGGAGAATATGCATCTGCACATTCAATATAAGATTGAACATAATCATTTGAATACCTCTATAAAGTATATGAGAATGGGGAATGACCCTTCTAAAAATGTGAACTACATAAGGATTGATCCCTCTTGAGGGTATGTAGTGCAACACTTGGCTCTGCCAGGATAGTTCAACCAATATATTACATTTATAAATAATTAAAGAGAATTACAAAAATCTTGGTAATAAACTAGTCGAGCTACGTGAGGCTTGACCAATTAGTCATCTATATATTGAATCACTTTTCTTAGTACTTATATGAAAATGGGTATATAACCTTGTACCTCTTCAATGGTATGTAATTTTTCTTCCTTTCAAAAAAAACTACCGGTGATGTTTTTAACATAGAGTTTGAGAATGAAATTCATGACAATGAAACTCAATTATATATTATTTATGGGCATTATATAATTTAATCCCAAAAAAATCCTTGTGAATCCTAATTTTTTATTTGTTCATGATAGAATGAAATATAGGTCTACTCATATTATGTCTTTCAAAGAAATAATATAACAAATTATTAGTATTTGCAAGTAGTAGAATATGAAAAAAAAACATGGGTTAAAACATTATTTGTTAACCAACTGTACAAAGCCAAGTCAAGGTGGATCCTTAAAAAGAGACCACAACGCTTTGGTTCGGTCATCAAAAGTCGGAAAGATGGAAGGTATTTATAAATTGTACTAAATATATATATTTTCTTATATAGTGTTAAACTAATAAAATTTATTTTCATGTTCACATACAGACATTCGACAGTGTAAATTTTTCTTATTTTTGAGAAGCTAAAATTGGATAGTTTGAATGATAAAATTTACTTTTTGTTCTCCCGGATGAAATTTGGGATAAGTGGGTGGTAGTTTTGATTTATATACCAATGGTGGGATGCCTTGTTGACAAAAAAATATACATAACCGTATTTCAATCCAAATTCATTAGATGTGCTTACAACATCACTATTTAGAGGCACAAAAGGTATGACAAATGAAAAATTAGATGTCCTTGCTGATAAGCGCATATGTGGTGAAGTTTTGTTAAAATTAGAACCTGGTATTAATGCAATAGGTATAGATGATTACTTTGAAAAAGTAAAGGAGATTAAAGTAACGAGAGAAAAAGTTGTCTTATTTGTAGAAAAGAGTTCCAAAACACGTTGCTCTTACGGGATGCAACGCATTAAATGTGATTGAAAAATTTGACATGCATGAGACTCATTTTTCTCAACTATGTCAAGAGATTAGAGATGAAAATAAAAAAATGAAAAGGAAAGCTACTCCATCAGGGCAAGGGAGTTAAGGAAATTTTGTTAATTATTCAAAAAATGTTGTTGAACTTCTTGAATTGTATGTATCTTTGGTTAATATAAACTCTTAACCAAGGATTGAAGATACATATGAGTTCACATGTCAACATTATTGTCCTTTTTTTAGTATAACATTGAAAGGTTTGGAATTCCAAATTCATCCACTCAGTTTAGAAGTTGTAATTGCTGATTTTTGTAATGTTATGAGTACTATCTCACAAAAAGATATTATTGATCTTCTCAATCATTGGGTGTAGTACAATGAGTTGTGTATGCATCTTTATACTTATAGTAGTAAAAGCTTACTTATTTCATACTACTATAAGCACACACATGAAAAAAAAAAAAAAACCAGCAAGAACTTCATAAGGATGCTATAGAATTACGAATGCAGAAAATGGGTTTCAAGGGATGTCAGTGATTTTTTCCATTTATGGTGTTCATGATTCAAATGATATGGAGGAGGAAGATGTGACAATGGATATGGATTGGAAACATTTAGAGACATTAGATATTATCAAACTGAATGAAATTGGAGTTTTCATCCTTGAACATCCTTTCAAATATGAGAGATACAGTGCATTTTTGGGAGCACATGATTGAGAGATGCAAATATGATGTGTCCCTTGTATTAATATTATATGGTGGGATAAATGTAATAAAGAAACACATAATACAAAGAGGACCTCACTTATGTTTGTGGTGGAGAATCCCAAGAAGGAGATCATGCTTCAACAATATTATAAATATCTAACTACACCTCCAGTGAACATCCTTTAACATAACAATGTTTACTTTGTTCTAATATTAATATGTATTTCCTTCATATAGTTTTCTCCTAAAATTTGTTTTCATATTATTGAATATATGGAAATAAAAATAGAAGTTAAATTAGAATAATAGAGATAAAATTTACTTTATTTTAGAATGGGAAGTTCCCATTCTCATAGCCTTTATAGAGTTATTAAAATGATTATGTTCAATATTGCTTGGGCATATGCTAATTCTCATATAGCAATCATAGAATATAAATATGGAAAAATTAAATATGTTTCATAATATTTAGAGGTATTAAAATTATTAAAATCAATATTGTTTGTATTTGAATGTTTATAATGGGCATATGCCCATTCTCAGAAAAACAAACATTTTTTTCTTTGAATTGAACTAACACATGCCTATTCTCGTATAGGTATCATGAAATAAGAATAGAGATAAAATTTACTTTGTTTTAGAATGAGAAGTAGTGTATTCTTGCAACCTTTATAGAGGTATTAAAATTACTATGTTCAATATTATTTGGTCTTATGTCCATTCTCATATAGCAATAATATAGATAAAATTAATTTTTTAAAGAATGGGAAGATGCCCATACTCAGAAAAAATTAAATTTATTTTAGAATGGTAATCACATCCTTTATAGAGGAATTCAAATGATTAAATTCAATATTTCTTGTATTATAATGTTTAGAATGGGAATATGCCCTTTATCACGCAAACAAACATCTTTATCGTGAATGGAATGGGTAGATGCCCATACTCATAGGAAAAATTAAATTTGTTTTAGAATGGGAAGTTTCCCATTATCACATCCTTTACAGAGGTATTAAAATGATTAAGTTTAATATTTCTTGATTTATAATGTTTAGAATGGAAATATGCCCATTCTCATGCAAACAAATTTTTTTATCTTGAATGGGCAGATGCTTTTTCTTATGTAACATCTAATCATAATGTGTGTGTTTAGGACTATAGGCCTTTGAGTCCTAGCCAAATATTAGTGTTGATTCAAGAGTTATTCATGAGAACGAGGGTCTTAAAAGCTCAAAATAATGGACTTGTGAACATATATAAACCTTAATGTTAAATTTTTAGAGGGACAAAATAGGTTGCAAATAGTTTTGGTGCATGGTTAAAAAAATTTGAACATGATTTTTGAATCTATGGTTGTGTATTTGGAAGGTAATATTAGATTTGATAAGAGTCTTTAGTCTTTGATGTATTTTTCTAATGAGACTACATTATAATAGAGTGAGGTTTTAAATTTTGAACAAATGATACAATCTTGTAGCAACAATTTTGAGTGTGTAATGCATTCTAACTTGTGATTTTGGTGAGAGATTTGATCAAGAAGTTGGTATATGTGAATGAGGAGGATATATATTGTAAGTATAGATCCCAAAGCATCTTAGAACACTGAGGCAGGGTATATTTGATCATTATTTGTTAAAAATAAATAATAAAAACTCCAAGAATATCCAAAATTTATCCTTTCTCTATATGTGAAAATAGTTATGTGTCTATAATCAACATCTAGGTAGAGACATGGTTTTGATTTGACATTTTATTTATTAACATGAGGTTGTAGAGTTTATGGAAGTTGTTTAATAGGATGATCTGTATGTTAATAGTCTCTAAATGCTAGCACAAATCTCCTAGTGATTGCAGGAATGAAAAAGGTAAAGAAATAATTAAGAAACACTATTTTTCCGTCTTGGGTTTGAAGAGACTTGGTAACCCTCGAGTTAGGGTTAGAGAAGATAAATATTGATTTTCTTAGGAACGGACCATTGAATTGGCTTAAAAATTTATCATTTTCCTATGAGTTATCTGTGATATTTTTCTATGATAGTTTACTACACCTAAAGGAATAGGGTAGTTATGAATAAAGTGCAAATGTTGCTAAGTGTTAAGGCATGATACTTATTGGTTAAGAAAAAGAAGATAAAGGCTGGTTAAAACCCTCATTATTTGACTTTGAAGTACCTTGGAGTGATTGTTAAGTGTGAAATATTACTTTAGAGAGGCTACAAGGACTTTAGCAAGTGTAGGAATTTGAAGTACCATTAAGATAGAGTACAAGGTACTAGTGATGTTATTTGTTTTTATGAGGGAGAAATTGATTTCTTGAAGGATTGGAAAAGGTGAGTAAATCCAATTTTGTACCTTGGATCAATTGTAAGTATGAATGTAACTAAGAAGTTGGTCTAAGACTCCTTGTCTTAAGGGGAGAGTGGTTGAGTTGAGATTGGAAGCCATATGAATTTTTGGTTGATGTTACATGAAGGGAGCTTAGAAACATGGTAAGCTAAAAAAACCAAGAAATTCTAGCCCTTAACCTAATATAGCAATCACCGAAGAAGAATATAGACAATAAGTAGATGATTCTCACATCCATTATAGAGGTTATAAAATGATTAAGTTCAAAATTATAAATATTACAATTTTTTTTTCTTGTATGAGAATGGGCTTGTTCCTATTATAAACATTCATGCACAAACAATACTCTCTATCTATAAAGGTTATGAGAATGCACAATATCCCATTCTAAAACAAGGTAAGGTTGTGAGAATGCAAAACTTACATTCTAAAACAAAGTAAATTTTATCTCTATTATGTATTTGATAATGAGATTTACATGAGATAAATTTTACTTTGTTTTATAATGGGAAGGTATCCACCTTGCAAGGGGAAAGGAAACCAGGTTATATTAATCATGAGAATAGTTTGAAACATTCATGCTTATGAACAGATTGATGTTTATAATAAATTTCCCGATATATTTTGCTTCACAAGCCAAAATAGTCCAATGAAAGAGATAGATCCCAAAAGTGAAAGAATAAACAATAATCAAACAAATAAATTTCTTACAATAACATCGTGGTGAAGACTACTAATCCCAATGAATTCATTGTCTTTGAAACCATTGAGAACTCCATTTAAACTTTGAAAACATTAATTGTCATTAATATTTTCACTGTTGTGTGGATAAGCTCACTCTCACTCTCCCTCAATTTGGATATGTTTTATAATAATATGTTTGTATGGTGGTCTAGATATGACTAATAATTTCCATGGTCTCATAAAAACAAACAATTTTACCTTGTATTAAATGGGCATATTCCCATTCTCATATACCAATCACAGAAGAAGAATATAGAGAAGAAGTTTTCCATTCTCACTTCCTTTATAGAGGTTTTAAAATGATTAAGTTCAATATTGCTTATATTGAATGGGCATATTCCCATTCTCATTTAACAATCATATAATATTTTTCTATAATTCCGATATGAGATTAGGAATTTTCCCATTCTCATATAGCAATCATATATTCTTCCTCTATGATTCTTATAGGAGAACATGCATCTGCACATTCAGTATAAGATTGAGCGTAATCATTTGAATACCTCTATAAAGTATATGATAATGGGAAATGTCCCTTCTAAAAATGATAACTACATAATACTTGATCCCTCTCGAGGGTATGTAGTGCAACACTTGGCTCCATCAGGGATAGTCCAGCCAATATAATACAATTATGAATAATTAAAGAGAACTACATAAGGAAAAATACAAGCTTGATCCCTAATGAAATGGTAAGTTTTGAAGAGTGCTAGACCTAGAGAAAAGTATTAATTGGCCAAGTAAAAGGTAGTATTTTAAGTCTTGGATCATTCTAACCTTTGTGATAGATTACAAGTGATTTAGGATTTGTATCAGACATCCAGATTATGTAACATCTCTCTCATACAAAAAAACAAATTTATCTTGAATGGGCATATTCCAGTTCTTATGTAACATCTATTCTTCTTCTATGATTCTTAAATGAGAACATGTATCCTCCTAGTTAATACAATATTGAACAAGTATTACAGTTATTAAGTGTGTGAGAATGGGAACTTCCTTTTATTTAATTTATAATGGACAACTATCCATTCTTTACAATTTTTATTTACATTTTAGGTTTTTATGTTCATTGGTAGAATCTGTTGTGACGTTAAAAACAATTATGAGTGGAGAATAAAGCACAATCAATGAGGTTAATCTATTAGAGAAAGATATTATTCCTGAAAAAATCATGATTCCATCCACCCAACAATAAGTTTCCCAATAAAGCATGCAATCGATGGTGATTAATACTTGAAGCTACATCAAACCCTACACTATCGATCATGATAACTGGCTCACAAACAGGTATCAAGTACTATTTAAGAATTGATAATTTTTTTACTTTTCAATATTAGTTGGAATCAATTTGATAAACATATCCTAATTACAATTATCATGTGCAGATACAACTGGAGAAAATATACAACCAACAAATATATGTAAAGAAATAGGTAAAAATATATTTGTGAAATATTTTTTATCATATTTGAAATATATCTAAGTTAATAATCAAGTTTTGATATATTTTTTTGGATTGCCTCCAAAGAAACATTTTTTTGTTCTTTAATTAGAAGGATTGTTAGTTCAAAAGCATACTTCTAAAAAGGCAAATACATTTCAATTGAACAACGAGAACATTCAACCACGAATGTTTATTTCCCAATTTCTAATTGTTGTATCTGGAGATTTTCATCACATATAATTTTATTCTACATTGGATACAGACGCCAATGTAAAAAATATAGCAACAAAATTTTTACACACAATTAAAGTGGATGTTCATCCTTTGTTTTGTTGGGGTATGGAGAATTGCGAAAAAAGGGAGACACATTTATTGAAAATTTGGAAACCATTTGAAAAACACTATAATTTACATACAAATGTAAAACTATGGTTGTAGTTAATGTAATCAAAAAGGATTTCCTGAAGGTAATATTTTGGTGTCTCCAAAGGTTTCTGATAAAGAATTTAAAAATATAAAGTGGCTTATATCAATGTTGTTTACATAACTAGCCTTAATAGGGGTTGTAGATGATGTAAGAGACGTCTTAAAGGAATGTTCTCTCTTTCGAAATCAATTGAACACATAAATATATAAAATTTTGTTTATTACAATTTTGTAGTTCTTTTTCCAATTTTACATATGATGTGATTATTATATAATGCTTATGATTTTATGACTATTTAATGTTCAAAATGTGCTTATTACAATTTTGTAGTTCTTTTTCACATTTTATCCATATGATGTGATTATTATATAATTATTAGGATGTTATTGATAGTTATTACCATTTAATGCTCAAAACTAGCCTTGATAGGTTTTGACAAAAAAGTATATCAATAAAATCAGATACTATAAACTATGATTTAATTTATTGAAAAAGAATTGTGTTATTGGTTTGTTTTTCAGATCTCGTTCCACATGGAAATAATTTATTGGTTTTGGGGGTAGAATAATTGATCTTTGGATTTTCATGGATTACTAAATTTATATCTCTTACCATACAACCAGATTTTACATATGCATGCTACCAATACTTCAGTCGTACATTTAGCCCTAAATTGTTAAGGATAGCACAATAACATTTTGATATTGGATTGTGGTTTACATACCTACATTCAAGAGAACAACATGCCTTCATTAAAAAAATTGACTGGCTAAGAACTATTGAATTCATTTTTTGTTGGGGAAAATGTAGTGTGAAATTAATAACAAATTTTTAAGATCAAAGAAGGGGAATATTGTGCTAGTTTACATAAAAATATGCAAAAGGTTCTCAACAAGTATATTCAAATATATGGAGAAGATAACATATTTTTCATAGGTGAAACAACATCTTTTATTCATGACATAAATGAGGTGATTTTATCTGGATTGCCTTCAAGCTTTAAATTTGATGGCACAATGCATTTTGATAGAACATTTCTCACAAACTTATGTACATGGTTAAATCATGCGGGGCCATACCCAAATTTTTCTGTCTTTGGAAATATTTAAAAGAACAATTACTGATCTTGATTGAGTTTACTTGATACTATTATATTGATTAATAAATATAAATAAATTGGTTTAATTTTATAGTCTATCTCATAACAATTCATTTATTACCTTCATTTTATGCAAAAATAATTGTAACTTGTATTTATCTCATAACAATACATTTCCTACCTTCATTTTATGCAAATAAAATCCATGTTATAATTAAACACTTGTCAATTTTTATTGATATCATAAATTAGATGTAAAATTACACACAAATATATATGATAAAAATATGTAAAATATACCACATGAAAATGTGCACAACCCCATAGTTAAAATAAATCACATTCAAAATTTACCCACAAGTATATGATTCGAGGTAGGTAAACAATGAAATTATAGGGTCTCAGAAGTTATCAAAAATTTGTTACTATTGGGTCAAATGGTATCATCATAATATATTTTAATTAATAGAGAAAAAAATTGTATGCAATGAACATATGCCCTTTCTCAAACATTAAATATAAAGTTGGAAAAGAATGAACATATGCCCGTTCTCAAAACATTAAATATACAGTTGGAAAAAAAAAAATGGAATACGTTATACATAATTTTTTTATCATGCATTACAAAGTTATAAATGTAAATCAAGAAAAATTAATACAATAAGTATTTCTTAATCTTACTAAAAATTGGAAGAGAATGAACATATGCTTGTTCTCAAATAATAAATATAAAGTTGGAATAGGTTATACATTAATTATTTATTATGCATTACAAATTTATAAATGTAAATTAATAAAAATCAATGAATGTAAATTAATACAATAAGTATTTCCTAATCTTACTAAAAATTTGGAAGAGAATGAACATATGCCCATTCTCAAACAATAAATATAAAGTTGGAATAGGTTATACATTAATTATTTATTATGCATTACAAAGTTATAAATATAAATTAATAAAAATAATGAATGTATTTTAATACAATAAGTATTTCCTAATCTTACTAAAAAATGTAAACCCCTAAAATTGAAATCCAACAAATATGATATATAATCATAAAAACCCTTTTTGGATTCCAATAATAGAAAAATCAAATTCCAATATTTGATATAAATAAAACCAACATAGATGATTTCAATATTTAATCTAGACTGTAATATGTCCAAATTTAACGAAATTATGGTTTCTAGGCCATCTTCAAAGTGGATAGCTTATATGTGCTAGATTTGTATATTGTAGTAATAATATAAGGACCTAACTAATTAGGTTCAAATTTTCCTTTCTTTATTGATATTTTTGGTTTTTTTTTAATGATTTTCTCTTATTACAAGGTCGCCAATTTCAAACTGTGTGGTTTTTATCCATTTGTTGTAGCTACGATGAAGTTTATTCTGATACACTTTTAAATGATTCAAGGCCTTAAGCTTATTTTCATCTATGAGGTGAAGTTCATCAAGATGAGATTGTCTTCATTCATATTCATTTATCAAATCTTTGAGGAATATATAGAGTGATGGGAGTTCAAACTCTAAGGGTCATACAACTTTATATCCATATATAACTAAAAAGGTGTTGCTCCTATTTGAGTATGGTAAGATATGTGTGATAGACCCACAGGGAAGGATAAACTTGTGTATGCCAATTGCAACCATGTTTGTTGACAATATTTTACCAAGATAGATTTGAGTGTCTTATTAGATGCTTCAACTTGGCATTTACACTGTGGATAGTTTTGTGTGGAACATTTGAGGTGAATATGAAAGAGTTGGCTAACTCTTTAAAAATTATATTTTTAAAAGATGTACCATTGTCATAAAAATGGAGGAAGGGACACCAAAATGACATATGAGATGATTAAATACGAACTTAGAGATATTAGTACCAATAACATAAGTGAGAGGCATGGCCTCTACCCATTTGTTAAAATATTCGGTTGTAGTGATAATGAATATATAGCCATTAGAGGATGTGGGTGTGATTTTTTCTATAAGGTTGAGACACCATTGGGAGAAAGGACAACGTGTGGTGATTACTTGAAGATATTGTGAAGGTGCATGAAATTGATTTCCATGTTGTTAGAACCAGATAATGCTTGACAAATTTATAGGCATCAGAATCCATAGTGGGCCAATAATAACCCACGCATAAAATATTTTTAGCTAAAACCATGCCACTTGTGTGTGCACTACATATACCAACATGTACCTCGAATAATTTTTGGTGTGCTTCATCTTGATTGAGAAATATTAGGAGAGTTCCATCATATCCTATTTGATATAAGATGTTAACAAGGATAGTGTAGTGTGGAGCATGTTGTGCTAAGGATCCTTTGTGTTGGGAATTCATTATAACAAGGAAAGTTTTATCGTGGATGAAGGTATAAATATCATAAAACAAATGGTTTTCAGAACCAAATATTTCACATATCATGGTTGAATGCTTATTTCACTAAATTGGGACTTGTCCCGGTCCCATTAGCTAAAAATATACTCAATATCGAATACAATATTGCTATTTTCATATTCCTAAATGTAAAATAGTGGAATTATCTCGCACTCCAAAATCGCACATATCGATTCCAATATCACATATATTGGAATCTAGAATCACATTTATTGGAATCCAAAATCACCTATATTGGAATTATATGTATTCCAAACTCCCACATATCAGAATCTAGAAAATCAAATATTGGAATCCATTATATGGGCTAGTGTCCACTAGCCATTATTTATGATTTGTTTTTTTAATATTGGTAAATAGTTTTTGAAAGGGACTATACCCTTGTGTACAAAAAGAAGGCCTAAAAGCCGGAATAAGAGAGAGGAGCAGAGAAGGCAGTAGCAAAGCACAAAAAGTTACAATGAAAAGAACAACGAAGCCCCTTAACAATGACTATACAATCGAGACTTAACAAAGAAAACAACGGCAAAAAAACAGCAAGCCTACGGCCCGAAGAAGCGTAATAAAAACAATAAGGACCAGCAAAAGTAGTCGGGACTACTTCTTGGCCGCTTGATCAATACTCATCTTTACTCTTTTCCAAGCATGATACATGCCCGGCGTGGTCATATGAGCAAGCATCCGTCTTATCAAGCTCCTCTCTGGTTCTTTTGCTCTCTTTCTCATTGCCCCAAAGTGTAGCCAGGACACCGCTAAGTTGTGAAACACTTCTTGCATGACCTTCGATGAACTCCTCGATGGCCCCAAGGCTGCAATATTATACTCATGCCTAGTCTTCATCTTCCCTAGGCGGGAGTCTAAGGAGGTCGAGTTTTTGTATATGTCATCAATCAAGCTGTGCCAATGCTCCCTTCCCCCTCAATGCTTTGTTTTCCTTTTTGCTTAGCAAGGTTTTTAACCTCATCCTTCACAATTTAAGCTCACCTCTAAGGCCTCCAATCTCCTAGAAGGGTTATCTGTTGGTGCCGCCTGAGGACCGGCACTACTAATGTTCGGCGAGATCACGAGCAATGTCCTCCAAAGGTTCAACCCTCTCGGCAGGTACTCAAGGTTGAGTCTCCTGAAGCCCCGTGACACGTTTAGAGGTAGAGACAGGGTGGGTGGTAGGGGCAGCAATAGGAGGAAAAGAAGGAGAAGCATGAGCAGCCGGCATGGGGTAGCGACCAAGAAGGGGGCAAAGGCCGAGGGCAGCGGGGAGACAGGGGCGGCAGCAGCGAACCCAACAAAGCCGGGCCGGGAGAGGAAGGGAGACCGGGGAACTTAACAAGGCAAGTCTTGTGAATAAGCAAAATAAGCCCTTGGTGTAAGGGAACCGCCGGGTATGCTTCGAACTCCAAAATGGAGCGTTCAAGAGAATTTAACAGATAGTGAGGGAAGCAAACCAACCTACTCCTACGAAAGTGATTCAAAAAGACAAGGTGATTTGTTATGTGTAGAACATGTTTTTGTTTTATAAGTGCTAGCGAACACATGACATTATTTATGCTATGTTATGTACATATCATGTTTTTTTATAAGGGCTAGTAGCCGTTAGGAATTATTTATGGTTTGTCTTAGTGAATCTCCAAAAATAATTTCCCTCGAATTTGGTTTTTGATCAAATATCATCCGAACATCTTCTCTTGTCCTTTAATGGTTGCAACAAATGCCACAACATGGTGTTAAATTTGACACTCGTTTAGACATTTTTTAATCATTTTTATCCGTAAAATAGTTGTAAATATTTAAAATAATCATCACATATGACTTGCATATTTTAGATATGACCACCAATTTTTATAGATTATTTATATATTAATTATATTAAAAATATTTAAAAACAATCAAGTATATATAGTATAATTTAATATTTATTTTATGAACACTGTAACAAAAAAATATTTTACAAATTGTCAAGGAAAGTTTTTCGATAATTCACCACATAAGAAGTTATTCAACCATAATGTCATCTTATAATAACTGAAAATATAAATCCTCCCAACTTATATTTCGACAATATCAACATTATAGAATAGAGTTACGCAAAGATACATTCATAATAACATATGAATGTATATATTATTTTTGTAATGTTAAGCATTACAATCATAACAACATTCTGAATTGATAAATAGTCATTTAACATTTTCTTGCTCCAAGTATTTGATTGCCTCTACCACATTCAATTCCCGAGACACTATTTGTGATATTTTTTTGTATAAATTGACCATCAACTAATTATCTTTTGTACAATATTTGCATCTGATTTTTATACCCACCATAAAATTTTCGGGAGGGTTTCCTTTGCTCCTAATGTAATACACAGAGTATTTTCAAAGTATGTGAACAATTGTTTCTAATCCAAACCTTTTCTATGTCTCTTATTTCTATTCCCTCGACTATATTCCAATGTTCCTTTCCCAAGTGAGTGTTGCATTCAATACGATAGATATTTTTTTATTAAATCTCGATGATATCTTTTTAACATCAGCAGAAATGAGAGTGTTGGACTAGATTCCCATTTCACAGTATGGTGATAATAATTTTATAAATTCTTATAGGCCACCTCATAGGTTGACAAATTTCATACCAAACCTAAATGACATCTTCCTATTGTATATTTTATTAATCCCATATGAAATGTCCTCCATATCCAAAAAAATTAAATAACTCTTATCGCTACCTGCAGAGAAGTAAACAAATTTTATTTTCTTCGGCCACATATCAATTACAACCAATTGAAATAAACAACATTTTAGCTAACAATTATGGATTGAGATTGTAGCTTGGATTACACCGCCTTTACACACTTTCTGGATCCATTGATCCAAGAGATATTTCAAATAAAAAATCATCAATTCATAATCTATTTCTTACTATTCAAAATGTGAGCATAATGTATTTGAAATAAACATTAATCAATTCATAATTGATTTCATGTTTTGACAAAATTAACTAGATAAACATAGTGGTTTCTATGGTGATATGGTAAGTACAATATCAATAATTATATGTCTTATAATTCAAATTTAGCATCCGTTAATCTACTCTTATATTCATCGAAAAACCCTTCGACGGAGAACATTCCTTAGCTATTCTTTGAGGACTTGTGACCGCTAGGCTATGCCATCATCGTGGCCAAACTACACTTAGCTAGAAAACCTTTAATGAGGTTATCTAAGTGCTTATTTATATACATAGGATCTGGATCAAGCCGTATGTAGTTCTCATTATGATGATGTTGAAGCAAAAACAACGTTAATTCAATGTAAGTAGTCAATATGCAGTAGTGAATTGGTGAAACATTGTAGATAGTATACGATTGCAAATCAATGAGATATTGATGAATGTAAGGTTTTTAGTCAAACCAGCTTTTGTATTGAATGTGGATGCCTATATTTTTCTAAGCTCTATATAGTTCTTTTAAATTGTTATAGTAGCGTCCAAATGGATTTCCTTAAAAAAATTCTTCGACCCTAAGCTAAGAAGAATGGAGAGTAAATATCTCTCAACACCTTATCTTATTATGGAGAAGCACATACAATTTATAGGAGAAATAGTAAACAACATTCCCCTAAACTGGAGGAGGAAGAGATAAACAAAGATGAGAGAATAATGGAATACAACAATGAGAGAGAATAAAGGGATAATATAAAACAAACACACCTAAAAATATAAAATATGCTACATATGCCAACATTCCCCCCTTATTACATTATTCTTGCAAATGTGATCTCTGAAGAGATCAAATTTAACTTTTCCAAGAGCCTTGGTGAGAATATCAGCTACTTGTGCTTCTATAGGATAGTATTGGAGCTGAATATGATGGTTCAAGACATGCTCTCGAATGAAATGACAATCAATTTCAATATGTTTCATTTGTTCATGAAATATTGGATTTTACATGAGCTTCAACACACTTTGATTATCGTAATAGAGAACAGGTGATTATTTTTAAGGAATTCCCATGTCATCCAAAATGCAATGTAACCATATCACTTCACACACAGCTCCTCGTGCGGTGTGATATTATACCTCTGTGGATGAAATAGAAACAACATTATACTTCTTGCTTATCCACAGATAGGTCTAGATCCGAGATGAAATATATATCCTGTAGTTGACTTCTTGTCATCAATAGATCCGGCGTGGTCCGAGTCAACATATCCTGTAAGAAGAATTGATCATTCTTCTTATATTCCATACCATAATCAAATGTTCCTTAGACATATCTCAATACATGCTTTGTTGTTGTCCAGTGACATTGCTTTGGCTCCTGCATGAACCTAGAAAGATAGTTGACGGAAAAGCATAGATCTAGTCTGGTATATGTCAAGTAGATGAGCCCTCCAATAAGTTTCCTATAGAGTGTAGCATCTACTTGAGGTGAGTCCTAGAATCTTGAAAGTTGTAAGCCTTTTTCCATGGGAGTGGATATAGGTTTACAATCAGACATTCTATACTTTTCTAGGAGTGTCTTGGCATACTTTATCTAGGAGACAAAAATGTGATGCTCCTTTTTCCATATTTCCAAGCCAAGATAGTAATGTAGTAGCCCCAAATATGTCATGTTGAAGGTTCTTTTGAGATCATTCTTCACAATATCAACCTAATCTTCTAAACTGCTAGTGATCACAAGATCATCTACATATACAACAAGAATGACAATTTCCTTTCCTACCTTCTTTATATACAAATTTGAATATGAGGGGCTACGAGTGAACCCATGCTACAAAAGGTGATCGTCGATCTTGATATACCATGCCCTTAGAGCTTGTTTCAGTCCATACAATGATTTGATGAGATGACATACCTTCTTAGGATGCTCTTCATCAACAAATCCTTCAGGTTGGGTCATGTACACTTCTTCTTTTAGATCACCATTTAGGAAAGCACTCTTGATGTCCATCTGTTGAAGTCTCCATCCTTTTTGTGCTACTAGTGCACAAACAACTCTGATGGTCTTGATCTTCATAGTGGGTGCAAAGGTTTCTTCATAGTTGATGCCCTCTTTCTGAGCATATCCTTTTTCTACAAGACGTGCTTTATGTTTGTCGATGGATCCGTCTACCTTATATTTTGTCTTGAAAACCCATTTGCAGCCTATGGGTTTCTTTCCTGTAGGTAGATCGACAAGTTCCCATGTCTCGATTTTTCATAAGTGAGTCATATTTTGTATCCATGGCTTCCTTCCACTGAGGTTGACTAAGTGCTTCACAAACATTTTCTGGCTCGGAGCTATTAATCAATGAACTCATGAGTGCAAATTTTACCTCATTTCTTGTTTGACTCCTTGTTTTGACTCGGATGATGTATCTAGGAGTTGTTGCAAATGTGAGTCCTTGATGGTGCTTTGTACCCACTTCGATGAGAACTTGGCTTCTTTTGAGAAGAAATGCTGTGTCATTTTTGTGTGGATTGATGTGGAGTCACATTCTCCAGTTCTCCAAGGTCAACAAATATCTCTCTGGCAGCATTTATTTTCTCTAAGTAGTCTCCTCTAGTTGTTCATCTAATTCAGAGACTAGTCGGTGAGAGGTGGTTGGTAATGGTTCTTTTGATGTCACTATAGAGTCAAAGGATGACTCATCACAAACCACATCCCGACTCTCGTATATTTTCTTTGTCTTAGGATCCATGAGATGATATGCCTTCAAGGTAGTGTTGTAGCCAAGTAGGATACATGGGAGTGTCTTTGGCTCAACCTTCTTTCTCTTCTGAGATGGGACATGCATGTATGTTGTGCAACCAAATACTCACAAATGAGAAATTGATGGCTTTCTACCACTCCATACCTCTTCTGGCGTTTTATTTTGTAGAATATTTTTTAGTGCCCTGTTGAGAAGATATATAGTTGTTTATACTACTTCAGCCCAATAGCATTCTTCTAGCTTTGCTTGTTGTTAGCATGCAATGAGCCATCTCCATCACTATGTGTGATTGTGTTGCTCAACAATGCCATTTTGTTGAGGTGTGTAGGGAGCAGTTAGGTTCTGCTTAATGCCTTGTTGGTTCAAGAATGCCAAGAACTTATTTGATGTGAATTCCCCCCTCGATCTAAGTGAAGTAGAAGAAGTGGTTGTCCAGTCTCTTTCACAACACGATGATAGAAGTTTTAGAAATGTTGAAGAGCCTCACTTTTCTTCTTCAGGAAAAACACCCACATCTTGTGGGAGTGGTCATCCACGAATAGTTGAAAGTACTTATATCCTGAAAAAATTAAGTAGGTAGAGGGTCATTCAGATTGGTATGAACTACCTCCAGATGCTTCTTGGCATGGAAGGTGCTTTCCTGAAATGGATCCTGTGTTGTTTTCTTGCAAGATAACCAGGCACAAAGGCAAGGAACTAGACAATTTGGGTAGTCCATGAACCATTGCTTTTGAACTCATCTGATGCAATGAACTAGCTGAAAAGTGTCCATATCTAAAATGCCAAAGTGCAATAGATTGTACTATTGATGCAGATAAAGCTATTGCAGAAGATGAAACAATATCTAAAGAAAATAACTTATCTTTTAGAAATTCTCTAGCAATAATCTTACCTTGTCGCGAGATCAAACATGATTTGATGCCATTTTGGACAAGAAATTCTACCTTCAGGTGATGATTCAATAGTTGAGTCACTGACAGAGGTTGCTTAGTCAATCTAGGAACATATAGTACCTTTGTAAGCATACATTTTTGTGGTCCTAGAGGAATGGTGACTCTTCCTATTCCTTCTACAACATACTCTTTGTCATCGGCTATCCAAACCCGATCACCAGTGGGTTGTTCGTCTAGTGAATCAAACAATGCCTTGTCACCTGACATGTGCTTACTTGCACCAAATTCTATCAGCCAGACTCTCTTCGTGGGTTGTGAAGTTCTAAGAGATGAGCACAAGGTTCTTACTAGAATGGGCTCCTTCTGAGGTCTCCTCATCATATTCATTATCTTGTTTGGGATGCGAGATGTCCCTGTGCTTTCTTAAGTGAGGATGTCATTTGGAATTTTGAAAATCTTCACACCTTGATGTGCTTGTTTGACTTGAAGACCCTTGTTTCAAGCTATTGTACCAATAATGATTTGTGTCGTGAGTGTTGGATCTACAAATGTGACACCACCTCTTTGACTTTTGATCTTTCTACTATTGTTTTGGTTGCACTTGATTTGTCTTCTCTGGGGACCCTTTCAATTCTTTTAGCCATGGTATGGCTTTGAGAATAGGGATTTATCCTTAAGAATCCTCTTGGGATGAATTGATGGCCTCTTCCTACTGCAGAAAAAATTCACAAGTTCTTTGAATGCCACTATTTGTTTAGATACATTCAGTGTCGTAACGAACACTTGGAATTGAGAAGGGAGTGCTCTCAAGGTGATCGGTACGAGAATTTTTTTCATCCACTATTTCACCGAGTGCTAATAACTCCGATTATAGCTTAGCCATGCAACGTAAGAACTCCTCAACTTTCTCATCTGACCCCATAGAGAGGGTGTGCAACTTTGACTAAAGATGGAGGATCTTAGTCTGATTTTTGGCTTCATAAATTGTTTCCAACTTGTCCTAAGCCTCCTTTGGTTTCTCCACATTTCAAACATGCATTTGCACATCATCACTAATACTGAGCATTATCAACATCAAGGATTTGGCACTAGCCATTTCATACTTTATTAATTCATTAGGGGCTATGGGAGCTGGTCACAGATCCAGTCACAATGCCCCATAATCCTTCAAACTGAAGGATTTTCCTCATTTTTGTTTTCCAGGCCACAAAATTGGGCCCTTTAAGTAACTAGCATTGGAAAGAAGCAACTTCGGAAACATCGTAATAATAATAAAATAATTATTATTTATTTATTCAAGAGTTATTACAACTTTTACTCATTGATGAAAAGTACTAGGCTCGTAGATGCTCTCGATACTCGAAATCTTTGAGATATGGTGACACTTGGTGGGGTGTTCTTCTTTGTCTTCACATTCGGAATCATAATTGACTTCTAACTCTTCCCAAACTCACTTTGCTTGGCAAATTGATTCGAAAAGGAAATATTCAAGAAGTCCTCATCGAACTAGCTCATGTGAAAGACTAGATTTCTAGTGTTCCAAAGCTCATTTAGCAAAACAAAGTAGAACCCGGAGCTCTCATGAGCTTCTTCACAGTGTTATCTAGCTAGTGAGTTGATGTTGCGGCTTTCAACAGTCTCGATCATTTCGTTTACACTTGACATTCAGTTTTTCTTTAAGAGACTCCACGGTTCTTCTCTGGGTAGTCTTTTTTAAAATTATTTTAAGAGACTTTCAGGCTTTCACTAAGCCAAATTCTCTTCTCTTCTGTGTTTCACACAGTGATGAATGGATTTTATGCAGAGAAGAATCACCTTTTTCACACAACAAACTCTTGTCCTTTTCATGCAACTTCAATGCTTTCTCACGTAGTCTCTCCTTTCTTCACGTAGAGGTAGTTTGAGAGGTTTGTCTACCAGTTACCAGTCATAGGAGAATAGAAAAAATACTCCAGTATGTCTCTTGTCCACATAGAGTGCTTTGGAAATTTTATCTCAAGTGCATACGCTGTGGGATTGGAAGATATCAATGTTGTGGTTCAACGAATATCCAGCTTCCTGGTGCACTTCCAACATTCACATACATAGACGTTGTAGTGAAGGTGACTCGATTTGTCACACCTGTATTTGAGGTTTTGAGAAATTCCTTTGAGAAAATATTTTAATAAATTCCACGCAAAAATTGTTTGGAATTTTCTACAGCAAATAAGACAAAATATTCTTCCACGCAATAGGTGGATTCTTCCACACAACTCCACATAGGTTGAAGGCTTCAATCACCACGCATCTCCTCTTCACGCAGGCATAAAGGCTTCACCCAACAGTAGGAGAGAAGAGACTCTTCCTCCACGCAACTTCCACGCTGACCATACCAAGCACACATGCCAAAGATATTAATGCTCTGATACCAAAATATTAGAAACAAATATTGCAGAAGAATAATGGAGAGTAAATATCTCTCAACACCTTATCTTATTATGGAGAAGCACGTATAATTTATAGGAGAAATAGTAAACAACATTCCCCTAAACTGGAGGAGGAAGAGATAAACAAAGATGAGAGAATAATGGAATACAACAGTTAAGAGAGAATAAAGGGATAATATAAAACAAACACACCTAAAAATATAAACTATGCTACGTATGGAAATTAAATATAGAGATGATTAAAATTATTTTTAAAATGATTGAAATTAAATCACCATGTTGAATTGGTTGTGTAGCGTCACGGTGAAACAGTTGTACATCAACTTTTATAACTTTGTGGTTGTTTGCATAAACAATAATTGTATAAGTACCATATTTAGGTTAAAATCCATTAAAAAAATTACTTGTTGAAGTGGTTTTTGGAGGCAAACCTTTCTTCATATGAGAATAGTAATGTTTCAGAGATGAACCTTGTTGAAGTTATTTTTGGAGAGTGACACTGCCTCCATAAAGCAATAGTACTAGAGAGTTTACAAAACAACATCAAGTGAACATATCAGATTAGAAATCATAGGATATTTCGCAAAGAAAAGGATGGATGTATCCTTGTAGGCCAATTTTTCTTGCAATTACCAATTTTTTTGGTTGTTTCTCCATCCAATCCATAGTGACCTCTTATTTATAATCATCGTTATTTTCATAATTGTGCACACAAGATATTGTGTACATAAGGCAAAAAATTTTGAATATCCCATTGCTATCGTGGATTCTCAGTAGCATCCATCCAAAACCGATATTCCAATGTCTTAAAAATTTTCCATGTATCTTTATACGGTGTCTCTCAACATTTTTGAATAACCAGTTGGTATTAGAACAATAATAATACAATCCAACACACTAGTTCTGATAACTATTAGAAGATCCATTATGACATCAGAAGAAATATCGCTGGCCAAATTGAAAAAATCAATGATCACACATTCGGCATTACAAGGATTAGTCAAAGGAATAGCTGATAAAGATAATGAAAGCTAGAATGGATATGCACATTTACAAGAAAAGTTATCTGAGACTTTCACCCTTGCTGGTATATTTCCTTCCAGTGACATCACATAGTTTTATAATATTTTCTAAGCCACAACGGAAAGAAATTCTTCCACCTCATGATATTTTTTCCATTTTTCCATTTTTCTCCAATATGGGAATCATATTTTATTTTTCCATTGCTCTCTTCACCCAACAAAGATGCAAAAAGCTGGTGGTAGTGTGATTCATGCAATTTAAATTTTTGATTACATTGGATTCACTATAGGATTACAATACAATATTTTTTTTAATATTGGTAAATAGTTTTTTGAAAGGGACTATACCCTTGTGTACAAAAAGGAGGCCTAAAAGCCTGAATAAGAGAGAGGAGTAGAGAAGCTGTATCAAAGCACAAAAGTTACAGCAAAGAACACCGAAGCCTAGAAACAGCAACACAAACGAGACTTAACAGCAAAACAACGGCAACAAAACCAGCAAGCCTACGGCCAAGAAGCGGTAGTAAAAAGGGACTACTTCTTGGCGCTTGATCAATACTCATCTTTACTTTTTTCCAAGCATGGTACATACCCAGCGTGGTCATATGAGCAGCATCCGTCTTATCGAGCTCCTCTCTGGTTCTTTTACTCTCTTTCTCATTGCCCCAAAGAGTCATCGGGACACCGCTGAGTTGCGAAACACTTCTTGCATGTCCTTCGATGAATTCCTCTATGGCCCCGAATGCTGCAATATTATACTCATGCCTAGTCTTCGTTTTCCCAAGGAGTCAAGGGAGGTCGAGTTTTTGTATATTTCATCAAGTGGCTGCTATTGCCAATGCTCCCTTCTCCTCAATGCTTTTTTTTGCCTTTTTGCTTAGCAAGATTTTTTACCTCATCCTTCAAAGAATTTAAGCTCACCTCTAAGGCCTCCAATCTTCTAGAAGGGTTATCCGTTGGTGCCGCCTGGGACCGGCACTACTAATGTTCAGCAGATCACGAGCAATGTCATCCAAAGGTTCATCCCCCTCAGCAGTAGACTCAAGGTTGAGTCTCCTAGAAGCCCTGGTGACACGTTTAGAAGTAGAGACAGTGTGGGTGGCAGGGGCAACAGCAGGAGGAAAAGAAGGAGAAGCATGAGCAGCCTGCATGGGGGCATCAGCACCGGAGGCGGGGGCAGCAGCAGGGACAGCAGGGGAGACAGGACTGGCAGCAACAGAGCCCAAAGCCGGGCCGGGAGAGGAAGGGAGACCGGGGAATTTAATAAGGCAGTGCTTGTGAATAAGCAGAATAAGCCCTTGGTGAAGGGGAACCGCCCGGGTATGCTTCTGGAACTCCAAAATGGAGCGCTCAAGAGAGTTTAACAGATAGTGGGGAAAGCAAACCAACCTACTCCTACGAAAGTGATTCAAAAAGACAAGGTGCTTGGCAGGGACAGTAACAAACCTGCCTTCCAAGGATATGTAGCGAATCATCATGCGGGTGACTTCATCATACGGAGAAGGAATTGAATTAACAAGCAGACCCGCGGTGTTGAATATAAGCTTCTCCTCCTCCTCCACAAATCTTCTCTCTTCAGCCTCTTTGATAACCCTCTTGTTGAAGAAGCGGTATCCTTCCAAGTGAGGCGAGGCGCTTTATGAGTTCGTCATTAATAAGAATCTTACGCCCTCCATAGTCGACCATCCTCTCATTCCAATCCTTGCAAAGCGAATGCAGAGATGCTTTGATCATGCCCTTGCACTCTCTCCACAAAGTTGGTGAATCCGCCAATACTAAGAATGTTCCAGAGCTCAAGTGTTATCTTTCCAAATGGGTCTCGCACACGGCTCAATCTCAGGAGGCCCTCCCATCTTCACAAGGATGTCTTTGGTTACAACAATTTTCAAAATACCTTTGGGCGTTGAGAGTGATTCGTTTCTCGCCGTTGCGGGTCGCATAAAAATGGGAACTGTAGCCGTTGGTCCTCCCACGAACGGCTGTAGGATTGCCGATCTGAGTCTGCGTGAAGTCGCGCGTGAAAACCCTTATCCTGTCAGCTTTCACCTTGTAGTTATCTTCGGTTTTCGCGGAGCTTGGCAACCGAATATCAACAGCTATTGTACTTCCCGCGTGCGCTGTTTTTAAATTTAGACGGCTCCACTTGAAGTTCCTAAACAAAATCTTGCCATCATTTGGAGTAGATATCATATGCCACGCCAAATAAACTAAAACAGCACCTGTGGAAGAATTTATGGATTTCCTCCAAAGATTAAAGCATATCTTTAGAGATTGTTTGCGTGTGAAGGTCCGCATGTATGCTGTTGTGAAGCTGATTAGGGATACTATCATTATCCCAAATAGTGAAATTTATATTAATGCCATAATTGGCCATTGCATCGGCCAGCTTGTTACCTTCCCTGTAAGTATGTATGATTCTGATGCTGTTGAAGGTATGACTGATGCTTATGGACTCAGAGATAAAATCTTTGATATTCCAGCTAGGAGAAGAGGACTGATTAAGCAGATTAATAATATTAAGGGAGTCCCCTTCAACAATGAGGTTCTGGATATTTTGGGCCCGAGCAACTCTCAAACCCCAGAGAACAGATAAAGCTTCTGCAAAATGATTGGTTTGGATTCCCATTTTTCCAGCATATGCAACAATCAAATTACCTTTATGGTCCCGTATTGCTCCTCCTCCAAAGTAAATGCTCCAATACAATATTATATGTATGCTTATTTCTCAAATAATGTATAACTTTTTCTCTCATTTTTGTCTCCTTTTATTCTCTAGCAGAAGAATCAAATATCTCTCCTATTACACTAGCCTCAAAAGACCTAGTTGATTTAGTATTCCTTTTCAACCCATGTGTAATTTTGATTTAGATGGTTCTATCTCCAATTTAGTAAAATATGTTCGCCTCGGCATAGTAAAGAACTGGCATGTTTTGGAGGTGAAAGAAAACCTTTTCTATGCAAAAATGACAAAAGAAAGATGTTTTCTCCTTTCTATACAATTTTACGAATATTGTAAATATACTATTTTTAATGTCTTTTGCATTTAAACATCCATTTTTTCATAATTTGTTAAAATCCCCAAATTCCAACCATATTTTGAATAGGAATATGGTCATTGTTTTATGGTGGCATGCATTTCCCATTTTTTGAACAAATAAACATCCAACTCCATATCCAGAATAAGACACTTATTGTTTTCAAAGTCAAAGTGTTCCACTTGGACACATAGTGTCCCCAAATCAATAACTTGTGATGATATAATAATACCAAATTCATTGTGATTGTCATCTATAAAAAAACCACGGTCGACGTGGTAGTTTTTCAAATGAATTAAGTTCCACAAACCATTCATTGTCTCTTTTCTTCTAACAAATATTGCCTATGATGAATGAAATTGTTTTGAATAGAGCGTGAACAATGGAAGACATTTTACCTATATTTAGGGTAAAATACATCAATAATTAGGTCATTTATGAACTTTAAAGTGTTTTTCTCACATTTTTCTATTAAGGAATTTAAATAGTACCCTAGCAGACACCAACTTCTAGAGTTCTTTACTATGTATCATAACAGAGTAATTAACTTAATGGTTAGCGACCACTAGGCTTCAATAGGACATCTTATGTATCATTCAACTGGTTATAGTAATTCATATTTTGTGGATCAAATCAATAATAACAGAATTATTCTAAAATTATGAAATCTAATTATGATGCATTGAAAGATACAAAACCATTTGCACCTTTTGAAAGTATTACATATGAGCCAGAAAAGCCATAACATTATATAGATGGCATGATAGGAACGTTAAAAAATACACACTTTAGTGGAAGATAGACTTCTAGTCAACATATAAAAGAACATCCTAAAACAATTTTAAATCCATTTATACCTTTTTAATGATAAACCGTAGAGAACATTAAGATGCAATTTTTGTATTTTGAAGAGAGGTTTCCATAACTTGGGATTTTTTACAATACTATGTGATTTATGTGTATACCGGTCATACTTTGTAGTAGTGAGGATTAGATTCCTGTAACATGATTAATGATCATGTTTAAAGTATAGAAGTCGGAAGATATAATGTTTTGTATTTTGAGGAGAGTATTTGAGAAACAAATCACATTAATGGAGTTGGTGATATCTCATTATTTTTTGTTATATAAGACAATGTGAAATATATGTTTATCATACATACTTAATTCATTATGTCTAAATGTCTATAACTACTCTAATTATGATATTTTAAGTGTAGCACTTGGTGGGAAATTCCACAACAATCTATAAAAAAAAACGGGAAGGATTACACTTTTCCTAAATGTAAGTATGACCCTCTACACAGATAGATGTTTTTGTGGAAACAATGCTCTCTATAAGGTCATGGTGGGTTAAACCTATTTGAGAAAATATTTGATTATTAACAAAAAAATTTAGTACCACTACAACAAGGGTCTATTCTCTCTTACTCTGACTATAAGTTAGATTTAAAATACTAATGGAATAAATTTATTCCAAATTGTTCAAACTTATGTTAACTTATTCATAGTGTTAGTCTTCTTAGGCTGTAAATATATACTTTATCTCGTATACTTTTGGCTCATATACATGGAAAAAACAAGTGCTACACTATAAATCCTTGAATATGAATCAATCCATATGTATTCTCCATAAAATATATTGTTTGTAACATGTAATTCAAAACCTTTTGTATCATAAAAATATTTTACCTAATGCTTAGTTTTATTCATTATTGAAAGAAATGGCATAGCGGATGATAGTTTTAAAAATTTCTTTTATTGGAAATTGAGGTAAAATAATAAATCATGACCTACTTGAGGAGTCGCAAGGCTCCTACCATTACGGTCATTGTAAACACTGTATGTACAACTTTGAATCGCTAGTGTTTTTCATTGATTATAATTATATCATGTTGGTTGGAAGATACTTGGGGAGAAAATAGTTGCATTGCATACCATATAGAAGGATCAAGCCTTACATATTTCCCATAAGGTGTATTGTTTGAAACACATAATTCACATCGGATCTTTTAGGAGAAAATGCTTAGAGAACGCTAAGCATTTTTTCCTTAATAAAAGTAAGGGCATAGTGGATGCTTAGGTTCAACAATTTAATAATTTGAAAAAAGTTAAAATAAAAGATAATTTTATAGTTTAGCGGTTACTAGGCTCCCACCATTACTACCAATCATTATAAATACCATACAATATAGCTTTAGGTCGAATCTGTCTATTTTTTATTGAATATTTAAACAATTTTTATAGGAGCTCGAACCTAGGGATTAGAGAGATCCCACCCAAGAACAACATAGAACATATCATAAACCATCCAAACCAAACCAAAATAACAAAACACCTACAAGCTTGTAGGGAGACAAGAATACCAAACGCCACACCGACACCACTAGAAAAAAACCTAAGACCTAAACCAAACATAGAAGAAAAATTAAACCAAAGAAATAGGTAGGCAAGGAACAACCAACTTCCTACCTCCCAAATTCTCCCCTTCATGAGTCATCTAAAGGAGGAATTTATAGGTAAAAATAAGCTTGCGATAAAGCCCCGTAATACTTACATACTATGTTAAGAACAACACCGAGAGAACTTGGAGATCCAATTTCTCAAGATGTTTCCCTTCAGAGAGCCCATTTGCATGGGTAGTATACACCTATTCAGTAAATTTCATTAAGACCACAATCCTAGCCAATAGCTCCGCTATCACTTATCGCACCTCTTGCAAAGCTTTGTCCATCCCGAACCGAGTCAAGAAAAGGATGAGCTCTACCAAATTCCTCTAGCACTTCCACAAAGTTAGCTCGGTGCATGGGTTTAATGAAATGCATCACTATCACCCTAACCTCCTCAATATTATACCTCACTAAAAAAAACCGAGACATGAACCAGGAAACCACCTCAAATTTAACATGAGAATGCACTAACTCTGCTAGATATTCCGCCCCCAGAATGTGAGTAATTTCTTCCTAAAAATTTAGACTAAGCCTAGAAAATAATCCATAGGTGAGCCTATGAAACCTCCCCGTGAAAGGCCATCTCCCTCTTCTCTCTATCCAAGAACAATAGTGGTAGATCCTGAACTCCCATGGAAAATTGGAATGAAACCACCACCGTCACAGCCACCAAGTAGAGATTAGATGTAAACAACTTGCACCACCTCAAATTAATGAGCCTCGGGATCCCTTCCCGAGAAATAATTTCTTCCAAATCCTCCCATTCACACACAAGCTCGAACAACGAAACCCAATAACAAAATTTGGCATGCTCATTTTTATTCAATGAAAGACCCATAAATCCTTAAGCAATTTTCCTCGATCGAACCTTAAAAACAAACAAATACCCAATACACTAAAACTCAATAAAACATACCCAAAACAAAATCACTTCATGTCAATCAATCCTCTGAAATCTCCACCTCTCCTTCATCGATCTCTAATTGTAAATCCTTGGGATCCTTGTCATCGATAATGCACCCAATAAAAACATACGTAACCAAAATTTCCTTCATAGTTCCTACAAGATGTTTTTCCATGGATCGGGGCTTTGTGACCTTCGCAATTTCAATAACCTTGTCAGACGAGATGTTCTGGTATGTTTAATATCTTTTTCTTTTTCTTATCACGTTCAGGTTCCTTTAGGGATTTAATCACCAAGGCACTTGCGTTGGGAACAATGGTAAGTTTGGCTTGATGATTTTGTACAATGAGTTTCATGGTAACCCTCAAACCCTTTCAATCTCTTGTAGTCTCCTTTTCAATGTCTTCTCCAAATTTTTCAAAGGTGAAAGACCCAAAGGATAAAATTTTAGGGGCCAATGAAGAGGCCACTACAACTTCTCCTCCACACATGGATGAACATCTCCGCAACTGACCTTTGATATGGGTCAAATTTACTAAAAGGTAAGACTAGGAAAACCCTATGTCTCTATCTCGTACTTGGACATAGGCTTGTTCTCTTTTATTTTATTTTTTAAGTAATATATGTTGTTATTTCTTAGAGTGATTAAGGTACAATATTAATGGTATGTAATGTTTTTTTCCTATGTTTTTATTTCTTAGAGTGATTAAGGTACATGAAGGATCAAGCGTTATGTAGTTCCCATAAGGTATATTGTTTGAAACACATAATTCACATCAGATCTTATGAGAGAAAATACTTAGCGAATTCTAAGAATTGTTTCCTTATCGAAAGTAAGGGCATGGTGGATGCTAGGTTCAACATTTTAATAATTTGAAGACATCGATAAAATAAAAGATCATGCTCTACTTTAGTGGTTACTACACTCCCACCATTACTACCTATCCTTATAAATACCATATATATATAGCTTTGGGTCACTATTGTGTTTTCATATATTATGTAGTAATCTCAAAACTTATTGTTTGTAACATATAATTCACATCTGTTTTACAAGAGAAAATTCTTAGCGACCGCTAAGTTTTTGTACATATTGAGTGGAATGACATAACTATATGAATTTATTGGTATGCTTAGCAATCACCAAGCTCCTACCTATTCCTCTTATCAATATAAACACTATCTTTAAGGTATTTTGTTATAAACACATTATTCACATCAGATCTTGTGGGAGAAAATGCTTAGCGAATGCTAAGCATTTTTTCCTTATTGAAAGTAAGTGCATAGTGGATGTTAGGTTCAACAGTTTAATAATTTGAAAGCAACGATAAAATAAAAGATCATGCTCTAGTTTAGCGGTTGCTAGGCTTCCACCATTACTACCAGTCATTATAAATACCATACATATATAGCTTTGGGTCGCTACTGTGTTTTCATCTATTATGTAGTACTCACAAGACTTATTGTTTGTATCATATAATTCACATTTGTTATTACTAGAGAAAATTCTTAGCGACCACTAAGATTTTGTACATATTGAGTGGAACACCATAACCTATTGAATTGAATGGTATAGCTTAGCGGTCACTAGGATCCTACCTTTACCTCATATCAATATATACACTATCTTTAAAGTTTTGTATCGATAGACTTAATATGTAGTTCCCATAAGATACATAGTTTTCAACTCATATTTTATCTTGTTTACAATAAAAAAATTCTTAACGACCACTAAGATCCTTTACTTATTGAAAAAAATGGCATATCAAACCCTAGGCTCAAAAGTTTCTTATTTTGAAAGTAGACATAAAATAATAAATCATAGTTTAGCTTTAGCAGATGCTAGTCTCCTACCTTTACCTTTTCTCATTTTAAACAATATCGTAAAGTTATGCTTCGCTAGGCTTTGTATGTAGTTTCCATAAGATACATGGTTTTCATGACATATTTCACATTTTTTCTTAACAAAGAAAAATTCTTAGCGCCCACTATGCTCCTTTACTTATTGACAGAAATGGCATATCAAACCCTAGGCTCATACGTTTCTTATTTTGAAAATATCCATGCATAGTAACTCTAACCGTACAGTCTTGGATCACTAGCCTTATTATGTATCCCTAATATCTTGTTTGAACTTTCCATGTGGCACATTCTAATTGGATAATTAATTTATATTACCTCCCACTATAGCTAACAATGTGGAAATCAATTTTGATAAATAATATAACGTAAATGTGTGTATATTATTCTAATAATATTCAAAACTATGTTTAGGATTTATTTCTTTTGTTTTTTATTTTAATATATTTTGTTTATATGCTTGGTTTATTTATATGTTATATAATATATTTGTTATTATGTTTATATTATTATAGGCTATAGATAATGAAAAATGTTTATTTTTAATTTTTAAACCATGGGAAAATAAAAATAGGAAATATGAATTCCCCTCGTATTTTAAGATATTTGAAATATTAATAGCATGCCCTTTTTCTTTTGGAGGAAAGTGAAAATTTCAAATTTTTGTATCCATCTCTTTTTCTCTTTTTGAATTTTCTTTCATGAAGGGAAATACACTCAGCACAAGAAGGAGAATCTTCTTCACATAATGGAAATTTTGGAAAAAGAGGTGGAAAACCTCAAAAAAGAAATCTATCAGCTACAAAAACAAAAGGGTTAAAGGAAATTAAATGAGGATATTGATATTGGGGCAGATCAAATAAGTGAAATTTACAAGAAATTGAATTCCCTAGACAATAGACTTGGTAAATCTAAGGATCAACATGACCACAACATTACAATTTTCAGGGCTATATGTGATTTTCTTGAACATGTCGGAGGCATCACTATGCTCAGTGGAATCTCAGTTGACATTTGGGCCATTGGAGATTTGGATGCAAATGACCCCACGCATGTGACCACTCTAGGATTATTTACCTCACTTCAGACTTTTCAATCAATACTAGAAAGGGATTTGAAGAAATAACTTCTTCAAGTAGTTCTGTTACGAAAGGATGTTGTTTTCTTTCTTCTAGTTTGTTGTTTATCTGTTGTTTCTTAGCAGTTTTATTCCTAGTTTGATATTTCTTAGTAGTTCCTTTTTTGGCTACTATTTGGCTTGATGAATTATCTAGATTTTGATCCTTTTTTTGGATTCTTACTCATGTATATCTGGTTGTTGAGCCTTTTTGTATCAGGGTATAGTCCCTTCAAAACTATTTGCCTTTAATAAAAAAATTCTTTCGTGAAATGTGCTAAAAAATTATTAAATACCTCGAGAAATATTGAGTAGGGTTTCATTTTTTCGATGAATCAAAAAACATGTCTTCAAAATTAAAAATTGCAAATGTGACCATTGATCGCGGGTGAGTGTTCGAATCTAGGTTTTGTTTTGCATGCAATTAGAATCTTGTTCGCAAATAAAGGTACACAAAACAAGCAAAAGAGGATGAACACCGAGGACGTACATGAAGGAGGATAACAACGAGAGGTTGAGAAATGGATCACGATGATTATTTGAATGAGATAACAGATCAAGGTTTCATAGACATCATAAAGCTTGAAATAATTCAAGATATTACTAAACCAGGTATTTATAGTAAAGGTGTATTGTTTTTTATTGAGGGATCTATTAGTTGCTTTGTATTCGACTAGCCTCTGTGTTTCACACATATCCCAATTGTGATCCACACAAGCCATGGTTTGTCCTACTAAATCATGCTTCATAGTCAAGCCTTTGATTTTTATCTCCATGCAAAACTTCCTTGTTCTTCATGAAAACTCATTTTTTTGGTGCATTAACGAAATAAATTTCAATCACTTTTCTACTCTAGTATTTATATTTTTTAAATCTTTCCCATTTCCACCATTCTGTTTCTCTTTGGCTATTTTTGTTTTGATTTTTTAGTTTTCATCCCTGCGATTGTTTTTAGGATGATGATAGCTTACGTAAACTCACCTTATTTTTAATTGTATTTTGGTAGGGATAACCAAAAATAGTTTAATGTTGTTCATCAAGATGATGCAAGAAAACCTCGCTAATTAATGCATATTACAATTTTTACATGGTTACTTCTCGGATATTTTAGGAAAATATGTGACGTTAAAAACTTAATTCAAAACTATAAAACTATATCAAGAATTTAATTTTATGGTAATTATTTAAAACTATATATGTTTTTCCATGTATAATTAACCAAATTTAATTTCTTCATCATTTTTATGGTATGTACATTGGAAGTTAAACACATTATATATGCAATAATATTATTAAATCTAATTTTAATCAATATGCATTTTATAATTAATATATTATCCCTTTTGAGCCTACTAATCTATGCCAAAAATTAACATAGCTTTGAGGCTACAACGATATAATTGGTTATTTCGACAACATATTGACAAAACCCCAATTGTATTTCAAATTACATACATGATTTTACACATATATTTATATATCCATTATAAGATTTCTGGATTTGTTTGTTATCGTTTGTATATTTTCAATATGATTTATTTGCTATGAATAAACTCTACCATAGAAAAATTTGTCTACCCTAGCGTCTGTAAGGATATATTTGGAAAAATCATTCATTTTCCTTGGCATCTCATGGATCAATTGTTGTTATATAAGCAACACAACGTTTTTTGGTCCTAGCGATCACTTTTGTTCTTTGTCAGCTGTTATATTCGTAGAGATTAACAATTTAGATTTATAAAACAACTTCATTTTGAACATGATATATTTACCTTTAGGAATAGCTTAGTGGCTGCTAGGGTGCAACGAGTAGATCACGTTGTATTTAAAAACTTGTAGTATAACTTCTAGGTTGCTAGTCCAAATTTCTTTTCTTTTCCTAAATGTAAAAATATTCTACCAAAATATTATAGGAAATATAAAAATTTAGACATATAACTATGTAAGTCATGGAAAACATGATTATAAATGTACACACTTGATTATGAACATGATATATTTACCTTTAATTCTATCTTAAGGGCACAACGAGTTCAATTTTATACGTATACTATTATATAAATTCCATATTTATATGTTACTGTTTATATAAACTACATTTTGAATACTATCTAAATGAAAAATATTGGCTACTCTAGCGACCGCTAGACTATAATTCTTATTTGGATGAAGTATTTTTTACCTTTGTGGCCTCAAGGATAGGTGGATTTTGATATAGGCAACACACTTTTTTGGGTCAAGCGATCAATTTTTTTTCTCTCCTATTAAATACGCTTGGTTATTCTTAGGCATGACACTTTTTTTGGGTCAAGCGATCAATTTTTTTATGACTAAGGATAGTTTAGAGGCCACTAATATTCATCAAGGATATCACGTTGTATAGTATTAAGACCTTACGGTGTGTTGGATTAAACAAATTAAATTAAAATATTTTCCAATAAGCGGGTGATAGGTACTTACACGCTATAATATTTTGAGCTTAGTGGGCGTTATAGTCTATCCAGCTTACCTAATTATATTTTGAGATTATCTAAGTTTTAGTAAAATAAAGTAAGATATTATAAGCGTAGCGGCGGGTAGGTTATGCCAAAACATAATAATATGATCTTAGTGAATACTGGTATTAAGAGCTTAGTGGTCACTAGGTTATGCCACAACATATTATTTAGGTATTCGATTCGCTAGGTTATGTATCACAAACATGATATATTATTTCAAATTAACATATTTCGAGCTTAGCGCCCGCTAGATTATGCTACCACATAATCGTTAGAACCTAGTGGTAGTTATGATTTAGAAACTAAATTGAGATATTAAGAGCTTAGCATTTCTTGGTTATGCACACAATATAGTATTTGGGTATTCAATTCTCAAGCATATGTATCGAAAACATTATATGTATCGCAAAGAAAATATATATAAATTGGTTGAATTCATTGTATGATTTTAAGATATTAAATTAGGATATTTCAATGATAAGTCTTCAAAAAAGTACATGAGGAACCAGTCCACGATAAGGGTTCCGTAAGTGGATTCTCATGATGATTATAAGCAACTTATCTTACTAAATATATGCTAAAATATGGGGAAGAGTTGTAATCCCCTTAACTTAACCCACAAATACTTCCTATATCGATAAACTTTGCTATACATACAACCATTCCGGCCATTAATCGAAAAATAAAGAAAAATGATTTTAGGAATGATTAGGTCATTCACCTCTTAGATCCACCTTGTCAATGATCTTGAAATCTTCATACCCTTTACTTTGATCAGAGGAGGAGGATGAATTGACACAACATTCTAGCATTTTCACTTTCATGAAATAAGGGATTCTATACCTTGATTTTCCGCAACTTCCTCCAGACCACGCGCAATCACCCGCATCCCCTGCATCAAGGCATGGACATGATACTGAAGGCTAACTAGATGCTCTTCCAACTTCTCATTCTCTTTATGCAAGATAAACTGGCCCAAAGAGTTGGAAAATATGTTTTTCACACTCAACCCTTGCGCCATATCAAAAATTTCCTCTGCCCCTTAGACTAGTTCGATCAAGCATTAGCTTGTGCATGCTCTCACAAATATCATTTTCATATTCTTTGAATTGCTCCTCGATCGACCAAACCTTCTTGAGCCAATTTTTCATAGCTACATTTTGAATTTTCCCGACCATCCAAGAAGTAAACAAGTCTCGACATCCTTTCCCGTCATAGCTCTTCACTTCTTCCTTCTAGGACCACACTCCATGTTACCCAAGAAACCAACAACACCCCTATCACCATTATAAAGAGACAATAATAACAACGAACGAGAGATGAAAAGAGGAAAGGGGTAGTGAAATGTCCAGTCAGCCCGAGATATAAACCCACCAACGCACAACACACAAAAGGGGGTAAGTGTGTCATGATATCACCGAAGATCATTGATTAGATATCCTTATCATAAATATCACGGTTCCCATTAAAAATCTTAAATTCCCAATGCCATCTTACATGTCATGTGTTTATAACCCTAAATCGATGTCATGAATGACCATTAATGCCACAAATGTCATATCCTCTTGTCCCTACCAAAAAAGGTTACCCCTCAAAATAATCTAGCCATTTTTATTAAAATATTATAAGTTGCTACATTTTGACAAATTAAAGAAGGTTTTTTTGAGCTTATTGACCTCTAAGTTAATCAACCATGTTAACTTTGGAGAAATTTATTATAATCAAGATCTGTATAAATTAGTCGACTTTATTGTATGATTTTAATATTTCAAATTAAGTTATTTCTAGCATATATACTTGCTAGTTTATGCCACCACACAATCTTTATATCCTATCAATGGTTAGGATTTTATAAATCAAATTAATATACTAGCATTCTCTAGGTTTAAAAAAGAAAGTAAGAACTTAATAATATCAATATTTTGAGCTAAAAAAACAATAGTATTTAACAAAAAAAGAAACATAATGACTTTGGAGATCTTTATAGCAATCAAGACAAGTATAAATTAGTTTAATTCTTTGTATGCATTCAAGATTTGGAATTAAGATATTTTTATCTTAGTGCCTCAAGATTATGCTACCACATAATAATTGGATACTATATGTGGTTTTAGATACTTTGAGCTTAGAAGCCGTAGCCTTTTCCACAACATGTTATTTGTAGATTAAACTCGCTAGGGTTTAATAATTCATATTTATGATATTTTACAAAGAAGTAGTTAACAAATTACAAGAAGATTTTTTTAACTTAGCCGATGCTAGTTTACACAATGACATAATATATAGAGGTTATGGTCGATAGGATTATACAAATTAAATTAACATATTTTGAACTAAGCAGAGACTAGGTACTTCCACAATATACTATTTCAAGCATAGTGGTTGCTATCATTTAACAAGTTCTTGAGTGATATTTTGAACTTAGCATCCGCTAGATTATGACACAACATAATATTTGGTGCTTATTGTTCACTATGTTTAAACAAAAGAAATAAGATATTATTAGATTGGTTGTCGATGGGTTACACCAAAACATAATATCTGGATCTTAATGGTGACTAAGATTTATCAAATTTGAATCAACATAGTTTGATCTTAGCGTTAGTTAGCTACTTAAACAATATATTATTTTGATCGACCACTAGGTTTTTCCACAACATGTTATTTGGTGATTTCATCACTAGGCTTTAATCATTCATAATTAAGATATTTTACAACATCTATCAAATTAGAGGCAAATATTAATAACTTTTACTCAAGGGTTAAACCCACAATATAATATTCCAAGTTTATTTTTTACTACCACTAACTAGTAAGAAAATTATATTTTGATATTAGACAACGGTACATTATGCCATACCATAAATTTTGGATCTTAGTGGTCACTAGGTTTTATCAAAATAAAGTAGGATACTCTCATTTGAGAAACTCGCTAGGTTATACCGAGACATAAAATTTGGAGTATAGCGATCTTAAGGATGTAATAAAACTCATTAACATATTAGAAGCTTAGCCGCAACTATGATATGCCAAAACATAAAAATATTTGGAATTAGAGTAAAAGGGGTTTTCCCAAATGACACTCATACTTAGAAAAAAATTTCCTCATGGCTAGGTGTTACAATGAAACAAGAAGAGAACAATCTTGTATGCAACAAAAACTAAAAAACCAAAAATTCCCAAACTGGACAAAGCCAAATTACATTTTATGGATAGTCATGAGAGTATTTGATACATCATTAGCATCAAAGTAGGCCTTCCTTGAAATAGCATGTCCAAGAACTTAATGTGTTCCGGAAGTCTTTGTTTATTTTCATCTAGGTCATGACCATGTGACTTTTCCATTCCTTGATAGCATATACTAAGTGAAAATAATAATCGATGGCCTCGTGAAGATCAAGAGATATCTTCTATAAATGTTCCTTATGTTCTTTGTGTAGTGGGGAGCCCATTTTCTTTGACAGAGGAGAATTATGGTAAACCAAGGAGAGATCCCACAACACATATAGAATTTCTGATTCCATGCTAACTTCCATGCAAAAAGGAGGGAGGGAAGTCACACATGCTTCCATGATTAGGTGAGTTGAGATGGTTGTAGCCATTACAATGTTAATGGAGATGAGAGGAGAATCCAGAGAAGCATCGACAAGAGGTGGAGAGGAAGTATATGTTGGGTCCAAAAGTGGTTCAAAGACCTTAGGAGAGTGCTCGAGGTGTCTAAAGGGTTACAAGCTGCCATAGAAGACAAGGGAGACCTAAGAGTGAAAGAACAAAAGCTAATGATCATGATGTCGAATCGAATAGGAAGGGAGATAAAGGTAGTGGGATGATGACAGGATGTAGGGAACTGGTTATGGAAGAGGTGGGGGACATGACATTGCTCATCTGGATTAAAGGTGAAGCACAAGATTTCTTTTTGGTAATCTTCCATTTTAAAGAGAAAATATAGAAATCCTTGGTGTAAGAAAGGACCATCATATTCTATAGCCATTTTAAGGGACCTCTCAAGTGTTTGAAATAGAAATCCACAAATTTACCTTCCGATCATGTCAAAGATGTGCAAGAAGAAAAAACTAAGGTCCATAGATCACTTTGTAGCATCAATAAAGCATGAATTACCTCCTCAATTGCTCAAAGAACCCAATCCTAATGTTGTGGAAGTGAGTCCCATTCATATCCTAAGTGATACATTATCAGATTTTCACTAGAATATAGGAAATCATCCATCTCCTCCTAAAGTGAGTGTTGAAAATAAATGTCTCCCTCTCCACGAGGATCCCTTTCATAGGTGTAATGGAATTTGTCGAAATAAGAAATTTGGTCTTTCCCACTTTGACTTTTCCTTTCTTCCGGTTGCACAAGACACACTACACGTTACTTTGACAAAGTGACCAAAAATTCTTTCCATAAATGGCGTAACACCACCATATTCCATACTACCGAGTCAGCCTTGACCTCTTCATAGGAATAAGGATCAATGCATTTTTTGGTGCTACCCATTGTGAACAGGGATTTTTTTAGAGTGATTGCCAAAGGCCTGATATATATGATGCTTAAATAGAGATGTTAAGCACCTTCATTCCAATCATCAACTCGTGTCTCCAAGCTTTCTAATTGAATTCTGTCCTAATTAGTAATAGTCATTAATTCATCTCATCCATCACACAAAATCAATCTATGAATGTCATAAATTCCAAAAAAATCCACAAATGTCTTATCCTCTTACATCTGCCAAAAGAGATATTACCTCAACATAATATAATAACTTTTAATCTTCGTTAATTTTCATCCAACCTCAAAATTAGTTAGTTAATGTTCTTGCAATTACTGCATTTAGTGGAAGTCAAAGGTTTGAATGTTAGTAATATAAGATGTATTTAGTCTATATATATTATAAAGGAAGAATCAGAAACAAAATGAAGCAAGATGAAATAACTAACATTGCTAGAGACATGATTTCAAACTCTATAGATTATTAGAAAACAAATCATAAACCAATATCTTATTAGAATTTCTTTATTGACATTTTTATTTGTTACATTTAAGTTCTCTAAGGTTTTTCATTCTACACATGGAAATGAAGTCGGTAAGAATATAGATGTTATAGGGAGAAAAAATAGCACTTGTGATGGGCATTTGTTTGCGATATTTGGTAAGGTGATTTCACAAAACACTTTTTGACTGGAATAAGATGGGGATGGTGTTCGCTGGAAAAAAATGCATCCCCACGAATCCTATCCATTCTAGGGTTTGATTTTTTTAAAAGACCAGCGTGTTTAGTTCAAACCAAGATAAAATTAAATGTAGATAAAATTACATGTACGTTGGGAAGAATAATATCCTTATTGGGTTTTTGTTCTCTTATATGTATAATTGCATTCACAATTACAGGTATAATTACAGTACATGACAAGAATAATATACTTTTTCATCTTTTAACTAGCCTCGTGAATGTTAAAAAAATTTCTTATATTGAATCCTTATGTGACTTGATGGTGTGGGTATATATATTAAATTTAATCAATATTATTTTGTTGCAGGTACAATTGGTAGTTGGTTGTTTATATTACTTTAAGTGTAGTGGTCACTTTCATTTAACAAGTTACTGAATGATATTTTGAACTTAGCGTCCACTAGCTTATGACACAACATAATATTTAGATCTTTGTGGTCTCACAGTTTCAACAAAATAAAGTGAGATATTATTATGATTTTAGTGGTCACTGGGATTTAACAAATTAAATCAACCTAGTTTGAGCTTAGCGGCGAATGTATTTGAAGAATATAATATTTTGAGCTAAAGAGTCACTACCATTTAACAAGCTAAAGAAAGACATATTGATTTTAGTTTCCACTAGTATCTCCAGTGTTAATCTCGTAATGAACTTCCTCCTGGTTGGAGTATTGAATTGATTTAACAAAAAAATGTATAGTAGTTTGGGATTGAAGTGAAATTTTTAACCTACTTTTTAAAATTTTTACTACTCAAACATAAGTGCGACTAATTTCGTGGATGTTAGAAGTTATTATTATTGAAAGTATTGAAAGATTTGTTAATTACTACAAAATTCCTTTTATGTTGTACTTATAGTATGTTGCTGGTTGAATGAAAAAATATTGAACATGTTTCTAAAATATTCTCGGTGTGTTTTAAACGTCCAAGATCAATTGCTTTTACAAAAATTCTTTCCTTACATGAATTGATGGAGATTGATGACTACAATACTTAAGTATAACACGTGACATATCAGTTATTGGACCAAACATATTCATTTTCAAAACATATGTTTTCTTGCAAAAGATATCTGGAGGAAAATTTGGACTAAGGATTTACTCCCCAAGGTCAACAACATGAAGACTACCTGCCTTAACTGGAATTGAATTGTAAAGATTGAAGGACAAAAATTGTATTTAGTTGAAGGATTTTTTACTTACTACAAAATACCTTTATGTTGTACTTATAATATGTTATTTTTTGAATGAAAAATATTGAACATGTTTCTAAAATAATTTGATGTCTTTTAAATGTCCTAGATCAATTGTTTTTACATAAATGTTTTCCCTACATATGTTTATGGAGATAAATGATTATAATGCTTGAGTATAACACCTAACATATATGTTCTTGGACCAACCATATTCATTTTCTAAGCATATGTTTTCTTTTGAAGGATTTGTAGAGGAAAATTTTGATTAAGTATTTACTCACCAATGTCATTATGTTTTTTTCAAGTTAGCTTGTTCAAAACAAGATTTTAACACCGAGACAATGTGAGAAAGGATACAATTAATAATTGTACCATAAGAAATATCCTTAAAGATACTAAATAAAATTTGGTGAAAGAGTTTGATAAATGTAACTAATTATTCACACCACGAGAAAGGGTAATAAATGTGTGGATTATCTTGCCAAATTGGGGGCTAAAGGTAGTAATTTTAAAGTGTGTGAGAAGGAGATGATATAAACAATGTTATTAATCTCATTAGGAACATTGAGTACTTGATGTGCCGGTGGTTGTTTTCCCTCGTTGGGATGTCATCCTTGTACTTATGGCTAACATGACCCTTCCCACATGCAGGATATATGGTGGGATTTGTATTAATTTTATCTTACAATTCATTTTGGCCATTGTTTCATCCATTTTCAATCTCGATTGATTAAAAACATGGGAGGTGGTCATTTGAGAACCGAGCCCACGAGCTATGTTTCCCTGAAGGAAAACACCTCCTTGTGGCTCATTTTAAAAATTGGGGGGTTTAGGAATTTCATCTCAAAAATCACAGGGTCGATCCTTATCTTGCATTGGAGTTTTGTCGGGAATGGAACAATGACAACATGGTGATCCGTGACATGGAAATTCAGGTTTTGAAGGATTCAATAGTGTAGGCAATTGGAATGGAGACAAAGGTCTTAAAGATATTCAAAGACCACACCAAACAAAAGCACAAAATTTATACTTTCTTCCACAAGAAAGAAATGGTTTACCTGCTGGTAGATGTTATAGCTAGATTTTGCATCCCTTATATTTGAAATATGTTCTTCCTCCACCTTATGAGGTATATTAATCTTGAGGTAAATTATAGAAAATTATTTAGTCACCATCTTACTATGCTTAATATGTTTAGGCATAAGATTACTACGAGCCTTCATTTTTTCTTATTTATGTCGCTCTCTGCATCAGTGCATGGTTTTCAACAGGGAAATATTGATTCCTTGATACACCATGGACTAATTATTTTACTTTTTAAGAATGGTAAACCGGTGGTGGAAAAGGAATTAGAGCCCAAATCCTTGGATTCAGATGAAAATTGTACTCTTTCGGGCCATATGAACAAAATGAGGAGAATAAATAGAAAGGCACCTCGGGGGAATGAAATTCTTGCTCTGGGGATATAGGTTCTTTGATTGATACAAAAGGGGAGTCGTCTAAAGGGAAAGAGAGAGAAAAAATTGGTTGGAATGTGGCTTTTGATAAAATTTCTCTCAGGATGAGTTGGGTTGAAATGGATATGGAGACCTAAGGAGAAGTTGGAACATATATGGGAAATAATGTCATGCATTGCATTGACACCTCTAAGAAAATTTTCATCACCCAAAACTCTATCAGGATCAATATGGTAGAGATCAAAAGTTTAGTTTTGAAGTTGCAGGGGCGTGTGGTTAAGATAGAGCAAGGACACAAAGTTTACTGGTATAATCTTCACCTTAGTAGTTCTTGTTGTCACCAAATCACTGCACCCCCGAATGGCCTGGGAATTAATCATGACATTTGGTGTGATTGCGACACATGGGATCACCTCTCAAGGTTGTGGGACTTGAACTTGAGGTGAACCTCTAGAGAAGGACAGATTCCTCTTCCTAAACTAAACATAACTCTACTTCTAGTGTAGGAAAAATGGCTAACTAGTCCTATGCTAACATTTCATGGGATTAGGGAAAGAGATTTGCAAGGAAATAAAACCTATACTAGAAGTGGTGATGCACCAAATTAAGGGATGTTTAACATCTAGAAGGGTTAATGTGGGAGGTATTCTTACATCACCAACCACCTTCACCTATCTCAATTAGAAAGGGTATAAAATACCACAAACCAAGGTAGACATTCCTCTGTTAAACTCGAGTGTACGTAAGGGTAGATAAAATCAGATACAACATAATTAATTTATCAAAAGTAAACCACACATGCAGATATCAACATTTATTTCTACGAGTAGGGATAACAACGATATAAAAATTAATGTAGAAGGAAAACAAAGTCTTCACAAATGGCATAAAATATACTAGTATTATTCCTTCATAGCATGAAATAGACCACCTGAAATAAAGATAAGTTAATCACTATCACTAAGGAATTATAAATCCACAAAGTAAACGCTAATTAAAATTCAACACAATAAATCATATTTTTTAACAAGGTGCAACTCTGAATATAATCAAAAGGTTTCTTGGAATCTCATAATCACTCTTCCAAGCTTGAAAAGCACTCTTCTAAAAATAATCTCCCAAAAATAATATCTCTTAAATAATGGAAGCATTCCACTATTGATAAGTTCCTAGGCTGAGCCATTATAGTTGGGCCCTTAACTAACATTTAACTAGAAATAGAAATGTCATTAATATTAAGCGAACATGCTCCCATAAAAAATAGTAAATTTTTTGAAAGGGTTTGACTCACCAACCTTGTAACTTTGACCAATCTCGAGCTTGAACTTCTCCTTTCATGGCTGCTCGCTTTGGCCTAATTAATTTGCATCTCCTTTACATGCAAGTTTTTGTTGTCTTTCCTCCCATACAGACCATTCAGTGTTTATAATAAAAAATCACTTGATAACCCCCTAAGTTTCTTCATCTCCAAGCCCACATGCATAGTGATTCACTACGTTTGTTGTCTTGATCTCTTTTGTGATCATGGCTGGTAACCTTCGAAGTTTATTTGTAACTTTATTTAGTCTCACTATGAAACTTTGTGAGAAGACCCGGTCGACCAATGGAATCACTATTGAAAGTCTTGGTGACCTCATCGTCATGCTTCACCAAATATTTGAAATTTTCCTTAATCTGATCCTCAGGAAGAGCATTGATATTTTCATTGAAGAATTTTCAATTAGCATTGTCAAACTCCTCTGAGATGTCATTCAGGGCATCTATAATCTCCACTCGTTTCTCCTCAATTTTTTTAATCAGATCTTGTAACATTTAACACTTGGAATTGCATGGCCTTTTGATATTCACACAATTTAGATGCATCATCAATCACCTTTTCTTGAAGAAGTAAGTCGGAATCCTCTTCTCTAATGTCACTCCATGTTGACAAAGTTAAATTTAAATTATTATTATCCTTAGAGAGGATTCGTCCATATTAGAAATGGTGGTTTTTGTAACCTGCAAATCATTATATATCTCAAATGCTTCCTTGATCAAAGGATTAACTTCCTATAGAATTCTCTCTGTCCATCCACTCATTGATCTCCCTTTCTGGCCTAGATTATTGAGCTCATTATAAGAAATATCATCGATTGTAGATGAAATTTTCATAGCCGTAGTAGTTGAGACTTCAATGGATGGAGTGGGTTGGGTTACTTTACGCAACAGTGCAGTGAGCTGCTCGACCTTGGCCTTGATCTCATCCTTGGTGGCCTTGTATTTGTCATATTTCTCCAAAAAGGCCCCAAGAGCGGTGTGTACGTATTTCTTGGATCCTTCATGAGTAGCCTTCCCCAATGAGAATTTTGATATCCGGTAATCTGCTGCTATGATTGTTTCTTTAGTTTTTCCCTCAACGGGGTGGCCACCTCTATCACATGCTCTCCAGATGAATTAACCATCAGACTTGATATGGTTCTCGGTCTCTTGGCCTGTCTCTTGGGCATAGACTCCAATATGTTGAGATCTATAACATCTCCTAGAGGAACCTTTTTATTTTTCTTGGGAGTTTTTCTAAACAACCATTCTGGTATGGCTAGAGCCGACGAAGATGGAGTGGAAGATCCAATACCTGAAACATCGGTTAGAGAAAGATCACTAGAAATACCAGTTGATATTTGAGCAGAGAGGTAAAGAATGATGGAAGGAATGGATGTATGGACAGCCATAGGAATTGACACAACAATGCCGGGTGTTGTGATTGAGGAAAATGGAATTTTTAAAGGAAGTGAAGAGGAAATAGGTGACCCAATATTTTTTTGAGTGATAGAATCTGAAGTGACGAGAATAAATGGGCCATAGAAGGGGAGTTGAAAGAAGAAATGATGGTGGAAGTGGAAAGAACTGATATTGGAAGTGATAATGGAGGAAGGAGAAGATGTGATGGATCCTGGATGACACTAGGAGAGTCACCGAATTCAACCACTTCATCACGGTAGCACTGCGCAGTGATGTAATCTTGGGAGCAACATACTTGGAGAGAGATGAGCCACCAACAACAAATGAAATATTCTTTGGAATTGTAGGAACCCTTTGAGTCGACCTCTTTCCCTTGGTGGGTGTTGGTTGGTTTATTGCTGGTATAGCCCCTGTATTTATAGGTTGATTTTCCACTTTAGGTGATATTCCCAAGGTGGTCAACCAGCTAAAAGTCCTCTTTAAAATGGGTCCCACACTCTCCTAGTATTACTGCATTCTTCCACATACCAATCAATCCATGACAATGGTTGATTGGAAACATTATCGCTCTTGTATGATGAATCTAGGACCTCATCATTGTCTTGCATGTCCTTCGGCACATCAGCCAAATCAAATTGCCGAACTTCGTTAAGGGTTAATATTTCATAATCCCTTTTTTACACGATGTATTCATCCTGAAAATGAATCCAAATATATTCTAATTAGGGTATGTGAGCACTAGATTGATTTGTCTCACCAAACTTACCCAAATAATCAAAATTAGTCTATGGATGAAAGGTTTACAGGGTTACCTTAGCCATTTTTGCATCATCATTTTTTACCTTGTGAATATCTCGGAAAGAATAACTACCAATCCAAAATAGGAAACATATTCCCACTTTGTGATGCTTGTTTTGGATTTAATGATAATCCGACAACTATCGAACTAATTCCAATAAAATCCATTTTTCAGTGGGACACCTCGGTAATTTGCTTGGGGAACCTATGATACCCACAATTCGAATGTAGGAAATTGGAAGTAGATTACTCCCCATTCTCACACTTCTTGGAAAGCTGCATCAAAACCCTCTGATTGTATAGTTCTTTGTCAAAATGATAGAGGATGACAGCAAAGAAAGTGTCGTTGAATCTTTGGAAATGCCTGCTTCCCTCATCCAGAGTGAGTTGGGGATAAAACTCATATATTTGGGAGGTGCTGTGAACACCCCTGGTATTCAAACCCATAAAATATCCCATAGAAATAGCTGCATATACCAGGAAATATGTCATGTAGAAGGTCTTTGTTTCTAACACTCTACCCAACTGATAGCGAATGGTGCTACTAATATGCTCCCCTATCGCATAAACTCATCATTATTCTTGATAGTTGCTATGTACAAAAACATACATTCCTAAAATTCCTTTGCAAAAGGAACACCTGAAACTCTTCTTAACATCACAATAAGATCATTGAATTCTTGAATAAAATCCGATCGATGCATATTTTTGGGTAACTTGGCGAAATTCTTAGCCAGATAGGATTTCATCATAACCTTTAAGCATACTTCCTCTTTCTTATCCCAATGTTCCACTACTATTTCTGGTGAAATTGTGGTATAATCTTGAACATCGGGAAGTTTAAGTAGATCCTCGAAGAAATCTGGGTCCAAATAGATTACCACCTTATCATCACTATCCCTAACTGACATGGAGTCTTCGTCAAGTGGGTTGTTGTAGCTAAGAAAAATTCTAGGCAATGCATAGATGTGGGAAAACCAACGGCAAGGGAAAGCCCACTATTGTAGATGGCCTGCATCCATGGTTTCTTATTTGGAGCCTTTAATCTTTCCCAAAAATTGGGAAGATCAATTTGTCCTAGATCAGTGTCCCCAATATTTCCTAAGTTAGAGGATAGGTAGGATTGGGGAGAAACCCCAAGAAATGAGTATTTCATCTTCTCTTTTCCCTTTGAAGTGGAAGTAGACATCAAACCCTATGTTTTGGAAGTCTGAAGTTGTAGAAATTCCAAAAACCTGAAAGGAAACCTCAAATTCTCGAACCGAGAAAAGTTCCGAAAGAAATCACCAAATCAAAATCCTGAAAATTTTCTCTGAAAGAGTTTCCCAAACTGAAATATCTAAAACCAAAAGTTCCGAAGGAAATATCCGAAAACTAATTTTTCAGAAAATAAATTTTCTAAAAGAGTTTCTCGAAGCTAGAGGTTTTGAAAACCTGAAAGCAAAAACCCCTTGAAAATTCTCGAAAGAAATTTCCAAAACTGAGATCTACAAAGGAAAATTCTTGAAAAAATTTCCCGCTTAATGAACTTCAAGGAATTATCCAAAATATTCTCTCTGAAAAGTTTGACGAATTGCAATACGATGTTAAATCGCAAAAGTTTGAACATGAGAAATGAAAAGAAGTATGGGAGGCCTAAGAGGATCCTTTGAACAACTTCGAATACCTAGAGAAAACTCAAAAGGTGAAACATGGTGAACCAAAGGATTGACATCATAAAAATGTAGAGGGAAACAAAAAGGAAAACCAAAATGAGAAGGAAATAGAGGAAAAATACCTAAAACCAAAAGGATATAAACAAAAAACCATACCTTGAAAAATACGTCGCAAAGTACAAGAATGGAATGTCAGAGAAAATGTGTTAGGTAAAAATTACAAGTAAAAATCCAAGTTTAAATAGAAATCCCGATATTAATGGTAAAAATCCGATCCGTACGGAGGTAGGTGAAAATTAATTATGCGTAGAATCTCTGAAGGTCTGAAACCCGAAAGCCCAAAATTTTAGGATTTCAAACTTCGGGGATTGGGAGGAAAAAAGACGAATTGGCGGTGGAAAAATCTGAATCCCGAAAACCCGAAAGTCCAAAAATTCATACATTCTGAATTTGGAAAACTTCAAGTGAAAATCCTAAAAATGACTCAGAGAACTTCAAAAACCCCAAACCTGAAAACCCAAAATGTGGGTTTTCAGACATTCTGTAACTCGAGAAAAATTCAAGTGAAAATACTAAAAATGACTCAAAGAACTCTAAAAACCCAAAATTTGGGTTTTCGACATCGAACTTCTCGGGAGTCCGAGAGGGATTTAAACAAAGAAGAGCCAAAGGTACCGAAACCCAAAGCCCAAAAGTTTGAAAATTTAGATTTTGGAGTTTCGTATAAAAAATTTAAAATGAAATTTTGAATCTGAGATAAAAAATCTGAAAGAGGAAAAAACTCCGAAGTTTGAAAATTGAAAATTTTGGATTCTCGACCTTAGCAAAAAATTCACTATGTGAGGATTTCCTTAAAAATATTGGTCTGACACATAGCTTTCATCCGGGAAGGTTAAATGGTTAACATTTTTGGCAATCTCTAGGGAATTCTTGCATGTTAAGCTTTCAGACCAGTAGCCTTAAGCAAAACATTGGGCAAAGGAGTCTAAAAAACCAAAACCAAAATAGAAAACATGCAAGCAAAAGAAAAGAAAAAAACAATGTGCAGAGCACTTGGAGGAAAAGACAAAACATTGTACAGGGTGGAACCTCCTCAAAAGAAAGCTTTGAGGTGTATCCCATTCACATGAATGGGAAATTATTCTCCATTGAGTCTGGATAGGCAAAATGAATTCGCCTCTTTGTAGCTTGTAATAACATAGGGCCCGCTCTAGAGAGCATCAAACTTGGTGTGCTTGTCGGGTTTGGTGTGATCTTCATCCCATTTTAGAACCAAATCCCCTTCCCTGAACAACCTATCGAGGCTTTTCTATCGAAGGATTTCTTAACTTGAGCCTAATGTTCTATCAACGTATTCATGGTGGTGTTTTGAATCTCCTCTATCTCCATGAGTTCAGAAAACCTCACTGTTAAGGCCTCATTTTCCATAACTTCAAGCCAATAAGCTAAGTCCAGGAAGGCATTTCCAAGGAAAGTGGAAGTTTTGCTTCCCTTCCATATACAAGCATGAAAGAAGAAACCCCGAGGGCCTTTTTAGGCTTTATTCGATTAGCCCATAGGGTGGTCTTGAAATTGTATGTCGGGTTCTTCTATTAGCCTCAATCGTGTGCTTAATGATTCTTACAAGATTCTTGTTCTTTGGATTCGCCAACCCATTTCCCTGTGGGTAATAGTTAGATGAAGTCTTGAGGTAAACTCTAGTTCTTGATGGCCCATTCACTTATCTTCATCCCGAGGAAAGACATAGCATTGTCTGAGATAACAATAAAAGGAACACCGAACCTTGTCATCAAAATTTCTAGAAAATCTAGAACATCCTTTTCATTACTTTATTTTAGGGCTACTGCCTCTATCTAGCGAGTGAAATAATATGTGACAGTAAGGACCCATTTATGCCCCTTGCTAGATGGAGGATTAATCATCCCGATGAAATCTAATCCCCACTGAACAAAGGGTTAATCCACCTAAACGGGGTGTAATGGGAGAGCTTCCAGCCTCTGTTTTCCTGTGAAAAGAGCACACTCTTTACATTTCCTCACCCAAATATGAGAGTCTTTGAACAAGTCTAGCCAGTAATAACCAACTTGCATGATCTTGGTGGTGGTTGTTCATGTAGAGTAATGTCCTCCAAACAGGCCATTGTGGAATTCCTTTATTACCTTATTCATCTATTCTGGCCTGACGTAACGTAGAAGAACACCATTTAGGTCCTTTCGGAAGATAATGTTATCTATCATGACATATGGAATAGATTACAGATGGAAATTTTGTCTTTGGACTTTATCCATGTTTGGAGGATATATCCCCAAGAGAAGAAAATTATGCATCTTAGTTGACCAATCAATCTGATCATTTCCTTCATCATCATGCAGAAGCATGACATCTTTTGTATCTTTGGTCTCCATGTCCGCGGCCAGCTATTGACATAACCCTTTTCCCCTGACAAGCTTAGTGACCTTGATGTGTACATCATACTCCATTACTTTCGTAATCCACCTAGCGCATTTCTCATTCATCTCCTTATTCAACAAAAACTCTTTGACACTAGGATGAGAAACCATTAAATGGATTTTGTTGTTAGAAAACAGATGCCTAAAATTCTTTAGGGCTTGAATGAATGCAAATACCTTAATTTTGACAAAGGAATATTTGATTTCGTATTCCTTAAGAGACTGACTAAAAAATGCAATGGGTTACTCCATCAGTCATCATTTTATTGAGTGAGAATTCCTGAAATACTTTCCTGACCTGCAAAAGCGTAAAGAATCAAATCCCTATCAAACCGAGGATTCACCAGTGTAGGAGCTTGGGAGATAGCTGTCTTGATGGATTCAAAACTTTCTCTTCCCTCCTTCTTCCATGAAAATGGGATATAATTTTTAAGCATGGTCATCAACATTTTTGCCAACGTTGTAAACTGAGGAATAAATCTCCGCACAAAATTTATAGTTCCTAAAAACTCGGAGACCCTTTTTTGACTTGGGAGAGATAAGGACATAATTTACTGAATCCTAGCTGGGTTAATAGACAACCCTTCTATTGAAACAATATGTCCCAACAAATTTCCTTCCTGCATCGTGAAAATGTGATTTTTTTGATTCAGTGAGACACCAACTTCCCTACACCTTCGAAAAACTTTCCTGAGATGGGTGATATGATCCTCAACATGTTTGGAGTAGACAGTGATGTCATTAAGATAAACCAAGATCATATAATTGATGAGTCCCTTAAACTCCATGTCCATGGCTCTCTAAAAGGTGGCCCTTGTATTAGATAATTGAAAAGGCATCTTGTCGTAAGCATATGTGCCCCATTTGGTGGTGAAAGCTTTCTTGAATTGATTAGATTCTTGAAACATAATCTGATTGTATCCTGAATATACATCAAGTAAGGAAAATCTTTGAGGCCCTTCCACTATTGGAGGATTTGTTCCGTTGAGGGGAGAGAGTAGTGGTCCTTTAAAGAGGTGCAGTTCAACTCCCTAAAATCTACTCACAACCAAATTTCACCATTCTTTTTCCTTATGGGTACCAAATTAGCTACCCACGAAGAATTCTTGATAGGAAAAATTATACAGGCCTCGATAAGCTTGGTTAGCTCTTTCCACATCAGTGGTTCGATTTTGGGATTAATTGGCCTCTACTTTTGATGAACTGGTTTGGATTTTGGATCTAGTTCAATAGTATGTTAAGCTAAGATGAGATTGAAACCACGCAAGTCCTTATAGCTCCATGCAAAAATATCATGGTATTCTTGACATAATCCGATGAAAGCCTCTTTCTCCTGAGTAGTGCATACCTTACCAATTTTTAGGATCTTTTCACTTGCCACCTCAACCTCTTCAAAATATTCCTCTTTGACCACCATATTGGTGCTTTGCTTGGCTTGATCATCTAAATTGAAAATGGATTCCAATGTAACTAGGCCTTTTGGTAGCTTGTTTCCTTTTAGCTATATAATTTGATCATCGTAAGAGTTTTGGAGTTTATCCTGATGTTTGGCAGTGAATTTTGCTTCTTACTGTAGGAAGAGAACAATCTGTTGATCACTATCAAACACCTGCCAACTACTCACATTATCTAGTACCGTAGGATGAACCACCATTTTGACTGTCTATTGCCCTTCTTTCATGATGTTCATTGGTACATCGTATTAAGAACCAATGGTAGCCATCTTGTCGAATATTGATTTTATTTCCTGGGGATTGCATGAATTCTGAAAGCTTCAAAATCTTCTATCAGATCCCAGACCTAATTTTTGTATGACCGTAGTAGATCATTTTTTGATGCACTACGGGTTGTAACTTGGTGCACAACCAATTCACTATCACCAAAGACAGTCAAGGTGTGGATTCCTCTTCGTTGGGCCAACTGAATTCCTTGTATAAGAGCTTCATATTTAGTGACATTATTAGTGCAACTGAACTGCAACCAAAAGGAAGAGAAATATTTGTTTCCTTCTAGAGATACTAACATAACCCCTACACCATATCTATTTTTACTTCGTGATCCATCAAAGAACATCTTCCACAGTCTGTTTGTATCACTTGATGCCTTAACCAACTGAGGTACAATGACATCTTCTTCATGAATGCAATATATACCTAATCCAGTCTCCTCTAAGAATAATAGAACAAATTCTTCATTTTCCAATAAATCAGCATAGAGGTCATATTGATTCTTTATACTCACTTAATTGAGAATTGTATCTAGAACCTCTTCGATGAGAGTAGTTGGCTCATGATTTACATCATCATCTTCACGATCAAAAATGGCGTAATTACCATCTATGGGTTTGGATGTGTAAGATTTCACATGATTATGATAGATTGGTTCTTCCCTTATAGTTACCGTAGTTGCATATCAGGTCCTTAGGATCATATACGACCAGTCTGATGACAAATAACCTCCCATTTTTGTGGTGAAATCCCATGATAAGAAGATGGTGAAGAGGGGAGGGAGATCAATGACAAATATGTCCTATGTGAATGTCAAACTAGGACATGCGTGGATAGTAAGTGAAACCCCTTAATGACCCCCATAGTTAGGATTGCAGTACCGTCTAGCTGAAAAAACCCTCTCAAAATTGAAGTATATGGAATTTTTATTACATCTGTGACCTTCTTAGGCATCACGGAACTACTGGCTCTAGAATCGATCATACAATTGTGCACCAAATGGTCACCAATAATTAGTGAGATATAGAATGGTGGAGGCTTGTTGGTCTTAGCATGTATTTTTGTCTTAGGTTGGCATAAGTTGGTTGCCACTACTACTTCTTGACCTGATGGTCATTAGTAGTGCCAAAGTTGTTCAAAGCCTCTCGTAGCAAGTTCCTTTGAGAAGGAATCGAGAGTGCATCCCACATTATGATGCTCAAATTGTTCTTCTTCATTTGTTCCACGATGCTGAATGAAATTGCTCCCACTTTTCTAATGCCTCTTGGGAATTGGGTTCTTCCTTTGGATAATGCTTATTAGGTATCATGATACTCAAAGTTCCATATTTCTTTGTAGTCTGATCAACGGATATTTCTGATGATTTCTTTCTCATGCCTTTATCATCCGGTATATGTGTCGGGGCTTGAGAAGTGGATGCTGATCAATATTGGAAGACTGTGAATCTATTTCCCTTTTCTTGGAATTTGTTTTATACACTATGGTGGAGGAATCAGTAATTAAACCACAAAATTCCTCTTCTTTCCAATTTAGTAATGTGGTTTCATCAGGAGTTTGGTCTTGACTTTCGGAAGTGGATGGTCCAGCTAGATGATTCAGGTGGAGTGGTTATGCTTTGAACCATGAGGGATTGACTCAAAACTCCATTTGGGAAGAGATTCTGATTATGGGGTTAAGAACAAGGGTAACACCATTCATAGTCTTGGATGAGGTTGTTCTAGACTGGGACTATAGCTTGGGAAGAACTGGTAGCAGAAGGGTTCTGAAAATTCAAAGGTTTTACATTCGCAGCTTGGCTTGTGGCCTAATTTTGTGGCTGAACATTTCCATGGAATGGATGATAGTTCATCTGATATTGGGGTTAAAAGGGGTGAGCATACGAGAATGGTGCCTCTTCATTACTACGAGTTTGTTCCCAAAGTTTATAACAATGACTTTACTTCAGCAAAATCATTTGAGGGGTTGGACGCATGCATAGCTATTAGAATAGAAGCTGCTAGAATCGGGGGCAATGACTAGTTGTTGGCCTGCAAGATCTACAAAAACAAGAATGGGAGGTCTAGGAGCAATTTTACCTACTTGAATCAAGCAATTTTTAGCTCATACGACAATTTCATAAGCATCAGGGATAACGGTTCCCCCATGGATTGAATCATGATGGCAACATCACTATTCAATGCCTATAAATAATATAGAAATGCACTATCTAGGGATGGCCTTACAAGTGTTGGGATCCATTTCCAAGTCTTGTCAAAGTGGAGGTTGAAATCGCTCATATAATCTTGAGGAGACCACTTGATAGTATGAAATTGTTCTACAAGTGATAGATTATCACTTTTGTCTTCGAACTGTTTACACAACCTCATGCCTAAATTGTTCCAAGTAATAATAGATCTAGTAGCTAAAATCCAGAACCATTGAGGCACTCTACCTTTGAATGAAGTAGCAAGGAGTCAAACTGGCACCTTATCTTCTCGTGATACTTTTTGTTGCAAATCAGCAGCACCCCCTGGATGTTGATCAGATTTCTAGTTTGATCATACTAAGCATCCAGTGTGATTGCACAACATTGAATCCTCCCCCCAAGTGTGGGACTTGTCAAATGGAAGAGGAATATCTAGATTAGAGGTTGGTTCCTCAACTCCTCTGGTCAGATTTATCACTTACAAGTTGCAGAGGTTTATATTCCTAATCCTACCCTAAATTCCAAAGGAGACAGAGATAGAGAATGTAAAAAGCTAAAACTAATGCTAATAGGTGATGCACCAAAGGAGTGGTGAGCATTTCTCACTTCTGCAGATTGACACAATTCATAAAATGCAACAAAAACAACATGCACAAACTGATAATTGTAATGAAGAATCAGAAATTAGTCAAACAACACAAGCAGAGGATGAAAAACTAATCACAAGGCTTGTATTGTTATTTTAACATCAAAATCACTTGCATTACAACACCTGAGAGGCAAAATAAAGTTGCAGTTCTTAGAAAAGGTCTATTATTCCACCAAAATCAATTCCAAGGTGAGAAAATGGACTGCGATACACAAAAATGTTCAACCCTTTCAAAATGAGCCAAATCTAGCTTTTACAGTGCAAGGGACAAGCCCAAGAGAGAGAAACATGGGAAAACATGGAAGGGATTCAACCATTGACCAAAATACAATCAAAATAACATGGGCATCCTTATAGACCCATCCCATAACATTTTTAGCCATGCTGGGAGAGAATGCGAGCCATTCTTCATTAAAAACGGTGGTTGAAACGTCATTTCACAATGACCACGTGCCATAGGAATTTTTAAATTTTAACTCTCCAAAATCCATCAAAATGCAAAAATGACCCCATAATCTTGTAAATAATTTCACCAGCTTTCCATTGATATAAAGAACGTGAAAAACCGAGCTCTAGATCGAAAGATATGGCCATTTGAAATTTTAGGGCAAAACAGGGCCAAATCAGGTTGGCGGGCAAAAATTCAAATTTTTCACCTTTTTGGTCATTTGGAAAATTTTCCAAAATTTCCCGTCGGGCCGGTGAGTAGAGGACACGTGGTAAACGATGATTAGACCGGTCCTGTCCTTCCTGAATTTTCCATGATTGCTTGATCATTTCGACCTAGACACATGGCACAACCCCATTGGGTGTAGCTTTGCCTTTTAATTTTCTTTGCGGGCATTTCCTTGATTTTTCCTTTGTTTTCTCCTTTGGGAAAACTTCCTAAATTCTCCCCTCACTCCGCCACTCTAGGACACATGGTAACATATTACTTTGGTGTGGGCCCTTGGGGAAAATATTTCCTTTTGCGCCAACACTTAGGAAAAGTTCCCAATTTCCTTCCGCACTCCGCTTTTCCAGGATCCTGTGACACGTGGCGAGATATAATTGGGTGGCGGGGCAATAGGCCAAAAATTTCTTCATTGAAGTTTGGTGAAACACTTTGCCAAAAATCCAACTTCTCCTCCGCCTTCCACCGTTCCGGCTCCGAGAGGACCCATGGCACATTTTTACTTGGCCGTGGGCTTTCCTCTCAAAATTTCCATGCACCAACACTTAGCCAAATTTTTTCAAATTTCTCCCCCGGACACGTGGCAACATCTCATTCGTCGGTGGGCCTGCGGGGAAAATATTTCCTCTTGAAAACTTTACCAAAACACTTGGTAAAAAACCAAGTTCTCCTCCAACCCCCATCACTTCCTTGGACACGTGGTGGCACTCATTGGTCATGGGGCCTTGAAAGGAAAATTTCCCACAAAAACTCTGCCGAGCCATAACTTCAAAAATATATCTAGTTAGGAGGAAAACTTTACCTTTCTGGAAAGCTGAGAAAGAGCTCTATCCAATGGTGCCATTTCTAGAAGGTTTTGAGTGCCTGAAAAGTAAAAAATTATGACTGAGGCACAAGAGAGGGAAGAATGAGAGGAGTTAGCCACAAAATGAGCAAGGGGCACATTTTGGATAACAATTTTGGCGACTCAGAGGGGTCATCTACCTGCTGGATGAAGTTACCAGTTGCCTGAAGCAATCCATTGGGCATGGAGTCATTGAATTCTCTATCTGATACCCCAACTGACTAGAACATTGCAAGGAGGAAGATGGAATATCACCTGATGGAGCAAGGCCTACAAACACATCTCCAAGAATAGCAAGCTTGTGCCAAAGCACTTAGGGAAAAAAAAACTAACCTACAGCAGAACAATGTGCACAAGCACTTAGAAGAATGAAAACCTAAGCTAATATTTACAAGGTGGAGATTTTTCCTTTAATAACAATGCTTTAGATGGATTCCATTGACTGGAATCTGCAGTTCTTCGCCATCCAATGAAGACAATTGGAAAGCATTGTTGTCCTTACACTTTGTGACCATGTATGGGCCACTCCAAATGGCATAAAATTTTTAATGCTTTCTCGGTTTTGCTCTATCTGCATCCCATTTTAACACTAGATCTCCAACTTGGAAGGATCTATTCTTAGCCTTTCTATCAAAGGTCTTCTTTATCAAAGCCTGATCCTTCTCCATTGCTTGGGATGCCTGATTTCTGATTTCTTGGAGCTCCATCAATTCTGCATATCTAACCTCCATGGGCTCAAACTCCAACAACTCCAACTATTTCATGAGTTCCAAAGTTGGCAACTCAAGTGACATGGGAAAAATTGCCTCTCTCCCATAAACGAGCTTAAATGGAGAGTTACTTGTAGATCTCTTGGGAGTTATCCTATCAGCCCATAAGGCTGATTTCAATTTGGTATGCCAAGACCTCTGATTCTCAACAAGAGTCCTCCTAATGATCCTCAACAAGTTCTTGTTTGTAGATTCAGCCTAGCCATTACCTTGGGGGTAATAGTTTGATGAAGTACTTAGGTAGATCCCATTCTTGGCAGCCCATTCAGTCACCTTGGATCCAATGAATGCTAATGCATTATCTGATATTATTGTAGGCTGTATATGCAAAACCTAGTTTTTATTCCCTCATAGAAGTCTAGGATACTAGATTCATTTGCCTCTTTGAGTGATACTGCTTCAGTCCACTTAGTGAAGTGATCTCGTGGTCATTAAAATCTATTTGTGCCCTTGGCTTGAATTGGGATAAATGACTCAATGAAGTCCAAACCCCATTGCATGAATGGCTGGTCAATCAAACCGGGTGTAATGGAAGGGCAGCCGGTCTCTCTTTACCTGTGAAGAATGCACAATTCTTGCACCTCTTGATCCATGCATAGCAATCACTTTGAAAATCTTGGGCCAATAATAGCCGACCCTCATGATCTTTAGAGTCACTCTTGGTGCAAAATGACCACCACTAGTCCACCATGGAAATCTTCCAACATCCTATGAATTTGACTTATACCAATGCATCTCAACATTACTCCATTCATATCTTTCTTGAACAAAACACCATCAACAAGGGCATATGGGACAACTGCAATCTGAAGTGTCTTCTTTGGGTCTTGTTCATCTCTCTGGAGGGCATAGGTCTCGTGCTTAGGAAGTGCATTATACTTTGGGTCCAGCAAGGAGTGGGGACACCATTATTTTCCTCTTGAGTGCTTCCTTGCTCATGGCTTTCTTGCAACGCCAAAACAAACTCTTTCTCATTGCATGCTTCCTTTTTTGCTCAAAATCAGCGGCTCGCACAATCCTTTTCCTCTAACCAACTTTGTGACCTTGATCTCTAATTCATATTCCATGACACGATTAATCCAACTCTGCTCTCTTTTCATTCAAGTCTTTATTGAGGAGGAAGTCTTTAACTCCCGCATGAGGAACCAAAAATTGAACCTTGTTGTTTGAGACTAAATGCTTGAACTTATTCAAGCTTCGATTACTACAAGAACATGCTTCTCAATGAAATAATATCTCACCTCATAGTCCTCTAGGATTTGGCTGCTCATCATTGTCCTTGTTCTTTGTACCAAAATTACGAAATAGTATCATCACCCCCAAATGCATAGAGGATGAAATCCTTGGAGAAATCCGGGTTAGTGAGAGTTAATGCTTGAGAGATGGCTTCTTTGATTGCTTCAAAACTTTCCTTACCTTCTGTTGTCCATTTGAAAGCCATGCTTTTCTTTAACATCTTGGTGATAGGTTTGACAAGGGCTGAAAAATCTGGGACAAACCTTCGAACAAAATTTATTCTCCCCAAAAAACTTTGAAGGGCCTTCTTGTGGCTTGGCAATGGTAGTGCTCTTATGGCTTCAACTCTTTCTGGATCAATTGTTAATCCTTCTTCAGAGACAATGTGACCAAGGAGCTTTCCTTCATGGGCTAAGAAAATACATTTTTTAGGATTCAAGGAGACTCCAAATCTTCTGCACCTTTGGAACACTTGTCTCAAATGAGAGAGGTGGTCTGCTGTATTTTTGAAAAATAGTGATATCATCCAGGTATATTAGCACTATGTTGTTAATCAAAACTTTGAACACCATGTCCATTGCTCTTTGGAAGGTAGCTCCAGCATTGGACAGCCCAAATGGCATTTTCCTGTATGCATAAGTTCCCCATTTGGTTGTAAAGGCTGTCTTGAACTGATCTTCTTCCTTCACCATAATCTGATTGTACCTTGAATAGCCATCAAGTAGTGAAAACCTTTCGGAGCTAGCAACAACTTGCAAAATCTGCTCCATAGAAGGAAGTGGATAATGATCCTTGAGAGATGCTTTATTCAAATCTCTGAAGTCAACACACGATCTGATTTCCCCACTCTTCTTTTTGACTAGAACCAAGTTGGCAACCCAAATAGAATGATTGATAGGGAATATGATTCTTGATTCTATCAACTTATCCAATTCTTTCCTCATGAGAGGCTCCATGTGTGGATTGACTGGCCTTTGTTTTTGCTTGATGGGTTTAGTACTTGGATCCAACTCAATGGTGTGTTGAGCTAACTCGGGATTGAAACCTTTCAAATCTTCATAGCTCCAAGAAAACACATCAGGGAATTCTTGACAAAGTTGTATGAACTCATACCTTTCTTGCTCAGTTGTCATCTTACCAATTTGGAGTGATTTGCTTCCTTCTACCGAGATGGACATTGAATCTTCTCCCTTCACTTGGATGTTTGCTTTCTCCTTCCTAAACTGATCATTAGGATTGAAAATGGACTCCAAAGTAATAAGTCCCTTTGGTATTTTGTTGGTTCTCAGCTGCACCACTTGGTCACCATACTGCTGCTCCAACTTTTCCTGATTTTTGGCCTAGAACTCAGCCTCTTCTTGCAAGAAATGGATGATTTGCTTATCATTTTCAAACACTTTCCAACTTACATAATTTTCCGGCACTTTGAAGGCCTCATAATCACATGGATTTTTGGCTATACCTTTTCTTTTGAATGCTTTCAACAACATCAAATGCTGCCCCAACCGCTGCAAGTCCACAAAGACTTGGTTCTCTTTTCTAGGAATGGATTTTATGCTAAAGCCCTAAAAATATTCAATGAGGTCCCATACCCTATTCTTGTAACATTTGAGCAGATCATTCTTGGCAGCATGCTGCCCCTTAACTTGGTTGACAATCAACTCACTGTCACCAAAGATTTGCAAGTTCTTTATTCCTCTCTTGATTGACCAATGCAGTCCTTGCACCAAAGCTTCATATTCAACAGTGTTATTAGAGCATGCAAACTGAAATCTAAAAGCTGAATAATACTTAACTCCTTGAGGTGAAACTAGCATGGCTCCCCCCTGCACCTTGTCTACTCCTTGACCCATCAAAAAACAACTACCATACCTCATTTTCATCCTTGTGGTCTAGCTTGGTGATGCTAGGAATAGGATGATTTTCTTCATGCATACAATAGACTCCTAGATCAGATTATTCTATTTCTTGATAAGGATCAAAAGCATGCACCTTGTTTGCCCATTCATCAAGGGTTAGATCTGGGATACTTCCAACCTTGGTGTTAGTTTCATCAGTGCTTGGGTGATCTTCTTGATAAAACGCTGAACAATTGGCATTAATTTGACTTGGAGTGTAAGTCTCAATGTGAAAGTTTGTAATAGGTTCAGACCTGATTGTGTCTTTGGTTCCATATCTTGTTCTGAACAGCATGTGTGACCAATCAGCAGAAAAGTAACCTCCAATCTTAGCTGTGAAATCCCTTGACAAACATAGGGCAAAGAGTGGTGGAAGGTCTATTACTGATACATCTTGCAAAACAACCACGTTGGGACATGCATGCAAAGTAAGACTCAAATTTTTAATTACTCCAACTATTGTTACTACTATCCCATCCAATTGTACCACCCCTTTGGACATGGTTTCATACTGAATTCCCAACTGATCAGCTATTTTCTTAGGCATTATTGAACTACTTGCCCCACAATCAATCATGTAATTGTGTACTAATTGATTCCCAATGATCAATGAAACATAGAATGGAGGGGGCTTCAACATTTTACCTTGCTGTCCTCCATGATTCCCCTCGGTCACAACAACATTTGTGAGCACCTTCTCTTGCATTTGGACTTGCTGATTTGAAGTTGACCATTCCTTCATGGCATCTTGTAGCAAATCTCTTTGGCCTGGGATAGATAGTGATTCCCACATTGATATGTTTACATTTGTTTTCCTCATCTAATCAATGATATTGAATGGAGATGAAGTATCCCTTTGTTGTCCCTTGGCCTACACATTCATTCCTTGTACATGGGCAGCAACAACTGGCATTTGAGTTGGCCTAGGAACTATTTTAGGCAGTCCTTGTGTATTTGGGATTGGATTTTGTTTGCCAATATTCTGTGGGGTGATGGAAGATTGTGGATTTCTTGGAGCTAATGGTTGTTCTTCACCCAAATTTCTTCTCTTTGACCTTGTGTTGGCTGCAACACTTTGGGAAACTATCTGGTTCATGCCACAAAAATCTTCTACCTGCCAGTTTACAAGTGTGGTATCATTTGGAGCTGATTGCTGCTGGAATGTTTCTTGTTGCTGGTCATTTCTTTGACTACCTTCACCCTCCACACTAGTTGTTGTCACCATTAATGCTTGATTCAAGGCACCATTGAAGCACATGGATTGGTTATGAGGTTCATTGCATGGGAAACACCAATCATACTCTTGAGCCATATTGTTTTGTACTGGAACTAATGCTTTAGATGTAGATGTAGCATTGGGATTATAGGGCTGAAATGGTCTGTTGGTAGGAGGCCTTTCTTGATTTAGATTTGCAGTTGGATTGGGTGGTCTTTGGGGTTGATATGGCTGCCTGTTAGGCTGAGCTTGGGGCTGGAAGGAAGGTCTAAAACCTTGGGCTTTCTGCCTCTTGAGAGTAACCAGCTCATTGCCTAGATTTTGCAGCTACTTCATGACTTCTGAAGCTCATTTGAGGCACTAGAAGATGAAGTAGAAGCTTCATTCGAATTTTGATTCCTGGGAGTGGGAATATGAGCTGAATTAGGCATTTGGGCTCTCTAAACTTGGAAACAATGGCATTGGAGGTCTAGGAGCTAGCTTGCCAGCTTGAATCAAACAATTTTCAGCTCTAATGGCAAGGCTATAAGCAATGGGAATAGTGTTGCCTCCCATGGATTGAATTAACAAAGAAATATCAGAATTTAAAGCTTTAAGGTAATAAAGGAAAGCACCTTATCTTTGTTGGCTTTGATCGCCACCTGAATTCTCTCCCAAGTCCTTTGAAATTTGAAATTAAAATCAGTCAGCTGCTCATTGGGAGCTCTCTTGATGGTTGTCAGCTGCTCCAAAAGGGACAAGTTGTCTCCCTTCTCTCCAAACTGCTCATGGAGGGCTATGCATAGATGGTTCCAATTTTGAATAGAACCTGAGGCAAGGCTCCTAAACCATTGCAAATCTTTCCCTTTGAATGAAGATGCCAACAGTTTGACAACAACTTGCATCTCATTGATCTCATGGATTGCACAAATGTTAGCAATATCCTTAACATGATCACCAGGAGTGGTCTGATTCTCTCCAGTAAAGTAGGGGATGTTCTTGAATGCTAAAACTGGGATTGGATTTTGTGCATTGAGAGTGAGTGGGCTCTGCTAGTGAAATTGACATAGGGGTTGTTTTATGCCATTCGATTGGCCTTAGAACCCTTGTTGATTGAATGAAGGGCCTACTGTGTGGAGGAGTTGAGAGAGTTACTTTTTGGTGGAGATGGAGACCTTTGAATCCTCCTCCCTCTTTTCCTTATTCTTGGAGATAACTGAGATATTCAAACATCACCTCTTCTTCTCCAACTCTTGACCTTGTAGTGATTCTTCTCATGATTTTTCATGTCGGCCTTTCTAAAACCAGCTGATTCTTTTCCCTTGGAGTCTCCAGATGTGTAATTTATAGCTCTTTTAAGCAAGAAACTTGCAACAAATACACATCAATTTTGTTGCAATGAAGATGAAGACCTCGAGGTGCTACTGGGAATGCCAAAATTGTTGTTGTGAATTAGAAGCACCCCTGGATGTTGATCAGATTTCTAGTTTGATCATACTAAGCATCCAGTGTGATTGCACAACATTGAATCCTCCCCCCAAGTGTGGGACTTGTCAAATGGAAGATGAATCTCTAGATTAGAGGCTGGTTCTTTAACTCCTCTAGTCATATTTATCACTTACAAGTTGCAAAGGTTTATATTCCTAATCCTACCCTAAATTCCAAAGGAGACAGAGATAGAGAATGCAAAAAGCTAAAACTAATGCTAATAGGTGATGCACCAAAGGAGTGGTGAGAATTTCTCACTTCTGCAGATTGACATAATTCATAAAATGCAACAAAAACAACATGCACAAACTGATAACTATAATGAAGAATCAGAAATTAGCCAAACAACACAAGCAGAGGATGAAAAACTAATCACAAGGCCTGTATTGCTATTTTAACATCAAAATCACTTGCATTACAACACCTGAGAGGAAAAATAAAGTTACATTTCTTAGAAAGGTCTGTTATTCCACCAAAATCACTTCCAAGGTGAGAAAGGGGACTGTAATACACAAAAAGTTCAACCCTTTAAAAATGAGCCAAATCTGGCTTTTACATTGCAAGAGGCGAGCCCGGAGAGAGAGAAACGTGGGAAAACGTGGAAGGGATTCAACCATTAACCAAAATGCAATCAAAACAGAATGGGCATCCTTACAGACCCATCCCCTGACATTTTTAGCCATGATGGGAGATAATGCGAGCCATTCTTCATTAAAAATGGTGGTTGAAACGTCATTTCATCCATGACCACATGCCGGAGGTGTTTTTGATTTTCTCTCTCAAACTCCAAAATTCAAAAATGACCCCGGAATATTGTAGATAATTTCACCAAATTTCCATTGATATAAAGAATGTGAAAAACCAAGCTCTGGATCGAAAGATATGGCCATTTGAAATTTTAGGGCAAAACAGGGCCAAATCGGGTTGGCGGGCAAGAATTCAAATTTTTTCACCTTTTTGGTCATTTGGAAAATTTTCCAAAATTTCCATGTTGGGCGGTGAGTAGAGGACACATGGCACATGATGATTGGATGTGGACATGTCCTTCCTTAATTTTCCACGAACCGCTTGATCATTTCCGACCTGGACACGTGGCACAACCCCATTGGGTGTGGGTTTGCCCCTTCTAATTTTCTTTGTGGGAATTTCCTTGATTTTTCCTTTGTTTTCTCCTTTGGGAAAATTTCCCAAATTCTCCCCTCACTTCGCCACTCTAGGACATGTGGTGACATATTACTAGCTGCAGGCCCTTGGGGAAAATATTTCCTTTTGCGCCAACACTTAGGGAAAAGGTCCCAATTTCCTTCCGCGCTCCTCTTTTCCGGCTCTGTGACACGTGGCTAGATATAATTGGGTGGCGGGCGAGCGGGCCAAAAATTCTTCATTGAAGTTTGGTAAAACACTTTGCCAAAAATCCAACTTCTCCTCGCCTTCCGCCATTCCAGCTCCATAGGACACGTGGCACATTTTTATTGGCCGCGGGCTTTCCTCTCAAAATTTCCATGCGCCAACACTTAGCCAAATTTTTCAAATTTCTCCCTTGGACATGTGGCAGCATCTCATTCATTGGCGGGCCTACGGGAAAATATTTCCTCTTGAAAACTTTTCTAAAACACTTGGTAAAAACCAAGTTCTCCTCCGACCCCCGCCACTTCCTTGGACACGTGGCGGCATCTCATTGGCTGCGGGCCTTGAAAGGGAAAATTTCCCACAAAAACTCTGCCGAGCCATAACTTCAAAAATACATGGAGTTAGGAGGAAAACTTTACCTTTCTGGAAAGCTGAGAAAGAGCTCTATCCAATGGTACCATTTTTAGAAGGTTTTGAATGCTTGAAAAGAAAAAAATTATGACTGAGGCACAAGGGAGGGAAGAATGAGAGGAGTTAGCCACAAAATGAGCAAGGGGCACATTTTGGATAACAATACTTTTACTTGAGTAGATGCTAGCTACATCCAGTATGTGCTCCCGAGGTGAAACATTAGTCTCCCCCATGTGAAATGGTAAAATTTTCAATGTAGTTGTCGGTATGCTATCTCTTTGCGCTAATGTAAATGACTAAGGACTACTAGTATTGAAATTATGACAAGTATTGACTTCCGTGACGTTCAAAAGCTGGTTGTGTCTTGATGGGAAAAAATTTCCTTCAGGAGGAGTTGAATTCCCTCTATGAGGTAAAGTGGAAACTGATGATATTGAAAGGTTTCTTCCCCTTCTTCTTGGGGAGACAAAGAAAGCTCTATATGATTATAATTGTCCCGCCTTGAAGAAGCTCTTGTGTGAATTCTTTGCATAATTTGATGTACTAAACTTTGAAATCCAGAGAGATGGAGTCATCGGTACCTTGTGTTAATGGAATGAGAAGAGAAGTACCAACTCTATCCCACTGGGCATGCCAAAAACTATTGTCACCAAATCACTTGCACCCCCAAATGGCCTAGGAATGAATCATGACATTCGGTGTGATTGGGACACATGGGATCACCTCTCAAGCTATGGGACTTGAACTTGAGGTGAACCTCTAGAGAAGGCTGGCTTCCTCTTCCTAAACTAAACACAACTCTACTTCTAGTGCAAGAAAAATGGCTAACTAGTCCTATGCTAACATTTCATGGGATTAGGGAAAGATATTTGCAAGGAAATGAAACCTATACTAGAAGTGGTGATGCACCAAATTAAGGGATGTTTAACATCTAGAAGGGTTAATGTGGGAGGTATTCTTGCATCACCAACCACCTTCACCTATCATGATTAGAAAGGGTATAAAATACCACAAACCAAGGTAGATGTTCCTCTGTTAAACTCGAGTGTACATAAGGGTAGATCAAATCAGATACAACACAATTAATTTATCAAAAGTAAACCACACATGTAGATAACAACATCTATTTCTGTGAGTAGGGACAACAATGATATAAAAATTAATGTAGAAGGAAAACAAAGTCTTCACAACTAGCATAAAATATAGTAGTATTATTCCTTCACAACATGAAATAGACCACCTGAAATAAAGGTAAGTTAATCACTATCACTAAGGAATTATAAATCCACAAAGTAAATGCTAATTAACATTCAACACAATAAATCATATTTTTTAATAGCAAGGTGCAACTCTGAATATAATCAAAAGGTTTCTTGGAATCTCATAATCACTCTTCCAAGCTTGAAGAGAACTCTTCTCAAAATAATCTCCCAAAAATAATATCTCTTAAACTATGGAAGCATTCCACTTTTTATAAGTTCCTAGGATGAGCCATTACAGTTGAGCCCTTAACTAAAATTTAACTAAAAATAGAAATTCCATTAATATTAAGCGAATAGGATTCCATAAAAATAGCAATTTTTTTGAAAGGGTTTGACTCAGTCAACCCTACAACTTTGACCAATCCTAGAGCTTGAACCTGTCCTTTCATGGCCGCTCGGTTTGGCCTTGATTCATTTATATCTCCTTTACCCGTAAGTTTCTACTATCCTTCCTCCTACATAGCCATACGATGTATCGTACTCGAAGAAGTTCTTGATAACCCCCTTAGTTTTTTCATCTCTAGGCCCACATGCATAGTAATTCACTATGTCTTTGTCTAGATCTCTTTTGTGATCCCGGCTAGAAATCTTCAAAGTTTATTTGTAAATTTATTTAGTATCTCTATGAAATTTTGACATAACACCGGTTGGTCAATGGAATCATTATTGAAATTCTTGGTGACCTCATCATCACGCTTCACCAAATCTTTAAAATTTTCCTTAATTTGATATTCGGAAGAGCATCAATATTTTTATTGAAGAATTTTCAATTGGCATTGTCAAACTCCTCGAGATGTCATTCGGGGCATATGTAATCTCCACTCATTTCTCCTCCAATTTCTTAATAATATCTTGTAACAATTGACACCAAAATTCCATGGCCTTTTGATATTCAAAAATTTAGATGCATTATCATTCACCTCTTCCTAAAGAAGTAAGTCAAAATCCTCTTCTCTAATGTCACTTCATGTGGCCAAAGTTAAATTTAAATTATTATTATCCTCATAGAAGGATTCGTCCATCTTAGAAATGGTGGTTTTGCAACCTACAAATCATTATATATCTCAACTGCTTCCTTGATCAAAGGATTAGCTTCCTGCAGAATTCTCTCCATCCATCCACTCATTGATCTCCCTTTCTGGCCTAGCTTCTCAAGCTCATGATAAGAAATATCATCGATTGTAGATGAAATTTTCATAGCCATAGTAGTTGAGACTTCAGTGGATGGAGTGGGTTGGGTTACTTTACGTAGTAGTGCAGTGAGTTGCTCGACCTTGGCCTTGAGCTCATCCTTAGTGGCCTTGTCTTTGTCATATTTCTCCAAAAGGGCCCCAAGAGCAGTGTGTACATCTTGCTTGGCTCCTTCATGAGTAGCCTTCCTAATAAATTTTTGATATCCAGAATCTACTTATATGATTGTTTCTTTAGTTTTTCCATCAATAGGGGTCACCACCTCTATCACATGCTCTCCAGATGAATTAACCATCAGACTTGATATGGTTCTCAATCTCTTGGCCTATCTCTTGGGCATAGACTCCAATATGCTAAGATCTATAACATCTCCCAGAGGAACCTTTTTATTTTTCTTGGGAGTTTTTCTAAACAACCATTCTGGTATGGCTAGAGCCGACGAAGATGGAGTGGCAGATCCAATACCTGAAACATCGGTTAGAGCAAGATCACTAGAAATACTAGCTGATATTTGAGCAAAGGTAGCAATGATGGAAGGCGTGGATGTAAGGACAGCCATAGGAATTGACACAAAAATGTTGGGGGTTGTGATTGAGGAAAATGAAAGTGTTAAAGGAAGTGAAGAGGAAATGGGTGACCCAATATTTTCCTGAGTTGATAGAACTAGAAGTGACGAGAATACCTGGGCCATAGAAGGGGAGGGGAAAGAATAAATGATGGTGGAAGTGGAAAGAAATTATATTGGAAGTGATAATTGAGGAAGGAGAAGACGTGATGGATCCTGGATGACACTAGCGAGTCACCGACTTCAACCACTTCATGTCGCAAACCTTTGCAGGTGATGTAATCTTGGAAGAAGAAGACTTGTTGAGAGATGAGCCACCAATAACAAATGAAATCTTCTTTGGAATTGTAGGAGCCCTTTGAGTTGACCTCTTTCCCTTAGTGGGTGTTGGTTGGTTTATTGCTTGTATAGCCCCTATATTTATAGGTTGATTTTCCTGCTTGGGTGAGATTCCCAATGTGGTCTACCAACTAAAAGTCCTCTTTAAAATGGGTCTCGCCATCTCCTTGGTATTTCTACATTCTTCCACATACTAATCAATCCATGGAAGAGGTTGATTGGCAACATTATCGCTCTTGTATGATGAATTCAAGACCTCATCATTGTCTTGCATGTCCTTTGGCACATCAACCAAACCAAATTACCGAACATCATCAAGGGTTAATATTTCATAATCCCTTTGTCACACGATGTATTCATCCTGAAAATGAATCCAGATATCTTATAATTGGGGTACGTGAGAACTGGATAGACCTGTCCCCCAAACTTACCCCAATAATCAAAATTAGTCCGTGGATGAAAGGTCCGTAGGGTTACCTTCGCCATTTCTACATCAACATTTTTTTCCTTGTGAATATTTTGGTAAGAATACCTACCTATCTAAAATAGGGAAATGCATTCCCAGTTAGTGATGTTTGTTTTGGATTCGATGATAATCCAACAACTACCAAACTAATTCTAATAGAATCCATTTTTCAGTGGGACACCTTGGCAATTTTCTTGGGGCACCTATGAAACCCAGAATCCAGATGTAGGTGAATGTAGGAAACTAGAAGTAGATTGCTCCCCATTCTTACACTTCTTGGAAAGCCTCATCGAAACCCTCCAATTGTATAGTTCTTTGTCAAAATGATAGAGGATGACAGTGAAGAAAGTGTTGTTGACTCTTCGGATACACCCGCTTCCCTCATGTAGAGTGAGTTGGGGATAAAAATCATATATTTGTGAGGTGATGTGAACACCCCTAGTATTCAAAACGTAAAATATCCCATAGCGAAGCCGCATATACCAAGAAAGATGTAATATAGAAGGTCTTTGTTTCTAACACTCTACCCAACTGATAGTGAATGATGCTACTAATATGCTCCCCCCATTGCATAAACTCATCTTTCTTCTTGATAGTTGCTATGTACAAAAACATCCATTCCTGGAATTCCTTTGCAGAAGGAAGACCTGAAACTCTACTTAATAGCACAATAAGATCATTAACTTCCTGAATAAAATCCAATCGATGCATAGTTTTGGGTAATTTGGCAAAATTATTAGCCAGATAGGATTTCGTCATAACCTTTGAGAATACTTCCTCTTTCTTATCCCAATGTTTCACTACTATTCCTATTGAAATTATGGTGTAATCTTAAATGTCGGGAAGTTTAAGCAGATCCTTGAAGAAATCTAGGTCCAAACGGATTACCACCTTATCATCACTATCCCTAACTAACATGGAGTCTTTGTCGAAGTGGGCTGCTGCAACTAAGACAAATTCTGGGCAATGCATAGATGTGGGAAAACCGACGGCAAGGGAAATCCCACTATCGTAGATGGCCTGCATCCATGGTTTCTTGTTTGAATCCTTTAATCTTTCCCAAAAATTAGGAAGATCAATTTTCCTAGATCAGTGTCCCTAATATTTCCTAAGTTGGAGGATAGGAAGGATTGGGAGTAACCCCAAGAAATGATTATTTCATCTTCTCTTTTCCCTTTGAAGTGGAAGTAGACATCAAACCTTATGTTTTAGAAGCTGAAGTTGTAGAAATTTTGAAAACCTGAAAGGAAACCTCTGAAATTCCAAACCGGAAAAGTTTCGAAAGAAATCACCAAATCGAAATCCCTGAAAATTTTCTCCAAAGGATTTTCCCAAACTGAAATTCTTGAAACAAAAATTTCTGAAGGAAATCTCTGAAACCAATTTTTCCGAAAAGAATTTTTTTGAAAGCGTTTCCCAAAGCCAGAGATTCCGAAAACTTGAAAGCAAAAACCCTCCAAAATTCTGAATTGAGAAAGTTCCAAAAGAAATTTCCAAAAATGAGATTTGCAAAGGAAAATTCCTGAAAAATTTCTGCTTAATGAACTTATGAAGGAATTATCCAAACTAGTCTCTCTCCGAACAATTTTGACAAAATTACAATACGATGTTAAATCGTAAAAGCTGGAACACAAGAAATGAAAAGAAGTATGAGAGGCCTAAGAGGATCCTTTGAACAACTTCGAATACCTGGAGAAAACTCAAAAAGTGAAACATGGTGAACCAAAGGAGTGACATCATAAAAATGCAGAGGGAAACCAAAAGGAAAACCAAAATGAGAAGGAAATAGAGGAAAAAGACCTAAAACCAAAAGAATATAAACAAAAAACCATACCTTGAAAAATACGTCGCAAAGTACAAGAATGGAATGTTAGAGAAAATGTGTCAGGTAAAAATTACAAGTAAAAATATGATTTTAAATAGAAATCCACGATATTAATGGTAAAAATCTGATCCATACGGAGGTAGGTGAAAATTAATTGTGTGTAGAATCTCCAAAGGTCCGAAACTTGAAAGCCCAAATTTTGAAAATTCGGGATTTCAGACTTGAGGATTGGGATGCAAAAAGATGAATTGGTGATGGAAAAATATGAAACCTAAAAACCTGAAAGTCTAAAAATTCAGAATTTCGGCATTCGGACTTCAGAAAAATTCAAGTGAAAATTATAAATATGACTCGGAGAACTCCAAAAACTTGAAACCCGAAAGTCCAAAAATTTGGACTTTCAGACATTTAGACTTGAAAACTTCGAGTAAAAATCCTAAAAAATGACTTGGAGAACTTTTAAAACCTGAAACCTGAAAACCCAAAATTTGGGTTTTTGGACATTTAGACTTTAGAAAACTTCAAGTGAAAATCCTAAAATGACTTAGAGAACTCCAAAACCCGAAAGTCCAAAAACCCAAAATTCAGGTTTTGAGACATTTGGACTTCGAAAGTCCGAGTAATTTAAACAAAAAAGAGCCAAAGGTCCTAAAACCCGAAAGCTTTGAAAAGTCTAAAAATTTGGACTTTTGGAGTTTCAGACTTTGGAAAATTTCAAATGAAATTTCAAATTTGAGCTAAAAAACTTCGAAAGAGGAAAAAAATCTGAAGTCTAAAAATTGAAAAATTTGGATTCTTGGCCTTAGCAAAAATTCATTAAGCGATGATTTCCTTAAAAACATTGGTTTGACATAGCTTTCTTAGGGTAGGTTAAATGGTTAACTTGAGTTCTAGTGAGGAAGATTAGGTTGAAGACAACATCCCTATCACAAGTGAGCAAGATGATAATATGAAACGTTTGAAGACTAACTAGTCTATTGGTTCTTAGATATTTTGTTTAACTATTTTTGGATTATATCATTTGGGATGTTTTCACCTCCATGTTTTGCGCTTTATCCTTGTATTGATCTCATTGGACTGTAGTTTGACATAAGTTGTTTTATCCCTTTTTGTCATGTTTCTTTTTGTTCACTCTTGGTGATGCTCATGATGCATTCTATTATAAGTTTTCTAGGTGCCTTCATCCTGTATAAAGTATCCAATCATTATGTTCACGTATATTTAATAAACCTTTTTAATAGTAATTTTTAATGGCATTTTATAATAAACAAGACAGAGTAGCAAGTTCATGTCTCATGGATGGAGATGTGCTAGTTTTGCAATTGTTTGCATAGAATTGTGATTTTTATTAAATAGAATAAATCATTGTTGTAAAAAGACCTCATATTTTTTAAATCAATAATAACTAAAAGATAAATAAAAATATAAATAAGTTTCATATTTTAAAAATATATTTAAATAAATTAAAAACATTAGAAAGTTGAAAAGTTATAGAGATTTTTTACTTTGATTGGCGGATTGAGGAGAAATTTTAAGTAAGATGTTTTGAGCTTAAAGCCCATTGAGGTAACCTAATACTTACACAACATAAAATTTTGAGCTTATGGATCTCTAGTATTTAACAAGTTAATGAATATTATTTTTAGCTTAGTGTCCACTAGCTTATGTAACACCATAGCAATTAGATATTATCGATCAAAAGGAATTAACAAAATAAAGTAAGATATTGTCATCATGGATTCTGCTACATTATGTCACAACAACATATTTTGATGTACAAAAACTATGTCCATTTTTTTATAAGAGTTAATATGGGGTTTTGAAAGTACCCACATCCTTTTACAAAAAGTTCCTTAAGGCAGAATATGACATTGAAGCATAGAAGAGAGAAATCCCATAGGCAACAAAAGACAAAAAGCCACATAGCCATGAAAAAATAGAGAAAATTTACATTTTGTGAAATGTTTTGAGGATAGTTGTTGCTTACATAGTAGCAGCATCTTAGAGTTTCCTTGTTCCTCGAATTCTCCTTTCACAAATCTGTATTCATTCTTTTTTTTCCAAAATATGTTTGGTTCTACCACTCTTGAATTATTTTTTTGCAAATAGGTCATTGTAATCCGTCACCAACACATTAAATGGAAACTCATTCTTAACATGAATATCTTCTAAAATATTGTGAAAATGTCAATGATGTTGTAGCCATTGAATTTTGTTGAGTATGTGCAATGGAGGACTATTTGCATACAACAATAAGGCCAACAAAACAATATCAATTTTATAAAAAAAATCTTCTCTTCTATTCTTACACCACCATGTCCATAAATCGATTCCGATATTTAGTTTTTACTATGCATGAGCCACCATCCATACCACCAAGATTCTCTTTCAAGACTCAACAAAACAAGTTCTTTATAGGTGTTTTGGGCTTTTAAAAATTCTGTAAGTCTTCCTCTCAAGTTATTACATCTTAAGTTGTGTCGTTTCACTATCAAGATGTGCTCCATTTTGTCCTCTTACATTAATTTAAAAATGTTCAATATATTACGAAATTATTTATTTGATAAACAAAACTAGCTTCTACAAAATATTGAATAAAAACTTTCTTCCATTTAATTATCTACAAAATCCCTACATGGATATAAGCCCTAATCAACTATAGAAAATTTTACATGGATATAAGCCCTAATTAGCTATGGAAAATTTTACATTAACAGAATTTGGTAATTTTGGAGGGACTGAAGGTGAGAATGCATACCAATTTTTTACACAGAGAGGAAATCAAAACGTTTCTAGAATTTGAGCTCACGAATTTTTGACACTTATTGTTGGTGAGATTTTTCTATTGATGAATAAGATTATGCATTGAAAAATAGAATAGAAAGGTAAATGTTAAAAAGATAAACTAAAAATTGTCTACTTATAGTGATATGTGAAGAAATCCAATCACAAATTTTGTTGGCGTGTGAATTTAAGAGGGCACGTGTATGATTTTACATTGCTTTTCATTAAATGGCTTATTAATGGCTGAAAATAGTTACATGCTCTAAAAGGCAAACAAATTTTGAATGGTGCATGTACTTTTAAATGGAGAATTTTACATAGCTCGAATTAATAGCTAATTAATGTTGAGGCAAACACAACTTTAATTAGCATTTTTCCTTACAAAATGGTTATCATAAATACTGCAAATCTTTGTAATAAACATCACACACAAATTACATGTTTAATATTTAACCATCTATTATTAATATAGATTTATATATAAATTATAAGAATTCTAAAAATTCTAAAAATTTCTATCAATATATATTAAAAATAATGAAATTTATACATAATAATTGGTATAAATAAATATTTTTGTATTTTTAAAGGGCGGTTGACGAATTACCGTTACCCAAATATTGTTTGAAAGATGATTTATCACACTTAGCAAGTGTGAATCAAGATTCGCATCTAAAAGTGCAAGTCGAGACCGACACTTATAAGTGTGATTCAAGACTGACACTTAGAAGTGTGAGTCAAGACTAACACTTAGAAGTGCGAATGGATACTTGTACTTAACGTTGCCATTCAATACTCACACTTAAAGTGTGAGTTGAGATATGTGTGACTCAAGTTTCACACTTAGACATGTGACCAATCGCACTTGTAAGTGCGATCACTTGCACTTATACACTACTTACCAAATTTATGAAATGAATGATACAAAGATTATTCCAAGCCATGATCTCAGATGATAATAGCACACCACATTATATTTGTAGAATAGAAGAGCTAAAATACCATATATGGAAATCCATCATAATCCATAATGTTCAATACATTACAATACAATGACTTAAATTACTCAATAAGAAATATGTACAAATAGGAGGAAGGAAGTGCAACTACTACCTAAATCAGTGGTGAAGAACTACTACTAACTAATACTTTGGTAGTTAAGTTAACTCCATAAGACTAGTAAGTTAACTCCACATAAATAAGAAGCTAACTCAACACAACTAGTAAGCTAACTCCACACAACTAGTACACCTAAGCAAACTAACCCAACAAGTGTAGGGATAACACAAGTTCAAGAATTATCCTAATAAATAAATAAAAGGATAAATAATAACCTACACTAACACCCCCCGTAAGCATAACTTAGGTGGGTGAAAAATAAGGTGGGTCTCAACAACAAGGCTTGATGAGGTACCCACATACAATAATTGGGAAAATTGGACAACGCAAGGTACCCAAAACAAGTAATAACAAAGTAGAGAGAGAAAAATCCCACTGCAATATATCCTCAAAATCTCAGCTCCAAAAACTCGTACAATGTTGAAGAAGTGTGGTGCGCACTATGGTCTGAATCCATTGCTCGATCATAAAACTCAAAAATAATTGACACTGGGCTTCACGAATAGATCCATGCAAGGATATTGTTAATAGACTGATGTTGAAAGTGTAAAAAAATACCAAACATAATTTGATCAATTTCTACAAATAGTTGTGTCACAATCCAAAAACAATAACCAAAGGCAACAAGGTAAGGACACGAGATCCAAATAAATATGAGTAACACGATCCAAGAAAAACCAAGGTAAAAAGAAAAGGAAACACAACCCGAAGAATAAGTATCAATACCACACCCTCCTATATTTTTGAATGAGTAGAGTGATACCACGGATCTGTATGATTTGTTAAAATCAACTAATCAAACACCGATAAACAAACACCGTGATTCACGAATAGCTCCCCATAAGAGAGACTATCAACATGCAAAAACAAGTGTCAAAAATATAGATCTAAAATATCTCAACAAATAAGAGAGATATAAATGTATACACCCATAGATACAAGAATGCAACACCCAAAATTTTAGGATGTTGTGCTCAACCGAAATTGCGTCCCAAGTGATTACAACATCCTCCCAAATTTGGCACTTTATAATTGAGTGTATGTAAATATTACAATGAGTAATAGTACCTTTTACATTTTAAATATGTGTATAAAAATTTCACTAATGCATAGATCTCGAAAACTATACACAATTTCAAAAAAAAATCACCTTAATCCAAGCTATGGATCAAAAGTTATGAGCTCTAGAAGGTTTTGTTATTAAAATAATATTTTAATGCTTTGACAATTTTTAAAAAGGTGCACGTGACACCCAAATGTCCGAGAGGGTAAAAGAGTGCATCCAAATGATACAAAGCTTACGACCAAAGTATAAAAGCATGCACCAAAACCTAAATGTCCAGAGGGTAAATCATTACATTCGGAGGGTACACGACAATATCCAATGGATAAAAGAATGCACCCGAGGGTACAAATTTGCGTCCTATGGATAAAAGACTAAATTCAAAACAGAAATACCCAGAGGGTAAAATAATGCATCCGGAAGGTACACACTTATATCCAATGGATAAAATAATGCACCTAGAGGGTACAAATCTACGTCTAGTGGATAAAAGACTGCATCCAAAACAGAAATATCCATAGGGTAAAAGAATGCATCTGGAAGGTACACACTTATATCCAATGGATAAAAGAATGCACCAGAGGGTACAGATCTGCATCCAGTGGATAAAATATTACATCCAAAATAGAAATATCTAGAGGGTAAAAGAATGCATCTGGAAGGTACACGCTTATATCCAATGGATAAAAGAATGCACCCAAAAAGTACAATTGTTAATACAAACTTTGACTGCAAATATCTCTTTTTTGGCACCTTTATCAAAAACCAGAGAGAAACCTAGGAATTTTCTCGAAAAACCCAAAAAATCAATATAAATTTTGAGTCAAAAAATATGTCTGTACATAATTGTACAATTTTTTTGAGAAATGTGCCAAAAAACCCTTTAAAATGTCCAGATTTGACTGTCTCAAAACATGGTCAAGTTTACAGTAAATTCTAGGGTTTTGTACCTTCCAAATCTAATGGAACACTTTGTTTTGCATAAAAATGCATGCTTTGTAGAAAAGTGCTAACAAATTTTGAATACATGAAAATAATAAACCCTTGCTTGTAAAGAAAAACTTACATATGGATGTCTACATCATCTATAGCTCTAATACCATGAAAGGAACGATAATAAGATTGTTCTAAGCCATGATCTCAGATGATAATAGCACACCACATTATATTTTCAAAACAGAAGATCTAAAATACCATATATGGAAATCCATCATAATCCATAATGCTCAATACATTATAATACAATGACTTGAATTACTCAATAAGAAATATATACATATAGGAGGAGGGAAGTGCAACTACTACCTAAATCAATGGTGAATAACTACCACTAACTACTATTGCTAGTTAAGTTAACTCCACATAACCGAGAAGCTAACCCAACACAACTAGTAAGCTAACTCCACACAACTAGTAAAGCTAAGAGAGTTAACCCAACAAGTGTAGGAAATTATCCTAATAAATAAATAAAAGGATAAATAATAACCTACACTAACAATTTATAAATGGCAGATTCCATATTTTTAACTATGCTTAATATATACAAATAAATTATTTATATAAATGTATATAAATATTGGTGACACCTTTTAAACATGTGAGTCACACATGTGAGCTCTATAAAATATTTGAAATCATGTTACATCTAAATTCACGAAAAAATATAAACAACCATCAAATTTAACACCATTCAAGTAAGTGCGGGAATAGATTTTCAAGGTCAACGTTTATTGATTTGAATAAGGTATGCATGAATAGTTGTATATGTATGATGATATTAAGATTGATATGTGGCATAAATGACAACAATCACTTAGGCACTATCTTGAAGTTAGTGTCTACACTGGCTTATGTAAGTTAGCGGACGCTTGGCTTATGTAAGTGGGTGGCCGTCGATTTATGTAGTGAAAGTGGAATCCAATAATAACATTATTGGAATCTAGAAATAATGAAATTGGAGTCTAATAATAGGGAAATTGGAATCCAATAATAGCGAAATTAGAACTGAAATAAGTCAAATATAGACAATATTGGAATCCAATATTGCTATTAATGGAATCGATATTGCTACTAATGGAATCCAATATATCCAAAAATGGAATCCAATATACACAAAAACGGAGATGGATTTCTTCCAATATTTGAAATATTGGAGTTTCAATTCACTAGAATATGTCCCAATTTAATGAAATAAGCATTGTTTACTTAGGAAAATTGCTGGCCGGAATTAGAAGATGTTCTACAAGAAACTCATTGTGTGTTTGATTTGGACCAAACTCAAGAAGAGATCCGATAGTCACCATTGCATCTCGCTGATTTGTTTTGTGTGTGAGGATCTTGTTTAGAAGTGATAAAATAAAAGTAACAATTAAGGATATCAACCATGAGTTTGTATGGGACCAATTTTTCATCCTTGAATTGATATTCATCAGTGACTTATTTGATGAATAAGAGGGAATCACCATAAAATATCAACTCATTGAGATTTAATGAAAAAAGGAATTTAAATCTAACTATTAGTGCTCCATACTCATCAATGTTGTTGGTGTAGGGGAATCTAATGCAAAAATATTTTACAAGGACATCACTAGATGGTGTGAGACCTTAAGCTTTGATGTTAATGTGAGGGTCAAGTAGTCTCCCTTTTATCAAAGACATACTGGGAATATGGTTTAGATTGTAATGTAAACTACAATAGAATAAAATGAAAATAGTATTCATTACACATTACATGAGACATCTCTGCTTATTAACTCAATATAATGACTACATATATTTTACACATTTTTCGACACACTCTTCTATCCAAAGACATCATACTTTCGTTCTCCTTTCTATCTTCTTCTATCTTCACATGTACAAGCCTGTATTTCTATTCACTTGCACTTATCTACATCTATTTATCCATATATATATATATATATATATATATATATATATATAATTCAATTATAATAAAAATATTTACTATATGTCATTTGTCCAAAAGTCACTTCCTTTTATGGAAAACATGTATTGGTCAATCTATACTCGGTTTGATATTTATGCACTTCTTGTAGACTTCTATGGCTCTCATAGTATTTTATGGCTTTCGTAGTCTTTCACGTCTTTCATAGTCTTCTCGTGGATTTCACAGCCTTCCACATATTTCTCTTTGTTTATGTCGATTGTAAAAATTGATGAATAACCTTATCATCATCATCCCCAAACTTCAATATGTTGTCTCATCCTTGAGACAACTAAGTGATGAAGAACCTTGTCAAACCTTGTTCCATTTTTCTCTCTGGAGCTCTCTTTATTGTATAATTGATAAGTTTTTCATAAAACCTTTTATGAATGGTCTTTAAGGTATTGTAATATAGGAACAAAAAAACATCAAATTACCAAAACTTAGATCTTTGGTGTAAGGATAAGTTCCCTCACTTGAATCACCTTATTGGGATTTCAAGACGCGATTGTTTCCAAAAATAAGGAGTTATGGGGCCAATAACGTATTTTGTTTTGTTCTATCCTTCAAATGTGTGCCAAGCGAGATAAGTGTTCCTAAATTTCCTCTACCCAAATTTGTAACTTTGTATGTTCTTAGATAAGATGACTTACTTTTGTGGGTGTCTACATATGTTGAATTTATGTGAATCATTGTCGTGTAATGAAGAGCTCTGTTGCATCCATGTGATCATTATTTATCCATGGTCAAGCTATATTCTTCGATATCTGAAATTTTCTATACCTATTGTTGTTGTTTTGCATGGTACTTTTTAGATAATTCGACAATTTTTATCTTTTTGTCCCATCTGCATCTTTGAAAACATCATATTCTATAGATTATTTATTTAGTTATATCTTCATCTTATCTTATTTGATTTTCTCTTGTTGAGTAATTCATGTCCAACCCACATCATAAGCATAATAGGTGGCCACATTGACTATTTCCACTTTTAGTGAGTGTTCAATTTTTATATGTTGTTGTTTGTTCTTTGTATTCTGTCTTGATTCATTGTCGATATGTTTCTTTGTGGCCTATTTATCTATAGTGCTTTCATATAGTATTTTTTCAAAGCTTCCTCAACTCCCTTCTCGATTAGAATGGTGAGATCTATTGCGAGACAATTTTTGTCCACCTTCATATATGTCATCATCCATTCTATTGTTTCTTCAATTTCTACACATATATTCATCCAAACATGTCTTGTGATTTCCTCCGAAGTTTTCTACAATTAGATTTTTGATGGGCGTTAGTTTTTCTAGGTGCATAATGTACCCTTATTTTGTATGTTCAACAACCCATGCTATATTCGGAGAATTTGAGCCTATTTTCATTATTTCAATGCCTTTTTGATGAGTGTTAATGAATCAAACAAAGGCTTAACTTGAGTGGATCTATGAGATACCAATAATGTATCTCATGCTTGGAGTACTTTACATTTTGCTCTGTGAGGAGGATGTTTTTGTGGATTTTTTTCTTCCTCCTATTTTTCTTCCTTCTATGATTTCTCCTTTTTCTCTTCCTCCTCTTTTTTATTGTTCTCCTCTTCTTTATTTTTCTCATGCTTATCTTTCTTCTTCTCCTTTTTTCTTCTCTTCCTCTTCTCTTTTATACTTCCCCTCTTCTTAATTTTTCATCTCCTCTTCTTTGTTCTTCTCATCTTGTTCTTTCTTTTTCTCTCCTTTTTTTCTATATTATTTTTCTTTTATCCTCGTCATATTTCTTCTTTCTCTCCTCTACTTATATTTTCATGTCCTCTTATTCTTCATTATTTCTCTTATCCACTTATTTTTTCTTATCCTCTTCTTTTTTTCTCTCTCTCTCTCTATTTCTTTTTCTTTCTCTCCTCTTCTTATTGTTCCTTATTTTTATATTCTTGATTTTACTTTCTTTCTTCTTGTTCTAATTTTATTTTCTTCTTCCTCTTGTCTTTTTTTCTCTTCTTCCTCCTTTCTAGGTTTTTCTTTTCCTCCTTTGTTTCCTTTTCTTCTTCTAGTTTTAGTTTTTATTCTTCTTCTACACTTTACTTCTTGTATTCTTCTTGTTTTTCCCTTTTTTCCTTCCTTTATTTTTCTCTATTTTGTTTGCTTTTCTTTGTCATATCCAGTAGTTACGAAAATTTATTTTATGTGGCTCCTATCCTCAGTTGTTTTCTTTTTCTTGTTTCTTAGCTTGCTGAAGTTCTTTCTCAAATCCTTCCAAAGATGATTTTCTCCTCAAGTTGTATTTGTAGTTCTATTTATTTTAGTAATGACCAAGTGAAGTAGGTGGATTATGTATTCAATTACCAATGAGAATCTATTGAGATAATGAGGTATTGCCTCTACCATAATGTTTTTTTGGTTTGAAGAACTAGCTTTAAATTATTTTACAACTTGTGTTAGACCCCCATGGTCAAGGCATATTCTATTAAACTTGTAAGATGACCTTATAAGTTATTGTTCCTCCAATGATTCAATTTCCCCTTATAACTTTGGGTCCATGCCTTCCTCCTATTTTTTATGTTGGGGAGGTTTTCTTACTTGTCGATGTCCTTCACTATTTTATTTTGTGGTTTCCATTAGATTCTCACATAAATATTATGGTTCATCAGTCATCTACTATCTCATTACCACTTGTTTGGAAATCCCAAATTTCTTCTATCTCTTGTTTGGGGCTTGCAGAGATGGCTTTTTTTGGTGTATGGGTTTTTAATTTTATAAAGTTTTGGAAATATTCTATCCTAAACCTTCTTTTTCCCTTTTCTTTCCCTATTATTGGTTTGTCCGATGGTCTAGATTACTCATCCAACCCCATGTGATCCTTTGTGAAATCTTCAGGATGTTTCTTTTTAAATTCCAACCATGTTTATGTAATTATACCATCAATGTTTAGTGGTACTAGATTCCTCCTATTAATAGGTAGATTTCTAATAGCTTATATTATAGTTCCGACAAGTTCATAAGATACTTCATATGGGAGTGGGTAAACATGTGCAATATGTGAGGTGAAAGATTTGAGGAATGTGTAATCAATATCTATAATAAAAATAACCTCTTTTTCATATTTTTCCACTATTTGTTTAGAAACCCTAGATATTTTTGGCAAAGTGATTCTTCTAATATTCTCACCCAACCAATTAATAAAGTAATTTTTTCAACTTAAGACATAGTGTTCATATGTTCCAAGATTTTTTCTGCTATGGATGTATTTGGATAACATTGTACTTTCTCTATTTTCCAAGTAGGGTGGATGTGAAATACATGGCTAGGCATAAAAGTAGTGACCCATAACAAAAAGTGTGTTTGCCCTCCTTAATTTTCTTTTATTTTCATGGAATTCCACTTTGTGAGTACTTCATAGAGGTTATATTCATAATGGTTCATTATCATTTTTAGGGCTACTGTGGCACTTGTGGCATGGGCACCATCTTCTCTATTTATATGATAGAATTTTAAACAAATGGATTTAATGGCATAAATTAGAGTGTTGCTCTTGATTTCACCAATGCGCACCCCACTTTTTCTCATTATAACTCAAATTAGTCATATGGATTAATGCATTGTAATCTTCTTCTTTTGTAGTGTTGAATGTATTTTTGACCGTAGGCTCATTACCCTCTCCATTATTACTTTAGGATGATTTCATATGGTTGATCCAAGTAGATAATTCATTGTGTAACCATATGAGAATAACCTAATGGCATTATCATTCATTAATAAGTATGGAACCCTACTCTAAGCATCAAATTATAATTCCGTAACTATCTTAACATTCTCCTTATATTCCATTCTTCCTATATCGTCGTTCTTCAGAAGAAGCAATTAGTAATAAATTTCAAGATGGGTATGCTCATATTCGAGAGATGGTGGAGTGGATATATTTTGGGTATTAGGTGCATGTGTGACTTTAAAGGGGACGTGGGAGAAGGATCTCTTGGGGTCTCAGAGAATTTACATAAATGTTCGTTTTTAGAATTTTTACTTCGGGAGGTCGATTGTACCACGATGGTGGGGGTTACAATTTTTCCCTACTAATCTATTTTACTTGTGCCCTAGATTGTATTTCTACTTTTTCCATTGTTCTTTATTTCCACCTTTTTTATGAAGTGTGCATCTTTTCTTTGTGGTCTTTGCATTTATACCTTTTACGTCTAGCTACCATATTTATTATTTTGGCCGCAAATGTATTTTTGAATTTTTACATGTTGATGTCTTTGAATCTATTGTCTCTATTTTCTCCTTATGTAGGTTTCATTCTCCTTATTTAGAGGATTTTCTAATTTTATTTTGTTTTGCAGATTTTTTATTTTCTCATTCTTTTGTTTTTTGAATTTTCTTCCTTGCACAAATTTCCTTCCAGTGTTTTTCTTTCATTATGTGTGATTCTTCCATGGGTATTTAGTAATTCTTTGTTTGGTGTATTTTGTGCAGATTTTTATCCTTCCTTATTGCATGGTTTTTGTTGCGGTTTTTTCATTTCCTTTATCATGCAGATTTATCTTTTTCTCGTGTTTTTGGTTTATTCCATTTTTATTTCTTTCTTTATCCTTTTCTTCCTCTTGCTTTCTTATTTTAACTTGGTTTTGGTAGAGAAGATTTACTTTTGGGGTTTCACCTTCTTCTAAATTTCTGGTTTTCAAAGAAGATAAATTATTTTTAATTTTTCCAATTTTTAAGTTATAATTTTATTTGTTCTAATCCATGGTGTGATATTTCTTGAGCCATAGTCTATTTACATATCATGGTACTTATTTATTTTTATTTTTGTAGTTTTATGGCTCCAAATGGTAGAATGTTCTTAGCTATGTATGGAACTAGCCATCTAATTTTTTATTTTTTCATGCCTCTTCCATTTACTATCATATAATAGCACTTTTTCTCCTACCTCTAATTATTTATGCTTAGAATTCCTATCATGTCAAGATTTATGTGTTGCTTTTTCTTAGGTTTGATTATGTGCAGCCAAGAAGCGTTTGTGATCTAACTTATCCAATTTTATGAGCCTCTCATACACTCGATGGTTCTTCATTCATTCTAAATGTTATTGCCACTCCGAGGCTTGGGAGGATAAATTCCATTAGGATCATGGCTTCTAGTCGAGAAACCAATTAGAATGGTGAGTACATTGTTAATCTATTATATTTTGTGTGGTATGCCCATAATGTCATGGGTATTTTCAAGTACCAATCCACCTTATGTAGGGAGCATATGTTTTTGGGAAATTTTCTAGGACTTTTAAAAATGCTTATACTATGTCACTAGCTTGGGGGTGATATGGTGTGCTTTTATTTATGATTGATCATGAAGTGTTTCAATATTTATTTGATTGTTTCATTCAAAAGTGTTTTCCTTGGTCACTTGTGATACTTGAGTGGACACCCAAATCTTGTTATGATGTTTTCATATATAAATTTATCCACGGTTTCTATCGTACAATCATTTTTAGTATTTCTTACGCCCATATTGTTAAATAATTTGTTACCGTGATGATGAATCTTACTTGGGAGTGTTTTTCCTAGGGATAATTTTAGTGGTGAATATTCGTAATATGGAAAAAAATTCATTTTAGGAAAATTTGAAAAGGTGATTTTTTCGGAGTGGGTCGGTGTCCTGTTCGCCTAAAATTTACAGTATATATTTTTTTGGGGGTTGGCTTTGCCTACATTTGAAAACATCTCCTATAAAAACCTAGGTGATTCACCGGTAGTATACTACGGTACTACCACAAGTAGCTTACCAATACCATGAACTCACATACTCTAAGCACCAAAGATTGTTGTTAGCTTGTTAGTAGTTTAGAGTCAAAGTGTGAGATGCTATTCTCTGACACATGATAGGGACATAGTTGATGTGTGACAAGGGGGTTATTTTTTGAAGCACAACAAAGATTTATTGTAGACATGCGATAAGGAGGTATTGCAGATGCATGACAAGGGGCTTATTTGTTGACGCGTGACAGGGATAGAGTTGATGCACACCATAAATAATTAAAACGCGATAGAGACAAATTGACACGTTGTTGACACATGACAAGGGGGTTAGTTATTGATGTGTGACAAGGATTGCGATAGTTGACGCGTGATAAGAATTTTGTCTCTGATGCGCAACTTGGTTCTTTTGCTAACGCATGAATCTGTTCAGAATAATGGAAGGTGCTAGTCCTCAGAATGTGAATATCCTAAAAGTAACTAAGAAATCTCAGAAGTCCCTGTTCAAGTATTTTGGAAAATATACTGATACAAATATAGAAACTACAAACAACCATATAGCTTCCACCAGAAAGAATCAAAATATTGACTGTGTGGAAGGTAATATTGAGGTGGACATGAATTCTATACAGTATCAAACAAATGACACCAATGATAATATGCCAGATCTTGAAGATATAACTGTTGAGATGCTATATCCTGAAGATATTCTTCCTGTTGGGGTGCAACTAGGGGTGCATCAAGATATCACACATACAAATACTCAGCAAAATGGAACACATAAATCAAATTCAAATTATGGTTCACGAAAGAGGAAACCATTTGATTTTGATATTGCTCAAAATTCTACTCAAAAAATTAAAACATTGAAAACGAACAAGAATATGTGGACCATTGGTAGGACATACAAGTTTGATTTGGCAGCCAAATTTTTGTTTATCAAACCTCGTATAATCATCTAATTCAAGAGATCCCATTCTGGATGTACATGTACAATATGTACATGAAAATTGGGAAAGCATAAAAAATACAAATGTAGCTGGAAACTATAGAAAAGCATTGTGGAAAACATTATTTGATATGGGGGCGGATGGCTAGAAAATCATAACGCATAGGTGGAAAACTGAAAAGAATGCATGCATGTTAAATATGCAAGATTATGAAGCAGAGAATAAAAACATAGACATCTCATGGAAAAGGGAGGAACAATCACATCGCAAATCGGTAAGATGAATCAAAAAATCTACATACAAAAATCATAAAGTTATCTACTTTATTTCACATACTAAAGAAAGGACAACGGATTTTGGATTTCCTTGATTTCAAAGTTTCGTATCAATATAATGGAATGCCGAATGTACCTCGGTCTCATTGGTTTGATAGTAGTGGATGGGAAATGGAAAAACTCCTTTTGATGATAAAGAAGGAAGATTTGAAAGAGAATGTAAAAAAATCAAAGTTTATCTCTCTTTCAATTGATGACGTGACAACAATGACAACACCTTTGCATGGGTATGTGTCCACGTCTATACTTTAGAAAATCATATAAGGACACCTCATCTATTGGGTGTTATGAAAATGGTTGAAAATCGTAATGTCGAAAACCTACATAAAATAGTTTTTTCTCATTTGAAAGATATTGTTGGAATGACTAATTATAAAATTGCTACAAAGTTGGTATGTGTCAGAGTATATGGTGCATCTATCATATAGGGTCACCGAACAAGGATGTGTGTTCGATTACAAACAACGGGGCATATATGCTACCAATTCATTGTATGGATCACAGAATGAATTTAGCATATAAAATGGTAAGAAAATACGAAAAAGTTGCTAAATTAGAAGACCTTATAAGAGAACTTCATGCCTATATGGAAAGCAGCCCAAAGTAATTTCTTGAGTTCCGAAATTCTCAATTGGAATTATAGATGGAAAAAAACTTCGAAAGATCTTTGAGACGAGATGGATCTCTTTGTATGAACTTGCATGCAAAGTTCGTGAGGAGTATCCTTCGTTGGTTGGTTTCATGCGCAAATATCATCATGAAGTTGATAGGGCGAGGGACTTGTTGTTCCGTTTGGAGACATTGCTTACATTGGTTGGTATTCTTCCAATGTTACAGAAGATCAATACACTGATGAAGCATGCACAAGGAGATTAATCTATATTGTGGATTTTATATGGATGAGAAAAATGGTATGTCAAAGTATTGATATCTTGTACTATTCCCAAGATAGTTTTGATACACCTATTTTCAAGAATTGGAAAGCTTTATTAGATCTTAAAAATCTCAGTAACTATTTGAGATTTAATATCCACGATCACCTCTGCATCACTATTAATGGGAGGGACATACCACTGCACATTTTGCAAAAATGTCAAGATATTACAAGATTAGAACGAGAAGATGTTCCCATGACACGTAATCTCTTTGAGTCTGTTATAGTTGAAACAAGAATAAAGCTTAAAAAAATTTCAGAATCCTTATCATCAGAAATTAGAGAATGTTTCTCCAAAGATAAAATTCTTGAAGCAATGGGTGTGATGAATCCTAATTTTTGGAATACTGAAGGTGGTCATGCAGAATTTGTAAGAAAGCATTTCCATAAATCCATGGGTACAATAATGGAACATTTCACAAAGACTTTAGAGTTCAAGGGTATGGAAATCAAAGGTATACTGAATGCTGATTTATTAAAGTTTCAATCAACAAATTTTGCAACAAAAATGAGGAACCAATATAAAAATTTAGATGAACCTTCTGAAAGTGGTGCTATTACAAGGTTGTGGTGAGGAATATATCAAATTTCTATCTTACAAGAAGATATCAGTGAATATTTTAGATTATATGAGTTATGCCAAACAATGATTTTGGGGTCTATGGAGGACGAAAGGGTTTTCAGTGCATTATCATTTATAAAATCAAAACTGAGAAATAGGTTGGATAAAAATCTGGAAAGTTGCATGAGGTGTTATGTATCTCGCTACTCCATGGAAACCTTTCCTTTTGACAGAGAAATTGCGCATTGGAATTCCCTTTGTGAAAGAAGAGGTGTGAATAATACATCTACAAGTACACCTATTCCCAACGTTGAGAGTGGAATTAGCGCATCATCACACTCTACGAGAAGAGAACATCAACTTTAAATAGGTATCTCCTTCATCTTACTTTTATTTTTTTGTCACCTTAACTTTTATTTCAGCTCTTGTTATCATTAAAGATGTTACATGTATATATTTTTAAATTTATTTAAATACAATTTTTAATTTTTTTGAAAACGTGGGTTGACATCATCCGAGGAAGTGGCACTTCTTGGGACTAACAATTTTAGGTAACTCACCCATCTATCTATTAATCCATTTCTTGTGTTGAGTTTTCTTAAAACAAAGATCTAGCACACTACAAGGGATGATTTCACAGCCATCTAAAACACTAGAGGTAACTTAAACCCTATCATATGACCTTTCTTGATTTTTTACAATTATGTTTAATTTATTTTTTATATTTGTGAAATTCTTTGATATATTTTTTAAACTTTGTGGGATAAAATCACACAATCAAATTTTACAAAGAGGAAGATTTTTCCATATTATACAATTCATCATCCATGATTGTGTTTGAAGCTAAATCTACATCCACGTAAAATTCATCATCATCCATATATATCATATCATAATCCTGACACTCCAATTATTATTAAATTCATCATATCATTATCATAATCCCGACACTCCAATTGATATTAAAACAATTAATTATCTATTTTAAATGTACTTGAAACATCTATGTCCTAACACATTCCATTTTTAAAAATTAATTATCCATTATCATCATTCATCATCATCTATATCCATTATAATGTCATCATATCATTACAAGTATAGAGAAGAAGAATTTGAGAACGTTTAAATGTCTCATCATACAACATTCCAAATTTTCTTAAAACAATTATCCATTATTATCATCTAGATTCCATGATCGTCCTTGAAGCTAAATTTACGTCCACATACAATTCATGATAATCCATATCTATGATACTGATTCTATTGTAATTTCATCATTCACATCTAATGCAACCATCATTACAAGTAGAGAAGAAACATAAATGCCATATACAATCTAGATATTATATACATAATATATAGGAAGTTATAAAATTAAAGATTATATAGTATTTCAAAATTTTAAAGGCTATCAAATTCAAGTTTCAACTTTCAAATCCAGATAATCAAATTCAAATTCCATGACCATCACATTTAATGTTTCAAATTTTCAAATATAGATTCAATTTTTCAAGTTTCCACACTCAATAATGAAAATTTTCAACCCTCAATTTTATGTACCCCTTTCCACTCATGTACTCCTTTCCCCAATGGCTTCGCACTGTACCCCTTTCCCCAATGGTAGAAGTAATCCCAGAACTTATGAGATCTTCCACAACACTGTTTAGTTTTTTAAAATTCGTTCTTTCTTGCTTTTCGCATCTCTATGGGACAACAAATTTGGATCAGCAATTGCCTTGGTTTTGAATAAAATTTTAGGGTCAAAGTCATGCTCTTTAATTATCCACTTTAGTGTATTATTTTGTTTGTTAACCAAAACAATATTTTCCTTCAAATTCTTCACTGCATAAACTGTTCTTCGCGGTTTCCAAGTGAACTTGGAAAACCTTTTCTTGACTCTTCAAATTTTCATATTTCAACTGCACAAAAAAAGTGATGTCAATTCAACATATTACTAAAATAAGAAAAATTTAAATTAACAAAAATATTGTTTGAAAGTGATAATACTTACGACCACTCTATCTCTCTCGGCATTTGCAACTGCTACCAGATCCTTGTCCTTAGACCATTTGTTAAAATATGCATGGGCCTCAGCACTAATATTTTCCAATTTTTTTAATGTATTATCCAAAATTTTGTCTTTATATTTATTGTTATACGTGATGCACCCACTTCTTACTTGGGTAAGTAAGGAATCCATCTTCGCAAGTTGATTCTGGACTGCAATGTATAAACTATCCCTTTGCTAATAATTTTCATAACGACTTATTATCTCATTGATAAGTACTTTAGCCCTTCTATCCCATTCTATGAGCTAACTGATATGAGGTAGAATATACTCATCGACATGGGATTGACAATCATAACCAATTAAGTTCTCTAAAGGAAAAGGTAGCAACTATTCACCATCTATATCTGATGAATATGATCTCGTTGGAGAGGTATGGGGGCTTTCGGGTTGATCAACTACTACTTGTTTCTACCTTTGGGTGGCCTGATATGTTTGTGATAAAATAAATCAATATTCAAACAAATAAATCTAAAGTGAAATGTAATTCAATATGGTAAATTATGTTGAAATAGAAGTACAATTGCTGGCCTTGAATCATCTCATGTGTATTGAAAAATCCATTTGGGTCATTTCTATCGATGCCTAAGGAATCTTCATCTAAATTTATATTATTTAAAACTGATATTACCGTTGCCGGGAAAGCCCCCAAGTGAGAGGGTTGGAATTCGAAATGAAGAGGCAATGTTTAGTGTCCCAATAGGGGCTGAAGCAATTGGCATGCACTTACCAATATTATTTTTTCCCGATCCTTTGGTTGGAATTTTGAATATTATTGGTAGAGGAGGGGCAAGGCATATTTGTACGTATGAGGAGGAGGAATACAATGTGCTGAAAAGTTCAAGAAAAAAATATGATAAACTAGAAAATAATGCAAAAACTATGAAATTAAATGAAGTACTATTCAAAACTTGTACCTTATTGTTGAGGGGTATCTTTTCATAGTTCTTAAGGTGGTCGTGTTGGAGTAGTAATTGGTGGTTTTTGAGTTGTCTATTGTTTGGATTGTTGAGGTGGTTGTTGAGAAGACACAAATGCATACGAATGAACCAAGTGAGTTGAGGAAGATGGTTGACTTTGAGAAACGCATGTATGGTCCAAAGTCACTACAGTGTCATCAACATACAATTGTATGTCAATTCAATAGGGTAAAATTTAAATGGGAAAATTAAAATACATATTTGAAATTTGTAAATAATACATGTAAGGGTATTACTTCTATGGCGTTTAATGAATTCAAATGGTTGGGGGATCGGAGATGAGTGAGCTTCCATTTCAAATTGTTAATCTCTCAATGCCTCAGCGTGTTGTTGTCCTCCTCCTCTTGATGCTACCTTTTTTCGGGGAAGGGCCTCCATAAATCTTCTCTGCAAACAATAAATAGTTAATACTTGTTGTTAGTGTAATGTCAAAATACAAACGTTATAGTTTATACCTGTTGTTCTTCAAATGGAATTGAAAAATTCATCAATGCCTCATCCATGCAAGTGGGAATTGGTTTGTCTTTTAAATTTAAAAGAGCCTCGTAATAAAGGCGAAGGAGATAGTTTGTGGATTAAATGATAGCTGTTTTGAAAGCATTTCATTTGTAATGCCATTTCTTTTTTTTTTGAATAAAAAGGTGCACCAATCAAATTTTTGTTTTGTGATAGTTACAACAATGTATCAATGGCCCATTTTGGTATATCTATTTTTCGACCCTATAAAACTATTCGGATTGAAAAAGGAAATCTTTGCAACAAGAAAGTGGTGTGTAATTGCTTGCATATCCACACAACATCTGTATTTATTGCATGAGCTGTAAGTTCCAAAAAAGCAGATGGAATTAATATAAATTTAAATTGTATCAAAATCAAAAATTGAATAAAAAATGACGAATGAAAACAGTTTACACTTACAATCAACATGGAAACTAAAAGTTGATTCGAGATATTTCTTATCATCTTCGATGAGTGTTTCCTTCGTTGTAACAAAGGGTAAATTTATGAATGGGAGGCTTGTAAACCGATGAATATCAGTTGGGTCGATACCGAATTGAAACAATCGGCCATCATCCACAGTAACATTAAACAAGTTGTCCTCTATATTATACAAGGAGAGAATGTAGTTTAAAATATCTTGGTCTATTTCAAAATGGGGCATCTTAACGAGCCCACAAAACTCACATGCATCGATCAAATCCTTGTATTCAAGTCATTTATAAACCAGTCTAGATGTGGGGGCACAAAGGATTCATGTAGAGTATCTTACCTATGGATAGGGCTTGTGGGTTGACTATATTTTCCTCTTGATTTTTGTCTTGAGCTTGGGATGCACTTGTAGTCACCATTGTAGTTGTCCTTGAGCTTGATTGTACCTAACTGGATAATGGATTCTTGTATACAAGAAAATTTGAGATCCGAGAAAGTGTAAACGCATCAACAAGGCTCATTGACGTGTGCCAATAAGGCTTGTTGACACACGTCAACAAGGCTCGTTGACACACATCAAAGAGGCTTGTTGACGCACGTCAACGAGGTGTAAATGTCTCAGTAAATCTGCAGTCTCTCTGGCTCAAAAAAGTGGGTAAAAATTTAGTTATGAAAAATTGGTAGATTCATATTTCACAGAAACCAGTTCAAGGGATATTCGCCAGGTATTTTCCACCTCCAATTTCCTAGAGGTGTCTTAAAATGAACCTTGGTTTTTCCATGGGTTTAATGGGTCTGATGAAATCTAATTCCCATTTATCAAATGAGGCCAATGCACATAACTAGTCTCAAGGAAATTCTATCTCTAAAATTTAGTTTTCCTATCCGATAATAGATATATCATGATCTTGCATGTTTATGGGAATTGTATAATAGTGTAGGCCACCACAATCACATCTGTCAACATCACATTTTTTCCATTACATCTCTTCCATTGTGCCCTCCTTCTATTCCCTCATGATATTTTCTTAGGATGTTATTTATTTCATGCTCCGAACTACCCACCTAAGGATGTCATCTTGTCCTTTCTTTTCGAGTTGGCCTTGGATGAGGGTGAATGGAAATGCGTGACTTAATAGATTGCATTTTTATTGATTTGTTTAGTCCATGAGGAAATCTCCCGTAGTAGAAACTAGGCTATCTTATAATTGTTTGGATACCTATTCAACCCCGATTAAATTTTCTCATGAGAACTAATATTCGATTGGGCCTACATATTCTCTTATTTAAATGTGTGATAGGTAGTCGGCCCATTGTTATAGTTTCTTGGCTAGAAAAAAATAGTGAATTTAAATTCCTAGAATAACCTTAGCCATCTACATACTCTACCTTGTAGCATGATTTGTTGAGTAAACATTTGATAGGTTCCCGATCTATGTAATATATGAATGGTGTAACTGATAAATAATGTCTAAATTTTTGTAATGCATACACCATTTATAATGCTTCTCTTTTGTTTTTAAATAATTTTTATCTCGGTTTGTCGATTTGTGGCATACAAATGTTATGAGATGGTCCATATTTTCCTATGGTTATGCTAACACTTTGCCCATGGTTATCCTGAAGCATCAACATGAACATGATATGGAACTTTCCAATCTGAAAATATGAGGATTGGGGTGTGCAAGATGTCATCGTTAAATATTTCAAATGTATCTATACACTCTTTTGTCCATTCTATTTGTTTATTTGATTTCTTCTTCAATAGTTCCTCCAATGGTGCACTTATTGTTGTGTAGTTCCTTATGAATTTTCTATGGTATCCTAGGATTATTTTCACATTTTGTTTTTGTTTTTGGTGGGGGTAAGGTTACAAATGTGGATGTATTTAGTGGGTCTATTAGTAGTCCTTCCTTCCATATTATATGACCCAATAATGTTCCAAAAGGTGTTAGGAAGATGCATTTCTTTATATTCAATTAAATTTGTAAGGCATGAAATCTTTGGCATATTAAACATAACACATGAGTGTTATTTTTTAGTATTTCATATACTTCTCAATCATCAAGGTAAACTTCTAAGAAATCATGAATGAATACATTGATCATTATTATACTAAATAGCATGGGTGTATTCTTTAGGACAAAAGGCATAATAATGTACATGAAGGATCCCCATTTATTATAAAATGTTGTTTTGGGATGATCCTAAAGTGCTACTCTAACCCAATGATAACCAGATAAACCATAAATAAATGAGTATGATTATCGTCTTGCCACATTTTCTAAAATTTCTTCAGTAAATGGGGTAGGAAATGGGTCATGTAAACAAGCCTTATTCAATTATCTATAGTCACAAAATCCTTATTTCTCCTATTTTCTTATTTTTATTACCATTGGGATTATCCACTCTACATCATCAATGGTTTGATTATGTCTATATTCAACATTGTTTCAATTTCGATCTAACCTTTACCTTTAAATGGGGTTCAATCTATATGGTATTTTCTTTAGCATTTTTATCCCTATTTTATTTGTATATTCATTGTATCCCCTTCCTCATTTATTATACTTAATTCTTTGAAATATTTGGGAAATATGTATTGATACTCTATAAGAAATTCCACCATTTTAGCTACTTCTTTCCCCGATAATCTCCAATTTTACAATTTTTCCTTCTCCATCAACTCTAATATTTTCAGTTCTTAATTTTATTGGTTTATATAAATATTGTTCATCTTTTGTATTAGTTTCTACTACTTTCCGTTCTCCTATTATGTTATATTTTAATTTTTTTGGTTTTTTTATCTTTTTTATCCATTGTAAAAAAATTGGCATCTCTCTGTGTTTTTTCATTGTACATATTGTTTTGCATTCTTAAACTAGGTTACCCCTTAAAAATTTATTAGTAGCATATTTCGTGGTTAAGAGTAGAAAATTTGTAATATTTTGAAGTTCTCTCAAAGTGTTTTAATCTACATCACATAAGTTAAAAGTGTGAAAACAATCCATCACCACTTGATTCCAATCTCTTGTTTCCGTTATTGTTTCTGATGGATGTACCATGATGAAGGTAGGGGTCCCAATGTCTAGAAAAATAGATAAATATATATTGTTGAATATGTTTCACCACATATATGCCAATGCCTTTAACATATTTTGACATGTTTTTGGGGGTATCCTTCACATGTATATTCAGGAATAGCCGTGTAATACCCTTCAATCTCCAAATATCTTGTTTTGAGAATTATGAAAACAAATTTCCAATGGAAAATATTCATTTTATGAGTTACCCACAAGTGAGCAACATTGATTGTCAAAGTATTGTCAAGTGCTTTCATTTGAGATGTATTAATCAGAAATAATTTTACCATTTATTCTGAATAACCCTCCAAGTCCCCAATGTTAGAAATTTTTATTAATATATTATGGGAGTCTTCACGGATAAATATATATCCTCGCAAAAGAATTCTTTATGTTTTTTCTTCTTCTACAGAGTGATATTTGCCCTCTTCTTGAAATTATTTTTCCGTGAGACAAGTATACTTATTCATCTTCGACAGAGTCATCTTGGTCATTTTATGAAGTTATTATGTCAGATTACAACCTCATTACATATAATATATTTATCACTCTTATCTCAAGGAATCAATGTACCGATACTTCTACTTTGCATGATCTGAACTTTCATTTGTAGATTTACTATATACCGAAATCTCCTTTCTAAATCGCTCGAATTATTTATCAAAATTTGTTATTTTATCAAGGTTATATATCCATTAGGTCTTATCAAAATCATCTTCCTCTTTATCATTTCATACTTCTTCTACCCATGTCATACTCATACCTATTTATAATGGTAAGTGAGCCTAAATTCTATCCGATTATAATGTTACTTCTTCCTCTTCTAACTTTGATGTGCTATTGTAATCAACAAATCACTTAAGAGATAAAATAGTGTTATAATTGGGTTTCTTGGTGACATTATCTATTACCTAAAAGTCAACTATTTTATTTATCCCCATGAAGTTAACTTATACATTCTCGACGTACCCCAACCTGGGATTTCTTTGAGCCATACACAAGGCCAAAATCATATCTTGCAGTATCGAGCGGGGTCTTCCAAGTTTCTCCCATGTATATTTTGACATTATATTTACATCTGCAATGAGATCCAATATTATTTTTTTAATTATTATGTCATAAATCTCAATATCAAGGTATATAACAGATTTTCTCCATGTTCTCTATGTGTAGATGAAATTTTTTCTTTTCTTTTTTGTGTACGACCTTGATCCACTAGACATTTAAGTTTTTTTCTTCTTTATTCCAATATTTACAAATTTTTCTTAATGTTTTGACCAACCCATATCTAAGGGTTAGTCTTGATATCTCCTTAAGAGAATTCATCTCCTCCTCCAATTTTATTATTCTATTGTTTCGGTTTTTCACTTTTTTACTTTTTTACTCCTAGTCACTTATTTATACTGTAATTTTGGGTTAAACCATTTAGAAGTATATTCATCTTCTCTAGATCTATCATCTTCACCTAGTGGTTTAATTATTTTCTTTTTCTCATGTCCTTATTCCTTTTTATGATTGACGTTGGTGGTTACTGCGGCTCGGTGGAGTGGTTCACCCTTTACACTTTCCACCTTTTCATAGTTTTTGTTTTATAGTAATTTATTTAGCTTCTTCTTTTCCTTACCTTTTTCTATTTTTGATTTCCTATATGTAGAAGATTTTCTATTACTTCATATTTCTTTGGCATCATTAGATGATTCTTCTTCATTTCTTAGTATTCTAGTTAAATGTTGTACGTTCTTTTGAGAATCATTTTTCCAATGCTTTTGATTTCATTCCTCTATTTCTATAGAATCGGGTAGATTTACGAAAATTGAAGGAATCATGAGTTTCTTGTTCATGACAAAACTCATAAGGTTCTAGTTCAATGCAATTTCTAGCTAGAATACCATCTTTCCCATATTTGTAGCAATTCATTGGTCTTCTTTCTTGCGTACCATTTCTAGGACTATTTTTGTTTTCTCCACCTTTGTACCCTTGGTATTATTTTCCTTGGTATCCCTAATATCCCCTACCACCTTGATAATTATTATTACCTCCCCAATATTTTCCCGGTATCCACCTTTGTACCCCCATAATAAATTTGGTAGTTAGGGTTGTAATTATTTTCTTAATAGCCTCCTTCATAGTGTGACATACATCCTTGGTAACCTTGGTATTATGGTGGGGTGGTTATTGTTGGTAATTATACCATTTTTTTGTAATAATAAATTGGGGTTTTATTGTGATGTTGGTCATGGAGGTACTAGATTGTTTCTAGCTACCATTACCCTTTGGGAATTATATTCCTTTAAGTCTTCCATGACATCTATTGTAGGGAAAGTATGGTGATAATGGTTAAAGGATCTTCATGTTAAGCAGTACATTAACTTATTTTTAGGTGGGGCTACTTCTATTAAGGGAAATTATCTTGTGTATGTTGGTCCCAAAGTCTACATATTCCACACTTTGGTTTCTTTTATTTACGGGTATATTGCTAGAAGGTGCTTTTTCGATGAGTGATGTCTCACCACTACTACTCTTTTATATTTCTATAGATATGGACACTATATTTTACTATGAACTTCTATGAAGTATACTATACAATTTTTTTGGATATTGTGGTATTTCTGGGAGGTGAACTAGTTCATAATTCTTCTTTTCTCTAAATCTCCTATTGTAATTTCAGTTTGGCCAATTATAATTATACCATTTCTAATTCAAAATTTCTAGAATTTTCTCCTTCCCTTCTCCATGGTTGGGATTCTAATATTGTGGCCATTTCTAATGCATCAGTAAATCATGTTAAAATTTTCCCATCTAGCGATGCTCTCAAGTAGGGTAATCAACCAAAGATAAACCACTCAATTCATTTTTATCTGTTAATGGCTCCTCTAGCATTCTTGTAACATTTTGAACTAATATTCACATTATTTTATTATTTCGATTACTTCTATATCAAATCCCTCATCTTACTTGACATTTTGTATTACTTGTTAAAGGCTAGTGAAAGTCTACATTGAATTCTTTTTCTATAGTATCTCAATCCTTTGCATGTTGGGAATTTGTTTTCATGTACCACCTTGAGGTATCATCTCTAAGTGTCCTAAAAAGTCATATAGTTTAATTGAAGGATAGGTGACATTTTTATTTTATTGAATGAATCTAAGATAAATAGGTGCTCCTCTACATCCTTGGTATCTTTTCCAAATAATGGAAACTTGATTTTCTACGCCATTCTTTAAATGGATTGTGTATTTGGAGGATTATAAACTGGTTTTTATTTTATTTTGGTGCATTAACCTTATTTTCATTTTTTCTAGCAACCTTATGATAAGATCCTTTTCTTATTTTGTCTCTTGAAAGTTCAATATCAAAATAAAGTTCTCCTAATAGTTCTCTAAATTCTCTTATTGTTTATCCTCTTTTCTAACTCTCTTCTTTAGTTTGTTGTTTTTTTCCTCCAAAATTTCTCCTTCTTGTAATTTTCCAATTAGTGTGTGGAGCGACACATGGAATGGTGAATGATTTGAAGGGTCGTTTCCTTTGGTATTGTATGATGGTTGGGAATGCATCCTTTATTGGTGTCTTTTCATATCTTCTTCCACAAATAACTTCCTACCTTTAACATCTCTTAATCTATAGTTTTATTCTAAGCTTGTGAATCCTTCATCACTTCTCCTTCTCTTATTTTTCTTTTCCTCCATGTCTTGTTCATCAAACATAATTATTTTCTTCCCTATATTATTTTTTATTCTTATTTTCTTCTAACTCCTTAACTATATTTTCCTTTATTTTGGTAACTTATTTTTCCTCCCATTTTTATTTGATCATTAATCGGGATTTTACTTTATATTTCTCCCATTCTTCCACTCCTAGAATATTTATTGTATATGATTATATTCAGTCTACTATTTCTTGTAGTTATTTTATTAATATAGCTTGTTGGGAAAATGAGTACTGTAGTTTACAATCAAATGGAAAATTTCCCATAGTACTCATAATATGTAGGGTAACCAATATATGTTGGTCTATACCTACTGCGGAAATTATAGTGAGACATATGTATGCCTCCATTTCGGAGTATCCATTTACTTGACCTTCATTTGAAGTTGGTTTATCTTTTTTTATCTATTTTCTAATTTTTGTTTATTTTTTCCTTTCTCTTTTAATTTATTTAGTCTTTCTTCCCTTACTACTCTCTAATTTTCCATCTTCTTCTCTAACTCTCTCTTCTCTACAACTATCATAGCCCTCTCTTTTGACCTCCTCATCATTTTTTATTTTTCTTATTTGTTAATTCTCTTAATCTCTTTTTATCAACTATGTAATTTTTTTGTGTTTCATTTTTATTTTCTTCATGTTCCCCTATTTATTTTTTCCTAACCATCACCCCATGAAATTATAACATTTACATCTTTTGGATCGCCCCTCTTCTCAACCACCATCTCATGGTGCCTTCCCTAAGGAAATTTTATGTGATTTTAATTAATCCTTTTTCCACCCCTAAAATATGGATTATAAAAGGGATTTTTTTGAGAAATCTTCCTCTAGACCCACTTGTAAATTCAGCCTTTTTGTGATCAAATATAGTCCAACCTTGGATTTCCCAAGTGATAATAAAAGAATCTAGCATAGATTCAAACTAGTAGTTGAGTTCTCTTATCCACGGTTTGTCAAGATCTTTGAGTATTTATAATTTCTCTTGAGTCCATGCAAATGGTTTCCATAAATTATCCATGACCACTCTATTCTTTTTGTTATCCCTAAAATGCAAGGCCACAATAAATGTGGGAATTTAGACTAGAAATCCTCTCTAAAATATAAAAATAAATCAAATTGAGTTTCTTTATAAAATGCTTTGAGTCTATTTGATTCCTTCTTAATGAATATTGTGATTTTATTTTCCCACCAATCTTTGATCTTTGTTAACATAGGTTTCCAATACCCTAGTGGTGAAATTTTCCAAGAAATTTGCTTACAAAAAGGAACCCGGGCTTAGACACCAAAATTTTAATCTTAATCCTTGATGTTAATATGAGGGTTAAGTAGTTCACGCTTTTATTAAGAACATATCGTGAGTATGGTTCAGATTGTAATGAAAACTATAAAAAAATCAAATAACAATAGAATTCATTACACACTACATGAAACATATCTTTTTATTTATTTAATATAATTATTATATATGTTTTAGACATTTTTCTCACATGCTCTTCTATCCATTACATCATACCGTTGTTCTCCTTTCCATATTCTTCTATCTTCACCCGTACACTCATATATTTCTATTCACTTATATTTATCTATATCTATCTATACATTTCTATATCTATCTATTACATTCAATTACAATAATTATATTTAGTATGCCATTTTTCCAAAATTCACTTCCTTTGATGGAGACTCTATATTTTTAGTTTGATATTTATGTAGCTTTTAATAGACTTCTATGGTTCTCCTATTCTTTCTTGACTTTCACAATATTTCTTGGACTTCACAGTCTTCTATAGATATTACATTCTTCTATGAGTTTATCTCTATCTATGTATTATTCTACAAAATTGATGAAGAAACATGTCAGCAAGTAGAAATTCAGCTCCTAACCAATGGATATTACAAGATCCATAAAAAATAGAGTCCAAGAGGGAATTACATTAATATAAATGAGTTCCTCATCCAAAAATTCAAAGTGAAGATGTTCTGATCTTGGTAAAGGTGGTATGGAAATATAATCTGCAAGGTCTTATCCCTTGATAACTTTTTAATTGAAAAATTCTATGTCAAATTCACTGAGTAGAAAAAACCATCTAGACATTATTATTTTTAGGATATGTCCGGATAGTAAATACTTGATTGGATCTACTTTTGTGATAAGATTAGTCATATGATTGAGTAGATAATGATGTATCTTGTGAAATTTGAAAACTACAGCTAAGAATACCTTCTCAACTTGGGAATATTTGAGTTCGTGATCTATCAAGTTCGTAATAAGATAGTAGACAACATATTCTTGTCCCCGATCATTATTTCATGCTAGTAATCTTCCTATTACATATTCTATGGAAAATGTATAGAGAAGCATTGGTATTTTGGAATAGCAAACATGAGCATCGGAGGAATTTATATATATTATTTTAGTTAGGAGAAAGAGTCTTGACATTATTGATTCCATTTGAATTAGACATTTTTTGAGCACTTGATTGAAGTTATTGCACTTGTTTTCTAGTTGTGAGATGAAACATCTGATGGATTGGATTTTTCCTTGAAGACCTCTTAACTATCTGAGATTTTGTGGAGGAGGAATTTCCATGATAGCTTTGACCTTTGTTGAGTCAACTTTGATACCTCTTTTTGAAACAATCAACCCCAATAGATTTCCTAAAGATACACCAAATAAACATTTCGTTGGATTGAATGTGACCTTGTATATATGTAAGCTTTCAAAGATGCACCTTAAAAATGTTGGATGATCAAATCTTATTTTGATTTTATAACTATATTGTCCACATAATCTTTTATAATGTCATGTAGCATGTAATGGAAGGTAAATTTCATTTCTCTCTAATAATTTAAACCTATTTTTTAAGGAAAAAAGACATGACCTTATAACAAATAGTTCCCCACAAAGTGTGGTAAATGTTTTCTTGGGGTGACCCTATTTAGAAATTTGTATTCGATTATAAGAAGAAATTACATCCATTTGAGAGATTATTTCATGGAAAAACATGTTAGAAGAAAAATGACTGAGAGGGGGTGAATTATTCTATTAAAACTTTCATTCAATTGTATTTAACTTGTGTGAACAAATTACCATTCAACATGCATCAATGTTTGCTTATTAACATGAAACAACCATTCACAAGAACATGAACCAAGAGAGTACACAAGAACACAAGATATAAAGTGGGAAACCCTCAAGGGGAAGAAAACCCACTGAACCTTTGCATATATTACACAACAAAAAGGAATTTAATGAACCATAAAATTCACAAGAATCACCAACCCCTACAAATTTAGTGAGGCACCAACCCCACAAAGAGCACTAGCCCCTATTTAGTAAGGTAAAAACCTGCAAGGAGGCTATAAACCCCTAAGATAACTAAGAATCCACCTAACCAATTGAAGATGAAGATAACCTAAGTATTTTTTTTTCAACAACTGATTTTGATCACTTTGTAAGCTCTTCTCACCCAAAACCTTCTCAAACTGCTCACTCTTCTTCTTCACTCAAACTTGCATCATATCATGATGATTAGGTCTAATGACCTTGAGGTCCTTCTTATATTGTATTACCTACTTAACTTCTCATTTATCTTCCTTTCTCTCATATTGACCCTTTTCACCTCTCTTACACTCTCCTTTAGCTCACCCATTCCTATATCCACACCACTCACTCAAATGAGTACATACACCTTCACCTTTATACATGAATCTTGGCATAAATAACCATAGGTTGGCTAAAACCATTATGTTAAGTCATGAAAAATTAAAAAAATTCTCAGCACATCCATATAAATCACCTCAAGAGACCTTAAATATCGGCATAGTCCAAAACAAAATAATGCTCCTCAATTAGACCTAAAACACAAGCTATCAATCCAAAGGTCACAATATGAAATGAAAGGAAATGGGTAGAAACACCATGAATTTTCAAGATATAAACAACACACCAAAATATTCACAACTCCATCAAAAATATCAAGAAACTTTTCACCATCCATCTTTACCATGAAACACACCAAGAATACAAACACCTTGAACTCGGTCTCAAGCTCCTAATATTTAGTCTCAAAATTGAATAAATTCACATAGAAAAATAGATCACCATTACACATATGACATGTGAAAATGAATCTATTGATTTCAATAAACTCAAAAAAACTCACACCATCCTTTAAATCAATGGACAAGACCCTAAAACACTCTCTTTTCTACAACTCCTCAAACCAACAATAAGGTCTCAAGAACCAATCTTGAGCTCAACAAACACTAATACAACAAACTCCACTTCCAAGAACTGAAAAAACTTGGAACACTTCATTAACATCTTGACACACCTCATCAATAAAACAAAAGCATAAGTTATATGGATAAAACAAAACTCACACACATATTCCAACATGCCTTCTTGACAAGCCTAATAGGGTTGATTAGGCCATTAGGGTTTAAGAAAAAAACAACACCTCAAATGATCACTCCAAGTGCTCAAAATGTCATAATATACCTCTACCAACTATACAAGATCATAAAATACTTCTACACTATGCATTTTAACCAAACACACCTTGAACCATCATGACTAGTTATAGCCCTTAAGGCCAAAAGCAGTACACCACATTAGAGGACCTATTTCTTCCATTTTCTCCACTTGAACCTACCCGATATTTTCATGACCACTTAAAATACATCCCAAGATTCAGAGAACAATTTTTTTCACTTCATGAAATTTGCATCTCAACGTTGTAACAATAATTATTCACCAAATAAGGGTTTTTCTTCCACTTACCAAAATTCCTAGAAACTTTAACCACCACAATAGTGAACTTTGATGAATTCTATACATATTTGAAGCTTCAATTATATTTCTGAATCCATTTGGATACCATGCACTTCATTTCTTTCCTATCATTATGTTGCTAGGGTTTTGTAAGGGTTTTTGACCTGTTTAACTTGTTAATGATGGTTCATAAAAGTCTAATGACAAAATGAAATAATTATCCTTATTATTCCTTATTAGTTTCATTTCTTATCATCCACCAAAGTCTTAGGTTACCATGTATAGCTCACCCGTGTGGTTGAGCATCCAAAGATGCATATCGAGCTATGAAATGCACTTCCGAGAGCTTGGTAGAACTAAAAACATTTATTTATTTATTTTTCTTCAATTCTTATAAATGAAACTTTGCACACAACACTACAAAAATCTCCTTCAACTATCCCAATTCTCACTCATACTTACACGTATATTAAACTCTCCAAACACCATGAATTCCCCATGCCTACATGCCTTGTCTTCATAGTTTTTTCTTCAAAGGACCTTGAACTGTAGAAATTAATCTGATCTAATACAAAGAATCCATGAAATAGCTACACAGACAATAATTGAAATCAACAACTCTATATTATATTTTTATTATACATTCACTATTTCATTACACTCCATTATATAGGAGATGTAAAATAACAATCCTTACAACAACATTTGTCTTCATGTACAACCATACACCCATATGGTTTCAACCTCTCACCAATATAATAATAAAACAATACTAATTGTTTTATTATTCTAACTTACTAACTTACCACATACTAACCACATTTTACATTTACTATTTACATTTACATAGTAAATGTACTTTCACTAATTTACCATAATAATAATTACACATGTAATTATTATTCACCCGTACATACAAATGGAGCACTAAGATATATTTCCTAACATAAACATACATTAAACACCTTAATGATGACCTTGTTCACCTCTTACATATGCTTTGAAATGCCACAACAAGTTAATCATGCTCAAGCTATCTTACCTTGGCCTACTCTTCTCTATACTTTATGCTATGCACATAAACTAGGTCTAGGATTAGGCCTATAATTGATTCTTTAACACATGATTTCACTGATAATGACCTTGTCAACATCTAACATACTCATTAACACCTACAACACATCATATTAATCATGTTAGAGATCATACCAACCTTCAAACAATTTTTGAAGCCCATACATGACACCGACTTGTTTGACACTACATCAAGAACCATGCATACACACCTAGTCATCATGCTACTTCACCAAACTACAAATCAAACTTCGCTCTTCTTGATGGATGAAATCTTAAATTGAATCCTATGCACTCAAGACTCCATTTTCCATCAATGTGACTTGAAATCAATGATAAAAAAATTGACACAATTCCCAACAATCCATAGATTCAAAAATCATATCAATAGTGTATTAGCATATGGATTTCCACGGATGCAAATGACATGCAACAATGTGGGAACAAAGTCCCTCTTGAATGAATGTGAGGCTGCCTTTATTCAAAACCAAAACCATATTTGCACCTATACATTCAAAATTGTATATGGGGGTATTTTGGAACATCAATGAAAAGAAAAGTGAATGAGGGGTGTAGACACCTATAATTTAGCCTGAACAATTTAAAACACTTAAATTGTGCTAATTATCCTTTTCCTCACAAAATGACGATATATCATAAATAGTGCTCATCTTCTCTTCTATCATCCTTAATTAATTACAATAAGTGATTAATTAAGTCTTGTATTCAACAAGTACCTAATTAACAACCTTCCGTTAATTAATCCCCCTTATCTAAACTAATTATTTATTATTAATTAATTAGCTTCCCTTTCATTAAACCAATAAATCATTATTTAACTAATTTAATCCCTTCTATAGTCTAAATCATGCTAATATTCCTCTAAAAATCTTTTATAAGCTTACACATCTATTAATTAATCATCTTTATCAATTAATAAACCCCTTTATCCACATGAGTCACTAAAGGACAAGCTAAACTCTACTAAATTTAACTCAACCCTATCTAAACCCCCTTATCCACAACTAACTCAACATCTCTATTATACCACATTCAAAGGGATGTAGAGATTTCTTTATCCATTGAGCTATATAAAGAGCCCTCCTCCTACCTTTACACTTACACCTATTCCTTGAGAAAAAAAAGTGATCATATAACAAATACGCTATAGCCATTTGTCATCTTGGAGAATTCTTCATTGGATAAGCTAGCTATTTCATCTCTTGTATTCATCCACCCAAGTTTTGAAGTCATATGGGGATATGTCAAATGGGCTTGTAGCCATGGATTGAGAAGACTCCATTCTTAGCAACCTTGGGATTCAAACATACAATCAAACCTTTGATTGCTAAGGATCTAAATAGGTTCATTTCATTTGATTAGCATTCAATAGAGATAGATATTAATGGATTAACATGTTAGTTTGAATATTTGTTCATGTTCTAATGCAATGATGTTAGTAGATTAGTTTTTCTTAAGCTCTAAGCATGATGGTGCATTTAATTTGATTTAGCTTTGTTTTAGGACTACTAGGTGTTAGTTCTAACTCTTTTTGCATTGCTAACAAATACATGTACACATTTGGCACGCCTGGTGGGACGGGTCCTTAGTCCCTTAGAATTCTAGCTCAAATTTTATTGTTATTTCAAGTTTTTGGCTAACCATGTGTATATATATATATATATATATATATATATATAAAAATAATATTAATGTTCAATTTCTTAGGATTTTGCTAATATTCCATGTGTAGGATCTCATTTAGAGCTTTAATTCTAATGGGTTGTTGTCAATTTCGAGCTAACATACTAAAATTTGGAGTGTTTTGAGATTTTTGGTGTCTTTTGCTAATATTACATGTGTGAAATAATGTTAAATTTCTTATGATTTTGCTAACTTTGCATGTGTTGAGTCTTGTTTAGGGGTTTAATTTTGATGGGTTGTTGTCAATTTTGAGCTAACATATCAAAAATTTGACCTTTTTGAAGTTGTTTATCTTAAAATGACGTATTTTTTACGTCACCCAGGAAAGGGAGCACACACATCATTTTGTGCACGCAGGCATAACTCTCATTGTGTTTTTTTACACAAGGTGGCGCATATACCCTAACCATGGTGCAGGCACCTAACCTTGGCACAAACACCCTAACCTTGGTCTTTGATGTTCTAACACCTTACATGTTTTATTTTGAATATAACTTCTATTTTGTAGGGTGTTTTTTCATTTTTTATGGTAATTTTAATTTTGTAAAAGTTTAATGAACATTGCATGTTTAATCATGAGATTAGAGTCATGTATGCTCTTCCCTCGCACCTTTTAGGTGATCTTGGGAATCAGAAATGATTTCTATGTATCTTTTTGTTTTGAAAAATGCTTGTTCTTACAAGAATGAATGTCAAAGTTTGTTAAAAAGAACAAATATTTCATTTGAACTAAGTGTTTTCCATTTTTGATTTCATAGTTGGATTCTACGTCGCATATGCTCTTCTCTTGCGTCTTAGGATGATCTTGAGAATCAGAAACGATGTTTTATCCTCTTTAGTCTTTTTATGGAAAATTACTAATCCATTGTGTAGGACCAAAAACGCTTGTCAAAGAAAGGTGGAATCGAAACAAAATCAAACTACTAATATAGTTTCTATGTAGGTTGCCAAAAGGTGTTCAAGAAAACCACATCAAATTAAACAAGATAAAAAAAAACACATTCAAAACACTATATTTGCATGTTCAAATAAGGGTACATCATGTCCACTTAAAACTAGGACATAACCCCTTTGGCATAAGCCTTAAGCTACAAAATGGGGGTGGTCCTAGGAACCCCAAAGTAGTCCACACAAGAGGGAATGTTTTGGAAGAAATAGGAAGTGCTCCGCACAACCTACTTGACTAGTTGTTCCTTATGAGTTAGTGTTACCGGTTGTTCGTATGACAACCCCAGTGATAGTACACATGGACACACTAGTTGTCCACTATACTTGAAGGGGGTAAAGTAAAGACAAGATACTCCCAAATTAGTCATTGTGACTTTTTGGGTAAATCGAGCTCGCTTAAGACAACTTTGTAACACCTAGTTGAGAGAGCCACCTAGGAAGATATCTTTGGCCAGGAGCCCACTTTGACCATTTCAAAGCCAATTTTGAGTTAAGAGCTATTGTTCATCATGAAACATGTGAAGTGTTACTTTTGCTTAGTTTTTCACTTTCCCTAAGGTGAGGCGAAACTCTTCCAAAGTGAGGCTAGCATTTTTCAACCTGAATTGATTTACTTCCTTCACTTCCTTTTGACACTTTGTTGATCAAAAGAAGAGTGACTACCTTTGCATTATCAATTGATTGTTTTTTCCACTTTTGTGTCTGCATTACACCTATCCATGTTTATGGCTGGGTTGTTCAAGATCTAAAGTGTGTGGAGATGTTTTAATATCATTGGTATCCTTTTTATCTTAATACCTAATTGAAGATCGTCATCATAGTTAGGCTTGATTCATCACGTTGACTCTCCTTTGAATTGTTATCTTGTTTATATCATGTCTCTACAATTTTGGTATTTATGTCTTGTTTCTTGTTAACTTGACCTAAATATCTATATTGTGATGTTACACTATATACACTTTAACAATTCCTAGGTATACTCTAGCTTTAGTTTGATTTCAATTAATACCTCAATTTTGAAAAGTGTTGAGTGTTACCACTTGTGTGCTTTATATCAATATCATCTTGATATTAATACCTTACTTTTCTGCAAAGTTTGGTTAACATATGTTGATGGTATTGTTGCGTCATTCACGATCGTGAATCTTTGTCACTTTTTGGGATATAGGTCTTGATTGAATTCAATCTCACTTTTAGTATAATTTGTTTGGGAACCACATTAACTTCTTGTTATTACTTATGCCTTGTTCATTTCTTTGAACTTGACATAAATGGTGACATTTTGTTAATCATCTTGAAATGCCAACTATCATTTGGAAATAGACTTAGGAAGTAATTCGATGATTGATTGGTTTAAAACAAACAAACTTTGTGTGATTGTGTCTCATTTGTCACATCGACATATCCATTTCAGACAATCACTTTGATCCATTGATTCTTTATCGTTCATTATTCTTTGGTCATTAATTTGGATTTGTGTTTTGAACTTGCGTGATTGTTCCTTGTGTTTATCCATCTTATAAATTCATTTCCAGGACAATCTTTTAGGTCTTTGATCCTCTTGTTCCTTGTGTTTAACAATATGATGACAATAAAGTTTTTTCAATACACTAGATGAAATCTATCTCTTTTCTTCCTGTCTTCATTTCTTCTACACCACCCTCTTATCAACACTATTCTTCTTTTTCACCTGGGCATCCTGCTCCTCTCCATTTATCACCTTTTTCGATCATTGATCATCTTCCTTCATCACCTCATCGACACTCGAGGGGGCATTTCTCACTTCTACTAATTTTTCTTCCACCCCTTCAAAATTTTATCCATCTACTATCTTTGAAGTGATGTCGCTTACGCCACCCCAAAGAGGGGCAAATGTAAACACCTATAATTTAGCCTGAACAATTTAAAACACTTAAATTGTGCTAATTATCCTTTTCCTCACAAATTGATAATATATCATCAATAGTGTTCATCTTCTCTTCTATCATCGTTAATTAATTACAATAAGTGATTAATTAAGTCTTGTATTCAAAAAGTACCCTAATTAATGACCTTCCATTAATTAATCCCCCTTCTATCTAAACTAATTAATTATTATTAATTAATTAGCTTCCCCTTTCATTAGACCAATAAATCATTATTTAATTGATTTAATCCCTCCTATAATCTAAATTGTGCTAATATTCCTCTAAAAATATTTTATAAGCTTACACATCTATTAATTAATCATCTTGATCGAGTTAATAAAGCCCCTTTATCCACATGAGTCACTAAAGGACAAGATAAACTCTCCTAAATTTAACTCAACCCTATCTAAACCCCCTTATCCACAACTAACTCAACATCTCTATTATCCCACATGCAAAGGGATGTAGAGATTTCTTTATCCATTGGGCTATATAAAGAGCCCTCCTCCTACCTTTACACTTACACCTAAATTCCTTGAGAAGAAAAAAGCAAAGCACATAGCAAATAGACTATAAGATTCTTTTTTATTCTTGAGAAATTCACCATTTGAAGAGCTAAGCCTCCTTTCTTGCATTTTCTAACCAAGTGCTTGGGTCATATGGGAATAGTCAAAGGGGTCTTGTAGCCAAGCTTTGATGAGCTCCCATTCCTAGGTTCTTGAAGATCAAAACAATCAATTTGATTGCCATGGAGTCTACATAGGTCCATTTTCTTTTGTTGGTAATCTAGAGAAGTAGAGGTTTTGAATACTTTAGCATGTTAAATTGATCTTAGTTCAAAGTTAAATGCATTATGCTTAGTATTGATCTTGTTTAGCTCTCATCTTGAAGGTGCGTAGATTTTGAATTATCTTGGTTATAGAACTATATAGGTACACATATTATTCATCCACCACATCATCTTATTCTATCTATCATCATCAAACATCTTCTAATTCTTCCACACCAATTGGATCTCTATCCTCCAATCAAACCCTAGTGGTTGATCAACAACTCATACCAATTGATCTCTTTCGAATGAAGAAACAATCGGGGCATATGAAGATATTCCTTTGGCATATTACGAGAAAGGAGTCACTTTAGACTTTTATACATCTGCGTATTGTGAGGAAAAGGTTGATTCCTTTTATCAAGAAATGGAGGAAGAGCCTTAGATCATGTAACTTGATCCTCCTATTATTCTTCCATCTTCACATTATTCATTATGTGATGAAACTCATTGGTCTTGCATTGACCCATGTCCTATCTTCTCATCACCCAATAACTCTTTGTCTATCATAATTCCTCAATCACAATCTCTTATGGGGTCAACGCCAAGTAGCCCTTCATCTTCATCTAGGTGTGGGTCACCTTCTAGTAGCCCTCCCTCTACTATTTGTGGGACATTTTCGATTAGTCCACTATCTTCTATTCTTGGGGCATGCCCAACTATCCCCTTGTCTTCTAGGTATGGATCACCCCTGGGTAGTCCATCATATTCTATTCTCGGGCCACATCCTAGTAGCTCATCATCTTACATCTATGGGTCACATCCTAGTAGCCCTTCTTCTATTCTTGGGCCACACCCTAGTATCCCTTCGTCTTCTATCTATGGGTCACATCCTAGTAGCCCTTCTTCTTAAATTCTTGGGACACATCCTAGTAGCCCTTCATCTTCTATATATGGCTCAACCCTCAGTAGCCCATCTTCTTCAATCCTTGGACCATATCCTTTTCACCCATCAAATTATTTTTCTACCAAAGATTGTGGTAAGCCCATGGTCATTTCTCACATCAGTTATAAACATCCACGCTCACTTTCTTCTCCTTCTTGAGATTAGATAAGTCATGCGTCAGCTTATAAGACACCCAAAAAGTTTCTTAATCAAGCTCATATCAAACCTGCAAAGAGCTCTATAGCTCCCAATAAGTCAAACGATCTTAAGGTTAAAAATCAAGCACAATTCAATAACATAAATCAATGTAACCATCAATTATGGCAAAAAGTGCATAAACCTATGGATAGGAAACTCAACCTCCCACATATGAAACCCATGTTTCAAAACAAATCACAGTCATTTGTTGAGTGTGAACTCACCATGATCATCGAGATCGGGGAAAACATGACTCTTGATAAACAAACATGCTTAGTCTCATTTATCAAGGAAATTACAAACATTGTTTTTGGATCTTACCACGTAGAGTGACTTTGCTAGTCCCAACCTCTTTAAAATATCAAAATCTAAAAGTAAAAAAAAAATCAAAAATACAAAAATATTGAGAAAACACAAGAAAAATCAAAGGTACAAAGATCAAACATTGCAATCAGTGTATCATGCGTATATATGGATGCTATTTCTTCCTTCCTTGCTATTCTTCTACAAGTCTTCCTACCATTTTCATCCCTTCGGTGATATTTGGGTTAGCCTATTCACACACATTTTGTGGCATTTATCTCTATGGTATTGGTTTGACCTGGTCTTTCATCACCTTGGTAAATTAAAGAATGACTAACCTCTTAGAGATTCTATCACATTCAACATCTAATAATATTTTTGCGAAGAACTTTTGGACATATTTGTTGACACTAGCCAATGTCATCATCACAATCACTTTCATATCCTTCCATCAATCCATCAGTGGTTCTTAACCCCTTGTCAAACAAGAGAGCTGAAATAAGTTTTCAAAAAGAAAAAGAATCAAAATCAATAAAAAAATCAAAAGCTAAAAGCTAAAAGCAAAAGAAAATTGATATATAAATCTCTCTTGGGGTATTTCCAATAATATTTATCGGGGCTATGGATGCCTGACTGGAAGTAGAACAATGTTGTGATTAGAATCAAATACATCTTTGTCAGGGCTATGGACACTTGGCTGGTAGTGGAGCAATGTACAACTATCTTTCCACCATCCATTCACAAAATCACCTTTCAAAATCAATCATTCCTACACATTGGCTAGGGTGTCTTCACTTGTTGTCTATTAAATCTTCCCTTCAAGAGGTAATTAAATTCCATGTGCACACACTAGATCTCTATGAGTAAACAGGATTAGTATGTTACCAAGTGTCATTTTTGGACCTTGTTCACACTCTTACTCTAGTCCGTATCTTATCTCATGATTTGTGCCTTTGGCTAATCACTTCTTCATTGTGAGGCTTCTAAGCTACATTCATATCATTCACATCATTCTCCTACTTTATTGTAACATCCTGTGTAGAAGATTACTTGTTTTCCATGTTTGTGGACACGTTTATCACCTTTCACAAAAACAACATTCCTCCTTCCTTTCTATCATGTGCTTTTAGGCCAACTTATGCTGGGGGCATCCTTGCTTCTTCCTAGCACTTCATTGGTTTATGTTCATCATCATGTTGAACCTATCCATAATGGCCTTGGGTCCTACTTCTACACGTGAAGATTTTTCCTTTGAATACTCCCACCTAATCACTGGGGCATTTTTGCATCTTCACCTTTCTCGTATGCATGTGGCCTTATGCCCTTGTACATCCCATCTATCATTGGGGGCATCCACACTTCTTTTTATTCTTGTACATAGCTTCAGAAAACTTATAGAAAATCACAAAAAAATTCAAATATGTTTCAAGAAAAATAAAAACAATATAAATCATCCTACAAAACATCGCTCTTTGGTTCTCGCTTTGCTTGTGTGACTCACGGATCATATTGATCTACCTCCATCAATAAAGTTGGTTTTCTTACTATGTCTGTACTCTAGGGCACAATGAGTTGCTTGGTACTATTTCATAGTGCATGATTGCTTTTCATAGGACCCAAGTGTCCTCCATTATTCCCCTTGCATGTATCCTTGCTTGGGGCACCATCTTTTAACCCTTGTCATTAATTCACACAGGTCAGAATCAAAGCTTGATAACAAAAACATTACATTATGTTTCTCTGTTAGGTTAGCTTATTTAATTTCTCATATTGCATTGCATTATGTATGTTGTAAGGAGTTACGCATTTTTACTCTCTCATATTTCATTAGATTTTGTATGTTGCATGGAGTTGGCATTTTTAGCAATGGACAATTGTTCATAGTATGGATTTTCATGTCATTCTACTTTTGTCGTATGCTTACATTTTTAATAAGGACTGATGACATAGATCTTTAGCAATATGATGAAAATAAAGTTGTTTCAATACACTAGATGAAATCTATCTCTTTTCTTCCCATCTTCATTTCTTCTACATCACCCTCCTATCAACACTATTCTTCTGCTTCACCTAGGGCATCCTGCTCCTCTCCATTTCTCACCTTTTTCAATCGTCGATCATCTTCCTTCATCACCCCATCGACACTCGAGGGCCATCTCTCACTTCTACTAATTTTTCTTCTACCCCTTCAAAATTTTATCCATCTACTATCTTGGAAGTGACGTCTCTTACGCCACCCCAAAGAGGGGAAAATGTAGACACCTATAATTTAGCTTGAACAATTTAAAACACTTAAATTGTGCTAATTATCCTTTTCCTTACAAATTGACGACATATTATCAATAGTGCTCATCTTCTCTTCTATCATCGTTAATTAATTAAAATAAGTGATTAATTAAGTCCTGTATTCAACAAGTACCCTAATTAACGACCTTCCGTTAATTAATCCCCTTCTATCTAAACTAATTAATTATTATTAATTAATTAGCTTCCCCTTCATTAAACCAATAAATCATTATTTAATTGAATTAATCCTGTTTCTATAGTCTAAATCATGTTAATATTCCTCTAAAAATATTTTATAAGCTTACACATCTATTAATTAATCATCTTGATCAATTAATAAACCCCCTTTATCCACATGAGTCACTAAAGGACAAGCTAAACTCTCCTAAAGCTAACTCAAACTTATCTAAACCCCCTTATCCACAACTAACTCAACATCTCTATTATCCCACATGCAAAGGGATGTAGAGATTCCTTTATCCATTGGGCTATATAAAGAGCCCTCCTCCTACCTTTACACTTACACCTATTCCTTGAGAAACAAAAGTGAGCATATAACAAATAAGCTATAGCCATTTGTCATCTTGGAGCATTCTTCATTGGAGAAGCTAGCTACTTTCATTTCTTGTATTCATCCACCCAAGTTTTGAAGTCATATGGGGATATGTCAAATGGTCTTGTAGCCATGGATTGACAAGACTCCATTCTTGAAAACCTTGGGATTCAAACATATAATCAAACCTTTGATTGCTAAGGATCTAAATAGGTTCATTTCATTTGATTAGCATTCAATAGAGATAGAGATTAATGGATTAACATGTTAGTTTGAATATTTTTTCATGTTCTAATGCAATGATGTTAGTAGATTAGTTTTTCTTAAGCTCTAAGCATGATGGTGCATTGAATTTGATTTAGCTTTGTTTTAGGACTACTAGGTGTTAGTTCTAACTCTTTTTGCATTGCTAATAAATACATGTACACAAAGGGGATGGAATGGAATGAAGGAAAGGAATGGAAATGAATGAATGGAAGGAACATGCAAGAGTTAGGTAAAAACATAGCCTAATATTGCATGGAGAAGAACAATAAATAACTAACACAAATAAAACAGAGTTTACATTAGCTAAATGAGAATGAGTAAAAGGGAACACACGTGAGCAAGTAGATAATTAGAGCTTGATCACTGTGAACTAGAACAACATATTAATAGTGTTGACAATAAGATCCAAGACAATATTTGCATGCAAGATTTAAAACACTAACATCTAATGAACATAAGAACATCAAATGCTAAAAGAGATAATGAATGGGACACAAAGTTCATATTTCATTAACTCCAAAATGTCTTCTCAAAAGAACACAAAGTTTCTTTCTTCGAAATAAAGATTTCATTAAAAAAATTTTTGTCTCCTCTCTCAAATTCACCCTTACAAATGAGCCCCTACCATCCTTTTATAACCCAAAAGTTGGTTGCAAAGTAGTTAAGATTTTAAATGCACATTAAATAGGAAATTAAGTGAATTTGAATTTTTCAACCAAATTTTAAAAAGTCACTAAAAACAGAAACCATTTAAGGAAAAATACATAAATAAAAGAAATGGGTACGTATGGACCCCACTTAAATGACTTGGACATATACATAGACATATTAGTCAAGTAATGCACCACCTAGATGAAGACACCTAGGATCAGTGCCTTATCCATTGGGCCAAGAGTCTACATATCCTAGTCATATGAGAATGAACTCATTGACCATGCTCCGCTATCCTCCAGATGACAAGAGAGCTGAGCTTGAAACTTAAACAATTCATCCATCTCTCTGTTTGAGCAACATCCTGGTGTGAGTAATTTCATTTTCATTCGTATTTGCATTCACAATTACATACAATTCTCCACATGCACCGAATACCTTCCCATGGTGAATTATTAATTTATCACGAGATCAAACTCGTTACGCCTCCTTGGCTTGTCGAATCCACTCTTGATCTTTCACCATTGAGAAGATCTTCCAAGAGCCAAAATTACAATTCACTTCCTAGAGTTATGTCTTTTGTATTTTTCACTATCTCGAAGTGTTTCCATTTTAATCTACTCACGATTTTCCAATTCGAGATCACTCCAACTTTAAGACTGGTTGATGAAGTATTGCACTTATTGCTAACTCAAAGCTGACATGGACACAATTGAATGATGTGGCCTTGCTTGATGATCCACACAATTATACTTATCATTGGTCTTGGTTTGTCGATGAATAGATCCATACAATGATCAAGTGAAAACAATTTATGTAGACAAGATTCTCCCATTATCGATCTCTAGCTGATAACAATGGCTTTTGAATCCGAAGAGACCTATGCCAATAGCTATAACTTATACCACATAATGAGGAAGTCAGAGGTTGCTTCCACTTTGGAGTTGTTGGAGTTGAATTGCCACACTATGCAGGTGTCATGGTGCATCCATGCAAGTGATGACCAATTTAGAACAAGCATTAAGAAAATTGTGACTCACCTTCGGTTGATATGCGATCACAGATCGACCTACGTTGATGTGTCCCAAGTTGGTATCGACGATGTTCTCATACTCTGAATGGAGTGTCGAGGTGAGTAGAATGCCTTGGAATCCATACTGCAACATCATTTTGTTTTAAGATGACATGATTGTGATAGAAGCGTGATTTCAGGCTATTACTTCCTTCTTACAAAACTGCACAAATTGTCTCTAAAACTGCCCTAGGAAAAATAGCAAATCTTGTTCTAAGAAACTCTCACTGGATGAGGGAGTATATTAAGGTAAAAAAATTTGCGTGTCAGAGGGTATTTTCCCAATCAAATTCTTCAGTCAAATATTAAAGGTCAAAGTTGACTCTTCTAAAATTGCTAGGAAAATGCAAGTGAAAAACTATGAAAATCCCATTTGGTTTTAGCCCTGGGAAAATACCAAACGTCACCCTAGGAATTTACCACTTGACAAGGGAGCATATGAAGGTGGGAAAAATTGAAAAAAATAATTATTTTCTCTTGAAAATCATTTGAGTTTGAAATATCAACTCTCAAAGTGAGTCACCTTGATAGGCTGAAAACTGCACGCGCGGTGAAATCAAACAAATTGTGTTTTATTTGGCTCCATGAAAAATATCAAACAAAATACTACGTGTTTGAAATTTGGAAAATAATTATATGAAGATGGGGAGAATTCAATGAACTAAATCATTTCTCTTGATGATCATCTGGTCTCGAGATATGGATTCTCAAAGTAGGCCTTCCTCCAAGCTAAAACCACAAGAACAAAAGCGAATAAAATGTGTTTTATTTGAGTTTGTGAAAAATATAAAATGAGGTGTTGTTTGTTTAAAATTTTGAAAATGAGTGTACGAATATGGGAAGAATTCAGCGAGACAAACTGTTCTTCCCGACAATCACTCAACTTTGAGATATCAAGTTCTGAAGTCGATTACTTGGACAAATACCAACTCGTGACACGTTCTTTCCGATCTATCATTTTCTTCATTAAATTCATTTTCTTGTGCTGATATATATCTTATTTGACATTTTCAAATGGTTCACATGATTTTTCTTCACGCACAGTCTTCCTCTTCTTGCAATTGTGTGGCTCGTATTCTCCTTTCACTTGCCTGGTGAATGCATAGAAGATTATTTTATTTTATTTTTAAAATCCTCCTCTTTTTCAATATGAGCTTTGGTGGAATGATTTCAACTTTGGCTGCATGGAATTTCTTCCCTTATTTTATCTTTGGCTGCCAAGATAAATGGCGTTTAAACTACTGCTCCTTTGCGTGAACAATCGTGAATGGATTTTGCTGATACATGTGTTTATTTTCTTGCAAGCGTTGACAATGGTATTTCGAAGTGTAGATCATTGCTGATCCTCATGCATTTTGGATCTTACTTTGAATTCAAATTAAATCCCTCTTAACATGTGTGGTATCATATATTCTCTTCTTTTTTAAAATAATAATAAAAATGCCTATGCATGCGTTGAAAAATTTCTTTTGGCTTTTTGTTTGATTAGCATGGAAAACTTTGTTTCCTTCCTAAGTGTCGAAATGTTCTTTCCTTCAACATCTCGTGTTGATATTATTCCTCCTGGGAAACATATCATTCTTCTTGAACTAGACTACGTGGATTTGTGAACCTCCAAACATATGTTGCGTGGAAACTATGTTTGTCTTTTTGCAGCATGAGAAATATTCAACTTGCATGTGGGAAACTTGACAATGAATAACTCCTAAAAACAAATCCATCACATGGGCCTCTGTTTTGGCATTTTATTTTTGTCTTGGACTGGTTGTGCATGGCCTTTTCTCCTTGATGAATGCGTGGGAAATTGTTGTTCTTTTCCTTCTTGCGTGGAAACGTGATGATCTCCCTCTCCCCTCTGTGGCTACGTGGAAACTATCCTTGGGCCTGTGTGGGTTATTTGCTTTGGCTTCTAGCTGTTGCACAAAACAACAACAAACAAAAACAGACTACCAGCTACGTGGAATTTCACCTTCCTCTTTTTGCATATGAGATTTGTTTGGGATTCCAGATTAATCCTTGCTCGTGCATGAAATTGCCTTCACCTTTGCAAGCGTGGATCTCAAAAATTCTTCTTGATATTGCCTTCCTCCAAATGTATGATCTCCTAAACTCGTGATCCCGCAATGGATACAACTACCTGGAACTCTCAAGGTTGCCTGGCTCTAGCTAATGCCCATGCTAGGTTTCCATGTGAAAGTCGGGTAGTGCCTGTAGAATAAGCTTTTCCTTCTTCTGGCTCTGGATATCTGCAATATTTCCTTGTTTCTCCTTCCCAATTTCCTCTACTTCTACAACCTCTTGTAACCGTCTCCTCATCAATTCCCAGATGATAGAAGAAAAATTAAAATTTTCTACGACAATTGGAAGCGGAAGAAAAATTACCCCGGCACTTGCTCACGACAATTAAAAAAAAAAAGTTCTTCCAAGTTTGTCGAACAAATTTTATGAGCATTAAATTAATATTTATTAATTGAAAAACCTAAAATTTAATAAATACTAATTTTATTAAATAACATGGTAAATATTAATAAAATACTAATCAAATAATTAAAACACGGTTTTGCGTAAGTAACGTGAGAAAGGCTTATTCAAAATGAATGAAACGAAAGCCAAAATGACTATGAGAATAAGATGATTACGATGAGGGAGAAAAATCATGCAAAATAACACTTTTGAATTTTTTTAAAAAAATCACGTTTATTAATTTTGTAAAGTCAAAATTAGCTGATAACATAGTGGTAGTGGAAAATCATCTTTTGACATGCTTTTTTTTATATCATAGAAGTACATAGATTCTAATTCCCGGGGTTTTTAAGCAACCGGTAAAATGTTTGATATCCACTTTGAATAGTCAATTGGTTTAATAAAACATGATTTTAAGATTTTTTCAAGTTTAAATTTGACCAGTAGTGCAACTTTGGGATGCATATTTCTTAGTTTTTGTTTGAATGGATTTGCATCTAGACAAACCACAAGGTGGTGTAACATAGGAGAAGGATTCATCCCTAGCATATCCTTGTATTTCCATGTAAAGATATCTTATAACTCAATTAGAAGTGTTGTAAATACTTTTCTTTTTGCTTCTTTTAGACTTAGGATGCTCATTTGTACCAATATTGATGCTAATGGTGTCTTCTACTAGCATTTTTATGTTTCTATTTCATGAAAAGATGTTTTCAAATGATGTAGATTATTTATTTTATTTGAAGGAGTTTTCCCTCTCTCTAGTGCCTTATAAAGGTTTTTACTAGGAGATACGTCCTTTGATTTTTATTGTTTTTCTCTTTTATCTTTTTGTTTCTCAAATAGTACCTTGGTGAGGTTTTCACAATGGGAGATTTTGTTATTCATTTTTATATTTTTGTGGTCTTAGATAATCGATTTTTTTACTAAAATAATATGTAGAATTTAATTTGATATTGAATACCTTCTTGTGATTGGAAAGGGGTATAGGCTATCGAGTCTCGAGGAACTTTTGATGGCCTTATCATTTTGGAAGAGATCCATAGATATGTGATTTAGTTGGTCTTGATTGATGAGACTATGATGTAGAAGGAAAAATTCAATGTTGTGGATGGAAAGGTATTCAAATAGAATAGTTTCATCTAAGTCATCAAAGAGGCTATGTGTGGAACTTATCTCAATGTTCGAGTCAATATCCTCATCACTAGTTGATACATCAAGCAATATAGGAATAGTTTCAAATGTTTTGAAACCTAGACCATAACAATAGATATTTTCTATATACATGATAGGATCAAGGAAACCTTGTTTATTTTTTCAAGTCCATTACCTTTCTATTGCATGTTCTTCATCATTTTATTTGCTTTATTGTAGTTAGGAGATTCATAACATGTAGCTAGTTAATCGTCATACAACCAAGAGACTGTAGAACCCTAAATGTGTTTATCTTCTAGATATCTGAATCATTTCCAATGAGTTATATCAATATTGTAAATGGGAGCCTCTTTTACGTGGTGAACATTAGATTTACCATTACTGCATGGAGATAAAGGTAATTTTCCAATATGGAAAATATTTTGGAATTCATATTCGTTAATACCTTTGTCAAGGATCTTAAGTTCAGGTGGAGAAGAGGATGTAAAAGGTTGAAGTTTCAAAAGGATTTCTAGATCAATGCAGTTTTCATCTATGAAAGGAATGATGCAAGGAGATAAATATCTATCTACATAGGTGAAATAACTCATGATATTATATCTCATCTCTAAGAGCTATATCTTATACTCAAATAGTTTAATTTCAGCAAGTAGGGTAAATTCCTTACCTTTGTAAGGGAACTTAATGCACTGATGGAAGGTGAAAGGTACAAATTGCATAGCATGAATCCATGGAGGGATAATGAGAATGTTATATGAGGTTTCAACATCCACAACATGATAAAATGTGTCTAACATTTGAGGTCCAACCTTTATGGATAATGTGATTGTACCCGAGGATTGTCTTTCACTATTATCATAACCATGAATAGTGATGATGTTAGTTCTATACTTTCCTCATTATGACTAAGGAATTTTAATAATTTCATGGAGAAAATATTCAATGTTACTCCATTTTTATAAGCACTCTTTTTATTTTATGATGGGTTATGAATGCTTCAATATATAATGAATTTTTATTTTGAATATTTGGATTTAAAAGGCCATGAGGACCAAATGAAAGGATTGGACTACTAGGTGATATATTTGCAATCAAGGATTGTAACTATCAAGTATTGATATCCTAAGGATCATGTGTATTATGAAGTGCATGAGTAAATATGTCTTGAAGCACAGTGATGACTTAAGAACTTCCATGAAGGATATTTGTGCAGGTTTCTTCTCCAATTATTTGCTAATATCATAGGAATTGAAGGATGATTTAACATTACATGTTTTTGGATCAGTGATAATTGAGGTATTAGGTGTTTGAGGTATAACTGATTTGGATATTTGCTTTGTTGCAGGTACCCAAACATTTTTCTATCACATTGTCAACAAATAATTTTGAGTATTAATTTGGATGGTGGCCACGAAGTTAGGTGTATGTTCTATAAGTGAAATGATGGAATTAAATTCAACATTTTTAGGATTGGCCCTTTTCTTTAGCTTTATCATTCATACCATGTTTTGGAAAGGGGTCCTTAAACACCTTTAGTTTCTCATTTGGTGTTTTTGTATTAGGTATGTTATCAATTTCAATATCTCCTCATTCAATTAAGTCTTGGATATAATGGCAGAGGTTTTTACAATGATCCCATTGATATGATGGTACTCACAATATTTATTTTCTTTTTACCATGTCAGTTTTGGTTTACCTTCTTTGAATGGTATTGATATGGGATAGATGATCATATCTGCACTTAGTAAAGACACCTAATTTTGACTGCACAATTTTAATACTAAAATTTCACTAATTATCTTCTTTCCCATCATTTCATTATAATTAGTGATTTTCTGCTAATTAGTTAATATTCCCCATCTTCTCAGTCAATTAATGACATTTCATTAATTAACTAGCCTTTTCCCTCATCTTGGATGCAAATTAACATCACAACATTAGTTAAAATCCTCTTTTAATTAATTAACCATTAGTAATTAATTACCCTTCCACAATCTCACATTTAAGTAATAAACTCTCTTATTTGTTAAATCCCCTCTCAAACCTCTCAATTTCCACTCATTTCCATCCAAATAAACTCCAAATAGCTTTTATAAGATAAACTTGGCCTATTAATCAATCTTAATTGATTAATTAAACCTTTCCAAACTCCCATGGGTTACTAATCTCTAATTAATCTCTTCTAATCATGTTTATCCTCTTCTAATTCTACATTCACTTTTATCCCACATTCACTAGGATGAAATATTATCCCAAATTGGAAAGGTATTTAACAAACCTAGTACACCTCATCACACCTTACATCTTCTCCTCGTAAGACATCATATATCTCAAGAGAGAATCTCTACCATAAGAAATCCTACTAAATTGAGAAAACACATTTTTGATCAAGTTAGTAGGAGAAGATTTAAAAATGGCACTTAAGCCATGTTGATGAGATATCTTCCACTTTAGTAAAACCCTTGATCGTATGTAACTTGTGTTCAAATCACATAAGGAAATATCTACATATAGGAGAAAATCTAAACATCAAAAAGGGATTTTTGCATTTAGTGTAGATTTACAATTTGTGCAATTTAATTAAGTTTTTCCTTTTTAGCTCAATCTTGATGTATTTTTTAAATGAACTAAAATAATATTTACTTAGTGTTAAATCCATTCTATTAGCTTAGTTTACATTCACATGCATACATATGGCACACCCGGTGGGACACCCCTTTTACTCACACCTTTTTATTGTTTTCTTAGTTTAGATTCATTTACCATTTTTAAGCAAGTTATTTCAAATTTATTGAAACTTATATGGTTTTATTCATGTATGTTTGTATTAGGTAGTGTTAAGTCTTATTTGTAGGTATAAACGTGGGAAAGTGTTGTCAAAATTGGATCTCGAAGAGAAAAATTCAAATTTTTTGCTATTTTTTCCTTATTTTTCATAATTTTCTATTTAAACAAACCTCACGCTGTGTTTCAATGGCCTTGACCTATGGAATTTTCTAATTATTTTTGTATATCCAATGAATTTGAAGGATTTTTCAATGGTTTTACATTTTTTGATATAATTTGAGGATTCTATTAACTACGGATTTGATCAATTAAATTATACAACATTAATAAACTTTGAAATATTAAATCAATAAAAATCACACTATATTGCATAAAAAATAAAGAAATACTTACAAAGTAAATAAAAATGACACAAGATTTATAGTGGAAAAATCGAAGGTAAAAACCACTATGAAAAATAACTTTTACCGTAGAGAACCCTTTTACATCCAAGAAATTACCTCCTCCTTTAGAAACCCTAAGCACAAGGGTAAAAACACCTTTGATATATATTTCTGAAGTCCTTTTTATATGAGGTGATTGGGTATGTCTCCCGACCCACCTTTTCAACCTAAATGGTTGACACATATACCAAGGTTTAAAATATTTAATAATATAAATATAACTATTTCTTATTATTAAATATTTAACCTAATGTATACCCCTATGTTTGAATATTTAATAATAGAAATATAAATATTTATTATTATTAAATATTTAACCTATAGTATAATGTTGAACCCATATTTAATTAAGGGGTGGTCAACCCACTTAACCATTATGTTCCAACACTCCCCCTTAATGTTAAGTGGGATAACATATGCCAATAGATTACCTTCCCATGGTACACTATAGGATTTACAATCCTTAAACCATAAAGGTTTTAGGCTAGCATATAGGTTGAAGGAATTATAACACCTTCATCATACTCAAGTTACCTTCTGGTACAAAAGAATTTAGAATCCTAAAGATCATCCCATGATCAGTGGCTAAGTATGATTTGTGATTTTTATATGTTCTCACAAGTTCTCATAAAAGTTTACTTGAAACTAAGCATATAGGAGCCTTTTATAACCAAGGTCCTCCTTAAAAATATACTTACACTAGATGTTTACCAGTAAACTCAATAGAACTAAAGAGTTTACTGAAGACCACCTTTAAGGTCTTTCTACACTTATTTCTAAAAAAGAAGCTGAGGAGGTATACACATACCTGAAGGTCTTTATTACATTGCATTTTTCATTTTACAAATACCAAGTTCTATTAGGAGGTGAAATTGTCATGCACACTCCCCCTCAATGGAAAATTTGACAATCCAAGTGTTTTACGAAAGTGACAAAAAATTTCAGCACTCAGGTGCTTTGTGAAGATGTCAGCAACCTTGCTCTTTAATCGGCACAAACTTGGGATCTATCTCACCACTTAGCACCTTCTCACAAATGAAGTGTATATGTATCTCAATGTTATTTTTCCTTTGATGATGTAATAGATTATGTAAAAGAGATATGGTGATCTAGTTATCACAGAACAAAGGAATACTACCTTGATCATTCATCTTTATCTTGGTGGACAACATCTTTATCCATAGTGCCTCTTTTGCAGCTTCCGTTGCACTTTTATAATCAGATTCAGTTGAAGAGATAAACAATCGGATGCTTTTTACTGCACCAAGTAATGACACCTGCACCAAATTTAAACACATAACCAAGTAGATTTTCTATCTAATACATTACCAACATGATCAGAATCACAAAATCTATATAATTTAGCATTTTCATCCTTAATATAATTCAACCCATAATTGAGTGTACCTTTAATATATCTAAGAATTATTTTTGCAATATACCAATGATCTCTATAAAATTCCTACATAAACTTAGACACAATTTCTATTACATAGGAAGTATCTGGTCTAGTCATAGTTAGATAAATCAAACTACCAAATAACTGCCTATATAAAGTAGGATTAGTTTTTTCACATGCAAGTTTAGGATCAAGTTTTATTCCAACTTCCATAGGTGTAGAAATTGGTTTGCAGTCAATCACATAAAAAATTTTAGTACATTGGTTGCATATTGTGCTTGACAAATGACAATAGAATGTTTATCTTGAAATACAACCATGCCAAGAAAATGATGTAAGAGACCTAAATAAGTCATTTCAAAGTACTCTTTCAATTTTTCTTTAATCCAATGAATTAAAGAAGGAATATCACCAGTCATAAGCAAGTCATCCACATATAGAAATACAATGATAAGGTGAGAACCTTCTTTTTGATAAATATATCATTGTAAGAATAACAATTAACAAAACCTAATTGTTTAAAGGAAGCATTAATTTTTCATACCAAGCTCTAGGAGCTTGCCTTAAACCATACAAAGATTTTTTCAACTTACAAACATAGTTTTCTTTACCATTTTCTTCAAAACCTTTAGGTTAAGACATGTAAAGTTCTTATTTTAAATCACCATTCAAAAATGCATTTTTCACATCCATTTGGTGGATTTCCCACCCAAACTGAGAAACAATAGAAAACAAGGTCCTAACAGTGCTCATTTTAGCTATAGGGGAAAAGGTCTCAACATAATCTATCCCAAGATTCTGATTGAAACCTATAGAAACAAGTCTAGCTTTATATTTTTCAATACTACCATCAACATTATATTTTACTTTGTATAACCATCTAGACCCTATAACATTTTTTTCTTAGGAGGTGGAACCAACTCCCAGGTTTGATTTTGAATTAGGGCATTATATTCATCCTGCATTGCATTGATCCACTTCTCATCCCAAGAAGATTCTTCAAAACTTTGTGGCTTAGGTTCATACAAGGTCATTAATTCATGGTATGTATGATGGCTTCTAGTCATTTTCCTAAGGTCAATAAGATTAGAACTTTCTAACATAGTTTGAGCCCATTTTTGTTTCTTAGCTAGGGAGACAGGAGATTCAAAAACATCCATAGCATTAACACAAGAAACATCATCATGATATTTTACCATATTTATCAAAACCAAAACCATCATTAGGAATATTGACAGGATTAAGAATATCATTATTATTTGAAGATGAACAAAACATTTTTCTAAAACAATAACATTGTAATTTTTAGTTACTTCCCTTTTATAGGGTTGTAAATCCTTAAACATGTAGTGTTAATACCATATCCAATGAAAATAAAAGAAAAAGAAGTCATATCAAGTTTTTTTCTTTTCTTTTTAGGGATATATAAGGAGGCATGACTACCAAAGACTTTTAAATGTGATACATCAGGTTTTAATTTTAAGAAAATATGTCAAAATCATCAATAAATGTCACAATATACAAAGAACCATTTAATGAAGCTACCTCAAGAGGTCCTCTAACATCACTATGAACGAATTCTAGTGGTGAAGAGGAAATCTTCTTAGGATGTAAGTGAAAGGGTTTAGAACTTTTTTTGAGTGTAAACACCCTTCACACGCATCATGAGATGAAGACAAAACATGAAAAAAATTAACTAGATTATATCTAGACATTTCATATAAGATTCGATAATTGACATTTCCTAACATTTCATGCCATGGTTTTGACTTATTTAAACTTTTAGATACAAAACAAGATGTAGAGGAAAAATCACCAAAAATATACAAACCATTTCTTTGAATTCCTTCAACAATTATATTCTCATTACTATCTTTGATATACCAAGTATCCTTCAAAACTTGAATAGAAAAACTATCATGAGTTAGTTGTGAACATGAAAAGAGATTCTTTTAAGCTTACGAACAAATAAAACATTATTCAAAATACCATTTTCAAATTTTACTTTTCCTTTCTCTATTGCTTCTAAAGATGAGTTATCACCAAGATACACACGTTCATTGATTTTTGTAACATCAAATAAAGAATTAGAAATACCAATCATATGATTTGAAGCACCTGAATCTAGAATCCATTCAAAATTAGAGGAAGAGTATAAAGCAACATATAATGCAATAGTTTTAGGAGAATCATTAGAACTATCATTTTTCCTTAAATTATATTTAGATGAGACAATCTGTTTCTGATTTTTATGGATAGGTTTTTATATTTACAGTCTTCCTTTTTATGCCCAAATTTACCACATTTGTGACATTTACCATTAAATATTACATGTAAATGTTTAGAAGTAAAACTTTTCTTATCAAAAAATGAATATTTAGATCTAAAATTTTGATCAGAGAAGGGCTTGTGTGGTTTGAACTTTGAATTCTAAGAAAGAAGTGCCTGAGAGGCATTCTCCTTAGATTTGAAGTTCATCATCACTTTCTCTTCCTGCATCAGAAGAAAAATCAAAGTATTTGAATCAAGTAAATCATCCTCATTTTGATATTTAGAGTTTAGGATATAAATAATATTCCTAAATATTTCATGCATATTCAACTAAACAATAAAATAGATTAATTTTTCACCAATTAAGTCACAATTGTATCCATCTAATTGTTCTTTCGTATTTTTAATTTGGGCTAAGAAATTAACTAGTTTTTCATCTCCTTTCATAGGATTTATAAGTAATTCTAAATTTTTTTAATAATCTTGGATAAACGCATACCTTCATACATGGATTCTAATTATATCCATACCTCTTTAAGATGTTTGATATTACCAAAGTGTAGAAGATATTCATTGTTCACATTACGTAGGATTATGGAAAGGGCCTCTTACGTACACTGTGAGAATGCATTCATATTTTCCTCATTTACTTGATGACCAAAGGAGTGCAAGATCGGTTCTGAAACAATCCTCCGAGTTTCCTCGCCATAAGTTCCGATTTGACCTTGATCTTTCAAATATTGTAATTTGCTCCATTTAGGATCTGGGATTTATTAAGGAAAAGAAACTTGATGCCATTGTCTTTCAAATTTCTGAAACACATACCCCATTATGATATAATGTGCCACTGAGTTAGAAACATATTAATCGAAAAATGACAATACCCATATTTTATGATTAAAAAACTTGTATTATTTCATTAAAAAATCAAGTATTATGTTTATTTTTAAAAAAATAAATAACTAATTTTTAAAAAATCTGATCATAAAATATTATTAGAACTAAATCTAATTTTATAGTTCTAAAGAAACTATTTGACCATAACTAATTTTGTTATTAAAATGCATACTAATTAACTTTCCATGATCAAATAATAACTCGCATTATAAAGGGCTCTGGCATTATACCCCAGACCTATCATAAAATTTTTGTGACCATGCGAAGTGAAGATAAAACCCCTAAGAATGTACAACTTCAGATTTCTGAAAAGTGTTAATGAGGATAAAGATATGGCCACTTAAATTTGATGTCTAAATGACCATCATTTTGCCTTATTTTTGGTTTTCCGTGATGATAATTTGATGTCAATTTTAACACAATGATTTTTGGATATGGTTACCTTAAATTTAACATCTAAATTACCATCATTCTGCCTTATTTTTTGTCGTGATAGTCATTTGACCATCAAATTTAACACAGTGAAAATTACATGTGTATTTCCAGAATATGAAATTTCATAATTTCTTCTTTTGTACAATTTTAGATAGATTCTGTTTATAAATTATAATAAGATATAAACAACTATATAATTTTTTTAGAATAGTTTATATAATATAAACTATAATGATCTTTATTCTATAGTAAATTTTTATTTAAAGAATATAGTTATAAAAACTATAAACTTATATTTTTTTAATCAAGCCCTATTAGAGGGGGTCCAAAGGACACGGGCATATTATTTTGAAAAAAGGTAAAAATAGTAAGAGAATTTTTACTGTACAAGGAGATTTTGAATCACATGAGAGTACAAATTAACCTAAAGATTTACAGAGGGGACAAGTAATTTCACTCGCCCAATGAAATAATTTGAAATCCCTATTTTCATGAAACTTGTCTCCTCCCTTCATTTACTCTTGAATTTTACCTTTGAAAACATTTACCCTACACACATTTAAAACTATAGAGAAATAGAAATATTTCATATATTAATTTACCCTTGTATATGGTTTTTCACACGCATGTAAACCCCTTTCACTTGTGCACACTCACATTAATTCCTCACAAAAAATTCAAAAAAATTAGATTACAAAAAAATGGGGAGAAGGGGGCCCAATGATTTTTAAATACCCTTCCGGGTTGGTTGAAAAAACCCATACAAAATTAAATAAATTAAATACAACATTTGATCTAATCTATTTAATTTACCTTACTCTGATGCCATGATAGAATTTGAGGATTCTATTAACTACGGATTTAATCAATTAAATTATACAACATTAATAAACTATGCAATATTAAATCAATAAACATCACACTATATTGCATAAAAAATAAAGAAATACTTACAAAAAGTAAATAACAAATGACACAAGATTTATAGTGGAAAACCTAAAGGTAAAAAACCACTTTGTGAAAAATAACCTTTATTGTAGAGAACCCTTTTACATCCAGTAAATTACCTCCTCCTTTAGAAACCCTAATCACAAGGGTAAAAACACCTTTGATATATATTTTTCAATATATCAAATGAGGACCCAAAGTCCTTTTTATATGAGGTGATTGGGTATGTCTCCCACCCACCTTTTCAACCTAAATGGTTGACACATATACCAAGGTTTAAAATATTTAATAATAGAAATATAACTATTTCTTATTATTAAATATTTAACCTAAAGTATATCCCTAGGTTTGAATATTTAATAATAGAAATATAAATATTTCTTATTATTAAATATTTAACCTATAGTATAATGTTGGACCCATATTTAATTAAGGGGTGGCCAGCCCACTTAACCATTATGTTCCATCATGTTTCGGTGACCACATGAAATATTTCAGTTTCCTCATCCTGTGTTGTGACTTTGGTACCTTATCTAGTGGCTTTGAACCTATTTTATCGACATTATGCCTAATTTCAGTGGCCTCTCCCTATCAAAATGAACACACATTTTAATAACATTTTCTATCTTTTTTTGAGCTATTTCTGGTTTTCTGAGTGTTATTTTAGCTTATATATTCACTATTCTAGCTATATTTTTACGGATTATGTATTTAAGTGGACTTGTTTATAGATTTTATCAAGATATGAGTTCTTATTGTGTGTTTTTGGCTCCTAGGTACATATTATGAGCATTTGTTGAGTTGGAAGTAGTCTAGAACAGAGAAGAAAAGGTAACAAATTCCATCGGAAAAGACATCGGAATGTAAAAATAAGCTTAAGTATACTAAATTTACAAGATTGTTATTCTTGTTTAGTGACCTTTTCATGTGTTTTAGTGTCCTTGCCTAGTTTCAAAGTCCTCATAGTATTTTATGGTGGCCTTTCATATATTAGTGGTTTTTTTCTTGTAGTGTAACAACCTCACTCACTTTTAGTAGCGTAGTGGTAATTTTGGTTGTTTTGTTGATTAGTGGTCTAACTCTACTAGACAATGACTCAATAATTGTATCAATAACTTTGTGATAGAGAGTTGCATTTTGAATTTTCTCACATTTTTCATCATGTAGAGTTTTTTTTTAGCATTTTAAGCTTTTAAAACCCACATTCCTTATTTATAGCTTGACATATTTTCTTTCCAAATACACATTGCTCAAATAAACAAAAAAATCAGACATAAAGACCAAGTTGTGTTAAGATTAGCTATTGTTATCTTACTTCATATTTTTCTTACTTTTTGTTTACGAAATTACATTTAACCTTCATTATTGTCCTAACATTATTGGATAAATCTTGTTGTTAAACATATAGGTTGTTTGGTTAGAGATACTAGATTAAAATTATCATCTTAACACACATAGGTTTCTTTATAAACATTATATATTGGATTGATCATTATCTTAAACAAATTTAAGGTTGTTTTTCTCCCTTCGGTATAATTTATTGCATGATTTTACCTCACCCTAATTACATGTGCACTTTCCATGCACCGAAAGGTAATCTTAGAAATTAGAAACCATTTTGACACTTTTTCTATTTTAGTAGGGTTTGGTGGTTAGGAGGTTATTACCTAATCATTTGGATAAAAACATGTGTTAGTGGGCTATATAAATTCATGGGAGGATTAGTCATTTTTGGCTAAGTAGGGGTTCACTTTTATATGGCTCCTATGAAGTGAGGGGTGCATTTTCCTCCAATACCCAGTCTAGATTGGACCCAACACGATTTTTTTTTTACCAAGCTCCACTGAAAAAATTGGAGTGAAGGGAAGGGGGATTTGACCCTTCAAACCTCATCTTAGAAATTATTTCCTAATTTCATGGAATTGTGCCTCATGTACTGAAAGGTATATCAAAGACATCTTCGCAATTTTTTCATTGTAACATTCCCATTTTAACACTTTAGAAATGAGGGAATTTTTATTTTTATTTTTTTGCATAACGTTCTCTGTTCTAAATACATAATTTAGAACACACAGTAATATAACAACCATTCTTATAACATATAACCATATGCAGCTATATAGTGACTCGGTGAACTACCGATCTATTCATGATTACATTAAGTATTGAATAATTTTCCGTATACTACGTATACTTGGTTTTCTTACCCTGTTCTGGGTATTGAGTGATCTATCTAAGGAACCTATCTAAATATCTGCTACCAATATTCATCTGCATCACGATCCTTAGACTAGGTAACATAGGACAACGCAACCAATAGCTTGCGATACTTTGGCCAAAGATTTCTAACATACTGTTCGTATTACTATTCCTTGACGGCATACTCATCAATCTAGAATACGTCCTTTACCCCACTCTATTGTTATCTAGAATGTCCTTTACTGACTTCTGTCAGTCCACTTGCCCAAGGTTTAACCCTAGTTCAAGTTAACAACATAAGTTATGATAGAAAGAGGCTCACGAAGACTTAGGGTAAATGGGCATACTGGGTCAACCTAAGTCAACCTTGTGTGCCAAGGTACCCTGAGTCTTAGTGGGCTACTCCCTATCCTAAACATGCTACTAACTAGACCTAGAGAGAAACTAAGTTCAAGTCATGATGTGTGTAGATCTAGATGATCAATGCAGAAGGGTGTTGCCACATGTCAACTGCATCAATGTATCTTAATCTTCTTGAAGGTATAACATTGTAGTTGGCATGTGCTAGCATCCTATAGAACAACCTCATCGAGATGTACATACCCCCTAGGAGGTTATTACCATTTAATTAATTTGGATTATTAAAAATAGATTACAACAACCTTACCAAACCCTAATCCAACACTCCTTAAGTTCTTTTTCTATATCAGATTCGATTAAACGATAAAGAACTTCCTTAACACTTGTTTTCTTTATTTGCTTGTTTAGTTGGCTTAACAAACATTTATCCTAAAAACATGACAGCAATTACATAAATTTCTTATGAGAGAGGAGGAGTCTTCCTCTACACACTTACATGTTTTAGGGTTATCATACCCTTTTTATCTTTCTCAATTACCATAGTTTTATTTCATGTTCATTACACACCAATGGCTATGTTAACTATTAAGATAAACATTATCATATTCTACAACTTTACAAGTTGCATCTTATTTAGGGAGATTAATCTAAATCCCTTATCCAACTTATCAAAGAATATCTAATTAAGCATAAAAATAATAAGAAGAATAAAAACCAGATAGAATTCCATCTTTTTCATAAAAGTACAAGATAATTTACACAACCAATACAAGTAAATTCTCAACTTTCAATTCCTTTTTAAAACTTATACATTTACAAGAATTATGCTTTTAAGGCATACTGCATAACAATAGTCTTCAGTCTAAAAAGAATAAAACATTTCCTTTTTTTTGCAATACAACTCAAGAATGGATCAGAATTATTTTCAGAGAATCAGACTTAATTCAGCCAATGCATCATATAATTTTTGCCTTCATTTATCACTTACAATGTCCATCTACAAAATTGTTAGCATGAGTCGATTCAATGAACCGAGCATGATAAGTACTAATCATTAAAACGAGGTGCATTCTACTAATTATTTCATAAAACAACTCTGCTTTTATGAAGCAATTAATATGCATCATACAATGTACGTCAAAGTAACAAATTTCAAAAAGAAAAATGATTAAGAGAATCCAATTTAATTATAAATTAAGGATCATAATATAATCTGCAACGTCAAAATTATATCATAAAACTTAATTGAACCTATCAATCACTTCAAGTAGACAATCAGGTCTTACCGCTCAATTAATTCATAAACCTTGCAGAGAAGAAATACTCATGTATCTTTACCCAATAACAAGGAGATTAGTTACAACATAACTTATATTAGTATACTTCATCCTTCCATGTAATCAAAGAAGAGAATCGAAACGTTTCTATTTCCTGACCAATTTCAATGGAGGTAAGATTCAAGTTTAGAATTCTCACCACTACCTCAATCCACAGATGACAGAATAAGGAGTTCATAAATAAAGAGGCGACAACTAAACAAGAATACCAATTCATACCAAGCAGGTTAAACGGTCTAACTGAAAGTTTTACTAACTTCAGTCTATTAGAAGATTATAATTCAAAAAGGTCTATAGCCAATATTTTCTAAAATACAAGCTATACTCAAGACCTAAATCTCTTAACCATTCCACAAGAAAATTTCCATCTCCGAAGAAGGTCAATAAAGAAAGATTCGGTTCAAGAACCTATACAATATTTAATTTCATTTATACCATGAAATGAAATCTATTATCAAATAGAACAGGATAAATTCATCAACTAGTTTCCCAAAAGAGTCCACAAACTGATTATACAGTCAAGAATGCACAGCCAAGAATGCACACTTCAATTTGTTTTTCAAACAAAACTATCAAGTTGGTTTCCTATTTCCATTTACCTAGTTCAATAATGAATTCAAATCTCAAAAATACATACATCGTATAGTCGCCAGATGTGTACTACCCCCAAGGTTCGTATTCCTTTCTTCTCCTAAACCTGGAGGTTTGTTCCATAGTCCCTTAAAGGAATAAGATTTCATGAACCAAGAAGACATAATAATAAATGAAAAAGGAAATTACAGACTCCAGGACTGAATTCTTATTACACGGCTTATGCGCACTTGATAAAAGAAGGCAAGAAGTTCAAGTCCTAGACAAAACATATATATAAAGTAATCCAAATAGAGGTTTTATACCTATATAATCTCAAGTAAGACTCGATATATCAGTTTCGAATTCATCTTCCAACAAATTCCAATAAACCAATTAAGAAGATACAAAGAGAGTAATAGGACTTTGTGTGACATCAAAATACTTGTCTATTACCACAATAAAAGACCAACTAGACCCATTACAGGTCCTAATTCCTGTGTCGATAAGAAAGTATTACCACAGTCAAGCTTCCCACACAACACGGTTTCACTCAGAGCAGTGAAGAAGATTTCAAAGAGATCTCCAGATCGGTGTCGACCGAATTTAACACTCAAACTCCTATAGTGTAGACATTCCAAAAGGAGGAAATACTTTTAAAATAAAACCCTACCAAACTCATCTTGCAAAACAGTAACAACTTGATGCCAACATAAGCGAACACATAATCAAGAAAACCTTACCTTGTTTATCATGAGCTTCGAGCAAAAGTTCCAACCTCACAAGACTTCCACACACGTTCAGTCAAACTTGACATAATATACAAGCCTAAGAGAACATGACGCCCAAAATATGGGTTTAAACCAAGTTGTCAAGGCTTCAATAGGAGTATCAATATTTTCAAATTCCCTAAATGAGAATAAAATTCCCATTTAGAACACAAGTAACAAAGATCAACTGAACAATAGTAAGTTCAGCATTTGAAAGAACTGAACATGAGTATAACTGTTGAATACAAGGATTCAACCCATATTCTAAATTGAACTTAGCTCCAACACAACCAAAACAATACAAGGTCCAAATAACAACCCATGACCGAAGCCGAAGCTTAAATATAAGCTAAGAACAAATACGAAACACAATTTCAAGATCACGAAATACAAGACCAACCAGAGATGGAGAACCAAACAAGTTACAAGCTGATTCACTCAACAATAGTCTCAAATGTTAGCAGCAAGCTTCGAGTACAAGTCATAAAGTTTTATACTAACATGCAAAAGAAATCACTAACATCCATTGCAGACAAAGATCTCCAATAACTAACATTAATCAACAAGAATTTGTATTCCAAAACCCATCTAGATTTCATGAACACATGCAAGAAAATAACTAGATACATCATGCAAATAAGAATTTCTAGTGAGTAGAGTTGTTTTAATGAATCATTTAGAAGAAAGCAATAAATCTTAATGGGTAGAGCCTATCATTCCTGATAGTTCCTCTGCCGATTCGATGAATACTTCTAGCCGAGTTTCCAACTCCCTTTCTTCTCCAAGCAAGGTCAAACAACCATAATATTTTTCCATAATGCCTCTTATACACCCCTCAAACAGAAAATAGATCCAAGACTTCAAAAATAGCCATTAAGTGCAGATCAATCTATTGGTTTGAAAAAATAGATAGCTCCATGTAGAGCAATAATCGCGAAACATGTAAAGTAAAACAACCCCAGAAAAATCTGCTTGTATGCCTTCCAAGATGGTTTGCTCACTAGAACCGAGGCGATGTAGTGTCATTTAATTACAAGTTCCTGCATATCCTTCCTTACCACCGCCATTCAAAGTTGGCGAGACCATATTGAGTTTCCAAATGCATCTCTAAACTTAGAGACATTGCCACGTAGGTTACTCCAAGTTTTTAAATAGCCTATGCAAAACGGCGCAAGACTCTATGCATTTAAAACCTTATCCTCAAGATTAAATGCCATTGGAACCGTCACCGTAGAGACATGCGACCACCAATTTCCCCTTCATACCCATTAGTTTAGGATAGGTATAATTTCTTAGGTTAGATCTTAGGTTAGCTTATAATATATAACCTTAGGATATAACCCCAACAATAAATTACCACCTTAGGTCTTAACACATAGCCTTAGGTAATTTCCCTTTTAGGTTAGATTTATTTTCAACCTTATAGTTTTAGGCATTAGGTTAATTAAAATAGTCTAATAATATTTCCATAATCCTTTAGCACAAAGCTTAGGTTAGGATGCCAACCAAACAAAGTAGAATAGGAAGCTTAGGTTAGAATAAAAATTCTATTAAGTAACATAGCTAGGTAGAAAATATTCTTACCTAGCTTAGGATTCTGAATCTTTCCAATGTCATGAACAGGTTGCATTTCATTTTCATCTGTAATGGACTGCCAAGATCAATCTTCAAGGACCTAAGCACAACATACAACTAGATAGAAAGACGTTCACACAAATTAAAGAACTTGTAATAACAAGGTTCAATCTGATATGTCCCTCAATTTTATTGAATGTCAATTTACCCTTCATTCAACTGAGCAGATTTAAAACATTCCTTGGATCACTAAAATTGATCCAAGGATGAGTTAGATAAGGAGATAAGTTTGCAACTCCTAAACTAGATTGCAATTCACCTACAAGAAGTGAAAAATGGGTTCAAGGAAGCCATTCCATTTCAGTCTAGTGATCTTAAGAACAGAAAATTTTTGTCCATATCAAGCATGATCTCCAACAACCAAAAAAACACATCTTTAGAAGAAGATCACATGTCAACACTTGAAATGCAAAAGAGGAATATAACATTTTTGAGGGTGTTACATTCATCCTATCTAGATGGCCAAATCTTAGGGAATATGTTGGGACTACTTGATCTCACCTAGAAACCGTGTGTGTAAACAAATTAAACCAAATAGTGGTATTTAGTCTAAAAGCCTTTATTTATAAATACTCACATAATGAGACTTTGACCAAAGCTAGGGACCTAATTCTGACAAGAGAAGAAGGTGATGTTTTGGCCAAGTTAGACCAAAGGTATTTTTATATATCAAATGTTGACTTATCAAAACACTCATGAGGTGAGACTTTGACCAAGCTAGGGACCTAATTATGGTAAGAGAAGAAGGTGATGTTTTGGCAAAGTTCAAACTAAACACGTTCTTTCTAAAATTCATGGAATTAGTCCATATTTTTATTACACATAAAAAAAAGTGTTATGTTGTCAAAATCAAAACTTGTTTGTATACACCAAAACTTAACAAAGAAATAAATTATCCGAATAGAAATTTTTTTAGTGATAAAACAAGGTGAAAATCTGTCCGAGTTGCATTGTGTATCTTTCATCACAAATCATACTTATCTCACAATTTTGGCTTCATTTATCAAAGAAAATAACCAAACTCTACCAAAATTTCATCAACCATTTTGACACTCACAATTGAAACTTGTTTTCCAAACTTGGTTGATTGTTAAAATTACATTATTATGTTGTTGGTTTTTTCCTAAATTACCTTAGACTAATTTAATCACCCAAAGCTAGAAAAATAACCATTTCGTAGCTGTTATGTTTCGCTAAATTGTTGAATTTTTCTTATAAACATTTACACACCTAAATCTTTGAAAATTATAATTAACAACCCTTACGCTATCGAAATTTCTTATATTTCCTTAGTAATCCTCATTATATATATGAAAACTTGTGAAATATTCACTTTACATCTATTACGTGCCTGCCTTTTTTCTTAGAATCCTTATAACAGTCAAAAAATTTGCAAATCATTTATCTTATAATTGTTACAATGTCCAAATGAATTTAAGAAAACCTCTATATAAAAACATTCCACCATGGCACCTATAACACATTTAGGAAATAGAAGGCATGCATCAAATCCCTTCCTTCGAACCCTCTAGAACCATCCTCTTATGAGGAACAAGGAATTTTTATCATAGCGAGGATGAGAAATAAATACCCCTGTAACACATTTGAAAATGATCCCATCCACGTATACACATTTTTATTTCAAAACAAATACCAAGTGTTGTGGCACTTGGTTGAATTAGAGGCTAAACTACCCTCTGATTTTGATCCATCCTTCCTCACTAGCATGATTCAAGAAGAATAACAAACATGGCCTCCTCTTTTAAAACTATCAAAGGCATATTAAACCATGAATGTGCCTCTATGTCACAACAACTTGAAGTTCGAAATGAGAAAGTGGAAACATCCAAAATTAAAACTGACACTTGTATACCCTTTTTAGAATCAATCGAGAAGCCAAAATAGAGGGTGAAGAACCCCAACCTGAACCAAAAATGAATACATCACCATGAAGCAACAAAATCAAGATCTTAGTCACCAATTAGCGAATTTGGCTTCCCATGTCAATAGGGATACACATAGAGATGCTCACACAAAAAAACCTAAGGTGACGTATGCTACACATTATACTAAAAATCATGGTGGTGAAGCCTCCAAATCTAATCATACACATATACCTACCATGTTGTTGTGTGACAAAATATTAGACCAGGAATGTTAGTATATAAAATACATGTTTGTTAGCCTATAAGAAAATAATACCGGACATATAAAAAAGTATCAACTCAAAGAACTATGTCCCTACCCCTTTGATTGAGATATGTTATGTATTCCCTTTTCACCAAGCTTTGACTTCCCTAGATTTGACAAATATACGGGAAAAGGTGATCCTTTTGATCATGTAAAAGACTCCTTCATGCCCTAACAGAAGTTTCTTCTAATGAAAGTTATCTTATTCATTTGTTTCCACAAAGTCTTGGGGGCCAAGCGGTTGAATGTTTTCTCCATATCCCCAAAGGATATATTTTGTAGTTTTTCGGATTTATCCAACAAATTTTATCATCACTTTTTGTTTGATATGGAGTCACAATGCTAGACCTATGTAGTTCCAAACAATGAAATAATGAGAACTTCACTAATTTTTAACAATGATGGTAGGGTTTAACTAGCTACTTCCCTTGTTCCATCCTTGAAAAATAAATTTTGAGAATATATGTGTCAAACTTACATCCTAAAATTTCCTTCCATTTACAAATGCATTGTGTAGGAACCTTTGAATAAGTTATAAAAATGGTAGCTAAATAGAAAAGAATTTGTTAGAAAAAGGGTCCTAAAACCCTTTCAACGAGACTATGAAACAAAACCTATGGAAAAATTAACAATTTTCAATAAAAATAATAAAATCGTAGGTGATGGAATCATAGATTCCAAACATGTCTAATTAGTTCATAACATCCCATATTTAAAACTCACATGTGGGTTACTTAAACCAGAAATCAAATGTAAGAAATACAATCCACCCATGGATTCACTATCATCGATCCTCAAACAACTTGATTCAGCCAATATTGTGAGTATCACCCCGTCGAGGCCACGACATGAATTGATGTATAAAATTGAAGAAATTCATTCAAGATATCCTATATCGAGGAGATATTGAACTTGACATATAAGAACAATTTTTTTCTAATAATCAATTATGAATCTATAAATAACCCTTCCCTAAACATAAAAAATTATAAATGAATCCAAATAGAGGTCAATCCTCGTAGGTTAAAATTACCAAGCATGTTGTTTCTCAAACATCTAATCCATTCAATTCTCTTATTGTCTATATTTATCCTCTCACTAACAATATAAATATCATAAAAATCAAATCTTAAGAGTGTGTCAACACAAATTGATACACTCACCTTGTTTTCCTAGGACCCCCTCTATCTACTCCTTCAAATAGTAATTATGATATCATACAACAACTTGAGAAGATAACAACAAATATTTCTATCTTGGATCTTCTTAAGACATCTACTATTCATAAGGATATCGTCAATAATACCCTCTAGGATTCAAGAGTTCCCGCGAACATTAACACTTCATGCTTCCAAGCCTTGGTTACATAGATCACCCCATTCAACCAAATTTATTTTAGCCAAAATGAGATTCAAATGGATAATTGTACATAATATTTACCCTTCCGAATAGAACTGATCATTACTCATAAAAAGGTTAAAAGGTTTCTTGTGGATAATGGATCCGGCCTCAACATATATAATATAAAGCTTGTGAAACAATTGGAGCATATTGATGCTAAACAAGAGCCTAATGTTATTATTAGTGCAAATCAAGGTAGCACCCTTAGATGTTGATCGATTTCTAGTTTGACATTTTGGACATCCAAAGGTGTGATTGCACAACATTGAATCTTTTTCGAGAAAATAATCTTCGTGTTAGAGGTTGGTTCCTCAACTCCTCTGATCAGGTGTATTACTTGCAAGTTGTAGAGGTTTAAACTCAAAATCCTACTCTAAATTCCAAGGGGACAGAGATGGGGAATGCAAAAGAGATAAAACTAAGACTAATGAGGTGATACACCAAAGGAGTGGTGAACATTCTTTACTTCGCAAATAGACACAGATCATAGAAATGCAACAAAACATCATGCACAAGCTGATGAAATGTAATGAAAGGTCAGAAATGAAGCAAACAACACAAACAGAGGATTGAAACTCATTCACAGAGCTTACATTGTCATTTCCAATATAAAAACACATGCATTACAACATCTGAGAGGTAGAAAATAGGTTACAGTCTTGGAAGAGGTCTGATTTTCCACAAAATAAATTTTTAAGGTGAAAAAGAGAGCACATCAGTAAACATAAAAATGTCCAACCACTTAAAAAAAGAGCCAAATCGCTTTTACAATACACGAAACGAGCCCAGGAGAGAGAAACGTGGGAAAACATGAGAGGAGCTCCAACCACCAACCAAAATGCAATAAAACAACATGGGAATCCTTAAAGGTCCATTCCCTGACATTTTTCACCATCTTTGGGAGAGAATGTGAGCCATTCTTCATTAAAATGGTGGTTGAAATGTCATTTATGTTGACCACCATGTGCTAGAGGCGTTTTTAAATTTTCTCTCTCAAGATCCATCAAAATAAAAAATTTATCCCATAATCATGTAGATAATTTCACTATCTTTCCGTTGATATAAAGAACGTGAAAAACCAAGCTCTGGATCGAAAGTTATGCCCATTCAAAAATTTAAGGCAAAACAGGGCCAAAATGTGTTGGCGGGCCAAAAATTTGAAATTTTCCCACTTTTTGCATTTGGGAAAATTTTTCCAAAACCTCCACTCCCCACTACTCCTGGTCCCATGTGGCATGTTTTGATTAGACGTGGGCTTTTCCCTTCATTTTCCATCATTTTGGCCTTTGGAAAAATTTCCCAAAAAACTCTGTCGGTTGATGATCCAAGGACACGTGGCACGATGTGATTTTCCATGAGATTTTTCTCTATCTGTTCTATCACTTTTGACCATCTTTTTTAACTTGGACATGTGGCAAAGCCCTATTAGACACGGGATCTCCTGCCATTTTCCCTGCGGGCCAATCTTGCATTTTTGCCGCCATTGGACATGTGGCACGATCCCATTGGCTCGCATTTTTCCTTGTGCTCTGCCGGTTGAAGACATGTGGTGGGTTTCCATTTGTTGCGGGCCATGGGGCGAAAAATCCTCCTTGCGCTATCCTTTGGAAAAATTCCCAATTTTTCCCCAACGATTAAGCTCGACGCCCCTTGAACATGTGGCGTGATTTTATTCGCTCATGGGCCTTGGGGGGGTAGCTTTCCCTTTCAATTTTTACACTTGGGTGAAAAAGAAAGAATATTTTCACACCCCGACCCCCGACACCGTGGCGACACGTGGCGAGCTCTGACTAGTCGGTGGGCCGACGAGCCAATATTTCTCCTTTCCTCTTACCAAAACACTTTGCCAAATTTTTAATTTTATCTCCACCCTCCACCACTCCTTTGACTTGGAACACGTGGCATAACGTGATTAGGCATGGGCATTTCCTAGATATTTTTCCATGGCACCAACACTTAAGAAATTTTCCTAATTTCTTCCCCTTGGACATGTGGCGCGATTCAATTGTCGGCGGGCTGCGGGGGCAAAAAATTCCTTCTAAAATATTTCCAAACACTTGGTAAAAATTCCAAGTTTACCTCCACCTCTGTCCTTCCGAGGACACATGGCCTCACCTTATTGGCCCAGGCTTGTCCAGGGAAAATTTCCCACAAAAACTCCACCGAGCCATAACTTCAAAAATACATGGAGTTAGGAGGAAAACTTTACCTTTCTAGAAAGATGAGAAAATATCTATCCAATGGTACCATTTCCAGAAGGCCTTGAGTGCCTAAAAAGCAAAAAATTATGACAGAGGCACAAGAGAGGGAATAATGAAGGGAGTTAGCCACAAAATGAGCAAGGGGCTCATTTTGGATAACAATTTTGGCGACTCAGAGGGGTCATCTACCTGCTAGATGAAGTTACCAGTTGCCTGAAGCAAATCATTGGGCATGGGGTCATCAAATTCTCTTCTTGGATCCCCAACTGATTAGAACACTGCAAGGAGGAATATGGAGGGTAGAACACCATCTGATTGGAGCAAGGCCTGCAAAACACATTTCCTTGAACAACAAGCTTGTGCCAAAGCACTTAGGGAAAGCAATGCTAAACTAAAACAAAACGATGTTCATAAGCACTTGGAGGAATGAAAACCTAAGCTAATATGTACAAGGTGGAGAGTTTCTTTCAGTATAAATTCTTCAGATGGATTTTCTTTCAGTAGTTTCTATAAGGCTGATTTCAATTTGGTATGCCAAGACCTCTGATTTTCATCAAGAGTCCTCCTAATGATCCTTAACAAGTTCTTGTTTGTAGATTCAGCTTGGCCATTACCCTGAGGGTAATAATTTGATGAAGTGATTAGGTAGATCCCATTCTTTTTACCTTAGACCCAATGAATGCCAATGCATTATCTAATATTATTGTAGTATTTATGCTAAATCTGGTTGCTATTCCCTCATAGAAGTCTAGGATGCTAGATTCATTTGCTTCCTTGAGTTCTACTACTTCAGTCCACTTCGTGAAGTAATCTGTTGCTGTTAGAATCCATTTGTGCCCTTGGCTTGAATTTGGATTAATGACTCAATGAATTCCAAGCCCCATTGCATGAATGGTTGGTTAACTAAAATTGGATGCAATGGAAGGGCAGCTAGTCTCTCCTTACCCGTGAAGAATGCAAAATTCTTGCACCTCTTGATCCATGCATAACAATCACTTTGAAAATATTGGGCCAATAATAGCCAGCCCTCATGATATTTAGAGCTGTCACTCTCGGTGCAAAATGGCCACCGGCTGATCCACCATGGAACTCTTCCAACACCCGATGAATCTGATTTGTACTAATGCATCTCAGCAACACTCCATTCACATCCCTTTTGAACAAAACACCATCAACAAGGGCATATGGGACAGCTTTGCAATCTGAAGTTACTTCTTTTGGTATTTTTCATCTCTCGGAGGGCATAGCCCCGTGCTTAGGAATTGCATTATGTCTTGGGTCCAAAGAAAGAGTGAGGACGCCATTATTTTCCTCTTGAGTGCTTCCTTGCTCATGGTTGTCTTGCAACACCAAAACAACCTCCTTCTCATTGCATGCTTCCTTGTGTTTTTTCAAGACCAGCTGTTCACACAATCCTTTTCCTCTGACCAACTTGGTGACTTTGATCTCAATGTCATACTCCATGACACAAGTAATCCAGCCCGCTCTCTTTTCATTTAGGTCTTTGTTGAGGAGGAATTCCTTAACTCCCACATGAGAAACCAACAATTGAACCTTGTTGTTTGAAACTAGATGCTTGAATTTCTTCAAGCTCCTGATTACTACAAGAACATGCTTCTTAATGAAAGAATACCTCACCTCGTAGTCCTCCAGGATTTGGCTAAAGAAAGCAAATCGGCTTCTCATCATTGTCTTTGTTCTACTTTGTACCAAGATTGCGAAATAGTATCATCACCCCCAAATGCATAGAGAATGAAATCCTCAGATAAATATGGGTTAATGAGAGTTGGGGCTTGAGAGATGGCTTCTTTTATTGCTTCAAAACTTTCCTTTCCTTCTGTTGTCCATTTGAAAGCTATGCTTTTCTTTAACATCTTGGTGACAGGCTTGACTAGGGCTGCAAAACTTGGGACAAACCTTCGAACAAAATTTATTCTCCCCAAGAAACTTTGAAGGGCCTTCTTGTGGTTTGCAAATGGTAGTGCTCTTATGGCTTCAAATCTTTCGGATCAATTGCTAATCCTTCTTTGGAGACAATGTGGCCAAGGACCTTTCCTTCATGGGCTAGAAAAATACACTTTTTAGGATTCAAGGATACTCCAAATCTTCTCGCACCTTTAGAACACTTGTCTCAAATGAAAGAGATGGTCTACTACATTTATAGAAAAATAGTGATATCATCAAGATATATCAGCACCATGTTGTTAATCAAGTCCTTGAACACCATGTCCATTGCTCTTTGGAAAGTAGCTCCAAGACATTGGATAACCCAAATGGCATTTTCTGTATGAATAAGTTTCCCATTTGGTTGTAAAGGCTTTCTTGAACTAATCCTCTTCTTTCACCATAATTTGATTGTACCCCAAATATCCATCAAGTAATGAAAACCTCTTAGAGCCGGCAACAACTTGTAAAATATGCTCCATAGAAGGAAGTGGATAATGATCCTTGAGAGATGCTCTGTTCAAATCTCTCAAGTCAACACACAATCTGATTTCCCCACTCTTCTTTCTAATCGGAACCAAGTTGGCCACCCAACTATAATGCTTAATAGGGAATATGATTCTTGACTCTATCAACTTATTCAATTCTTTTCTCATGAGAGGCTCCATGTGTGGATTGACTGGCCTTTTTTTTTCCTAAGGGGTTTAGTACTTGGATCCAATTCAATGGTGTGTTGAGATAACTCGGGATTGAAACCTTTCAAATCTTCATAGCTCCAAGAAAACACATTAGGGAATTCCTAACAAAGCTGTATGAACTCATACCTTTCTTGCTCAGTTGTCACTTTACCAACTTGGAGTGATTTTCCTTCATCCACCAAGATGGACACCGAATCTTCTCCCTTGACTTGGATGTTTGCTTTTTCCTTCCTAAACTGATCATTAGGACTGAAAATGGACTCCAAATTAATAATTCCCTTTGGTAGTTTGTTGGTTCTCAGCTGTACCACTTGGTCACCATACTTGCTGCTCCAAATTTTCTGATTTTTAGCTGAGAACTCAGCCTCTTCTTGTAATAAATGGATGATTTTTGATCACTTTCAAACACTTTCCAACTCACATTGTTGTCTGGAACTGAAGGCCTTACAATCACATGAATGCTTGGTTGTACTTTTTCCTTTTGGATGCTTTCAACAACATCAAAGGCTGCTCCAATCACTGTAAGCTTGTCACCGTGACTTGTTTTCATTTCTAGGAATGGATTTGATGCCAAAGCCCTCAAAATCTTCAATGAGGTCCCACACCTGTTTTTTTGTAGCACTTGAGAAGATCATTCTTGGCAGCATGCTACCCCTTAACTTGGTTGAAAATCAACTCACTGTCACCAAAGACTTGCAAGTTCTTTATTCCTCTCTTTATTGACCAATGCAATCCTTGTATCAAAGCTTCATATTCAGCAGTGTTATTAGAGCATGCAAATTGAAATCTAAAAGTTGAATAATACTTAACTCCTTGAGGTGAAAAAGCATAGCTCCCCCTCCTACACCTTTTCTACTCCTTGATCCATCAAAAAACAACTGCCATACCTCATTGTCATCCTTGTGGTTTGGCTTGGTGATAATAGGGATAGACTGATTTTCTTCGTGCATGCAATAGACTCCTAGCTCAGATTCCTCTATTTCTTGATAAGGATAAAAGCATGCACCTTGCTTGCCCATTCATCAAGAGTCAAATCTAGGATGATTCTAACCTTGGTGTCACTTCATCAATGCTTGGATAACCCTCTTGATCAAACGCCGAACAATTGGTATTGATTTGGCTTGGAGTGTGAGGCTCAATGTGAAAGTTTACAATAGGCTCAGATCTAATTGTAGCTTTAGTTCCATATCTTGTTCTCGAACAACATGTGTGACCAATTAGCGATAAGTAACCTCCAATCTTAGCTATGAAATCCCTTGAAAAACATAGGGCAAAGAGTGGTGGAAGATCTATTACCGAGACATCTTACAAAAAAACAATGTTGGATCATGCGTGTAAGGTAAGACTCAAGTTTTTAATCACTCCTACTTACATTCTTCTTTATCCCATCCAATTTCACTACCCCTTTGGATATGACCTCATATTGAATCTCCAACTCGATCGCTATTTTCTTGGGCATTCTTGAACTACTTTCTCCATAATCAATCATGTAGTTGTGTACTAAATGGTTTCCAATGATCAATGAAACATAGAATGGTGGGGTCTTCAACATTTTACCTTGCTGTCCTCCATGATTCTTCTCAAGATGGAAAGCATTTGTGAGTACCTTCTCTTGCATTTGGACCCACCGATTTGAAGTTGACCAGATCCTTCATGGCAGCTTGTAGAAAATCCCTTTGGCCTCGGGATGGATAGTGATTCCCACATTGATATGTTTACATTTGTCTTCTTCATCTGATCAATGATGTTGAATGGAGATGAAACATCTCTCTCTTGTACCTTGGCCTGTACATTCACTCCTTGCAAATGGGCAACAACCGGCATTTGAGTTGGCCTAGAAGCTATTTTAAGAAACCCTTGCGTGTTTGGGCGCATTTTTTTCCAATAATTTGTGGAGTGGTAGAAGGTTGTGGATTACTTGGAGCCAATGGCTATTCTTCACCCAAATTTCTCCTTTTTGACCTTGTGTTGGCTACAACACTTTGGGAGATTGTTTGATTCATGCCACAAAAATCTTCTGCCTACCAATTTACAAGTGTGGTTTCATTTGGATCTGATTGATACTGGAATGTTTCTTGTTGTTGGTTATTTCCTTGACTCCCTTCACCCTCCACACCACCAGTAGTTACCATTAATGATTGATTTAAGGCACCGTTGAAACACATAGACTGGGTTGTGAGGTTCATCGTGGGAAACACCAATCATATTCTTAAGCTATGTTGTTTTTCATTGGCACTATTGCTTTGGAGGCAGATGTAGCATTGGGATTATAGGGCTGAAATGGTCTGTTGGTAGGACTTGATTTTGATTTGCAACTGGATTGGGTGGTCTTTGAGGCTAGTATGGTTGTCATTAGGCTAAGCTTGAGGCTGAAGGAAGGTTTAAAACCTTGGGATTTCTGCCTTTTGAGTGTAACCAACTCATTGCCTAAATTCTGCAATTGCTTCATGACTTCTTGAAGTTCATTTGAGGCACTAGAAGATGAAGTAGAAGCTTCACTTGAATTCTGATTTCTAGGAGTGGGAATAGGAGCTAAAATAGGCACTTGACTAGTACTTGGTCTCTCTAAACTTGGATACAATGGCATTGGAGGCCTAGGAGCTAGCTTGCTAGCTTGAATCAAATAATTTTCAGCTCTAATGGAAATGCTATAAACAACAGGGATAGTTGTGCCCCCATGGATTTAATTAAGATAGAAATATCGAATTTAGAGCTTTAAGGTAATATAGAAAAGCACCTTCTACTGTTGGCCTTACTATCACTGGAATCCTCTCCCAAGTCATTTGAAACCTGAATTTGAAGTCATTCAGCTAGTCATTGGGAGCTCTCTTGATGGTTGTCAACAGTTCCAAAAGGGACAAGTTATCCCCCTTTTCTCCAAACTGCTCATGGAGGGATATACATAGCTGGTTCCAATTTTGGATAGAACCTGAGGCAAGACTCCTAAACCATTACAAAGCTTTCCCTTTGAATGAAGATGCCAATAGTTTGATAGCAACTTGCATCTCATTAATCTCATGGATTGCACAAATATTAGCAATATCCTTGACATGATCACCAGGAGTGGTCTAATTCTCTCCAGTAAAGTATGGAATGTTCTTCAATGCTACAACTGGGATTGGATTTTGTGCATTGAGAGCAAGTGGGATGCTACTAGTGAAATTGACATAGGGGTTGTGTTGTGCCATTCTAATTGGCCTTAGAACCCTTGTTGATTGAATGAAAGGCCTACCAGGTGGAGGAGTTGATAGAGTTCTGTTTGGTGGAGATGGAGACCTTTGAATTCTCCTCCCTCTTTGTCTTCTTCTTGGAGATAATTATAGATACTCAAACAACACCTCTTCTTCTCCAACTCTTGACCTTGTGGTGATTCTTCTCATGAGTTTTCAGGTCTGCACATTGCTAAAACCAGTTGATTCTTCTTCCTTGGAGTCACCAGATGTGCAATTTAGGGCTCTTTTAAGTAAGAAACCTACAAAAATGCACATCAATTTTGTTGCAATGAAGATGAATACCTCTAAGGTCCCACCGGGTGTTCCAAAACTGTTAGTGCAAATCAGCAGCACCCCTAGATGTTGATTAGATTTCTAGTTTGACATTTTGGACATCCAGTGTGATTGCACAACATTGAATCTTTTCCCCAAGTGTGGGACTTGTAAAAATGGGAAAAGAATATCTAGGTTAGAGGCTAGTTCCTCAACTCCTCTGATCAGGTGTATTACTTGCAAGTTGTAGAGGTTTAAACTCAAAATCCTACTCTAAATTCCAAGGGGACAGAGATGGAGAATGCAAAAGAAATAAAACTAAGACTAATGAGGTGATACACCAAAGGAGTGGTGAACATTCTTTACTTATGCAAATAGACACAGATCATAGAAATGCAACAAAACATCATGCACAAGCTGATGAAATGTAATGAAATGTCAGAAATGAAGCAAACAACACAAATAGAGGATTGAAACTCATTCACAGAGCTTGCATTGTCATTTCCAATATCAAAACACATGCATTACAACATCTGAGAGGCAAAAAATAGGTTACAGTCTTGGAAGAGGTCTGATTTTTCACAAAATCACTTTTCAAGGTGAAAAAGGGAGCCTACAAAACATAAATAAAATGTCCAACCACTTCAAAAAAGAGAGCCAAATCTGGCTTTTACAATGCAAGAAACGAGCCCAGGAGAGATAAATGTGGGAAAACGTGAGAGGAGATCCAACCACCAACCAAAATGTAATAAAATAGCATGGTCATCCTTACAGGCCCATTCCCGACATTTTTCACCATCTTTGGGAGAGAATGCAAGCCATTCTTCATTAAAAATGGTGGTTGAAATGTCATTTCCGTTGACCACCACGTGCTTTAGAGGAGTTTTTAATTTTTTTCTCTCCAAAATCCATCAAAATAAAAAATTGAGCCTCGGAATCATGTAGATATTTCACCGGTTTTACATGTTGATATATATAACATGAAAAGCGATCTCTGGATCGAAAGTTATGCCCATTCAAAATTTAGGGCAAAACAAGGCCAAAATGGGTTGGCGGGCCGAAAATTTTAAATTTTCCCACTTTTTGCATTTGCGAATTTTTTTCCAAAACCTCCACACCCCACCACTCCTGGTGCCACATGGTACGTTACGATTGGACACAAGATTTTCTTGCTTCATTTTCCATCATTTTGGCCTTTGGGAAAATTTCCCAAAAAACTCCACCGGCTGGATGATCCGAGGACACATGGCACAATGTGATTTTCCACGGGATTTTTCTCTCTCTTCTATCACTTTTGACCATCTTTTCTGACTTGGAAACATGGAAAATACCTATTGGATGCGGGCTCTCCCTGCCATTTTTCCCTGCGGGCCAATCTTGCATTTTTACCGCCACTGGACATGTGGCACGATCCCATTGGCTCGCATTTTTTGGGGGGGTGAGCTTTCCCTTTGAAATTTTTCTTTGATTTTTCTTTGGTAAAATCTTCCAATTTTTTCCCCACGCTCCACCGGTTGAAGACACGTGGTAGGTTTCCATTCGTTGCGGACCATGGGGGCAAAACTCCTCCTTGAGCTATCCTTTGGAAAAAATCCCAATTTTTCCCCTGGCGCGGTCAAGCTCCGATTCCCCCTGAACACGTGGCACAATTTTATTCACTCATGGGCCTCATGGGGCAGCTTTCCCTTTCGATTGTTTACACTTGGGTGAAAAAGAAATAATCTTTTCACACCCCGAACCCCGACATTGTGGCAACACGTGGCAAGCTTTGACTGGTTGGTGGGCCAACGGGCCAATATTTCTCCTTTCCTCTCGCCAAAACACTTCGCAAATTTTTTAATTTTATCTCCGCCCTCCACCACTCCTTTGACCTGGTACATGTGTCATAACGTGATTGGGTGTGGGCATTTCCTGGAGATTTTTCCATGGCGCCAACACTTAGGAAATTTTCCTAATTTCTTCCCCTTGGACACATGGCACGATTCAATTCGTCGGTGGGCCTACGGGGCAAAAAATTCCTTCTGAAATCTTGCCAAACACTTGGTAAAAATTCCAAGTTTACCTCCGCCTCTGTCCTTCCGAGGACACGTGGCCTCACCTTATTGGCTGGGCTTGTCCAGGGAAAATTTCACACAAAAACTCCACCGAGCCATAACTTCAAAAATACATGGAGTTAGGAGGAAAAATTGACCTTTCTAGAAAGTTGAGAAAAAGATATATCCAATGGTGCCATTTCCAGAAGGCCTTGAGTGCCTGAAAAGAAAAAAATTATGACTGAGGCACAAGAGAGGGAAGAATGAAGGGAGTTAGCCACAAAATGAGCAAGGGGCTCATTTTGGATAACAGTTATCACCATTAAGGTTTATGACAATGTAGAATGATAGTCGATGGGAAAAATTACTTTACATCTAGAATTTAGGCTTGTCACCACGACACAAGATTCCATGTCATTGAATTGGAACTTCCTATAGCATTCTCCTCAGTCACCCATGGATCCCTACAATCCAGCCATTCCGTCCACCTTCCATCAATGTATTAAACTATATCACCAAGGAAATGAGCTTACAATTATGGGTGACCTCTAACCATTTTCCCATTATAGAGTGTTGGCTAGCCATTACCCCATAACTTAGGAACATCCTTCTACATAATTAGATTTTGAATTTAAATCGAGGCCCTCACTTCTCATGTCAATCTAGATACACTTTAACCTCATTAAAGTATTTATTATACCTTCATATACTATTTTTCTATATGGAAATCTAAATTGAAAATCCTTCATAGCTGCTATGGGGAATATTACCTCCAACATGCCCTCCTTATAGCCAATATTCCCTATCACCAAAAATATGTGGTAGGGATAAATTTCAGTCGAAAATAACTCATAAGCTTTGCAATATCCATAAAATCATCCCTAGTGGACTTATAATAGATAAAAATTTGGATTACACCTATACATCCCAATCACCTAATGAAAATATGGGATCTTTCTATCAATCCTCAAAATATGTTATTGCTAAAATGATTATTTATGACATGGGATACAAAGGATATGGATGTGGTTTACATGAATAGGGTGTGCAGAAAGCTCTTCGGCACATGAAAATATGGATAGATATGACATTGGTATTGAGCCTTACATGGAACCACCTATAGAATTTAACACCAACTCTTCTGAAAATGAAGATAGCTTATCTGATTATGAGACCAAACTAGAGTCCCATTATAGTATTTATGAATACCTTACCTCCACAAACCTATTTTCTGACACTTCTATTTTAACCCTACCCCCTCCATGACTGAACTAGATCTTGTACACCCATCCCTTATTGATTGGGACTAACAATGACACATACTGATTGATTTATTTTAGAATGAAGAAGTAATTAGAGATTTCATGGGGCTATGTGATGATATTCCTATAGGATATCAAAATAAAGGATTCATTATTAACTACGCATGCATACATGTATTTTGGGGAGGAGGCTGATTTTGATGGCTAAAAAAAATAAAAAGAGGATAAAATATATTTAAAGAAGCCTATTAACAAAAAATCCAAGTCCTATAGTGAAAACCTCTTAGGCAATCACATACAAATAAAATGAAAAATAAAAAATAGATAATATAGGTGATCTTTCTATTGGTGAAAATTTCATTAAGGCGTCAATTAAGGAAGATCTCAATCACCCTCCCAATCCTACACGTATGGAAGAAAATTAAAAATTATTGGTTAAAGAGACTATTGATGTTAACATTGGTATAGAAGAAGATCCTAAAATTTTCAAGGTCGAGATTCTCTTTCTCTGCATGAACATAAAACATTCACTATAATTCTTAAAGAGTTCACTCATGTATTTTCTTTTTCCTATGTGGACATGCTATGATTAAATTCCTCTTTGATTGTAAACAACCCAATAATGCATAAATCAACAAATCCTTTTAAATAGAGACTACATAATATGCATCCATATGTAGCTCTCTTGGTTAGAGAAGATCTTGAGAAGTTAACGGTAGTAGGTTCTATCGAACCATTGATTATTTAGATTGGGTCTCTTATATCATTCCCATTCACAAGAAATTAGTTGGAATGAGGATCTACAAATACTTCAACTATATAAATAAGGTATGCTCTAAAAATGATTTTCCTTTTCCTCATATCAACATGATTATAAATTTTACAACGGGTCATGAAATACTATCCCTCATGGATGCATTTTTTGGCTACAACCAAACAAAAATAGCTAAAGAGGATCAACATAAAACTACTTTTACTACTTCTTAGTGTACCTTTTGTTATTTTTTCATTCCTTTTTATACTTAAGAATGTAGGTGTCGCATATCGATGTGCCATGACTATCATATTTCATGATATGTTTCATGACATTATATAATACTATGTGGATGATATCCTTGGTAAGTTAAAAACCAGAGTGAATCATCTAACAATACTTCATCATATTTTTGAGTGATTACGGGATTTTAAAGTCATATTGAACCTAAAAAAGTGTGTATTCAATATTATTTCAGGAAAAATATTGGGATTTGTTGCTTCTAGATGAGGAATTGAAGTGGATCTAGAAAAATTCATTGGTATTACTAAGATGCCTCTTCCTAAAAACCTTAAAACGCTTCATAGATTGCAAGGTAAAAATTATGTCATTTGTAGGTTCATCTTCAAACTTTCATATAAATGCCATTCATTCACCCATCTCTTGAAAATAGATGTTGATTTCCAATGGAGTTCTTATTTTCAACAAGAATTCACCAAATTGAAGTAGTACTTGGACAATCCACCCATTCTAATACCATCTACCTCAAGCGAGCCCTTGCATTTATATATTTATGTTATTCAATTTGATATAGGCACCCTCTTAGCGTAATATGATTACCAACACAAAGAAAAAGTTTTCTATTATCTTATCCATAGCTTGATCTCTTATAAGATCAATTATCCACAGATTGAGAAAGAATTCTTGTCCATATATTTCTATTTCCAAAATATTTTCCATTACTTGCTTGGTAATAAAACTAATCTTATATCCAAAATTAACCCACTCAAATACCACTTATCCAAACTTATGCTTGTTGGGAGGATGGCCAACTATATTATAGTACTTAGTGATTTTGAAATTGAATATGTCAACCAAAAAGTAGTGAAAGAACAAGTGCTTACCGACCAACTAGTGGAAGCACACTTACCAGGTACAGAACCACTAAGTTTGGATCTGCGAGATGCTTCCACTTTATAATTTAAAGAATCTTCTACATGGAAAATAAACTTTGATGGGTCATTCAAATTTAATTGATTGAGGGCAGGATTTGTCCTTATTACCCATATAGGTTATATTATTCCACAATATTTTAGAATCAAGGTCCATTGTAGAAATAATATTATTAAGTATGAAGCCCTCATTGCTAGTTTAAATGTTACTATCAAATGGAATATCAAACAGGTCGAGCTTATAGGTGACTCAAAACTCATCATCAAACAAGTGAAAATTGAGTATAAAGTCAAATGTGAGAAGATTATTCCATATAAATTCATGGTAGACAACCTAAAATAATACTTTGTTCAAATTACCCTCTAATAGGTCCCAAAAACATATAATGGATTAATAGATGTTGTGGATACTTTTATATCTTTGCTATGATTATCACTAGAAAACAAACATTTTTAGTTCATCATTGACAATCTAATAGTACATGTTTTTGACATGTTAGAATCATGTTTGGTATGTGAAGTTGTTGGTCCCCTTTCCCCATGGTACATTGACATCTATAATTACTTGCAAGATGGTACCTTCCCACCGACATTTCCCACTCACAAAAACAAACCCTTATCTAATGAATAGTGCATTACACCCTCCTTGGGGAACTCTCTATCATTGAGGTTATGATGGGACTTTGTTACAATGTCTTAATTTAGAAGAGGATATTTGAGTGATCACATAGGTGTAAGAAGGCATCTATGGTGCTCATACTAGTGGCATGGTTCTGGAAAAGAAACTAATATGCATAGGTTATTACTAACATACTATGGAAATGGATTTTTTTAGTAAATAAATAAATTTGTCTTGTGTCAAAATCATGACAACTTGATCCATGCACCGTATCAATATTTGCATCCCATCACTATACCATGACCATTTTCTAAATCGGGATTGATATTATAGGGAATTTTAAACCCACTTCATTTGATGGAAATATGCACATAATTACTATAACTAATTACTTTAGTAAATGGGTGGAGGATGTTGCTCTTACCTACATTACTAGTTCTTAGATTTCTAAGTTTATCATGAACCACATCATTTTTCGCTATGGGATCCCTTTTCTATTGATGGAAAATACTTTAATAATAAGCAAGTGAAGACCATGCGTCAATGCTTTAAAATATACCAAAAATGGTCTACCCCTTATTGCCCTTAAGGTAATGGAAAATTTTATGCCATAATAAAATCCTTGTTCGAATTATGGAAAATTTTGTTAGTAAAATAGGCCATAATTGGCATCTCTAGATCTTTCCTACCTTACGGGCTTACCATAATTTAATCCACACACCTTAAGGTGAAACCCCATATTCCCTTATATTCAACACTAAAGCCATCATTCCCTTATAGATGTAGCTTCCTCCTTTACAAATATCCTTGAAATAGTATCTAGATAATGAATAAGTTTACAGAGTGGCTAGATTAGCGCAGAGGAGATTCTTGATGAAAGACACCTCCATAACTTGGATCCCCTTAAAGTGTATCATACTTGAATCCAAAATAGCTATAAAAATCACATTATCACTCGTGAGTTTAAAATTTGAGATATGTTCCTCAAATATAACCCATCCAATACCACCAAAGAACATGAAAATAAAGGAAGATTTGAGCCTCGACCGGTTAGATCCATACATTGTGCTCACTAAATTTGTTTTAGGAGCCTATAAACTTACATATCCTAATGGTTTAGAGATATTGGATCCCATGAACATCATGTATATTGAAAATTTATATTCCTAATCTTAGAGGCATTTGATAATTTAAAACAAAAAATAGTAAAGATAAATAATTTTATTCAAATGTGAAAACCACGCAATTGTGGCACTTTGGGTAGGTCCTTTGGTGAAATTTTTGTTACATCACTATAGGAGGATTTTCATTATTCAAAGTACCTCACACTTGGGGGTAATGATTGCTCTTTCCCAAGCTATCCACTCACTTGAATATGAAACCTTGTTGAACCTATCCCTCTTGGCCTTGATCTAGCTTATCCTATTCTTGTATATATGTGCAAGAGTTTTCCCTTGTATATTCTCACCTCTTCTTGGGGCATCATGGCACTTCATTCTCCTATAAATATTTTTAGAAATCCTAGAAGATCTTAAAATTTGGAAAAATAGAAAATCCTAAATATTGGAAAACTCAAAAATCCTAAACATTGGAAAAATCAAAAATCCTAAACATTGGAAAACTCAAAAATCCTAAACATTAGAAAACTAGAAAATCCTAAACATTGGAATACTAGAAAATTGTAAACATTCAAAAACTAGAAAATCCTAAACATTGGAAAACTAGAAAATCCTAAACATTGGAAAACTAGAAAATCCTAAACATTGGAAAACCTAGAAAATTTTAAACATAAGGAAACTAGAAAATCTTAAACATTGGGAACTAGAAAATCCTAAACATTAAAAAAATATAAAAATCAAAAACATTGCAAAAACATAACATAAAACCCAAAAATAGTGTCTAACACAAAAACACTACAAATTGAAAACTATACCACAACAATTCCTACTTCAGTGTTTGTTAGTTTTGGTACACGTCATGAAGATCATCTTGTGATATTTTTTCATCATCAAATCTTGTATTCTTGTTATGTCTATCTTCTCTCGACATATATAGTATCTCAAGGTAGTTTCATAGTGCACATTTCTATTTCCATAGGATTTCTATCTACTCCATCCAATTCCTTTCTTGTATCCTCACTTCGGGCATCATCTTAACCCTTTTCACATAACTTGAACATTTGGGTACTCAAGTTGGATTTAAAAACATTATTACATTTGTCTTGAACAATATTTGTTTGAGTGTATTTGATTATGCTTTTTTGTTTGTTTGCTTGTTTATTTAATTTCTTGTATTACATTAATTGTGTATTTTTGTTTGAGTTAGTTCTTTAACATTGCACAAAAATTGGTATTATGTATTTTCATGTGATTTAGCCTTTTTGTTGTATTCTTATATCAAATAAAAAGATACTTCCAAGTCATGATGATTAACAAGATACATTACGATGTTTCTATACATCATTATATCTAAACCATGTCTCACTAATTCCCCATTCTAACTAAAAATTCCCCTAGTTAATCATTCATTTCCTCTACTCTACCACAACATGATAGGTAGGTGACATAATGAGAAATGAAATGGATAATATATACATCTGAAACACAAAAATAAAATTCAGGTAGAACATATCTAGGAAATAACCAAAAACAAAATATAACATCATCATGTACTCATCACATATAATCTAATCATACATCCATCTACAATAATCTATCAACAACATCATAATAATCAATTCTATACATCTATCATGAGATAAAATTGAAATAACAACATATAACTTGAAGCATACACATAGATAAAATATAAAACATCATTTCTATATATAAATGGGGATGTTAAATGAAACTCGAGTTTACAAGAAATGGTCTAAAAACTGTATGATACATCCTATCATCTCAAATAAAAATATCCAAGATAAAAAAATGAGTCAGCTCTTAGCATGAATTTCTCAAGGTGCATGACTCCCTAGTGACCTCGAAGATCCTTATATCCCTCTATAGGTTCATTCTACTGATAATTTAGATGTTCCCATAACTAATGGGAGCCCAAATATGCTGTGATGTTGTTGCTATCTATGATGTGCTCATCATTGTCTATTGTGAATAACTAAATTCTCTATGATTTGTGACAAACAATAGCTCATATAATGTGTAGTAGTATGTCACATCACCCTAGAGTTGTGTAATATGATCTATCATATCTATAATATCATGGCATATAAATGTTGCTTGAGCACTATCTCACTCTCTATGTAGGCATCAATGTATTCCTTGAGCCACATCTCTCTCCATGCGCGCTACATCCATCTTGTTGTGGAGGAATATCATTCTCGACCGAGACACATCCCTCTTCAATATAACCCTATCTCACTTCAAGGTCATATTTATCGGTGTTGTTGTAAGGAAGGCCAACTATGTTATCCAACGGGCTATCTTATTTGTGTTATATATAATCTTTTAATCCACTATCCCGATAATCGTAGCCTCCGGGATAATATCTTGGTCATCAATACCCATCTCATCCTTTGAGTATCCTATGTTGTTACCAAAGGGCGTACTATAGTATTGGGGTATATTTGCATAGGTACCATCTATGCCTTATAGAAATTAGTATATCCCCATCCCTTTCCATCTCTACCCTCTCCTCCCGAGGTTGACCTCCATACATCCTATCCCCCTCCTTCCAGGTTTTATAACTCTCACTATCATAGATCCATCTCATCCTCCTCCTACCGGTTATTGCACTATCATGGTAGATTCCCATCCTCTATCACCTCCATCTAGATTATTTTCCCATGTAGCTATTATAAGTTTGTGATATTTTTACATGTACACAGGAAACTTTGTGCCTTATAACTACAATTGAGGGAACCCTACACTATGTAATAGAAGCGAGTAACACCCTACTCACTATAACATATATTTTTTTATAAATCACATATGGCCATGTAATTACTCCCTATCATACATGATATCCCTATACTCACCCTACCACTTTATAGGTTTGTCATATCCTCGTAGCTATCACTACTACCTTAGCCACTCTAAATGGAATGAATCTCATAATAGTGATCCACGCGTGTCTAAACTACTAATACTAGACCTAGTACTCACTTGTGGTTCCCAGTGTCTATAAAATCAAAACTCATGTCCTATACTTTCTGGGCTAGATTAGCTTATTCGCCACTATTGTCACCAAATCTATAGTCTAACCCCAATCTCAAATTTTATGGGTCATGTGTGTAAAAACATGTTGCATTGTGGAAAATCCCTATATCAATCAACTACCTCTATAATCAGTCGACATCTACCACTCCAAAAAAATCATGGTGGTGCACTAGATAATACTTTATAAAGTCATAAACCAAATCTCGATAGGTCTTAGGTCACGTTGGCATTGCTAAGTAGGGTATATTATCTAATAAAACTATCTCATCTATATCTCTCCTATATGCTAACATCTCTCACTAACCATGGTGGGATCTCCTATATGTGTCCATCCAAAATATATATGTTCATCGACTCTCACCGAGAAAAATGGACCCATCGGCAACCCACTACAATGTGCTATCGGCCCATATCTATAAATGTGTTATATAGCTTATACTTTGATCGTGGCATTGAAATACCAAGTGCAGATCCCTATACAATTTGCCTAAAATGTGGTAGCCTCATGCAAAAATTATCCTATGCTCCACCATGTTCGCCACCTCTCCTATATATCTAACCTAGAAATATTTTTCACTCTTATCGGGTAGAAGAATGATGTTTATAATATACATCAAAACTAAAGGAAGGTCCTCACTTATATCTTTGTCATCAAAAATTGGTCCCCTTCCATCTAGGAAGGTCGATGTCATGTACCTCACACCATCTCATAGTCTTCTTTTCACACAATTTTAGTACTAAAATTACACTTATTGTCTTATTTCTCATCATTCCATTATAATTAGTGATTTTTAATTAATTAGATAATATTCCCCATCTTCTTGGTCAATTAATGACATTTTATTAATTAAATAGACTTTTCCCTTATCTTGGATGCTAATTAACATCGCTTTGTTAGTTAAAATCATCTTGTTATTAATTAATTAATCATTATTAATTAATTATCCTTCATCAATATCAATTTTAATTAATAAACCTTCTTATCACGTGAATCCCCTCTCAAACCTCTCAAATTCCACTAATTTCCCTTCAAAAATATCCAAATAGCTTTTATAAGCTAAACTTGGCCTATTAATCAATCTCAATTGATTAATTAAACCTTCCCAAACTCCCATGAGTTACTAATAACTAATTAATATATTCTAATCATGTTTATCCTCTTCTTATTGTACATTCATTTTATCCTACATTTTTTAAGTTTCTATATTCTCCCAAATTGGAAGGATATATAAGAAACCTAGTACACCTCGTCACACCTTACACCTTGTCCTTGTAAGAGATCATATATCTCAAGAGATAATTTCTATCACAAGAAATCTTACTAAATTGAAAAAACCTACTTTTACTAAACTTAGTAGGATAAGATTCAAAAATGACACTCAATCCATGTTGATGAGATTTCTTCCACTTTATTAAAACCCTTGATCGTACGTAACTTGTGGTTGATTCACATAAGGAAGTATCTACATATCAGAGTGTATCTAAACATCAAAAGAGAGGTTTAGATTGTGTGTAGATTTACATTTTATGTAATTTAATAAAGATTTTCCTTTTTAGCTTAATATTGATGCATTTATTTAAATTAACTAATTTAGGATCTACTTGGTGTTAAATCCATGCCATTAGCTTAGTCTACTTTCACATGCATATAATTTCTAAGTGATAGAATACACTAGACATAATTTATCCAAGGGGTGTGAATTGTCTTTATTTGAATTTGCGTGGAGTAGTTTCTTTATTATGGATTATGATTGGTTTATTTTTTGATTTGTTTGATTTTGATTGAGGATTTTGTACATTTTTAACATGGTGAGAATCAATGATCCCATCATTTATAACATTTCAATTTCAATTTAAGAATTTTGATTTATCTTGATTTTGATGATTTTCCTTATTAGATTGATCTTTTGAAGGAGTTTTGATTAAACCCTTAGCAATGAGAGATTTCTTTATTTTTGTTCCTTTTTTAATTAATTCTTCAAATTTTGTATGAAGATACTTACCAATTGTTTTTGGGTATGGAACAAGGGAATTGGATTTTGATCCCTTGCCATCATTGAAGAAATTATGTGATTGTTTCATTATTCCTTTAATTTATATTGCAAAGGTCCATCATAGTAACTTCATAATCTAGGTTGAAGGAGAAGTGTTTAACATTTTTTTCTAAAAAGTCAACAAAAGTACTAATTGATCCTTTTGGAAGGTGTAAAAACAGTCTAAAGCTTGTCCTCCTATTTGGGGGAGGGTACACAAGAGGTAGATGTCATTGTAAACTAATTATTGGCATGCCATTAAGAACTCCTTAACATGTTCTCTTGGCTACATTTTTCTTTATACTTGTTGAAAATGGTATGCACAACGTGTGTTTATCGAATGGATAAGGACAAGTTGTTTAAAGTTAAATTGTTTTGTTCAATGTTTCATTAATATTATCATTTCTTTCATGCTCTTCCATTCTTGTGCGAATAGAGATATTTTTAGGGATATCCATGGTTGTTTCAGCTTTCTTTACAAGGTTTCTCTTTTTCTTCATTGTTTTTAAAAACCTTAGAATCCATATGAGAAATTTCACTTGTCATCTCATGGATTTTTGTTAATAAGGCTTCATTTGATGTATTTGTTGAATTACTATATTTTTATTTTTATTTCTAGATTTGGGTTTTTCTAGATGTTTCAAGTTCTCATCACTGAAATATGAGGGTAGTTTATCTCCCATTTCTAGGTGATGAAGAAGGTATTGATGTTTTTCTTCTTCTTAAAAGTTTATCTAATTACTCTATTTCTTTTTTTGTGATCTCAGGTTGTCTAACTTCTTCCTCTTCATCAAAACTATATTTTCCAAGGGGATTTTTGTCAAACTGATCAAAGATGTTATAGATTTTATTGCAAGTTTCCACCATTTTTTACTATAGTGTAGGAACCTCAAGTGAGATGTGATTTGTGGTCATTATATTTTTGATTTATTTTGATTTGGATTCAGATTTGATTTTATTAATTTACTTATATTTTGGATGTGTGTATCAAAAGTATAAGACTTTGATTGAGGTTATATTTTTTTATTTGGATGTGTGTATCAAAAGTATAATACTTTGATTGACATGGAATTTCCTATATTTGGATGTGTGCATATAAAATATAAGACTTTGATTGAGATTAAATGTGCTTAGAATGGGATGTGGGTATCCAAAGTATAAGAATTTGATTTGATATTTGATAGATGGGATTGAATTTGGATTGTGTTGTAATAGTGTTTAAGATAACCAAATTGGACAAAATGTTCAAAGTTTATATATCAAATGGGAGGAATTGTTTAATAAGATTGGTTGGTTCGATCAGATTTTGATATAGGATTGGATTGGTTTGATTCTAATTTTGACTAGATCATGCTATGGAACAAAAGATATGATTTTGATTGGTTTTACAACATACAAATTTTTTTGTTTGATCTATAATAATAACATTTTCGAACAACAAGAAAACAATGATTTTTTGTTTTGTCTTAATAGGAAAATACCCTTAAAAAATTCAAAGTTTTTTTGAAAATGTAACATACAAAATGACGTGAAATGGGTGGATGTAAGGCTCTTATTACTCCAAAAATATGTTTCATTCGATATATCCTAGTCCCGATACACCAAATCTACCAGGGGCACATAAGTGGTACATAGAACCCTTAGAATACTGAAATAGAATCACCTAATCATTATTATCACTCTTAGAGGAGTGAATCACCACTCCAATGATAGGTTTTGTGACTAGGATGTAGAGTAATGAGGGAATGATTTGTGTATGGTGTCATTATTTATCCCTAAATAATTTATAGATATGATGCCACATAATTTGTTGTTACAAATATTTTAGTCATATACTCATAGTAAACCCAATCAAGACAACTTTACCTATAAGCATGGGACATAAGTGAGGAAAGTTTCAAATGTTGTTTTGAGACTAGGTCTTAAGTGCAATGTAATGTAGTATGTGTGGTGCATGGTAGTGAAGTATAAACCACTAGTATAGCTAAGTGGTGATGAATTCTATGTCTCTAAATGTAAATACATTTATGAAATTATTAAAAGGTAGATTCTTTCCAACATGAAATTTGTAATTAAAAAGAATAAATAAAATTATATATGAGTTTTAGTAATTTTTAGTTTTATTTGATAAAGTAAACTTGTATGCAAATTAGTTAGAAGTTTTTTGATTGATTTTGTAATATCTTCTAAGTGGAGTGGTCATGCAAAAAGTGGTCAATAATTTTTCGTACAAAAAAAAGTTAGGAGAAAAGAGCATCAAAATATCATGACAGCTTTTTAATCTCAAGATCACCCAAAGGCACAAGAGAAGATCATGTTGATGCAAGAGCATTATGTACAACATGTAAATAAGGATGGGAAAATTAAAAAAATTGGTTTAAGTGTGTGTTTATAGGATCTATAGATCATTAGGAGTCACTTAGATGTGTTAGTTTGAGTTTTGGCTTTTCAAAATTTGAATTTTGTACTTTCCCTCCAAAAGGAAAAATTTGAATTTAAAGGCCATTTTTGGTTTTTAGGAGGTTTAGTCCATTATTGATATCATTCATATAATATCATGTTGGTATCAAGTCTAATGGAGGGTTAAAATTTTAGTTCATGGCTTAGGACATGGAAATTCCTAAGCTCTAGTCTAGATTAGACACAAAGTGATGTAATGAAGGTAAACTTGTATGGTTTAAAGGTCTAAAAAGACTCCATTTAGTTAAAAACCAACTCATGAGGTATAAATATCTCCATGCAACTAATAAACATTCATTATTTGAATGGTCAAGAAGAGGATAGGAAGATCTCAGGAAGAAAGAAGAATTTTTTCTTGTGTATGGACATTGTAACAATTGTATTAGTTCTTACATGAATTTTTGTGATGTTTCTTATACATTTCTTCGTGATTATTGGATTCATGCATGTGATATCTTCAAATTTTGTATGGTAAGTGTCATTGGAATATATATCTACATTTCCATCTATGATTTTACATTGTTTTTCATATAGAATTAATTTATGGTAGACTATACGAACCTATAACAGAGTATGGTAAGAGCCTAGATACACCAAAAAGACAAAGGGAAAACAATTTTATGAAGAAATATAGGAATTAAAGGAGATTGGAACGAATTTTTTTATTTATACACTTCTTGTAAAACTTGTAAAGACCTACACAATGATAAGAAAACCATGTTTTGCATTAGAAGTTGTTGAGGACCGAGAAAATTTTGTTCTAAGAGGCGGGGTAGATGAGTTTTGAGTGGATTTCACAGGTTGGAGGAAGTACGCTACCTTAATTTCATGATAATATGCTTAATAATGTTTTTACATACCTTATGTAGAAATTTTGAATCTTGATATTGTCCTTTGTTGAATTTATTACAAAATTCCTACCCTCGGAGTTCATTTAGAAACCCTCCTAGGGTTTTGACTAATAAAGGTGTTTGATAGAAAAAAACACTAAACCAAGGCTTGGTATTTATAAGAAATTATCTTTACATGCCTCTCATACATGTGGAAAAACCTCATATCCTAATATATTCCCCAGTTATAGTTTCACATGACAATATGCTTGAGGAATTATGTGCGGTAGAAGGAGATAAAAGGAAAGTTGATTGTTGAATGGGTATTATGGAGAGTTTCATATTTTGAGTGGTTAGGTAGCATATAAGTTAAGGGAGAAAGATGATTCAAGTAGTCTCAAGAGTTAACAATTTATTATTTTCTCAAAGTTTATGATAGCCCACGTTCAAGTGATTGATACAACTAGTGTGACCTAATTAGAAGCCCGAGTTAGTGTGTTTAAGCCATTTTTATAAAGAAGATTTCCTTCAAACTTCACACATAGGTAAAATACCCAAATGGGTATCTCAAAATGGCTATAGTTTGTGGAATAAGCTAATGGTGAAAAATTTATCTCAAGAAAATAGTATTAGTAGGGCTATAAGGAGGCTTAACTAGTTAAGAAAGAGAGTTGTTGGAAAAGGAATTTAGGAAGGAAACCATGAAAATAAATCTTACAAACACATTAAATAGGAAAAAAGGGTACTAGAAAAATTATATATCTTGTTTTGGGTTTTTCTAGATGGTCCCAACCATGAAATCGCTAGTAGAAATCACTTGAGAAGATCTAAAAGGAAGTTTTGACAAGTAAGGTAATTTTGTTGATTATTTATTGATTTTTTCCAATTTGATGGATTATTGTGTTGGGAAATATAATTTATTAGTGCTCCATTATTATAGATATTGTAAAGAGAATAATTACGTGAGTAATTATTCACATATTTGGTTGTATTATTTGATAGTTGTGATATTGTTGTGAGTTACAACAATATCACGGATATAGGTAGATTGTTGGAGAAACTTCCTAGAATATAGGAATTACATCTCATTATATATTGTATGATCCGGAATGAATTATATGGATTATTATTGAAGTATTATTCCTTGTAAATCTGTTGTTGTGCTTTTCATTTGGTACCAGAGCGTTGCATTCCTTCAATGGAGAAATAATTGTCTACAGGGCGGCTTTGTTTTGTTGTCCCAAATTATGTGAAAGAGTGTTAAAAATAATAATCATTCCAAACAATCATTGTGGATCTGCTAGGTGTTGAGCTAAAGACAATATCATTCAGAAGATCAAGGGAGCGGGATACATTATGAAGCTGCGTGTTTTACAGGGACAGTTCTATTATCTATTTCCCCTGTAGATGTGCATCAAAATGGAAGCCTTGAAGATTACTCTTAGCTGCCCATAGCTATGCGAAAGACGTCTATGGTTGGCCAACACTATTCCTGAAAGATTTTTTTAAGGGCTCATATTGTTTTCGGTTATAAGTAGATCAATGCTCCTCGTACATATTCTCCCTAGCAGAACGCTGCACCTTTGAGAGTATAATCTAGTTGATTCATGGCTGTGAAAAGATATGCCAATTGTGGCTATGTATTTGTAGTCAACATATGATCCCTGATCCACGAAATCACTTCTCTACATCCTCCTAAGGAAAATTGGTGCAAGGATTTGGTGTTTATCTTCCAGATCTGCGTCCCGGTCCATCATTTATCCCAAACAACTACACATTCTTCTACCTCTGCAATGACATACATGAGTATTTAATCAACTTGGCTAAGGTTCTGTGTTCTTTGTGATGTGCTCCGCCCATATTCTACATTCAGATCGAAGAATTTAAAATACGGCTCCTTCAATTTGGTCGACCATCATTGTGATTCTTGTCAACATAATTACAATAAAAGTTGCATCTCTATCGACACCTGGATTTTAACATCATTGGTGGTCAAACCAGAGTCTTGTAAGCTCAAAATTTTAGTTGCATGCATAGATCTTGTTGATTCAGTCGTTGCTCCATTGCTATTCATATTTGTAGCAGTCAAGTTGTCAACATATACAGCCGTGTCTAACTCCTTCCACGTTTCCACCAACAAATTGACTATGTAGTCATGAATGTTGAGTTAGTAGCTCATATACTGGAGGATGGAAGAAAATGGAGGTTGGAGGTCATTTATCAACCTCTCATCAGTCACCAATGACAGGGCCACATAGATGATTTGGTGGCATTTGTTTTTCAGTTGTGTGTTTGCTTTAGTTTGCAGTGATCCTATTTTCAATAAGTGGAAATTTCACATTTAAGGGGGGAACATGATTCCAATGTTCCATTTCCAGTATGTTAGCTTTTTCTATGTATGTATGAGCAACATATTTCAGCAGAATTTCCTATTCCCTACAGTGAGATGTGATGAGGGTTGAGAATAGTACTTGGCATATCATGATGTGGTTGTAGGTAAACCACTTGAAAACCTTCATTTGTGGTTTGTGGTAAACCAATAGCAAAACCACCATTCTTGGTTGTTGGTAATCCATTTGCAAAACCATCACTTTGTGGTTTGTGGTAAACCAATTGCAAAACCACCATTCTCAGTTTTTGGTCAACCATTTGTAAAACCATCCTTGAGGTTTGTGATCATCCTATGAAAATCACCAGATCATGAGCAGGTGCAAGTACAAAGGTAGGTTTTCCCCATGTTCGCACTAAGGGGGGGAATGTTGGGAAATATAATTTATTAGTGCTCCATTATTATAGATATTGTAAAGAGAATAATTACGTGAGTAATTATTCACATATTTGGTTGTATTATTTGATAGTTGTGATATTGTTGTGAGTTACAACAATATCATGGATATAGGTAGATTGTTGGAGCAACTTCCTAGAATATAGGAATTGCATCTCATTATATATTGTATGATTCAAATGAATTATATGGATTATTATTGAAGTATTATTCCTTGTAAATCTGTTGTTGTGCTTTTAATATTGAACCTTGAATGAGGTGTAATAATAGGGTTAATTGTGAATGCAAGTTCAAATTAGGGTTTCAAGCATCAAAATGGGTTAAAAAGGGAGTGTTTAATCTTGAGAAAAGTGAGATATTAGCTTGAAAATACATTATTTTTGGAAGTGACAATTAGATTAACCAAGAGTAAGTTGTTAAAAGTGTTTAGGATTTGCATCACATGTGTGGCTTGTGACTAAAAAAATGTAATTAGTGAAATTTTTATCAAAATGGATCGCAACCACATTTGATTCTCAAGATCACGCAAAGGCGCAAAATAAGAGCATACATGGATTTTAATCATGAAATAAATGATAGGAGATAAAAATATTAAAGTTAGCTCTACATTTATGAATGAAGTTGCATAACAATATCAAATTTTTAGAGAAAATAACAGGGGAATAAAAATAGAGATTCTAGAAAATTGAAAATAAACTTGAAACTAACACATAATGGTAGCAGACATACGATCATAATAGAAACAAGCATACTATCTATGGAAACACACTTGTATGATAATAAAAACATAGATATGTATAAATCTAGTGAAAATAGTTTCACGAATATGGAGATAATGTAATGTAGACACGAGATATATTCATATTATAATAGAATACTTGAAAAAGAAGACGCACAAGATTAGCTACACTAACACATCTAGAAAAATGCTAATGGAAGGAGTAACCCATAAACACAAATATGAAGAATTTTAATATAGAAAAGTAGAAACACAATTAATAGTTACAAAAACATACGAATCATGGTAATGCATTCAATATAACAAAGAGTACAGGGATTAAAATGGTAGCAAAATCTATATAAATTAAAAAAATGAGTATGTCAATGTAGAACAAAAGCTATGCTAGCACACATAAGGAGACATAAACATAGATCATTTATACCTGTACAAAAATATTTAAAACATGGCCAAATTGTCTATTTTTTTGTAAACTTCTCACAAATGTGCTTATGGATTAACCTAAAACTTAGTTAGAGACCTATAAACACCTAGAGGAACATGAAAATCATGTTAGATTTGCAACATATGCTAAAGAATTTGTGGGTGTCCCATCGGGTGTGCCAAAAATGTATATAAAGAAAATGGGAAAAATGGAAGAAAACAAACACATTGGAACCTTGATCCTTCCTTCGTATCTCCTTGTAACCTCAAATGAGTTTGGACGAAGCTTGGGATGAAGCATCGAGATTGTTGAATCTCTTTTATCAATTGGATGTGGATACTCCAAATATGTTCGAATGGAAGTAAAATTAAACTATGAGTAATGAAGATAGATGAATGAATTGATTGATAGATTCTTGATAAAATGATGTATATAAAGAAAAACTACATAATGAAAGAAACAAAACAAATAAAAGAAAACTATTTGTTCCTTTTTATCTCCTTACAACCTCGATGAGATTTCTGAAGCTTGGAATGAAGCATCGAGCTTGTTGAATTTCTTGGTCAAATTTATTTATGGATGCTCTAAAGATGTTCCAAATGTAAGTATATTAGCTACAATAAAATTGATTAAATTAATTATTTTATTATAGATTCATGATCAATTGGAAAATGTAATAGTGTATAGAATTGAATGATAATTCAACACAATGATAATGCAATTCTCAAAGCTTCAAATGATAATAATTGAAGAAGAATGAGTGATGATTTATAGATGAGAGATGGAATTCCAAATAGAGGATTTGTATAATTAGCTTGTCTAATATGAAGTTAACTCAAGAAATATTGAATTGTTTAATAGAGTTTCCAATCTAATTGAGGAGTTGATCTATTGATTTGAGCTTGTATGAATGAGCTATTCTTGAGTTTTACAAAGGTGAAAAATCTTTTCATTTTTATAATTAAATATTAATTATTTAACTTTTGTTTTAGTCATCCAAAGAAGTGAATGTGAACTTTATATTTTGCATTGATTTGATTTATTTTTAGAATGCCATGCTTTGTGAGATGCATGTTTGATTTATTCTAATTTTATCCTCTTGCACATGTATTTAATTGATTAAACTTATTAAATCATTTTTCTCTAGGTAACTTGAGATGTTAATTAGTGAAGTGATATTAATTAATTGAACAAGGGGTGGGGTGTAAATAGATCATGTGTAGCATTTTTAAAATTATTTTGATATAAAATTAGCTAATAAAATTAACTAATGGGATAGGGGATGAATACTAATGATAAGATTAATTAATTAATCCTAAGAATAGGATATGAGTGTAACAAGGTCTATAGTATGAACATTTAATTATTTGAGACCATGTGTGAGTGATAGGAATGATTAAGAGAATTGTAAGACAATGTTGTAGAATGTCATTAAAGGTCGTAAAATAGTGGTATATATCAAAAGTAGTTGAAAACAATTAAAAATGGTTGTAATGCAATGTGAAATAATTATGGGATGATTTCAGAGATTTAGAATGTGTAATGCAATATTTTAATGTGTCTACATTTTCCCCTCTTTAAAGTATTATTGCGAAGTAATAACACTTTATAGATAGAGACCCATGTAGTTGGGGAAAAACTGATGAGGAAGTGTGGTGGACATCTTGATTTTCCCCCAAGCATTTGGATGCCCCAACAATTTGAATATGGTACTAAGGGAGTGCCCCCTTGAGTTAGTGGGTGACGTAACAAAGCGGTAGACATCACTTTATAGGAAAGAGATAAAACCATGGATTATCGAGAGGATGAAATGCCATAGAAGGCTTGATAGGTGAGCACAAAGGAAAAAATTGGATAAATTAGGGTTGAGAAGAAGGGGTTAAATAAAAGGGTGGGAGGGTAGAAAAAATCATTAGTTATTTTTTATTTTAGATTGTTTTGTTTCCCTAAGTGGTTTTTGTTCTCTAGATCATGAGAGAGATGGGTCATTATCCATATCATGTTCACCATGCGAGATCACATCCGAGAGTTAGGGTGGGATCTTGACGATGTTGACATATTATGTATCTAAATTTTTTTATTACATTTATTATTTTTAGGAGTATAAGAAGTTTGAAAAGTAACACTAGGTCACACAAATAATTGTGCTAGTGTGAGTCATAATTTGCACTAGCATAGAATTATGTGCACTAGATTGTGATTGCACACATTAGCATGAATATATTTGATACCATCATGTTAGGTGCGCTAGCGTGGGTTAAATGTGCTAGCTTATGAGTGTACATATTAGTGTAACATATGGTAACATATCAATATATGCACTAGTATTAAGGTATGCACACTAGCACCACTATAGGTGTGCTAACATGAAATAAAAGAGATATAATATATTTAGATGGTGAATTTAGAATAAAAGGGAGTTTTTAAGGGACTAATAATGTTTTTTGGTGTTTATAAAAAAGATTGCATTCCTTACAGATGTACGAGCATCACAGATGGCTATGAGAATTTCAGAGACGAATGAATCGAGAGAGAGTGGAGATGATTATGTGCTTTGTTAGAGGTGATAGACCTACCACATATTTCTTAGATGTTTGATATCAAATTGGATCACTACTTATTAACTATGTTGGTTGAGCATTGACATAGTGAGTCATAAACGTTCATATTTCCCACTAGAGAGATGACAGTGAATTTGTAGGACATGTGCTAATGTAGGGAAGATTGGTATAGTGGGAGAGTAGTGTGGCTTAGATTTTTGCCCATATATAACTACTTTTTAGAGTAAATAATATTCATATAGAGGGTATGACAATGAATTTGGATGATTTTATGGATGACGATGGATTGAAACATTTACCTATATATATTTTGGCTCTTATCATCATCTACCTACTGCCTGATAAGAATGGTAGTCTATTCTTACTTTGATTTATAATATTTGTAGTAGATTTGATGGAATCATCCGTAATATTTGCATGGGTACCTTATATTCTAGAACGCTTGTATAGATACATGCACCTAATATAATATAGAGGTCAAATTATCCTTGACCTATTTACTCTATTACATATTTTGGATGATCACATTAATGTGGGCCAACCATTGGGTATACTAAGAGATATACCGTCGAGGAGCCCTCAGATTTTTGATGGGAGATAGTGGGATCTAGACACATAGGTCACTGATGTGATATGTATTTTTATAGATGAGTTATGGATTATGTATAACTACGATGATCACATGGATGCCATATAGGAAGTATGTATGGGATAAAAATGAAACTTAGTGACAATAGAATTAGACCACTAAATCATTGGTAGTCGATCATTTATTATTTAGAGATACAAACCATATAAAGTCGAGAGAAATTTTGGATTTATTTATGATATTCCAGGTGGAGACCAATGGTATCCATGAGTAACACATGAGACTATTGATTTTGGGCCACATATCAAATAGAGAGTGGTGAGAGCCAAATCGGAGGGGTTATAACACATTCATGGGATGTACGAGTTGATTTTAAGGATCCCGAAATTACAACAAAGTATGTAGTGTTGCATATAGGTAATTTTCCTTCGTATTACTATTCCTTAGGTATCCATAGTAGCAACACCTAAGGGTACTTTACAACAGAGGGTTAGGAGAGGATGAGGCCGAAAGGGAAAGGTACATGTATAGGGTATACAAGTATAAGAAAAAATACAAGTGCAAGGTATACAGCACATACATGGGGTAAATTTTCACCACTAAGTCCTATAGAAGGAGATGGAATGGGTTTGGTGACAGAGGAAGCGATTGGGACAAAGACGACGGATGGGGAGATGATGGAGAGGAGGATGTTCAGATTTAGATTCCTATATCACCACCTCCAGTTCATCATTAGCCGAGCTAATAGTGACAGATGAACATAGAGATAGATCCATTTAGAAGATAGACATTGTATTGATCATGGATCATAGATCACTACAATAGATTACCATTGATAGTGTTCAACTTATAGCGCATGTAAAATAGCTGAAAATAGAGAGAGACATGACACGACATGTAGTTAAGGCCACATATATGAGGGATTTGTTACAATATTTTTGGGGATCTACTCATGATGTGGGCTATTCTTGAGATTTATATGAGGTAGTTGTTCCCGAGGACTAGAGAGATCCATGTTATAGTCAAGAGACATGTAGTGTGGATCATATAGTTTTTATAGATCTATTAGATATGTTTAGATGCACGCCATCGAGGTGAGATAGACCGGAAGTCTAGATGTAGGAGAGATTACTAGATGATTGTATGTATTAATTATAAGTATATTATTTTTGGTATATGCCTCATGATGAAGGAACACATTTTTTAGATATCCCCTTTATGGAACTTTGATGTGTATGAATTTATTTTTGTACATGGAAATTTTATATGGACAATGTATTTATGCATATGGAATTTGGATGTATTTAAATGATGATTATATATATTATGATTGATGATGTTATTTTTGTTTTATCACTAATGTGTAATTATATTCAATGGATGTTTATTGATTTCCATTTTTGTATCTTGAATTAATGATATGATTGATTGATTGTGCTCATAGATGATCTTTAATTGGTATTTTGTATTTTGAGAACAACCTATTTTTTCATCATGCACAATCGAGTTAGTACCATGATTATTTGATAGCCATGATAATCAACCCATATGTGAAAAAAACACAATCACACAGATAAAAATAAAATAAACCCAATATACATAGTAAGTAATATACACCATGGTTATGAATAATCCAAGATGCTATAAAATTGCATGTAATTGGCGAAAACATAAGACTAAATGTAAAAAAACTAAATATATATAATTAAAGTATACACCATGGCTATGAATAAACCAAGATGATAAAAAATACTTGTAATTGGTCAAAACATAAGAATAAATGTAAAATAAACCCAATATACACAATAAGAGTATACACCATGGCTATGAATTAACTAAGTTGATAAAATAATGCTTGTAATTGGTTAATAACAAAAACCATACAACAAAAATTTAAATAAAGACATTTAACCATGCCCCTAATGTGTTCCATAGTGAAGATTAAGAATATTTGAATGCCCCCAAGCAAGGATACATGCAAGACATTAGATCAGACTAAAGAGTGGGGTCAAATGACACTCTTATTAGATCTTATTGAAGATTTATATGAGATTAAATAGGTTAATACCTCTAAGAAAGGATACATGTAAGGAATAACATGAGAGCCAAGATTTCCCCAAGAAAGGATACACATGAGGGTTTGATTTGACTTTTTCCTAAGCAAGGATACATGCAAGGGGTAAGATGATTATTTAATAATCAAAGGATAGTTAGAAAAATCGCTAGATATGAGTTACAAGTTTGATATTGTCAACTTGTTTTGATGGTTGTTGAGATTTTTGGAACATATTTTGGATCTTTTGGATGTTGTGATTTTTGAATGTTATGAGAGACCTTAGGTGAGATAGGACCCATCTAAGATTGTGTAAAGAACATAAGACATTTATAATATCAAAGGATGAACACAAGAGGATATGGATTATAAACAAGTGTGTTATGTCCTAATTACAAGGAACAAGTAAGAAAAGCAGATTATGATGAAACAGTTTAAGGAGTATGATTAAAGAACTATAGAAGTGGATGTGCCAAAATTCCCCCATCACAAAGGGTTGGTATCATTGATTCAAGAATAGAATCTCTTTATATGAACCGAATTCATGGGTTCCTTAAGATCTTAGATATCTTTAGTGGATATCTTGTATGTACCATATCCATATTTTACAGTGATAATATAAGGACCTAACTAATTAGGTTCAAATTTTCCTTTCCTTTCCCGATATTTTATTTTATTGTTCGATTTGTTTTAGAACAAGATTTTGATTTCAAATTGTCTTGGTCTTATCAACTTGTTGCATTTTTTTGGAGTTGATGTTGATACACTTAAAAATGATCCAATACATAAGCCTCTTCTCATCCATGAAATAAAGTTATGCAAGATGTTCTTGTCTTTATTTATATTTTCCGATCAAGTTTTTCAGTGGATATTTGGAGTGATGGGATCTCCACCTCTATTTTTGTATTCATCTTTTATGATCAAGTTTTTTAGGGATATTTGGAGTGATGTGATCTCGAACTTTATGGTTAACATGACTTTAGTTACAAACACAAGTGAAAATGGTGTAGCTCATGTTGGAGTACTAAAGGATGTATGATAAGACCAAAGGGCATAATAGAGCTATGTGCCAATCATGCGACCATGTTTGTCAACATTTTTTCCAAAATGGATTTGATCATTTTATTGGATGCTTCTACTTGGACATTACACTATAGATAGTATGTAGTAGACTATTTAAGTCATATATGAAATTATTTAGATATATCTTTTACAATTTTATTATTTAAGGATGTACCATTTTCTGCAATAAGAGAGGGAGGTATTCCAAAGTGAAAAATGAGATGGTTAAATATAAACTTGGAAATATTTATACTTGTGACTTAAGGGGCATGACCTTTACCCATTTAGTAAAATACTTGGTAGCAGTGATTATAAAGGTATGACCATCAGAGGAGGTAGGTATGATTTTTATTATTAGGTCGAGTCCCCATCAAGAGATAGGAAAAGGTGTAGTGATAGGTTAAAGAGCTTGAGATTGTGCATGAATTAGGTTACCATGTTGTTGACATGCCAATAATTTTTTTTTATCAAATTTGTAAGAATTAAAATCCATAGTGGGCCAATAATAACCCACACATAATATCTTCTTACCTAGAACCATTCCACTTTTGTGTGTTCCACAAATACCAGAATGTAATTCAATTAGGGCTTGATATGATTCATCTTTATTGAGACATCTTCTGAGAGTTTTATCATATCCTCTTCAATATAGGGTATAAAAAGGATAATATGATGCAAAGCATATTCTGCTAAGGATGATTTGTTTTGATAGGTCATATGTACAATGAATTTTTTTGTCATAGATGAAGGTGTATATGTCATGATACTAAGGGTTATCAAGACCAAAAATTTCACATATCATAGTGGAATCATGAAAATCATAAGCCAAAATTAGAAGGTGTTCAATGAGAAACTCATTGTGTGTTTTATTTGGACCAAAATCAAGAAGGGATCCGATAGTTTCCATAACATATGTTAATTTATTTTGTATTTGAGGAACTTATTCAAATGTGATAATTTAAAAATAAAATTTTAGGATATCAACCATACATTTATAGGGGATCAATTTTTCATCTTTTACTTGATATTCATCATTGACTTGATTGATGACTAAGAGGAATCTCCATAAACAATCAATTCCTTGATATTTTGTAAAATTAAAAACTTAAGACCAAATATGAAAGCTTCATATTCATCAACATTTTTACTACAATGGAATCTGATATGGAAATATTTTAGAATAATATCACCATTTGGAGTAAGTAGTAGAATTATTGATCTTGATTTTGAATGTTACAAGATCCATCAAAATATAAAGTCCAAGAGGGAATTGCATCAACATATAAAAGTTATTCATTTGGAAATTCAAAGTGAAGAGGTTTTGAACTTGGTAGTTGTGCAATAATAGGCTGATCAGAAAGGGATTATCCCTTTGTGGCCTTTTGATTGACTAATTTGATATAAAATTCACTTTGAGTAGAATAACCTAGATAGACATTCTTCCTGGTTAGTACATGTTTGGGTAATAAATACTTAATTGGATATATTTTCGTGATAAGCTTAGTTGTATGATTAGGAAGATAGCGACATAAATTTTGAGATGTGACATGAATAAGCATACATTTTCAACTTATGAATAATTGATCTCATGATCTATCAATGTCCCGGTGAGATAATAAACAACCTATTCTTGTCCTTGATCATTGTGTTGAGATAACAACATACCTATTGTAAATTCTATAGTAGAAGTATAAAGTAGAATTATATTTTCTGAAACTCTTTCACTAACAAATTCAATAGATACTCTTTCTAATTAGAGAAAGAATCTTCACATTATTTATTCCATTTGAATTGTATGTCTTTCTTGAGAAACTAATTGAAGTGATGGAACTTGTCAGCTAGTTGTGATATGAACTATCAAATGGATTGTATCTTTCCTTGAAGACCTTGTAATTATCAAAGATTATGTGGTGGAGGAATTTCCATTATAGCCTTGACATTTGTGGGGTCTACTTCAATACCTCATCATGAAACAATGAAACTTAGGATTTTTTCAAAAGTTACACCGACTACACACTTCTTTGGATTAAGCTAAACTTTGTATTCATGTAACCTTTTGATTTAATTTAAATTGTAATTAAACATTTATTTCATAGTAACTACTATAATGCATGAAATTTCAGTTAATTAAGTACAGTAAGACATAAGAAAATAAGCATTCAATGATGTGAAACCCTCAGAAAATTAGAGAGGAAGATGATTTAGCTGATTTCACATAATCCGAGAGTGATCAGACTAAGTAACTACTAGAAAAGATCTGCAAAAATGTTGTCAAGACACGATGAGGGTTTTGAAACTCGAAATGTACATGAAATAAGTGCCCATGGGAGGATAAGTGCCATGGGAAGTAGTGAATTACATGAGCGCTTGTGTTTGATTAGATGCTCAGTGTTCTAATATTTTTGGGATGGAAGATATTTGTTGTTGATATTATTTTATCTCTTTGGTTTCGCTCCAATGTTACCGATCATACCTATAACCTCGTAAAACAAATGTCTACCTGCACATGTCTACAAACCACATAAAATCTAATAAAAAGATGTCAAATGTGAATTCAAATTGATCTCGGAGGTCACTCGAAGAGTGATCTTATGACCGAGTGATGTAATACATTTCAACTTCCATGTATTTCTTTGTGCTTGTGTGTGTAACGATGCCCTAGGTTTCCCTTATGCATGTTACACGATGATATCGTGGATAAATGTAGATTGTATTGAGTATGTAAGAGGTGTGTGATGAAATAGAATTAACTCCTCCTATGTTGTGTATACAAAATAATTTATCCCTTTTACCTTGTATATATGTGCTAGGTATATTCCTTTTAGTGTTCATGTTCCTTTGATGTAAGCTTAGGTGATGATAGATAATTTTTAGTTCTTGGCCCCTTATTTGAGAGCAATAACTAAGTGTGTGTGTGTGTGTGTGTGTGTGTGTGTGTGTGTGTGTGTGTGTGTGTGTGTGTGTGTGTGTGTGTATGATTCCCTTGTTTGAATTTTGTAATTGAAAACTAAAGGCCAAACCAAAGTGTTTAAAAGATGCCCAAGAGGTGAAAAGGACCAAAAAGGGTAAGTATAAGGAAAAGAGAGACAAGAGCGCCTAGGAGGGACAAGAGCTCATGGGCACTTCCATCATAACTAGATGCTAGTGTCTGAAATCATGGAAGATATTTGAGTTAAGTGATGATAGAGTTGTACGATGTGTAAAGTTAGTAAAGTAATAAAATAGCAAAAAGGAGTTTTCAACTAATAGTTATCTTGTTTAGGAATCATGTATACATTATTATGCATTATGACCTAGAAATGTACCCAAGTGCATAGATTTTGTGTCTACATTTCCCCCGACTTTATAATGTTGAGTGAATAATTGATAGCATAAAGTAAATAGAAGATGCATACTTTGTAGACTAAAGAGAAGTGTAGCCGATAGTGATACAAGTGGACAAGTAACATGAAGTGATCATAATGTGAAGCATGGTAACTAGGAAAGGGAGGTAGAGCCTAGGGGTGAAGTGTATGTGTAGTAACATGTTGCTGGATATTGTGCTTGTTGATGTGAGTTTCTTCTTGTAAGGATGGACTTTAAAAATAAGAGTGAAAGATTATTCAAAGTCCCGTATATGAAAAATCATAGTAATGTCTGAATAAGTATGCAAAAGTAGTAAAAAGTAGTAGATAAGGAAAGAGTGCACTTGATGTATAAGAGAGTAAAGGATAAAAATTTGTTCTATTTTTTCTTTGGAGATGATGTTGGATTTGAATGTCTTATTTCCAAAAAGTGAAGTTTTTGGGTGATTTGACGCTAAGAGAGAGTTTTCTGGTGATCTCATGCTAAGGAAGATATTTTTAGGTGATCTCACACTAAGGAAAAGTTTTGTTGTTGATCTCACACCAAGAGAGTTTTTGGGTGATCTCACACCAAGATAAGAGTGTTGGGGAGAGAGGTTTATTTTTCTCTCCTTCCACGAAGCTTCCCAAATAAGTACCAATAAAGATTTTCACATCCTGTTTTGCAACCATTTTGTAACTTTATTATAACTAAATTGTAACTAAATTACTTAATTCTATAGATGGAGATTAGTGTTTGATATTGTAGATCTGTGGTGAAAACTACTGGAAACTATGTTGAACTCGAGAAAATGTATCCTTTTCCCCTAGGAAATTGGTGCCCACCATTCGATATGATACTTTGGTTGCTAGTGTTTTCTCTATATGTGTGACCTAAGTCTATATCTGGACCACTCTGTGACTGTGTGCTTCTTGATAATGTTGTACTTAGTTGTTTTGTTCTCGAGATCTCGAGATGTTGGAAGGGTGATTTTTTCACCCAATTGATTCCCCCTCATTTTTGGTGCATGTGACAAATGTAGGAGGAGGTATTCCAAACAAGAGGACCTAAAAATAATATGCATATATGAGACTAGATACTTAGGGGGTAGGGGATGTGCATGGTAGAAACCAAGACACATACAAACAATGTAGGATAGAAATAAGTGTTAGTGTAATAAGAGCTAGCATGCAATAGAAGGAAGTGTAGAAAGAAACTATGAAGGAAAAAGGGACCACAAAAATTGGGTTGCATGTATGGGACATTGCTCATAATTTCATAAGAAAATCAAGGTTGAAGCCACAATAAGAAAACTGTGAATAATCATAGATCGGTTATATCTCGCAAATAATAACAAATAATAATAACAAGGAGTGACATATAACCGTGGTTGTATGTAATCTTGTAAGGAAAATGCTACACATGAAGTACCCTTTAGTATGTTAAAAGATAAGTAGTATGCCAAAGCATGTATACATCAAAGAAATGTAAGTGATAGTGACAAGAAGTGGTAAAAGATGTAACAATAGGACTTGTTTTATGTAGTAGGAGAGTAGGAAGATATATTCCTCCAGGAGCCTCAACGGACTCGGTAAAGATAAGTGACGAGAATCATGCTACGTGTAAAAATCTATAGAAGTCATGCATTCACCTCAAGATACAAAGTAAACATGCATGTGTGTATAGAAAAGATAATGACATACTAATTATCTAGCTAGCATATGAAACAAAGTGTATATCAAATTAGTATAAGATAACAAGAGCAAATACAACCAAGATATGTAGATGCGGTGTGCATCTAATGGTGTGTTGTGATATGCTAGATGTGTGATGAGAGGATCAACTTTTCCCCAAGTAGATGTGCACGAGATGAGGTTCATTTAGGAATACTCCCTCAACTATCAAGTATAAATCATGGGAAAAAAGTGCTTCATTAGGAAATGATGGTAAAATGTGTTTACCATAGGTGAAATGATGCTAAAAATGATAGAAAAAGCACGAAGTATGAGTATCCAAAATGTGATAAGTGAGGTTCATGGAGGAATTATACCATCAACAAAGTAAAACATGAACCATATAATAAGAGTAGGTCATCGAGTAATGAGTGTATTCTATGTATTCCAAGAGTAGACACTAGTAAATATTTATTGTGAAGCATAAAGTGTGAAGTATAGTAGATAAGCTATGAGTAGATAAGAGATACATCAAATGGTGATGGAGGGAAGGAGAAAGTGTAATTCCCCCAAGTGTGAAAGTAATAGAAATCTATCCAATGATAGTGAAGAGCGAGGGATCCTTAGCTGGTTTCTAAGAAAGATAAGGTATGTGATCATGGTTTAGGAACATTTTTGTAGGAGATTATCTATGTGTATGTAAGGCGGATGATGTGGTGAGGGAGGTTGAGAACACTTATAGGAATGGGTTTCTTGAGTAGGGGACTTAGGCCGACGAGGTGGACTAATGGATCTCGTGAGGATGATGGGGCTGCTATATAGGTTGTGTGCTAATGGGAGAGCTATTTCCATATATAGATGTAGGATTGAGAGGTACAAGATGCCTAGATGTTGTGACTGGTGCTAAAATAGAGGCAAGAGTAGGCCGAGGTAATGGTGTATGTGGTGGAATAACTTTGATGGTAACAACTTACTTGTTATCAATGAACTTGTGACATAATTAGATCATTGAAAGGATATCCTAGATAGCTTAGAGCCAAGAAAGGCCTAAGACCATGTCACAACCCTTGATTTCAGATGTAACAAGGAATTTTGTAGGTGTAGTCGAAAAGCATGCACTTTAGAAATTTTACTTATCTTGGTCTCATACTACTATTTAGAAGGTTCTTGAGTAAAGAAAGTATTAATTAACCCCCATCCTTTGGCCATCTTGTTTATTTTATTTCATAATTTATGACCTATTACACCCATATGCCCAACCATTTCTGGAAATCCCACGTTATTTCAGACTCGGATGGGGCACCCAAATTTAGTACTGGGGCTCCTTGGTCCCACCTGGGGGCACCCTCATTCTTCTAGCACTTTCCTGCCACATTTTAGGCCTCTTCTAGCCATTTTTTTTCTTTATCTCTCTTGTGGTTGGCCTTTTTGGGTTTTATTAGTAAATTAGAGCACGAGAACCCTCTAAATATAAAGTTATGATACCATAATGAGGGACCCGACACCATACAATACTATCACTCCATCTAGAGTTGCATCCATCTATTGCATTGGCATCCACATAGCTCCATCATCAAGGCACTAGCTAGGAAATCTACGTCACACTTCATAAAGGGAGGGATTCTATTCTAATTCATCCAAAAATTCTATTACATTGTCTATATTTAGCTATTTCTCGCTACTTCACAAAGTGCGAATGACACAAGAGAACCTAGGGCACGACATGCACATACGCACTAGAACTACATTTGGGTTCCAAATGTAGTGCAACACTTAGTTAGTAAACCCAATTTTGTGGAAGTTGAGGTTATTATGACCCATTAATTATACATCTTTCTTTTTTAGGGTTTTGATACTTTGTTTTGTCCTTTTGCAAGTTATTTCTTCCTCCCGGAATATTCGGAGAAATCAGCGTAGTACAAATAAAATAATGTGACAAGAAGTTAGAGTTTCATATCACCTTCCAACCCTATGAGCACTAGTTCCAAACATTTTTTCCCAGACCATGGCACCCTGATTCCCTACAAGAGTGCCCATGAGAGCCCCAGTCCTCTTCTAGGCACCCCAATCTAGGCACGACATCAAGATCTGTCCTTTTCAGCACCCTTGCATAGTTGTTCCCACTTTCTGATTTTTTGTACATCACTGTGACATAGTCTAAAAATCATCAGTTATCAGTATAGTTCTTACCTTCTCCCTTCTTGCACATTAGGGTTTTTATTTTCATTAGTTTATTCACTTATCTCATTTACATGATGTCTTAGTACACCTATTTGCTACATCTATATATCCTCCTAGATAATATCAACTATACTTTACTACATTAGTTTAGTACAAAAATTAATCATTTTGGTGAAACTGAATCTTATCACGTAGATGATAATCATCCATCTTAATCTCCAATCATCCTGTAATTTGATATCTTGGGTTGCACCTTTGTTGATACTCCTACCGATCCTTCAAGTTATAGAACTTTCCCTTTGCTTATTTAGCTACCATCTTCTGATATAGATCATAAAGATTTAGATGGTGCTATCATTTCTTATATGTCTACCATCGATCCTAATGTTCTAACATGGATTCTATAAGAAACAAGAGTTCCTCCATCTAACCACATAGATGCAGATCCTCCCATTGTTGAACCACAAGACGTTTTACATTCACATTCACCCATTAATTCTCCCACATTATATATAATCGATCTCCTAATATAATATTTGTTCCTATATCTCCACCTTCTCGCTCTTGGATCACACCTCTCAAAATCCACATGACTCTGATGTCACTATTTGTATGGTTGATATGGTTCCTCCTGCTTCATCACCAACCCTTGATATCATGAATGCTATGATACTTTATACAGGGTCTACTCTAGAATGTTCCCTTGCTTTACCTACCCCTCCATCACCTCAACTTGTGGACAAACTACCTCACTCATCACCATTTGAGAGTGCCATATGTATGTTGATACACTTCCTTTAATGTCTCTTGTTCTTACTACTACTATTATTTTATATCGGGGGCTTGTCCAAATCCATGGATGTCAATTTATCATCCACACCTCCACCACCATCACCATCAATACACCCACCATTCACTTGTACTCTCTTCATGAATGATTCTTATTGGGAGCACATACCACTTGATACTTCTTGCAAAGCCTTTGTATGTTCACATGACAATCTCCTTCTACTTAGTTTTTCCTTTGAAGATATTTATTATCCTATATATGATCCACATTTGTATCATGGATATGTTATTCTCATTGCTGCATATGGACTTTGTGTTTTTCATCTTTTTGTTCACCTTGCACGTTATCATACTTCCTCTCCACTTACTCTTGGCCAATCTTGGTTAGATTATATTGGAGGAACACTTGATCCTAGTCATATTGATATAGATTTTCCTATGCCATTTGGTATTGTGTGCATTTTATCTCTTTTATTTTTACTCACCAAATTTTACTATTTGGTATACTCATGGGTGTCCATTTCCTCCCTTTACTGATGAACAATACACCATGACAATGTATAACTTGTGTATTCACAGTTCATTTGGACAACTAGCTAGAGACTTTTTCTTATCAGGTTTCCCACGTTGTTCAATATGATTTTGAAAATGACAATAATGGTATTTTAGATGATCTTACTTGACCAATTATTTCATATATATCCTGGGGGAATCACACCTAATATTCCCCCTCATTTCTAGCATCACTGCATAGTACTACATCAAAATTTTAGTACCTATCATCCTTTTATCATCATCATATGAACATACATTGTCACTACCCAATGACACACTCTTGTGCTTCGGTTCACACTTGACTATTAAGGGATTACTACACATGAACCCCACACACTACACTATAGGTCTTACACATTGCATTTCATCACACATCACGTGTCATACACCATACATTCTACACTTAGTCTACAACATTTTCACATTGGCACATTTACACATCCTATATCATACTAGTCTTCATTGCATATGAGTCTAGCATTACATCATCTTACATCCTACATTACTAGCCTATATACATACATTATATGCCATTATATACATTACATTTCACACATTCTACACATGTTGCATTGCCTTCTACACATCATGTCTTTACACATTCCACTCATCACATGGTCTTCTTTCATCATCACATATATAAAATTTTCTTATAGGAACTGAATGCATCACCCAATGATGTAATTTAGTTCTTCATTCCATACTCAAATGCTAAGGGTTTATAAATCAAATGGACCCTACACTCACCACACATTTATTATTCCACCTTTCATCATGCGAAATTACTAGCTTAGTGACATACGCTTTAGGCTAAATTGTCACCTATTCTATCCTTTGTAGTAGTGACTGTGATATACACCTTAGGTTACATCACAACTCTCTACTATTCATATCTTAATTACATACGCTTTAGGATAAATCATCACCTATTTTTTCATGTTCCAAAGTGGTCTACACCTTAGGTTACATCACCACACCCTCCTTACATCTTATAGTGATATATGCTTAGGGATAAATCATTACTCCACATTTAATTTCATCATGATATACGCTTCACCTATAGGGTTCACACACATTTTCACTAGGTCACATCTTATCACTACATATACACATTCCTCACAAATACGCTAGAGACACACACACACACTACTCAACCATTTCCCAATGATACACTCTCATTTACGGTTCATTCTTTACTGTTGAGGGGGGAAAAAAATGAACCTCACTACAAAAATTTCCATCCACTCAAGGGGAACCTCACTCCTATCACTCCATATTGCATTCCATTACATCCATCAACATCATATTTCATACTATGGTTGCTTATACTCTTTCTTACTTTTTCTTATTCATGGTCACTTTATTACAAATGCTAGTTTTATTACTTGTTTTTCATTTGTCTATATCATACACACATGTGCGTTCACACATTTTTCTAGTTGTGATCACAGATATATGTCTCTTACATGCACCATGGATCCTCGCATTCTACCCTTCCTACATTGGTCACCTGGGGCATCCACATTCATATCTTCCAGCTTGTTATTGTTTCATTTTGTACTTAGCAATTTACATTAATTTCTTCTACATGCTTTGTTAACATACTACCTATCTTTCTAACATGCTAATGGGTACTTCATGTGTATAATTTTTTATGCGGGGATATTGGTTTCCATACTTGTTTTTACATTGTCTACTCTTGTTCGTTATTATTTACAGACCTTTCCCTATGTCCGGTGTGCACACTTTTCTATTGTTTGCGGCCATTATTGCCTTATGTGTATTGAAAAATAGTGAGCGTTGTTATATGTTTGAAACCAACTTTGTGCATCATACTTGTCTTCCGCATGTTTACATTACAATGCTTGGTGGCTTTTACATTGTTTTCTTCATGCATGCATTTTTTCGCTTGTCTTTGGCTAGCCTTCTTGTTTGTGCATGCCTTGGTTTCCACCAAGCAATATTCAACATACATACAATTGGCCCTCTTTTGGGGCTGCATGTCCCCTATTAGCGATGTCACATATGCCCCCAAAGAGGGGGTCATCATTTGGGGCTATACATAATAACATAGAGATTCTACACAAGTTCGGTTCAAATATACACAACAAGTGGATTCACTCCAGTCTATGAACCCCATACATAGTGGATTTTATAGGTAAGTGTGTCCTTAGCATTTTTGGGAAGCATTTACAGGATTGGAGGTTATAGTGGGTGTGCCTCTCTACACTACTTCGACCAAGGTGGTGTCGATTTCTCAAAATACCAAGATGATACAGAGATTTCTTCACACATATTTCAAATGAGTGGTTAGAGATTGGAGGAAAAAGAGAATTTCCTCCCTACACTTTTCAATCGAGGGTGGTGTGAGATTTCCCAAAAACCTTGTAGTACAAGATATCCTTCTACACTTTCTCTCTCGACATGGATCAAGTGCACATGTTCCATTTACATTTACATTTACATTTGTGTTCTTTACATTTACATAAACATGTGTATTTTACATAGCGTGTTTACACTTATATACACACATATTTGATAACTTGATTGTTTTCTCCTTATAGGTCCAGCCATATGAGAAACAAGTAGTCAAATGGCAACAACTACAACAACAATGTGTTCTACATCAGCACACATGCTTTACTAACCATGTAGGTAAATTGCACACTGTGAAAGCTACATACACGTATTACAACCTAGGTTCACTCTTATCAAATTTTCTTTGCACATTTTTCGTTTATAGTGTGCATGATCCTCCATATTTTTATCATTCCACACTAGTTTCTAGTCCTTCGTCATGCTTCTAATACACTCTTCGGGGACATCGTGGTCTAATGCCCGCTAAAAAACAACCCACTTGAGACCTAATAAACAACCTAGGATTAGTTAGAAAATATTATGGAATAATTTTTTTTGTTTAAAAGAGTATACAACTAGGTTACAAGGTAACAACTGTCACTAACAAGTTCCATAACCATTCAAATCTGCTAGAACATACTTTTCTTTTATTGACAATTATTAAAGGTCATAAGGTCCAAGATATAGGGTTAGAAGGTTCAATTAGGTTCAGAGGGTAAATCATCACCATACCCACTCTCTAACAAGCTTAAATTTTCAACTTGATATTTCTCAAACTTAACACATTCAAAAATTCCCTAAATTATTCTCATTGGATAGGAAATTTCCTCACCTTTCTGTTGATATAAAGAAGTCCTCCTAACTCCTCATATTTCTCAAGTTATGGGTCGGCAGGCCTTGGGGTGAAAATTTTCCCCAAGAGCGGGCCTATGGGCCCAGGGGGTGGAAATTTTCCCAAAGGGTGGGTTAGCGGGCTGCGGGAGACTTTTGGATCATTTCTCATGTAGGGAAAAAAACTAACCTTTTTCCCGTGCACCCGTGGGTCCAAAATTCCACAAGGGACATGTGGCGCTTCTCAAACTAGCATGGGGAGAGCGGGGCGGCGGGAGATGTTTGGGAAAGTTTCCCACATGGGGAAAAAAGCAAACATGGCACCCACAAGTCTGCAAGTCACAAGGAACACATGAAATCATGTAATCTAACACAAGGAAAATGAGGAAGTGGGGAGAAAAATTACTTAATGCTTTGAAGGGCTAAGAGGATAACAAGGACCCGTGCCTCCACCGATACCTTGTGATGCCATGTGGTAGCTCCGGATTGGCTGCAGGTTAGTGGGACGATGGGGAAAACATGGAAAATTTTCCCAAAATTTTCCGAAGCAAAAAAATGTAAAAGGGACTCACTCTACCGCTAATGCCTCATGATGCCATGTGGCATCACCTGATTGGTTGCGGGCCGGTGGGGAAAATTTGGAAATTTTTCCCAAAATTTTTTGGGAGCGCTAAGTAAAAAGGAGATCCGTCCCATTGTTGACACCTCATGGTGCCATGTGGCAGCCTCTTGTTAGTCTGGGATGGTGGGGAGGCAGGAAAATTTGGAAAATTTTCCCAAAATTTTTCCTAATCTCTAATGGAAAGCTCTCGACATCCTCTTTGGACATAGATCATTAATTTTTTATTTTGATAAAGTTTAAGGGGTCAATTTTAAGAAAATGGCCTACAAGATTTTACACTGTTAACTGGTAAATTTTAACTTGTGATATTTATTCAATTTGATATTCTTCCTCTCTCAGCATGTCAATTTGACATGGGTACATGTTCTTAGATGGATTTAAGGAAGGATTCAAGATTCAATTTGTTAAATAGATTTGGAATTTGAACATTTTTTTTTCTTGCCAAGAAATGACTGTAAAATAGTTTGAGCCCAATTTTTCCAAGTTTTGAAATATTTCCTCTAAGTGTTTTTGTCTAATTGATTTTTTTAAGGGCCTACTACTACAATTTAATCAATTAATTTGTTATTTTATTGTTTCAGGTTCGAACTGTGCTTTTTTTTGTTTTGATATTTGCTAGTTTAAAATTACAAAAACATGGATCAAATTTTAATGGTTCTATTTGCCACTTTCTTCTTCCAAGTATTTAGAATACATTCCAATTCCAATCTAACACATTAGTTGATTTAATTCCATCCATTCGAAAGCCAAAATACAATTCTGATTTCCAACTTTACACATTTTAGAGACAGAGTTCTGCATTTTCCTTCATACACATTTACTTCATTCAAACAGAGATTTCAATACATTGAAATGATCAGATTCAATACAACAATGCAATTGAAAAAGGTAATTCAATCCTTTCTTCTTTTATTCCTTCCAAAACATATATTATATACAAAACATAATAATACATTTTCTTCTCACGTGTTTCACTTTACAACTTTTCAAACAGGGATTTCATAGTGAATGCTAAAAGCAGATTTCCAATGGAATAAAAACATATGGACAAGACAAAACCAATTCCCTTAATTTAAAAGAATGGTTACAACATCCTTTCCATTTGGTTTCAAAATGCAACATACAAAAACATGTATCTTTCTTTCACATTCTTTCCAAAACATAATACAGAGTATAACTCTTTTACATTTCAATATACAACTTGCAATCAGTCAACATCTTCCCAATAAAAAAATTTACAAGTTCATCCACTTCAAGTGGGAAAGGTTACAATGAGATTTCATTCCACAAGGGAATGTCAAACTGTCTTTTCTCAACTCTAGAATAGCAACATGCATTCTTCACATTCTTCCAATTTGATCACAACAAGAGTAGGGGAAAGGCAATGCTCTCCACCCAACCAAGACATCCAATGAAGAGGAGAAGCCATCCTTCTTCATTGGCCCCAATCCCAAATGACAATGCAATAAAAGATGTGATCCAATCTCCTGGAAACAATAGGCTTCCACAAACATACAAGAAACATTTTCATAAGAAACATAGTCCGAAACAAAATGTAGTTTACAACTACATTAACACATGACAAACAATACAAAGGCTTCATTAAACAAGCCAAAGGAGCAAGAAGCTATGGGGGATGATGCTTATGCCTCCCAAAAGGGAAATGGGTATCACCACCTGAGTTACAAACTACCAAAAATAGTATATCAAAACCCTGACATTCCTTATGCCTCCCCCAATTACCCCTTATTCCTCACATTTTCTTAAGCCTCCCCAACCTCTTATGGCAACCCATAATGAGTAAATAAATTCAAGCTATTTCTTTGTAAGGTGGAACCCAAATCCCAACTCCCTCTGCCCTTATACCTCCCTAAAAATACACTTGTGCCTCCCACAAAATAAACCCCATAGTCTTCTCCTACACCATTCTTAAGCCATCTACCCAACAACCCACAACTATACAAAAACATTCACACAAGAATATTTACATATATAAAAGAAGAGCATTTCAAGAGCCAAGCTCTTACCTCTCCATGATGAATTTTGTTCCAAGTTCAAAATAGCCAAGCATAAGAATGCAACAATCTTCCAAAAATTCTCCAAGCAAGAGCTCCCAAAACAGCAAGAAAAATTCACCCAAAATGAAGTCTCCAAAAGTGAAGCAACACAAAACAAGGAAAGAAATTTGAATTTTAAAGAAGAGGGAAGAGAAGAGGATGTGGTGGATCCATGTAGGATGCCACATCACACATGTTGGGGTCCTTTTTATCCTTTATGCTTTTGCCCTAATTTTCCTTTCGTTCTACACTTCCCCAAACATTTTCTATAGTTTTAATGGTTGAAATTAAGTTACTGCCTCTGCTCCCATGCCTTAATTCATTTGAAAAATCATTTTCCATGCCTTATTTGTGAAGAAACACCCATGCATGCCTTGTTTGTGCACTATTTTTTCCAAATATGCGGGCTATGCCATGTTTTCCCTCTTGCCTGATTGTGAAAAATCAAATTTGTTCATTTCATGCATATATGCCTTCAAAAACCCTTCCCCATGGTCGAAACTTGCATAAAATCAACTTCCCCTTGTTTTTTGAGCAAAAAATCCTTCACCCACGAAGAAAAAATCAATTTTAGAGGTCATTGGCAAACTTTGTGTTTTTGATGGTCGTACGGGTGTCATTTGACCGTCAAAATTAAGCTCAAAATTCTCCTCATATGTGGCCGCTTCTGGTTGGACAAGGATTGGTGGGTTTCTCTAAAAACTTAGTCATTTTTGGGCTTTGGGAAAAAATTCAAAATTCCCCCGCAACTCCACGGGAGGACACGTGTCATGTTCTTATGCGAAGGTGGAGTGGGAAGCCGGTGGGGAACTTAGGCATTTTTTGCCTTTTTGGCGAAGGGGAAAAAGATGAGGAAAATCCCATGGGTCTGAATTGGAGTAGGAGGTGGACACGTGGTGGCGCGGTGGCAAAGCGGGAAATGCGGGCCGTAGAAGGAAAAGGGAAATTTTTCCCTTTTGGTCAAAAAGGCCTAAGGTGAAATTTCAAGCACGGCCCCGTGGCCAATCTCAAGTGGACGTGTGTCCATAAAAAGGTCAGAGGGAAGTGTGGGCTGTAGAAGAAAATGGGGAATTTTTCCCTTTTTGGAAAAAAGAGTTAAGACAAAGAATTAAGCCACGGGCCCACGAATGAGCCACAGGGAGACATGTGGTGGGCAGAGTGGGTCAACATCCCGATGGAAGAAAAAGGGAAAAGATTTCCTTGGCTGAAAAAGGGAGTTAAAATGAGAATAGAGCCTGCGGATTTTAGCGATAGAGAAAGTGACATGTGGTAAGGGAGAAATGACAGGTGCATGCCCACGGAAGGAAAATTAAAAATTTTCCCTTGGCGAAAAAAGGAGTAGAAACATGAAACAAGCTCATGGAATTATAGTGATAGGGAGCATGACACATGGCAAGGACAAAGGCAGAGGTGTGGGCCCGTGGGAAAAAAAGGGGAAATTTTTCTAATTTTCCCAAAAGGTCAAAATGTGCATAATTAAAGCATGATCCCAATGCGACCCACCATGTGCCACATGTCATCATCAAAACTCAAGGGCAGAGGGGTGGAGAAAAAGTCAAAATTTTCCTTTTTCCAAAAAATGTTGAAAGGTAAAAAATGATCCCTTTTTCATTCCCAAATATAGTTTGACACATGGAGGGCTTAGATTGAAGGAAAATAACGAGATCAAGGGCAACTGTACACTTTCATTTTTGCCAACATTTTTCTCCAAGAAGCTTGGAGATGCGAATTTTACATCTTTTTCATCTAATTTTTGGTGAATTTAGGTTGTTTTTTCCTTCTAGGATATTGGAATCTATTTCATGACTCAATCTGCAAATTTGAGGTGTTTTTCGAGATAAATTTTACTCAGCCCGTCTGCAAAACGTGAAATATCAAATTATAAAGTTGCATAACCAAATTGGAAAAGGATAAGATGAAATGATGAGAGGATGAGGGGCCTACATGCCTTGAGGATGAAAAATGTGCCTCCACAAAGGATAATGATCTGAATATTTGTAATGATTCAGTCTTTTTAAACACTTGGCAACTCTCGTTGCAAATTTGTTAAATGTCATTTTCAGTGAATCATGAGAAATGGTTGTAACAAACTTGATCCCTTGGCATATGCTTTTCTTGGAAAAGAAGCCTCCAATGTGGCAAGATATATATAATGCATTTTTGAGAAATGTAAAAAGCGCCGGAAGTTGAAAATCATGAGAAAATTTTGAGAGAAAGCTCATTTTCTGAGAAACCCACCAAAGAACCAGGTTAATTTCTTCTGTGTTTGATCTTCATGTATGTGATTTGGTTACAAGTATATAGCCATCACATAGCTCTAAGATTTTTTATGAAACTCTCCCCTACTGATGAATCTAACAATATTTTGAGTTAATCTGTGTTTTTAAGGTAATATGATGTCTCATTATCATTTTTAAATGCCTGCAAATAGTTTTCATAGTTCTTGTTGCAGATTGCATTGAAAGTATCTAGAAATCACATAGAATCTCCATTTATTGTTGATAGTTTAGTGGAATTTGCAATCTCATATTCAAAAGAGCCTTCATCTAATAAAGAGATAAACAAATTTAAAATCATTTTACCTTCCTTAACTGCAGAGGTTGCTTGTAAGCCTTTGGGGGTACCTTAGGTGTGATTTGATAAAGGATTTTTGTGTTTAATTGGGTTCTTTACTTCAAGCTTCTGTGGTGAGTTCTAAAATATTGTGTGAAGAGTGCAACCCGGGCTTCCATTTATGCATCTTCTAGTTGAAAGAACATCTTGATTATTTGAAGCATTTATTTGATAGTTGTTCAAGTATTGTAGAGGTTTTCAAAAATTTGATATATCCAAGTTTGTCTTGTCAATGCCCCACCAAAAATTCATTCAAACAAACCAATTCTACCCATACTACCTTGGGATATGATAATATAATATATATGGGTTGATGGAGATGCCGACATGTGGCACACATCACCTTAGCTATATGTCCGGTTCACATGGGATATGATAATATAATATATATGGGTTGATGGAGATGCCGACATGTGACACACATCCCCTTATCTTATTATATCATTCATTTATGATTTATTATGCTTAGGGTCGGCCTCAGTATTGGCCATAGGTTATAATGGTATATAAAGGGGTTAGAAGGTTGTAGTTAATCATCATATTGAGTATCGAGTGTTATTGTATGGTTTGGAAGTTACCCCTCAAGTGGTATTGAGATTGCCCCTCAAATTGGAAAAGCTATTATATGAGAATATTGTCATAATTTATTTATGTTTTGGTGTTCTCTCATGTTATTCTACTTTGTATATGTTCCGATTTATACATCCATTGAGTAATATCCTTACAAGTGGTATCGTAACGCTGATCTAGGGAATTTATGGGATGAAACCCTAATGTTGGTGATTCATCTATATCTAGAGATCAAATTGTAAATTTTCATATTTGTTTTGTGGGGAGTGGAAACATATTTCAAGTGATCTTCCCTCCAAATTTCAGATTTTTTGGAGCTGGTTTGCCAAAGTTGTGTCCATTTTAGAGTGGAAACCCTAATTCTAAGGTTTCATCTATATCTTCTAAATAATGACGAATTAGGAAATATTTTTTTTTGGGTTGTTGGTAATATATTAAACGGTGATACCACTGAAATTTCAGAATTTTGGATCTATTTTGTCAGAGTTATTTCATTTTTATTGTTTTTCACTATTTTGCTCCATAGGCCGCAATTTGAGGAATTTTCCTAAATTTCTTACATTTTCGAAACCTCTCAAAAATTAAATTGGGGTTTGTGTTCTGTGATTTCTGATTTTTGGCTGATATTTAGCTGAAAGAGGTAAAAGTTTTGATCAAAAGGGTCTATTCCTAAAACCCTAGTTTTGTGGATCATGGGGATGATAACTTTTTTTGGAGATGGCAAGATTGATGCTAGAGAATGGTGGAACAAATTTAGGGATAAATTCTCTAAACCATCAGATATTTGGTTATTCAAGTTGTGGATTAGTGGCCCTGCACATATTTTATTTCATATCGGTGGTTGGATGATCGAGCTTAGTGACAAGTGTGCAATAATTTAAAGCACACTCATTATATGGCTTCTTCTTATGTTTCGGGGATGAAACATGTCAAAGAGGGAGGTAATGTTGTGTACCTTAGGATATGATAATATAATATATATGGGTTGATGGAGATGCCAACATGTGCAACACATCCCCTTAGTTATATGTATGAGTTCACATGGGATATGATAATATAATATATATGGGTTGATGGAGATGCCGACATGTGGCACACATCCCCTTATCTTATTATATCATTCATTTATGATTTATTATGCTTATGGTTGGCCTTAGTATTTTCCATAGGTTAGAATGGTATATAAAGGGGTTAGACGGTTGTAGTTAATCATCATATTGAGTATTGGAGTGTTATTGTATGGTTTGGAGGTTACCTCCTCGAAGTGGTATTGGAGGTTGCCCCCTCAAAGTGGAAAAGCTATTATATGATCATATTGTCATAATTTATCTATATTTTGGTGTTCTCTCATGTTATTCTGTTGTATATGTTCTTATTTATACAAGTAATATCTTGACAACAGAGGTTGCTTGTAAGCCTTTGGGGGTACCTTAAGTGTGATTTGATAAAGGATTTTTTTGTTTAATTGGGTTCTTTACTTTAAGATTTTATGGTGAGTTCTCAAATATTTTGTGAAGAGTGCAACCTGGGATTTCATTTATGCATCTTCTAGTTGAAAGAATATCCTGATTATTTGAAGCATTTTATCTGATAGTTGTTCAAGTATTGTAGAGGTTGTCAAAAATCTGATATATCCAAGTTTGTCTTGTCAATGCCCCACCAAAAAATTCATTCAAACAAACCAATCCTACCCATAGTACCTTGGGATATGATAAAATAATATATATGGGTTGATAGAGATGTCGACATGTGGCACACATCACCTTATCTTATTATATCATTCATTTATGATTTATTATGCTTAGGGTCACCTCAATGATTGGCCATAGGTTAGAATGGTATATAAAGGAGTTAGAAGGTTGTAGTTAATCATCATATTGAGTATTGGAGTGTTATTGTATGGTTTGGAGGTTACCCCCTCAAAGTGGCAAAGCTATTATATGAGCATATTGTCATCATTTATCTATATTTTGGTGTTCTCTCATGTTATTCTGTTGTATATGTTCTGATTTATACAAGTAATATCCTTACAACATAAGCTGCTTGTAAGCCTTTGGGGGTACCTTAGGCATGATTTGATAAAGGATTTTTGTGTTTAATTGGGTTCTTTACTTCAAGCTTCTGTGGTGAGTTCTCAAATATTATTTGTGAAGAGTGCAACCTAGGCTTCCATTTATGCATCTTCTAGTTGAAATAATATCCCGATTATTTGAAGCATTTTATCCGATAGTTGTTCAAGTATTGTATAGGTTTTCAAAATCTGATATATCCAAGTTTGTCTTATCAATGCCCCACCAAAAAATTCATTCAAACAAACCAATCCTACCCATACTACCCCTGTATTGCATTGTGTGTCAAAAAATGAATCAAACCCATCTACCAAAATGCACAAGGCAAATCAAGATTATACAATGTCTTTAGTAACCCTTGCCTTGCATTGAAAATATCTCCATAATCTGGGAGTGTTAACTTGTGAAAGTCAGATTTGGAGTGTTGATCATATTTTCCCAAGGCCTTTTCATACCATTTACATAAATTGAGGGGTTTCTTCGTCTCCTTCACCATTTAGGGGTTACAATATAGGTTCTCTTACCTTGGTTGAAAGGCAAAACCTAAAATAGTGAGGGTCATATCAAATCCTTTCAAAGTGCTATCCATCTCTCCAAAAATCTGAGTGCCAGCTAGATCACATCCCCGACTAAAAAATGACACACATTAAGATATATTTTCCTTCAAGCTTCATACCATATTTCGATGTTTCTCATACCGAGAAGGAGAAAAAAATTGGGTACCAACACCTTCTCAAGCGCGTTTTCAGAACATTATTTAGTATTTTAGTATTTTAAATCCCTGGTAATGCTTCTTGTGTGATTTATCTACAATTACAAATCTAAGTATCATCTTTTGATCAGATTTATAAGATTGGAATGAAGAGTAGAGTTCTGAGTTTGATATTCTCTTAGTTCAATATTATCCATGTGCATACATATTTGAGATATTTGAATGCATACCAAACCCTAGTAAAGTCCCTTACAAGTTCTGCATGTAAATACATTGTTGAAGCATCATTTTATAATCATATTTGTAAGGATTAAGTGAAGATATAAGTTCTACCTACATTTTTATCAGTTTCCAGTAGTTGTTGCACTTCATTAGCATTTGTGGTTGATAGATTCAAGAAGAAAGAAGGTCTGATCTGTAAATTTTGGCAATATTTTTAGTGTTGGTAGATATTTGACAGAGTATTTTAGTGCATTTGCACAACTAGGGTGAAAGTCCTTAGTGGTGACTCCATGTTGTTTTGATCTTGATAAAGTACCAGTGTCTTAACCTTTCTGTCATTTACTTTTGTGTTGCTAATCTCTGCAAAACTGGAAGGAAGAAGATCTCTCTTCCTTAAATACTCTGCTAAGAAGTTGTTTACAGATCCAAGAAACTCAGAGTTGGAAGGGAGAAGAGTTTGGAAAGCTGTTAAGGTCGACATCGTGCATAGATATATCCATAGGTGAGAGAGCAGCCTTTGGTAGAGGATTATCACTCTTCTTCAAGTGATTCTTATTCAAGAAATCCTCTCATAAACTTGTTTACCTAAGCTATTGAAGGTCCTTTTGCTGTACCTAGTAAGTTCCTTCTTTGGTCTGCACCTGTGTGTTTCAATCCTAATAAAATTTTACAAGAAAATCATCATTTAGAGAATACCAGTCTTGTGAATCACATTCTTGAGCCCCGAGGATCTTGCACTCCTCATCATCTTGTTTCACCTTCAAGATCACCTCCACAAAACAATATGGCTCAGCCTAGACCTCCATTTTTTGTTAACACCTTTGGTCATATAGACTTTATAGGAATGGATGGTTACCCATATGCTTTCCCACAAGATGTCGAAATAGATTGCCAAAATTCAAAGGTAACAATGCAATAACTAGTGATCGGCATCTCACAATTTTTGTTAACATGATGGAAGATTTTGAGATAGAGTTTGAAGATGTGTATATTAAGTTGTTCATTCATAAATTAGAAGAGGATGCTAGGATTGGTACAAGTTTCTACCTAATAATTCAATTGATTCTTTGACTGAAATGAAGAATGTAAATAGGTTACAATATGGTGACAAGACTGATCCTAGATTTCTCTTGTCTAATTTTGATAACATCAAGAAGAACCCCAATGAATCAATCCATGGCTTTAACACAAGGTTTAAAAAAACTTTGAGAAGGATTCTTGTTATTCTGAGGCCTTGTGATGAATCTTGTTTAATAAAATATATAGATGCATTTCATAAGAAGGTAGCCTACTACTTAAGAGACAAGAACCCTACCAATCTAAGACAAGCTTTCACCATGGCACTTCAAATTGAAAACAATATCAAAGCAATTGGGAAACCTCTCAAGAGAGATGGAGTGAACTTGATAAACCCTGAAAACCTCAAGCTAGTAAGGGTGATGATTTAGAGGAGGTTATGAAAACTTAAGGAGGGGCTTTCAAAGAAATCTCATACAAGTTGGCAAGAAATGAGAAAGGAATTGGGCAAACTTCACAAGGTCAAAGAGCACAAAATCATGATAGATTTACCAATCATCCTAGAGGTGATCAAAGGGTAGATGATAGAGGAAAAGGACCCATGGGGTCTACAAATAGACATCCTCAAGCACGTGAAGGGAGAGTGTTACCTAATCCCTTAACTGCTAGGGTTGTTCTTTGTTAAAGAAGTTGCTGATATTGATTGGTGTGATAGGTGTTTTCTACCCCATCCTCCATGTGAAGTGGACTAGAAAGAAGGTGAAGCTAATAATGATGATGGTACTGATGATGATATTTGCATGGTGGGTTGTTCTTCAAGCTCACAAGGAGGAGCAACATCTACTAAAGTAATAAGTGCTAGGACTGCTGCAACTTTTTGGGATTGCATCAAATGGGTACAAGTCTTTCTTCCCCCTCATACTCTTGAAGTTGATGTAGTGCAAGATTTTGAAATTCCTAACAATGAATTTGAATACTTAAGATATTTGATGATTAAGAAGTATGATGGTGGTATTCCTTCAAAGGAAGATAGAAAATTGTTGATGAATGTTGTTGTAGCTCAAGAGAAAGATTATAACACTAGAAGAAAAGTTGTTAAAGGAGTTGGGCCTCAAGCCAAACCTAAAACACCCTTACTCAAAAGAATTCACAAAGAAGACTAGAAGAGAAAAAATTACCAAAACCTCTATTGTCCCAAGCAAAAATTGTAGTCCTCCTCATGCCCAAGCTGCTAAGAATCCCTTGCCATAAAATGAATCTTCTTGTATCCCTTCCAATGCTGCTTTACCAAAGAGTGTTCCCTATGACATAGCCCAAGTATTGAGCCAAATCAAACTGAATGTTGCAATAATTGAGTCACTTAGAATTCTTGAGCATAATAAGAGAGCATTTGAGTACTTGTGGTTGAAAGAATAGAAGACTACTCCAGCAGAAATGTAAATGTTGTTGAAACTCCTCCTCAAATCATTGCTGACCTTGAAACACCACCAGTAGTAGAAGATCTTAGAGAGACACCTGAGGTATATTTGGGGACATCCTTGGTTGATTCCCAATTGAATGTTGATCCATTCTTCACAACTTTGATCATAAAGGATAGACTACTTCACAATTGTATGTTTGATTCCGGTGCATCATGTAATGTCATGCCTCTAGAAGTCATGAATGAGTTAGATATCAAAGTGACAACAACCTATGGAAAATGTACTGCCATGGACTCAAGAGAAGTGTTGGTTGTTGGTTGTGTTAAGGGTTTGGTAGTGCAGCTTGCATCTTATCCCAGAAGGAATTTAAAATTGGATGTCTGTAATTATTGATTGCCCTGCCAAATGGGGTATGTTATTATCAAGAAAGTGGGCTACAAGTGTTGAAGGGAGTGTCAAAATGGATATGTATTTTTCCACCATTCCCATTGAGGGCAGCCTTGTCAAGCTCTATGGAGAAAATAAAATGTTGCATCTAATTGACGACCTAAACAATGCTTCTTATAAAGTATTATTTGCTAATGTTTATGTTGATAATTTTATTGGTTTTGCTGATGAAAAAGAACACAAAATGGATTAGTAAAAGTTCCTTGAGTGAGTATGTTCTTCTTGGACCTTTCTATTTGATGGATATTTCTCCAAATTTGGAAATGGTGCTGGTGTAATTCTAACTTCTCCTAGCTTGGAAGAATTTGTTTTTTCCTTCAAGCTTAATTTTGAATGTACTAATAATATTGCTAAGTATGAAGCCTTGTTGTTGGGTCTAAGAATTGCATGGAAGTATGGTGTCAAGGACATCATTGAAAAGGGAGATTCAGAGCTAGTTGTCAAACAAATAAAGAAATTGTATGCTACAAAAAATCTGCGGATGAAGCAATATAAGCATGCAGTTTGGGATCTAATTGAGATTTTTGATTCCTTCAATATTGCGTACCATGAAAGGAGGTTGAATGCTGCTGCTAACAAGTTGGCAGTGATGGGGTCAAGATTTGGAGATTGCACCATTTCACCTTATTGTGAGTACAATGTTGAAGTGTTAACTAGGCCAGCTGTCCCTGACAACATCAAGCATTGACAAGTGTTTGATGATGATGCTCAAGTGCAAAGGTTCTTACAAAATCAAGGTGAGTTTGTAGATCAACATATTGATTGGGAACCAATGGTGTGTATGACTGAAGGAAGAGAGACTTTGTTTGGAAAAGATATTATCCAATTGAAAACTAACACCATTCCTAGAGGTCTTGTTTCTCTCAAGTCAAATTTTAACAATGTTGATTGCATCATCAATAGAAACATGTCTGCCTCAAGGGATGTGGAAGAGCATGACTTGGGAACAAAGGAAAAACCAAGAAAATTTTGGTTGGGTAGTAGTTTAAACAAGGAAGAAAAATAGTCCTACCTCCAATTGTTGAAACAATATCAAGACTGCCTTGCCTGGTCATATTCAGAGCTGAAAGCATATAGAGAAGACTTGTTTCAGCATGAGATCCCTCTTGAAACAAAAGCCAAACCATTCAGATAGAAGAAAAGGCCAATTAATCCACTCCTCTCCATGAAAATGAAAGATGAATTGAAGAAACTGAAGGAGGGAGGGATCATTCAGCCCATAAGGTATTCATCTTGGGTTGCAAAACCTTGTGCCGATCGAAAAGAAGAATGGAGATATCGGACTTTTGTAGACTTCAAAAATATGAATAGAGCTTCATTGAAAGAAAATTATCCTTTGCCAAACATGGAGAACATGCTGCAGCTTAGTCAATGGATCTAAATTGTTGTCCACCTTGGATGGTTTCTCTTGCTACAATCAAAGCTGTTGTCAAGGAGTCAAAAAGGTTTAAAACTCGCCTTTACCACTCCTTGGGAAACATATGTTTATGTGAGAATGTATTTTGGTCTCATGAATGATAGAGCTACCTTTCAAAGAGCAATGGATGTTACTTTTGCTGGTTATATAAATGACTTCATTGCAGTTTATCAGGATGATGTGACTATATTTTCAAAGAGCAGAAAAGATCACTTGCAACATTTGGAAAGTATGTTGATCGATGTAGAGAATTTGGAATCTCTCTCAATCCAAAGAAGTGTCACTTTTGGGTACAAAAGGCCAAGCTTCTTGTTTATATTGTTTCAAAGGCTGGTGTCATGATTGATCCTAAGAGAATATAAGCAATAAATAGGGTGCCAATTCCAAGAATGAAGAAGGTCATCCAATCTTTCTTTGGAAAATCAATTTCATTAGAAGGTTTGTGTCCAATTTTTTTGAATTCACTCTTCCTATCACATGCATGTTAAAGAAATATCAAGTTATCAAATGGGAGGAGGCTGCTATTTAGGATTTTGAAGGGATCAAGGAAGCACTTAAACATGCACCTGTCTTGGCAGCTCCAAATTACAAGAAGCCTTTCCAAATCTTCTCCTTTGCCTCTAAAAATACTATTGCATCTATTTTGCTCCAAAAGGATGAAGATGGGGCTGAGAGGCCTATTGCCTTCTTTAGCAAGGCTTTACAAGCTACTGAGTTGAAATATACAATCATGGAAAAACAAACATTTGCCTTGGTGAAAGCAACAAAGGTTTTCAGGCCTTATATTTTAAGTTTAAAAGTTGCTACTTATATTCCCCACACCATTGTAAAATATATCTTATCGTAGATGGAGATCTCAAGTAAAATATGTATATGGGTGAAAAAACTACAGGAGTTTCATATGGACATCCAAACCACAAAGTTGGTAAGAGGTTTGGGTCTTGCTAAGCTCATGGTTTAGAGGAACTTGCAGATCAGTGGAAGTGAATGAAGTAGAAGAAGAAAGGGCGATGTTTCGGGAAATCGGTATGTTCTCGAGTGGTACAAGGACATAATTTTTTACCTCAAACACCTTTATTTTCCTGGTCATTTAAATAAAAATCTGAAAATAGCCCTCATGCTAGCTTCTCAAAAATACATCATCACTAATTTTGGGCTGGCTTTGAAGAACCCCAAGGTGTTCTCCGAAATGTGTAATCGAATATGAATCTCCCAAAGTAATTTCTGATTTCCATGGGGAGTTTGTGGAGGACACTTTGTTAGAAGGGTTACAACACACAATTTTTTGAGAGCTAGTTATTGGTGGGTAGAGGCAATCCCCACCAAGAAAGCAACACACCAAGGTGATATGGAATTTTTGTTGAATAATATCATGTGTAGATTTGGTGTGCCACCAATATTATTGTTGCTAATAACGCCATGTGTTTTAGAGCTAAACCTCTAATGGCAATGTGAAAGGAGTATGGAACCAATCTGACTTATTCTTCAAACTATAATCCCTAAGGAAATGGACAAGATGAGTCCAATGAATAAGAATTTTTTGAAGATCATTAGAAGGACCTTGGAGTTGAACAAGAGAAAATGGGGTGAACAACTGAAATTTGTAGTTTGGGTTGATAGGATCACTGCCAAGAGAGCTACTAGTAAGAGCCCATTTGAGTTAGTGTATGGAACTCAAGCTCTGCTGCCCTTACATCTACAGTTATCTTCATTTCAATTTGTTCAATAGCTTGAGGATCAAGAGGTCAGTCCATATGAAGCAAGGATCAATCAGATTATGGAGCTAGATGAAGAGAGAAGAGCATCCCATCAGAGGCATATCAGATTTAGAGAGAAGTTGAAAATATTGTTTAACAAAAAGGTCACTCCTAGGGCCTTCAATATTGGAAATATGGTTTTGTTATGGGATAGCAGAAATGAAGATAAGGGAAACATGGAAAATTTGATGCATTATGGATGGGCCCTTACTCCATTGATATAAGAATTGGTGAGAATGCCTTTTTTCTCAAAGATTTAGATGGGGAATTGCTTGAACTACCTGTTAATGGTAGGCATTTGAAAATTTCTTGGATTAATCCCCAAATTTGAGGTATGCACCAACTTGTATAGTGTATAGTGTTTGGTTTTTCACTTTTTTTTTGGTGTTTTGTCGGTTTGTGGTTTGCCTTGCTATGTGGCAGCCATTTTTGTCAGGTTCTCGGCTAGTTTTTGGTGATTTTTGGCTCATGACTCCATTTTCCCAATGGATTATTTTTGCACTTGGTCTACTTTGTTCATGTGGCACTCACTTGGAGTTTCCATCCCCAAGAAGGAGCTAATGTTGGTGTCCATTTTGATCCTCTATGCTTTTACCCTAATTTTCCTTTCACTCTACACTTCTTGAAAAAATTTCTACAGTTTTAATGGGTGAAATGAAGTTGCTGCCTCTACTCCCATGCCTTAATTCAGTTGAAAAATCATTTTCCATGCCTCATTTGTGAAAAACACCCATGCATGCCTTGTTTGTGCCCTAATTTTTCCAAATTTGTAGGCTATGCCATGTTTTCCCTCTTACCTGATCGTGAAAAATCAATTTTTTCATTTCATGTATATACGCCTTTAAAAACCCTTTCCCATGGTAAAAACTTGCATAAAATCAACTTCCCTTGTTTTTTAAGAAAAGAATTCTTCACCCATGAAGAAAAAAACAATTTTAGAGGTCACTGGAAAACTCGTGTTTTTTTAAGGTCGTACGGGTGTCATTTGACCATCGAATTTAAGCTCAAAATTCTCCACATATGTGGCCGCTTCTGGTTGGACAAGGATTGACAAATTTCTCTGAAAAACTTAGTTATTTTTGGGCTTTGGGAAAAAATTCAAAATTCCCCCCGAAACTCCGCGGGAGGACGCGTGTCATGTTCTTATGCGAAGGTGGAGTGGGAAGCCAATGGGGAACTTAGGAATTTTTTGCCTTTTTGGTGAAGGGGGAAAAAGATGAGGAAAATCCTGCAGGTTTGAATTAGATCAGGAGGTGGACACATGGTGGCGTGGTGGAAAAGTAGGGAAGTATGGGCCGCAGAGAAAGGGAACTTTTTCCCTTTTGGTCAAAAAGGCCTAAGGTGAAATTTCGAAGCGTGGCCCCGTGGCTAATCTCAGGTGGACGCGTGTCCATAAAAAGGTTAGAGGGAAGTATAGGCCATGGAAGAAAATGGGGAATTTTTCCCTTGTTTGGAAAAAAGAGTTAAGACAAAGAATTAAGTTGTGGGCCTCTAAATGAGCCACAGGGAGACACGTGGCAGGTTGAGCGGGTCAGGCCCAAGAGAAGAAAAAGGGAAAATTTTCCTTTGGCTGAAAAAGGGAGTTAAAATGAGGATTCAACCCGCATATTTTAGCGATAGATAAAGTGACACGTGGCAAGGAGAAATCATAAGTGTGGGCCTGCAGAAGGAAAATTGAAAATTTTCCCTTGGCAAAAAAAGGGGTCAAAACATGAAATAAGCCCATGGAATTTCAGTGATAGGGAGCATGACACATGTCAAGGACAAAGGTAGAGGTGCGGGCCCGCAGGGAAAAAGGAGAAAATTTTCCAATTTTCCAAAAAGGTCAAAATGTGCATAATTGAAGCACGTTCCTAATGGGACCCACCATGTGCCACATGTCATCACCAAAACTCAAGGACGGAGGGGTGAAGAAAAAAGTGAAAATTTTCATTTTTTCCAAAAATGTGGAAAGGTAAAAATGATCCCCTTTTCATTCCCAATTGTAGTTTGACATGTGGAGGGCCCGAATTGAATGAAAAAAAGCAAATCAAGGGCAATTGTACACTTTCATTTTTGGCCACCATTTTTGCTCCAGGAAGCTTGGAGATGTAAATTTTGCATCTTTTTTCATCAAATTTTTGGTGAATTTAGGTGGTTTTTGTCTTCTAGGATCATTGGAATCTATTACATGACTCAATCTACAAATTTGAGGTGTTTTTGAGATAAATTTTACTCATGCCTATGTAAAACGTGAAATATCAAATTATAAAGTTACGAACCAAATTGGAAAAGGATAAGATGAAATGATGAGAGGATGAGGGGCCTGCATGCCTTGAGGATGAAAAACGTGCCTCCACAAAGGATAATGATCCGAATATTTGTAATGATTCAGTCTTTTTAAACACTTGGAAACTCTCGTTGTAAATTTGTTAAATGTCATTTTCAAGAATCATGAGAAATGGTTGAATAAACTTGATCCTCATATGCTTTTCTTGGAAAAGAAGGCTCCAATGTGGCAAGAGATCTATAATGCATTTTTGAGAAATGCAAAAAGTGTCAGGAAGTTGAAAATCACAAGAAAATTTTGAGAGAAAGCTCATTTTCTGAGAAACCCACCAAAGAACCAGGTTAATTTCTTTTGTGTTTGATCTTTATGTATGTGAGTTGGTTACAAGTGTATAGCCATCACACAACTCTGAGATTGTTCATGAAACTCTCCCCTTCTGATGAATCTAACAAACTTTTGAGTTAATCTGTGTTTTTCTGGGCAATATGATGTCTGTTATCATTTTGAAATGCTTGAAAATAGTTTTCATAGTTCTTGTTGCAATCTTGCATTGAAAGTATTTAGAAATCACACAGAATCTCCATTTCTTATTGATAGTTTAGTGGCATTTGCAATCTCATATTCAGAAGAGCCTTCATTTGATAAAGAGATAAACAAATTTAAAATCACTTTACCTTCCTTGACTGCAGAGGTTTCTTGTAAGCCTTTGGGGGTACCTTAGGCGTGATTTGATAAAGGATTTTTGTGTTTAATTGGGTTGTTTACTTCAATATTTTGTGGTGAGTTCACAAAGGTTGTGTGAAGAGTGCAACCTGGGCTTCCATTTATGCATCTTTTGGTTGAAATAATATCCTGATTATTTAAAGTATTTTATCTGATAGTTGTTCAAGTATTGTAGATCTTGTCAAAAATATGATATATCCAAGTTTGTCTTATCAATGCCCCACCAAAAAATTCATTCAAACAAACCAATCATGATAGATTTACCAATCATCCTAGAGGTGATCAAATGGAAAATGATAGAGGAAAAGGGACCATGGGGTTTGTAATTAGACATCCTCAAGCACGTGAAGGGAGAGTGTTACCGAATCCCTTAACTGCTAGGGTTGCTATTGTTGAAGAAGTTGTTGATATTGATTGGTGTGATAGGTGTTTTCTACCCCATCCTCTATGTGAAGTGGAATAGCATGAAGGTGAAGCTAATAATGATGATGGTACTGATGATGATACTTTCATGATGGTTTGTTCTTAAAGCTCACAAGGAGGAGCAACATCTACTAAAGTAATAAGTGTTAGGACCATTGTAACTTTTTGGGATTGCATCAAATGGGTACAAGTATTTCTTCCCCCATACTCTTGAAGTGGATGTAGTGCAAGCTTTTGAAATTCCTAACAATGACTTTGAATACTTAAGATCTTTGATGATTAAGAATTATGATGGTGGTATTCCTTTAAAGGAAGATAGACAATTGTTAATGAATGATGTTGTAGCTCAAGAGAGAGATTATAACACTAGAAGAAAAGTTGCTAAAGGATTTGGGCCTCAAGCCAAACCTAAAACACCCTTGCTCAAAAGAATTCCCAAAGAAGATATTAGAAGAGAAACACTTACCAAAAGCTCGCTTTCCCGAGAAAAATTGCAGTCCTCCTCATTCCCAAGCTACCAAGAATCCCTTGCCATAAAATGAATCTTCTTGTCTCCCTTATAATGTTGCTTTGCCAAAGAGTATTCCCTATGAAATAGACCAAGTATTGAGCCAAATCAAACTGAGTGTTCCAATCATTGAGTTGCTTAGAATTCCTAAGCATAAGAAGAGAGCATTTGAGTACTTGGGGTTGAAAGAAGAGAAGACTACTCCAGGTAGAAATGTAAATGTTGTTGAAACTCCTCCTCAAATCATTGCTGACCTTGAAACACCACTAGTAGTAGAAGATCTTGGAGAGACACTTGAGGTATATTTGGGGACATCCTTGGTTGATTCCCAATTGAATGTTGATCCATTCTTCACAACTTTGATCATAAAGGATAGGCTACTTCACAATTGTATGTTTGATTCCAGTGCATCATGTAATGTCATGCCTCTAGAAGTCATGAATGAGTTGGATATCAAAGTGACAATAGCCTATGGAAAATGTACTGCCATGGACTCAAGAGAAGTGTTGGTTGTTGGTTGTGTGAAGGGTTTGGTAGTGTAGCTTGCATCTTATCCTGGGAGGAATTTAAAATTGGATGTTGTAATTGTTGATTTCCCTGCCAAATAGGGTATGTTATTGTCAAGAAAGTGGGCTGCAAGTGTTGGAGGAAGTGTCCAAATGGATATGTCTTTTTCCACCATTCCCATTGAGGGAAACCTTGTCAAGCTCTATGGAGAAAAGAAAATGTCAGCATCTAATCGAGGACCTAAACAATGTTTCTTATGAAGTATTATTTGCTAATTTTGATAGAAAAGAACACAAAATGGATTATTCAAAGTTCCTTGAGCATGTATGTTCTCCTTGGACCTTCCTATTTGATGGAGCTTGCTCTAAATTTGGAAATTGTGCTTTGGTGTAATTCTGACTTCTCCCACTTGGAAGAATTTGTTTTTTCCTTCAAGATTAATTTTGAATGTACTAACAACATTGCTGAGTATGAAGCCTTGTTGTTGGGTCCGAGAATTGCATGGAAGTATGGTGTCAAGGACATCATTGCAAAGGGGGATTCAGAATTAGTTGTCAAACAAATAAGGAAACTCTATGCTACAAAAAATCTAAAGATGAAGCAAAGATAAACATGAAGTTTGGGGTCTAATTGAGATGTTTGATTCCTTCAATATTGTGCACCATGATAGAAGTTTGAATGTTGTTTCTGACAAGTTAGTAGTGACAAGGTCAAGAATTGGAGATTACACCATTTCACCTTATTGTGAGTACAATGTTGAAGTGTTAACTAGGCCATCTGTCCCTGACAACATCAAGCATTGACAAGTGTTTGATGATAATGCTCAAATGCAAAGTTTATTACAAAATCAAGATGAGTTTGTAGATCAACATATTGATTGGGAATAAAGGAAAAACCAAGAAAAGTTTCGTTGGGTGGTAGTTTAAACAAGGAACAAAAATAGTCCTACCTCCAATTGTTGAAACAATATAAAGACTGGCTTGCCTGCTCATATTCAGAACTAAAAGCATATAGAGAAGACTTGTTTCAGCATGAGATCGCTCTTGAAACAAAATCCAAACCATTAAAAAAGAAGCAAAGGCCAATTAATCCACTCCTCTCTATGAAAATGCAAGATGAATTGAAGAAACTGAAGGAGGGAGGTATCATTCGGCCCACAAGGTATTCATCTTGAGTTGCAAAGCTTGTGCCAGTCAGAAAGAAGAATGGAGATATCAGACTTTTTGTAGACTTCAGAAATTTGAATAGAGCTTCATTGAAAGACAATTATCCTTTTCCAAACATGGAGAACATGCTGCAGTTAGTGATTGGATCTGAATTGTTGTCCACCTTGGATGGTTTCTCTGGCTACAATCAAGTTGTTGTCAAGGAGTCAAAAAGATTTAAAACTACCTTTACCACTCCTTGGGGAACATATGTTTATGTGAGAATGTCTTTTGGTCTCATGAATTCTAGAGATACCTTCCAAAGAGCAATGGATGTTGATTTTGTTGGTTATATAAATGACTTCATTGCAGTTTATCGTGATGATATGACCGTATTTTCAAAGAGCAAAAAGATTACTTGCAGCATTTGGAATTTATGTTGATCGATGTAGAGAATTTGGAATCTCTCTCAATCCAAAGAAGTGTCACTTTTGGGTGCAAAAGGCCAGGCTTCTTGGTCATATTGTTTTGAAGGCTAGTGGCATGATTGATCCCGAGAGAATATAAGCAATAAACAAGGTGCCAATTCTAAGAACGAAGAAGGGCATCCAATCTTTCTTTGGAAAATCAATTTCATTAGAAGGCTTGTGTCCAATTTTATTGAACTCACTTTTCCTATCACATGCATGTTAAAGAAATATCAAGTTATCAAATGGGAGGAGGCTGCCATTGAGGCTTTTGAAGGGATCAAGGAAGCACTTAAACATGCACCTATCTTGGCAGCTCCGAATTACAAGAAGCCTTTCCAAATCTTCTCCTTTGCCTCTGAAAATACTATTGCATCTATTTTACTCCAAAAGGATGAAGATGGGGCTGAGAGGCCTATTGCATTCTTTAGCAAGGCTTTACAAGCTACTGAGTTGAAATATACAATCATGGAAAAAAAAACATTTGCCTTGGTGAAAGCAACAAAGGTTTTCGTGCCTTATATTTTAAGTTTAAAAGTTGTTGCTTATATTCCCCACACCATTGTAAAAGATATCTTATTAGATATGGAGATCTCAAGTAAAATATGTAGATGGGTGAAAAACTATAGGAGTATGACATGGACATCCAAACCACAAAGTTAGTAAGAGGTTTGGGTCTTGCTAAGCTCATGGTTGAGAGGAACTTGCAGATTGTGGAAGTGAATGAGGTAGAAGAAGAAAGGACAGATGTTTTTGGGAAATTGGTAAGTTCTCGAGTGGTACAAGGACATAATATTTTACGCGACGCCTTTGTTTTCCTAGTCATTTAAATAAAAATTAGAAAAGAGCCCTCATGTTGGCTTCTCAAAAATACATCATCACTAATTTTGGGCTGGCTTGGAAGAACCCCCTCAAGGTGTCTTTTTGAAATGTTTAATCAAGATGAAGCTCCAAAATTAATTGCTAATTTCCATGGGGAGTTTTTGGAGGACACTTTGCTAGAAGGGTTACAACACACAAATTTTTGAGAGCTGGTTATTAGTGACCTACTTTCTTCAAAGATGTAACCATGCTAATTAGAAAATGTGAAAGCTATTAGCATTTCTCTAGAATAATGAAAGCTTCAGTGCTCCCTTCCTTTACAACCCGTATCCATCGATCTCCTTTCAAACAAAGGGGGAATGGACTTCATTGGTGAGATTTTAGATCCTTCTAGTGTTCGCCATAAGTGGATTCTTGTAGCCACTGATTATTTTACAAAGTGGGTAGAGGCAATCCCCACCAAGAAAGTAACACACCAAGTTGTTATGGACTTCTTGTTGAATAATATCATATGTATATTTGGTGTGCCTGTCAATATTTTTACTGATAACACCATGTGTTTTAGAGCTAAACCTTTGATGGTAATGTGAAAAGAGTTTGGGCTGATAGGATCACCACCAAGAGAGCTACCGGTAAGATCCCATTTGAGTTAGTGTATGGAACTCAAGCTCTGCGGCCTTACATCTATAGTTATCTTCATTACAATTTGTTTAATAGCTTGAGGATGAAGAGGTCAATCCATATGAAGCAAGGATCAATCAGATTATGGAGCTAGATTAAGAAAGAAGAGCATCCAATCGAGGCATATCGATTTAGAGAGAATTTGAAAATATTGTTTGACAAAAAGGTCACTCCTAGGGCCTTCAATATTGGAAATTTGGTTTTGTTGTGGGATAACAGAATTGAAGATAAGGGAAAACATGGAAAGTCTGATGCATTATGGATGGGCCGTTACTCCATTGATATCGAATTGGTGAGAATACCTTATTTCTCAAAGATTTAGATGGGGAATTGCTTGAGCTACCTGTTAATGGTAGGAATCTAAAGCATTTCTTGGATTAATCCCCAAATTTGAGGTATGCACCAACTTGTATAGTGTATAGTGTTTGGTTTTTCACTCTATTTTTGGTGTTTTGTCGGTTTGTGGTTTGCCTTGCTGTGTGGCAGCCATTTTTGTTGGGTTCTTGGCTGGTTTTTGGTGATTTTTGCTCATGACTCCATTTTCCCAATGGATTATTTTGGCACTTGGTCTATGTTGTTCTTATGGCACTCACTAGGAGTGCCCATCCCCAAGCAGGAGCTGATGTTGGTGTCCATTTTGATCCTCTATGATTTTTCCCTAATTTTCCTTTCACTTTGCACTTCCTGAAATGTTTTCTACAGTTTTAATGGATGAAATGAAGTTTCGCCTCTACTCCCATGCCTTAATTCATTTGAAAAATTATTTTCCATGCCTTATTTGTGCCCTAATTTTTCCAAATATGCGGGCTATGCCATGTTTTCCTCTTTCTTGATCATGAAAATCAAATTTGTTAGTTTCATGCATATACGCCTTTAAAAACCCTCCCCATGGTCGAAACTTGCATAAAATCAACTTCCCCTTGTTTTTTGAGCAAAAAATCCTTCACCCATGAAGAAAAAATCAATTTTAGAGGTCACTAGCAAACTCTGTTTTTTGATAGTCATACGGGTGTCATTTGACCATCAAAATTAAGCTCAAAATTCTCCTCATACATGGCCACTTCTGGTTGGACAAGGATCGATGGGTTTCTTTGAAAAACTTAGTCATTTTTGGGCTTTGGGAAAAAATTCAAAATTCCCCCGCAACTCCGCGGGAGGACATGTGTCATGTTCTTATGCGAAGGCAGAGTGGGAAGCCAACGGGGAACTTAGGCATTTTTTGCCTTTTTGTGAAGGGGAAAAAGATGAGGAAAAGCCCACAGGTCCGAATTGGAGTAGGAGGTGGACACATGGCGGCGGTGGAAAAGCGGGGAAGTGCAGGCCGTGGAAGGAAAAGGGAACTTTTTCCCTTTTGGTCAAAAAGGCCTAAGGTGAAATTTTGAAGCGTGGCCCCGTGGCCAATCTTAGGTGGACACGTGTCCATAAAAAGGTCAGAGGGAAGTGCAGGCCATGGAAGAAAATGGGGAATTTTTCCCTTTTTTGGCAAAAAGAGTTAATACAAAGAATTAAGTTATGGGCCCTCAAACGAGCCACAGGGAGACAAGTGGCAGCAGAGCAGTTAGCGAACAAATCAAGAAAAAGGAAAATTTTTCCTTTGGCTTAAAAAGGGAGTTAAAATGAGAATTAAGCCCATAGATTTTAGTGATAAAGAAAGCGACACGTGGTAAGGGAGAAATCAGAGGCGCAGGCCCGTAGAAGGAAAATTGAAAATTTTCTCTTGGCGAAAAAGGGTCAAAACATGAAATAAGCCCGTGGAATTTCAGCGATAGGGAGCATGACACATGTCAAGGACAAAGGTTGAGGTGTGGGCCTACAGGGAAAAAGGGGAATTTTTTCCAATCTTCCAAAAAAGGTCAAAATGCGCAAAATTTTACACAATCCCAATGGGACCCACCATGTGCCACGTGTCATCACCAAAACTCAAGGGCGAGGGGCGGAGAAAAAGTCAAAATTTTCCTTTTTCCCAAAAATGTGGAAAGGTAAAAAATGATCCCCTTTTCATTCCCAATTGTAGTTTGACACGTGGAGGGCCCATATTGAAGGAAAAAGAGCAGATCAAGGGACACTGTACACTTTCATTTTTGGCCACCATTTTTGCTCCAGGAAGCTTGGAGATGCAAATTTTGCATCTTTTTTCATCTAATTTTTGGTGAATTCAGGTCGTTTTGGCCTTCTAGGATTATTGGAATCTATTTCATGACTCAATCTACAAATTTGAGGTGTTTTTGAGATAAATTTTACTCAAGCCCATCTAAAATGTCAAATATCAAATTATAAAGTTGTGGAACCAAATTGGAAAAGGATAAGATGAAATGATGAGAGGATGAGGGGCCCGCATGCCTTGAGAATGAAAAACAAGCCTCCACAAAGGATAATGATCTGAATATTTGTAATTATTCATTCTTTTTAAACACTTGGCAACTCTCGTTACAAATTTGTTAAATGTCATTTTCAATGAATCATGAGAAATGGTTGTAACAAACTTGATCCCTTGTCATATGCTTTGCTTGGAAAAGAAGGCTCCAATGTGGCAAGAGATCTATAATGCATTTTTGAGAAATGTAAAAGCATCGGGAAGTTGAAAATCACGAGAAAATTTTGAGAGAAAGCTCATTTTCTGAGAAACCCACCAAAGAACTAGGTTAATTTATTCTATGTTGGATCTTCATGTATGTGAGTTGGTTACAAGTGTATAGCCAACACATAGCTCTGTGATTGTTCATGAAACTCTCCCCTGTTGATGAATCTAACAAGATTTTGAGTTAATCTATGTTTTTCTAGGAAATATGATGTCTGTTATCATTTTTAAATTCCTTACAAATAGTTTTCATAGTTCTTGTTGCAATCTTGCATTGAAAGTATTTAGAAATCACATAGAATCTCCATTTCTTATTGATAGTTTAGTGGTATTTGTAATCTCATATTCAGAAGAGCCTTCATCAGATAAAAAGATAAACAAATTTAAAATCACTTTACCTTTCTTGACTGAATAGATTGCTTGTAAGCCTTTGGGGGTACCTTAGGCGTGATTTGATAAAGGATTTTTGTGTTTAATTGGGTTGTTTACTTCAATATTTTGTGGTGAGTTCACAAAGGTTGTGTGAAGAGTGCAACCTAGGATTCCATTTATGCATCTTCTAGTTGAAATAATATCCTGATTATTTGAAGCATTTTATTTGATAGTTGTTCAAGTATTGTAGATCTTGTCAAAAATATGATATATCCAAGTTTGTCTTGTCAATGCCCCACCAAAAATTCATTAAAACAAATCAATCCTACTCATACTGCTCCTACATTGCATTCTATGTCAACAAAAGAATCTAACCCATCTACAAAAATGCACAAGGAAAATCAAGATTATACAATGTCTTCAAGAACTCTTTCCTTCCATTGAAAATATCTCGATAATTTGGGAGTGACAACTTGTGAAAGTCAGATTTGGAGTGTTGATAATATTTTCCCAAGGCCTTTTCATACCATTTGCATAAATTGAGGGGTGTCTTCATCTCCTTCACCATTTGGGGGTTACAATATAGGTTCTCTTACCTTGGTTGAAATACACAACCTAAAATAGTGAGGGTCAGATCAAATCCTTTCAAAGTGCTATCCATCTCTCCAAAAATCTGAGTGCCAGCTAGATCACATCCCTCGCTACAAAACGACACACATCAAGATCTATCTACCTTCAATCTTCATACCATATTTCTGATGTTGCTCAGACTGAGAAGGAGAAAAAATTTGGGTACCAACAACACATCCTCAACCTCAACCTCAAAAGTCAACTTCATTCTCCAATGCATAACAAATATGTGGGTGAATAATATGACATATTTACTTACACACTTAAACCCATACCCCATAAGGACTGAAATTAAATTATGTAAGAAAAGTGGAATTACAACATTTAACTTGACTTGTAAAAATGCATAAAAAGTTATAAATCAACCCTTCAACCATAGGCAATGTTGGTATGTAAATTTAAGATGTATGGGATAAGTTTAACTTGTCCCACAACCCTCCAAAATCATCCTCCAAGGACAAATTCGAATTTCCAAGAAGGTGGAGTGTTTCACACTCAAAAGTTAACTTACACATCACTTACACACTTTAAAACATGGCCAAAAACTCTATTAATTACATTCTTATGACATCTTTTAATTAATTAACTAAACAATATGATTACTCACAATATTGACACCACATTAAGTAAATAATGAAAGGGGTAAGTGCACCACATAAAACACATGCAAAAATTATAAAAAAGGGACCAAATAAAATAAAAACATAAAATACCTTGGTCACATTTAAAGGTGATTCCCCCATGGGAAACCCCGACAAAAAGACAAACACACACAACAAAACTAGTTGCCATGGTGACCTTTTTGAATTCATCTAGAATTCTAATGTGGTTGGTCTCTAATCCCCCAATGTTTGTTGTGATATTTTTAACCTGAAAAATACAAATATCTCCTTCACCTCATGGCATTATTAGAACATCCAAAACAATGTAAATATAATTAAAAATCCAAAATCATCTAGATATATGAATCACAACAACATCAAAGTAATATACAATATAATTTATAGTTTTATCAACAACTATATCATCATTCAATAATTTTCCATTTCTAGGTCTACTCAAAATATCCAAATATCAAAAATCTAAACAACATCCATCATATAACCATGTCCAACAAAGATAACATCATCAACATATAAAATGTCGCTAATATTAATCATGCATCATAACTGAATCAAGTCAACAATAATCCATGATCTAACATTTAACAACATACTATAATAAGGTCCATAATTATGTCCATAATCTAATCAATAGTATCATGATTAGTATCAAACAGGTGTCAAAGGGAAGTGGGCACTACATCCCCCTCCCCTTAGACTCGAATTCCTCCTGGAAGTCACTGGAACAAATGTGGAAATTGAACTTGTAACAAAGTAGCATCCTCCCATGTAGCTGCAGTCTCATCATATCTATCCCACTACACCCAAACCTGATCAACCTCTTTTCCTTGAAGGCCCAAGATCCTACGATCTAGGATACGAATGGACTCCACCATCACTTGACCTAATCTTGCACCTACATTGATGTCTAATCTAACACATGAGAAGGATCTATAAAATATCTCCTAAGAACCGAAACATGAAACACATCATGTACACGAGACAAGCTAGGTGGCAATGCTAGATGGTAGGCCAAAGGGCTAATACGCTCTAAGATCTCAAAATGACCCACAAATCTAGGAGCTAACTTAGAACCTTTTCCATAATAGATAGGGCTCTTATGTGGCTTAACACAAATGAACACCTTCATGCCCACATCAAAACTATGGTAGGTCATATGCTGATCTACGTACTTCTTCTGCCTATCTCGTGCCTCCTACAGTCTCTGTCTAATTAAAATCACCTACTGCTCCATGTCCTACAACAAATCTGGTCTAAAAGAAACATTGTTATCTATCTTGTCCCAGCTAAGAGGTGTCTTGCACTCCCTAACATACAAATTCTGAAAATGAGCCATGCCTATAGAACTATGAAAACTATTACTGTAGGAAAACTCCACTAAGTATAGGTACTCCTCCCATCTAGACTGCTGATCCATCACATACATCCTGAGCATGTCCTCTAAAATCTGATTCACCTACTCAGCCTATCCATCTATCTCGGGGTGATATGTTGTGCTAAAATTAATCTTCGTCCCGAGGGCATGCTGCATGGTAGTCCAAAAATGGGAAGTGTACAAAGGATCACGGTCACTAATGATCTTCCATAGAATCTCATGTAACCTGACAATCTCATCCAAATATACCGTGCAAGCACGCTTCTAGCTATATACATTGTCTTCACCGAGAAACGTGAGCCACTTTTGTTAATTTATCAACCGTGACCATGATGGCGTCGTGGTGATATCTCAACATCGGTATCCCAACAATGAAGTCCATGGAAATGGTGTCCCATTTCCACTCCGGTATAACATGAGAGAAAAGAATGCCAATTGGATGCTGATGCTCAACCTTCAATTTTGAAACTCTAAACATCAGTGACATGAACTCGGGCCATGTATCTCTCAAGTCCTCTCCAATGATATAAATATCTCAAGGTGGTGTGCATCTTCTTCATCCCGGGATGGGATGAATAGGGTGCACGATGTGCCTTGCCAAGATGTCCTGCCTCAAGCCTCCATCTCTGGGAACATAAATCCGACCTTTTTGCTTGAGAAGACCATCTGCCTCTAAGGAAAAACCATCAAACTTCCCCTCGAGGGGTCTCTGAGACTCGATATCTACTTGAACTGTAATGTAGAAGCTGTCAAGAGGAAGCTACTGAAGAATCTTGCTCCACAAATCTATGCTCACTGAGGTGTCCATAGCCACATGTCTCTGTCTTCTGAGAGTATCTTCCACCACATTTTCCTTCCCCTTCACATGCTCGATCTCCATATCATACTCACAAAGCAACTCCATCTAATGCCACTGACAAGCATTGAGATTGGGCTACATGAAGAGATGACGAAGACTCAAGTGATCTATCCTGAGTGTGAATCTCTGACCAAGAAGAAATTGTCTCCATCGAACCAAGGCATGCACAACTGTTGTATGCTCAAGATCATGAGTCAGATAATTGAGCTCATAATCCTTGAGTTTACAAGACTCAAAAGCCACTACTCTACCCTCCTGCATCAACACACCTCCAATCCCTACTAAAGAAGCATCTGTGCAAACAAAAACCCACCTCGTGGATCTCAAACCGTAAGAATAGGTGTTGTAGTGAGGCATTCCTTCTATGTATCAAGGCTTGCTCACACCTATCTAACCAAACAAAATTCTTCCCTTTCCTCTGTAGGGAAGTGATGGGTTATGTAATATGAGAGAAGTCCTGAAAAAATATTCGGTAGTAACTTACTAATCCCATGAAGCTACGTACCTCAATCACAGCAGTGGGTGCTGGTCAATCCATAATAGCTCTAATATTGGAAGGATCGATGGTGATACCTTCCCTAGAAATTATATGGCCCGAATACTACACCTCCGTCTGAAAGAATGGACACTTCTCCAAGTTCCCGAAAAGTTACTGCTCCCAAAGACACTGAAGAACTTGGCAAAGGTGCCCCTCATGCTCCTCATGCGTACGTGAGTAAATCAAAATTTCATCAAGGAAGATGAGCACGAAGAGATCTAAGAAGGTCCTAAATACCCCATTCATTGAACTCATAAACACTGCGAGGGCATTAGTCAAACTAAAATGCACCACTGAGAACTCATAGTGGCCATATCTCGTATGGAAGGTGGTATTATGAATGTTTTCCTCTGAAATCCTCAGCTGATGGTAGATTGACTTAAGATCAATCTTAGAGAAAATTGTGGCTCCCTTCATCTGATCAAACAAATCATCAATGCGTGGAAGGGGATAATGATTCTTAATCATTACCTTATTTAGCTAACGGTAATCAATACACAACCGCAAGGATCCATCCTTTTTCTTCACAAAATCACCAAAGCACCCCAAGGATACACTAGGATGGATAAGGCCTTTTCCAAAATGCCCTCAAGTCAGTAACTTGAGCTCACGAGCTCTAGTGTCGGTTCTTATGAGATAGGCTCGATCCCAAACTAGGTCTATATGAAAATCAATCTCACGTAGGGGTGGTAACCTCGGTAGCTCCCCTGGAAAGACATCTCAAACTCTCTCAAAATGGGGTGATCATCTAGTGATGGTCCACTAGACCCATCCTTTGATCTGTCACTGACTGTAATAGCATACATCTGACAACCCTATCACACACACCGCTTAAGCTACATAGCAGAGATGGTGTGAATATAAATGGGTCTCCTGACCCCTAAAATCACTGACTCAACTCCCAAATCATCTGCACAAGATATAATCTTGTGGTAATAATCCACTCTAGCCTTGTGTGTAGACAACCAATCCATACCCAAGATGACTCCATATGATCCCAAAGGAAGGATACAAAGATCCAAGGTAGTGGTGAAAGGTCCCAAATCCACCACACACTCCTTAACTAAGGAGTCTACAGAGATCTTGGCTCCAAAAGCCATCTCAACATCCCAACTATGACACTACCTAATCGCCACCACCAAGCGTCACTTTACTAAAGAAGGTGTAATGAAAAAATCTGAAGAACCAAAATTAAACAAAATGGAGGTAGGAATACCACTAATGCTACCTGTGGTCTCAATAATTGTACTTTGATGCTCGCCTAGTGGTTCTCGAATGTTGCATACATCCTATGGTTGTGCCCCATATCACCAATAGTAGGCTCTAAGATCTGTGTCTTACCCTTGTTGTTAGGGTTTTATGGGCAGTCTCTCTAAAAATGTCTAGTAACACCACAACCAAAACAACTACTTGATCCTCTCCCCTGTGTAGCAGTCCAGTTGGTACTCTAGAGGTATGTGGTGTGGATCTTGATGATCTGGCTGCAGTCTATTGAGGTCTCTACTGGCAAGCTCCTACTGAGTGAGCTCTCTGGGCACCCTGTGTCCTGATGGGACCCCTAGGAGGAGGCCCCATACTCCATCCTCTCTGTGCATCAAACCTCTATGGAGGTCTATAAGGTGGGTGGGACTGCTACTGCTATTGGGGTCTAAAAGATGACTGTGTTGAACCCTTTCCACCACAAGGAAAAGGTACTGACCCCTTCAATTTGTTGTCCTGAATCTGCTGTATGTGGCTTTATACTCAGTCTCTAGCCTGTTGAGTCTTTCCCTGAGTCTCCTCTGGCCTCAGCTAATTTTTGTGGGTAATGGATCCACACTGTACCTCTAATGTCTAGATTCAGCCCCGATGAACCTATGGATCCACACCTGCTCATCCTGCATGTAATCAACATACTGGAGTAGATCCAGAAATCTACTCTCATACTCAGCCACTGTAAGAGATGCCTATCAAAGGTCATGGAACTCATCTATTTGCTGTTGTATGAACCTCTCGTGACAAATATCTACTCCGAAAACACTCCTCAAAGAGCTCCTAGGTAATTATTATCGAATCAACATGGAGCTTCTGCTCCTCTATCCTCCACTAGACACCAGCTCCATCCCTCAGTAGATGGATCACAACACAAGCTTTCATGTTGCTAGAACAAGGACAGAGCTTGAAGCATCCGCTCAAGCTCACCAACCAGGCCTCTACCTAAAATCCACCTATGTCACCAAAATAATGTGATGGTTGAAGCTTCAGGATCTCCCTGATGTGATCTACAACTATGGTCTGACGGCCTCTAGGCCTCTCTAGCATGCTCATCCCTAAGCCTAGGACTCGAGACCTCTCTCTATGTCCTGAAACTCGGTCACCCTGTCCCCTCTATGGTGACTCTTCCCTAGCTGACTCTACATGGGAGTTATCTCCTCTATGCTCCTCGCTAGGTCGAGGAGATAATTGACCCTCAATGGAAGGGGATCTATCATGTCTAGATACATGTCCTCCTACTGATCCTCCGTGTAGAGTGGCATTAATATCCTGAAGAATCTACAAAATATAGGGTAAGATGGCTGCTATAGCATGATCTGGTGGTGATAAGTCTAGTTCTATGTGAAAATCCCCCTCGTCTTGTCTGCATCTCATGCATGGACCAAGGCGAGAGTTAGTTCATCTTTCTAAGTTTTATTTAGTTTCCATATTTACTAAAATATGTAATTTCTAAACTAAGTTGTTTTCTAGATTTAAAAGTGTGATAGGTTTAAGTTTCATGTCTCAAGTTTTCTAGTGTGCCTAATGGCCCAAGATTTTGAACCACTGCTCTGATACCAAGTGTAATGCCCACTAAAAACAACCCACTTGAGACCCAAGAAACAACCTAGGATTAGTTAGGAAAAATTATGGAATAATTTTTATTTGTTTAAAAGAGTCTACAACCAAGTTACAAGGTAACAACTATCACTAACAAGTTCCAGAACCATTCAAATCCACTAGAACATACTTTTATTTTATTGACAATTATTAGAGGTCATAAGGTCTAAAATCTAGGGTTAGAAGGTTCAATTAGGTTCAAAGGGTAAATCATCACCATACCCACTCTCTAACAAGCTTAAAGTTTCAACTTGATTTTTATCACACTTAACAAATTTAGAAATTACCTAAATCATTCCCATTAGATAGGAAATTTCTTCACATTTATATTGATATAAATAAGTCCTCCTAACTCCTCATATTTCTCAAGTTATGGGCCGGTGGGCCTTGGGGTGAAAATTTTCCCAAGAGCGGGCCTGCGGGCCCAGGGGTGAAAATTTACCCAAAGGGCAGGTTGGCGGGCCGTGGGGAGAATTTTGGATCATTTCCCACATGGGGTACAATAATCACATTTCACCCATGCACCCATGGGTCCGCAAGTCCACAAGGGACACGTGGCGCTTCTCAAACCAACGTGGGGAGAGCGGGGTGGTGGGAGACGTTTGGGAAAGTTTTTACACGGGTGAAAAGCCAACATAGTGCCCACAATTCCGTAATCTGCAAGGGACACGTGGAATCACCTAAGACAGCACAGGGAAAGTGGGGTGGTGGGGAGAAAAATTTCTTAACACCTCGAAGGGCTAAGAGGACAACAAGGACCCATGCCTCCGCTGACACCTCACGATGCCACGTGGCAGCCTCGGATTGGCTGCAGGCTAGAGGGACGACAGGGAAAACATGGAAAATTTTCCCAAATTTTTCTGAAGCATAAAAAGGAAAAAGGACTCACTCCACCACTAATGCCTTGTGACACCACATGGCATCATCTGATTGGTTATGGGTCGACGTGGTAAAATTGGAATTTTTTCCCAAAATTTTCCTAGGAGCGCTAAGTAAAAGGAGATCCATCCCACCGCTGACACCTCATGGTGCCATGTGGTAGCCTATAGTTTGATGTGGGCCGGCGGGAGGTGGGGAAAATTTGGAAATTTTTACCAAAAATTTCCTAAGCTCTAAGGGAAAAATTCGGCCCACGGGCCCGCCAGGAAATTTTTCCCAATTTTTTTTTTTTTACGCCAAGTGAAGGAAAAACTTCAGAGGGCCATAACTTTTGATAGAGAGCTCAATTTTGGGAAAACAAGGACTTTATGGAAATATCTCGATGTCCTCTTTACACAAAGATCATTAATTTTTGATTTTGATAAATTTTAAGGGGTCAATTTTAAGAAAACGACTGCAGGATTTTACAAGATTTAACTGGTAAATTTTAACTTGTGAGATTTATTCAATTTGATCTTCTTCCTCTCTTAGCATGTCAATTAGACATGGGTACATGTTCTTAGATGGATTTAAGGAAGGATTCAAGATTCAATTTGTCTAATAGATTTGTAATTTGAACATTTTCATTTCTTGACAGCAAAACGACTGCAAAACGGTTTGAGCCTGATTTTGCCAAGTTTTGAAATATTTCCTCTAAGTGTTTTTGTCTAATTGAGTTCATTTAGGGCCTACTAATAATATTTAATCAATTAATTTATTATTTTATCATTGCAGGTTCGAATTGTGCTTTTTTTTGTTTTGATAATTGCTAGTTTGAAATTACAAAAACAAGGATCAAATTTTAATGGTTCTATTTGCCACTTTCTTCTTCCAAGTATTTAGAATACATTCCAATTCCAATATAACACATTATTTGATTTAATTCCATCCATTTGAAATCCAAAATGCAATTATGATTTCCAAATTTACACAATTCAGAGCCAAAGTTCTACATTTTCCTTCATATGCATTTACTTCATTCAAACAGAGATTTCAATACATTGAAATGATCAGATTCAATACAACAATGCAATTGAAAAAGGTAATGCAATCATTTCTTATTTTATTCCTTCTAAAACATATATTATATACAGAACAAAATAATACATTTTCTTCTCACATGTTTCACTTTACCACTTTTCAAACAGGGATTTCATAGTGAATGCTAAACACAGATTTCCAATGGAATAACAATATATGGACAAGACAAAACCACTTCCATTAATTTAAAATAACTCTTACAACTTCCTTTCCATTTTTTTTCAAAATGCAACATACAAAAACACATAACTTTCATTCACATTCTTTCCAAAACATAATATAGAGTATAACTCTTTTACATTTCAATATACAACTTACAATCAGTACAACATCTTCCCAATACAAACATTTACAAGTTCATCCACTTCAAGTGGGAAAGGTTACAATGATATTTCATTCCACAAGGGACTATCAAACTATCTTTTCTCAGCTCCAAAACAACAACATGCATTCTTCACATTCTTCCAATTTGATCACACCAATAACAGGGGAAAGGCAACACTCTCCACCCAACCAAGACATTCAATGAAGAGGAGAATCCATCCTTCTTCATTGGCCCTCGAGCCCCAACCACAATGCAATAAAAGATGTGATCCAATCTCATGGCAACAATAGGCTTCCACAAACATACAAGCAACATTTTCACAAGAAACACAGTCCCAAACAGAATGTAGTTTATAACTACATTAAAACATGAAAAACAATACAAAGGCTTCATCAAGCAAGCCAAAGGAGCAAGAAGCTATGGGGGATGTTGCTTATGCCTCCCAAAAGGGAAATGGGTATCACCACCTGAGTTACAAACCGCCAAAAATAGTATATCAAAACCCTAACATTCCTTATGCCTCCCCCAAGTACCCCTTATTCCTCAAATTTCCTTATGCCTCCTAACCTCTTATGTCACCCCATAATGAGTAAATAAATGCAAGATATTTCTTTGTAAGATGGAACCCAAATCTCAATTCCCTCTACCCTTATACCTCCCTAAAAACACACTTGTGCCTCCTACAAAATAAACTCCATAGTCTTCTCCTACAACATTCCTAAGCAATCTACCCAACAACCCACAACTATACCAAAACATTCACACAAGAACATTTACATATATAAAAGAAGAGCATTTCAAGAGCCAAGCTCTTACCTCTCCATGATGGAGTTTGTTACAAGTTCCAAAATAGCCAAGCACAAGCATGCAACATTCTTCCAAAAACTTCTCCAAGCAAGAGCTCCCAAAACAATAAGAAAAATTCACCCAAAATGAAGTCTCCAAAAGTGAAGCAACCAAAAACAAGGCATGAAATTCAAATTTTAAAGAAGAGGAGAGAGAAGAGGAGGAGGTGGATCCATGTAGGATGCCACATCACACATCCTCAACCCCAACCCCAAAAGTCAACTTCATTCTCCAATGCATAATAAATATGTGGGTGAATAATATGACAGATTTACTTACACACTCAAACAAGCACATACCCCATAAGGACTGAAATTAAATTATGTAAGAAAAGTGTAATTACCACATTGAACTTGACTTGCAAAAATGCATAAAAAAGGTCTAAATCTAACCCTCCAACCATAGGCAAGGTTGGTATATAAATTTAAGAGGTATGGGACAAGTTTAACTTGTCCCACAAGCCTCCAAAATCAGCCTCCAAGGATAAATTCGAATTTCCAAGAAGGTGCAATGTTTCACACTCAAAATTTAACTTACACATCACTTACACACTTTAAAACATGGCCAACAACTCTATTAATTACATTCTTATGACATCTTTTAATTAATTAACTAAACAATATGATTACTCACAATATTATCACCACATTAAGTAAATAATGAAAGGATTAAGTACACCACATAAAACACATGCAAAAATTAAACAAAAGGAACCAAATAAAAGAAAAACATAAAATCCCTTGGTCACATTTAAAGGTGATTCCCCCCATGGGAAACCCTAACAAAAAAACAAACACACACAACAAAACTAGTTGCCATGGTGACCTTGTTGAATTCATCTAGAATTCCAATGTGGTTGGTCTCCAATCCCCTGATGTTTGTTGTGATATTTTTAACCTACAAAAATACAAATACCTCATTCAGCCTCGTGGCCATATCAGAACGTCCAAAATAATATAAATATAATTAAAAATCCAAAATCATCTAGATATATGAATCACAACAACATCGAGCAATCTACAATATCATTTATCGTTATATCAAAAACTATATCGTCATCTAATAATTTTCCATTTCTAGGTCTACTCACAATATCCAAATATCACAAATCTGAACAACATCCATCATATAAGCATGTCCAACAGTATAACATCATCAACATATTAAATGTCTCTAATAATCATCATGCATCATAACTGAATCAAGTCAACAATAATCCATGATCTAACATTTAGCAACATACAATAATAAGTTCCATAATTATGTCCATAATCTAATCAGCAAGATTGCGATTAGTATCAAACAGTGTCAAAGGGAAGTGGGCACTACATTAGGTATGCATCTCTATCTACTTTATGTTACTCGAGATTTCCACTCACCAACATAAAGTGTGGGAAAATGGAGTCACAAAATCATTCACTTTAGACATTTTACTTATCTTTGTTTCATACTAATATTTAGAAGGTTCTAGAGTAAAGAAAGTATAAATTAACCCCCATCATTTGGCCATCTTGTTTATTTTATTTTGTAATTTATGACCTATTACACCCATATGACCAACCATTTCCAGACATTCCACGTTATTTTATCCTCGATTGGGGCACCAAGATTTAATATTGAGGCACCCATGGGCGCCCTAGTCCCATATTGGGGCACCTTGATCCTCAGTAGCACTTTTCTGCCACTTTTTAGGCATCTTCTAGCTATTTTTCATCTTTATCTTTCTTTTGGTCAGCCTTTTTAGGGTTAATTACAAAATTAGATCAAGAGAACCATATAAATATAAAGATATGACACCATAATGAGGGACCTAACACCATACAATACTATCACTCCATCTAGAGATGTATCCATCTATCGTTGACATCCACATAGCTCCATCATCAAGGCATAAGCTAGAAATCTACATCACACTTCATAGGGGAGGGATTATATTATATTTCATGTACACATTCTACTACATTGTCTACATTTAGGTATTTATCGTTACTTCGCAAAGTGTGGATCACACAAAAGCACCTAGGGCACGGCACGGCATGCACATACACATTAGAACTACATTCAATTTCAAAATGTAGTGAAACACTTAATTAGTAATCCTAATGTTGTGGAAGCCGAGGTCACCCAACCCATTAATTCTACATCTTTATTTTTTAGTGTTTTGATACTTCCTTTTAGACTTTTACAAGTTATTTCTTCCTCTTTGAATATTTGGAGAAATCGGTGCAGTAAAAAAAATTAATACGACATGAAGTTAGATTTTTAGATCACCTTCCGAACCTATGAGCATCAAACATTTTTTTCCATACCATGGCACCCATATTCCCTACCAAAGTTCCCGTGGGAGCCCCAATCATCTTCTAAGAGCCCCACTCTAGGCACGCCATCCAAATTTTTCCTTTTTAGCACCCTTGAAAATTGCTCCTCTTTTATATTTTATGTACATTAGTGCAACACACTCGATAGTTATCGCTTATCACCGAGTTCTTTCCTTATCCCTTCTTACACATTAGGTTTTTAATTTCATTAGTTTATTTACTTATCTCATTTACATATTGTCTTAGTACACTTATTTGGTACATTTATATGTCCTCCTAGATTATATTAACTATACTTTACTACATTAGTTTAGTCAATTTTAGTTAATCAATAGGTATGGTAAGGGACCCAATAGTAATAAGAAGGATGACATGTACAAAATAACTAGAACTGGAAATGTTATTTAAGAAGTTAGAAATTTGATAGATAGTAAGAGTGCCACAAAGCATGTATTGGAAAGGGATGAGGGATGACTATGGTATTGTTGACTCTGTGAGTACCAATAGAAGTATTAATATGTAGCTAATCAAAATAAAATGTAGTATGGTAATCATGATCCAAGAATGCAATAACCGGTGGTGGCATGTCACCAATAACAATGAGGAAATCAAGATGACCTATCGAGGGAGGAGGCATAACATGATATGTATTATTAGCCAATGAATCATTAGTTGGCTTGTCATGTTTTGGTAATGATTCATTAAAGATATTAATCACTTGATTATCATTGACCAGCTTTAGGAGTAGAGGCTTTGGAAGCTTGATTGCATTGTTATCGATAAGCTATTGAATGGTATCTTAGTTTTAAAAAATGATCAGTAGAGTTTCCATTGCTTTGGTGATGATAACAATGTGTATTTTCATCGTAATTACAACCACATGGGTGAGAAGGATCTAGATTTAGCAAGTGAGGGAGAGTAATCTGATTGCTTTCAAGAAGTTTTGGTAATAACAATCAAGGTGCCCAAGGAAACTTAGTAAAGTTATGACTTTTGGGTTGCAATGGACCTTGGTGGGTGGAGAAAAAACTTTCACAAAGGGCTTTAACATCAATATTCTTAGGATATTGTTTGAATGTAATTTTTATTGAAACTTGCTAGAAGCAAAAGTAGATGAATTGTCATAATACTTGAGTTTTTCCATAGATAGAAATTTCTTCTAACATAATTCAAGGGTGTGGCACAATTGATAAAAGGAAGGATAATTCTTGAAAATTAATCTCTTTTAGAGAGGAGGTAAAATAATTTTAATGAATAGATATTTCAATCCTAAATCATCGAGGACATTGGTTCATTTTAGCAAGGTTGTTCTTATAGTGCAAGACATAGTTTGTAAGATGTTCATTGGATCATTGTTTTATTTTTTCTAGTTGTGCATAGGATATCTTAGTGTCGATATTGATAGAAAAATGAGAAAGGAATGCATCATCTAGATATGTAAAATAGGTAAACGAATAGATAGGTATATCATAGAACCAACACATAATATTGTCATTTAATATTTGAGGAAATAATTTAGCCAACAGTGTAAGGTCATCAAAATAATCGAGACATGCAACATGAAAGGATCAAAGGTTCTCCTGAGGGTCACCATGGCCATTGAAGGTGGGAATCTTAGGTGCAATAAAGTTAGGAGGTAGTGGATAAGAGGAGATGGTGGGTGCGAAATGGCTATGAAGGAGAAGTGATGAATCTAGAGATGGAGAAAAGGATGAAGATGTTATTTTTAATTAATGAATTTGGGTTTTTAAGTCATGGTATAATGAGGCTAGGTCATGAATTCTTGAAGAGAAGTTAGGTTGTGTATGGGAAGTATTAGGATGGTGAAGATTAGTGTTGGTTGTAGCAATAGAAATAGGAATGGTGGAAGGTGGCGTAGATGTCATGATGGCAAAGAAGGAACCCACAAGAGGAAGATTGGTAAATTCTCTAGATCTTTTTGTAGTGAGTTATTAAGGAAATGCATAATATTCATGGGGTGGTCACATAAAGAAAAATGGAAGTTAGTGATCTTTTCAAGCTGCTCTTAATCAACATTAGTGTCCCCATTATATGAGTTTTCACCGTCGGAAGTAGCATCAATGTTTTCAAGAGCAATATTTATTGATTTAATCAGAGATTATAAAATTCATCCATGGATTTATAAATTTTTGAGTAGATAGAGGAATCTCAAAGTGCCTAAAATGACCGAAACAACCACTATAGGTAATGGGCATAAAAATAAGGCCTTGAAGCAAGGTAGAGTTTGACTGTATGGGTTCACAAAATGGTTTAATATAAATTATAATTACACCTTTATTTTAGAGTAACTACTACAATGTATGATTTTTTAATTAATTAAGTATAGTAAGATGCAAGAAAATAAGAATTTAATGATGTGACTCCAAGTGCTAGTGACTAAATTGGGCACTTGTGTCCACTTAGACACTCGTGTTCTAATATTTTCTTGACCGGAAGAGCTCTGTTGTTGATCTTTTTTTGTTTCTTTGGTTTCACTACAATTTCTTTATTCATACATGTAACCTATAAAAAAATGTCTATCTACACATTTCTACAAAGCATATCAAATTTAATAAAAAATCGAATGTGAAGTTGAACTGATCTTAGTGGTCACTCGAAGAGTTATCTTATGAATGAGAGGTGCACTACATTTGAGACATGTATTTATTTGTGCTTGTGTGTGTAATGGTGTCCTAGGTTTCCTTTTTGCAAGTTGCACGATGATATCGGGATATGTATAGATTGTGTCGAGTATGCAAAATGTGTATAATGGAATAGAATGAATTCCTCCTATGTTGTGTATGTAGATCAATATATCCCTTGTACCTTGTATGAATGTGATAGATGTTTTTGTTTATTAGAGATATTGTGTGTTTTTACAAGATTACGTGATGATAGATAATGCTTATTGTGTTTGGCCACTTATTTAAGAGAAGTAACTAAGTGTATATATATATATATATATATATATGATTCCCTTGTTTGAATTTCATAATTAACAACTAAAAGGACAACCCAAAGTGTTGAAATATGCCCAAGAGGAAAATGTAATGAAATTACTTGTATAATTCAGACCATGAGTAGAAATATAACACCAAATAACACAATATTACAGAATAATGATCTCAATATGCAATTAGAATAGCTTCTCCACTTTGAGGGGGCAACCTCCAAACCATACGATAAGACTCAAATGCTCCAATGATGATGAACTACTACCTACAATCCCCTATATATACTATTCATATGTTATGGCCATCACCAAGGCTGACCTACTAAGCATGAGAAAGTATAAATGATATAATAAAATGATATGGTAAGCCACAAGTCGGCTACTCATATCCTAATACAAGAAATAGGTTAAGGGCGTAGCATGCCCTTCCCTTTTAAAGAAAAATTGTCCCGAATGTTGAGAAGCTTTGGGTGCTACTGCAGGAATGTCATATCTTCCCATGTTGCATCTTCATTGTCCATATTCTTCCACTTGATCAGGTACTCAGTAATAACCCGTGTCCTCAATATTTTAGTGCATGTTTGAAGGATGCATTCAGGTTCCAAGATGACTCTCCCCTCCTCATCGAGCTCAAGTAACACTATTTGGGCTGATACTCTTTGTCTAATTACTTTCTTCAGAAAGAAACATGAAAGACTGGATGTATTTTGGTTGATTGTGGAAGTTCTAATTTGTATGCTATAGTACCAATCTTCTGCAATACTTGATAGGGGCCATAATACTTTGGTGAAATTTTTTTATCCTTTTGTTGTTGTTTTAAAGAAATTTGCTTATATGGTTATAACCACAAAAAAACCCAATCACCGACTTTAAAATGCCTTTCCATGTGATGTTGATCAACCTATTACTTCATGTGGTTTTGTGCCATGACCAAGTTCTCCTTGAGACTAGAGAGGACCTCTTGTTGATACTAAATGTGTTCTTCTACTGCTCTAACCCACGGTTGTCCTCTCAATGATGATGTGATGGATGGTCAATGGTACCCATAGAGTTCCAAAAAGGAGACATTTTAGATGAAGTATGGAAGGAAGTGTTATACCACCATTCTGTAAGTGGCAACCATTGGACCCATCTTTCTTGTTTATCTGATGTAAAGCAATAGAGATATCCCTCCAAACACTTATTTACAACTTCAGTTCACCCATCATACTGGGATGATAAGAAGAGCTATGAGGTAACTGAGTACCCAAACATGAGAATAAATCAATCTAAAAATTACTAGTAAATATAGGGTCTCAATCACTTACTATAATCTTTTGTGTCCCATGAATCTTATGAAATGTGTCCATCAAGGTCATTTGCCTACCGTGTTTGCAGCAAATGGGCGTGCTAGGGCATAAAAATGAGCATATTTGGTGAGTCTATCCACCAAAACCATGATGAAATTTTTTCCTTCAGATTTAGAAAATCTTGTGATAAAGTCCATGAAAACCTCTTCCCACCGCCGGCTAGAATAGATAGAGGTTGTAGAAGACTTGGGGATCGAACTGTTTCACCCTTATTTTTCCGACAAACCATGCATTCTTCCAAAAAATTTGAACATCCCCTTTGAGCCCTTCCTTAATAAATCTTGTTTGACTCGATGATAATTCTTCAAGAATATAGAGTGACCCCTACTTGGAGAAGAGTGGAGCTCGGATAGAATCCTATTTTTAAGAGTAGAGTTCTTACATAGGTATAATATATCTTTATGCCATAAAAAATCCCCTTTCAATACAAATTTTTCAGACATGCTTGGATCATTCTAGAGATGATGAATGAGGTTTTGTGTGGTTGGGTAATTTCTCCATTCATACCTTGCCTCATCTATCCAATCTTCCTATAATATGGATATGGCACATAACAAGGCTGTAGTTGATTCATCTTTCCACGACAGAGCATCCGTAACTACATTCTCCTTCCCTTTCTTATAGATAATCTCAAAATCATATCCCAACATCTTGGAGACCCATTTTGTTGTTCTTTAGATGATAAACACTGCTCCAAGAAGTATTTTAGACCATAATGATTTGTCTTCACTTTAAAGTGTCTTCCTATGAGATATGGTCTCCATTGCTTTACTGCATGAAGTATGACTAGCATTTCCTTCTCATAAGTTGGCTTGGAAATATTATTACCTTTGAATTGATGGATCAAAAAGGAAATAGGATGGATTTCTTACATGATAACTGCGCCCCATACCCACCCCTCGCCGCATCACATTCAACAATGAATGTTTTGGAAAAATCTAGAGTAGCCAAGACTGGAGTGGTGCCACATGGCCTCCTTTAGTTTCTCAAATGCGTTAGTTGCATCCTCATTGCAATGGAAGGATTGCTTCTTTAATAAAGTTGTGAGAGGTGAAACTATGATTCCATAGTGCCTTACGAATCTTCGATAATAACTCGTAAGCCCCAAAATCCTTGTATATTCTTTAGGGTTTTCGAACCTTCCACTCCATCATGGCTTTGATCTTATTAGGATCCACTTTAACCCCTTCATGAGAGACAATGTGACCCAAAAATTCAACCTCCTTGAGTCCAAAAGAACACTTAGAGGGTTTTGCATAAAGTTGATGTTGCTTAAGGGTTTCCAAAACCTTATTTACATGATGCAAATGTTCCTCCCATGTTTTGTTATAAATTAATATATCATCAAAAAACACTAAGACAAACTTCCACAGGAATGACTTAAAAATAGAATTCATCAAACTTTGAAATGTAGAAGGTGAATTTGTGAGTCCAAAAGGCATTACCAGGAATTCATAATGGCTTTCATGTGTCCGAAAGGTGGTTTTATGAACATCCTCATCCTTGATTCTGATTTGGTGGTATCCCGAACGAAGATCAAGCTTTGTAAAATAAAAACACCATGCAACTCATCAAGCAAATCATCAATTACAGGAATAGGAAACTTATCTTTGATTGTGTACTTATTAAGTTCCCTATAATCAGGACACATGCACCACATGTCATCTTTCTTCCGTACCATCACTACTAGAGAAGAATAAGCACTCTGACTATGACGAATGATTCCTGCTTCCAACATCTCTTGTATAATCTTCTCGATTTCACTCTTTTACACATATGGGTACCTATAAGGTTTGATGTTTGGTGATTGAATTCTGGTAATTACTAAATAGCATGATCATAATCTCTCTTTGAGGTAATCCCTTTGGTATATTTTCAAATACAACAGAGTGTGATTCCAATAGTGCTTACATATCTAATGGTATAATGTCGTTAGAATGATGAGCCTCCAATGAAAAGAGTTTTGCCAAAATCCCTCTATACCCTTTTTTATAATTTTGTGCATCCGATGAGAACTTACTATTTGTGGAGACTTTTCTCTTAAGCCTCTTAGCTCAAAAGTCCTTCCTTCGAGTGAAATCACATAAACAAGTCTTGAAGTTCATCTCAATAGTTCCCAAAGTTTTAAGCCATTGAACCCCTAACACAATGTCTACTCCTCCTATCGAAATGACATACATGGGACTATTTAGTATGTAATCTCCCATGGCAAGCTTAATGCTATGGCATTTTCCGAACAAGTAATAGTACCTCCATCAGCAATCATTACTTGACATTTAGGAGATGGATAAATGAAACAGTTTAGGCGCACTGCTAACTTATGATTTATAAAGTTGTGAGTACTTCTTGAATCAATCAACACTGTGACCCTCTATTTTTTTAGGAATCCAACCACTTTTAGGGTTTAGGGGTGCTTGATACCTAAAATTGCATGGCATGAGATCGTTGGATGAGGATCTCCTGACTCCTCCTCTAGCTCAACCAAGACCTCTGACTCTGAATTTTCATCATTCTCTTCATCTTCACTAGGCCCATCAATGTAGAACAACTTATTTTCAGTACATTTATGTCCAGTCCAAATTTATTGTCATAGTTAAAACATAACCCTTTTTCTCTTTTTTCTTCAATTTTTTGAGGTGTCAATCTAACTAGTCGAGGGAGTGTTGGGGCCAAAATGTTGCAATATTTGGTATAAGTGAAATGTTATCTCCTACTTGAAACAAATTTCTCCTCTACCCTTCTTTCCATAATCATCGAATCATAAACCTTATGAGGATTAAACATACACACCTCATGCTCAATGTGATCCTTAAGACCCCTAAGAAATAGGTCATTTATATTCTCTTCAATAATATTTTCCACCCATAGAGAAAGGTTTTGGAAGTGATGAATGTAATCCTTAACAAATCATGTCTGTCTCAACTTTGCTAATTGGCTGAAGTAATTATCTAACACACTAGAATTGTAGTGTAATTGCAACTCTTCAGTGAAGACAATCCATGTAACATTGAGACCACTCTTCTGCCTTTGAGCACATAACCATTAATACCAGACAAATTGGTCAGGTTCGAGATACAAAGCTGCCATGGTCACCTTTTTTCTTGATGGAATCTAATGTAGTTTAAATAAATTTTCCATTTGGTTGATCCAATTGAGTGGATCCTTTCCATCAAACATGTGCATCTCCACTTTTGGAAACATAGTACGGGCCTACAAAGTGCTCGTATTTGGATTGTGCAAACTCGAAGATCCACTCTGGCTCATCTATTTATTATGTTGACCTGAGGATCCACCTTGATTGACATAATTATGATTACCCATCATATGCGTACTGAATTTTTGCAGCAACTCCTCCAATCTTTGTCCAATATTTTCCACATCTTCTTTGTGGCCACTCGAGATTCGATGTCTCTTAGGTTAAACTCAAGTTGGTTTACTTTATGGTCTGTCAAAGTAAACCCTAACCCTGAGGAATCTATAGTTATATCTTTTGTCTCCAACTCCTCAACTACTATCTCATCCTTTTTTGGTGTTTTACCCAGAGTGATGGGATTCTTTTTTCCTCTTGTGGAAGGCCCCGCCATGATGCCCCAAAATAGTAGGATGTAGGGATCACGGTCAAATTTTAGGGTTTTGGATTTCGATATGAATTCGGCTAAATATAAAAAAACTTAAAGAATAAACCCCAAATAATTTGTTTTCTTTTCGAAAATGTAACGAATTTGAAAAAATTCCACAATTTGCACCCTAGGGAGTGATTTTATGAAAAACCCTAAATTTGTAATAACTTTTGCAAAATAAATCAAAAAAGTCTGAAATTTTTAGGGAACCTTGAAATTGTTCACAACTCTGATAAAAATATCTCCCACCAATTTGTTTTGGTTCACAATATATGGTGGAAACAAAACATTAGGGTTTTTCCTAATTTTTGCCCTAGATCGCACTCTCCGATACCACTTGTAATGAAATTACTTGTATAAATTTAGATCGTGAGCAGAAATATAACACCAAATAACACAATATTATATAATAATGATCTCAATATGCAATTAGAATAGCTTCTCCACTTTGAGGGGACAACCTCCAAACCATACAATAAGACTCAAATGTTCCAATGATGATGAACTACTACCTCAAATCCCCGATATATACTATTCATATGTTATGGCCATCACCAAGGCTGACCTACTAAGCATGAGAAAGTATAAATGATATAATAAAATGATATGGTAAGCCACAAGTATGCTACTCATATCATAATACAAGCAATAGGTTAAGGGCATAGCATAAAAATGGACCCGCAAAGGTAAGAAGAAGGAAAAGAGGGGCAGGAGCTCCCATGAGAGATAGGAGCATCCGAGAACTTCAATCCTAACTAGGTGCTAGTTTATATGTTCATGGAAAGATAAATCGCTTAAGTGTCGATAGAGTTGTTATATATGTAAAGCCACTAAAGTAATCAAATATCCAAAAGGACTTGTCAACCAATAGTTTTCTTGCTTAGGAATCATGTATAAAATAGTATGTTTTAGGACCTATAAATGTACCCAAGTGCATATATTTTGTGTCTACACCTTTAAAATATGTGCCATAATATTGGTGGATGATTGAATCGTGGTTTTGATTTTGTTAAGATGTCATTTATGTAGTCTTCCATAATGTCGTGTGTAGCATGTCATAGATGATGACCGCCATATATCTTTGATAAGTGGATCTTGTGTTTTTAAGACCAAAAGGAATGACCTTGTAACAAAACATACCCCATGGTGTAGTAAACTTTTTTAGGATGAACCTCTTCAACAATTTTTATTTAATTGTAACTATTAAAACTATCCATTAAGGAGAGCATTTCATGGCCTTTGATGTTGAATCAATAATCATGTCAATGTTTAGTAACAAGGATTCATGTTTTAGAAACTATTTGTTGATATCACAAAATTTAGTATAGATTTTAATCCCTATGGCCTTCTTAGCAACTAGTACAATATTATATTTTGACTTTGAATAGTCAATATATCCGATGAAATATGATTGTAAGATTTTTTTAGCTCTACTTTGTGAGTAGCAAAGACCACTTTGGAATGCATATTTCTAATTTTTTATTTAACATGATTTATTTTTGGATGAACTAAAAATAAAGATCCAATCGTAGCATATCCTTGTATTTCCATACAAATATGTCTTTAAATTTAATGAGTAGTGTTGTAAATTCTTCTATTTCAGATTCTATTAAGCTTCACAAGCAGAGTTATAAGAGCTTAGGATGATCACTTGTACCAATGTTGATGTTGATGGTGTCCTCTACTAGCATTTTGATGTGTATTTTTCTTTAAAAGATGTTATAGGTTGATGTAGATCCTCTATTTGATGTCCTGTCGCTTTTGGAAAATATTCCCCTCTCTAGTGCCTCAAAAATGTTTTCACTAGGAGATACATCCTTTTTATTTTTATAAATTTTCTATTTTTTATTTTTGATTCTCGATAGTTCCTAAATAAGATTTTGGCTATGAGAGATTTTGTTTTTGATTTTTTTATTTTCCTATTTTTGCTTTTGTAGAATAGGGTATTTGATTTATTCACAATTTGTTTTTTTGCATTGAGGTCAATATAAAATCCATTCTTTTGATAGACAAGGGGTATATGGTCTTGAGTCCTAAGGAACTCTTTGATGGCTTCATCATTTTGAAAGAGATCCATTGATATGTGATTTTTTTATCTTGATTGATAAGGCAAGGGTGTATGATGTCAAATTCAATGATATGGATGGAAAGGTATTCAAATAAAAGGTACTAGATAATTCATCAAAGAGGTTATGTGTGGAACTTGTCTCAATGTCCAAGTCAATATCCTCACCACTAGTCATTACATCAAATATTAGTGGCATTTTTTCAAATATTTCAAAACCTAGGCCATGGAAATAAAGATTTTTGTGTACTCAACTAGATCAAGATGACCTTGTTCATTTTTTCCAAGTCCTCTTCCTTTCCATTACATGTTTATCATCATTTTATGTTCTTTACTGTAATCAAGATATGTGTAGCATGTATCTAGATGATCTTTGTATAACCAAGAGCCCGTAGTTACTTGAATGTGTTCATCCTTGAGATATCTAAACTGTTTCCAACGAGTTATACCAAGATTATAACTTGGATCTTCTATGAGATGGGAAGTATTAGGCTTTCCATAGATTTTTGGTGATAAAGGTAGATTACTAATATGAAAGGTATTTTGGATTTCATATTCTCCAATATCTTTATAACGGAATTTAAATTTGGGTAAAGAATTAGATGTAGAAGGTTGAAGTTGTGAAAGGATCTCTCAATCTATGTGGTTTTCATATGTCAAAGGTATGATAAAATGAGATGTGGACCTATCTATAGAAGGAAAATAATTTTCTAGTTTATATGTCCCCTTCAGAAGCTTACAATATTCAAAGGGATTTGTATCAGCTAGCAGGGTAAACTCTTTACCTTCATACAGGAACATTATACATTGATGAAAGGTGGAAGACACAAGTTGCAAAGCATGAATCCGGGATAACCCAATAGAATATTATAAGTAATTTCAATGTAAACAACATGAGAGAAGGTATCTAAATTTTGAGGCCCAACCTTTATGGATAACGTGATAGTTCCTGAAGATTGTCTCTCACTATTATCATAACCATGAATAATAATGATATTAGCTCTAAGAATTTATTGATTATGACCAAGACATCGTAACAATTTCATGGAAAATATATTTAACATGGATCCATTATTGATGAAAACCTATTTGATATTTTGATAGGTGATAAATGCTTTCATATATAATGATTTTTATTTTGTAAGTTTGGATTCAAAATGTCATGAGGACCAAATGAAAGGATTAGACTACTTAGTGAGAGATTGGAAATTAAATCTTAAAATAGTTACTAATGATATCCTTAGGAATATATTTTTACAATGGATATGGAAGGAGGTGTTTGATCAAAGAAGGAAATAATGGAACTAAAATCAACATTATTGGAGGATTGTCCCTTATCTTTAGCTTTATCATTCGTATCATGTTTCAAAAATGGATCCTTAAACACATTTAGTCTCTCATTTGGTATGTTGGTATTTTTTTCTGATTCAATATCTCCATGATCAATTAAATCCTAAATGTAATGACAGAGTCTTATACAACAATCAATAGAATGATCATTGATGTGGTGGTATTCATAGTATTTTGATTCTTTGTACCATGTAGGTTTTGGTTTCCCTTCTTCAAAGGGTTTTGTGACTAGATAAATGACCATATTAGTGCTTACCAATTGGTGGAGGAAACTAAAAACACTTTCTCCAAGATTTATAAATTGTCTTTGTCTAATGTCACATGGAGTGGTTTATTTGCTAAATATTTTGATTGGTTGGTTATTTGAATTAGTTGTTTTAGATGATTGATTTTGCACATTTTAAACATGATGAGTATCTATGACCCTATCATTTACAACATTCTAATTTTGATTGAAGAAATTTGATTTTCTAAGATTTTTTTGGTTATCTTTATTGATTTGATCTTTCGAAGGAGTTTTGGTTAGACCCTTGGAAATGAGATAGCTTTTGATTTGTGCTCCTTTTTCAATGAATTCCTTGAAGTTTGTTAAGTAATGAATTTTCATTTGAAATGATAGTTTCAGATGAAGGTTAGGAATGAAAAAGCTCACTAATTACCTTTTGGGTATAGAACAATGAAATAAGCTTGCGATTCCTATCAATTATTGAAGAAATGATGAAAAGTTTTGTGACTCCTTTTCTTAGTGTTGCAAAGGTCCATCATTGTGATTTCTAAATTGATATTGAAAGATAAGTTCTTAACAAACTTTCTTGATATGTCTACAAAGGTTGTGATCAAAACTTTTCGGATATGTAAGAACCAATCTAATTCTTTTCTTCTTAGACTCTTTGGGAAGAGACACAAGAGATAAATTCTGATAAAGGCTACCTCTTGGCATACCATGAAGAATTATTTAACATGTTCTTATGGATAATACGTTCCTTTGTACTTATCAAACTTATGGGTTTATAATGATTTAGGAAATGGTATACACAACAATTCTTTGTCAAATCAAAAGGGAAAATCTCTTTGAAATATTATTTTTTGTTTGTTTTGCATCCCTATTATTGTTTCTTTCATGTTTTTTTCATTCTCGTGTGAATGGAGAATTTTTAGAGGAATTGTCTTTATTTTTATATCTCTTTAGTTGGTTGGAAATTTTCTTCATTATTTTGGAAAACTTTAGAAGCCATATTGGAAATTTTCTTTGTCATCTCTTGAATTTTTTCCAATAAGTTTTCGGTTGATGTGTTCGTGGAAGTGCTAGATTTTTATTTTTCTTACCGATTCAGGTTTTTCTATAATGTGTTTCAAATTCTTATCACCAAAATCATAGGGAAGTTTGGATCTCATTTCTATGAGATGAAGAAGAAATTGATGTTTTTTTTTCATAAAAGTTCATCAATTTTTGCTTTTTCATCTTCTAAAATATCAGGTTGTTTAACTTTTTCTTCATCATAACTATCTATGTCAAAAGGAATTTTGAATTTTTACTAAATATGTCATAGTGTTTAGTTCGACCGTCCACCAATTTTTACTTAAAAAGGGTTAAAAATTGAAGCAATAGGTAAGATATGGATGAATCTGATTCAGAAAGATTACTCTGATATGAATGCAGATTTGAGTGATTGGCTTAAACTTAGATAAAGTGAATATCTAAAAGTATAAGACTTGGATTTGGTAGAATTGATATGCTTAAATTTGGACAAAGTGAATGTCTAAAAGATAAGGATTTTGATTAGGATTTGATAGACTTGAATTTGAACAAAGTTAATGTTCGAAAGATAAGGTTTTTTATTGGAATTTGATAGACTTAACTTTGAACAAAGTGAATGTTCGAAAGATAAGGTTTTTGATTGGGATTTGATAGACTTAAATTTGAACAAAGTGAATGTTCAAAAGATAAGGTTTGTGATTGGAATTTGATAGACTTAACTTTGAACAAAGTGAATGTTTAAAAGATAAGGCTTTGATTGATAGAATATGATAGGATTAAATTGACAAAGTGAATGTCTAAAAGATAAGATGTTGATTGATAGGATAGGACTAAGTTTAGAGTCTTGTCAGACTAATTTGGATATTTATTAGCTTTGAACAAAGTGAATATTCAAAAGATAAGAAGTCAATTGAGATTTGATAAGCTTATCCTCGAATATGGGTACTCAAGATATAAGACTTGGATTGATATTTTGATAGTTTTATAAGATGATTTTGTTTGATCAATCTTTACTATATTTAGACAAGTTTTGATTCTTATTTTGAACTTGGAAAGGATCGAATTTTTTCGATAACTTATTTTCAAAGTGGATTGAATTAGGATTAGATGAAATGTGGAACACCAACTATTTCAAACTAGTAATCTAAATAATATCGGAAGATAAGACTTTTTTTATAACGGATTTTCAAAATGATTTTGAACTAAAAATTAAAAACAAAATAAAATAGGAATTTGTTTAGAACGGGTTTTGAAATGGTTTTGAACTAACAATCAAAATAAAGGGAAATATGATAGTGATTTTTTTAGAATGGATTTTGAAATGTTTTTGAACTAACTATCAAAACAAATGGAAATAGGATATTGATATTTTTAGAACATATTTTTGAAATTGTTTTGAACTAACAATAAAAAAAAGAACAAAAAATAGGTTTTTTTAAGAGATTTTTTCTCAAAATGGTTTCAAACTAAAAATAAAAAAGGGAGATTAGATAGTGATTTTTTTATAATGAATTTTTGAAATGGTTTCAAACTAATAATTAAAATAAAGGGATTCAGACAATTCATTCATCAATATTTTTTTGAATGAGTACAAGCATCAGAATAAAATTTATGACTATGGACTATACCCCATAATCAATTCGTAGAATGGGGCCATCACCACACATAACTTTTAGTAGTCCTCATGGTTATTAATAGTCAAGTAGGAAGGGGTGCTACTCATTTCATTGGATGGTTCCCTCAATGTTCCAACTACTTTTGGGTTCCTATGGTACTCCTCACAATGAGTTTTAGGACTATGTTCAAGAACGTACTTAAGTTAAGCGGGTGAATTTAAACCCTTATCCGAACATGCAATGAATTTTTTTGTTTATTAAATAATTTAAGAAAATTTGATTTGTCTTTGGCCAAGGAAATATGTACACAAGATATTAGTAGTTTGTTGCTTGTTTTAAAGTAAAATTTCCAAACAAAGTGTTCCTACACAAAATTGATTAGTAGTTTCCATGTAAGCATGATATTAGAAGAAAACAACAAGTGATCGCGACCCTATCTAATTTTCAAGATCGCTCAAGAGAACAATAAAAGAGCATACATTACTTTGATCAAAATTAAAACAAATGGATATATGAAAATATAATATTTTAACACTATTATAATTTATAATAAACAAATTAAGATAACTTAAACATAGAAAATAATAAATAAATAAAGATGAGAAAGTTGGAAAACTGAAAAAATAAAGTAAAAGTTATGATTTGATACGTGTAATTTGATTGTTTTGATTTAGATTCAGAATTGATTTGATTTATTTTCTATTTTGGATGTGTGTATCCAAAGTATAAGGCTTTGATTGATATTGAATTTGTTTAGAATTAGATGTGTGTATCCAAAGTATAATATTTTGATTTTCTTTGGATTTTCTTAGATTTGGATGTGTGGAAGACAAAAAATCTATGCACTCAGGTACATTTCTATTTCATTAAAGAATGCTAGCATTTGCATTACTCATAAGAAAGAAAAATAGTAATTGACAACACCTTTTATCCTTTTGCTTTGTCTTATGAACTTTTATGGGCTTTATACATATTGCACTCTTGCCAGCATTTGACTATTTTATATTTCTATGGCCTTGAACACTAGCACCCAGTTAGGACAATAACACCAAACACTCTTGTCCCTCTTTAATTATTTCTTATTCTTTTGGACCCATTTTTCTTCTTACTTACTTTTTACTACTTAGGGTCAGAATTTCAGTTGTAAATTAAAGAATTCAAAAAGGGAATAATATAAATACACAATTATGTTTTCAAAATACATAACCAAGCACTAAGCATTATATATTATCACCTAAGCTTTCATTCAAAGGAAAAAGAGCATCAAATTCATCCATATAATACTAATTTAAGGGATAAAGGTTGCATCACTTTTGCATACAAAAAATAGGAGGGGAAGTTTATTCTATTTCATCTTACACATTCTATACATTTGTTACATTCTTGATATAACCCACTATCATTGTGTAACTTACACAAGGGAATCCTAGGGAATCATTTCTCCACACAAAAACACACAAGAACTAAATGGAGTCTGAGATATAGTGTATTTCTTGGTCATAAGTTCACTCTTTGGGTGACCGTTGAGGTTAGTCCAACTCCCCATTCTATATTTTCCTTTTTAGATTTGATGTGGTTTGTGGGTATATGCAAGTGAACTTCTTTCTTATAGGTTACAGGTACATTCATAGATCAGACAACGAATCTAGAGATATAATTAAAAAATACAATGAACATCATTTGTCCCTAAAAGAATCATATATGTAGTAACTACATGGACACCAATGCCTAAATTTAGACACCAAAGTGCCGTGTGCTCATGTCCTCTCCCAAGTGTTATTTTCCCGTGAAGTTTCATATTTTAGAACCTCTAGTGATCCTCTGTGACACTCTTCTTAGTTTTTTCCAACACTTCACTTTCTCATATCACTTCCTATTTGCTTGAAAATCATCTAAGTCCCCCTATCTCTCCTTCTTTCTTAGGGTTTCATATTACACATGATTTATTTCTTATGTCTTACTATATATTAGCATTTTTACATCATTTATTACAATAGTTACTCTGAAAAAAATATTTGAAATTATTTACATTAAATCATTTAATGAACCCCACTCGTGATCAAATATTTGGATCCTTATTTTGCCTATTCTATCCTATCTTATTTCATGGATCCTAAAGTATCCTTGTATTAATTACTTCAAATGCACCCACCTTGCAAATATTCTCTCCAAAACGTCATACACACTATGTACCTCCCTCTCGATATGCCACCTTAACAAGTAAGTGCCATTTTTTATCATCTATCTAAAAACCCTATTGGTCCTAATACTCCATCCAATCAACCCATCTTAGATTCAATTCAATATTTACACCATGTTTTCAAGAAAAATTTCAAGATATGGAAACTACAATTACATCCCTCAAATCTAAAATCCAACATCTTAAGGATGCTTCTTAGGCCAATGATAGCTCTTCTTCTACACCTCATCCTAATCCTATATCTTCTACATGTGATCATATAAGTTAATCCCAATTCATACCGCTACTAGCACCTCTCAAGTTTTATCTAAATGCTAAACAATATGATATTCTTCTAGAGATCCTAAATCACCAGGTTGATCAACTTACCACATAATCATTACTACCCTCCTTATCGACTTACCAAATACACATGTCTCCCATTTTGTAATTATTATTGACTTAATGGACATCATGATAATGATTTAAATTATTTAAAATGAAGAATTAAGAAAATTGTGAATCAAGTTTTTATTTCATTTGCAACACAATATTTTGATACATCTCTAATTGCTACAACCCATTGGGCTCACAAATCTAATCTATATAGGTCTAGTGAGTATCATTCCATCATTACTAATGTTCCTTTTTTGGTAAGTAAAGAGCTTCCTACAAAACCTAATGTCATACCACCTCTCAAAATTTGTACCCCATCACCTCCTCCTATCAGTTATTCTACAACATCACCCATTCCAACTAAGTAACCACCTTTAAAAATCCATGATCCATCCTCTCCTCCTATCATGTCCTCGACAAAAATACCCAATCCAACTTAGAAACCTGCTTTAAAATCCATCCTTCATCCTATCCTTCTATCAACTATGCTACAACGTTACCAAATAAAAAAACCATTCAAGTAAGACCAACTAATTCACCTGTCATAGATAACATCTTTAAACTTCATCCTCTCAACCCAAAACTCAACCTTGGTCTTATTCTTTCTTCTACCTACCATCATGATGAATCTATCTATTCTCTTGACACATCTAAAACTCTCCCATAATTGCATGGTCTCTCTCACTTCATCACATATATCTCAATCATCGGCATATTTGGGGGAATTGCACTTCCCCCTTCCATCACTATCAATTTGTATCTAGTGTTTACTACCCTGCTTCATGATTTTTGTTTACGATTAATCTTTCTCAATAGTCCTACATCTTTGGTAAACACATGGTACCTTCATTACCCTATGACACACTCTCATGCTACGGCTCACACATGACTATTGAGGGCACACTACATTAATGAACCTCACATTACACACTTAACACTTTGTACTTCATGACATATATTTTCTAACATCTACTCATGCATGAAAAACCCATTTCCCGATGATGCACTCTTGTTCTAAGGCTCATTCTTGACTGCTGAGGGGGTATTTATAAATGAACCTCATTTTATGACATCTATTAGGGGAAAACGAGGATCCTTACATTTTCACATCTTACATACAATACCATCACACTCATATAACATTTGCATATCTTGGTTACATTTATTCTTGCTAGTTTATACTACTTAAATTTTGCACTTTGCTTACTATGGTAGAAAGATACTCAGTATTTCATTATCTTTATCATATACGCATGTGCATTCACTTGGTATTTGGAAGTGAATATATACCTCTTACAACTCTTTACAAAATGCATGACGCTCGACACCGAATCCATTTCCGGTCCTTTGAGGATCATGGGGACATCTACCTTGACTACTCTCACACACTATAGGTTTTATTATTTCATCATTTACTACTTCTCATTACAATCACTTTACTTTTCACTGATATATACATGCTTTGACATATTATTTATCTTTCTTACATGCTAAGGGTTGCTTCATGTGTAACATTTTTCAGCATGAATATATGTAACCATGGATATTTGTTACATTTTTCTTGTTATTGTATGCTATTTTTTTGAGCTATACCCTATTTATTGTGTGATCATTGTATGTTTTTAGCCATTTATTCCCTAATTGTTTGGTGACATTTTGAGAAATATCCCATGTATGAAGCCCATTTTTTTGCATGGTCTATATTAGTTTTAAACTTGTTTGTTACATTCTTTTCTATTACATGTTAACTACTTTTACTACTAACACTTGCTACTAGCATACTTTCTTTGCATGTTCCTTGGTTTATACCATATACATCCCCTGCCCCCTATAGGTATCTTCAATTAAGATATGCATATCGGTCTTGATCCTCTCCTTTAGGTTGCATTCTCCTATAGTTTTTGTATGCACCCCAAACAAGGGGGGGCATATATTGGGTGAATAAATCATGCATACAATAGCTCAAAGCTATAGTTTAGATCAACACAAGACATGAACACAAAGTGTGATTAACTAAAAATGTTGATAAGTGGTAGTTAATCTAACTAGGAACAATAGTAAATAATAATAGATAAAAGCATTAAATAAATATAGAAAGTGACCCAATAAAATAGGCTAATGAAAATTGAAACCCTAATATGTAAAGAAGGGTTAGAAGGAGATTATCTAATTTGGTGAACTTGTTGGACTATGTAGTAGGGCTGATTGGAGAAATACTAGGAGGAAACGACCATGCCGAGGTCCGAAACTTGCGATCTAAGAAATATGAGTACAATGGGGTGCCTCGAGAGTATCGAGATTCCTATGGGCACCCTAGTCTACATTCTAGGTGCCATAGTCTGTAGAGGAGGTCGAAAACTTGATTTATAGGGTTTATATATGATATGAATCCTTCCATGTTTGTCACATTAATGTATCTAAAATGCACTAGATGTCGTCGATAGTTAGTGATGAAGAAAAGACCTGCGAAACCCCAAGATAAACATCAAAACCCTAGAAAAATAAATATGCATATGAAGGGGTCGAACTAACCTCACCGCCAAAATGGTAGACTTAATAACTAAGCCTTATACTACATCTCATACTTGATGTATTTCTATGTGCAAGTGTGTGCAATCATGCACTAAGTGCTCTTATGCCGCTTGCACTATATCAAGGTAGTGAGCAATAACTATGTGTAGAAAATGTAATAGAATGGTGGATGGAATAGAATAAACTTCCTCCTATGCTTGTGTGATGCAGATGAACCAACCTTGTGCCTTGTGATGGATCTACATGGATGCAAATGGGGGCTTTTATGGATGCAACCTTAGGTGATGATAGTAGTGACTAGTGGTTGGTCCCTCATTATGGTTTCATAACTTTATATTTATATGGTTCTCTTCTTCTAATTTTGTAATTAACCCTGAAAAGGCTAACCACAAGAAATAGGAAATGCTCAAATGGATAGAAATTGCCCAAAAAGTGGCACTAATGTGGAAATAGGATCATGGCACCGTGATCGGGACCAGGGGTGCTTGTCGGTGCCCTAGTACTAGCTTGAGTGCCCTAGTCAAATGTAAAATAAAATGAAATGATAGAAACATAATGAGAATGCATGTGTGAGAGGTTAGTAGTAACGATAGAAAGAAAAGTAAAATTACTAAAAGATAGGTGTTAATTAGTACTTTATTCACTCAAAACCATATGAATATTAGTATGAGACCAGGTATAAATAATGTATAAAGTGTGTGATTTTTTTACTACATGTTCCCCCACTTTCTATTAGTGAGTGAAAATCTCGGTAACATAGAGTAGATAGAGATGCATATTGTATAATCTATGTAGAGTGGTATAGAAATTCTCTAAACGATGAGACAAAGTGTGGAGTGACCAAAAGATGATGGAGCATGGAAAATAAAGATGCAAAAATGCAAAAATTAATAAGAGTGAACCTTGGGTGGAAATACACATATACTTTCGATGTGTGTGATGTACTTGCATGGTTAGTATGGTGTGTGCTATCACAAAATGTGATTGTTGTTGCCCCCATTATTGTAGTAGTTGTATTTTTGACTACTTTCTACTCATATAGTCATACTGCAAGGAGAATACAATCAAGACGTTAAATACGCATGTATATGTAATGAAAAGACTGAAATGAAAGTATGAAAAGTGTAAAAGGAACATGTGCACCTGATCTATGATGAGAGAAAGGGTGTAGAAAGAGGATATCATGTCCTATGTTTTTGGGTGATCAAAATCCATAGGCCTAAGAAGTGTAGGGAGAAAGCTGCATTATTCTTCAAAATGTAACTGCTTCCTTGAAGTTATATGAAGAGATCTCTTTACTTGCCTAGTTTTTTGGGCAATCCGATGCCATTGGATGAAGTAGTGTAGAGAGGAAGTATGATGTATCATATAACCTATAACTACTCCCAAAAATTCTAAGGAAAACTATGTGCTCTAATATCCATCGTTTTTAGGGTTTGTACACTATTTTGGACCCACTTGTTGTATAACCCACAATACCAAGGGTGGAAACTAACTGAAATGAACCAAAGTGTAGAAGCATTGTATAGTATGTAAACCCAAAATGATACCCCACCTCTTTGGGGGCACATGTAACGTCATTGATAAGAGAATGCAACCCCAAAAGAGGACCAATAGTATGAACTCTACAACTCTTCCCTATATGTTGAAAGGAAAGCATTTGGTAGAAACCAAGGAATAAAAAAAGGCTAGCCAAAGCAAGTTTTAGTACGAAAAAGAACACATATATAAGACCATGTGTATTTTAGGAAAATAGTGTATAAGATACCAAACAATATGGTAATATAAACATGGAAGAAGACAAAGTAAGCCTCACAAATCAAGCTGCAAACATAGGACATCACTCACCTTGTTACGAGACACACAAGGCCATCATAACCACATAAAAAAATAAGTGTTCACACCAAACAAAGGGAAAATCCCAAATACAATAAAAAACATTAGATAGATAAGTACAAACAAAATATTACCATGGGAGAAATTAATCATGTGAAAAATGACACTTAAAGCACTCGTTAGCATGTTAAAAAGATAACCAGTATGTTAAAATTGTGTATAACCATGTAATATGGAGTGCTAAGTACAAAATGAAACCATAACACTTGTGAGAGATGAATGTGGATTCCCCCAACGACCAATGTAGGATGGGTAGAAGGAGAGCATCCATGCTACATACAAGAGACATATATCTCGTGATCACAACTAACTAAAGGCATGAACGTGGATGTGTGTATGGTATATATAAATGACATACAAAAGATCTGGCTATTATGTGTAATAAAGAAACCATATACAAGAAAATGTAAGCAAGAGTAAAAGCAACCAAGATATGATATATATGGTGGATGGATGGAATGAAATGCAAGACGGATGATAGGGGCCACATGCCCTCGAGTGAATGGAGATGTATGCAATGAGGTTCATTTTTTTCCCCTTAGCATTCCAGAATGAATTGTAAACAATAGTGCATTATCAAGAAATGGTCAAATAATGTGTATTATGTCTAACGCGCTATGATGAATGTGTATTTTTGGTGATATGCAACCCAAAAATGATGCATTGTCAACCCTATAGGCAAATTGTATATGATGATAAGAGGATATAAAGAGTGATGATGTATTGTAAAGTTTATATCACTCGAAAGAGAAGTAGAAGGAGTGGTGATGTAACCTAGAACATATACCACTATAAGATGAAGGGATAGGTGACAATTTATCTTATAGGGTATGTCACTAACCTATTAATATCACATGATATAAGTTTTATTGATGAATCTATGTGTATGATAAGGTACATTTGATTTGTAAACCCTCAACAATCGAGTATGGACCGAGAAACTAAAGTGTGTCATAGGGTAGTGAGTGCAGCGCGTAGAAGAATGTTTAGTATGTGTGATGATAATAGATGACCATGTGATGTGTAGGATGTGTGATATGTAATATATAGGTTGTAATGAAAAAAATTATAGATAGACTAATAGTGTGAAATGTGCACTATGTGATGTGTATGATGAGTAGTATGTAATGTTAGATGCAAGTAAAACACATTTATGATAAGGACTAGTATGATATATAATGTGTAGATGTGTAAATTTAAAAATGATGTAAAATAACTATATAATGTGTGATATAGGATGACCAATGTGTGAATAGAAATAATGTGTAATACATGTTGTGTAGTGTGTGGGGTTCATGTGTAATAAGCCCTCAATAGTCAAGTGTGAACTGAAGCACAAGAGTGTGTCATCCAGTAATGACAATATTGGTATAAGTGTGATGAGCATGTAATGTGATGAGAATGTGATATGTGTATGATATAAGTATGTTATGTTGTGCTGGATGATTATACGAGGTTGGGGGATGTGTTATATACTATGCCCCCTAAGTGTGGAAGATGAAGGATGGATCATGTAATGTCATCTAAGAGATTGTTAGTTTCAGGGTCAAATTCATGTGGATAAGCATCAACAACATGATAAACAATAATATCTGGTGTACCATGAACCATTGAGGCGTAAATGGTACATACCCATGGCATATTCCTCATCAGTGAATGGAGGAAGTGGACAACCGTGCACATACCAACAAGTGAGATTTTTGTATAGCCAAGAAAGGAACTATTGCAAATGAATATGTGACCGAAGGGCATAGGAAATGAAATATCAATATGATCAGGATCCAATGTGCCCCTATATAAGTAAGCCAAGACTCTCCTAATGTGAGTGGAGAAGAGCGTGGAGTGTGTGATAGATAGACCATAAGATGAAAGACATGTAGACCATAAGTAGCAGTAATAGTGATGAAGCCATAATATAGATGAGGATCATGAGTAGGAGGATAAAGGTCTTCAAAATAAAAACTGAGTCGAGATAGACCATCATGTGAATAGATAGTAACATCACAAGTAGGATCAAATGGAATATGTTCCCAATATGAGTCATTCATGAAAAGTGTGCAAGTAAAAGGTGAGCGTGCTAACGGAGGTAGTACATGTGAAGGCGTAGGTGATAGAGTGACATCCATGGACTGGATAGGCCCCTAATAAGGAATCATAGCAGTAGTAGTAGTAGGTGGCATAGAATAAACTGCATCTATCACACAAATAGTGGCAAGTGAGGTTGTTCATCCATAGGTTGGGGATCATCTGTAGTATCAATACGTGGAATAGGAAGACTAGTATTAGAAGCATGGTCACAGTACTAGAATGGGTCACGGTCATAAAGAATAGTATATTCAATGCCTTCATGGAGGAACTTAACACAATGGTGTACAATAGAAGCAACAACCTACATGGCATGAAGCCATGGTCTACCTAGCAAGCAGTTGTAAGAGATTGGGAAATCAATGACAAAGAACATTGTGTTGACAATTTTGGGTCCTATAGTAATAGGTAATGTAATGTGACCAACACATGGATGGACAAAACCATCATATGCACAGAGTGAGAGGGATGATGGACTAACATCACGAGCAAAAATACCTAAGTTTTGAAGGAATGACATAGGACAAATTAAAATCTCAAATATATTTCAATTAAAGTGTGTTTGATACCCATATTAAAAAATGTGAATCATAATATGCAAGGGTGGGTCATTATCAAAAGTGTTTAAGTCAGTGGGAATATTATATTTGAATGATAAATGTTGAGAAAATGCATCTACAAAATTTTGATATACTGAGTCAAGATGCATGTCAACACGAATGTGGGTAGTAGCTAGAAGATGTTGGAATCTATACCGTACATCAGGGTGCGTAAGAAAATAATTAGTAATGGAGATATTCATGATGACTAGACTCTAGGATGACAAAGAGTAAGGATCCTATATGCGTGAAGATGGAGTATAGGTTCACCAAAATGATTAACTAAAAAGTTGAATAAATGGTAGTTAATCTAACTAGGAACATTAGTAAATAACACTAGATAAAAGGAGTAAATAAATACAGAAATTGATCCAAACAATGAGGATAAAGAAAATAGAAACCCTACTATGTAAAGAAGGGTTGGAAGGAGCTTATTTGATTTGGAAAACTTGTTGTCTTGTGTCACAGAGATAACTAGAGAAATATGAGGAAAAAACCATGCCGAGGTCTAGAAACTTGCAGATCCGAGTAATCTAAGTGGACTAGGGTGCCTGAGAGAGTATCAGGGCACCTATGGGCACCTTAGTTTGCATTTTGGGAGACCTGGTCTTTGCAGGAGGTCCAAAAACCATATTTTTAGGGTCACTATATGATCTCAAGCTTTTGATGTCTATTGCACTAATGCATCGAACTACATTGGATGTCATGGGTAGTCAGTGATGAAGAAAAGACTTGCAAAACCCAAGACAAGCATCAAAACCATAAAAAGAAAGATGCATATGAAGGGGTCAAACTGACCTCATCTACCATGATGGTGGAATTGCTAAGTAAGCATTACACTACATCTTAGACCCAAGGTAGTTCTATGTGCAAGTGTGTGCAATCATGCCCTAAGTGCTCTTATTTCAGTTGCACTTTGTGAAAGTAACGAGCAATAACTATGTGTATAAAATGTAATAGAATGGTGGATGGAATAGAATAAAATTTCCTCCTATGCATGTGTGATGTAAATGAACCATCCTTATACCTTGTGATGGAGGTAGATAGATGCAAATAGATCCTTTGATGGATGCAACCTTAGGTGATGATAGTAGTGACTAATGCTTGGTCCCTCATTATGGTTTTATAAATTTATATTTGTATGGTTCCCTTATTTTAATTTCATAACTAACCCCAAAAAGGTGGGCCACAAGAAATATGAAATGCTCAAACGGATATAAAATGCCTAATTTTTTTTGGGAAATTTAAAAGAGGATCGAGGCACTCCGATTGGGACCAGGGCACCGGTCGGTGCCCCAGTACTAACTCGAGCGACCCAATCAAATGAAAAATAGCAAGAAATCACATAAATAGACTTGGCATGCATGTGTGAGAGATCAGCAAGAAATGAGAGAAAGATAAAAAAAATGGTAAAAATATGGGGGTTAATTAGTACTTTCTTCACTCAAAAACCATATGAATAGTAGTATGAGATTGGGAATAAATAATGTCTAAAGTGTTGTATTTTGTGACTACAAAGTCATAGAATTGTCTAGAACCATATTTGGACCTCACATACAAGTAAAACCACTAGCAACTAGACCCAAACAAGAACACCTAGTGCTTCTATCCTCCCCTGGGTGCTAATTTCTTGGGAAATAAATAGGTAATTTCTCGGTCTTGACAAACTCTCCCAAAGAGTAGGCACTTGCCTCCAAATATAGAATGCATTCTATCTCCTATAATCGATTACAATATGGAACAAAAGGAACTAATCAGGACATACCATCTATAGTGGTGCTCATTTGGGAATCAATTATGGAAGGAGAGAAAAAGTAGACCTATCTCCTCAACACTCTTCTCTTGACATGAGTTCTCCAACATAACTTTCTCTTGACATAAGATCACCCAAAAAAACTCATTCTTGGTGTGAGATTGCCCAAAAAATATCACCATTAGAAAAAACATTAAGTAAATCAAGACAAATTCTCTTTCTCTTACACTATTATACATCAAGTACACACTTTCCTTTTACATACTTTCACACTTTTACTTATACACATGTTAATTTTATTTTTCATATATTGAACTTTGACTACTTTCTTGCTCTTCTTTTGCAGGTTTGTCCTTAATACGCAATAAGAAGAAGATTATATAAACAAATACATGTAAAAAACATGTACAAGCTACATATATGCTTCACCCCTAGGGTCTACTTCCCTTTTTCCCGTCTCCACAGTTCAATTTGCGATCACTTCATGCTTCACTTGTACACTTGACACACTATTTACCACACTCTCTACAAGATCATAAGGTACACATCTTCTATCTACTTTATGCTATTTAGTAGTCACTCAACAACATAAATTTGGGGCAAATGTAGACCCAAAATCTATGCACTTGGGTACATTTATTGGTCCTAAAAGCATGCTAGAATTTACATGATTCGTAAGTAAGAAAACTAGTAATTGACAACTCATTTTATCCTTTTGCTTTATCTTCTAGCACTTTTATGGGCTTTATACATATTACCCTCTTGTTTTCATTTGACTATTATATATTTCTATAGCCTCATAAACTAGATCCCATTTAGGACACTAATTTCAAGCGCTCCTTTCCTCCCGGGCACTTATGTACCTCTTTATCTTTTTCTTATCCTTTCTGACCCCTTTCACTTCTTAATTACTTATTACTACTTTGGGTCAGCATTTCAGTTGTCAATTATGAAATTTAAACAAGGGAATCATATAAATACAAAATTATATTTTAAAAATAAAGGACCAAACACTAAGCATTATCTATCATCACCTAAGCTTGCATTCAAAGGAATAAGAGCATCAAACACATCCATCTAGCACTTATTAAAGGGAAAAGGGTTTCATCACTTCTTTATACACAACATAGGAGGGGAAGTTTATTCTATTTCATCTCACATATTCTATACATTTTATACATTATAGATCTAGCTAGATATCATTTTTAAACTCACACAAGGGCATCCTATGGAATCATTTATAAACACACACAAGAATTACATGGAGTATAAGATGTAGTATAGTCCTCGATTGTAAGGTCATTCTTTGGGTGACCATTGGGGTCATTCCAACTCCCCATTACGCATTTTACTTTATAGGTTTGATGTGATTTATGGGTATGTGCAAGTGAACTTATTTCTTGAAATTTATAGGTACATTTATAGATCATCTAGAAAATCTAAAGCGACAGAAAGAAAAGGACAATGAAAGAATCAAATCAGAAAAACTACTTGGAAACCTACGCCCGAGATCCAGACACCGGTGTCGGTGCTCCTATCCTCTCCCAGTGCTCCTGTCTTATGTATTTTCATATTTTATAACCTTCGGTGAGCCTCTACGACACTCTTCTTAATCTGTTCCAATAGTTTAGTTACCCGATCACTTCTTGTTTTCTTGGAAATAATCTAAGTCCCCTATCTCTCCTTATTTATTAGGGTTTCATATTACACATTATTTATTACCTGCGTTTTATTGTATATTATCATTTGTACATAATTTATTATAGTATTTAATTTAAAAATAATATATAAAATTATTTTCATTAAATTAGTGTGTATCCAAAGTATGAGACTTTGATTGAGATTAGATTTTCTTCGATTTGGATGTGTGTATCTAAAATATAAGACTTTGATTGAGATTGGATGCACTTAGATTTAGATATGGGTATCTAAATTATAAGACTTTGATTTGAGATTTGATAGATGTGATTGAATTTGGATTGCTTTCCAATAGTGTTTAAGATAATCATATTGGACTAAATGATCAATTTTTAATACCAAATGGTAGGATTGTTTGGTTCAATCAGATTTTGATATTAGATTGGTTTGATTCTGATTTTGAATTTATTGTGTTATGGAACACAAATCATGATTTTAATTTAATTTGAAACACATAATTGTAGTTTTTTTATCTATAAAAATAACATTTTCAAAAAATGAGCACATAATGATTTTTTTTGTTTTGGTTTGATAAGAGAAATACCATAATAGGAAATGTAAAGTTTTTATGAAAATGTAACAAGTAGAATGTCATGAAATGGGTGGATGTAAGGATCTTATCACTCCAAAAATATTTTCTTTTGATATATCGTAGTCCTGATATACCAAATCTACCATGGGTACGAGAAGTGGTACATGGACACATTAGAATACTGTAATAGAATCACCTAATCATTATTATCCCTCTTAGAGGAGTGAATCACCACTTCAATGATAGGTTTTGTGACTAGGTGATAGGGTAATGAGGGAATGATTTTTGTATGGTGTCCTTATTTCTCCCCAAATAATTTATAGGGACATGATGCCACAAACTTCATTGTTACAACTATTTTAGGCATATAATCATAGTAAACCCATTCATGATAGCTTTAACTATACGTTGGGGATAGAGGTGAGGAAAGTGTCGAATGTTTTTTTGAAAATAGGTCTCAAGTGCAATGAAATGTAGTATGAGTGGTATGTGATATTGAAGTACACATCACTAGTGTAGTTAAGTGGTGATGAAATCCACATTGCTACATGCACATACAATTATGAAATGATTAAAAGGCATGTTATTTCCAACACAAAATGCATAATTAACAAGCATAAATAAAATTATACTTGAGTTTTAGTAATATTTAATTTTATGTGACAAAGGAAACTTGTATGCAAATGAGTTTGAAGTGTTTTTATTTATTTTGTAAGATATTCCAAGTGGAGAGGTCATGCACAAAAGTGATTAATAGTTATTCTTACAAACACAATGTCATAAGAAAAGAGAAACAAAAGATATCGATAATTTTATATTCTCAAGATCACCCAAAGGCACAAGTTAATAACATGTGTGGCTTGTGGTTGAATAAGGTCATTAGTGAAATGATTAAAAATGGATCTCAATCACATTTTATTCTCAAGATCACCTAAAGGTTTAAGAGACAAGAATACATGGATTTCAATCATGAAAAAAATGATAGGAGATAAGAATATAAATTTAGTTATGTTTTGATAAATGAAGGTGCAAAACAGTGTCATATTTTCATAGATAGAAGGGGAATAAAAATAGATATTATCAAAAATTGAAAATAAAATTAAAACTAACACATAACAATATCACATATGGTTAGAATAGAAATAAACTTACTATCTACAAAAACACACTTATATGATGATAGAAACACATATATGTATAAATCTAGTGCATATAGTTTCACGAGAGACATATATAATGTATCAAAGATGTAGATTTATTCCTATTAACATAAAATAACTTTAAAATATATGTAAAATTTTATCTACACTAGCACAAATGAGAGAAATGCTAATGCGGGGAGTAAAACTTAAACACAAATATGAAGAATTTTAATATAAAAAAGTAGAAACACAATTAATTATTTAAGGTATTTTTACAAGTAGGTGATATAAATGCATAAAATACCAAAAATTTGAATAATCGAGTCTACCAATACCTAGGATGAAAATCCCAATGTTGGTATGATAAAATACGTGAGTAATGGGAAACGATCCTCCTTTCTTAAAGAGATGAGACCTATATGCAAAGACATCTAAATAAAATGATATTAGATAAAGATGATAACAAGTTTCTCAACAAATTTTGATCCCAGGCATCCAAGGGGACTTCCTTGATGGGTGTCATCTCATTTGATACAATTTAGTTACTTTGATACGATAATCAATGATTTAAAACTTGAGATGGATAGTTAGGCCTTTTTTAGCTTTGTAAGTGGCCCAGGATAGGGTAGCACAAGCTCAAGTCCTCAAAATAGTTGTATGAAAACCCTTCAAGTATCTTCTCACTCTTATTAGATTATTTTAATTTTATCTTTGATATCTTTGATCTTTCATGTGAATCCAATGGCACACAAGATGCATTTGTGGAAGATATCAAATTGTTTCCACACGAACAACTATTGGATGATTGGAAGATCGTATATGTTGGTGATAGGATGTGACAGAATTGAAACAGTCATCTATAGAGGATCCATCTTGTAAACTATTGGTAATCATTCTAAACTAGTACCTAGAATTAGAGGGAACCATTATTTTGAGACCCCACTTCACATGGATTCAGTAGCACTAGAGAGTTTTGTTTTCCAAAGATTGCCCTCTTCTGTAATTTTGAAAAAAAATGTAAAGATGGCCTGAAAATTATAATCTAAGAAGGACATGGTACAAAAATCTAATCATCCATGGAGTGCAAAACCTATTTTTCTGCAGTTTGTTTCCCAATCCATATAACAACATAAATTATCTCGAGACTTAAGTGACATTTTGGCACGCTTTTCTATCATGAACATCAACTTAGTCTCATAGGTTAATACATGTTAGAATACCACTTTGGTCTCAAACCCATGGGATATTTATGATTTTTCTAAGAATGAAATCAGAAGAAAAGGAAGTAAGAGGATGGTGCTTTAGGTAAGCTTAGTCAAACAAGAAGGATCAAATAATGCATACATACTTTTTTGCAAAGGATTGAGAGTGATGTTATGTAATAAAGCCACGATACACTAATTTAATGTTCCATGGGTATTAAAGAGGTTAGTATTCCACGAACTTCAAAGCCCATAGGATAATAAAGGACCCACCAAAGAAGTAAAAAGGCCGTGGGACATTCAATATATTTGAAAAACCCATGAAGAAGAGAAAATGCAAGGAAAAGCCGTAGAATAAGTGATGGATCATTTTCACCTGTAATTCTCGTTGTGGGTATCCAAGTCACATAAAATTGATATTTTTAAGAAATAAATTAATCTACCATCCAGAGGTATGATCATTTGAGAGAAATAATAATTAAATTGACAAAGAAAGTGAAAAATAATATATTTGTATACTAGGAACAAAATGGGGATTCTATAGATCGTGACTACTGTGGATTGTAGTCACAATCAAATCAACTCTGCAACATCTCCAGACTTTGGGTCAGCTCACTAATGCTTATAGTGTTGTGGATAGTCAAGGTAGGAAAAGAAAGGTGACACCCGAAGGTCTCGACTTGGTGTCTTTGGATGGAAACATAGATGCTCTAGCTAAGGAATGGGCAAAGGTGTTGGAGGGTCTTGAAAAATCCTATAAGTGAATTGGGGAGGGGTGTATGTTTGTTTTACTATTTATGTGTCTTTTTAGTTGTTAGTTCATCTATGTTTTTTCTATTGTTGTTGTTTAGCTACTCTTTTCTATTGCTCCTAGTGGAGCCCATTTATTATGGAATTTTATAATATATATTTTTGAGTATGTAATGTTTTCATCTGCTCATATGGAGATTTGAATTTTTATGAGGTAGGGTCCCCTCAACCCTTTTTTACCTTTTATCAAAAAAATGGGGATTATATAGGGGCCCCAACCCTTGAAATTCACATAACTTTTGTATACATATACAAAAAGGATGTTTTTGTAACTAAGTACATTGTCAATTTATAATTAAAAATCCTCTGCAAAGGCGGGGATATGATCTAACATATTTTTCATCCTAAACTCAAGTTCTTTGTAGTCCTGAGCACCATAAACATATTATATATTTACTTTGTTAAGCTACGAGACATGCCCATATCCATAAGCTCCTTGGATCTCATCTTTGGGCCTTCTAAAATATTAATCAATTATAACTTCTTCATATAAGAAGAGACCCATTTAAGGAGATTAATCCCTCCTTTGAGGTATGCCTTAGTACCCCACAAAGAAACTATTTTGGAGGTTGAGGATGGCCTAGGTACATCAATTGGCATCACGAAGCTAGATTAGGTACACCAATCTAATCAAAGCAGAGACTGGATTGGATGCATCTACTAGATTTACTAGACCTCTTTAATGTCTATTCAATGGTGGTAACAACACTTTAGGAGATTTATCATAAGTAAATTTTGTTGAAGCCTTTTCAATATTGGTGAGCCTTTTCTCTATTGCAGCTATTCTATAAGAAATTGAGGATATGTCCTCTTCAGGATCGTCATCAGACACTACATGGACATCGACTGGGATTTCTTTCTCCCCAATTCCTCAATGAAAAATTAAGGGGATATATGAATGGTGTTCTTGTTAATAGCTGGCCTACAATGGATCCAAAACTTATTTAAATTCTAAAGAATCACATAGTATTCTGGGTAAAACAAGTGGTGAAATATAATCTAGAAAATGGAGAATAAGGGAGTCATTTTGATGAGATTCCTCATTAAATCCATTCAAACTATGTGGGAATTAGTTATCCTGTGGGATCCGGTTGGTCTTCAATAACAAACAACATCCTAATAAAAACTTCATCTAGGCCGAAATATTGAATATCGCATACGAGCTTCAAGAAATCTCTTTGAAATCATTTCCCAATTCCATCTCTACCATTTCTATAAAAGGGATAGCACTGATTTTTCTACATGAATATTTTCTTATAATACCCAAAGGAATTTGTGAATTCATAAAAAATCAAGTGAGAATTTATAGAAGATGAATTCTATAAAGGTTTACGTGAATCATCATGTCAGGAGTGAATGAGAGATAAATTTTGGATGCTCACATGGATTTGAAAAAGAGAAAGGTGGAATGATGTCTATCAAAAAGTGTTCTTTTGGCTTGATTAAAGGTTTTTTGCAAGGGAAACATCAAATTCAAATAAATATCCATGGTTACTCACAACATATATTCTAAAAAGACAAGATTCATATCAGTTAGATCAATGATATCAGGGAATAAATGGTTTATGATTGGGCACATTGGTGATTTTTGAAAAGGTAAAAAAGAAAAAAAATATTGGACAATGTAAATATGATATCTTACACACATACATCTGCAATCAAAAATAGAATCAGGTTGATGGCTAATAGAAGAATATTTACAGTTGAAAGATATTTTCGAAAGATGAAGTTCATTTTTGTGGCTTTTGGGATTGCTCATGTATGCTTTTGGGGAAAATTAAAGTGAGTTCATAACAATTTTTTTGTAAATATGAGGGTCTATCCTCATAAAAGGGGGTTACTTTTCTATTTGAGAAGTTAAAAGAAAGTAATATAACTCTACATGTTTCCATTTTCTTATATGGAATACATATGAACTTTGATTTTTAAATATTTTGTGTCAAGGTGGTTGCATTGTACATCCATTGATAACATTGAGGGAATTTAATTCATGTCCCCTTGTCAAGAAATTAAAATTTTGAATGAAATATGCTTTCTTATTACTCGGTTTTGTGTTATAGATTTTTTATGTTGAAATTTAACTAATGAGTTAGAATTTTTACTTCAATTTTGTGTTTATTACTTCTATATGTAGTCAACTCAATCAAATTTCTGGTAAGTTGCATCTTATTGGTCATTAAATCAATATTTTTTTGTAGCATTTACTCAAATATCTTAGGTGGTTATAAAATCCTTTTGCAACTTCTGGTTAAATTATTTTTGTCATTCTTTGAGTGTATCTTTGGCATATGAGAATAGGAGCAATAAACACTTCATTAGAATGCTTGCATGAGATTTTATATTAAGTGTTTTAAAGATTGTCTTGAAAATATGTTTAGTTGTTCAAGATCCATGAATGAAAACCTTTTTTTTTTGATAAATAGTCACTACTTAATCATATGTTCTTTACTTTCTAGGATAACATGATGTCATGGTAGTTGTTGATGTTTTGTTGCAAGAAATAAATCATCATTTACTCCCCTCTTTTACAAATCAAACCTATTATAATTTTCCCCACACCATCACACTTCCATTTAAATTATCCATTTAACTACTTGTTATTTTATATCCAAGCATCATTTAAGACACTTCTTCATACCTCGATTCCCATCAAAAGTGATGCAAGAACAACTGAACTTTGTTGTATCTAGTAACCTATGTCTGATGCACTAATTATATATGACATTCTTGTGAAAAATATTGTGAGTGAATTTTATATTCATGGTCATGCTTAGCTTATATTGACTTGCCAATCGAGAGACCAATAGGAATGAAGTGAAAATTATCCTCTCCATTTAGGCTAACCAATGGGTCCTCTCACCCTAGTTTAAGCTAGAACAAAAGTAGTAGGATCAAGCCATCCCCTTTATACGTGTCTCTCGATCATCCCAAGAGATTAGTTCCAAAGATAATATCGACATCTCCTCAAATGCAAACAACATGCATCACACAATATGTCATCCTCTAAGCCTTCCTATTCTCTAAAAGCACTTTTCATGCCTTAGAGGGGTGTAGAATTGGGAACCAACACACTTCAAGCACTACTTCCAAAGACGTTTACTCTAGGAAAGGCTAAGAATATTCACCTTTAAAGAAATTTTCTAAGGTTTTTAATAAAGAGTAGTCTACTAGTATTATCTATAATTTTCCAATTATAAGAAGGATTTTCATAAAACTTGTGTTTTTTTAGTGTGTTAGAATTTGTTTATCAATACTATTGTGAATTCCGTAAATATTTACAAAGTCTTTTACCTACTAGGTTGTGAAGTATTTTTATGAACATTTTGAGTTAATTTATATCTCTAGGGTGCAAGGCCCTAGTGGTGGCTCCACCTTTCAAAGAAAATATGGGTTGGAACAATTTAATTTTTTATCCTATAAACCTTTCTTATTAATGCTCCCCTTTAAAAAATTGAAGGAAAAAGATCCTTTTTCAAATATGACCCTACCGATAAGTTACTCCCAGAATTAGAAAGTACACAATTAAGAACTACAAAAATTTGAAACCTATGGGTGGTCAAAGTTTAGAAAGTAAGACTATTCAATACTCTGAATTTGATCCTCCTTTGGTAGAGGATTACTCTAGTACATCTTATAGTTTGGATACATATAATCCTCTATCATATTTTCATTCTTTGTTTCAAAAGGGTTTAATTCCTACAAATAACAAGGATATTTCTTAGGTTCCACCTTTGTTCGATGAGAGAATATATTTTTTGTGAAACCGAATCCCCAAAAGGATTCTATTGTGAGGATTATACCCCTTTACCCTAGATACCTCTTATTCCCCATAGATTCAATCCTCCATTTGAAAATCCTCCACCAAATAATATGGACCTCCCTCCTCCTAGAGTTACTTTTTAGTCACTACATATCGACTAATAAATTTTAATAGTATAGTGGGTTATCCTAATGAGGTTTCAAATAAGATCGAAATAGGATATCTTAGTTTTAAGGGGATAATGTTATTAGTGGAGATCAACATATTAAATTATTCCAAAATATCATGGATGATTATGAAGTTGAGTTTGAATATGTTTATGTTTAATTATTTCTACATCCATTAGAGGAAGATGCTAGAGAGTAGTAAAATTCATCGCCTAAAAATTCAATTGAATCTTGGGCTAAAATGAAAAATAATTTTAGATTACAATATGGTGATAGAACCAATCCCATGTTTATTCTATCATAATTTGAAAACATTAAACATAATCCTAATAAATGTGTATAGGATTTCAGCACTAGGTTAAACAAGACTTTAACTAGGTTTCCAAAAACATAAGGCACAGTGATGAGTATTTTCGATTAAGTACTCCGATTATTTTGATAAAGAAAATCAGCTTATTATTTGAGAGACAAAGCTCTTAGAGATCTGAGGAAATATTTCTCTATGGAAATCTAGATAGAGAACAATATCAAAGTAATGGGAAACCTCCCAAGAGAAAAGGTGTCAATTTGGTGAATCCAAAGAAGCTATAAGAAATAAAATATGTTGATTTGGAAGAGGTTCTAAAACCTTGGTGTAGTAATCAATGATATTTCACAAAAAAATTCTAGAGAAGAGGTAGGATTAGCTTCAAATCCTTAGGCTCAACTTCAAGCCCCTTGACATAATATATTTCAGAATCATCCTAAAAGATATAATGGGTCAAAGATAGAAGAAAGAGACCTATGAGTTTAGGAAACAAGCAATATGCCTTCGAGACGATAATACAATCCTTGATCCATTGATGTCTAGAGTCTCTATGGTGAAGGACGAACACACTATATTATTGTGATAAATTTTGTTTCCTCACCCTCCATGTGAGGAGCCTATCAAGATTTTGATAACATTGATGAATGTGATTTTGGTGATATATGTATGATGGAATGTCTAAAATATTCAATACAAGGGGCCACTTCTACTAACCTCCTATGTGATATTATAGTGGAAGAATTTTTGGCTTGCACTAATCAGGTATTCTCCCTCCCTTCTGTAATTAATGTTGATGTTGATATGGATCAATCATTTGAACTCCCAAATCATGAATTTGAATATCTAAGAGAATTAATGATTAAAAATTATGATGGTGGAATTCCTTTAGAAGAGGATAGGAAGTTATTGATGAATGTTGTCGTTTCCCAAGAGAAGGAATATAACCTTCATAACAGAAAATTTAAGGGACCTATCCCAAATCCCAAGCCAAAGATGTCTCTCTTGAATAATATCCCTAAAGATACTCCCAAGAGAAGCATTCTAGAAAAAGACCATATCATTACCCCAATACCAAGCACTTTTGTCTCATACCAAGCAATAAGGGACAATATCCCATCAGAAAAAATAGTCACCCTTTCCCCTAATACAACCTTCCCAAATATACCACATGTGATATGGCTCAGATCCTAAGTCAAATAAAAATTATTGTCCCTATTGTGGAATTACTTAGAATTCTTGAACATAAGAGGAGGGAATTTGAATATTTGGGGTTGAAGGAGGATGGGGTTGTCAAATAAATAAGTACAAGTAATATGGTGACTCCCCACTATTTTTGAAGTTAAAATAAAAGTATTCCGAAAGAACGTAGAAGGACCCTCGAAAGTGTATTTGGGTACCTCCTTAGTAGAATCACAATTATATTTGGATCCTTTCTATATTAATCTTCTTGTTAATAAAACGATTCTCCATAATTACATGTTTGATTCAGGGGAATCTTGCAACATCATGCCTTTAGAAGTCATGAATGATTTGAACATCAAAATAACAACTTCTTTTGGGAAGTTTTTTTCCATGGATTCAAGAGAGGTACCTGTTGTTGGATATGTCAAAGGTTTGGTAGTGCAACTTGCTCCTTATCCTAGCAAATATTTAACTATGAATGTGGTTATAGTTGACTTCCCTACTAAATGGGGCATGTTGTTATCAATAAAATGGGCTACCATTATAGGGGGAAGTGTTCAAATGGACATGTCTTTTTCTTCCATACCCTTGGAAGGAAATCTAGTCAAGTTACATAGAGAAGATAAAATGTTGCACCTTATTAAAGACCCTCTGAATGCTTCTTATGAAGTATTATTTATTGATATAGACTTAGGTAACTTTATAGGTTGTGCTGATTTTGAAGATCAATGTATGGATATAAATGTACACCTTGAAGATATAACAGCCCCATGGAATATGATTTTTTTGGAGCATGTTCCAGCATTGGAATATAGTTGGAGTAAGTTTAAATTCTCCAAACCATGGTTATTTCAATTTCTCTTTCAAATTAAAATTTGAGTGTACCAACAATATAGTTGAATATGAAGCATTTTTCCTTAGTTTAAGAGTTGCATGGAGGCATGGGATTAAAGATCTACTTTTTAAAGGATATTAAAAGTTATTTGTGAAGAAAGTTAGGAAAATATATGCAACAAAAAATCAAAGTTTAAAATAGTATAAGCATGCGGTATGATATCTCATTGAATTATTTGATTCTTTCAATCCCTCTATCATGAAAGAAGTTAGAATGTTATCGCTGATAAATTAGCTTTCATGGATTCTCAATATGATAATGAAACAATGTCTCCTTATTATAATTATGAGGTATAGGTATTGGTTAGGCCCTCAATTCCTAATAATATTTAGCATTGGCAAGTTTCTTAACATGATTCTCGAGATCCGAGGTTCTTAAATTGCATAGGTGAGTTCACCAATCAGATTATTGACCTTAAAGCTATGGTGGTGCTATGTGAAAGAAAGGATGAAATTCATTTGAATACAAATGTTGGGCCCATAAGGAAGATTTTCACCTAGAACATGGAGGTTGTTGTCACACGTAAGAAAGGTACAAAGGCTTGTGCGAAGTGGCTTCGGGAAGGTGCAAAAGTTCACACCTAGGAAGAACAAGATCACGATTTAACCACATATTGGACCACAATTAAATTCACGATAGAAGAGAACTTAGAGATGCGACTAGGATCGAGTTATGGATAAGATTAGTGAAATGGTATAGATATATTTGCACAATAATAATACTTTCTTAATATTCAAACATACAAGATATTACAAATAAATAGGAGAAATTGATCCTATTTTCTAGGAGGTTGTTCTAACAACACTCCTCACATTTCTTATTTACGTGAATTTGGTTTAACAACCAAATCACATTCAAATAACTATATGAGTTGTTATTACAACTCATTTACTCCACATTATTATATTCACCAATATGTAAATATAATAAACACATCTAAATAATGTGAGCACTAAACAAGTATTCCTAACATTCCCCCCCTTAGTGCGAACATGGGGAAACAACAATTGCACTTCCTTCTGCAGTGTGCCGCCCGTGCGTGCTCATGATCTGGATGGTTTTTCAGGACAGCCAACAACCTCAACATGGATGGTTTTATAGGACAGCCAACAACCTCAACAGGATGGTTTTATAGGAAAACCAACAACCTCAATATCATGATGCTACTTTTCCTTGTGCTTTCATCTGTCCACTATGCTTTTCCTTCAGGGAATTATGTAGGAAACACTGATCACTGATAACAAATATGAAAAGAGAAAATGGAACATTGAGACCATGTTCCCCCCCTCAATGTGAACATTTCACTTATTCAAGCCATAACAGGAACACTAAGACAAAATTACACTGCACACAACTGGAATCAACTGTAACTCTGAAATAAAAGCAAACTCACACACAAACTATCACCACAGCTTTATGTGGCCCCATCGTTGGTGACTGATGAGAGGTCGTTGAATGACCTCCAGCCTCCTGTGCCTCCATCCTCCAGGTGTTTGTTGCTAACTCAACAGAATATGGCTTTGAAGCTCATCGGTTTCACATTGAACTTTATTTTGTCTCCCTCCCGCAATGTGAACCACAAAATTTATTAGGACATCGGTCACCGCCGAAAATGCATCCACAAGATGTTTTATTTTTACAATGACTCTTTTGACGATGAGACTACTTTGAACAATAACATTTGACAAAATGATACTGAATTTTGACAACACAATTATTTAGACAATGACATATATGAGAATGGAAACATTAACACAAATAATGACAACGATAATGACAAGTAATGACAATGATAATGAAAAAGTAATTAAAGATTACTTTTCAAGAATAGTGACACTTAACTCTTTTAAAATACGACAAAATGACATACAAAGACTTTATTGACAAATGAGTTCGATTGACAACTTCTTTTATAACAATACAAAAAAATGACAATATAAAGACTTTGGCTGAAAATATAACTATTCAAAACTTTTATTTTGATACTAAAACTTGACTGGTGATAATGATACTTTCATGCACGATATTAATTGAACCACTATAGACAAACAAACCTATCAACACCGAGAACTAAACTATAACTTATTAGATTGACTCAAAGAGACGGCTATATTGGGAGCCTGTGTTAAGTATCCAAGATGTAATTCTTCTCTACTAGAAATATGCATCTACATGCAGAGTGACAGCTGGGGATGCGTGGCTTTTACATTGGTGTTTTTGCATGCTCCGTTCAAAAATTTTATTCATTGCTGATGTGTATCGAAAACCAATGCGTAGAATAGAAATTTGATGCCTTCATGTTGTTATAGACTAAATTCCATTGAATGACCAGAAAAGCATGCAAATACCTTTCTAATGGAGATAATTCCTCCACGTGACTGTAGATTCACCTAAGATTTAGGGTAAGCTCATAGTTGACTGTTCACTCCAATGATTGAATGTTGCACAAAAGACTTCAATATTGAAATCGAATTGATCATTCATCTAATGCACAAAATTAATGCAGGAACATATAACCGATCAATGCGAGCCACTAAAGAGCAGGCTATTAGGAGGTAGTGACTGTAGATGCACCCGATCCAAAAAAAAATGCCTGTAGAGACGTCTCAAGCCTGATGATGATCAAATCATACGAGCTGGTAGATGGATGGCACACGGATTTGACATGTGAGAGAATTAATCTGACCAAAAATGAGCACAGGCTATCCACATTCACATAGATGCACAATACAATAACTTTTACAAACTACCTGAACTATATCTAGAATGCTCACAAAAAAAATCTCTCATTAACCAGGGAAAACGTGAATAGCAAAAGATTTTCCCTGTATAATATATCATGGATCCATAGTCGCTCTGGTACCAAATGAAATGGTATAGACAGATTTGCACAATAATAATACTTTCTTAATATTCAAACGTACAAGATATTACAAATAAATAGGAGAAATTGATCCTATTTTCTAGGAGGTTGTTCTAACAACACTCCTCACATTTCTTATTTACGTGAATTTGGTTTAACAACCAAATCACATTCAAATAACTATATGAGTTGTTATTACAACTCATTTACTCCACATTATTATATTCACCAATATGTAAATATAATAAACACATCTAAATAATGTGAGCACTAAACAAGTATTCCTAACAATTAGGACATGGAAACTTACAACTCAAGGAAGGAATATTCCAGGGCATAATTACGGTTATCATTACAGGACCAGGAGCTAAGTTTGTTATGGATTAGCTAGCAAGTGCATGTTGAAGATACTCAAGTATGGCAAGACATGATGACATCTAGAAGGTGGTTTACTTTGGGTTATGATTAGGCGGTAAGGTAATATTCCTTTGAGTCCCATGTTATGCATTGATTTGGCACGAAAAAAAGGAGAGAGAGTTAGTTGGTATGGTTGTGTTGGAGAGAGTAGGATGGGAAGAAGGGGGATGAAGGCTGTGGAGGATCAATGGAGCATGTATGAGAGAACACAGAGAGGATTAGGGAAATATATGTATGGGTAGTCTCTATTGTAACTTCTGTGATGAAACCATTATAAGAAGCATTAAAATTCATGAATGTTTCTGGTCCACATATGGATCCTTTGATGTATCTTGGCTACTGTAAACACTTGTGAATCAATAAATATTGGATTATTATAAGTATTTGTGTTTAAGGGTCCAAAATGTTATGTGTATTACACTATTAATGATTTAGATTCAATTATCTTATGTTATTGTGATGTTTAATTTCATGTTATGGTGCATCGGTGTATGGTTCTAGCTTTGTTACTCTTGTTATTTTAATGGATGCACATATGACTATTTTTGTAACATTCATACATTAATAATGAAGATTTATTACAAAGATCACATACAAGAAGCGCTCGTGCCTTTTTGTGCCTCGGTGAGTGTCCAGTCTAGGGTTTGGGTGATATGTCAACTTATTTGGGGTTTGAAGAAGAGTTAGAGGTAAACAAAAATGAGACTACATTTTGGTTATGTTTCTAGGACCTCTTTTGAAGTTATTGTAAGAATTGTGTGTGATGAAAAAATGCTTGACCTTGGACAACATCGACACTTGACTTAAAAGTATGAAGGATGAGTTTGCTCAGTGATTTAATACTAGACCTGAGTTTGATGCACGTAAATGGGTAGAGGAGCACTGTATCATGAGCTCTATGAGACATTATTTTGTTGTTTTCTAGTAGAGTTGTATGAATGGTTATCAACATATGCATCAAGGAAGATATGGTATTATAGACCTCATGTTTGGACCCAAGAAGAGTATCAGAGGCTGCATGATGCTTGATCTGACTTGGAATCATGTTGTTGATCACTGGTGGAGAGGTGTGTTGACTAGATATACCTTGGAATATGTGATTTCTATGTATTCTTTCCTAGAGATTGTTGAGTTTGAGTTCTTGAGGGAGCCAAGAGGATCATTCTTATGTGCTATGCCATTAGCCATTAAGATCATGATCATCACTCTGAGTATGGATTAATTTCCTATGGCTCTCTAACTTCCCACTAAGTGCAAGGCATGAGAGCAGTGTGGTGAGAGATGGCATATCCTATGGCGAAGCGAGAGAGAGAAGAGAGGAAGCTCAAGTATAATGAAGCACGAGAAAGGGAATTTACGAGATAATGTGAGGTTGTTGGAGTGATGGATTTATGGAGGCATACATTGTGGGAAGTATTTGAGGTTCACATAGAGGGTGTGGGACTTGAGAATTATATGATACCCCATATTGTTAAGTGTGGAGGAGAAACCCCCGACTTCGGTGATATCTTATCATATGGAGAAAGGAGGAGAGTCATAGGTGCACATCTTAGCCCACCTGGTGACCAAACCCTGGTGCTTAGTTTTCCAAGTATCTAAGACAAGTATTTCTAGTTCAGTTAGTGTTAGTGAGCAAGTAGCATCAGGTAGATATTATTTTACATTACACCCATCTATGCCCGCATAAAAATTCTAGTGTTTGGGGGTATTTTTTCTAATACATCGTTTAGGAAAATTATGGGTACATAAAGTTTAGGTATCACATCTGGAAGTGGTTCTACATCACAAACTATTGGCACACAATTTACTACAATGGTGTATACAAAAGTGCATATGTGTCATGCCCCTTACCTACTACGGGAGGAGGATATGGTGCATCCAAAGGAATACGAGTTAGTGGATTTGGTGGTGGAGGTAACATGAGGGAATCAAGGTCCTAGATCTAGTGGGAAAGGTCCAAAACACCATTAGTAGGTGTTTTACGAGATGTCTATGCATTTTCCTAATTACAAGGGCATTGAAGATGCTTTGTGGAGCATGTACACAAATGTGAATTGGTATGGCGTGCTAAGGGAATCATTTCCTTGAAGAAGAAAGTAAGTCAATTTGTAACTACATTGTAATGTCACACACATAGATGGTACTGAAATTATGACACCCATCAGATGGTGGTGAAGTATCTTGAGTTACGTGATGAATTCTTGGCATAATTCCACATTCTTGAGTTTGAGAAAAGATCATTAACACATTGAATTAAATTCAACAAGGTATGGCAGAGAGTGTGCGGGAGTATGATGTGCACTTTAAGAATCTTCTATAAAAATTGTCTTATGATATCCATCCCTCTCAACATGCTCAATGGTTCATTAGAGGATTGATCATGCCTTTTAGATGAGCACTTTCCCACAATACTTTCATGGATCTGCGTGAGGCCTTGGAGGATACTTAACATGTTGAATCCATCGAAGCGTTGACACTAGAATAAGCACATTTTTAGAAGCACAGATCACTACCATGGCGAAGCAACTTGAGAAATTTTCTGTGAACTCGGCTCATGAGACTCATAATGGACTATGGTGCATGGATTGTGAAATCAAATGATAAAAAGATAGCTTCCCATGAAGATATAGTGTGCACCATTTCATTGGATTGGGATATATTTCATGGAGATCATGATCCAAGTAGATTCTCGTTGTTGCATTGAGTTCTTTGTAATAATGTGTCTTCTTATTGTAAGATTTTCTCATCTATGACACATGATATAAAGGACTATCGATTGATAGACAAAATCCATGATGTCAATGATATTGGTGTGTGCGAGACCAGTGTTGGGAACAATTATAAGAATGAAGGTCATAAATTTAAAGGGAACACATATAGAGGTAGTAGAGGAAGAGGTTTTCATGGGGGATTCGAGAGGTCATGGTGGTCAAGGAGGTAGAACTAAATTTCCCCATATAACATGTTACAATTGTGGATTTACTTACCACTACAAGCACAAGTGTTTAGATTTGTTATAATGATCATGGTGTAGGAAGAAGCATAAGTATGAGGAGTTACCTAAGTTATATGAGCACATGATCAAGAACTAGAAGAAGGATAAGGGTGCGGGAATGGTGAGTTTGAAGTGAGTTGATCCATTATGGATGCCTAGGGTGGCACATGAATCTGAGTTGGAACCTATTTTAGTAACTACACGAGTGAAATACGTGCATGCCAAGGAAGAACCAAAGTAAAGGCCTCTCATTACCAGAGAAGAGGTATTACATGGGAAGTATCCTGATCCAACTCATTAGAAGGAGGTTTACCAAGAGACCATGGAGGTGATTAGAAACTTGCAAGGGGAGATTCAATGTTTGAAGGAGAAATCCAAGAAGTTGGAGCAGAAGAAAAGCACTGAGGTCCCTCAAAAGGATATGGATGAGGTCAGAGAAGTATGTAAGATGTTTCACTAGGAGAATGGCTAGGAGAAAAAGTACCATGCACTGGAGGTGAGTGCAAGAGGTAGGTCTTACATGCTAATCTACCCCCTCACAATATTGATTATGACAAGGAAATCACATTGAATGTAGTTGTGGATGGATGGATCTTGAGAAAATTTTTGATTGAAATGGGTGCTGAGGTCAATGTTATCACTTTAAATGCCCCCATTACAGCCATCTTCAAATGTGTTGTATATGGAAAATAGGATGAAATCTATGCATGTCAGAGTATTGAAGGATGCATCCATAACCATGTAATGGAAAAATTTTACTAGATATTTTGAGTTCTTAGTGCTTGCCGAGGTAGATAACTTTCCAACATTACTTGGGAACCCCTAATGCTATAAGAATAATGTCTACTTGAACTTTAACAAAGGGTACATAAGTTTCGAGAACAAAGAGGAGTGCATCGTCATTCCATTGACATATGGGAAGTTTACGCCTTATGTGGAACCATTGGGAGAAGAGGATCTGGATAGAATCTATGTATGCACCATTAGAGACACCGAGGTGGTTCATCCATCAAGAGAAAGAGTCATTCAATGGGAATATGCTAAGCCCATGAGTGATACAACTAACATTACATGTGACAATTAGGTGCACGAAACATATGAGTTGATTGGGAGATAATTGAAGGGCACCGTGACTCACATCACTATGGCATGCTTGGTTAGGTGCCTAGGAGGAAAGAAGCTACCCAATTACACTAGGGAGGGTAAGCCAGATGTCTTTCTACATGCGATGGAGGTACAATGGACTTGTTAGATAGAAAAGAGGAATATTCATACTTATACCTTGCAAAGAACAATAGTACGTTGGTGGGCGACACATTGAGACAACCTTCTAGAGTAGCATAAAGTGAGAATCACACTCTTTGTTAGGTTTTGAGGAGAAATGAACCCTCTACAATACATGACTATCATGGGAAGGAGTCCACCTCATTCCACATCCAAGAGTGTGAGAGAACCTAGATGATGGGCACGAAAGCCTTGCCTCCTTCACTATGGGTGCATAAGTTCTATTCCACCCTGCAAGGTTATGCATGCATGGTATATTCATTTAGATATGTGTCGTCAGATGAGAAACTAGTAGGAACTGACAATGGATATTATTCAAACTTTTGAGTATCAAAGTTTGAAGCCATCGGTGAATGAGGCATTGTAGGTAGTCAAGCACCTTACTATGGGAGATAGTGTCATGGATAAGGACTGGATCCTAGAGTTTTTAGAAGAACTTGAGTTGGGGGCACACTTCATAGAAGAAGAACTAGGAGAAGAAGAGATAGAGGAGATATAGCTTGAGTGCGCCTTCTTGGAGAAAGAAAAAGGAAAGTTAGTCTACTTGATAGATGATGAGGAAGTGGAAAATTTGGATGTTAACCATACTATAGGTATGTGCGAAGTATTGGAAAAAGTGAATGAGTAAGGGCACACTTACCATGAGGCCTTGAAAAAAGAAAGTTAACATTGGTACAGATATAGATCCAAAGGCAACTTTCATGGGAGATTACTGGATGGAACAAGAAGTATCAAAAATCATTGATCTATTACATGAATTCCAAGATTTATTCCCGTGTGGGTACCATGAGCTTAAAGGAGTACATCCCTCATTGGGAGAAATGAGGATTAAGTTAAAGGAGGGTACACACCGGTCCGAAGATACCTTATATGATGAATTTGAATCATGCATAAAGGTTAAGGAGGAGATTGATAAGATGATAGAATCTGGAATCATTGAGGAAATTGAAGAATCTGAGTGGGTGATTTTGATGGTAATTAGTATTAAAAAGGATGGAAGGATAAGGATTTGTGTTAAATATAGGTACTTGAATTTTGTGTGTGTCATAGATCCTTTTCCAAACCGGTTTACTAAGGATATCTTGGAAGGAGTAGCAAGGCGGGAGATCTATTCTTTTACAGATGGATTTTTAGGTTATCACTAGGTGATAATTGCGAAGGAAGACCAGGAGAAGACTAGTTTCACCACCGAATGGGGACCTTATTCTTATATAGTCATGCCTTTTGAGTTGAAGAATGCATCTACTATGTTTTAATGCATTGTAGTAAAATCCTTTTAAGACTTCATCGATAAGTTTCGCAAGTATAATTTGATGACTAGACAATGTATGGGTTAGTAAAATACCATTTTGAAAATTTGAGATTGATGTTTGAGAGATGTAGGAATTTGATTATCTTGCTTAACATTGAGAAGTTTGTCGTTTCTACCCCATTTGGAAATTTATTTGGTTACATCGTATGCGAGGAAAGATTATTGGTAGAACCTACCAAGGTAGTTATTATCTTGGGTTTGGAGGAGCCTACCACTCAAAGTGTGGTGCATGAATTCTTAGGGCACACGGGATATTACAGAAATTTATCAAAGGCTATGCCAAGATTGTCATGCCATTGAAGAAGTTGTTAAAACATAAGGGTGAACTCCATAGGGGTGAGGTGAAAAAGTGGCATTTGACACATTAAAGGAGAAGCTTACCACCGCACCCATTTTGCACTTTCCCTCTTGGGATAAGCCATTTCATGTGCATGTTGATGCATTTAGTATGGAAATTGGAGTGGTCTTAACACAACCTAGAGAAGGGATTATTGACCATCCCTTGTGTTTTGCTAGTAGGAAGTTGACTCCAGTAGAACATAATTATACTACCACGAGTGCGAGGCATTGTCAATGATCTACATGTTGCACAAATTTAGGTAGTATTTGCTAGCAACACCTTTTATTTTCTACACAAACCACATGGCATTAAATTACTTGGTGAACAATCTCATTTTGCAAGGGCACATATGTTAGTGGGTCTTATTGTTTCAGGATTTTGAGTTTACGATTATGGTGAAACCAAGGAAGAGTAATTTGGGACTGACCATCTATCACGATTAACTCGGAAAGGATGCACATAACATTGGGGACACAATTCCATATGCACAATCTTTTAAATTTTAGTGTGCACTCTCGACATAGAAGATATTGTTTTTTTCTTGTGAACAGTTTGTGGCACCAAAATGAATAAAGGCCTTCGAAAAAAGCAATTGGCTATAACCATTGTGCCTTATATGTTGATTGCGAGACTTGTACAAGCTAGGACAAGATGAGGTTTTACACCAATGTGTGTTGGAACATGAGTGTACTGCAATTATGGAAGAAGCTCATGGTGGCATTGGAAGATGTCACTATGCGGGGAATGCAATTGCGCATAAGATCCTGTTGGCAAGCCTTTGGTGGGAGATGGTCTATAAGGATTGTATTGAATATTGCAAAGCTTGTGATCCTTTCCAGTACCTTGGTAAACCAAGATGGAGAGATGAGATGCCATTAAGACCTATTTCTAGTGGAGAATCATTTGAAAAATGGGAAATTGACTTTGTGTACCCTATTTCCCCAACTGTGTGTAGGAAATGTTTGCGTTATATTATCACTTGCACAAATTATCTTACAAGATGGGTAGAAAGCGATTACCTATAAAGGATTACATGGTGGCTACAGTAGTTACATTCTTATGGGATAACATAATTAGTAGGTATAGATTTACATTACGCTTAAGGAGTGACATGGGTACACATTTCTTAAATGAGACTGTTCGGATATTTTTGGAAGAGTTCATGGTGGCGCATCACAAAACTACGCCATATCACCCTCAGGTTAATGGAATTTTGAGGAATTTAACAAGATATTAAGCCACATGTTAAAAAATATTTTTGATGTTGGAAGAAGAGATTGGGATGATAAAGTCTTTGCAGTGTTATGGGAATATAGAACAACTTATAAATGATTAAACAAGGCCACACCCTTTCAATTGGTGTTTGGCATGGAGGTATTTTTTCTTGTGGATTTCATGTTGTCATCTCTCTGTATTGCGTGTGCGGGAGGATTGGATAATGAATAAGCATTAGAGGAGCACATTGATAAACTTATGGAGTTGTATTAGAGGCATGCCATTTCCAAATGGATTTAGAAGACAAAGAAAGCACAACATAAGGCATGACATGATCATCATATTAAAAATAATAAGTTTGAGGTTAGGAAAATGGTCCTGTTGTATGACTCTAAGTTTCTGCACCACCCAGGAAGCTCAAGGTGCATTGGTTGGGACCATATACTATCACTTATATACTTGATTTAGGAACTTACCAGTTACAAGCTTTGGATGGAACAAGGTTTCCCAGTTTCTTTAATGGGAGTAGGTTGAAGCTCTACTATAAATAAGTCTTTTTGGTGTTTGTAAAAGGTAGTATTTCCATTTAGCTTAGGATTTCCCTTAGTGTATTTTCCTTTCTTCTTTGCTTTTCTTTTCCTTTTTGTTCTTTGTTTTTGTGTGTTGGTGTACGGTAGCTAAATACATTTGAAGTGATTTCATGCGTAGAGAACCGAGAACACTTTTAAGTGTGGGGTGGATTGGTGTCTAAATTCGTAAAGTCATTAGTGTATTTCTAAGGAATATGGGCTGTCGGATAACTCATTCGGGATGAATAGTGCAAAGTTAGAAGAATGAGTTGTGTGTTGTATAAGGTGTTCAAATTCATGTTGTTATAAAGGTGTGGTGAGAAAAGTTGTTTAAAGACCACTTAGAATAGAAGTAATTATCAAGGAGTGTCACATGAGGTAGGCGATGGTATAATAGACTACTTGGTGAATAGTGCGGTGGTTATGTACTTCATCATAGTGAGGTGTGTAAAGGAGGTATACGGCGGTGAAGTAGTGTTGGCATGCCAAAATTTTACGAATGTGGCATGTGAAGGGAAGTCATAAAAGTTGACTTAAGTGAAAAAGTGCTTTATTAAAAAGTGAAGTTAGGACACGTGGTCGGAGGGACATTAAGGTGTTGAAAAAGTATAAATAGAAGGTGAGGGTAGTCATTATAATTACCTTTCCCTTGGAAATTTTAAATCTGTGTACTCTCCCGAGTGATTGAAGAACAAAGAGTGTTTTGAGAAAGAAGTGACATTGTGTGAACTATAACGATATATTATGGTGTAGTAAGGGGAAGGAGGATAGTAAGACAACAAAGGGTTATGTAAAAGTGAAGCTTTTGAATTTGAAAAGCTTAGACAAGAAAGGAGATTGTGAAAACACCTAGGGTACAAAGTAAGGAAACATAAATGGTACCCACGAAATTTTGAACAAAGAGGCCGGTGGTGGAGAAGGAGGAACCCGTTGAGGTATACTTGGAAGTGAATACCCCACAGGTGTGATTTAAAAAAGAAAGTTGAGTTCTAAGCTTTACAGTGTAATATCAACAAAAATAACCACAAAATAAGTGATAATGAGAAACCGATGTGGTTGAATATGATTTCAGAGACGTTCTAACCATAGACAAGCTTAGAAACCCTAGGGTTGACGACATGGTGCCAAAGAAGTTACAAAAACTAGTCTTGCAGCTATGGGATCTATCATTATTTTCAAAAACCACTCCATTGTTCGGTGGTTGATGTCACGGGTGCATGAAGACTTCTACTTTATTGGGAGAAGAATGAGAATTACAGACCACTTAATTAGAATAGTAACGAGATTGTGAAGCACTAGCGAAGACATGGAATGTAACTTATGTGCCACTATAAAAATTGAGGAATTAGAAAAGTCATTGAAATATGAGAAGGGAGGAAGGGCCTAGGTTATTTCTAATCTTACTCGACCCAATGTTGAGGGTCGTAGCCCAACTCATTAGCTACAAATTAAGATCATTGAAACAATGGACGAAATAAATAAGATATTCTTGTACATGGCATATAGGGTGTCCAAGTGAGTGCATTACAACTTCACCCAATTTATTGGAAGCAATATCATTGAGGATGCATGGATGCAAAATGTTAAGAATTAGAGAAAAATATGCGGAAACAATTCCTTAAACCACAAAGGTAAAGGAAACTATATAGAAAAATTATACTTGTAGAAATGTAACAGCATAAATAAATATTGTATAAAAGAAGACAAGACAAGATTTAACATGGTTCACCTAATGTAGGGTACGTCCACCAAGAACTTGCTCAGATTTTATCATCAACAAGATTAAAAAAACTCTCACAATCTTCTTTCGGTTATGAACTCACAACAAAATTCCAAAGATGCTAAACCACAATTGACACCTAATTTCTTAACCTTGATTGCTCTTGATCACTAAGACTCAAGACCTCTTGAACACTCAATATATCTTCAAGATACCCTAACACCTCTATTTATAGGATTAAAATCCTTTTAAGAAGTCCTAAAGCCGACCCTAGAAGTTTGAAAGTTGCGACCTTTCAACTTCCCATGGCTGAAAAACTGTCATGATGTTAACAGCCAATTAATAGCATATTAACAACATATTAACAACAATGACACATCTAAGGCATGGCAACATCATAGCAAATGACTACAAAATTCTCCCGAAGTCTCCAAACTTAACCGTTCGAGCTCTAGCACTTCAATGATGATTCAATAAGACCAAAAGCCACTCCACACCCCAACACAAAAAGAGATGGGAGCAAAGATCACATGGGGTTCCATACTCCTGTTAATCATATTTTGGGAAATTGGTGTCCTAGATGGGCTAGATACAAACATATGGGTTTAGCCACCGGTGCACTTATCTCTTGCAATACGCTTTCCTCAATTTACTTGTGATGATTCCATCTCAAACACCTATAAAACATGGATGAACAAGTGGTATGAGAGATTTTGAGAGGCCTTTGGGAATGAATGGTGCATCCCCCATGGGTTTCTGCAAGTTGTTGGAGATCAGGTGAAATTTTTAGTTACACAACACTTCTTCTTGGGGAATTTCATGATGGCCAAAGGAGAGATGGTGTCATAGTGCAAGCACCCCTTCGCATTCACCACTCGATACCTAAAGTGCACCATCAACTAGTTGAAGGATGTGCGAGAAGATGACCTTCGATGTAGATAAAGTGGACCCACGATGTCCATACCATTCAGGAGACATAAAAATATGACACATGACCTACATATGTCGAGGTTTTGGGGCCATATTTTCTGGACTTACATTCAAAATTCAATGTTAGCATCAAGGATTTATCCACTAGGTTTTTTTTGCATGTGCCCCAAGACACAAGGGGGAATTAAAGTGGAGATTAAATACTCCCCATTTCCAAAGCCACAAGAGGTGACAATCCTGCTAATGAAATTAGTTTAGGAGGAGGAAGGCGAGGAGGAAGAAGACGAGAATGAAGGAGGAATAGACACTTCCCAAAAAGGAAGTATTACACACACTGTAATAGTAGAAAAGGCGTGAGTACATCATAGCAAGGTATCGTTAAGGCTTCATAGACGGATCATAAAGAAGTGGAGAAGTATGAGAAATAAGAGACAAAATAGAAGAAGTAGAAATCACATGATGTATCAAGTTACGTGACATGCTCGGAAGAGGAAGAGGAGGAGGACCACACTTGCATTCGAGGAGGAAATCAAGGTAGAACTCGAGGAACATGAGAAAAGAGCTGAAACAAAGGCCAAGACCATAGATGAGGCATGCAAGAGGGAAAAATAGCATTTTGTAGAAGGAACAAGGAAGATTCTAGTGTGAGAGACTTCCCCTACCCAGCCCACCAAACTAGAGGAAGAAAATAAGGGGTAATATTTTCTCATAAGAGAGGATAAGGGGTTCACTCCTAGATTGAGGAAGCAACAATCAAAGTGTAAGAAAAAAAAAAGTGGAAACACATGTCCCAACACATTGAATTCATGGATGATCCCGTGAAGGTGCTACATGTAAGGTTTCAAAGTACCCTACCCCTACGCAGAAACTACATGCATTGGATCTGTGGATCAAGAAGGGGGTGTGAAAATAACAAGGAAGATGATCAACTGGAACCTGCATTTCCATTTAGAGGAGCCTAAATTTCAAGCAACTGATCACATGATCAAGACCATCCACTTAAAGAAGAAGGCAGGGGCGACATATAAGGTGGTGGATCCAAGCCACATCACCGATGAGTAGGCATGCAATGTGCTACAAAATATATCTTTAGAGGTGGTACAACGCAGCTTGGACGTAGGGGAAACAGTTTGAACATTTCTCATGGATAAGAAAGGAAACGAGAAGGAGATAGAGATATTTTCTAAGGATTGAAGACAAGCGAGAACGGACCAAGGAGGCTTATGATCGAGCCGGAACCTTGGTCAAGAAGATATTGGGACAAATTTCAACACCGATAATCTAAGCCCATAAAAACTACCATGATGAGATGGAGTACCTTAAATATTTGGTGGACATTTTGTTAGGCAACATCAAAGATGGTGTGGGGCCCACATCTGTACATCTCACCAAGGAAAAATAAGAGAACAATATTGTTTTTGAATCCCGGATCACCGAGTTAGAGGCTTTACATACTCAACTCAAGGAAGCTATTATTTTGGTGGATAGGGGCTTCAATAGTTGCAAAGTGCAAGCCTATTGTTGACACAAGCATAATAGAGGAAGAGGCCAATCTCAAGGCCTTGCAAGAGAAGGTGCTAAAAAACAAACTTGAGCACACCTAGTTAATAATAAACACCACATCTCATAAAGATAAGATAAAAACAAAGTGCAATAAATTGAATGTAATTCCTCTACCGTGAATGAAATCTTAACCAACTTCTTTAATTTGCAAACATTGATATATGACCTTAGTTCTGAGATGGTTTACTCTCTTGATTGATTGGACATGTTTTTTGTTGATTAATTAGTTACCTTCTAACTCTATTGAAATCATATTGTATCATAATTATACTAATGTTGGATTTTAACCATATGTTCCTTATGTTATGTTGGAGGTATAATTTGTATAAACCAGGTGATTCAAGGTAAATGTTGTTCAATGGAATGTGCTGGTAAAATATTAAAGTTACATTAATTAATGTGAACCTTGGTTTATTCATTTCCAATAAAGGGATAGCCATACCTTGGATCAATTTTAGTGATCCAAGGCATATCTGTGATTGATAATTGGTATGATTGTTTTATTAAGTCTAATTGACTTAACCTTAATTGCAAACATTTCATCTCAGCAGGCTCAAAGGAAATGATGCCATGGAAGCACCTAGTAACATCTGGTGCATATATTCTTTCAGTAAGATATGATTACTCTGTTATGTTTGAATGTTAGTAATGACCTTGGTTACTGTTTAATTTAATATGTATGTTGGCAATTACCTAACGAAAATCAAACTATTGTGATAATTACTCTTGGCATAAACCTAACTACCCTAAATACATTATTCTAAGATAGGATTTGATGTATTCTTGTTAATAGGATTCTAATTCCTAAGCTAACTAGAAGAATCCATTAATATACTAATATAGACTAAGGTTGGCACTATTTTTAAAATGGACCTAAGGGGGACTTAAACCTAACCTATGCTCTGACTCTGGTTACTTAAAAACCTAAGGGTTTAGGCATGGTTTTTGGGTGCCAACCCACACAGTACTAAGGAAATAAATAACATTTAATGGGATCCTGTGCCACCCTTGGAGGAATCCAAATGGATTTGGTAGACATCAAATTATATATAGCTAAATGGAATCTTTGCATGTATTGTGAACATTTAGTTAATGCTAAAATAACTGTCAGTTTGGGAAAGATTAATGGACAACTGACATTTGTCCTAACATTTATTGATCTTGGTAAAAGTGGAAAACCACCTTGGGAAACTCTGAGATGGAATGGAGGAAAAGAGAGAAGTTTGGTTTGACCATTCATTTTGTTTGTTCGAGCTCAATGGCTCTACATGTCATTTTACCATTTTTCAAACTGAAAGTTTGATTCTGTTGCATTCTTAATGCTGCCTTTGCATGGCTAAGATAATGAAGGAATTTATTATAGATCCTATAAATAAAAATGGGTAGAAAGAATGTGGGGTTTCTATGGATTCAAGTGCAATATTTTTTTCGATTTTGTTGCAAAAGCTCAAGGGAAACTCAAGGAACTAGGAAGAGTCTCACAAAATCACTACTAGACATGATAAGATCTATCCCATTATGATATTTTTCTTTATTTATCAATCTCATAAAATGAACTCTTCTTACTTACTGATATTATTTCTAAGTTGGGTTTGTGATTGAATAATGTGGTAAATATTTATCTGTTTATTCTCTTTGTACACCTTGAAAATATAATTTTGGATTGTTGTAAACTTGTTCATTTTATATTTATAAAGCGATGTTCTTGTAGAACAAGAAAAATATATTGGGAATGATTTTTCTTGCTAGTATGGTTTCACAATGGTTTTGTGAAAAAAATTTTGATGTACCTTACTTCTGGTTGTGGGTGATAAGATTTTATATTGTTTCTCTTTTATATTTTTGGTTGTGGTCTCCTTCCATGACTCTGTTGCAAAAAGCATTGAGATATTGAATGAGAAACAATGTGGTATTATTGTTTTTGTTTGTTTAGTTTGGGGATTATTAGAAAACCTTTTAGTTTTTGAATGGAAGTTCATTCAGGGTTGAAACCCTTATTTTGTTTTCATTTTTGCATGGTTTTGGTTTTGGGTAACCATTAGGTAATACGTGGCTTGTCTTCCTCTCGAATTTTCGGTCATAGATTTTTGTTCAACCTTATTTATCATACTCAAGTAGTCTTGGTTCAATCTCTTAGAGAAAAAAATCATTTTATTTGACCCTTCATGAGTGTGATTAGTAGTTCAGTTTCTTGCTTGAGATAACCCTATTGAGGGATGGTGTTAATCCAGATTGTTATGTATTTCAAGGACTAAAATCCTTGTTATATTTTTTTGTTCCCTTTGGGACAAAATGTCTTACTAGTTTGGTTGAGTCACTTGACTTTTATTCAAAACTGGGGTTGAGTCTCTATAATTTTGGTTATTGTTTGATCGTTGTTGAATTTTAAATCGAAATCAATTATGGGGATAGTAGTTTCGAAGCCTTAAAATTTATTAGATTATGTTATTATAATTATGGAGGACTATAAATATTATTATCTACTTCATGGGAAGGTCAACTCTTATAGTTAAATTGTCTTCTATAATTTTATTTCCCTATGCTCGGTATAGTGAGGATTCTACTTGACGTGGTTGATAATAGTTGAATTTTAACTTAAGGAAGTCCATTGTATGTCATGGTATACCCATCCTTATTTGGTCATGATTGTGTTTAGTCGAATGAATTTTACTTGTTGTTTAACTTATTTTTGGTTGAAGAATATTGTATTGTATTCAGTTCACCCAAATTCTGTTATTTGACTGAAAAATAATTAGTACTCTCTGAAAAGGGAACTTAGTCGGTAAGTGAGAAAAAGGAAAATACTTTAACTTTGCTCTTATAAGTTACATTGAGTTGTTAATTAGATTCCTTGACTGTGATAATAATTTCAGGAATAAGTAATTGGATATTTGGATAATTATGGTATTGATACAAATTTTTGTTTCAGTTAGAATAGTTTTCTTTATATATATCCTATGACTTAGCTGAAAGGAAATGTCTTCTTTGTTATTTGATTTACCTTCAACAACATTATTACAAGTATAAAGTAAATTGTTAAGGTAAGGAAATAAAGAAAGAGGGTAGAAGTTTTTGGATTTCAATCATGTAATCTTTGGGATTACTTGATTGAAAGCTCAAAACACTTGATTTTGTTTGACTTTTGGGACCTAGGGTCTTAATTTGTTTAGCTTCAAATATTTTGTCATTTTAGAGAAAAGGTTTCAAAAGTGTACTTGTGGCATCTTTTCCTAACTTGGTATGGTGGCATTCTTGGCATGCCTTTAAAATTAATAGAGATTGGGAACTTAGATCAATTTCATTAAATAGAAGGTTTCCTTTCATGAAATTGATAAATAGTAGCATGTTGTTTTAATGTGATAGTTCTTATCATGCTCAATTCTCATGAACTGACACATGCTAACAATGTGTAGATGGATTTTGTGAAAAGTGAAAGGAGAAAGACTTATAGAAAGTTGCATTTATTTTTTTGATGATGTTCAATTATTTTGGATATTCAAAAGTGTTAAAGTTATGAAATGATTCTTTTATGAGTCATGAAGGTGTAGTGCCACCGTACTCTGTAATTGTTGAAAAATGACATTATTTTATGATTGAAATGTTTTTGAAATACTTATAGCTATTTGAGTAAATCAAATTCTGCCTTGTCTAATTGACTGTTGATTGTTTGAGATTTGTATGATAAATGGCTTAGTTATTTTCTATGATGTTTGGATATGTAAATATATGTCAAAGAGTATATGACATATTAGATAACTTTGGTTTATGAATTGAATAAGTGAGAAACTATGTAATAGATTCTTTATTCAAAGTTATCATAGTAAACTACTTAAATTATAATTTTGATATAGTTTACTTACTTAAAAGTGAGGATAATGTATTACCAACATTACAGCTAATGATGTATCCCTTATCTGAGTTAAACCAAATGAATGTGTTTGGAAACTTATAAATGAATCTATAAAATCCTAAGGGAATAAGAAGGAACTTTATTATCTTAAGTATTAATAAACAAGGATATGGTCTTAATTATATGTTGATGATTATATCTAAACCATGTTGGTTAGTAAGTCTAATTTCTTATGAATCAATACTTGATTAATTGAAAGAGTAATAAGGATATAGTTATGATCCTTAACTTACATTGATAAGTTGAATATATAATGTTGGTATGAAAGGTGATTCCTTTAAAGTATGAACCGATGTATGGAAAGAGATAAGATAATAGGAATATGATTAGGTAATAATTAAATCAACCTATTAAGTTATTCAATATGATTTGTACCATAGAAAAATTATTAAAGAAGACTTGATGATGTTCTTCTTATTTAAAGTTAGTTTGGATTATGGGGTTTAATGAACGAATGATTTATTAATAATGAGTTCATATATAATAATGTAGAATTGATCTGTATAACCTTAACTGGTTTAGGGGTGCATTACGATTCCTTTCTTAAAGGAATTAACTTTCAATTTAGTTGACCCTTAGGTATGTGCGTGTTGTAAATTAAATTAATTAACAAGCCGATAGTTGATTAAGCTAATGACTCTTTAAGTATGACATTTAAGCTAAAGGTACTTAGTGGGCTATTGAAGTGCAATCATTAATACTACACAATAACCACATAATGATGAAATTCATTAGGTGGATACTGTGAAGCAGCCACTATGCCTCAATATTCCACTCATCTCCTCTAACTCAACTACCATAAGTAGATTTTAGTTTCAGTGTTTTACTCTAAACTGAGATAGGCATATAATTAAGTGTAGTTGTCAACTTATATTGACCTAGGGTGGATAAACACACCCGAATCGATGTAAGTTGATTCGAGTATGTTTAACTACCCTTAATTACCACAAGTAGAATGCAACACTAAAGTATGTGAACTATCCCTATTTAGTGTGAAAATTTGACGCGAAAGGATTGCGGAGACGTCAAGGAATACTAATCTAGATAATAATTAGAGTAGGGTGAAAGAAATATTCCTTTTGACGAGTATGCCATCTAGGAATGTAAACATGGTAAACATGTTTAAAATTTTTACCAAAGTATCACAAACTACTGGTTGCATTGTCTTATATCACCTGGTCTAAGGTTGCGATATTTCAGATGAGTATCAGTAATAGATACTCAGATAGGATTCCTAGATAGTAACACTTGAATGACCCATTGAGGGTGAAGAAACCAAATTATACTTTGTATACACAAAGAACAAGATAAACATGAGAGATTGGTCTAAAACTAAGTCATGAAATGAGAGATCGGTATAACACCAAGTCATTACATTTACATATGGTTTTTTGTTATGTGATGGATTAGCAATGGAATGTGTGTTCCAAATTATGTTAATTTAGAACAAAGAACATTGTGTAAAAAAATATCTTTTTCTAAGACATAAATGAGGATGTTACATTGGATTTCAATATTGGCAAACTCGGGATTCCATCACCGAGCGGATGGATGAGTTCAAGGGTGTTTACATAGAGCTGATGGTAGCCATAAAAAGCTCAAGGGAAAGATGGAGGAAGTCACCCTGCACCAAGTTCCTATCATTGTAGGAGAGGTTCCGAAAAATCCTTAGCGCAATTGAAGTCATGGGGAGGTTGATGGATGAAATAGATGTGGAGTTCCATGAACTACTTTAGTTAGTCACTTAGGGGTAGAACCATGTATCATTTTTATCTTAGATAGTTTTGGGTCATTGGAATTTTGGTTTACAAAGAATGAAGGATTTCTATGGGTATAAATCGAGCTAGTGTTTGGTAATGTTGGTCCCTTAAGGAATATTTACACCTAGATCATAGAGGTTTTTTCACACACTAGCCAGTGTACAAAGGCTCATGCAAAAGTGGCTTCAGGAAGGTGCAAACTTTTCTTCTGAGGTAGAACAAGGTTAGGACTTAACCGCATTTTGGACCATGGTTAAATTAACAATAGAATAACACTTTTAGATGCAACTAGGATCAATTATGGATAAGATTAGGAAATGGAAACTTACATCTCAAGGAATGAATATTCTAGGGCATAATTATGGTTATCATTATAGGATCGGGGAGATGATTTTGTTATGGATTAGCCGGTGATTGCATGCTGAAGATACTTGAGTATGGAAGGACATAATGGATATGGAATGCAGTTCACTCTAGGTGATGATTAGGTGGTAAGGGAAGATTCCTTCGAGTCCCATGTTATGCATTGATTTAGAACAGAAAGAAGGAGAGAAATTCAGTTGGTATGGTTTTGTTGGAGAGAGTAGGATGGGAAGAATGGGGATGAAGGCTATGGAGGATCAATGGATCATATATGGGAGAATATATAGAGGATTAGGTAAATATATGTATGGGGAGTCTCTACTTAATAACTTCTTTGATGAAACCATTATAAGAAGCATTGAAATTCAGCAGAATTTATCTCGGTCCACATATGGATCTCTTGATGTATCTTGGCTACTGTAAACACTTGTGAAGTAATGGATAATGGAGTATTCTAAGTATTTTTGTTTAAGGGTCCAAACTCTTGTGTGTCTTACACTGTTAATGATTTATATTCAATTCTCTTATGTTATTGTGATGTTTACTTTCATGTTATGGTGCATCGGTGTATGGTTCTAGCTCTGTTACTCTTGTTCTTGTAATGGATGCATATATTATTGTTTCTATAACATTCCTCCATTAATGATGAATCATTCTTACAAATCTCACATAAAAGAGAGGATTGGTGCCTTTGCATGCCTCGGTGAGCACCTAGTTTAGGTTGCGTGATATCCCGATGTGCTTGGGGTTTGAAGAATATTTAGATGTAAACAACAACAATACTACAAAAATAATATCCCTAGATTATTTTTGAGCCTTGAATTAAATTTTTACAAAACCAAAATAAGTATAATGATGTAAAGTGAAAATTATTAAAAAGGATGGCTAATGAATGACTAAGAAGTAGGGCTCAAAAATACTATGCAAGATGATATTGAAGACCGATTATAGGTTATGATCAATGTAAAAAAGATAGTAAGATGACATAAAAGGAGGTGTTAACCTTGATAATTATTTGGGAAGATGATAGAGCTTCCAAAAGGATGACCGATGATCTAATAGATTCCCTAAAGGTCTTGATAGTAAAGTGTTGATAATCCTAATCATCAATATGTTGTCACAAGTGCAATAGTTCATCATCACACATGGATTTTGACTAGCTAGGTAAGGGAAAAAGAGGTTTGATAAATAGGATCAATAGCATCTCGTAATGATTTCCAGAGATCATGGATCGCCATTGATTTATTCCAATAGGTTATAAACCAATAGGGAAAAAATGGAAATAGTTGAAACAAATTTTCATTTGATGTTTTATGCTTTTTGGCTAGATGGTGGGAGGTTAGGGATTCAGGTTATGAGATGTTAGAGGGTTGGGATGGGTAAGATAAATAGGTTAGGTTTTTTTGGGTGGTTAAGGAAGGGTAAATAGGTTTTACACGGGTGATTTAAATTTACGATAGTAATTTTGAAGTGTACTTAGGATAGTGATAATAATGATGTTTATGATAATGTATTTAATGTTTTTCGGGTCACCTAGGGGTGAAAAATCAATGTCTAAATTTTCCCCTTTTTGTTGAGTTGTTTGTAGGCACAGGTTACGAGACAAAAATTAGCACGAGGATGCCCTAGTTTTATTAATAAGGGGATTATGATATTTCTCCCCTCTTAAGCCAATAAGCGACTATGTTGTTAATTGAATTAAAGAAATTTGATTGTTTGGATAGGTTTTCTTTAAGATATTGCATGATATTAATTGTAGTCTGTAATGACCATGCTAGAGGATCTAATGGGGTCACTTGGTAGGGGATGTATAACATAGACCACCTACATACACACGAGTTGTAGTAAGACTACCGCATGGTTGTCAATCATGTGGGACAAAAGGGTGAAAGGAAACATCTAAAGGGTGTATAAACTTGATATATGGTCAAAAAATAGAATTTTTGACAAGGTGTTGAGCATCAAATAAAAGGCATGAAGCTTTTGATGAAAAATTTGGTGTGATAGGGAAGGTCTAAATGACAAAAAATTGATGATTTTTTGTGATAGGAAAAATTGGTGGCAATTGTAGATTGTCGGCGTTTAGACAGGTTAGGCGGTGATTTAGGATTACCGGTAATTCCTAAAAAAGTAAATATAAAAAAGCTGTAAAACCACGTAAATAGTTCATTTGTAACGTGTTTCGGTGATATCTAGGAGTTATGAGTGATTTTTTTAGTGTTTTAAAGAGATGGAGGCAAATGGAAGTGACAAGAAGAGCCAAAGGACCAAGAGAAGGGTAAGTAAGCTTGATTTTGTGTTTTTGATTTTTGTGTGCTTTTTTGAATTTTAAGGGGAGTACACGATTGTCATAGATCGTACATTTGGAGATGATCAAGTGAATTACCATCAATTGCATTAATTCAATTGTCATTGATTAGTGATTGCGGTAATTGGTATGTTTTTTTGACAAAGTTATTAGTTGATGTATTTTTGTTGTTTGTTTTACAAGAAGGGGACACTATCTATGTCCTGGGATAGAGTGTCAAATATGTTTGAGACGATGCGGGCTGGTGTTACTAATGTAGAGTGGGCCCATGTGACATCCATTTGATTAGGATAATTTCTCCATTACCTAGATACCTCATGACGTAGGGATGATAGTGACACTTATTGATAGATGTTATCTGAGTAAAAGGAACATTTGGTTCTATACCAAGTAAGATGAAGAATACCTTGGAGGATGTGTATAGTATTTTTATACTACCGATAAAGGGTGAGGAGGTGATACTTATCACTTGAGAGGCTTGTCTTGATACTATGAGACAATTATAAGGAGAGAAGGCCCCAAAGATAGGATATACGTGAGGGGATTCCATATTGAGACATATTGTGATGGATATGTGTTGGGTAACTAGTTGATGTCGGTGGCGATGTTGGTGATTTATTGTTATACACTACCGAGAATCGGGGGTGGAAGATTTCCTTCACTCTTATAGGTGTTGTGGCAGCAATTATGGAGCACCGAAGGTATATGTCTAGGCTTGTGCATTGTTGGCTTATGTTTATCATGAACTTTAGATGTTTGTCACGGGAGGATATTTAGAATGGATGTGGGGTTTGTGTTGCATTTTTAGGCATATGACCACATAGTGGTTTTGAGGTCACTCGAGATACCATGGAGGGTAGGTGATCCGGCGTAGTATATAGTGGGATTGATGAGATGGAGATTAGATTGGATGAGAGACGATGGAGTGTAGAGATACCAGACCTACTACACCGAATGACTATGGGTCTATCTCAGTATATGATGTATTCTCAAGCCATTATATGAGATACCTTGCATAGCTAGGTATAGATGCGAGTTAGTCATGGGTATGAGATGGGTGCGAAGGGTGTGGGGGAGAAGAGAAGAGATAATAAAGGTCATTTAGTTTCCTTGGGTGCAATGGCGCTTTATATTTCCTCATTAGATTCCTAATGAGGTGATAGTATATCGGTGAGATGATATAGAGAGATATTTACCCGCACCGGATAGTAGATGAGGTGGGTCTAGGTGAGGAGGTGATAAAGGGGTGGAGAGGAGGGGAAGGAGGGTGATGGTGGAGTTGATATGTCCAAGATGTAGGTAGCTTATGATAATTAATAGGTGGAGAGGGAAAACTGGTGGTGGAGTGTGATACTGATCTCCATGAGTGTGATAGGTTACAGAGGGAAATAGATTAGATCCACCCCGAGCATGACACTTATTTACAAAGTGGTGAGATTGATATCGTAGGAAACTAAAGGCAATATTTGTAGGATAAGTATGGACAGTGGGTACAACATTAGAGGATATAGTGAGCATATCCCGTGGGGTCGTGAGTTGAGTATCAAATAGGTAGTGGTAGAAGGGGCCTCCTAGTTTTGTGACCATTGATCAAGTATAAATATTTATGTGAGGAGATGAGATACTATAAGCACATGGTGACATTGTTCTTACCTGTGTTCCTCACTATGTGGATCTTAGAACGAGTGAGCGTAGATCAACTCGATATGATACATAAATGAGCACTTTGGAGTGTCTCTTAGCCACAAATATATCTAGGGATAGATGGAGGAGCCATAAGAGGTCAAGGTGGTGAGTGGGTGTCATATTTTGATTTTACCACATAGTATGTGGGTTTTGTATATGATTTAGATACAAATGATTTTATATATTTATATAAATTCAATGATATATATAGATTATTATGTTTTAGATTCATGTGTTGTTGATTTATTTTGATGCTGATTTTTATATGAGTTGTGTTGATGTGATGCAATATATGAGTTTGTGATGAGATGTTCTTAGATATTGATGTTAGATGTGTAGATTTTTAAATGTGATATTTTATTTGATATGTTGATTTTGATGTTGATATGATGTGACTCCAAATATAGTGATTTTGATATATATTTCAAAATGTACTTCAATCATGGTTAAGAATAAAATGTGAATTGTTTTCTTTTAGACTAGATTTGGTACATATGTAATGTGATGGTATTTTAAATATATGATGATGCACTTGAGGCCTTGTAACAAATGTTAACATATAACTAACAATAATTAGTCACATGTGGGATCTTGGATATAGATGGAAATGAGTTTGTATACCTTCCTTCAACATGGGAAGGGTTGACACATGTAGTTTGTATGGGGAAGAAGGTATCATTTTCAATGGCTTGTAGGCTTATGCTCCAACCATATTATTTTTACACAAACTAATCGATGCGGGAATATTTCCTAGGATGATTTTGATATTTGTCTTTTGATATGAAGGTTGATCAATGGGGGAAGCCTTTTTGAAAGTATATGGGTAGCCATCCTTCAAGTAAGTGGTCTAAATTTTTTAACTTTTGATAGATATCCATCCTTCATAGGATCAGTCTATATTTTTTGTTTTGGATTCAGGTGTTGTTGATTTATTTTGATGCTGATTTTTTATATGAGTTGTGTTGATGTGATGCAATATATGAGTTTGTGATGAGATGTTCTTAGATATTGATGTTAGATGTGTAGATTTTTAAATGTGATATTTTATTTGATATGTTTATTTTTATGTTGATATGATGTGACTCCAATATAGTGATTTTGATATATATTTCAAAATGTACTTCAATCATGGTTAAGAATAAATGTGAAATGTTTTCTTTTAGACTAGATTTGGTACATATGTAATGTGATGGTATTTTAAACATATGATGATGCACTTGAGACCTTGTAACAAATTTTAACATTTAAATAACAATAATTAGTTACATGTAGGATATTGGATGTAGATGGAAATGAGTTTATATACCTTCCTACAACATAGGAAGGGTTGACACATGTAGTTTGTATGGGGTAAGAAGGTATCATTTTCAATGGCTTGTAGGCTTATGCTCCAACCATATTCTTTTGCACAAACTAATCGATGGGGAATATTTCCTAGGATGATTTTTATATTTGTCTTTTGATATGAAGGTTGATCAATGGGGGAAGCCTTTTTGAAAGTATATGGGTAGCCATCCTCAAGGGAGTGGTCTAAATTTTTAAATTTTGATAGATATCCATCCTTCATAGGATCAGTCTATATTTTTGTTTTGGATTCAGTGTTGTTGATTTATTTTGATGCTGATTTTTTATATGAGTTGTGTTGATGTGATGCAATATATGAGTTTATGATGAGATGTTCTTAGATATTGATGTTAGATGTGTAGATTTTTAAATGTGATATTTTATTTGATATGTTTATTTTTATGTTGATATGATGTGACTCCAAATATAGTTTTGATATATATTTCAAAATGTACTTCAATCATGGTTAAGAATAAAATGTGAATTGTTTTCTTTTAGACTAGATTTGGTACATATATAATGTGATGGTATTTTAAACATATGATGATGCACTTGAGACCTTGTAACAAATTTTAACATTTAAATAACAATAATTGGTTACATGTGGATATTGGATATAAATGGAAATGAGTTTGTATACCTTCCTTCAACATAGGAAGGGTTGACACATGTAGTTTGTATGGGGAAGAAGGTATCATTTTCAATGGCTTGTAGGCTTATGCTCCAACCATATTCTTTTTGCACAAACTAATCGCTGCGGGAATATTTCCTAGGATGATTTTGATATTTGTCTTTTGATATGAAGGTTGATCAATGGGGAAGCCTTTTTGAAAGTATATGGGTAGCCATCCCTCAAGTAAGTGGTCTAAATTTTTAACTTTTGATAGATATCCATCCTTCATAGGATCAGTCTATATTTTTGTTTTGGATTCAGTGTTGTTGATTTATTTTGATGCTGATTTTTTATATGAGTTGTGTTGATGTGATGCAATATATGAGTTTGTGATGAGATGTTCTTAGATATTGATGTTAGATGTGTAGATTTTTAAATGTGATATTTTATTTGATATGTTTATTTTTATGTTGATATGATGTGACTCCAGATATAGTGATTTTGATATATATTTCAAAATGTACTTCAATCATGGTTAAGAATAAAATGTGAATTGTTTTCTTTTAGAATAGATTTGGTACCTATATAATGTGATGGTATTTTAAACATATGACAATGCACTTGAGACCTTGTAACAAATTTTAACATTTAAATAACAATAATTGGTTACATGTGGGATATTGGATATAAATGGAAATGAGTTTGTATACCTTCCTTCAACATAGGAAGGGTTGACACATGTAGTTTGTATGGGGTAAGAAGGTATCATTTTCAATGGCTTGTAGGCTTATGCTCCAACCATATTCTATTTGCACAAACTAATCAATGTGGGAAGATTTCCTAGGATGTTTTTGATTTTTTTTTTGATATGAAGGTTGATCAATGCGGGAAGCCTTTTTGTAATTATATGGGTAGCCATCCTTCAAGGGAGTGGTCTGAATTTTTTAATTTTTGATAGATATCCATCCTTCATAGGATTAGTCTATATTTTTATTGACAGCTATCCTTCGAGGTATCAATATGTTATTATGATTAATAGATGTCATTTTGGGGATAAGTGTACATTTTTATAATGTGCATCCATATGTATGATTTTGATTTAAAATTTTTATGTTGATGTCAGGCCTAGTATAAAATTTTGAGGAGGGGATAAGACATGTGTGTTAGAAATTCTAGGCACTGAGGGGGTGAATCAATTCTAATTCAAAATTTGAAATATAATTCAATTTTCTTTACTTTATTACGATGAAATCACAACACCATTCACAAGAAATCAACAAGGGAACATAGAAAGATAAGATTTAACGTTGGAAACCCATAAAGGGAGAAAACCCACTAAAACCAATGAACTAACTTGGAAAAAAAATTATTGTAAATGTTACAAAGATTTCATTGTTGAGCATCCACTCAACTTGAAGCTAAAACTTCAAAATTTAGTCAATATTCCACTTGACCTTCTACATGCCACTAATTTCAAGTATTCTGCAATATTTTCAACAATTTACACTTGACCATGTCTGCATCTACTCAAATTTAAGTTACAACTCCAAAATTTAGTCAATATTCCACTTGACCATGTCTCACATATCTTCTCAACACTTTACACTGCTGCAATATCAGTATTCAAGTATGCTTTTACTCACATATCTTGGTCCCTTTTTCATACATGAATAAGCTCATATTTGTTCTCTTTCTTAGTTCATGACTCTCATAAAATAATCTCCCATCTAGTACTCCCTTCAAAATATCTCTTTTTACATACTTGTTTTTTCTCGCATACAAGCCTAAATATGATTAAACTAGTTGTCATACATTTTAAGTTCAATATTTAACCCCAAATCTTCATGAACAATAAGGTACTTATCTCATAAAATTTAACATTCTCCAAATACTCTTGCACTTCACCTTGTAAAATAAACTTTTCTACTTAATCTCTACAGCTAGAATAAGGAAGGAAAAATGTCACAAAAACTATCCATTTTTGCAATCATTTTATCTAAATTGTGATCATTTACATATACTACCTTTTTAGGATTTTTCAATGTTCTCCTCATGTAAATGATGATTGAGAGGAGTTCTGAACTAAATTACCATCTAGCTACACATTCAAATATTCCTTCTAGAACTCCGTAGATCTTATTTATAATCTGCCAAAATTGTTTGCTCTTATCTTCCAACATAGGAGTTTTGAATTCTATCTAAAGAAACTTGATACCAAGTGTATCAATAATGCGTACACATTATAATAATCCTAATTTAGATTTATAAATCCTTGAATCCTTATATACTCATCATTTATTCATCATTCTTCTTTGGAGATTCATACTTGGTCATGGTAGACTCGAAAAATTGCAGTCATAGAGATGATATTTTTATTAATGATGCATGTACCTTAAAAAAATTCTAAAAATTGGGTATGATGATATGTGATCTTTATATCACTTTCAGGTTTAAATATTTATTCCATCACTCTCATTCAAGAAAGAAGATTCTGATGTTGTAAAGCATCAAACAAGGATTCAAAACTCAGAATTTTTCCCTTCACAAGATGAGTAAGTTCATGCACTTAGACACTTATTTAAGGCTCTAAATACATATTTTGGAAATATATATTCCTTGAATAACTAGCTAGTTTCATACATTATTTCCTTTTAGGGAAAATATTGCAACCAAGATTAGTTTTCAAGAACACCTCAAATTGGTTATTAAGATCTAAAAAACCAGTCTTACCTTTACTTCCATCCAACACACTATAACTCATTTCTATGGAAAACCCTTGAATATATACTTTAGGAATAACCTCTACTTCATGATAAAACACTCTCTTATAGGTGTCAAATGAAGAAAATCAAGTTTGTAAGAACCTTTTCACAAGATTTCTTGACTGTCCTAGAATGACAGTTTTGAACCATTAGGAGTTGTACACAAAAGTAATTCATTTCATGTTGTCATGAGCTTGAAAACCTTGTAATGGACCTATACCACCTGTGAAAATTCATATAAAACTTGGATGAAACCTATTTCATCAAGAAACTCTCATACTTTAAGGACTGGTTTTGGTTTGTTTAGGTTCTAGTGGTAGGTGGCTTTATTTGACGGTATTCATAAAAAATTTACATTGAAAATACATATATATTTACATGGAATTCAATAACATATCCCATACATACTTACACATGAATATTTCAATATTCAACTCTTTCATTCATGAGTGTATTAACAATTTTCTTTAAAATAGAGGTATTTCTATACTTAAGTAGTAGACTTGAAACATCCCACCAATGCAAAAAGGTGGTTTAAAGATTTCTCTACATGCTCAAATCATCATATCAGATTCACATATCCATTTGATAGCCACACAACTCATATTTTTCCTATCGCTCCATTATGAGGGTTTGGAGTAGTTTTTCTTGTTAAGATTCGTTCATAAAGCTCAACCACCATTCTAATTCATTCCACCTCTAGAATAATCTTAATTCAATTCTTTAACTATGGTGAAGAGGCTTGGACACCATGCATAATTTTTATGTACCATTGAAGTCCTCAAAGTTGACCTTCGAGTTGGAGAAGAGCATTCTGAGAGATAGATTTCACTAAAAACCTCATAACTTCAAAAATCTTCTTCCTTTTTCCCTAAAATTTGGACCACAACACTATGATAGGTCCCTTCACATGTAATGAGGATAATTTTATCATAAATACACCTGTAACTTCTTGGCCACCAAGGTTTGTGCATGTTAAACTCGTTTATCCTAAAGGAAGTCATAGAATTTTACCGTAAGCATGCCTCAAAGGGAGGAATTATGACATTAGGAATCATATAACACCTTTATAAAATATCCTTACAATCTCCTCATGTTTTACTTGGAATTTCATGACTTAGTTTTAATTATATACCCATTCTAAGTCCTTGAAATAGGCCTAAATGAGCTAGTTTACACTATAACTCATCATGCTTATCTTGTTATTTATCAATTATCTACTTAAACATGTCTTATAATGTGTATCATGATTCTACCCTACTTGACCATCAGCCTCAATCCTTCAGTCCACCTTTCAAGGTCACTTTGCTAACTAAGCCTAGGTATTTGGCCTACTAAACTAAGTTAGTCGTGTTAACTCCGCTCATGCACCCCTATATTCATCCTTATGACCTTATTTCCTCATCATACACATGTTAAAGCATATATTATATCATCTTAACATGTCCTCACATAATTAATTTACTTGTATAAGCCACTAGATCCTCAATAAATCAAGTTTCCATCGCTATTTTTAAGCCTTATTTTGGCCTTCCTTGTATGACTCACTCCAAGATCTCCTTCATATTTCATTAATTTTCCTTTTACATCAATGAAAAATAAAAAACACATGCCAAAAATGTGTACAAACCACACATGTGTACCCTTTGGCATATGTTTAGTTGGCAAATAAAGTAAATGTGAGAGTAATGATTACGAGGTTCTGCTAAGGAGTAACTTGTCCATTTGAAATATGTGATGAAAAAACACATGGTGCTCATATTTAAGGTTTTTTATTTATATTATATTGATGGTGGGCCATACATTTCCAAATTATTATGATAGTGAATGATAGGCTAGTGATGGAATAAGATCTTTGGCATGACTAATGTCATGATGATAGATATGTTAATAATAGAAAGGCATGCAAGTGGAAGGGTTTTAAAGTTTCCTTTTAGGTTTACCAGTGAGGGAAGATAAATGATACGCTCCCAACCCATATTTTTAAGTGATGACATATGGATTGATCCAATTTGGTGAAACTTTCCAATTTGAATCCTTTCTATAGTAGTGATATTTTGATTCTCTTTGAGGAAAAGATCATCAATGTTGAAGTCACGCTCTTTAATATGTTCTTAATAGACTTGATAATGTTCAAGGGATGTTAGGTGATGCTCATGTAATAATTAAAGTTATGCTAGACATTCTTGATGATAATCCTCATCAGAGATAAAATCTTTGAGGGACACACGGAGAGATGGAATTGAAACTTCAAGGGAAAGACTACCTTGGATCCATAGAATAAAGAGAAGGGTGTAACACCTGTAGGAGTATGAATTATAGTTTGATCATCCCATAAAGAAAATTATGTTAATTCTTTCCATCTTTTCAATGATTTTCAGGACAATTTTAATGAGGATTTTGTTGAAAGCTTCTTCTTATCCATTTTCTTGTGGATAATAAGGTGAAGAAAAGCTTATCTTTATGTTGAATGTGTCACATAATTTCTTTATTTCTTTATTTTTGAAATATTTTCCATTATCATTGATAATTTTGTGAGGGATTCCAAAGTGACATATGATGTGTTAATAGATGAAATCGACGATTTTATTTTCTTTAGTAAAGACTAGGGGAATAGACTCCACCCATTTAGTGAAGTATTTAGTAGAATTGATGATATAGTGATGTCATTGTGATAAATGAGGGTTGATAAGGAAAATGAGGTCAAGTCCCCATTGTGAGAAGGGCCATAGATCCTGAGTAGGTTATAGGTCCTAACTCAAGATGTAGGTGAGATTGGAATGTTGTTGACACTTAACACATTTCTTGATGTATGCACAATGATCTTTATTAAGGGTCGGCCAATAATAGCCAATCCACAAGATGCGCTTAGCAGAACAACCATACCATGGAAGTTTCTACCACATATGCCATCATGTACTTTTTTATATAGCTTTAGTAGACTTGTGGGATTTAAGTAACCCTAGTAAGAGGCCATCAAACCCACATTTATAGAAAAAACACCACCTACAATAATGTACCAGTGCACATTGTAGGAAGATCATTTAGTATTTTTAGACAATTCGGATGGTATTTTTGATTGATGGAGATAGTCATAAATTTGATTTTACCAAAGGTATGTTTTTTTGTATTCGATAAGATTGATAGAGGGGAGTTTTTGGTGTGATATGGTTGTTAAAGTCTATGTAAAACAATGAATAAATTGGAATCATTAGTTAATAGTGGGATGAGAGATGCTAGTTAATCCATGGTGTTTGCAATCTTATTGGAAGATCATGGAATTGTTTGATAGTGTGTTGATCAAAGTATTATAATAGGAATTCAAAAATGTTCTTGTACTTTTGAAAAGTTTCATTCTTGAATTGATAAATTCCTTTGATTTGGTTGATGACGAATTGAGAGTCTCCATAGATATCCAGAATTTGAACACCAATCATGACTAATGTTTGGGGAACCATGATAATAGCTTCATATTTGGCCATTTTATTAGTTCATTCAAATTTGAGCTTCAAGGATAGAGGGATAGGAGTCCCCATGGGAGGTATGATGATGAGACCAACACCTCCCCATTGCTAAAACTTAGACCCATCAAAGAAAAGTGTCATTCTGATAGGAGTATATTCTTGATTGATGGTGCTGATGCATTTTTCAGAAATTAATTGTGTGTTAGTTGATTTTCATAAAGGGGGATTTTTGATTTGGTCAATGATGGATTTCCCTTAATATAGTTCCGTGATATAAATTCTATATCAAAATCAGTCATGATGATGATCCATCAAGTGATACCTGAGACACTTTTATATGGTTTAGAATTCATAGCTTTGAGAGGATTGAAAATGGTGACAACACATGTTTTATGATTAAGTAGATAGTGGTGAATTTTGTAAGTTGTGAAGTATAAGACAAAAAACAACTTTTAAACTTTGGTGTAATGATTTTCATAGTCATGAAGTGTATGGCTTATGTAGTAGACAACTTGTTCCCTACCCTTCTTATCTTAATGTGCTAGCATAGCATTCACGGCATGGTTAGTAGAAGATATGTATAAATAAAATGGATCCCCTCACATGGTGGTATGAGTACAGGTGGAGACAAAAGGTTTTTTTTAGGTCCTAATAAGATTTGAGGCAAACTATTTGGGAAAAGTACACGAATAACTATCATTTTCATCTCCCCACATCAAGATACTAGATAAAAAAGAAGAGAAAGTTGCAAGAGTTGCTAAAGTTATTTAGGAACAAATAGCTTAAGAAAGAGAGCGAAGAGAAAAGGCTAGAGCCGATCAGAATATGCCAGTGATCCCTTCATAATAAATATTTCAAACTGGAAGTAAAGAGGTTTACATGAGGAGAAAAAGCTAAAGGTCAATCTGATCCCTTTTTTGACTTTCAAGGAAAGTTTGGTTTCAAGTTATCTCCTCCAAAGAAGAACACACCTCGTAGATCTACAAGCCTTGCATCAAGTCCTGAAAGAGAAAGCAAGGAAGGAATCACTACTGATCAAAGCACTTGTCCTTACTCACGTTGTTTTACCTTTGCATACCACCTTTCCCAAAATGGTAGTCAACATACCATGGGGAAATGCCATAGGCCTATTGACCTTACCATCTCAACATGACCTCCCAAGAGGATCAAGAAAGATTCTTCCCAAGTTCGATGGAGATGGGAAGACATCACCAGATGACCACATTTCTACTTTCTTTGTTATATGTGTTGTTTTTTCGATAGAATATGAATATTTTGTTATTTACCTCTTCGTGAAAAATTACATGATGTTGTTGTAGATTTGTTTCATCATCTAAAAAATGGATGCATTACAATTTGGAATGATATGAAAACTAAGTTTGAAGATCGATTCAAGACGGCAGAAGATGAACATTCCCTTCTTACCCAACTATCTCAGGAAAAGAAAGAGCCAACAGAACCCATGAGGAATTTCATGGCTAAATTCAACAAAATGGTGAATAAAGTTCCTACCAGGATTCACCTGAATCTTGACGGAAAAAAATGTTTCTTTATTAACGCACAACAACCAGAAGTGTGCTATCAGCTGAGAAGGGATAGAGTGGCTAATTTGGAACTTGCTCAATCCTTGGCCATAGAAATTGAGGATGACTTAATCATGGTAGGAAAATTCAAGAAAACTTCCCTCAAGGGAAAGAGTCAAGAAACTCCCAATGCTTTAGAAGCTATACTTACTAAGTTAGCTAATGATGTGCTAGCTTTGAAAAAGCAAGTTGCTCAGAGTAGTAAACCCTCTCCTTACAAAGACATTCCAAGGAAAGGCTATGTTCCCAACAAAGCTAGGATTTTAGGTCCTCTCGACGAGGCTTGCTATTGAAGAGCTCCCGCAACTAACTCAAAATTTGACATCATTGAAGAAAGTGACAATGAAGTTGAAGTCATTGAGGTTGATGAGGAAGAGCTAGATTCTGAGTATCCGAACTCTGAAGTTGAAGATCCTGAGGGAGAAAGTAATAATCATTTCTTTAAGTACCATTCAGAATAAGAAGATGAATATGAAGAAATTATGGAAGATATGAATAGCCAGTCTTTCATTGTCTTCATACGCTCTCAGAAAAAGGAGTAAAATACCACTAAGATGGGAGATAAAGAAGTTTCCAAGGAAGTTCCTAAAGAATCCAAAATTAAAGAAGCTTCCAAATAATCAAAGATAGTTAAGACTCCTAAGATAAAAACTATCTTAAAGAAAGGAGAACCTTTTCCGATTCAATCCACAAGATAAATCAACTACGAAGAAAGTTTCTTCTTCTACATTAGTATCAACCAAGCCTGAAGAAAAGGTCAAAAGTGTGCCATCATCAAGTTCGAAAGAAATAGTATCTGAGACATCAAGTATGCATACTTTTCCCAAATTTGATATCGTTGATCATATCAATAAAAAAAATTTCCATGTCAAAGGCAGAGTACTTGAAGTCCAATAAGGATTAACTCGAGAAATTGGTCTAGTTTATCAAAGGTGACTCTATTGTTCATTCCTCCAAGGGAATTATGAAAAATCCCAAAGATGGGAAAACTCAAAATATTGTGGTGGCCACTACACCTTCAAATGAAAATATTGAACCTTTCTTTGTGTCCTTTTTGATCAATGGATGCAAATTAAGCAATTACATTATAGACTCTGGAGCCTTAGATAATGTGATGTTGGAAAAAGTAGCACATGCTCTTGGTTTGACTTATACAAGAACATTCAGATCGTGTTACTCTATGGAAACCAAGAAAGTTCCTATGATTGAGTAGATTAAAGATGCCCAAAAAGTTTTAGCCCAATTCCCTAAAAAGTGAGTTAAGGTAACTATTTTAGTTGCTGACATTCCCACTTCGTATGGTATGTTGTTGAGCAAGAAATTTTGTAGAGATCTAGGTGGAGAGATTCAAATGGATTGGTCTCATGCTATGATCCCTATCAATGGAAAAATGAAGAAGCTAATGCCGAAAGCTCAGGAAAAGTTCATGGTAACTAAAACAGAAGATTCTCACACACGATCCTTTTCTAAGGCTCAAGTATGGGTAATTATATGATGACTACGAAATTCATACCCCGAGATCAATCACCAAGATTCCAATGAGATCTGGACTCTTGAGTTTGATGGAAGTCATTGCTCGATGGGTTCTGGTATAGGAGTGGTGATCATATCTCCAAATGGTAAAATATTTCCTTTTTCCTAAAAACTTGAATTTTCAAATACTAATAACACTGCAGAATACAAGGCATTAATCCTTGGCCTCCAAGTTACAGGAGGATAAAGGGATCAAAAATTTGGAAGTCTTTGGAGATGCGACTTGATCGTGAAACAAGTAAGAAATCAGTTCCAAATAAAGAACGATCCTTTAAGACACTACATAAATAAAGTGTGGGATGCGATAGAAGTCTTTGATGCTTTTCCCCTAAAATGCGTCCCTCATGAAAAGAATGAAAATAAGATTATCTAGTAGTCTCACTTCATTAACGATTCCTCATTTAGAGTTTGATCAAGACAAATATACCATTGAATTTTTTTAGGCCAAGTGTTCCCGACAATGCGAAAAATTGACAAGTATTCAATGATTATCAACAAATTATTGATTTCTTGGAAAGAGGGATAATTTTAAACAATTTTACTTTGAGGGAAGTGATTCTTCGCTTTGCAAATCAACTACCTCACCCATTCGGAAGGATTTGAGAATGAAGATCCTGGTCATGGCATCATCTAACTCAAAGGAAATAAAATTCCCAAAGGATTGTTTTCACTTAAAGAAAATTTTGATAAACATGACAGTTTATCAAAGAGAAAGAAGCAGCAGGACAAGCAAATTTCAATGACTATGAGAAAGTTAACATCGGTACCAAGGATAAACCTCACCTAGTCAACATCGGTAAGTGTTGCTCACCTGAGGAGTGCAAGAAATTCATAAGCCTCCTTACCAAATATTCTGACGTTTTGGCTTACTCATATGAAGACTTGAAGTCTTTCCAACCTAGGGAAATGGAGCATGCCATACCCTTGAAGCTTGGTGTAGTTCCTTTCAGGAAAAAGAAAAGACAATATAATCCCAAGATTACAAGGACAATATTTCATGAGGTTCAAAAGATGTTAGATGCATGGATAGTGTTTCCTATTCGACATTCGACTTAGATAGATAATATTGTACCAATTCACAAGAAAAATGGAGAAATTAGGATTTGCATGGATTTTCGTAATCTTAATCAAGCTTCCTTAAATGATAACTACCCACTGCCAGTCATGGACCATATTCTACAGGTAATAACTAGATTGGAAATGCTATCTATGCTAGATGGTTTCTCCGGCTATAATCATATTGAGGTGGCGAAAGAAGATCAACATAAAACCGCATTCACCACCCCACGGGTATGTTCGTGTATAGAAGAATGCCTTTTGGTTTGATCAATGCCGACGTAACTTTTCAAAGGGCTATGGATATGGAATTCATAGATTATAAAGACAAGATCATCATGATATAGCTATATGACTTGAAAATGTTCTCAAAGAAGTGATAAGATCACCTAAGAGATTTAGACAAAATATTGCAAAGGTGTAGACTTCATAAGATCTCACGGATCCAAAAAGTCTTTGTTCGAGTTACAAAAGGGAAGCTCCTAGGTCATATTATTTCTAAGGAAGGAACTAAGATTGATCCTGAGCGTGTTCAAGCTATCAAGAATATTTCCTTGCCTACAAGTAAACTTGGGGTCCACTCATTATTTGGGAAGGTGAATTTTTTGAGATGGTTTGTGCCATATTTTCTTGAATGACTAAAGAAATCGTTGATATGATGAAAGGAAAATAACCCTTCAAATGGTCAAATGAAGTTAGAGAGGCATTTGAAAAGATCAAGGGTGCTATTGAAAAATCCCCTACATTGGTGTGTCCTAATTTTAAAAAGGATTTCATAATCTATTGCTATGCTTCACTACACACAATCTCTACCATTCTGAATCAATAGAATCAAGAGGGAATCTAATCTCCTATTTCATTCATGAGTTCCATGTTCAAGAAACATGAACTCAATTACACTCCCCTTGAGAGACATGTGTACACAATGGTGAGAGCCTCAAGAAATATTTTAGGTACTATGTGTTGAATTCGCAACCAAAGTCTTAGTTCCAGAGACCGCAATTAAATCGATGTTGACACAACAAGAACCAAGATCGAAAAGAGGTAATTAGGTCTCTAAGAACCAGGAATATGATTTAGATATCAAGCCTACAAAGTTGGTTCGAGGAAGAGGAATTTACCAACTCATCACATAAAATGAACCACATAATGACTTCAAGAAGAACAAGTTGAGGAAAATTTACCACTGGTAGTTTTTGTCAGTACCACAGATGAATGGTATAATGATATAGCCTACTTTCTCACATATGGAAAGTTCCATAGAATCTGACAGCTAAGAAAAAACAAGCTATCAACCTAAGAGCTTCCAGGTATGTCATTTGGGACAACACTTTGTTCAAGAAAGGAGTTGACGACATGTTCCTTAGATGTGTTGATAAGAGAAATAACCTAGGTTGTTGGAAGCCTTTCATAATCATGCTTTTGGTGGTCATTTGTCTCACCCAGTGACAACCCATAAAATTCTACGAGCACATTATTACTAGCCCACTATGTTTTCTCGATGCTCAGAAATGGGTGACAAAATGCGAAGCTTGTCAACAATTTGTTGGAAGACCAAAATTGGCAGCTTTTCCTTTAAAGCCAGTTGTCATTGAAGAACCCTTTCAACAATGGGGTTTATATTTCATCAAGATTTTGAATCCTAATTATAGTTTTAGTCATACTAATGTGCTCCCGTAATGTACTACTTTAAAAAGTGGGTAGAAGCTATACCAGTGAAACAAACATCTACTGCGGTAATTTGTGACTTCATCAAAGAAAATATATTGGTTCGTTATGGAATTCCACACAAGATCGTGATGGACAATGCCTAAAATTTTTCTTCTGTAGAGATTATAGGTTTTTGTAATGGGTATGGGATATATTTTTCTCATTCGTCGATTACTACCCTCAGGGAAATGGTCAAGCAGAATCCAGTAACAAGAACATCATTACTATCGCGTGCAAGTTAGTAGAAGAAAATCAAAGAACTTGGCACAAAAATTTATATGATGCATTATGGGATGAGTGCATAAATACAAAAAGAGCAATTGAGATGTCTCTATTTCAAATTTTGTATGGAACCGATGCTCAAATTCCCATCACACTTTGGAGTTACTGAATTAAAATTAGCCCAAGCAGTTTATGATGAATGCTTCACCAATGCATTAGATAAAAGGATCATATTCCTAAGAAAGCTTGAGGATTAAATAAGTAAAGTGTAAAACATGATTGAGGGACATCAATCCAAGGTAAATAGGTTGTTTGATAGGAAACCAAAGAGAGGAAATTCCAAATCAATGACTCGATTCTTCTCTGGGACAAGATACGTGAACCGAAAGGAAAGCATTGGAAGTTTGATTCACTATGGCTAGGCCCTTTCAAAATCAGACATTTTTGTGGAGATAGCACCTATTACTTGATGTATCCTAATGGAACTCATTTTCCTTTTCCCTACAGTGGGAAATATCTCAAGCACTATCAAAATTAAAAATGGGTTGTTCCCCGTATGTACATAAGTAATTAGGATTTTGGTTTGTTTCTTTTCCCCATCTTTCGGTCTCCTCTTTTGTATCACCCCATTTTTTTGCCCCATCATTTTGAGATCATGTTCATGAATATTTTGGTCTGGGTCCATTGCTTTGCATCCATGAAGTCCTTGTCCCCAATTAGAGCCAACTGTTATCAGCTAATTTTGACTTCGCAAAATTAATTAATAAAAATGGAAATTTTGAAAATTTTCAAAAGTGTTACTTTGCATGGTTTATCACTCTCATCATGACCATCTCATTTTTGTGATCGTTTCGGTATTTGTTTCATCCATTTCTTAGAGAACTCCTCCTCGCCAAGTCTTAAATCGTTAAATATTAATTAATTAATATTAAATTAATTAATTATTCTTTGTTTGATAAAATTAATTTTTAATAAATGTAGAGTATTTAATTAAATAAATATTAATTAAAATTCATTCGACAAGTTTTATTTTAATTGTTGGGGGAAAAATAAGCTTCCTCTTCCCATTGCTGGGGATGCCAAATTGGCTTCCCAGGCCTAGATTTCCCTTTTCTTGGATTTTTTTAAATCCCCGCTTGTAAGATTTCTTCCCCCGATTACCAAATTAATGAATTGGAAAATGGGTAAAAAATATCTCGATTTCCCACATGGGGAAATAAAATGGGGATTACCAGCCCACCTTGTCATTTCCATTGGCAATTGGTCGTTGCTTTCCCCATTTCCCCCTGGAAATTAATTCAACTACCCGGGAATAAGGGAAGTTGGGTTAATCCTCATAAATTCCTCCGTCAAAACTTGTTGGAAATATCCGTGTGAAGCTTTCCAAATTACTTCTTACTTATTATAAAGAAACATAATAATATTTGTATCACATCCCTCAAACAATACTAGTTTACTGTGAACACATCTTGGGAAGGAGAAATACGTGTAAGAGGATAGTCCAAACAAATAGCACACGTACACTGTGAATATTGATCAGAGCATTTCCACCATGCATTGGTCAAGGTCATGTTTTCCAAGAACCAAAAAAAGGCCACATATGGGAGAAAGCATAGCTCATGTAGTAGTGGGAAGAAGATTCCATGCGCAATAAGGTAATAGGAAGGAACATTTTGAAAAATAGCCCATGCATTCACCAATAAATGAGAGGATAGTCCAAAAGCTATAACAATCCATACACCAATAACATTCCAAAACACAAATGCCATAGTAAAGAAAAGCCCACATGCATGAGAAAACAAGACAAAGACCATGCAAATGCCACGCAGGGGGAAAAGTAATTGGTTCTAAAAGAACTTTCCATGCATTTTTCATAAGCAAAATAGTCCAAACAAACAAAAAATCCCACACAGGACACACATCAATAGGAATTCTATCCACGCAGCCAAGGATTTTTCCCATTTGTTCACATAGCCACTATACCAAATCTCTTCACACACTCTTCAATCATCTCCACGCAAGTTGAAGGCAAAAGAATTTTCCACGCATTCATTGAAGGGGGGTAAATTTTCACAAAAAGACTAGGAAGAAAATGAGTCCCATCCTCCACGCATTGAATGGAACAAACTCAGCAAAATAAAATAATAGTCTTTTGCGCATTGGATAAGGCAAAACAAATAAAAAGAATTTGCATTCATCCAGTCTTCTCCAACAAGAAAAATCAAGAAGACAGTTCTGGTAAATAATAAAAAAATAAATTAAATCGATCCACATAGAATATTAAAATCAGGAGATTTTAATTATTAAAAAAAACCATCATTGTCAATAGAATCAAAATCCGAGCCTAGTCTTGGTGTGATGTATTGACATTTTAAAAATAAAAATGTAACCAGGACTGATTATTATTATTTTTAAAAACTAATAATAATAAATATTATTAAAGTGAGTCATATTTTTCTTGCATTTACAGGGGTTTCAAAGACTAAGACCCACCCCCTCTTGCGTTGTTTTGCGTTCTGAGTCATTTTATGTAAATTCATAATGGCCAAAAATATAACAAATCAGTAGGAAGAGTGAAGAAGCCGGTGGAGAAATTGAACAAATCCGTGCTCAAGTAATTCCAAGGAATCATCCCTCCCGTTCATTAAGTCCACATATGACAATATCACTGATACAAATCTGGGTCACATCAATGTGCAACAATTTTGTGAATGGGTGAAAATTGAAGGCAAAACCATATTCTCGGATAGGCTTTACCATAGTGGTCTACCTCAAGTAGCAACATTTCCTATCTCGGTGTAGTGTCTAGAGCTGGTTATCACTTGTGTGGAGCATTATGATCCTGAGAGACAAGGAATTTTTAAAGATAATCGCGAGCATTTCCTCTTAATCACACTAGAGCACATTGAGGAATTTATCGGCATACCTGACTTTCCTGAGAATGTGGATATCACTCACTAGTCAACACAATAATTTTGGGATGAAGAACCCCTTAGGTGGAGCAAGATGGTTAATAACAACTGGTTAGTGACCAAGAGGCCTCGAATTGACCGACTTCCCAAAGAACTATACCGCATTGAGTTCATGGAAGAAATTGGGGACATGATTACTCTCCTAAGTCAAGTTTTTGGTTTACCCTCTGCTAGGATCTTCCACCCATGGATGTATCAGTTTATCTGTATCATCCTTTCCAAGAAAGAGTTTGTGGATTGGGCCACCATTATCAGTAATACCCTTCACAAACAATTGATAGAAGTTAAGATGACTGGATGCTTCTACATGACATCATATCTGACTTATGCAATAGCAAGAAGAAATCTATTTTCTGGACTCGAAACAAGAGGAGTCATGGGGCCATTAAATAATGTCTTTCATTACTATCCATAACTAAGTTTCAAAAATAGCTCTCACCATTTTAGAAGAGTCAATGATGCATTCACCTTCTGCGTGATTTGGAACTCTGAATCGAATATAGAGGAAATATTTTCTAAAGAAGCCATGAATGTCATTTCCCAATGGGGAACATGGTTTATTCAATTTTCATCCTTTTCCTACATTCACGTGAGTGGCTTTTCTAGTATTCCATGGAAGATTCCTATGTACATTAGTGACACATGGGCATTAATGGAGCTTGCACAACAACTATTCCAAGTTCACTGTCTTCTTAGTGACAAACATCATTCAGGAATTCATTTCCCAATCCAAATCGGGGAATACCAATGTCCAAATATTTTCAGTGCACAACTCATGGAAAAAGAGTTCACCCTCATCACAATTCATCCATATGTGAAGAGAGCCTAGTTTGATATTAATGGATATATGCAGAAGATTCTTGGAGAAAAGTATCAACATAACCCTACATTGGAATATTTTTGGGATGCCTGTTTGGATGAACATGAAGTAAGAAGTTGAGAGTTTTATCGTCCTAACACTTGCTCTTATCAAGGCCTTACACATTAAGAACCCTCCCAATTCGTTTGTATATGATGATGAAGATGTTATTGATCCTTCATATGATGCAGTTGCTTTTACCCCATTCCCTCAAATTGATTAGACCAAAAGAGATGAATTTTCTCTTGATAGCAAGAATCAACTGATTCTTGAAAGAAGCATATCTTGGTACAACAGAGAACTTGCCAAGTTATAATCAATTCAAGATCATACTTCAGGATCACAAAAATTACCAACTCGAGGAGGTATTCATTCAACCAAATCCCCTTCTCGATCAACCTCCATACCATCTAATCATACACAACAAGAAAGAAAGGAGTGGTTTCCAAAATCCACTTCGCCGAATAATGTGCCACAAGGAGAAAAATCTAAAGGCCCTAGCCCCGATGAAGGAAGAGAGCGTGTATCAGGATTTTCTACTTCAAGTAGAGATTCTTCTACTCACATTGTTAATAGTTCTTAGAAGCTCGTGACAAACGATCCTCAGCCACGCCTTGCACAAGCATCCACTCAGGTATAGGTAGTCCAAATATCAAACACTTTGGAACCTACAATTCATGAAGAGATTTCCCAAAATCTCCCGAATGATCAGGAGGTGGATATTGAGGTTATTTCTCCTCAAATTGAGGTCATGGATAGGATTCTTGTAGGATCTCATGATGTTGAGAACAATGAAAATATTGCTTCAAGCTCTAGGATTTTTATGGGTAAATAGTGAATGATACTCCTTCATGGGTTGATTCCGAGGTTAAGAAAAGGAAGAGTGTTGTTAAGGAAATTGACATTGATTTTGATGCCCTTTTAAAATTTTTGAATGATTTCATTCCCAAAAAAACCTAAGGTTCTTTCTAGAATAATGGTGGATAATGACGGAAACAAATTTGTAGATCTTACCATCCCACAAGCTGATAAGGAGCATGATGTCATGACACCTTCTGATTATGAAGTTTCTAGACTTGGAATTGGGAGGTCCACATTAGAAAGTGACATGGAAATGGCTCGTGATTCAATTGATATGGTCTTAAAGAGAATTGAGAAATATAAGTCCCAAAACTCTCACTCAAGGCCAAAAAGAATCAATTGGTGGAATATGTTCAACATCTGATAAATCCCATATCATCCACTTTCCTAGTACCTGATGTAGTGGCTGCCCTTGATGAATAAACTCTCAATTTTTCAAAATAAATAAACACATTGGGCCATGTCACTAAAACTTGGCTTTCAGAGATTCTCATTTTAGGCCAAGGGATGATCAAAACAGTGGTTAAGCTCCATGAAGATATCAGTCGTATCTTGATCCAATTCTTTCTTTCAAGGAAACTTTTTTTTCTAATATATCAAATTTGGATGAGATATTGCCCTATCTGTAGGAGATGACGAGTATGGAATCCTCAATTTTAGCCATTGAAGGAATTCTCAAATTTGAACATCGAGGGACACTTTTTCTTTGGTGTCTGCATCTCAAATCAAGGAAGATGCTTCTTGAGGATTATATGATACATTATGAGAGCATATGAAATGAAGCCTTCACTTCACTTGCCTTGATCCAAGAATTCATAGATAAGATCCCTCTGCAACTTGTGAATGAACATAATCAAAGGTTTTCATCGAAAGCAGTGGAAGAGCAATTTTCACAATTTTTAAGGACATGTACACTCCCTTGATAATTTCTCATTAGTTTCAATGGAGTGGTGCATCAAATTAAAGAACTTATTTGAGAACGATTAATCAAATATTATTTATTTAAATGATATTCCAAGTAGGATTATTGAATTGTAGGTGTTTTTTGAGGCTATTCTTCGACCAAATGAACCTCTAAAATAAGAAAAGATGTTTTAAACTTTGGGAAGGTTTATATCCTTTCAACTAGCAAAAGCGACAAATCCTAATTTCACCAACGGTTTAGGGAGATAGTTTTCTTGGTATCTAATAAAGTGGGAGAGTCCATTTCTCATACATTTGAGATAGGTGGACCCCATTTCAATGGATAAGGCATTGGTTATTATTGTATATTTTAAAAAGTGGATTTTTAAGAAAAGGATGTTGTTATTTGCTTTCGGAAGTTGTGGATAACTTAAGTGATTTCTATTTTTAGTTGTTTTTAATAAAGTTGGTTAGAAAAAGTCAAAGGTCACTTAAGTTCCTTATTTAATGATCATGTAAAAACCTAACTAATTTGTAACCAAATTTTGGGTTATAAAAGGAAGTGAGGGGCTCATTTGTAAAGGTGACTTTGAGAGAGGAGAAGAAAATACTTTTGTATGCAAGCTTTACTTCAAAGAAAGAATTTTTTTGTTCTTTTGAGAAGACATTTTGGAGTTAATGAAATATGAAATTTGTGTCCCATTCATTGTCTCTTATAGAATTTTATGTTTTTATGTTCATTAGATGTTAGTGTTTGAATCTTGCATGCAAATATTGTCTTTGATCTTATTGTCAACATTATTAATTTGTTATTCTAGTTCATAGTGATCAAGCTCTGATTATCTACTTGCTCACGTGTTTTCCCTTTTACACATTCTTGTTTAGCTAATTCAAAGTATATTTTATTTGTGTTAGTTATTCATCTTTCCTCTTCGTATAATATTAGGGCCTGTTTTACCTAACTTTTGCATGTTCTTTCAATTCATTCCATTCCACTCCTTTCCTTCATTCCATTCCATCTCCCTCATTCACTTTTCTTTCCATTGATGTTCCAAACACCCCCACATACAATTTTGAATGTACAGATGTAAATATAGTTTTCACTTTCAATAAAGGCAGCCACACCTTCATTGAGGAGGGACTTCATTCCCACACTGCTGCATGTAATTTCATGCATGAAAATCCATATGCTAACAGGTCCTCAAAATATTATTCACAATAAGGATCCCATTTGAAATGGACATCCTTGTGAAGGATATGGTGAAAATTTTGATAACAATCTAAAAGATGAGATATGAAATGACAGATCGATTAAAGTCTTCCATGGAGACTACAAAGTTATTTAAGGTTTGAAGGAGGAGCCATATTAATGATGGATTTTATTTTGGAGGTATCCACTTCAATTCCCATGATAGAAATGATGAACCCTAACATATTTTTGGTGCAGACATTGAATACACATTTAACAGATTAAGGTGGAGGAAGTATTAGATAAGTCGATAAAAAATGATGTCAAGGATGGTGAGATGGTTTCGCTTTTTTTATAATTTCCTAAGATTTATTCAACATAGTCTTCCATGATTTTATGAATGAGGTCACTGAATATTTATTTCATAACATGTTGATAGGTGGACCCTACATTTTTGAGTCTCGAAAGGCATGATGCGGTAGCGTAAAGTTCACCAAGGAATAATAAAGTATGTTTTATGTTATCCTTCAAATGACAAGAGAAGGATTTGATTATAGTCATAGAATCCATCCATAAGAGATATAATTTTATGGACATCGCAGTAAGATCAACAAGCTTATCAATGTTAGGGAGTGGTAATTTTTCCTTAGAATAGGTGAGATTGAGATCTCAGAAGTTTGTGCAGATGGATAATTTTCAAAAGGATTTGGTTACAGTCATGATATTAGACACTAATTAAGGATAGTTAATGGGTAATATGAAGTTATCAAGAAGAAGACATTATAGTTCTTCTTTGATGAGGAGGGTTATGTGAGGGTGAATCCTACGTAGTTTCTATTTAATAGGTTTAGTGTTAGGGACCGTGAAAATTTTATGAATGAAGATGTTAGGTTCAATACCTAACATGTCACTATATGACCATGTGAATGCATGACTATTTTTAAAGGAAAGTGGTAAAATATTTCAATTCTTCTAAATTTAAGTATTCACCAACTTTTACTATGTGAAGGTCTTGTGATGGTAACTTGGATGTAGAGATGGAAGAGCTGGAAGAATCTTGATTAGAGGAGATTTAATTTTTAAGAATGAGCATGTCATTTAGTTGGTGAGTCATATGACATGCTTTAAAGCGATTCGGATAAGATAGAATAGTGAAGGTCTTAGCTTCATGTTTGTACTTCAAACAATGATGTAAGGTGGAAGGGATATAATGCAAAGTGTGTATCCAAGGGTTTCCTAGTAGAATATTGTATTGAAAACTTTCCTTCTACAAGATATAAGAGTTTGTGAAGACAATTAACACCTAATTTAATAGGTAGAATAACCGTGCCTAGTGTAGGGGAAACCGTATCATTAAAGTATTACAAAGAATGCAACAAAGTGAGCAATGATAGTATTAGACAACTAAAGTTGATTAAAATCATGTGATGATATGATATTGATGCTAGCACCGTTATTAATCATAATTTTCTTCACAAGAGTATCATCGATTTGGGTCAGAAAAGAGTGGGAGATCATAATCTTTGGGTTGTAAAGATGGGATTTGAGAATCATCAAAAGTGATAGTAACAAAAATTCCCGAGGGTTCCAGATAGGTTTCAAAATGGTTATGGATCATCGATGGTACTGATGATATATATCGAGGGACTTAATCATCACTTGATGTTGTGGAAAGGTTTGGACAAGTTTTTAAAGGGACATTTTCATGTGATCTTGATGAAGTTGTTGATGATGGTATTTTATATAGATGAGATGGATTATGTGTGTGGATCAGAAAGGATGGATAATTTTTAGTGAGAAGATGGTGGAGGATTAGGTGATTTAGGTACAAGAGGGATAGAGATCTCGAGCCTATTTTGATCTAAAGCCTTAGGGTCTTATGTTCGTGGATCTGGTAGTTATAGGAATAACATTAATCTAATGGAGTGGCATATGACTAAAAGAGGCCTCACTTTTGATGGATGTGGGTGTGATGTTGGATGGTGGTTTAAAGAGTGTGGCTTTAGGATGGGTTTTCTTGTGTCTATTTGGATATTTCAGATCTATAGGTATAAGCCCTTTGTTGGAGAGACTACAAATAACAATGAGAAGGGATTTATAATCTTTGGTAGAGTGTCATGTAGTACAATGATACTTATAGAATGATTTGACATTATACCAAGAGGGATTTCACCCTTAATGGCTAGATGATTTGAGTGGAGATAATGCTATGATGGACATTTGGATTATCTTTTCAATAATTCTTGCATAGTACCTTATCGAAGCCGATGTTGAAGGAATTTTTGTTTTATCTCGATGAATTGGAAAGTGGGGTGGATGTGGTCATTTTTGTGTGGATGATTTAGGTGCTAGTTGAGGGATGAATTTAGACTCGTGACAATGATTATAAATTTAGATAAAGGATGAGGCCCTAGAATGGAAGGAAAGGGCTTTGTATGTTGTGATGAGGTGGTTTGACTACTTTGTGATAAAGTTTTTATTTTTATATATGGGTGATTGGTGGATTTATTAAGGTTCTCTAAGTGATATTGGGCAACATGGTCATCCAAAGATATCTTAGTAATTTTGATGATGGGTTTCTTTTATGAGGCTGCAAAGAGGTCGATGTAAGATTGAAGTAGATATGGTAGATATCAAAGGGTATATGCTCTTGTGTGTAACAACACTAGAGGAGTTAGGTGACTTAGTTGGTTCTTCGGTAGTAGAATAATTGTGTGTGGGGGGGCATGAGTGAGAGTTATTTAATGGTGTTTATGGTATGATGAGAGTGGATAACATTTGATTGGTGTTCACCGGTATATGGATCTTGATTGGGAAAGGCTTGTTTAAATATGTCCAAATTCTAATTTGGAGGTGTATTTGACCGCCGAGTTGTAAGTCACCTTTGTCGATAAGATATTAGAGGACATTTATAAATTAGTGACACTTTTGATGTCATGTCCATGGACCCGATGGTATTTACAATAGTCATTTTATTGATACCAAGAGGGTTTTGAAATAGATGTGTTGATAGGGTGAATAGGAGGGAGCATGATCATACATGTGGATAATAACTTATCAAATAATTCACTACAAGATTCCCCTGTGGGTGTATAGTTACATTGAGGGTGGGTTCATTCAAAATATAATGACTTTTATACACAAATTTTAGGATGACCACATTTTTTTATTAAGTGTAAATGGTTTTTAAGGGGACCATACCCCGTAGTACAAAAAGGCTCAAAATACAAGATATACAAACAAAGCAAAGTGGTTTTTTTATGAGTGGGGGCCACACCCTAACAACTAGAGCATAAAAGAGCTAGATAAAATAAAAAATAAACAAGGTAGGGTCTGACTTCCAACAATAATCCCTACTCTAGATAAAAAATAGTGAAACAACAATAATAAAACTCCATAAAAATAGTGTCAAAGAAAAAATCACCACGCACCATAGACCTCCTTGAGAGAGGAATTAAAAACCTTTTTTGTATCCCTCAAATCCTTGTACAAGGTGATGGAATAATGTTGGGCAGGGTCCTGGCTACTAGCCAAAAAAATCTTCTTCTTAAGCCTCCCTCCTTTCCAAGCCTCTTGTAGTTTAGTTTCCCTACTCCCTTTAAACCCCAAGCACACCGGCCTATTACCCAACATTAGTTGGATGCTCACCCGATGCACGTGCAGGTGTTGATCCCCTCCTTTATGTGAGATTTGTAAGAATGTATGCCATTAATGGAGGAATGGTTATAGAAACAGAAAATACACGTATCCATTTTAGCAAAGAAGTCAAAACATTGAATCTAAGAATAGATGAACCATAAAAAGGATGTATACATTATATCAATATAAAGGAATCAGATCTAAGCCATGAGAAATATAAAGGACACAAGGGTTTTGTACCCATGAGCATAGATATTTAGGAAAAAGTTTCATATATTGATTCATAACCATTTACAATAGCCATATTACATAAAAGAGGGTCATATTAGACCGAGTACATTAAGGAATGACACTCTAACTCTACAAAATGACTCATCATAGAGAGCTCTAACTATATTCTTCCATGCACCTAAATATTTCTTGAATAGTATCTCACACCATTTATTCTCTCTCTTTCCACCTCTATTTTAGATTCGAGCACATTCTTAAATAGGAGGGAGCCCTTCATCACCTTAGCTTTACTTAGGAGCAGGCCACATGCTAGGTGGAATCATGCCCCTCCATGATCGAGTGCCTATGCTAGCTTTCTAAAACCCCGATTATCCTCCACTAACTATAATGATTCCTCTCTAGAATATTATTTCCTTGAGCTCTAAGACTCCAAGTTGTAACATTATCCACTCGTCACGCCTACTCATGTATTCACATGTTTTACATGTAATACCATATCCAATGATGTGGCTAAGTCTTCAAACCATATCCTACTCCCGTGTGCAAACCTTTGTGTGCTCCATGATTTCTCCACCCTTTTGTTGCAACTCCTTGAACTACCCACGTGCACTCCCTTTTTTAGCACCATTCCTTGAGCACGTTTTCCCTTAATTTCCTTTCTCACGTTGATTCTATGCTTTGGTACTTAGTCACTTTTCTGGGATCAACATCACCCCACACTAGACGTTTTATCCATCCTCAGAAGCAATCTGATCTTCTATAAAGAATAAATAATGGAAGGAAATAATAACATTTATCTAGCTTATGCCAAGGAATAAAATAAATTCGATCTTGTAAACAAGGATTGGGAAGTCTTTATTAAAGGATGCTTGAATCTTATTCCAAGCATCTACCTCATTCTATGCTTGTTGAAATAAATCCTCTATCAATGTGTTGACTCCATCAAATGATAACTCTTCACCCTTATCCTTGATTGTATCAAAAATATTTTCCATTTTCTTGCTAATTTTGGTCAAGACATCCATTCTTCGTATAACTGGGGGATATAATTCCTTCACTTTATTTTTAATCGAGACCCTTAAGCCTTCGACCACCTTAGACGCCCTCTCAACTTATTCTATGATCTTGTCTCATTCTTCCCTATTACCCTTGTTATTTTCTTGGAACTCCTTTAGGTCCACCTCATGGGTAGAAACCAATACACTTGCCACCATGTCCTTGTCTCCACAGTTTTCATAGACAACTTTGGCCATGTGTGTTGTGGTTTTTACAGAGGCAAGGAACTTGGAGTACTAAGTTATGGTCTCCTAATTTTCAACTTATCACATTTTATTTTTCATGCCAAAACTTCCTCTGCCAACTCCAACGTAATTGGTTTCCTTTTCATCATGATTATGCATGTCAAGTCCTCTAGGAAGTGGAGAGATGACTCATACTTCTGCTCAAGAGGTGAAAAATATGGTCATTTCAAGATAATGGAGTCTAATATATACTCCACTTTCTTGTAGGCATTGCGTAATCTCACCTTATCTTCCCCCAAATCAATATTTAATTGTGAAATGATCAACTCTTTCTACTTGATCTCCTTGTCTCTCTCAGTCATCTCCTTATTATTTCCCTCCAATTCTTCCTCCAAGGATCTAATTCTCGTTATTTCTCCTTAATAAAATTTCATCCACTTCCATTGATACCTTGTTGAGCACATTATACAACTACTCATCAATTATCCGTTGGGCATCCACAATAGGATTCACTTCATTGGGGTTCTACATTTTTTATTAATGCATATGCATCAAATTCAAATTCGAGATCATCATCATGGGACTCAAAGTTCCATGACAACATCTTCCTCATGCGTGTGTATGCACTACCTCTATCAAATGATGACCAACAAAAGAGTTGGTATGTGGGCACCATGCTTTGGAAATGTTTGTAGGACCTCGTTTGGATTACGGACATAAGTCATTATGGGTCCTTGCACCATTTTTGCACCCTTTCCACCAAAGTGTGTGATACCTTTGGGAAACCAACCACTATAATCTTATCCTTTTATACGCTCTCATCTATCTCTGTTAATACTTCTTTAGCATTGTGTTCCACCTCATGCTCTACCAATTTCTATATGATATCTTCCACTTATTTTTCCACCATTTCATCCGAATGCCCTCTTGCCATGTGTGGGGTATTTTTGCATTCATATCCACCTCTTCACTTCCTCTCATATCTTGATTTCCCTCCCCATATTCATTATTCTCCTCGTCATATTTGTGTACATCTCAAAGCCATCTATCAATGTACTAGCAGAGCTATGTATCGAAGTTTCACATCGACAGATGGCACCAAGAGCCAATCAAAATCAATCCCACCACTTTCTTCTTACTACACTATTCATTGAAACTCTTCTTTACATTATCCACCCCACACTAAATATGTGTGTGGTCCTCTACCCATAACACCCCTTTAGATGGTAAATGGCGACCGCATACAAGCGCACCCATAACACATGAAACTTAAAAGACAAAGCATAACAACAATGAAAGGAAACATATATAAAGGAAAATACATTAAGGGAAATCCTAAACTAAATTACAATACTGGCTTTATTTACAAACACACAAGACTTATTTATAGTAGCGCTTCAGCCTACTTCCATTGAAATAACCAAGAAAAATTATTCCATCTAGTGCTTGTAACTTGCAAGAACCTGAATCAAGTACATGGGATATAACATATGATCTCAGCCAATGTACTTTAAGTTTTCCAGGATGACACATAAATTTTGAATCATATAGAAGAACCATCTACCCAACCTCAATTTTTTTTTTAATATGGAAATCATGCCATGACTTTTATCATGATTTCTTTGTCTATTAACTCCATCCGGAGATGGATCACCTCTCATCCAACTCCATAAGTTTATCAATGCGCTCCTCTAATTCTTGATCATCAGCCAATCCTCTTGCATGTGCAATATGCAGGATCGTAACAAGAATTCAATAGGCGTAACCCCCTCTATGCTGAATACCAGCTTGAAAAAGAGTGGATTTGTTCAATCTTTTATAAGTCAGTGCGATATGCCTATAGTATCTTGTAGAGACTTTATCATCCTAGTACCTTCTTCCAACATCACAAATATTAGTCAATGTGTCACTTAAAATCTAGTTAAAGGCCTCAGCAGTTCCATTAGCCTGAGGGTGATAGGGCATAGATTTTTGATGAGCCACCATAAACTCCATTAATAAGATTCTAACTATCTCATTAACAAAATGAGTACCCCTATCACTTGTTAAAATCAATGGGCATCCATATCTACTGATTATATTCTCCCATAGGAACCTAGCTATTCTATCTCGCAATGCAATGCTTCATAGGTGCCACTTCCACCCACCTTGTAAGATAGTTTGTACAAGTTATAATATAGCGCAAAAATTCCTACACATGGCTAGGGAGATAGGTACCACAAAGACAATTGCCCATTTTTCAAATGGCTCTACACTAGCAATAGGTATTAACAGTATTTCATCTCTTTTCCCCAACTTTCTAAGGAACTGAAAATGGTCACAGGCATTACAATACTCTATATAGTCCTTATAAACTACCTCCCCTCAAAGACTCACAATAGGATCTTACGAGTAGTCGTATCCCCTACATAGTGACCTCCTGCAATGTCACCATGAGCTTCCTCCATAATTGCAATACGTTCATGTCCCTATAAGCAACATCACAAAACCTCATCCCACCTTTAGCTTATATAGGTCTCTCGTTAATCAACATATAGGGTATGACATGTATAGCCAACTACTTCTTCTCCAAAGCCTTCATTCCCTCTAGCACCACACCCATTCGCAAGAAAACAACAATATCCTCCAAGTCAAAGGGTATGCGTTGTAGTCTAAATAATTGTGCATCTGGAATTGTGTCCTTAATGATATACATGTCCTCACCTGAGTTAATCCTCAATAGATGGTCTAGTCCCAAATTTCTTTACTTGGTTTCATGATGACCGAGAAATGAAACTCCTGAAACAACAAGATCCATCGACATATCCTCCTTGTAAAACAAGCTTATTTACTAAGTAATTAAGTTTAATATGATTTGTATAAAAGGTAAACAAAGTAGCCAACTAATATTACCCGAGTTTATGTAGTGCGTAAATCATGGACAATGCTTCGCGCCCATTTTTGTATAATTCTTCTCATCTGGAGTTAACTTTCTACTTGCAAAACACAAAGGGTGATCAACAATCCCCTCTCTACGCTATACCAACACTACTCCTATTAACATACATGACACGTCCACATGCACATGAATGGGCTTATTCCAAGAAGGAAAGTGCAAAATGGGCGTAGTAGTAAGTTTCTCCTTCAATGTGTCAAAATCCACTTACTGCATCTTTCCCCAATGAAACTTGCTTTTATGTTTGCATAACTCTTCTAATGGTGCGAAATTCGCATAACTCATGATGAAATTTCTATAATAGCCTGTATGCCCTAAAAATTCATGCACCACATTTTGAATTCTAGGCTCCTCCAACCCTAAAATAATGACAACTTTGAAAGGGTCTACCAATAATCCTTCCTTACATATAATGTGACCTAATACTGTTCCAAATGGAGTAAGAAAGACATATTTCTTAATGTTTAGAGAGATACTTAACTGCTTACACCTCTCAAACATCAATCTCAAATTGTCACAATGGTCCCTTATTAATCCATACATCATCTAGTCATCTAGGTAGACTTGCAGAAATTTGTGGATGAAGTCTTGAAAGGCCTGCACCACAATGCGCAAAAATACAGCAAGAACATTCTTAATTCTAAAGGTAATAATCATGTAAGAAAAACTTCCCCACTCAGTCGTGAAAGTAGTCTTCTCCTAGTATTCCTTTGCAATTATTACCTAATGATATCCAGAGAATCCATCTGTGAAAGAATATATTTCTTGCCCTGTGACACCTTCTAAAATCTCCTTAGTAAATGGGGTTGGAAAAGGATCTATCACACATGAAGCATTTAAATCTCTGTAATCAACAAAAATCCTTATCCTCCCATCCTTTTTGATACTAATCACCATCGGGCTCACCCACTCAGATTCTTCAATTGCCTCAATGATACCGATTCTATCATCTTATCAATTTCCTCCTTAACCTTAACATGTAAATTTAGGATCATCCTGTATGGCCTCTTCCCCGACGGGGTGCACACCTTATTTTAACTTAATCCACATTTCCCATATTTATTAGTGAACTCCCTTAAATTCATGGTATCCATGTAGGAACAAGTCTTGAAGTCGCAAAACAAATCAAATATTTTTGAAACCTCCTAGTCTATCTAGTAATATCTAATGATAGCTTATTTTTTCTCTCCTTCTATACCAATTATAAATTTCTTTATTTTCAAGGGCTCATGGTAAGCACATGCTTTCTCATCTACACTATCTAAAACTTTACATGTACCTTCAATATGGTTAACATCCAAATTTTCTACCTCCTCATCATCTATCAAGTAGACTAACTTTCCTTTTTCCTTCTCCAGGAAGGCGTGCTCAAAATGTATCTCCTTCGTCTCTCTTTCTTTAGGTTCTTATTCTTCTACAAAGCACCCCCAACTCAGGTTCCCCTAACAAATCTAGGATTTGGTCCTTAGCCATAGCACTATCTCCCAAGGTAAGGCACTTGACTACCTGCAAAGACCTCATTCATCATGGCTTAGGAGATTGATACTCAAAATTTTGAATAATATCCATTGTTAATTCTTGAAAATTACCCATCTCACAACGCAAATTTTAATGGATATATCATGCATGTGCATAACCCTGTAAGGTGGAATAAAACTTATGCACCCATAGTGAGGGAGGTAAGGCTTTCGGGCCTACCATCCAAGATCTCTCACATTCTTGGACATGGAATGAGGTGGACTCCTTCCCATGATAGTCAAGTATTACGAAGGTGCATTGATCCAAATAAACCTAACAAAGTGAATGTGATTATCACTTTGTGACACTCTAGAAGATTGTTTCGATGGGTTTCCCACCAATGCACTACTTTTCTGAAGAAGGTATAAGTAAGAATATTCCTCCTTTCTGTGTGACAGGTCCACTATACCTCCATCACACACATAAATATGTCAAATTTACACTCTCTAGTGTAACTAGGTAACTTACTTCCTCCCGTGCCTAACCAAGTGTACCTGCAATACAAGTCATAGTGCTCTTGAATTGTATTCCGACCAAATCATAGGTACCGTGTGCTCAATTATCACACACAATGCTAGTTCTATCACTCATAGAATAAGCATTTTCCCATTGAATTATTCCTTATCCTAATGGATGAACAACCTTAGGGTCTCTAATTATGCACACATAGATTTTATCTAGGTCCTCTTCTCCCAAAGGTTCTAGCATAGGGTGCAAACTTCCCATCCGTTAGTGGAATAATAACACACTCCTATTTGTTTTTGAAACATATGTACCCTTTGTTAAAGTGTAAGTCAGCATTATTATTATAACACTAGGGTTTTCCAAGTAAGTCTGAAAATTTTTCTACCTCGGCAAGTGCTAAGAATTCAAAATATCGTATTAAATTTTCCCCTTGAATGGTTATGGATGCATCCTTCAATACTCCGATGGGCATAGAATTTTTCCTATTCACCATATACAACACATTTGAATATGGCTGTAATGGGGGTCTCCCCATCTGATTCCATGCATCTAAAGTGAGAACATTGACCTTTGTACCCATGTCAATCAAAATATTTCTCAAGAGCCATCCATCCACAACTGCATTCAATGTGATTTCTTTGTCATAATCAATACTATGAGGGGGTAGATTAGCATGCAAGACCTACCTCTTGCACTCACCTCCAACGATGTGGTAATTTTTCTCTTAGCCACTCTCCTAATAGAGGGATAATATTCTCCTGGTGTAGAATCCTACACACTTCTCTGACCTCATCCATGTCCTTCTAAGGGACCTCAACATTCTTTTCCTATTCCAACTTCTATGATTTCTCCTTTAAACATTGAGTCCCCCACGCAGCTCCCAATCACCTCCATGGTCTCTTGGTAAACCTCTTTCTGATGGCTTAGATCATGATAATTTCCATGTAATATTTTCTCTCATATAATGAGGGTTCTTTTCTTTAGTTCTTCCTTGGTGTACATGGCTTCGCTCATGTAGTTATTAAGACAGTTCCAACTCACGCTTATGCACCACCCTAAGAATCCACTAAAGATCGGATTGCTTCACACTCACCATCCACGTGCCCTTGTCCTTCCTTTGGTTTTGGCTCATGTGCTCATATAACTCAGGGCACTCCTCATACTTATGCTTCTTCTTGCACCATGAGCATTGTAGAAAATCTAGACATTCGTACTTGTAGTGTTCAATAGATCCACAATTATAACAAGTTCCATAGGGAAATTCACTTCTACCTCCTTGACCACCATGACCTCTGAATCCTCTATAAAAACCTCTTCCTATAACGCCTTTTCCTCTGCACCCTTCATACCGACAACCTTCATTCTTAGAACTACTTTTAATGCTAGTCCGTGCACACCAATATCAATGACATCATGGATTTAGTCTATCAATCGAAAATTATTTGTATTGTGAGTCATAGATGAGAAAATATTATAATAAGAAGACACATTCTTACAGAGTGTGTGCTGCAACAATGGGAATATACTTGGATCATGATCTTTGTGACATATTTCATAATCCAATGACATGACATGCACTAAATTTCATGGGAAAATTTCCTTTGTGTGTCCTTCTACCTCACAATCCGTGCACCATAGTCCACTACGATTCTCATAAGATGAGTTCGTAGAAATTTTTCTAGCTTCTTCACCATGGAAACAATATGTGCTTCCAAAAGGGGCTTACCCTAGTATCAATGCTTCCAACATCCTCGGTGTGTAGAGAAGCCTCCAAATCCTCACGTGGGTCTCAGAAAGTCTAATGTGAAAGTGCTCATCTAAAAGGTGTTATCAAACCCCGACGAACCACTGAGCATGTTATGAGGGATGGATATCATAAGATAATTTTGATAGGAGCATCTTAAAATATGCATTATACTCCCACACACTCTAAGCCATACCTTGTTGAATATCCTTGAGTGCGCTGATGCTCTTCTGCTCAAATTATGGAATGTGGTTTTTTGCCAAAAGGCATCACGTAGTGCAAAGATAATCCATCATTTTCTGATGTGGGTCATACTTTTGGTATCATATATGCATGTAACCCCGCAACGTAGTTATAAATCTGGATTGTTTTTTTTGGTTGGGGGAAGTGATACCATTAGCGCGCCATAGAAATTCACATTTTAATACATGCTCCGTGGAATCTTCAACACCCTTGTAATCAAGTAAATGTGGACAGATCTCAAAAATAAATTGTTCATGTGGTTGAGGAATTTGTTCGCCGAGATCTAGAACCTTGATTCTCTCCTCTGTTTCCTCCACCACTAGATCCACTAGTTCATATTCCTCCATATCCTCCTCCCATAACAAGTAAGGGACCTAGATCAGTTGTACTTTTTATCCCCATCATCATGCTTTGAACTAGAAGCCAATAGTCTGTGGCATTGAACCACTTGTAGATACGATACCCAAACTCTTTGTACCCACACTTTTCCCAAATGATGTGATAGATAGGATGCTTCTAAACACATGAAATGTATGTGCTTCCATTGATGAACTAAATGAAAAATTATGTCTACCAGGTTCTATTTGACTACTAATACCAACACCAATTGGGTTCACAAAACTTATCTCAAGAATTGGAAAAATAAGCACCAGGATTTGGTCACTAGGTGGGATAAGATGCATACCTATGGCTCTCCTCTTTTCTCCATACAAATATCTCTCACCAAAAGCAAAGGGGATTTCTCTCCCGCACTTTCCAAGATGGGTTATCACAGACTACTTAGGTTCTACGTTATCCACGTGGACCTCAAATCCTTCCCATAACGGCTGCTTCCATAATTCCATCACTCTTGTAACTTCATGTTATCTCGCCAAATTCATTTCTCGCTCTTCATAATACTTGAGTTATCTCTCCTCTCTCTCGCATTTATTCCGTAAGTTCCACCATATCTCACCACAAAAACTTCCACACCCCATGCCTAGTGTGATAGAAAATTCCTCCATACTCAGAGTGATGATCAAGATCTTAATGGTTAATGGTATAACATGCAAGAATGATCCTCTTGGCTCCCTTAAGAAATAAAGCTCGGAAGTCTCCAAGAAAGAATATGTAGAAATCACATATTCCAAGGTATAACTAGTCAACACTCCACTCCACCACTTATCAATGACATGAGTCTAGGCTAGGTCAACATCATGCGCACCTCGATACTCTTCTTGGGTCCAAACATGAGGTCTATAATACTAACTCTTCCTTGATGCATATGATGAAAACCATTCATACAAATCTACTGGGAAACAAAAAAATAATGTCTCATAGAGATCATGATATAGGTTCTCCTCTACCCATTTACGTGCATCAAAATTAGATCTAGTATTGAATCTCTGTGCAAACTCATCCTCTGTGTTCTTAAGGTAAGTCTCAATGTTATCCAAGATCAAGCATTCTATCATCACACACCATTCTTACAACAACTTCCAAAGAGGTTCAAGAGATGGAACCAAAATGTATTCATGTTTCACTACTCCTTTAAACCCTAAGAACATCGGCCTATCACCCAACATTAGCTTAGCACTCATAAGAGGTGTAGGAAGGCATTAATACCCTCCTTTATGTGAGCTTCAGTAATAATGTCTCGCCATTACCGGAGGAATGGTTACAAAATAGAAAATACACGTATCCATTTTAGAAAAGAAGTCAAAACACCGAATCTAAGCATAGATGAACCATAAAAAGGAAGTATACATTATATCAACAAAATCATCATATATTGATTCATAATCATTTATAGTAGCTATATTACAACAAAAAGGGTCATATCAAACTAATTAAATTAAGGAATGACACTCTAACTATACAAAATGAATCTACACAAAGAGCCCCGACTATACTCTTCCATGCACCTAAATATTTTCTAACAGTGTCTCTGCACTATCTCTTATCTCTCTTTCTCGCATCCGTTTTAGATTTGAGAACATTCTTAAATAGGGATGGAGTTCCCCTTCACTACATTAGCTTCACTCATGAGCGGGCGACATGCCGTGGAATCATGCCCCTCCATGATTGAGTGCTTATGCCAACTCACGAAAAACCTTATTATCCTCCATTGACTATAACAATTCCCTGTGGAATATTATTTTCCTAGAATATTCTTTCCTTGATCTCTAAGAATCCAAGTTGTAACCTTATCCACTCATCATGATAATCATGTCTTCACATGTTTTCCATGCAATACCATATTTGATGATGCAAACTAAGTCTTCAAACCCTATCCTAATTCCACATGCCAACCTTTTCAAGCTCTATGTTTACTCTTCGCTTTTGATGCAACTCCTTGAACTACCTACACGCACTCCTATTTTCCCACACACCATTCCCTAAGTGCCTTTTCCTTACTTTTCTTACGCGCGTGGATTCTCTTCTCTGGGACTTAGTCACTTTTCCGGCTCAACGCCTCTTCCAAAATGCCACTCACTTCTCAAATTTGATGAACTTGGGTTTGAATAAAATACAAATTTAATTTATGTAGGGAACATGATTGATATATTTGTCAACAACCTATTGTACCCTCTCCTCTTGGGCATCGAGCTGATTAGTCGAGCTTATAATTTTTCCTCAAGTTTATATATAGTAGTGGGGTGTAATTCCTCCTTGTTTCCTTCATTAAGCAAAGAATTGACATTGTCTTAAATTCCTTTGATAGTGTCATATTTCTGCCTCAATTGGTCTGTAATATCCAAGGTAGCATGAGGGTCAAACTCATACTAGATGATGTCAAGAAATATTTTGGAAATTACAGTGTCTTTTCGTTTGATATTGCTGCACAAAACCTGTTCGGTAGAGGGTTGGCCAGAAGGGGGGGTCTCTAAAGTTAGGATTTTTAGTTCTTACCCTAGGTTATTATGGAGGGTGAGGGGCTAAGGGGTGAGTGGGAATGTTGGCCAAAACATCCTGAAAATACTTATGGAGTAGGAAGATAACCCCCTGATAAAGAGGAAGGGCATGAAGATAAGCTTGGACATCAAGAACATACTTCTCAACAGAGTGCAATGTATAATAGGAGATACTAACCTTTTCCAAATGCTTGAAATGGTTTAACAACAATAGGTGATGAAGTGGAAAGGTTGTGTATCATCCTTACAGAGTGACATATTGCATAACCATTTTTACAACGTCCCCAAATGGGGAGGAATAGAGGAGCAAACAATGCCAGATTTCATGATTGCCAAAGCTTCCTCTCCTTTTACAAAATGTTTCTCCTTCGCGTCCTTGTCAAATTTATTCCTATAGACTTTTTTCCCCTCCATCCCTAAGCTGGTCATAAAGGAAATCATACTCTCAGAGATGGTGAATTCCTTTTTCTTGAAAGTAATCACCATGTATTTCCACTTTATTGTAAAATTAAGGGATATATGTCTGTCACACCCTCTTATTATTTGCATGAAATAAGTAAAACCATCCACATTGAAGGCAATCCACAATTCCAAATTTTTCTTCCTTGAGGGGTCCCAGATGGGTTCCACATAGCAGGGGGTCCACCCATAATGAAAGTCCTAGACGGAGTCATAATCTCCTTGTTGCAACTTATAGATAGCTCACTAACAAAATTTGAATAGATGCCACTTGAGAGCCTAGGGTCAAGGAAGAGGACCCACACAATATACAATAGAAGGATACCACACCCAAGAAGTGCAAAAATTCTCAAATGAAAATGTAAAAAAATAAAAATAAAGGAAGAGAATATTGTTTGGAAGAAATGACACATGAATGCTTTGTGTACAATTATCATTCCTCCACACATGTGAATACTAACGATAAGAATTAATTGGGAGGACAAGTGGCCAAAGCTTCCCGAAGTATGATGGTTTGAGCTGCTTGAGGGATTCTATCATGATCGATCCAAATTTTGAAATGAATGTTGTTGATGCCATCATTAGCAAGTGCGTTAGCAACACTATTACCCTCCCTATAGGTGTGGCCCAAATTAAAGTTATTAAAACCTTTACATATATATTTGGCCTCTTGAATGAACTCCCTTATGGCCCACTAGGGGGTTGGGTATTAGAGAGGTTTTTGATAATGTTCATAGAGTCCCCCTCGATCATTAGATTATTCACCTTGAGTTCCCTGGCTATTTTGAATCCCTAGAGAGCTGTGAGGGCTTCAACATAGTGATTTGATTGAATACCCATGGGCCCAACATAAGACGCAATGAGATGACCTTTATGATTTCCTATAATACCACCTCCACCCATTGCTCCAAGTTTTCCCTTAGAGGCACCATCAAATTTCAATTTATACCAACCTTCAGGTTGGGGAATCCACTGAATAAGAGACACACAATGTTGGGGGTGACTCACAAATGCTCTTGGGATGACCACATTTACTTGAGACTTTAGATTTTTCATTACTGGAAGAAGTTTTAAATGAGGAATTAGGTTTGGATTTATTTGATCGAGTTTTACTTTACCATCCTTGAGGGAATGAAGTTCTAATTTTTGGGCCACAGTAAAGGCTTTGTCAAATGTTTGGAAAGATTGAATTTGAAGCGTAGATGATATATGTTTAGTGCATGATCAAGAAATAAACTTGAGTAGTTAGGTTTTGGAAGTGAGAAGGATAAGAAATTTTTGATCCCATGTCAGCAAGCACTAAATTCTGCAATAGATTCATCTTCAAACTGTTTGATAGCATAAAGGTCTAGAATGGAGATTTTGCGGGTGATGTTGATGGAAAAGTGTTATAAGAATAGTTGTACGAGCTATGCAAAGGAGAAAAGTGAGTTCTATGGGATAATTTTATACTAATCCAATGTTGGGCCTAATAAGGACATGGGAAACATCCTTAACATGATGTCCTTATCATGTGTGATAATATAACATGTGTGGCGTAAATATTGAATGTACTATTGAGGGTCTTGCTTACTCTAAAATTTAAGGAACTTCGGGAGTTCCCAGTGTATAGGGTATGCTTTATATGGTATAAATGGATGAGTAGGATTGTTATAGATCTATTTGTATGATAGGTTGGTTTTAGGTCCCATAGAGGTAGCTTGAGTACAAGATATCCTATTCATAAATGCTTGTAAAGGATCATTTTGTGAGGATGGTTGGGGTTTGAATGATAACGAACCAGATTGATTATGGATGTGTGGATTAGGTTGTTTCCATAAATCATATGATAAATGGATGTTATGATAGAGGGGAATACTTGTGGGAATATTATATGTAGGTTGTGAAACTTAAGGTTACGATAGTGAATGTACTAATATTAGACAAGAATGGACGTGTTGATAAGACATTACAATGGTTTAGGTATATAATAGGATTGGGTAGAGGTTTGGATGATAGGTTGAGATGTTGGTGGGATTTTTCAATATCGTATAGAAGTGTTGTGATATAGATTCCTGCATTTAATTACAAATTCACCTAAAACTTTTTGCTTTAGTAGGCAATAATTCACTCTAAAATCATTTCATAATCAACAACTTGTTGACTTTCTCTAGTAGGAAATTCTTTTTCAAAACCACCAAAATACATTAAATATTGTATTAAGGTTCAAATTCAATTTGATCATGCTTGCATCATCTACACCAACCTTTCTAAGTAGTCCAATTAGTGTTACATTATCATTTTTCACTATGCAAGTTCAAATTGCTTGATAAGTTCTCTTAAGGAAAGTAGCCTGAAACATCCATACTTGTAATTATTTGAGGGAAAATTGAATAATTTATGAACTCCATTATATTTCTAACATTACCTTATAAATTCATGCAAAAATTCAGAACCAAACTCATTGATTTTCTCTCAATAACTCAACTTTTCTCCTTAGGCTTATAAACCCTCATTTAGGTCTTGGAAAGAATATTGTTATGCATAAATTTCATTATAGGTAGTTGCAAGATTAATTGAGTATTTTTTATAGCACCATTTAATATAATTTATATACCTTATAATTTTCAAGCTTCACCTTTAAGGAAAAATATTACTTCCTTTGTGAATTCATCCTTCAAATTAGCCTTCCAATTGTAGTTGATTGCTTGCTCCTGGTCATCATTAAAAAGAAAATTTTAACTAGAGGTTTTTCAAAATTTATTTATATTATCCTATTAAACCTCCTTGGCTCTCTATCTTGTGAATTCTAGGTCAAATGTAGGTGATTTCATGTGTCAAAATCTAAACCCTAGTTCGAGTATCATGTTTCCTTCACTGTGAACTGAGAAGGTTCTTTTGACTATAATTTCTTCAAGGAATGGTTAGAAAGGCTTGAATTTAATTTTGGAGATATTTTTCATTTAACCAATCTTATTATCTTACCAATAAAATAAAATCCCTTCTGGTATTTGAGAAATCATATTTTTCTTCATTGTTTGACTATCACAATATACTCTAATTAGTGTTTACTGATACAAACTTAACAAGCACTTATCTTCTTGTATTAGTTAGATGAAAAAATGGTCCTCCTCACTCTCTTAAGTAAAAATCAAGGTTAAAATATTATCACAAATTTCATTAATATGGGGGAAAAGTTTAAGATTCTAAAGTTCTCCTCTCACTACCTTTTAATCACCACCTACATCCTTGTAATGAGATCATGTCATCATTATCTTGATATTTACAATATTTCAAGGTAAAATTATTATAGGATAACATATTGGAGTTATCATAGATGACTAATTCTAATCCTGGAGGTTGGAAAATATAGTTTAGTTCCCCCTTCAACCAATATGCATGCTTAGTTCTTTAGGCCTTAACATCAACATCTACATGCTTGCATAAACTGTTATCAACATTTTCTATATAGATGTTCTTGGATAATCAATTTTTGATCATTAATCAATAAAAATATTTAAATATAGTTTTCTCATAGGATATTTCTTGTTCTATCTTATAAGGCTCTCAAATAGATGTTTTGATAAAAAAATTAGATCTTGAAGGCTATTCAGAGGGTCCTATTTAACCAAATTCTTTGTAAACCCTAGGTAGGGTTTTGAGAAAAGTGGGTGACTCTCTTTCTTCATAAAAAATTTAATACTTAATTTCAATAACTTGTGACTTTTCTCAGAGGTTTATAACAACGTGTTACTAGAATCTGAAAGCAGACAATTCTACATGACACTATCATTCAAAGCTTTAAAGAGAGTAAACGTGTCTAAAAACACTATGCAAGGAAGGGTTCAAGTATTTAGATATCAAGAACCTGTAAATCATTAAATAAAATCCTTTGTAAGTTATCAATTTAACTATCATTGGTTTAGAATTCTCCGCCCTTGATCAATTTCCAAGAATCTCACACAAATCACTCCTTAATTTTTCACAAAGCCTTTCAACAAAATAAGTTAGCCACACAAACTAGGGTATTACAAACAAGAAAGAGACTATTGTGTTCCACAAAGCTTTGGTGCATGAATCATCAATAAGAAAAAATAAATTCACTCACCAATATTTATAAACCATTATTAATGAATCCTTATCATTTTCTTGATAATATTCCTCTTGTACAAAGTACAAACACTCACCTTCCCGCAAGCGGGGTCAATCTAGATATAGAGATACAACATGTAAAGCTTCTTGAGTGAAAATAAGATTAATATATTTTCAATATGCTTGGAATTTCATCAAGTAATGTTAATCCATTATCTTACAAGTGATTATTCATAAATATATTGATATTTCAATAAAAATTCTCTTGAATCCATGCTTGGATTAACAAAACACATAATTTTAAATAAAAAATGAGTTACTCCTTTGCATGTCTTCACTCAACTTCTTGTCTTCTTCTTTTTATTTTTACAAATCTCTTCCCATGATCCTTTATCTCCCAATATCAACTACCTTTCCATGAGCTAATCCCTCATTTTCATAGTTTTCTTATAACCTTAACCAACTTTGGTTTACATGTCATGACTCCAAATCCCTAAGTTAAAACATTTGTTACTTTAAATACATCATTTGATTCTCTTCACATACATTAGGAGTATTATTAACATGACTAGACTCTTAACAACACCTTCCCCTCATTCTAAGACCACTATCATTCACATTATAAGCTTAGAATGGTTAAGACCCACTTAGGATTTCAAAATACACTTTTGGAGGGAAATGTATTTATTTGAATTTTTGAAAGCTTGTTCTCAACCAAACATCTTAACATGACTCTACAGACACTTTAATTTACATCTAAAAATCCTAAAATAATTAATTCCATCATCTCAAGCCAAAATTGATCGAAGACACCAAAAATTACATTTTAGAGAGATGTTACTACATCATGTTGATGAGTGGTTGGGATGGTTGAGGTATATAGTGAGAATGGATTTATGAGAAAGGGGCAGTTGATGTCTATTTTGAAGAAGGGTGAGTTCTACTGATAGAACTTTTATTGATAAGGGGTATTGATGTTAGGATGGACATGAACACATTATGAATAGAGTACACGGGTTTGCATGAAGGGATGGGTTGAGGCAAACTAAGTGGGATGGCTACCGAGATCACAAGCGGTGTAGGAGAGACACTAGAAGCTATGGGACTAGATGTGGGAAGGGAAATTTTTGTGTTATTTTTTTAAGTTGACCAAATTGATGAAGGATCTGATGAGGAGGATGATTTCCAATTGGTTTTGTTTTGTGTTCATATAACATTAAGATTGGAGGTGATTACTAGGATTGATGATGTAGGGACCGATGTTTTTGAACCACCAGTAGTGGAATAGAGATGAAACCATTAGATGACCAGCTGATTATTAGGATCAATGAGCCAAGAAGTGTCAAATTTGATATTAGAGATAGGAGGTTGTTCTACTTGTGTGGGTTGCTAGAAGGAAAATGCCTTGAGAAGAAAGATTGGTGTTAAGAGACACGAGATTTGAATCCATAATTTATGTGAAGTCCGGATCACCACTATTGAAAAAGTGAGAACTTGATGGATCTAATATTTCTGATGTGGCTAACTATCTACTAGAGAATGAGGGGGTTCTTTTTTAGCTGATAAATGTGATTAAAATTGATCGATTAGACATGGTATTTATTGAAGGTGAGATTGGATATTATCTAGGGACTGTTGGAGATGATCAATCATATTGTCACGATTTTATTGGTGAGACTATTGTCTGTGCTTAGAACCATAGATTAAAAAAACAATCACTAAATAAAAATAAAAAACTAGATGGATGACTATAACAATAAAAACAAGTGACACAAGAGAATATTTTATTCATCTTGAGTAAATTAGAAAATTTTGAAATGTGAAAAATGGATTAAAAAGGTGCTAAGAGATGACACTTTAAGGATGGTTTTAGGTAATGTTAAAGGATAGAGTCCTTGATATACCCGAAGGTACATGAGGGCCAAATATTTGTTGGTGTCAGTAAAAGGTGTGATATTAAGGCCTACCCCCTCATTTCACGGTCTTACAAAGTGATAAGGGTATTAGGTGCTTATACAATATACTACCCACCATATTTTTATACTCGGATAGAACACCGAGTTGACTTATCCTCTTAGTGATGAAATCCAAGTAGGTCCACCTGGGAAGGATTGTTTAGATGCGAGTTAAGTTTGATGTGGTTTGGTTGTGTGTGAAGGGAGTTTTGTTAATGTAATTCTTTAAACTCCTAGTTAAGATATGTGAGAAAACAAGTATGAGTTTTCATTTTAAGATCCAAAGGAAGTGTTTCAATTCGATGAGAACAAACACAAAAATGTGATGCTGAAAGAAAATGATGAAAGAGAAGAATGTACCTGTAATCACTTTTCCTTTTTAATTTTTTAATTTTTAAGTTTTTAAGAAACAACAAAAATAATGTGCTCTAAGCTGAAAGATTAGATGAAATAGAAAACAAAATAAATGAAAGATAAAAAAGAAAATATAAATGAAAAATGGGACTAAGGTGTCCCACTTTGGGCATTCCAGGATGTTTAAGGTGTTTTTTGATTAGGTGCTATAAATGCAGAAAATACCAAAAAAAAGAATAATCAGGGTTTACCAATACCTACACCAATAATCACAATGTTGGGATGATAGAGTATGTAAGAAATGGGAAAGTCTCCTCCTTTCACCAAGTGAGAAGACCTATATGCAAATATAGCTAAACAAAAATATATTAGATAAAGATGATAACAAGTTGCTCGAAAATGCCGATCCCAAGAATCCAAGGGGACTTCCTTGAAGGGTGTCAACTTGTTTGATACAATTAAGTTGCTTTGATAATGATAAGATAAAATGATAATCAATGATTTAAAAATCGAGAGGGATAGTGAGGCCTTGTTCAACTTTGTAAGTGGCCCAAGCTAGAGTGGTAATAAGCTAGAATTCCTTAAAGTATTTATACTAGAAATATTCAGTAGCTTCTCACTCTTATTGAATGATTTCAATTTGATCTTTATATCTTCTATGTTTGGTGTGAATTAAATGGAGCACATGTGTATTTTGTGGAGGAAATCAAACATTTACCACACAAATGAATGTTGGACAATCGGAAGATCGTATATGATAGTGATATTATGTGGCGGACCTTGAACAATCATCTATAGAGGATCCATCTCACAAACAACTTGTTAGACCAAAACATATTGATATAAATATGATAATTCTAAAAATGGTAAGAAAACATAGGGATTGAAGATGATTGGGGATCGATGACAATCAAAGACAAAATGATTTTTTGATGAAATACTTGATAAACATGTAATAATGAATTATGGGTACAAGGAAATGATGCTAGAACATATTAGGAGGAATTTATACATATGTAAAACTGAGAAAATAGAGCTTTAGATGTGTTTATAAGACTAAAGATAAAAAAGAGGCTATGGATACTTATCGATGATGATTGGTAGTCAGCCATGATCGGTAGAAAATGTTTACTTTGAAAAAGACTTGATAAATCGAATACTTGATCAATGGAGGACAATTTTTCAAATGAATAGATAAACTATGAGGAATATAGGAACCTTTAAGATTCTAAACAGAGATATTTTGGTGCATTTAGGAGGCTAATGAAGGAATTATATGTCGAAGGACCCATCGGCGGAAATATTGGATTGACGACGATCAACTGTAAAATTTTAAAGTATTCAAAAGGATGGATAATGACTGACTAAGAAGTAGGGATCAAAAATACATGTGCAAGATGATATTTCGAAAGGTTGTAGGTTAATATCAATTGAAAACAAACTTGTAAGATGATAGAAAAGAGGTACTATCCTTGATAAATGTTTAGATAGATGATAGAGCCTCCAGAAATATGACCAATGATTTGATAGAGTCCTCGAAGGTCTTGATAGCAGATCGTGATAATTGTAAACATAGAGATGTTATTCTTGGTGCACCAATTCATACTCACACATAGATTTTGACTAGCTGGGAAAAAACCATAATTTCATTAAATTTGGACATTTTACAATCTAGATTAAATACTAAAATCAACTATATTGGTTTTTCTTATACCAAATATTGGAATTTGATTTGGCTATTATTGGAATCCAAAAATGAGCTTTTGGAATTTGATTTGGCTATTATTGGAATCCAAAAAGGGATTTTTTGGAATTATATATCATGTATGAGGGATTTCCATTTTAGGAGTTTACAATTTTATAGTAAGATTAAGAAATACTTATTGGAATAATTAATACATTTATAACATTGCAATGCATAACAAATACTTATATTGTCCATTCTCATACAAACAAACATTTTTATCTTGTATTGAATGGGCATATGTCCATTCTCATACAAATAAACATTTTTATCTTGTATTGAGTGGGCATATGCCCATTCTCATATAAGAATCATAGAAGAAAAATAAACTCAATATAGAAAGAAAGAAAAATTTAGATGTGATTTATTTTAACTATGGGGCAGTGCACATTTGAATGTTGTATATTTTACATATTTTGATCATATATATTTGTGTGGCAAATGTTTAATTATAACATGGATTTATTTGCATAGAATAAAGGTAGGAAATGTGTTATGAGATATTTACAACATAAAATGATGATAATAAATGAATTAATAAGAGATAGTCTATAGAAAAACCCAATTTTAATATATTTTTATGAGATAGACTACAAAAAAAGATAATTAATTTATATCTATTAATCAAGATAATAATAACAAGTAAACTCAATCAAGCTCAGTAATCATGGAAATGTGTTGTTATGAGATAATAAAAGTCACAAATTTTTTTTTCATAAAATGAAGGTAATAAATCCAATATTACTAAGTTTTTATGAGAAAAAAATTTAAAGAAAAAAACTAAATTTATTTATATAAACCCAGTCAAGTTCACTAATTGTTTTTTTAAATGTTTCTGAAGACTCGACGTAAATTTTGGTGTGAACCCACATGATTTAACCATGTCCATATTATTTGTGAAAATGTTTCTTTAATTCATTCAAATTTCCACCCCTAAAAACCAATAACTTCTTTTCATGGAAAACAAGATCTTTGTATAAACCTCTCAAAGCTAGTTTTGATAATTATATACTAATCACATCATTTGGATGAAATGTGAAGAACTAAAAAAATTTAATAAACATAATTTGAGCACAAAGACATACCAAAAACCATCAATAACATCATTTCAAATGGAAAATGGGAAAAAGAACTAGAAAAATGTAATAAACATAATGATGTGAATCTAGCTGCAAGAGGTTGAAATACCTCCAAAACACACATAAAAGCTTTGCAAATAAAACCAGGATTTTCAAAATAGATTTATTCTCATTCTGGAATCCACACTAAACTTTTACATCATTACAACCGTCCTTTTATTTCACGTCTACACTAAAAACCCTAAAATGCCAAATATTACTTACTAGCAAAACAACTTGAATGGGCCCCAAAATTTGTGTTCCAACGCAAAATTTTGAATTATTCTAACAAGTACAACAAAATTTATTAAAGTTCTAAGACCTAGTCAAAAGCGAAAAAACAATCAAAGCCAATTTAAGGCCACTAGATGAAGGAATCTAGGCTTGAAAATGTGTCAAAATGGCCACAAAATTGCATTAAAAGTTGACCCTAGTATATTACTAATGTATATCTACCACCCTGTAAAATTTCAAGACAATCCAACGACTGAGATCAAAATTTATGGTCTCCGCAAATTATTCCCCCGCATCACATAATTCTATATATTGATTTGTTTCACTATTGTTTGAAATAGACAACATCCCTTTAATATGTCTCTTACATCATCTGAAACCCCTACCAAGAGTAGAATGTTATGTAAACAATGATGACATAAGCCACTTGTTATTTTTAAAGTCTTTGTCAAAAACATTGGAGACACCAAAAAATTGTCTTCAGGAACTCCTTTGTTGATTACATTAACTACAACTGTAGTTTCACATTTGTATGGAAATTATGGTGTTTTCCAAATTGTTTCCAAATATTTAATAAATTTGTCTCCCTCTTTTTGCAATGCTCCATACCACAACAAAACAAAGGATGTACGTCCACTTTAACGTGTGTAACAGTTTAGCCGCTAGTTTTTCTACACCGGCATTTGTATCAACGTAGACCATGAAAATGCAATTTGATAAAAATATTTGGATACAATATTTATAAATTTGGAAATAAACATTTGTTATTAAATTGTATGTATTTCAAATACGATAATAATATTTCACAAAAATACTTTACCTATTTCTTTACACATATTTGTTAGTTGTATAATTTCTATAATTTCTTCAGTTGTATCTCCACATAAAAATTAAAATTAGGATATATTTATCAAATTGATTCCAACTAATATTGACAAATGAAAAGGTTTAATATTTTTACCTATTTCTTTACATATTTTTGGATATTCTCCATTGTATCTGCACATAAAAATTGAAATTAATATATATTTATCAAATTGATTCAAACTAATATTGACAAGTAAAAAAGAATATTAAATTTTAAAAATACTTGATAATTGTTCATGAGCTAACTGTCATAATTGATGGTGAAGGGTTTGATGTAGCTTTATTATGTCCATCTACCCATTCTATACAAGATACAAAGGATGTGATAATTCACTACTTCCCATTCTAAAACAAAGTGAATATTTAGAGGTATTAAAATATTTTTTTGTCTGAGAATGGGCATATGCCCATTGTAAACATTCAAATACAACCAATACTGAATTCAATCATTTTAATACCTCTAAATATTCTAAAACATATTTGAACCAAAAAATATTGGTAATAATTAACGTATACATACCGACTATAATAAAAATAAAACAAAAATCATAGAGGGGATAAACCTAGAGGCATAGTTAGACATTTATAATATTGTTCAAGCATGATCTCCTGCTTCCGATTCTTCACCATAAATATAAGAGACGAATTCTTTGTTTAATACATTTGTCCCACCATATAATATTAATACAAGGGACGTATTAGATTTGCATCTCTCAATCATGTGCTCCCAAAAATGCACTGATCTCGATCATTTGAAATAATTTTCAGGGATGAAAACTCCAATTTCATTCAGTTTGATAATATCCAAGGGCTCTGAATGTTTCCAATCCGATCCACTGTCACATCTTCCACCTCCATACCAATTGAATTATGAACACCATATGTGTAAAAAATAAATGATATCCCTTGAAATGTATTTTTGCATTCATAATTGTTTATAATTGTATCATATTGGTTGGACTATCCATGGAAGAGCCAAGTGCTTACACTACATACCCTCTAGAGGGATCAAGATTTATGTAGTTATCATTTTATAATATATATAGGAAACATAGAAGAAGAATAGATATTTTGAATGATCATATGCTGAAATTATCATATAAGAATTATAGAATATGGAATTAGAAGATGTGCATTGTCAAATTTTCAAAAAGATTTGAAGAAATTTTTTATGCTAATTTTACTCTCTCCACTTTTCAACATATTGTATTTAATTTATTTTAACATGGAAAGGAATGGGAAGTTGTGCATTGTGATAGTGTTTATAGACGTTGTGCACATTTATAATGGGCACAAGTTCATTCTCATACAAACAAACAAAAAATTGTTTTGAAGTAATTAATTAATAATTGTATTATACTAGTTGGACTATCCCTGGAAAAGCCAAGTATTACACTACATACCCCTGAGACGGATCAAGCCTTATGTAGTTCTCATCTCAATACACACACACGCGCGCGCACACACACACACACACATGTGTGTGTGTATGTATATATGTGTATATGTATATGTATATATATATATATATGTGTGTATATGTGTATATGTATATGTATATGTGTATGTGTATATGTGTATATGTGTATATGTATATGTATATATATGTATATGTATATGTATACGTATGTATGTATGTATATATATATATTCATTCTCATTATATTCATTCTCATGTAGTTTATTTTATATAACTATTAGAAGAAGAATAGAGATAAATTTAAGTTTAACATGGGAAGTTACCATTCTCATGTAGTTTTTTTATATAACTAATAGATGGAAAATCAGGATTTGCAAGGATTTATTTTTGGGATTCCATTGTATGTTTCCCATCAATAATATAGAAATGAGTTTCAATATCATGAATTTCATGCTCAAACTCCATGTTAAAAATAACACCAATAATTTTTTTGAAAGGAAGAAAAATTACATCTCGGTGAAAATATACAATGTTTCATAACATAGTGTGGACAAGGAAACTAACACTTCCTAAATCAAGTGATCTCTATATTGGTATTTTAAAGGAGCTACATGGTAATGAACAATATCAATTTTGAATGAATTTTCATCAAATAAAAAAAGATGAATCTTTTAATAAGTTTTGAGGTTGTTTTAAAAACTTCTCTTTTATAAATTGCTTCACCTCTTGAAAGTGTGATTCTGAAATGTCTTTTTCCAGCATAGATAATTTTTTTCTTCTGAGCATGGTAAACATTTTTTAATGTAATTTTCATTGGCCCAATTCCTTATCCATATTCATGTGGTGGGCAACAGATGAACCAAATGAGCCTTTATAAGTTAGACTAACCTTAGTGGAGCCAAGTTACGCACCACCAAGTGTTACACTACATACCCTCAAGAGGAATCAAGCCTTATGTAGTTCTATTATTTAGTTTTAGAATGGGTGGGAAATATTGAACTCAATAATTTTGGTTGGACTATAGGAATCATTAAAATATATTGTTTACCACAATAAAATTTTCCCATCCTCATATTATGTAGTTCTATTGTTTATTTTTAGAATTGGTAGATGCCCATTCTCATATTATATATATTTAACACAATTTATTTATTAATTAAAGGTAATTGTTTTGAAACAAATCTATTGTTGGAAAATGAAGAGTGGCCCATTCAAAACAAAGTAATCTCCATCTTCATTTCAAGCTCATTCAAAATGGACATGAGATGCCCATTCTCATATAGAAAATGTAGAAGAATAATAGATGTTTAGAATGGGCATGTGTCCATTCTCAAATAATAATTAGAGAATAATTTTGATCATTTTTTTATCTCATATAAAACATAGAAGAACAACAGATGTTTAGAAGAGGCATATGGAAGATAAATATTACCGTGTTTTAGAATTGGGAAAATTCCCATTGAACATATAGAAATAATGAAAGAAGAATGACTCATAGAAGAAGAATTTACTTTTTTAAATTGAAGATAAGTTTTAGATATACTTCTAACTCTTCTATGTTGATTTATTATGAGATGAAGAATATCATCTATTTTTCTTTCTTTTGTATTATGATCTGGGTATAAAGATAATGCCATATTTTTTATCTTTTGTATTTTTGATGTGTTTTAAGAATATCACTTCAATATTTTGTAAGACTTGCATAGTATTATCCTCCGTAATTCAAAAGGATACATTTGAATATGACCGTTTCCTACATGTTTGAGTCCCAACAAGATCATTCCCTTGCAAAAAATGTATAACTACATAGACAAAATGGGAAATAATTTAATGCAGGTGAATTGTGTCCATGTGTGTGTGTGTATATATATAATTATCTATATTTTTACAAAATACAGGTATCCCAAAGCAGAAGGACCAAGGTAGGGTTACTTATTTTTCAAGTTGAGTGGCTTAGTTGGGCAAGCCTAGATGAGCAGGCTTGGGTGGGCGAGCTGACCAACCAAGCTCGGTGGAAAGTTGACATTCGAGTTGGGCGATAAAGGTCACTTGCCGAGCTAATTCATATTAAATGACGTATCTAATGAGAAAATTTCCATTCTCATAATTGGAATCATAAAGATAAAATGTAACTTGTTTTATAATGGACAGTTACCCATTCTCATAGCCTTCATAGAGTTATTGAAAATAATAAGTTCAATATTGTTTGTATTACAATGATTATAATTGGCATACACCCATTCTCATACAATTTTTTTATCTTTCATTCAATGGTTAGGTATCCATTTCTATAGAGGTATTAAAAATTTTAAGTTCAATATTTCTTGTATTGAATGGGTAGATGCCCATTGTCATATAGGAATCATATATGAAGAATATAGATAAAATTTAGTTTGTTTTAGAAGTTTAATTATTAAACCTAAAACATGGCTATGATATTGTTTAATATTTATATTTGTTTTTTACCATGGCATAATGAGACCATTAATTTGCAAATAAATTGTTTTCCACCTTTTATTAATTGAAGGTATTTTTTTGTCAAACACGTATTTGACCACTTGTTGGAGGAAAATTAAAAAAATTAATGGCAATTAATTCATGTCATTTAGTGGAACTGTAGAGATATTGATGGAGCTTATTGTTTTTGATGTTGGTAGAGGTCATGGGAATTACAAGGTTCATCGTAGGTCGGTGAATCTATCTCTTTCTTGTTCATCATTTCCATTTTATTTTTCATCCAATTTTCACTTTTTAGGCTTCTTTTATTTCATATATATATATATATATATATATATATATATATATATATATATATATATTACACACATGCACACACACACACATGGAGACGATTCACCAACATTGATTAATTTCCCATTTTATGTCTGTGTAGTTAACCATTCAGGAGGGGGTGCAAGGAAACTAAGAATTTAGGAGAGGGTGCTAATAATACAATTATTAATTATTACAAAACAAATAATGTTTTTTTGTATGAGAATGGGCTTGTGCCCATTATAAACATGCACAACTTCTATAAAGGATGTCATAATGCATAACTTCCCATTATAAAACAAAGTACCTTCCCATAGACCATTTCATCTTGTGAAGTGGAATATTTGAGAAATATTTCTAAGATATTGTTTTTTCTCTCCGCTAAATTTTTGTTGACCCTTTTCCGCTTTGGGCTCCCTCTATTTCGTAAGACCATTTTGGCTTGTGAAGAACCATATTTGAAGAAAATTTGAGGCATAGATTATTCAACTCTTCTCTGTTGAATTATTATGAGATGAAGAATATCATTTGGTTTTCTTTCCCTTATATTTTATTCTTGGTTTAAAGATAATGCCCTATTTTTGATCTTTTGTATTTTTTGATCTGGGTATTAAGAATATCATTTCAATGTTTTGTGAGACATGCGTAGTTGTTAACCTAATCGTAGTTGCTAATATGGGGAGTTACTTCTTTTTTAAATTGAAGATAAGTTTCAGAGATACTTCTAACTCTTCTTTGTTGTATTCCAAGTCTCTGGGTATAAAGATAAATTATAATGTCGTATTTTAGATATTTTGTATTTTTGATATGGGTTTTAAAAATATCACTTCAAAATTTTGTAATACTTGCATAGTTGTTATAGTCCAAATTTATAAAATATTACATCTAAATATGACCATTTCATGCATGTTTCAGAGCCTCAACATGATCACATTCCCTTGAAAAAAATGCATATGATTCTCTTTCTTGGTAAGATGGAGAAGAACCTGATAAATCCACTTTGCCAATCCTTCATGCTAAGATGAGGAGTTATATGTTATGTTTTACCACAATACAAAATGGTCTTACCACGGGAGGCGGTGCTTAGTTGTCAAATTGGATGTGACAATTGATCACAAAATAAATGATAATTCTATAATTCTTCTTTCATCCATAATTTTTTTTTCATGATCGATGTTCATCAAGGTTAGATAATATTAATAAAAGTAAAGCATTTTATCCCGAAGGTGAATCATTTACAACTTGGCCTTGCATCAATGGTGAATCATGTCAAGTAAATCATTTTATCCTAATGGTGAATCATTTGTTACTTGTCCTTACATCAATGGTGAATCATGTCACATCTGTTAGCCTTGATATCATATGTTTCTCTTTGCATTTTTGAATGATTTACCACATACGCAAGGCCAAGGTACACATGGTTTATCCTTCGAGATTAAATGTTGCACTTCCATTACTATGATCTTACCTTGCTGAACAAAATTCTTCTATTGTATAGTATTGGGTATTAGAATGTTTATAACGGGCACAAGATAAATTTTAATTCTAAATATTCTTAAACAAACTAAATTTTATTTCTATTATTCTACTTTGATTCATACATGAGAAGGGGCATCTACCCATTCAATACAAGTAAATATTGAACTTAAATAATTTTTAGACCTCTATAAAGGATGTGAGAATGAGAAGTTATTTTGTACAAGAACTTAATCATTTTAATACCTCTATATAGGCTATGAGAATGGGAAAGAAAAATGTTTTTTAATATGAGAATTGGCATATGCCCATGCTAAATGTTCAAATGAAAGCAATTCAGTAGTATTATCATTTTTAGTATTTTAATAACTCTCTAAAACATTTAAAGGGGTCTAAACATTAGGATATTAAAGCATTAAAGCATGGTTGGTAAAAAAATTATAAAAATATCGGTCTCATGTTATGTTTCATGTCACTCCATATTTTTAAATAGGGTTTTTGATTACGACTAAAATTATTCATATCACGATGCTACCAAACATTTATATCATTTTGATTGGACTAACCCTGATAGAGACAAGTTATGATTTCGCCAAGTGTTGCACTACATACCCTCGAGGGGTATCAAGCCTTATGTAGTTCTATTATTTTGTTTTAGAAAGGGCATATTGGCTCCACCAAGTGTTGCACTACATACCCTTGGGCATATGCCCATTCTTGTATTATGTAGTTCTATTTATGAATTTGATTTAGAAATGGAAGATGCTCAATATCTTCCCATTTTCATATGGCATGTGTCCATCCTCTAACAAAAAAATAATTATTTTCAGGTTGTCCCCATTTTGCATTAAAGGAATACCATTGCAATCGAAGGAGGACCATATTAGAAGAAGAATAGTGTAAAAACATTTTGACAGCCTTTATAGAGTAAGTAATTATATCATATTGGCTGGACTATCCCTGGTGGAGCCTAGTGTTGCACTGCATACCATTAAAGGGGGATCAAGCCTCTATCTCTAATTGTTGTTTATTCTTTCACTTTTGGGCTCTCTTTCTTTTCATGAAGAATATCAAGGAAATTTCGAGAAACAACAATGAATATTTATAACTCTTCTCAATGTGAAGAATAACATCTAGTTTTCCTTCAAAGGAAAAATGAGCCCCAACCCACTTCATCTTTATGTCATGCCAATTCGATTTTTATATTATTTCATACAAATAAACAAAAAAAAAATTCATTTTATCGTGAATACAATTGTATTGTTTTTTTGGACTATCCCTGTGGAGCCAAGTTACGCCTCTGCCAAGTTACGTACTACATACTCTCGAGAGGGATCAAGCCTTATGTATTTCTATATTTCTTTTGTAGGAATAGTTATATTTATGGGCATTTTTCCATCCTCAAACAAAAAAACATTTATTGTTGGATTGTTCCCCATTTTGCATGGAAGGAAGACAATTGTAATGGAAGAACACATTCTAACAGCCTTTATAAAGTTAATAATTATATCATATTAGCTAGACTATCCCTGGTGGATAGCCCCTATGTTTTTGGTCTCTCACTCTTTTCATAAAAAAAAATGAATATTTCTAACTCTTCTCAATGTGAAGAATAACATCTACTTTTCCTTTCATTACAAAATGGGGAACAATCCACTTCATGTTCATGTCTTGTCCATTCGAGTAGACAGATGCCCATATGTAGTTTTCCTTATGCCTATTTTTCTCTGTGATTCCTATTATTATAATGGGCATATGCCCATTATCAAGATGCTACAAGAAATTAATACAAACATTTTTGTAATTTTATATTGCATACAATGAAATTTTTCTAATACATATATTAGAATAAATGTATACAAATTGAATGAGCATATTCCCATTCAATTATAATGAGTAGTGGAAGAAATAATAATATCTAACTCCACAATGAAAGATGCTTTAGTGGAGAGATAAAACTTACTTTGCCTCTGTTTAAGAATGGGAATTTTTCCATTCTTTCATACAAACAAACATTTTTTTCATTTTATCTTGAATACAATTGCATTGTTTGGGTCGACTATCCCTGATGGAGCCAAGTTCTACCTCCGCCAATTACTACACTACATACCCTCGAGAGGGATCAATCCTTATATAATTCTATAGTTTATTTAGGAATAATTATATTTATTTTTCGTGGAAGGAGGACGATTGCAATGGAAGGACACATTCTGACAACCTTTATAGAGTTAATAATTATATCATATTGGTTGCACTATCCTGGTGGATAGCCCACATGCTTTGGTCTCTCACTCTTTACTGAGAAAAAAATGAATATTTCTAACTCTTCTCAATGTGAAGAATAACATCTATTTTTCTTTTCATTGAAAAAAATGGGGAACAATCCACTTCATGTTCATGTCTTTCCCATTCAAGTAGACAGATTCCCATATGTAGTTTGCCTTATGCCTATTTTTATTTTTGATTCCTATTATTAGAATGGGCATATGCCCATTATCAAGATCTTACAATAAATTGATATGAACATTTTTCTAATTTTATCTTTGCATACAATGAAAATTTTCTAATATGTATATTAGAATAAATTTATATGAATTGAATGGGAAGATGCCCATTCAATTATAATATGAGTAGTAGAAGAAAATTATTGTCAATTTAGCACTTTTGTAAACTTAATCATATCTAACTCCACAATGAAAGATGTTAGTGGAGAGATAAAATTTACTTTGCCTTTATTTAAGAATGGGCATTTTTCCATTCTTCCATACAAAAAAATAAACAATTTTTTCATTTTATCTTGAATACAATTGTATCGTTTAGGTTGGACTACATACCCTTGGGAAGATGCCCATTCTCATAGTTGTATTAAATTGATTTAAAAATGATAGATGCCCATTTTCATAGTTGTATTAAATTGATTTAGAAATGTCATATGTCCATTATCATAGATGTATTAATTTGATTTAGAAATGACAGATGCCCAATCTCATAGTAATTAGCATATTTTGTTAAAGACCATCTCAAGGGGGATCAAACCTTATGTAGCTCTATTATTTTGTTTTAGGAATGGGCATCTTGTCTTCGCCAAGTGTTGCACTACATACCCTTAGGAAGATGTCCATTCTCATAGTTGTATTAAATTGATTTAGAAATGGCGGATGCTAGTTCTTATAGTTGTATTAATTTTATTTAGAAATGGAAGATGCACATTCCCATGGCTTTATTAAATTGATTTAGAAATGGCAATTGCCCATTCTCATAGCTCATAGTTGTATTAAATTGATTTAGAAATGGTAGATGCCCATTCTCATATTGGAGTAATTATCATATTTTATTAAAGACCATCTCGAGGGGGATCAAGCCTTATGTAGCTATATTATTTTGTTTTAGGAATGGGCATCTTGGCTTTGCCAAGTGTTACACTACATACGATCGGCCATATGCCCATTCTCATATTTGTATTAATTTTATTTAGAAATGACATATTTCCATTCTCATAGTTATATTAAATTGATTTAGAAATGACAAATAACCATTGTCATATAGGAGTAATTAACATGTTTTGTTAAAGACCATCTCGAGGGGATCAAGCCTTATGTAGTTCTATTATTTTGTTTTAGGAATAATTATAGCCATTTAGAAATATGGGCATTTGTTCATCCTCAAACAAACAAACATTACTATTGGATTGTTTGCCATTTTACATGGAAAAAGACGATTGCAATGTAAGGGCACATTCGATAGCCTTTATAGTGTTAAAATTTGTATCATATTGGCTAGACTATCCTGGAAGAGAGCCCCGTCTGTGATTATTGTTTACTCTCTCTCTCTCTCTCTCTCTCTCTCTCTCTCTCTCTCTCTTCATGAAAAACAAAAAATGAATATTTCTAACTCTTCTCAATGTGAAGAATAACATCTTGTTTCCTTTCATTACCAAATGAGGTACAATCCACTTCATCTTCATGTCATGCCCATTCGAGTAGACAAATGCCCATATGAAGTTTTCCTTATGCGATTTTTTCTCTGTGAATCCTATTATTAGAATGGGCATATATTGCTACTAATTGAAATATTATTTTATTTTTTTGTATTATTAAATGATACGATGTTATTTCTTGTATTTAATTATTAGTATTATTAATTAATGTTGTTAATTAATTAATTTTCTTAGTTCTAATATCATATGTTAAATACATATTCTTTGATTTCTAATTTTTTGAAATAATGGAGTTTATGTCGTTAATTAGTTTTATAAAGTTTTATTATATTTTTCATAATGTTAAAATGTAGTATAATTAATTAAGCATTATAAATAATGGTAATAAAGTTGTTAATTAGTTTTATAAAATTTAATTATATTTTTTAATATTATTTAATTATTTTAAAAATATTGTTTATCCATTTGATAATATAATTAGATGTTATTAATATGTTTCTAGTTAATATAGTAATGTATATTTGTTGGCTATAATATTTCTTGTATTTACTTATTAGTATTATTAATTAATTTTGTTATTTAATTACTTTTCTTTAATCCTAATTTCATATGTTAAATAAAGTTTTATTATATATTTAATAATTTTAAAATGCACTACAATTAATTAAGCATTATAAATAATGGTGATTAAGTGGTTAATTAGTTTTATAAAATTTAATTATATTTTTATAATATTATTTAATTATTTTAAAAATATTTCTTTTTCATTTGATAATATAATTAGATGTTATTAATATGTTTCTAGTTAATATAGTAATGTAAGTTTGTTGGTAATAATAATTCTTGTATTTAATATTATTTGATAGGATAATTTTTTACTAATTAATTATTTAAATTAGTAGCAATACTAATTAATTATAATACTATTAATTACTAATATCATATCTTGATTAGAAACACTTTGAATTCTATTATTACTTGTTGTTATTGATTAATTAATTTTTAATAATACCGGACATTGTTATTTATTATTTAATTTTTAATAATACCAACATGATTGCTTCAAATTTGAAATTTTTGGCGCTTTCTTTTTAATATAATATAATATAATATAATATACCAACACGTTGTTATTTTTTATTTAATTTTTAATAATACAAGCATGATTGTTTCAAATTTTAAATTTTTGGCGCTTTCCATTTGATAATATAATTAGATGTTATTAATATGTTTCTTGTTAATATAGTAATGTATATTTGTTGGCTATAATATTTCTTATATTTATTTATTAGTATTATTAATTAATGTTGTTATTTAATTAATTTTCTTTAATCCTAATTTCGTATGTTAAATAAAGTTTTATTATATTTTTAATACTTTTGAAATGCGGGGCGGGCATGGAGGAGAAGTTTAAATACCATTTAGTTGCTTGGGATAAGGTTTGTACTCCAAAATCTATAGGAGGAATGGGCATAAAAGACATCAAGAAAATGAATGAGGCTCTTATTGTGAAAATGGGCTGGAGAATGCTAACTGAGAAGCAACCCTGGATAGATTTAATTAAGGCTAAATACCTTAATCAACAAGTTGTTTCTTCTTTTCTTCAAGATGAGCATCTTCCTTATGGTTCCATCTTTTGGAATAACTTAGTGAAGAGCAGAAATTTCATAAAACAAGGAAGTAAGTGGAAAGTGGGAGATGGTTGTGATATAAAATTCTAGGACGATAACTGGTTTAATGGCAGCCTCATGGATAGATTTGGAGCAGTAAAAGACATCATTGAAAGTAATTATGACACTAGAATCAAGGATTATATTGTAAGAATGGGCAACAAGAAGAAATGGAAAAAACTCACTGTGGATAGAGACGATCTAACCTAGATTATTTCCTCCCTACAAGATCAGTTGGACCTTATCCCCAAAGTCACTCGAAGTTAAGGATGAGTTGGTGCAAAGCGATTCTATTGATGGGAACTACTTTGTTAAAAGCTGGCTATAATACTTTCTTTGACAATAAACAAACCGAGTTTAATTGGAATAGAATTTGGATGAAGGAGATGACACCTAAAATTAACTTTTTCTTTTGGCTTGCTCTCGGGCGAGTAATTCTTACCACTGACAACCTGATAAGAAAAGGTTTTATAATGCCTAATAGGTGTCATTTGTGTAAAAATATTATGAGGATATTAGTCATTTGCTCATCCATTGTGAGTATGCTACCAAAATGTGGAGTTTTGCCCTTTCTAATTTTAAAGCTTCCTGGGTGGTTCCGAGGGATTTCAGTCAGCTCTGGACACAATGGAGCCCACCCTACAAACATTGTGTTGTGAGAAGGCTCTGGAATTTGGTAATGCCTCATATTATTTGGAGGATATGGAAAGATAGAAATGACATTATCTTTAGAAATAGTAAACAAAATTATAAGCTCAGCATTGGGAAAATTTCTAATGCTATTAAAGAGAATATTGCTAAATTTAAACCCCCTAAGAACAAGAGTTACCTAGTGAATGAAGAGCATATCTTGTCCCAATGGCAGATTGGAGCTGATAGTATCAGAAATAATTCAGGTAACAATATTGATAGATCTTTGATACATTGGCATCCTCCAAATCTTAACTGGTATAAGCTGAACTTTGATGGGGCCTCTAAGGGTAACCACGGAATTACGGCGGGGAGGAGTGATCGGGGATCACAAAGGTAGTTCGGTGGTTTGCTTATGATAGAAAAATGGGAATACAAACTAATCATTTTGCTAAAGCATTATCTGCTTTATGGGGCCTTAGAATTGCTCAGACTCATAACATCTAAAATCTCATTCTGGAAGGAGACTCACTCAATATAATCAATCATCTTAATCAGTGTTCGCCCCCAAGTTGGAACATCAAAGAATTCATCTTGGAGTCCATAAGTATTTGCCAAACCTTCAATAATATTCATATCAAGCATACCTACCGGGAGGGTAACAAGGTGGTAGAAGCATTGGCTAACTATGGCATAAATGTTAATCACATTATATGGGATAATAGTGATCACATTCCTGAGCAGATTCAAAATAGCATACAAGAGGATACTTATGGGCATACAAATTTGGGATAAAATTAATGAGCATTGGGAGGGGGTCTTTATAAATAAGACTTTCACACGTGTGGATAATTTTAAAATAGTTCTTAAACAAATATTGATGGGCATTCAAGGTTATACAAAGTATAGGGATGATTTAAAGTGGTTTTATCTTAAGATTAAAGCTGCACATGCGGGAAATATTATGCCTATAACAGCTATTAAACAGTTTTTTACGGATTCTCAAGTCCGTGGTAAGGCTGATGATGATCTGGAGTGGATTTCAAAGGAGACGATGCTTGTGCATGCGGGAACTCACAGGGTTAGAGCAGCAATAATGCAGACATCCGTGGGAAGTGCCACGATAGCAACGGTTATACTATGCATTATTCCCATAGCGTGAGAAAAAATAGAGAAATGCATAACAATGGGCTCTGTCAAAATTTCTCAAAGGGATTTTGAAGTTTACATTGTCAATTATTCAAGCCGGTGAAAATGGGAGGAGCCCCATGCCAGATTGAGCCCAGTGCGGACCCGGAGTGGAAAAATAACGAAGAGCTTTGGAATCTTCTCAACCAGGGAGGCATCACTAATTTCATTGAGAAGATATAGGGTCATGACCAAAACATCTCTGTTCAATTCATGAAGGACTGGAAAGACCATAAAGTCGAGTATGGAGGACAGAAAGTTTTGATCAATGAAGAGTTAATCGCCGAAGCTACTGGCCTGGGAATGGATGGGTACCGATTTTTCAATAAAAGAATTGATAGGCCGGCTGAGGAGAGGAAATTTGTGGAGGGAAATGAGAAACTGGTTTTTGTCACGGTGGGTCTGCAAGTCAGCTCTATCCCTCCACCTTTCGACGAGGTCACCCGTATGATGGTGAGATACATTTCTCTAGACGGAGATTTGTCACAGTGCCCTTAAAGCATCTTGTGTTTCTCAACCACTTCTGCAGAAATTACACGGTATGTTTCTCTCATTATTTACTTAACTCTCTTGAGTGCTCCATCTTAGAGTTCCAAAACATGCTTATGCGATCCCGTTGCATCAAGGGCTCATTTTCTTCTTGCATAAACTGTGCCTACTCAAGCTTCCCACTTCCCCTGCCTCCCCACTCCTCTATACCCATCACCGCGGCTGCTTCCCCCTCTGCCTTCCTTCTCGGCTCCCCTGTCATCCCCCCCACCTCTACCCCCACCCCTTTCACCTCCACCTCGAACAGGCCTAGAACTAGATCATCTAAAAGGCTGAACCTGGAAACCCCTATTTCGGGGAATGTGCCTCAGGACTTGGAGGTTGCCCATAATCTCCTACACATTAGTAGTATGGGTTCTCAGGAGACACACGCTGAGAGCTCCACTAAAAGGTTGGAAGCATTAGAAAGCCCGACATGTTGCTTCTGAAAGAGGAAGTAAAAAAATTGTCTAAGCAAAAAGGTAAGAGAATGAAGGAGGAGGAGGAGGCATTTTTATTGACAACAATCGAGATGGAAGATATCTACAAAAAACTTTACTCCCTAGACAACAAAATTGGAAAAACCAAGACTCGCCATGATTATAATATGGCTATTTTTAATGCAATTGAGGAGTTTATTGAGTAGCATGTTCGATGCATCTCTAATCTCAGTGGCATACCAGCTACTCTTTGGGGAACGGAAAAAGAAAGAAAACAAACCATTCAATAGCTGGATACTACTGACCCTACTCACATGATGGCATTGGCTATGTTCACCTCTTGGCTAGAATATCAAATCTAAAATTGCCAAAGCCGCCAAGAAGTAATTATGGATCTGCGTTGTTCTTGTTGACTTCATGTGGTTTTTGCTATTTTGTTGCTATTTTTTTGCTGCTCTTTTGCAGTTTTCGAACTGGTTGGTTGTTTTGGGGTAACTACTCTTTGGTTACATTGTTTTTTTATGTCTTATCTAGATCTTGATCCTTCTTATAATGTTTTTCACTCCTATTAAGCTTCAGGCCCCCTTTTTGTATACAAGGGTATAGTCCCTTTCAAAAAAACTCTTTACCAATAATAAAACAAAATACTTTTGAAATGCACTACAATTAATTAAGCATTACAAATGATGTTGATTAAGTGGTTAATTAGTTTTATAAAATTTAATTATATTTTTATAATATTATTTAATTATTTTTAAAATATTTCTTTTTCATTTGATAATATACTTAGATGTTATTAATATGTTTCTAGTTAATATAGTAATGTAAGTGTGTTGATAATAATAATTCTTATATTTAGTATTATTTGATAGAATATTTTTTACTAATTAATTATAATTTATTATTAATTAATTATTTAAATTAGTAGCAATACTAATTAATTATTATACTAGTAATTACTAATATCATATATTGATTAGAATAACTTTGAATTATATTATTACTTGTTATTGATTAATTAATTTTTAATGATACCAACACGTTGTTATTTATTATTTAATTTTTAATAATACAACATGATTGTTTCAAATTTGAAAATTTTGGCGCTTTCTTTTTTAAGGCTCTTAATGGTCATTTATTATGGTATGTTTGATTCAAATTTTGAAATTTCGGCCCTATATTTTTTAGATTTGGTCATTTATTATGGTAGGTTTGATTCAAATTTTAAATTTTGGGTGCTCTTTTCTATGAGACTTTTTTTTACCAAGTACATTATAAAAATATTGATTTTGAATGAATCAGGTTTTGTTTTTCACTCTATTGTGACTAATATTTTTCCTTCAGAGATTTACATGGGAAAGCCAAAGAACATAGATGTAGCTAGAAAAATACGAAGATAGAGAGATTTTGTAAAAGAAATAATATATAGCTATCAATAACAAGAGAGATACGAAGATACATAAATTTTGCAGAAGAAATAGCCACCGATACAGTGATTTTTCAAGGAAGACTTTTCAAGATTTCTTGAAGGGAAATCAACAATGGTAGAGCAGACTATTCAAGGTTTTTATATCTCATTTTTTCCATGTTTACTTCTAAAGCCTAAAAATGTATAAACAAAGATCTTTTAATTCACAATAGACTATCTCGAATGTTGTTCCATATATCCCATTTATTTTTATGTCTACAAAATAACTCATTTTTTCCATGTTTACTTATAAAGCCTAAAAATGTATAAACACATATCTTTTAGTTCACAATAGAATATCTTAACCATTTTTCCATATATCGATTTATTTTTATGTCTCAAAATATCTTATTTTTTCCATGTTTACTTATAAACATTGAAAAATGTATAAAAACAAATCTCTTAGCTCACAATAGACTATCTGAATCATTTTTCAATATATCTCGTTTATGTTTATGTCTACAAAATGTATCGATTTGTTTCCATTCATAAATGTAACAACAAAAAAATACAAAAATAAATTTCTTTACATTTGTAAACGTAACAACTACCAAATATACAAATCAAAATTATTTCATTCAAATTTGTACCTTTTTATGGTGCGAAAAAAATGATTAGATAGATTAAGTACCACCTATCTCTTTTTGTGTCTTTTTTAATAACCTCTACAAAAAGTTTATTTTTCAATAATCTTTGTATCTAATCAGGCCAAATCCTTTTGCATAAGCAAAAATGATTTGATAAACTCAATACCACCTTTATCTTTCTATATCTTTTTTATTACACATTGCAACAAGTTTCTTTTTCAATAATATTTGTGTCCAATCAACCCAAATCCTTTCACATAACTTCTTATTTCTCATACAAAATCTCTTAATGAAAAAAACTCAGTCATAACAAAGAAAAAGAAAACTCATCCATAAGAGAGCAAAAAATAAAACCCTAGCCATTCAAAATCTATATTTTTATAAAGTAATTGACCAAGAAAAATTGCCTCTAAAAAATGGCACCGAAAATTTGAAATTTGAATTTAACCTACCATAATAAATCACCACCCTTTAATGATTAAATGCTTTTAGTATCCTAATATCATAAGTCTCAAAATTTGAATCTATCGACCATTATAAATCACTACCCTTTAAATCTTAAATTCCTTTAATATCCTAATATCCTAAGTCTATCGTAAATACTTAACCGCGAAAGGGTACATATTTAAATGATTTAATGTCATATTATCCCAATGTTTAGAAACATTTAAATGTTTTGAAGAGGTATTAGAATAATGAAAAATACATAGTATTATTTTTGTACATACATTCAAAATTTGAATATATAATACATTAACAAATCACCACCTTTTAATGCTTTAATATGTTGTAATATGCTTAGATATTTGAATTTATTGGACCCATTTAAATGTTTTAAATAGATATGTGAATAATGAAAAATATATAGTATAATAATGAAATTTAAATACATTGTACTTTTTATGTATTTATTATGTTTTAGAATAGGCACCCACTCTACTTACGCACCCTATATAAAGTTAAAAAAATTGAAACTATCCTACAATAATAAATCACCACCTTTTAATGCTAAAATGCTAAAATGCTTTAATATCCTAATAGTCTAAGTCTATTGTAAATGTTGTAACAAAATATTTGAATAATGAAAAAAATATAGTAGAATTTATTGTCATTCATATTTATTGTGTTTTAGAATGGGTGCCTATTCTCATGGCTTGTATAAAGTTATGAAATTAATTGAGCATTTTACGGTGTGTTGTATAGTATGGGCGGATGTCCATTCTCATATAGGAATCATAAAATACATGCTTGGGTAGATAGGAATTATAAAATAAGAGTATGGATTATATATGCTCATAATTTTAAAATAAAAGACTTTTTTGGGTGTATAGGAATCACAAACAATATTGCTTGTATGAGAATTTATAGAAAATACGCATGCACACTATAAAAAATCAATATTGTTTGTATGAGAATGTTTATAATGGGCACATTCCCATTCTCATAAAACAAATATTATTCAATCAAAACTATCATAACAAATGCCCATTCTAAAAAAAAATGTGTCTTATATTGTTTAGAATGGGTGTATGCCCTTTATGATAGGACTAATCAAATTTACTTTGTTTTAGAATGTGCACCCATTCTCACATCTTGTTAAAAGAGTTGTGAAATTGATGGAGCTTTTTTGCATTGTATTTTATTGAATGGGAAAATACCCCTTCTCATTTAGGAATCATAGAATACTTGCTTGGGTAGGTAGGAATCATAAAAGAAGAGTATGAATTATACACGCTCATAGCTTTTATATAGGTATGAAATTGATTAACCATTTTTACATTATCTTTTATTGAATGGGAGGATTCCCATCTCATATAGGAATCCTTAGTTTGGGTAGATAGGAATCATAAAAAATATTTCTTGCATGAGAATGTTTAAAATGGGCACATGCCCATTCTCATAAAACAAATATTATTCAACCACGACTATGCAGATGCCCGTTCTCAAGAAAAATAAATATTATTTGTAAATTATAATTTTTAGAATGGGCATATGCCCTTTATGATAGGAATAATCAAATTTACTTTGTTCTAGAATGTGCACCCATTCTCACATTTTGTTAAAATTGATAGTTTTTTTGAATTGTCTTGTATTGAATGGGCAGATGTCCCTTCTCATTTAGGAATCATAGAAGAATTACTTGGTTAGATAGGAATAATAGAAGAAGAATAAGAAGAGTATGGATTAAATAGTCTCACAGTTTTTAAATAGGTATAAATAAGAATAATAGGAGTAATCTCATTAAATCATTAATGTTTGTATTACAATGTTTAGAATGGGCATATGTCCATTCTCATGCAAACAAAATTGTTTCGTTTTGTATTGAATGGGCGTTGCATTTCTATTATGCCTATTCTCATATAGGATTCATAAAATTACTCACAACTTTTAAATAAGTATTAAAATGACTATGTATTGATGAATGTGAACATGACCATTCTCATAAAATAAATATTAAAATCAATATTACTTGTATTAAAACATAAATGTTTCAATTCACATTCAATGTGCACATCCTCGTTCTATAAAAAAAAATATTTCTTGTATTAGAATGTTTAGAATGGGCATATGCCTTATTTAAATAGTTCATTTTCTCAATTATATACATATATATATATATATATATATATATATATATATATATATATATATATAACTTGTATTATAATGTTAAAAATGGGCATATGCCCTATGTTATATGAATAATTAAATTTACTTTGTTTTAGAATGGCCACCCATTCTCTAGCTTGTATAGAGTTTTGAAATTGATTGAGTATTGGGTGATGCCCCTTCTCATTTAGAAATCATAGAAGAATTTCTTAGGCAGATAGGAATAGTAGAAGTAGAATACAAATACTAGCATCATTGTTTCGAATGGGCATATGCCCATTCAAATACAAACAAATATGTTTTGTCTTGTATTTGGAATCATTGTTTCCCATGGGCATATGCACATTTTAAAACAAACAAATATGTTTTTTCTTGTATTAAATGGGCAGATGCCCCCTCACAACTGTTAAATACATATTAAAGAGTGGGTAGTTGAGAATTTTTGTCTTATATTGAATATTCATATTCTCATTCTCACAGTCATTATAGAGGTATCACAAAGATTAAGTTTAATATTGCTAAAATTAGAATATGTAAAATGGGTATATGTGTATTCTCTTTAATATTTATTTTAGAATGGGCATTTTCCTATTCTCATAAGGGAATCGTTAAAAAAATGTCAATTATTGTTCATACTAGAGATAACTAAAAATATCATAAAAAGAATTATAGAGATAACATTAGAATATGAAGAATGGGCATATGCCTATTCTCTTTATTAGGAATCATAAGAGATAGTCCATTATTGTTCATAAAGATATGTGAATAAGTATAATAAAAAGAATAGAGATAACATTTACTTTTTTTAGCATGGGAACTTACCCAATATCGCCACCTTTGTAGGTGTATCAAATCCAATGTATCACTTCGTAATGATTACTCTGATTCTTACATACCATACAAAAATAATAAATTGTATGCATGTCAGTTCAATGAACTGCATGAATTTTCAACTCATAATCATGTTGAATTATTATTAAATGAAGATTAAAAAATGGTTAACTATCCTTTTTATCTACATAGTACATAATATCAACAAACAAGGTAATAATGCAATCTTTGTTGGAAAACAACTTTTACTACCTAATTTTATAATCATATAGAAAACTACAAATCTGATAAGAAAGAAACAAAATTCATTCATCATCACAATAATCAATATAAAAAACAAGGTAATAATAGCATCTAATAATGATTCAAATGTCAACATTAAATAAGATTAAATCACTATCAATATTCTACATAGATAAAAGTCATACATCATCACAGAAATTAATAGAGATAAAATTTAATTTGTTTTGGAATGGACAATTCCCCATTATCGTAGCCTTTATATAGCTCTCAAAATGATTTACTTCAATATTTCTTCCTATATGTGAATGGGCATATTCCCTTTCTCATATATGAATCATAGAAGAATAGAGATAAAATTTAGTTTGTTGTACAACAACCAGTTCACTACCATGTAAGGGAAAATAACTAGATGATATTCTTCATCTCCAAATAAATCACAAGAATCAATATAGATGAAATTTAATTTTATATTATTCTGCTATGATTCCTATGTGAGAATGGGCATATAAAATGGGTATATGACTATTCTCATATAGGTATTAGAGAAGAATAGATATAGAATTTACTACATTATAAAAAATTATTGTGAAATAATTTTTTTCTCTATTATTATGTTATGATTCCTATGTGAGAGTGGGAATATACCCATTCTCATATAAGAATCATAGAATACTATTAGATATAAAAATAAAATGTTGCACAATGGGAAATTCCCCACCATGCAAGGGAAATAAAACCATATGATATTCTTCATCTCAGAATAAATCAACAGAGATAAGATTTAGATAAATTCATGCCCGTGAACGGATTGGTGTTTCTCAAAATGTACTTGATATATTTTTCTTCACAAGCCAAAATAGTCCAATAAAAGAGAGAACCCAAAATCAAAAGTATGAACAACAAATTTCAAATAGCTCACATGCAAGGAAGCGGTCTAACGAAATAGAGGATCCCAAAGTGGAAAAGAAGAACAAAAAAATTGAAGAGATTAAATAATATATCAAAAAAATTCTTCAAATCTTGTTCTTCACAAGACAAAATAGTCTAAAGAAATGATAAAATGCCCGTTGTCATATAGGAATCATAAAATAATAATAGATGTAAAATCTAATTTGTTTTTAGAATGGTAAAGCTTCAAATTCCTAAGAACTCTATCGTCCTTGAAAACATTAATTACCATTAATATCTCCATTGTGCCACATAGTGACATGGATTAAATTCCATTAATATCTCCAATTTCCCTCTAACGAGTGGTTAAAGAGGTGTTTTAAAATAATTACCTTCAATTAATAAATAAATGGTGGTCAACAATATATTTGCATGGTGGTCTCACTCTGTCATGGTCAGAAACAAATATAAATTTTTAACATTTTTCATAGCCATGTTTTAGGTTATTTGCATTTAAAATACACCACCAATAATATCACCTTTGTGCCACGTAGTGGCCTGGATTAAGTTCAAATTATATTGCTTGTATTATAATGTTTAGAATGGGTGTATGCCAACTCTCAATCAAACAAACATTTTGGTCTTGTATTCAATGGGAAGTTTGTTTGTACAAGCAATATTAAACTTAATCATTTTAATATCTCTTCAAAGGCTATGAGAATGGGCAAAAATAATAATTTCAATATAACTTGTATTGTATTTAAGTTTAATATTTTGCTTTGAAGGAAATTACTTATAAAATTGTTAAAAATTGTAAATAAGGCTAGAATATGTATTGTCATTGCAAATTATTTACTAGGTATGTGTGGGAATAATAAATGTTATTTTAGGAAAACTTTCTCACAAAAACCTCAGATAAAGTAGGTGTTGGATTTAGCAACAGAGAATCTAGATTGTTATTTGGAAATTACTTAAGTGTTTGATATTAGGTTTGGTATTAGGTCTGAATATAGGGATATTTCTTTATGGGTTTTGTTGGTGCTCAAATTAGTCTCACCCCATTTTCCATTAAAATCCCTCAGTTTGCGGCCTTTGTCACGTTTTTATCTCCCGATGTTGGTACTTAAGGACTTTGTCCTCCATTTGGTTTCCATGATTAGTTCCTCCTTGGTTGAAGGTCACTTAAAAATCTAGAATTTTTTCTTCGTTTCTATGTCCATTTGAAGGTGTCTATAAATTGGGCGTAAAACTTGGGTTGTTCATTTCCTTCTATTTTTTGCAGTCATGTGTTGTCCCTACCATTTTGTGTCCAAAATACCTAAGGAAACATGATTGAATGTAGCTCGGAGGATCATGTGTGAACCTTACAACATTTCCAGATTCTCTGTCCTTGAAGAAAATTTCATTTCCGGGCTCAAACAATGGTTTCCCTGCATTTTTATGGCTTGACGGTGTGTTTCTCCCATCAAATTTAAATCTTTGCATCATTGGAAACATGGCCCTTTTTGGTTGGATGCGACTTAGCGGGGCACTCTAAAAATTTATGGATCATTTTAACCCAAAACTTCTCCAAGTGGAGCAACAGTGCTCATTTGAAGACTTGCCATTTTGTTTGGCCTTGGAGTTACGCCAAGGGAACACGTGGATGATTCTGCTTTGCTTTTCCCGGACTTTGAAAAAAACCATAAGTTGACTTGTCGATTCGGTCGATCTTTCTTTCTTTAACATGCAAGAAACTAGTTGATATCTTCTTTTAGAGGGAAAATATGAAAATGTCTTTTACCATTAAGATGTGATCTCACTATCGGGTTCGATCTGATTTTCCATTCTTTCCTTGCACACAAAGAACCAAATTTGATAGATTGGAGGAGGAAATAGTTGGCGCATGAGATGAAGAATGACTTACCAGGTGAATAATTGAATGCTAGAAATATTTGGAGATATTTTCCCTCTACACACCTAACAACCTTTTTGTAAATATGATTTTGAGAGTCATGATCAAAGTCATAACACACAATGGTACTTTTGATGTTTTTGGTTTTGGGGGGAAAACTCTATTGTAAATGAAATGTTATAAATTACATGAATTTTTCATGCAAATGGTTGGAGTGTTAGAGGTCGGAAGCTAATTCCTAAGAGAAAAGTTTGACAGAGCCCATATTTCTGAGACATTATCTAAGGAACCTATTTATTTCTTTTTATTTAAATTTGATCATGTCAAGGTCATTGCAAGTGTACATCCATTGGCAAGCTCTAAGATTTTTCTAGAAACTTTCCCCTGCTGATGAATTTAATCAAATTTGAGTTAATCTGTGTTGACTTTGAGTAAATTTGTGTCTTCTTCATCTCTGAATGTCTGCAAATGGTTTTTCTTGTTCCCATTACAATCTTGCATTGAAATGTTTGTGAATCAAACAAGATCTTAGCTTTGTGATAGTTTGGTAGCATTTGTACTTTCAATAATCGAAAGATCTTTCATTTGATAATAAAATAAACAAATTTAAAATCACTTTACTCCTAGCATGATGATTAATATTGTTTGTTAGCCTTTGAGGGTATCTTAGGCATGATAAAAGAAAGGTTGATAATGTTTAGTTAAGTTTTTCTAATTTGAGCCTTCATTTTGGATTCTTAAAGTTTCTGTGAAAACATGCTGATATGGGCCTCCATTGAAGCACGCCTTCTAGTTAAAGGGACATTCTAGTTGTTCTGAAGCATTCTTGTTGGTCAAGCCTTCCATTTTTATAAAATCTCTCAAATATATCATGAGTTAAAATCCACTCTACCTCACCTCCCACCAAAATTCATTTAAAAACAACCAATCCTACCCATATTACCCATGTTTTCCTTTGTGTGTATAAATGCATAATATCTATTACCAAAACATACGAAGAAATCAAGTTTTCATTGCCTTCGATATCCACGAACCTTGCTTAGAAAATATCTCCATTTTCTAGGGTAACAACTCGTGAGAGTTAGATTTTTGTTGTATTGATCATGTTTTCTTCAAGGTCTTCTTAATAACTTTGCAAAGAAGGACATCTCCATATCCTCCACAAATAGTAGGCTACAAATGGGTCCTCTCACCCTGGTTGAAAGGCACAACCATAAAGTAGTGAGAATAGATCAAATCCTGTTAAGGGTGCTACCCATTTATCTACATCTGAGTAACAAAGAGCAAGTTGCATCTCTTTCCTAGCTACAAAACAAAACACAACATGATATGCTTGTCTCTAAGCTTCATGTCAAAACCGTGATGTTTCTCGATTTTGAGGGAGAATCAATTTAGGTACCAACACCGTTTTGGTGCCATTTTCGAGGACATTGTGATTGTAGTTCATATTCAAACCTTGGTAAACATCTCTTATATGCTCTAAGTGCTAGTAAATTGTTTCAACATCATCCTATGTTTAGGCCTATAATAAGTGTTCAAAGTTATAAGTGCCATGTGCAATATTTCCAGTTTCTATAGATATTGTACCAAGTTTCATTGATAAATCTAGGTAAAGGAAGGTTAGATCTTTCCATTTCCAGTTTCTAGTGTTGACATACATTTGACAGATCATATTTTTAGTACATTTTCACAACTAAGGTGGAAATCCTTAGTGGTGACTCCATGTTGATATGAATTTTTTGATAAATACCAGTTTAGTAAACTCTGTCAAGTGAGATTTTTATAATCTTTGTAAATCTAGAAGTAAGAAGATCTTTCTTTGCTAGGGATCCTACTATGACATTATTTCTAGAGCTAGGAAAAACAAAGTCGAAGGAAGAATATCTTGGAGAGTTGTTGGAGATAAGCAGTCAAGAAAAGAGATATCCATTGATGAAACCGATCAACCTATCATTGAAGATTTCCATTCAAGTGCTTCTGAATCAGGTAGTCTTTTTGTGGAATTAAATTCTCTATTTGGAGAGGGCCTTCAATTGAATTTGAAAAAATTTCTTCTCATTCTTCCCCTATGTTTTCCAAAGTTGATAGGATTTTCCAAGAAACAGAGCCTTTAGAGGATATCCAATTTGGAAGTTATACTACTATGTTTCAAAGACCCCTTGTCCCATATCATTTTAATTCTCCTCCAAGGTCACCTTCTCAAAACAACATGGCCCATCCACCACCCGGACCTCCATTTTTGTAAATACTTTTGGTCCTATAAATTTTAGAGGGATGGTTGGTTATCCAAATGCAGTTCCCCAAGATGTAAGAAATAAACTACCAAAGTTCCAAGGAAACAATGCTATAACTAGTGATCAACACTTAAAGCTTTTTATCAACATGATGGAAGACTTTGAGATTGAATTTGAAGATGTATATATCAAATTATTTATCCATACTTTGGAAGAAGATGCAAGGGACTGGTATAAAGCTTTTTCTAGATAATTCCATTGATTCTTGGACCAAAATGAATAATGCATTCAGATTGCAGTATGGTGAAAAAACGGATCCTAGGTTTCTTTTTTTAGAATTTGAGAACATTAAAAAGAATCCCAATGAATCAGTGCATGACTTCAACACTAGATTTAATAAGACATTGAGGATATTTCCTATAAGTTTAAGGCCATGTGATGAATCTTGTCTTATAAAGTATTCAGATGCATTTGATAAGAAAGTTGCTTATTACTTGAGGGACAAAACCCTACCAATTTGAGGCAAGCCTTTACCATGGCTCTGTAAATTGAGAATAACATCAAAGTAATTAGAAAACCTCCTAAGAGGGAAGGTGTGAAACTGGTTAACCCGGAAATACCTCAAGCAAGTAAGGCTTTGCTGATTTGGAGGAAGTTGTGAAAACTTTGGTGGGAGTTATCAAAGAAATCTCATACAAATTAGCCCAAGAAAAGAAAGGAATTGGGCAGAGTTCACAAGGTCAACATAAGCAACAAGGCCAAGACATATTTACCAATCATCCTAGAAATGAGAAGAGATTTGATGATAGAGGCAAGGGACCCATGGGATCTGCAAATAGACATCCCCAAGCTAGGGAAAACAGAATGGTCTGGACCCTTTGGCTTCCAGAGTTGTTATTGTTGAAGAAACATATGTAATTGATTGGTGTGACATATGTTTCATGCCCCATGCTCCATGTGAAGTAGATCAGAAAGTAGAAGAGGAAGCTAATGATGATAACAATGATGATGATGCATGCATGATGGAGTGCTCTATAAGCTCACAACAAGGAGCAACTTCAACTGAGGTAAGAAGTACTAGAACTGCTGATTTTTGGGATTGCATTCCCCAAGTACCTCTTCTTCCTCCCTCTCATACTTTAGAAATAGATACTATATAAGCTTTTGAATTTCCCAATAATGACTTTGAATATTTGAGAGCTTTAATGATAAATAAATATGATGGAGGAATTGCATCTAAGGAGGATGGGCAGTTGTTGATGAACGTTGTTGTTTCTCAAGAAAAGGATTATAATACTAGGAGTAGAGTTGTCAAATGACCAGTGCCTCAAGCCAAACCTAAAGCTCCATTACTTTCAAATATTCCTAAAGAGGCTCTTAAGAAAGATACACCTTCTAAAGGCCTTGTTGTCCCAAACAAGATACATACTTCTCCTCATGCTCAAGCTGTCAAAAATCCGATACCATCTGATGAATGTGTTAATCTCCCTTCCAATGTTGCCTTGCCAAAGTGTGTTCCATATGACATTTCCCAAGTTTTGAGTCAAATCAAAGTTAGTGTTCCAATTGTTGAGCTTCTTAGGATTCCTGAGCACAAGAAGAGGGCATTGGAATATTTGGGATTGAAAGAAGAGAAGATTATGCCAGGTAGAAATGTTAACATTGTGGAGACTCCTCCAATCATTGAAGAGCTAGAACGCCACCAGCATTGGAAGAACTAAGTGAACCACTTGCGGTTTATCCGGGAACATCCTTTGTAGAGTCTCAGCTAAATGTAGATCCATTCTTCGCCACTCTGATCATTAAGGATAGATTGCTACACAACTACATGTTTGATTCAGGAGCATCATGTAATGTCATGCCTCTCGAAGTCATGAATGAACTGAATATCAAAGTAACATCAGTATATGGGAAGTGCACTTTGTCATGGATTCCAGAGAGGTGCTAGTGGTGGGATGTGTGAAAGATTTGGTGGTACAACTTGTAGCTTATCCGGGTAGGAACTAGAAACTTGATGTTGTTATTATCGATTGCCCAACCAAGTGGGGTATGTTTTTATCTATAAAATGGGCTTCAAGTGTTAGTGGGAGTGTTCAAATGGATATATCCTATGCCACCATCCCAATTAAGGGAAACCTTTTCAATTTGTATGGAGAAAAGAAGATGTTGCACCTCATTGAATATCTCAACAATGCATCTTATGAAGTGTTATACACAAGTGTTGATGCTTGATAACTTTATTGGATTTTCGATGGGAAAGAGAACAAAATGGATCAATGTAATAATCTTGAACAATTAGGATCTCCATGGAATTTGTTATTTGATGGAGCTTGCTCCAAATTTGGAAATGGTTCCGGTGTAGTTATGATTTCTCCAAGCTTGGAAGAGTTTGTTTTTTCTTTCAAACTTAACTTTGAGTTTACTAAAAACATTGTTGAGTATGAAGCATTGTTGTTAGGTTTGATAATTTCTTGGAAATACTATGTTAAAGACATCATTGTTAAGGGATATTCAGAACTAATTGTTAAAAAATCAAAAAATTATATGTTACTAAGAATCAGAGAATGAAATAGTACAAGCATGCATTCTGGGACTTGATTGAGATGTTTGATTCATTTAACATTGTGCATCATGATAGGAAGTTCAATATTATGGAAGAAAAGCTTGCATTATTGGGATCTTGGTTTGATAATTGTGTAATGTCCCCATATTGTGAATATGATGTTGAAGTGTTAACAAGGCCATCTATCCCTAACAACATTAAACATTGGCAAAATTTTTGATGATGATGCTCAAGTCAAAATATTTCTATAGAACAAAGGGGAGTTTGTTGATTAGTGTATTGATTGGGAGCCAATGGTGTGTGTAGCAGAAGGTAAAGAAACTTTGTTTGGCAAAGACATCATCCAACTGAAAACTAATACCATTCCTAGAGGACTGGTTGCTCTTGAATCAAACTTTGATAATGTTGATTGCATTATCAACAAGCATATAACAACCTCAAGGGATGTTGAGGAGCATTACATGGGTACATAGGATAAACTAAGAAAGATCTGGTTGGAAAGCAATCTGAAAAGGAGGAAAAAGTCCTATGTCCAATTGTTGAAGAAATATCAAGACCGATAGGCTTGGTCTTTTCGGAGTTAAAAGCATATAGAGAGGATTTTTTCAGCATGAAATCCCTTTGAATCTAATGCAAAACAATTCAAACAAAACCGAGAGGCTGATTAATCCACTCCTCTCTGTGAAGATGTAAGAATAACTGAAGAAATTGAGGGATGGAGGTATCATTCAGCCAACAAGGTATTCTTCTTGGGTTGTAAACTTAGTGTCAGTTAGAGAAAAGAATGGTGATATCAGGTTGTGTGTGGATTTTAGAAATCTGAACAGAGCATCAATGAAGGATAATTATCCTTTACCAAACATGGATAACATGTTGCAATTGGTTACTAGATCTGATTTTTATCTACTTTGGATGGTTTATCTGGGTATAATCAGGTAGTTGTGAAGCAATCGGAGAGCGAATCAAAATTTCTTTCACTACTCCATAGGGTACCTATGTGTATGTGAGGATGCCGTTTGGCCTAATGAATGTTGGAGATACTTTTCAGAGAGCAATGGATGTAACATTCTCAAGATATATAAATGACTTCATTGTTGTGTATCAGGATGATGTGACAGTTTTCTCCAGGAGAAGTGATCACCTTAACATTTAGAAAAGATGCTGATAAGATGTAGAGAGTATGGATTTTCACTCAATCCAAAGAAGTGTCATTTTGAAGTGCAAAAGGCCAAGTTGCTTGGTCACATTGTATCAAAGGTTGATGTCATGATTGATCCACGAGAGGATAGAGGCCATCGCCAAGCAAGGTCCCAAAGTCATTTCTACCCCCATTATAAAAGGAAGGAACCCCATGCACACTAGCCTATCACCCAACGAAGTTGAGCACTCACACGAGGCATGCGCGGATACCGAGTCTCTCTTTTATGTGAGTTTAGCAGAAGCATCATCTATGATTAGTGTAAGATTTTTAGGATGGAAGTTAAGACAAACAAGAACCATAGGGCTCAGAATGGCCTCTAGATCCTTGCATTCACTTCAGATCGAGTACTTTAACAGAATCCAGGACATGCATTATGACATAAAGAATTATACAAGATCATTCATACATAGCATGAAAGGAAAGAGAACTCATATGAGAGAAATGTGCATTAAAACCATTGATATCCATGTCCATATATAACAGGTAACCTCATTATATTCATTGATTCATTATAGAGAGTCACAGAGAGTAGACCGCAATCATGCATATCACTGGACGTATGTAACTAAGCTAACAAAAAAAAAAAATTACAACTCCATGCTTAGTGCATTATTTCCTTAAATACAAATATCCCCTCATAGTAATTCTACAGAGCTCCGCTCACTCTCTAACCCACTATACCTCATACTTCTAGATATTTTCTCCCCCTTCTTTACTCCGTAGGCACTTGTATTTATAATTCTCCTATGCTACCAACTCACCTTCCAACGCCCTCAGATCTGGTGCCAAGTGTCGAATGTGGTCCTTTATGCAAGCATGCTCCTCCAGGCCTGAGCTTTCCACTCCATCTCATGATGATCTTCTAGAAGATTCCATCCGGCATGCTCTTTCCTGGGCCAGCCTATCGCTAGGCGATGGCATCTTATCCATGCACAACCGATCATGCTTTTCACGTGTTCTACCTTGGGTGCCCAAATTGACTAAGTCCCGAGCCTCCTTTCACGCGTCACGCGAGCTATGTGCTTCCTTAACTCTTTCTTTCACATGCTTTTTCCTTGCGTGCATTTTCATAACTGGGACCCTGCGCGCCCACGTGCCTTCATACTTGGTTAATATTACAGGGGTCCAACATCACCCCACACTATGCCTGTTCTCCATCCTCAAACACTTAACCAAGATGCATGTTGTCCAGGGAACTAATGAATAGCCTTATACTTTACAAAGAAAATAATAAGGAATGAAAGAATCGGGAAAAGAATGAAGAATGGGGGACATCAACTCAACAAGCTAGGAAAATATTTCCAGAGGTCTACCTCTAGCTTATTCCACACTTCAACCTCACCTTGTGCCTTCTGGCAGAGGTCTCCCACCAGGGTGCTCACTTCATCAAAACTTAGGCCAACTCCCTGGTGCCCAAAACATCCACAATCTGCTCCATCTCTTTGCCCAGGTCCTCAAGTTTGTCCATCCTTCTAGTGATCTGGGGGTATAGTTCCTTTAGCCGGGCCTTAATTGAGCTCCTTAAGGCCTCAATTGCCTCTGATTTCTTCTCTACTTCAGCCAAAACCTTGTCTCTCTCTCACCCTATTCCCCTTGTTCTTTTCTTGGAATTATTTTAGTTCCGTCTCAAGCATGGCGACCAAGGAGCTCACCACCTTATCTCTGTCCGTGCATGTATCATATGCGGCTTTGCAGACTGGATAGTGACCTTAAACTCCATTATTACTTGGTTATACTTAGCAATGAGCACTACCACCTTCAACCGGTCTTCCTCTTTCAAGCACACGGCCACTTCTTCAGTAGATTCCAGGGCCAAGGGTCATCTCTCCATGGTGAGGATGCACATTAGATCTTCTATACACTCCAAGAGGGATGAGTATTTCTATGTGGGTGGCGCTAAGTCTGGGTGCTTCAGGAGGATGGCACCTTTGATAGACTCCATTTTCTTGTAAACTTCCTTGCACCTTTACTTTCTCTTCCCTTAACTCGCGCCTTAACTATGCACTGATCAATTCTTCCTATTTCAAATTGTTGGCCTTCTCCACTAGTTCTTCCTCCTTCTTCCCTAACTTCACCTCCAACATTCTAATCTTGTCATTACGCATGAATAATCTAGCCTCGTCTTGACCGCAACCTTATTCAATGCATTACACACTTTCATCTGAGAGCCCCTGAGCATTCACTAAGGGATTGACCCCCTTAGATTCTAGTAGGGTGATGAGTGCTTCATGGTAGACTTCAATTCTAGCTCATCAACATGAGACTCAATGCCCAAGAGAGCATCTTCTTGGTTCGAGGGTACGCCATCCTTCTCAAAAGACCCCATGGCTATGAGCCTTTCCATGGGTATAGTGCTCTGAATCACGCGTAACACCTTCCTTGTGTCATCAACATAGCTCATTACAGGTCTTTATTCTACATCAAGAGTTCTTCTACCCGAGCGCACCTTTGGGGAAGCTTACTTGTCAGAGTGGGGCCTCCTAGGCTATCATGTTCTTTTTCAATGTTCTCCTCCTTCCCCTCCTTCAGCACTATGTCTCATGCTGTGCTCCAACTCTTGGTCTACCAAGACCTCAAGCATTCTCTATGCTTCTCTCTCTGCCACCTCGTGATCTACTCCTTTGTAAAACTTATGGCTCCCTCCTTTTTCCTAGAAACCTCCTCATCCTCCATGTCTTTTGGTCCTCCTCATCTTGTGTGCCCTTGTGCCGTGCGAATACAAACTCCTGCTTCTCATCTTCACTCTCCTCTTCCGAGTCATAGACACTAACCACATGGGGCTCTTGGTCTTTCTCTATTTCTTCTTCTTCTCTGCCACCATCTTCTTCACTTTCATCCCCTCTTCCGCCCATGTATTTTTCCAAGCTGTCGGTCACCTCCGAGTCAGCTTCCTCATCCACCCTCTACTTCTTCCTGAGAGGTGGCTCCTAATCAGGGGATTCGGCCTTATCTTCTTCCTTAGGTGATTCTTCCTTGAGATGGGTTGCCTAGGCACCTCTACCTTTGGCATCTTCTCCTTCACCGAGAGACTTCTTTCTCCACATGTAAGTGCTTGGCTTTAGTGCTCATGGATGGCATGCTCACTGTCTGAGTAGTCGGCACACTTGGTGCTTCTCCATCTCTTCCTCTCTTCTTTGACATGGGCCCCTTCTTGCCCAAGGGATCTTCAAGTATGGAGACTTCATTCTCCAGATACACACCCTTCTCAAACTTTGGCCTTATGCACAAGTACACGCACGTCACTGATCCTCCAACTGATGGGTAACGTCATCAGCCTTGTCATTTGAATCTCATGTGACATGTACTTCTCCATGTATGTGTGCTTTCACCGGTAATTCAACTTCTTTCTCATCTCCCTATGTTCCCGGTCCAGACTACCCAGTTCTAGTCTTAGCTTCTTTGACTCTTTAAACCTGTTCACTCCCGCTTGGAAGTATTGAGCAGTAAATGTGAAGGGGAGCTTGCACCAAGGGCTCCATGAATCATCTATCAGCTTGAATCTACCTAGGTAGTAGTGTTGATAAACCATGAATTTAACTTCTCCCTTAGTGGCTACTGGGAGTTGTTTAGGGATTCTCCACTCTACCCCGAATGCATTCCTCAGGCACGTGTACCATTTTTCCAGCCATGCCTTGTGGGGTGTTGTCATTGTATCATTGTATCACAAGCATATTTTTTGAACCTCTTCATGGGTGAAGGATCCTTGGCTGGGTACTCCCACACAAACTTGTCTAGCACGTCGGGCACTCCAATCTCCATGAATACAATGGTGAGAAAGATGTTGCCAAAGAGGATCATGTCCCCTTCCTTCGTGTAATTGACAATTTCTTCAACTGATGTACATGGATAGGTTGTATATAGTTCCCTCTATAATCTTCCTGCAGACGTGTAGCCAAGGTTTGTTGACCTATGTCCATCTTTCCTAGCCATTTAGCTTAGTCACCAGATGCACAGCCATTTTCATTACGGGGTCCTTGATGTCTAAATGTCATAATACCGTGACCCTTTCTTACAGGCATACTCGGTGATGGTTTCTTGAATGGCTTCCTTGTCACCAAGGTCATCTTCTAGGCTATCTCCCTCACATATGAGGCCTATAAATTGTGAAATTAACTAGGGAGTCATGCACATCTTGCGCCCAACAAAGTGGAAGTAATATTTATGCACCCATGACATCAACCACTAGTACAGGCATTCTGGCTTTCCAAAATAAGGCAACTCATAGAGTTGCAATAGCCTTGCCTTCTCCATTTTAACCTTCACATCATCATCATATATAGGTAAACCCTCAAGTGTTCATTTGTTGGTGGGGCGTACCAATTCCAATGCCATTTCCTTTTCTATCATGTTCATGTGGTGATTATAGTCACTAACAGGTACACTTCTCAAGTGGGATTCCCATTCCTTCCCCATCATCACCCCATCTGGGTATTGCATCTCTACATACCATTCTTCATTTGTGTCTACCACGGGTTTTGGTTGTTTAGCCTTGGCTTTTCCCTTTCCTTTCTTGGGTGCCATGGTCGGGTATTTTTATCACTCCAATTCTCTCCTTGTTACTCTATTTTACTTCCTCCAATCCTCTGATCTCAAATCCATGTGATATAACTCTTCTAAACCCATGTGCCCTAGTTTTTCAAACCCTAACTAGGATAAAATCTTCACAAGACAACACCTCTTCAACTCTTTCCATGCCCATGTAACCCCTTCCTTCTAGTTCACAATCTCAAACTGGCTGCTTCAATCTCACAGATCTTCCTTCACTCGATCGAATCTGAAAGCCCTAGTTTTTCTAACTCACTTATATCTCCAACTCTTCTATTTCACAAAGTAAAAATGAGAGTGCCCCACCCTCTACTTATAGTTTTTCTCTTTTCTAAACATTAAATGCTACTTTACCTACCACCATACTTTTCTCATTTAATGTGGCTTTTTCAAACAAAGCCCATCTTCAACGCCTTCACTTATGCACCCAACTTGCACAAAACTCCTCCAACCTTCTAGCACGCAACCAATCCAACCTGACAGGAGACTCTTATGTGCGTGTAACCCATGCCAAGGCACTTCTTCTATCCTAATCCTTTCTCTCGCCTACCTCATGTTGCTTTCAAATGTGCTTTCTCCTCCTCAGTATGTGGGATCTACAAGTAGCTTTACCCTGGCACCAACCATTCTTCCATCTTCCTTTTATATACCTCTTTCAACCTGGCTACTCAACAAGGCTTTTCAACACAACTTCCTTGGTACTTTGATCACGCACTTCTTCACCTTTCTCCACCCCACACTTAAAGCAATGCATGGTCCTCTGCACACTCACAAATTCTCCAAAAATAGCAATAAGGTTACTGCACCCAAGGCACAAAACAAAACAACAACGCGAAAGGGAAACACAAGAAAGGGAAAAAGCATAAAGGAAACTTCTAAACTAATTGGAAAAAATACCTTATTTACAAACACCAAGAAGACTTATTTATAGTAGGGCTTCAACCTACTACCATTGAAGTGTCTAGGAAACTTCATCCCATCCAACACTTATAATTGGCACGCACCCCAAATCAAGGATGTACGAGATTGTGTAAGGACCCAACCAATGGACTTTCAACTTCCCAGGATGGCACAAAACTTAGAATCATATAATAACACCATCTTCCCAACCTCAAACTTCTTGTTTCTAATATGGTGATCATGCCAAGCCTTTTGCTTTGCCTTTTCCATTGTTTGGCTCCATCAGGGAAAGTGATCATCTCTCATCTAGTTTCATTAGCTCCTCAATTCTTTCTTCCAGTGCTTGTTCATCAACTAACCCTCCTGCGCATGCTATTCATAGAGAAGGAAACATAAATTCAACCAAAAAAACAACTTCCACCAAACACCAATTGAAAAGGTGTGGCTTTGTTTAGTCTTTTATATGTTGTCCTATAAGCCCATAATACTACCAATACTTTGTCATCCCAATCAAGTCTTCTGACATCACAAATCTTGGTCAAGGTATGACTCAATATTTTGTTGAATGCTTCCATGGTTCCATTTGCTTGTGGGTGATAGGGTGTAGTCTTGTGATGAGCCACCATGAACTCAGATAATAGGATCCTCACGGTCTCATTCAAGAAATGCATACCCCTATCACTGGTTAGACTCAAAGGGCATCCATACCTCGTGATAATGTTTTCCCACAAGAACCTTGTTGTTGTTGTTGTTGTGTAATCTTTAGTTGGGGCTGCCTCTTCCCACCTTGTGAGATAATCTGTGCAAGTGATGACATAACGTGACCTAGTCCTCCACGCTACCGGTGTAATAGGTCCTACAAAGTCTATCGCCCACTTTTCAAAAGGCTCCACACTAGGAATAGGGTGCAAAGGCATTTCATCTCTCCTTCTAGTTTTGCCAATGCTAATAAATGGTCACACACTTTACAATAATCTCTGCAATCCTTGTACAAGGTTTCCCACCATAAACCTACCATTAATATCTTGCATATGGTGGCATCACCTACATAATGCCCACCCACACTTCCTCCGTGTGCTTCCTCCATGATGGCCAAGCGTTCATGCTCTAAGACACACCTTGCACAAAACTTCATCACATCCCAACTTGTATAAGTCTCCACTAATTAACATGTAGGGTGTGGCATGTATGGCCAACTACTTTTTTTCCAATGCCTTCATTCCATCCGGCACCACACCTTCCTTTAAGAATACTGCAATCTCCTCTAAATCCGAGGGCATGTGCCATAACCTAAATAGTTACACATCTGGCATTGCTTCCTCAATACTTTGCATGTCCTCCCCTGAATCAATTCTTGATAGATGATCAGCCCACAGTTACTTTTCCTAGGTTTTACTACAACGGTGAATTCAAACTCTTGAAACAACAACACCCATCGATAGATGTGCCCTTGCAGAATAGGCTTGTTTACTAAATACTTCAATGCCATGTGGTTGGTGTAAAACACAAAGGGTGTTGCCAGCAGATATTGTCGAAACTTGAAGAGCACGTAGATCATTGACAATGCCTCATGCTCGGTTGTGGTATAATTCTACTCTGCACTGGTGTCAGCTTCCTACTTGCAAAATAGAGAGGATGATCAACAATCCCTTCACTGGCTATGTAAGCACTACTCCAATGGCAGTCCCTGAGGCATCTACATGAACATGAAAGGGCTTGTCCCAAGAGGGAAACCATAAAATAGGTATGGTAATAAGCCTATATTTTAATGTATCAAATGCCCTCTGTTGCGCCTCTCCCCAATGGAAGGCACTTTTATGTCTAAGCAGCTCCTCTAATGGCACGGTGATCTTGGCATATCCCTTAATGAATTTTCTATAATAGCCCGCATGCCCAAGGAATCCACACACGCGCTCTGGCTAGTAGGCTCCCTTAACCCCATAATAACTAACTTTAGCGGATCTACCAACAAGCCCTCCTTACATATGATATGCCCCAATAAAGTCCCAAAGGGTGTAGTAAACACACATTTATTAATGTTGAGGGATATCCTCAACTACCTACACCTCTCAAACATTAACCTCAAATTGTCACAATGGTCTTTAACTAGACCATATACTATCCAGTCATCCAAATAGACCTGAAGAAACTTATGGATGAAGTCTTGGAATGCTTGCACCACTATGCGTGAAAAAGACAGCAGGTGAACATTCTTCAACCCAAAGGGCATGACCGTATATGCAAAAATTCCCCACTCGGTGGTGAAATTTGTCTTCTCCTAGTCTTCCTTTGCAATCTAGACTTGGTGGTACCCTGAAAATCCATCCGTAAAGGAGTAGATTTTCACGCCCAACGACTCCTTCCAAAATTTCTTTAGTGAAGGGGGTCGGAATGGATCAATGACACAAACTACATTCAATTCCCTATAATCCACACAAATCCTAATCCACCCATCCTTCTTGATGTTGATTACCATCGGAATTATCCACTCCGATTCTTCCACTTACCTCAATGATCCCAAAAGCTATCATTTTGTCTATCTCCTCCTTAACCTTCACACGTAAATTGGGATTCATCCGGTAGGGCCTTTTCCTAACTGGGCGTGCACACCATCCTTCAATTTTATCTTCATTTCCCCCAAGGAGTGGTGAACGCCTTTGAGCTCATGATACCCGCATGGAAATAAATCCTCAAATTCACGTAAAGTAGATCAATGATTTTTGATACTTCCTTCTCTATCTAGTAATCCCCAATAATAGCTTCCTTAGGTTCTTCTTCTAAACCGATGTTAACTTTCTTCATCTTTAAAGGCTCATGGTAGGCACATGCATGATCATCTACATTGTCCACTACCTCGCGCATCCCTACAAAATGGCTAACATCTAAGCTTTCTATTCCTCTCCATCAATCACATATACCAACTTTCCCTTCTCCTTTTCCAAACACACGTGCTCAAGCTATAACTCTTCTATTTCCTCTATTTCTTCAAAACGTGCCTCCAATCCTTGTTCACCTAATAACTCCAACAACCTATCTTCCATCCTAGCACTATCCCCATGGTAAGGTGCTTGATACCCTACAAGGCCTTATCAATCGATGGCTTGGTACTCCGATATTCAAAGGTTTGAATAAGGTCAGCCATGAGCTCTTGCCAATTCCTTGTCTGGTGGTGTGTCTTTTGAATGAATGTACCATGTGCACATAACCCTGAAGTGTAGAATATAACTTGTGCACCTAGAGGGATGGTGGCAAAGCTTCCACACCTTCTCTCTCAAACCCATTCACACTCTAGATATGGAAAGAGGTGGGCTCCTTCCCATGGTAGTCCTTGATGATGGTGGGTACATTACTCCTAGAAAATCTGACAGAGAGAGAAATTCTTACCTCGCGCCATTCTAAAAGGATCTCCTAATGTGTGGCCCACCACCGAGCTACTGTGCCAAGAAAGACATAACTTAACATCTCCCTTCATTCCTTCTCATCCTTCCACTGAGCTTCTACCTCCTACAAAAAGATCTCAGGGAAGGCTCCTCCTGAATACTTGGGCAGTTCTTTCCTCCAAGGCACTAACCATGCATGCCTTTATTACCTTGGTCACCAACCCTCTCAACTACCATCCCATTAATTCGTAAGTTCCATGCACCCAATTTCACATGCCAGACTGGTGGTATCACTCACTGACTAAGCATCTTCAAATTGATAACCCCATTAGTAGGGTGTATCATCTCAGGGTCTCTAATTGAGCACACATAAATCTTGTCTAGAAATTCTTCTCCCAATGGTTCAATATAGGGTGTCAACTTTCCATCAACCAGAGGTATAATGACCCATTCCTCCTTATTCTCAAAGTTGATGTACCCTTTGTTGAACCGAAGGTCCACATTATTCTTGTAACACCAAGGGCACCCAAGTAGTGCTGGGAAATTTTCCACCTCGGCGAGCACCAAGACTTTAAAGTCCCCAGTAAACTTGGCTCCCTGGATAGTAATAGCTACATCCTTCAAGACACCGATGGGAATTGCCTTAGTTTTGTTTTCCATATACAACACATTCAAAGATGGCTATAATGCAGGTCTCCCCATCTGATGCCATGCATCCAAAGTCAACATTAACCTTCACGCTTGTGTCAATGAGGATATTGCTGAGGAGCCATCCATCTACAAATGCATTCAATGTAATCTCCTTGTCATAGTCGAGGTTGTGAGGGGGAAGGTTCATGTGCAAGACTTTCTCTCACTCTTCTCCAGCATGTGGTACCTTCTCTCTCAACCAGGATCCTAGCAAAGGAATGATGTTCTCCTACCTTAGCATTTTACACACCTCTTTGACCTCATCCAGGTCATCCTTTTGCATCTCGACTCTCCTTCCTTGTTCCTCCTTCCTAGATTTCTCCTTTAGACACTAGATCTCCCCTTGTAAGCTTTGAATAACATCCATGGTGTCCTGATATATCTCCTTCTGATGCGCGGGTCTGGATATTTTCCATGAATGACCTCCTCCCTCATAACCAAGGTCTTTTGTCTTGGTACCTCTCTTGCGTGCATGGCTTCTACCCTTGTTTATTACCAAGACAGCTCCAAACCTTCATCCCGTGTTACCCGAGGCATCCACTATATGTCTTCCTTCTTAATATTGACCATCGCAGTGCCCTTGTCTTTCCGGTGCTTTTTGATTCATATGCTCAAATAATTCCAGGGCACTCCTCATACTTATGCTTCTTTCCACACCATGAGCACTACAACAGTCCAGGCACTCATGCTTGTAATGTTCTATAGATCCACAGTTTGAAACATGTTCCACATGGGAACTCACTCCTTCCTCCTCCATGGTTACCTCGACCATGGAATCCTCCTCAAAACCTCTTCCACGCATGCCTCCATCTGCATGCTCCTCATAATGGTGATCATCATTTTTAGAACCACTGGTAATGTTGGTCTAGCGCACCCCATGATCAATGGCCTCATGGATCTAATCAATGAGCCTACAGTCCTTAGTATCATGGGTTGTGGAGGTGTAAATTTTGCAATAACAAGATACATTCTTCCTAATCATGCGCTGCAACAAGGGACATCTACTTGCATCATGGTCCCCATGATAGATCTCACAATCTACTATCACAACATGTACCATCCTCCGGGGGAAATTATCCTTAACGTGCCCCTCTATTTCACAATCATGCACCACAAACCACTACGAGTCTCATGGACTGAGTTCGCAAACAATTTTTCCAACTTGTTTGGCCATAGCAGCAATTTGAGCCTCCAAGAACGGGCTAACACTAGTATCAATACTACCAACAACCTCAACGTGCAAGGAAGCTTCCAATGCTTCGCATGGGTCTGTAAAAGTCTTATGAGACAAGGCCCTTCTAAAAGGGGTGATCAATCCTCCAAAAACCACTGTGCATGCTGAGAAGGATGGATATCATATGATAATTTAGACAAGAGAGTTTTAAAGCACGTGCATCATACTCCCACACACTCTCTGCCATTCCTTGTTGAATCTCCTTCAAAGTGCTAATGCTTTTCTACTCAAACTCAAGAATGTGGAACTCTACCAAGAATGCATTCTTTAAGGTAGTATAGTCCACCACCATTTGATGAGGGTCATACTTTCTATACTAGCTATGCACGCGCCCTTGCAATGTGGTCACAAAATGACTAGCCTTTCATTCTGGTGTTGTGATACCCTTTTCCGCCACCATAGCAGCTCACATTTGTGAACATGTTCCACTACATCCTCAATGCCCTATGTAATTTGGAAAATGCAGAGACATTTCAAAGAATACTTGAGGTGGTGGCTGGGGTCCCTATCCTCCCGAGCCTGATCCTTGGTTCCCACCGTGTTTCCTCACCACTGATCCACCAGGTCCACTGGTCCTGTGCCTCCAGAGCCACTAGATCCACCAGAACCACTAGGTCCAATAGGGCCTATAGGAGCTGTTCCAAGCACCCCATGGTCCCACTTAACTGTGTGCCCGATGGTTTGTGATAGCACCCCACTACCACTACTTTGTCCCGTGCCACTCCCTGATGTGAGACCGAAAGCTTGTATACTTGCCCCTTGTCCAAAGACTCCTCCAAATATTGGAATATGTGCAGCCATAGAAGAAGGAACTAAAAATTATACCTCCTAGGTGCAGATCTATCTCTTCCACTTGATATCAACTGGGTCAATAACACTTCTTCCTGATCGGGAAAACCAAGCACCAGGGCTCGGTCACTAGGTGGGTTCAGATATGTGCCAACGACTCTCCTTTCTCCATGTGATGAACTCTCACCGAATCTGAAGGGGTCTCCCTCACATGCTTTGCCAAGATGGGGTAGCACAAACTGCTCAGGTTCCATGTCCTCCATGTGAACCTCAACTCCTTCCCGCAACGTCTATCTCCATAGATCCATCACACTAGCAGCCTCACATCATCTAACAATCATCCCTTTCACATGCTTCACTATACTTGAGTCGTATTTCTTCCCTCTCCTTTTCTGTCATGATATATTCCATCTTCCTCCACCCAAGCTCCCTTACCAACACTCATAATGGTTTAGCCGACCATTGGGAAAGCCTCTAAACTCATGGTAACCATCAATATCTTCATAGCTAGAGGAATAACATGTAGAAATGTTCCTCTAGGTTCTCACAAAAATTCAAACTCAGCAACCTCCGACAAGAATACATGGAAATGGCATATTCTAGAGTGTAACTAGTCAGTACTCCTCTCCACCAATGATCTACAACACGGGTCCACGTCAGATCTGCATCCTACAACCTTTGGTAGTCTTCTTCGGTCCATACATGTGATCCATAATGCCAACTTGATCTAGACATATAGGCTGAAATCCATTCATATAGTTCTACTGGGAAGCAGCAGAAGAAGGTCTCATATAGATCATGGTAGAGGTTCTCTTCTACCCATCTACATGTATTAAACTCAGGTCCAGTGTTGTATCTCCGAGAAAATTCATCCTCCATGCTTTTGAACCACGATTCAACGTTTTCCAATGTCAACCACTCTGTCATTACTCATTACACAGATCATGATGTATGTTATATCCCACTACAACTTCAAAAAGAGGTCCCGGTAATGGAACCAAGATGTAGTTAGTTTTACCCCCATTATAAAAGGAAGGAACCCCATGCACGCCAGCCTATCACCCAGCAGAAGTTGAGTGCTCACCCGAGGCACGCACGGGTACCGAGTCTCTCTTTTATGTGAGTTTAGCGGAAGCATCATCTATGATTAGTGTAAGAGTTTTTAGGAGGGAAGTTAAGACAAACAAGAACCATAGGGCTCAAAATGGCCTCTAGATCCTTGCAGTCACTTCTACCGAGTACTTTAATAGAATCCAGAACATGCATTATGACAAAAAGAATTATACAAGCATTCATACATAGCATGAAAGGAAAGAGAACTCATATGAGAGAAATGTGCATTAAAACCATTGATATCCATGTCCATATATAACAGGTAACCTCATTATATTCATTGATTCATTACAGAGAGTCACAGAGAGTAGACCATAGTCATGCATATCACTAGACATATGTAACTAAGCTAATAGAAAAAGAAAAATTACAACTCCATGCTTAGTGCATTCTTTCCTAATACAAATATCCCTCACAAGTAATTCTACAGAGCTCCACTCACTCTCTAACCCGCTATACCTCGTACTTCTATATATTTTCTCCCCCTTCTTTACTCCATAGGCACTTGTATTTATAATTCTCCTGCATTGCTAACTCACCTTCCAACGCCCTCAAACCTGGCACCAAGTATCAAATGTGGTCCTTTATGCGAGCATGCTCCTCGGGCGTGAGCTTCCCACTCCATCTCATGATGATCTTTTAGAAGATTCCATCCAGGGCATGATCTTTCTTGGGCTAGCCTATCGCTAGGATGACATCTTATTCCACGCGCAACCAATCACGCTTTTCATGTGTTCTACCTTAGGTGCCCAAATTGACTAAGTCCCTAGCCTCCTTTTGCTTCCTTAACTCTTTCTATCACACGATTTTGACTTGCACACCTTTTCATTACTAAGACCTCATAATCACCCACGCACCTTCATACTTGGTTAATATTACAAGGGGTCCAAAAAGTTGCAGGATTATGACATGGATATCCAAACCATGAAATTAGTAAGAGGTTTGGGCTTAGCTAAACTTATGGCTAAGAGCAACCTGTAAACTATTGAGGTGAATGAAGTAAAAGAAGGAAGGGTGGATAACCTTGAAAATTTGGTGAGTTCTCAATCGTAAATAAAGATATAATTTTTATCCTAGACATCTATACGACCACGAGTATTTGAGTAAAAATTGGAAAATATCTCTTAAGTTGGCTTCCTAAATATGTCATTACTAATTTTTGGTTAGCTTGGAAGAACCCCGAGGGAGTCCTCTTAAGGTGCATTATTGAAGATGAAGCCCCAAGATAATTTTTAATCTCCATGGAGGAGTTTGTGGGGGAATTTTTCTGGAAAAATCACAACACAAGATTCTCGAGGGCTTGTTTATTGGTGGCCAACTCTTTTCGGGATACAACTTTGATAGTTAAAAGATGTGAGAGTTACCAATGTTTTTTGGAAGACTCGAAAGCTTCAAGCTCCCTAACTTTGTAGCATGGATCAATGGAAGCCTGTTTAAGCAATGGGGAATGGATTTCATTGATGATATTTCAAATCCTTCAAGTGTTGGCCATAAGTGGATTCTTGTAGCCACTAATTACTTCACTAAGTGGGTGGAGGAAATCCACACCAAGAGAGCAACACACCAAATTTTCATGGACTTCATGTTGAACCATATCATTTACAGGTTTGGAGTGCTAGTTAAAATTGTTGCTGACAATGCCATGAGCTTCAAAGCTAAACCTTTGGTGGAAATGTGTAAAGAATATGGGATCAATTTGACATATGCCTCCAACTATAACCCCCAAGGCAATGGATAAGCAGATTCCAGCAATAAAAATATGTTAAAAATCATCAGGAGAACGTTGGAGCTGAATAAAAGGAAGTGGGGTGAGTAGTTGAAGTTTGCTATTTGGGCTGATAGAATTACTATTAAAAGAGCTACTGCAAAAAGCCCATTTGAATTGGTGTATGGAACTCAAACTCTACTACCCCTGCATATGCAATTATCCTCATATCAGTTCATTCATTAACTGGAAGATCAAGAAGTTAGTCCATATGATGCTCACATTAACCAGATTATTGAACTTGATGAAGAAAGGAGAGCATCTCACAAAAGGCATGTGAAGTTTAGAGAAAAATTGAAGAAGTTATTTGATAAGAAGGTCACTCCCAGAGCTTTCAGCATTAGAGATCTTATGTTGTTATGGGATAGAAGACATGAAGACAAGGGCAAGCATGGTAAATTTGATGCACTTTGTGGATGGGCCCTTACTCCATTGACATTCGGATTGGTGAACATACCTTCTTCTTGAAAGACTTGGATGGGGAATTGCTTGAATTTCCTATTAATGGTAGGAATTTGAAACATTTCTTGGATTGATTCCCCAGAATCAAGGTGAGAATCATTTGTATAGTGTATAGTTCATTGGTTTCTTTCTATATTTTGTGTTTTTGCTCATTTTGGTCCTTGGTGACCTGGTTTTGTTGGTTCCTCGGTTCGTTTTTAGGAGATGGTTCTAGTTTTCTACTCTACAAGCTGACTCCTTTTCCCAATGGATGTTTTTGGCACTTGGTCTATTATTTGGTTCTTGTGGCACTCACAGGGAGTGCCCATCCCGATTCGGAGCTGATGTTGGTGCTCAAATTAGTCTCACCCCATTTGCCATTAAAATCCCTTAGTTTGTGGCCTTTGTCACGTTTTTATCTCCCCGTATTGGTACTTAAGGACTCTATCCTCCATTTAGTTTCCATGATTAGTTCCTCCTTGGTCAAAGGTCACTTAAAACAAGAATTATTTCTTTGTTTCTATGTCCATCTGAAGGTGTCTGTAAATTGGGTGTAAAACTCAAGCTATTCATTTCCTTCCATTTTTCGCAGTCGTGTGTTGTTGTCCCTGCCATTTTGTGTCCCAAATACCTGAGGAAACATGATTGAATGTAGCTCAAATGATCATGTGTGAACCCTACAACATTTCCAAATTCTCTGTCCTTGAAGAAAATTTCATTTTGGGCTCAAACAGTGGTTTCCCTGCATTTTTATGGCTTGACGGGTGTGTTTCTCTCGTCAAATTTAAATCTCTGCATCAGTGGAAATGTGGCCCTTTTTGGTTGGATGCGGCTTGGTGGGGCACTCTAAAATTTTGTGGCAGGGATAATTTTAGTGGAGAATATTTGTAATATGGTGAATATTTCATTTTTGAAAAATTTGAAAAGGTGAATTTTTTGGCATGGGTCAGTGACCTTTTCACCTAAAAATTACAGTTTATTTTTTATAAGAGGTCAGCTTCACCTACCCTTGAAACTATCCCCTATATAATCCTAGATTATTCGCCATGTAGAAAACTACCAGCTCACTCATACAACCTGGGGGCATATGTATTATCAAGTACAGTAAACGCTCGATAGGAGGGTGGAGGTTTTAAATGCACGAAAGGAGGGTGGAGAATGTACACACGTGATAAATATTTTGTTGACGTGCGATAGGGAGAGTTTCTTGAAGTGAGATAAGGAGATTTTTTTGACGCGTGATAGGAGAGCGGAGGAAGTAGACGTGCAAATGTAGATTTTTTTAACGTATGACACATATATTTTTTGTCACATGACCGGAGGGGGAGTCTATAAATGTGTGACAAGAGATTTATTGTTGCACGTCATAAAACTCAGCGGCGTGCGTCAACAACCTTGTTGATGTGCGTCAATGAGGAGGTTGTTGATACACGTCAATGAGGTTTGTTGATGCATGAAAACAACCTTGTTGATGCATGACATGATTTTTTTGTCGCATGACCAGAGAGGGTGGAGGCCAGTAGATGCACGATAGAAGATTTGTTATCACATGTAAACGAACCTCAGCGATTCACGTTAACAACCTTATTGATGTACGATAGAAAACTTGTTATTACGTGTCAACAACCTTGTTGACACATGTTAGCGAGGGTACTATCAACAACCTTGTTAACATGAAACATTAAATCTCTTGTCACACATCTATAGCCTTGTCACTCCACTTAAAAATCGGAAAAAATTTACTATCGAAACCCTAAAAATTTACCTTCCCACAAAACCGGTTCCGAGGATATTCGTCAGGTATTTTCCACCTCTGATTTCTAAGAGGTCTCTTAAAATGAACCCTGCTTTATGGATCGTTTTAACCCAAAAATTACCATTTGGAGGAACGACACTTATTTGAAGACTCAACTTTTTATTCGGCCTCGAGTTGTCACCGGGGAACACGTGGAGTATTCTCGCTACTTTTCCCGAACTTAGAAAAAAATTTCATGCAGATGATATAGTTTTGGCGGGCCATGGACACATGGTGGGCTAGTGCTCATTTGAAGATCTACCTCAGGGTCCCACCTTAATAATTGTGATAAAGGGATAGGTGGAGGCTTCCACCAGCTCCGTTGGGGACTTAAACTTTTAAAGAAATTTTCTAAGGCTCGGGACATGTGGTGAACCCATGCTCATTCAGGGTCTCCGCTCTTGGGGACCATCTTGAAGTTGCACCATAAAGACACGTGGAGGTTTCCACCGGCCTTCCTTCACTTAGAATTTTCAAGCAACTTCCTAAAGGGCCTAAGACATGTGGAGGGACTGCACATGTTTGGGAATAGTCTTTGAGTTTTATTTTGAAGAAGTTCCAGGAGGACACTTGGAGGCTTCTGCTCACTCTAAATTTTTCTTGGAATTTTCAACGGCCAAAGAAGATTGTCTCGGACCTCGGACACATGGCACTTTTTGAAAAACTCTCAATATTTTTAATGCAGACTCTGTTGGTGAGACGCATGTTGAGCCCGCGCTTTTTGGGGTCTCTACTTTTTGGGACCATCTCAAAATGCACCATTGAGATGCGTGGTGGTTTGAAAATTCAAAAGGTAGGGAGGTGGGCTTGCGCGGAAAATTTGGAAAATTTTCCTTTTTCCAAAAATAGGAAAAATAGCAGAATTTATTCGTGGTTCCTCTGGGACCCACATTGGGACACATGTCAAGCCCATTTTTCAAAGGCGGAGGGGTGGAGCAAATTTAATAATTTTGAATTTTTTCCAAAAAGTGTAAAAGGTAAAAAGAACCCCATGACTATCTTAACTCAGATCTCCGGTCCAAATTCAAAAGGAAATTGACGAAACTATGCATCTGTATCGATTTTCTCGCCATTTTTCTCCAAATCTCCTGGGATGCAAATTTTTATGGTTTTTATCATTTCTTGGTGTCTCCTACACACCAAATGAAGAGGAGAATTAATATTATGTCTTGGTTTGGTGGGGAAGGTCTAAAAATGTCTTTTACCATTAAAGATGTAATCATTTGTCGAATTCGATTTGATCTTTCTTTCCTTGACACCAAGAAACTAGTTGATATCTTGATTTGGTGGGAAAAAATGACTTATACCATTAATATGTGATCTGACTATCGGGTTCGATCTGATTTTCCAGTCTTTCCTTCCTTGGCATGCAAAGAACTAAAATTGATAGATTGGAGGAGGAAGTAGTTGGTGCATGAGATGAAGAACAACTTACCAGGTGAAGAATTGAATGCTGCAAATATTTGGAGAGATTTTCCCTTTGCACACCTAACAACCTTTTTACAAATATGACAACCTTTTTGCAAAGTTGTAACATGTAATGGTGCTTTGAATGTTTATGGTTTTGGGGGAAAAATCTATTGTAAATGAAATGTTATAAATTGCATGAATTTTTCATGCAAATGGTTGGAGTGTTAGAGGTCGGAAGCTAATTCCTGAGAGAAAAGTTTGACAGAGCCCATATTTTTGAGACATTATCTGAGGAACTTGTTTATTTCTTTTTGTGTTAAATTTGATCATGTCAAGGTGGTTGTGAGTGTACAACCATTGACAAGCTCTAAGATTGTTCTATAAACTTTCCCCTACTGATGAATTTAATCAAATTTGAGTTAATCATGTTGACTTTGAGAAAAGTTGTCTCTGCTTCATCTCTGAATGTCTGTAAATATTTTTTCTTGTTCCCATTGCAATCTTACATTGAAATCTTTGTGAATCACATAAGATCTTAGCTTTGTGATAGTTTGGTAGCATTTGTAATTTCGTTTATCAAAAGAGCTTTCATTTGATAGTGAAATAAATGAACTTAAAACCACTTTACTCCTAGCATGATGATTAATATTGTTTTTTAGCCTTTGAGGGTATCTTAGGCATGATAAAACAAAGGTTGATAATGTTTAGTTAATTTTTCCAATTTGAGCCTTCATTTTGGATTCTTAAAGTTTGTGTGAAAATGTGTTGATCTGGGCCTCCATTGAAGCACACCTTCAGTTAAAGGAACATTCTAGTTGTTCTAAAGCATTATGTTGGTCAAGCCTTCCATTTTTGTAAAATCTCTCAAAGATCTGGCGAGTCAAAATCCACTCTGCCTCACCTCCCACCAAAATTCATTTAAAAACAACCAATCCTACCCATACTACCCTTGTTTGTCTTGTGTGTGTACAAATGCATAATCTATGTTACCAAAACATATAAAAGCAATCAAGTTTTCATTTTCTTTAGTAGCCTTAACCTTGCTCAGAAAATATCTCCATTATCTAGGGTGACAACTCATGAGAGTTATATTTTTTTGTATTGATCATGTTTTCTTTGAGGTCTTCTTAATAACTTTGCAAATAAGGAAATCTCCATCTCCTCCAAAAACAGCGGGCTACAAAAGGGTCCTCTCACCTTGGTTGAAAGGAAAAACCATAAAGTAGTGAGGATAGATCAAATCCTCTTAAGGGTACTACCCATTTCTCCACATCTGAGTGACAAAGAGCACGTTGCATCTCTTTCCTAGCTATAAAACAAGACACAACATGATCTCGCTTGTCTCTAAGCTTCTGTCGAAACCGTGATGCTTCTCACTTCTTTCAGTGAGAATCAATTTGGGTACTAACACTGTTCAACTATATATATATATATATATATATATATATATCTTGAATGTTTTATCATATAATGTAGGTAGTTTTTCCACTAGTAGATATCTATGCACAAAAATATGTGATAATTAGATGATCTACATAAAAAACTATACAAAATATAAATGACATAATCCCATTCTATATTACTCATATAGAATGGGAAGACTCCAACTATCATTTATGAATAAGAAAAGAATACCCGAACTAAAATTTACTTTGTTTTAAAACATTTCTATGACTCCTATGAGAGGTATTAACATGATTAAATTCAATATTTCCTTTACAAACACACTTCTGATTCTCACAACCCATTCTAAAAATGTTTACAATCATATAAATATATTGTATGATGAGAACTACATAAGGCTTGATCCCTCTTGAGGGTATGTAGTGCATCACTTGGCTCTACCAAGGATAGTCTAGCTAGTATAATACAATTATTAATAATTACAAAAACAAAAAATTGTATGTTTGTATGAGAATGGCCTTTTTCCCATTGTAAAGCTTCTTTCACTAGTAATATTTTCTATCTATAAGGGTTGTGAGAATGCACAACTTCCCATTTTAAAATAAAGTAAGGCTGTGAGAATGCACATATTTTCATTCTAAAATAAAGTAAATTATGTCTTTATTATCCTTCTATGATTCTTATATGAGAATGGGAATATGCCCCTTTTAAACATCTAGTCTTATTATGTGTTTCCTATATGAGACTGGGCCTCTGCTCATTACAACCATTTTATAATAGACTTTTTTTTATCATTTTCATATATTAAGAAACATATTCTTCCTCCGTATTTTTAGTATGAGAAAGGACATACTCCCCATTCTATACAAAATACAAATATAACATCTATTCAATACAAAAATAAATGTAACGTCTTTTCAATACCAAATGCAAATGTAACATCTATTCAATCGGATTGCTACATGATGGACACCCAAAACCATCAACAATGCTACTTCATTATTATCATTTTTTTAATCTCATATTCACTCATACTATACTACTACTTGAATAACCTAGGTATTACATTATTATTGAATTTTCACTTAAATTTCAACTTAAAGGACACCCATAAGACTCAACAACACTACTTCAATATTATCATTTTATAAGAGTATGAATTTGTGCATAATAATGTATTTTCTAATTTATAATTTTCATATAAAGTTCTTATTCCATAGTTTTTTTCTTCCTTGCCAATAATGTCCCTCATATCATCCTTCACCATCTCATCCTCCTTTGAGCTACTGAGGTAAAGCTTAAACCTGTGCTTTTGCTTCCCTTCTCCAGTTGAACTATCCTCCTTTGAATATCCATAACCATATTTTTAAGCCCATACAACTCCTCTCTAATGGAATTTTGAGAAGTAAAAATTTTCTTTAAGGCCTCAATATATTTCATACAATTATATACCATGTCCTTCCCATACTCATTGAGAGAATCAATGTCCTTTTCCAGTTGGAAAACCTTGAGGGAAATTTTTCTAATTCCATACTCCAATCAAACTCCACCTTTTATTTTCCTTTGGAAGGTTCCCCTTTGATATCAGACATAGAAACACCGACTCGTAGTATCAATACCCTTATTCTTCCTCAATTTATTCATTCATTCCACCAGAGTACAATTTTCATCTAGGTCCTCCAAAACCTCCCTCTCCATATTACCAAAAACATCTACAAGTGTTTATCGATGGCATAAAAGACTCTTTTATGTCATTTGAGCTGAAGAGGAGGAATCCTCATCATCCTCCTGCTCCATATACTTCTCATCCTCAACATGCTTTACATCATCATTCAACAAGCCCCTAAACTTCTCATATTTGGTGAAATATGTAGAACCCAAATGGAATAAGGCCATCATCAATCCCTGATGAAGAGGGATTTTCAACTTTCCTTTTTGGAAATTATCAATTGATTTGTGCAGGGAATGACTAAGAAATAAAGGGAAATTATAATGCATACCATGGTAGATATGACTTAACATAGGGAAATGGTGGGCATAAAACTACCTTGTACCTACCCTCCAAGGTGATAAATTACATCAAGTGTAGGGAGATTTCATTGAAAGGATCAGGTAAAGAATCTCTCTCAAAACCTGCATAGTGATGTCTTAGTTTCTCTTTACCCAAAAAAAAAATTCTCATCTCCTCATCACATTTTTTCTTTGGTTTGTAAATCTCCCTCCCCTCATTTTTCATCCCAACCACTATAGCAATAAAATTCATAGAAGTTTTTATAGAAAAACCCTTGATACTAGCTCGACCATCCTTCTAATGACTAGAAAAATCCTTTCTCAGGGATTCTTTGTGGCCTTTAAAAATTTGAAAGAGAGATGACATACCTACATTTTCCAACATCATCCAAACTCTTCTACTAATCCCATTGGTCAAATCAGGTTCTAGATGAACCAGATCATCACCCATATTTTTTTCTCTATTAAAATGGAAATAAAACCAACCCAGTTTGAAACCTTCTTGTCCATTCTAAAACCAATGATCGTACTTTATCAAGCCCTTTTCTAGACTAAATGTCCTTTCTAAACCCAACACAAGAACTTATATCATCCAACCTCTCACATGTCTCCTCATTACTTCTTACTCTTTTTTATACCCATTACTGACAGAGAATTCTTTTCAATCATTACAATGACACAAAAAGTTCAACCTCTTGAACCTCTATTTGCAAGGTAAACAACAACCTTGTTCCCTTCCCTGTAGACATGATTATAGGAAATTAGTTAAAGGATGTTTCCATGGAATTCTCCCATTATTTTTATTTTAATACAATAAATAGTGAACTTAATCATTTTAATAACTCTTTGAAGGTTGTGAGAATGGGAAGCTAGCCATTCTAAATATAATTCAATTTTATCTCTATTCTTCTTTTATGAATCCTATATGAGAACTCACATTTTCTCATTCAATACATGATTGAACTTATTAATTAATTTAATAACTATGAATACTGTGATAATGAAGAGCTACCCATTCTAAAATAAATTAAATTTTCTCTATTTTTCCTAATATATGATTCGAATATGAGAATAGGAAATTTCCCATTCAAAAACAAATTAAATTTAATCTTTATTCTTCTTCAATGATTCCTATAAGAGACTGGGCATCTACCCATTCAAGATAAAAATGTTTGTTTGTATGAGAATGGGCATATGCCCATTCTAATCATTGCAATACAAGAAATATTGAACTTGATCATTACTAATGGGAAAATTAATAGGATATAAGAGTGAAAAGAAATGGTCAATCTAATACAAGAATTATTTAACTTAATCAATTTAAAAACTATATGAAGGCTATGAGAATGGGAAACTTGCCATTTTAAAATGAATTAGATTTTATCTATATTATTATTTTATGATTCCTATATGGGATTGGGTAGTTTTTCATTCGATACAAGATTGAACATAATCATTTTAATACCTATGAAGGTTGTGATTATGGGGAACTTCCCATTCAAAAATAAAGTAAATTTGATCTATTTTTCTTATATCATTCATGTTATCATGAAATTACAAGTACCCCTGATAACTCACATGTGTGTGCATGGGCCATCAGTGTAATTCGGTAACATGGAGTTATCCCTCAAGCTGTGGGACTTGCGGGCTTGAGATAACTCTCTGGAGAAGGCTGGATCCTTTCCTAATCCTACCTGCCACAACTACTCCTAATGTAAGAAAATACCTATCTAAACCTATTCTAACATTCCAAGGAGATAAGGAGAGAGATGCATGAAATAAAACCTACACTAAGAGTGGTGATACACCAAGAAAATGAGTGTTAGTCACTTCCTAGCCTGCAAAACAATGAAAGGATGAACTCTGGAGAGGGTGGTCATGCACCACAAACCAAAATACATACATCCACCATTCTTGAATAAGCACAAAACAACCAAACCCTATAATAAAATAAAGGATATGCATAGATCCTACAAGCACAATGAGAGGAAAGAAAAGTAATAGAAATGATGGAAGGATTGACAAATGAATCAAAAAACACCATTTTATTACTCCAAGTATGCATAATACATTGCTTTATCAGAAGGAGGCAAGAAATACCATTACATACTTTTGGGATAAATGCTTGAAGCCCCAGAAGAGGGGAGCATGGGGAGAAAAATGACCAACAACCTTTACAATGCATCCCCTTTAAATTTATAGCAATTTGGAAGAGAGGAGAGAGAATGTGTGTGACCTGAATGCATGCATTTCTTGGAACTCCAAACTTAATTACTGATGTGAAGGTAGCATGGGTGACTTGAAAATCCCATCTCTTGTGTACCCTTGCTTGAGTAAAAGGAATTGGGCTCCATACTTATAGTTCATTTTTTGTTAAAAATGGAGTTAACAATGGCATGGTGGAGGAAATAGTGGAAAAATTAATTCGATGGATATTAAACTAGAAAGATTGAGAGAAAATGGTTTATGTGGAAGCTTTTTTGTTTTCTTTGTTGAATTTTTTCATGAAAGCTTGGATAAGAAATTGGAGCACTTGAAAAGGAATTGTAGGAGCTCTACCAGGCATGATAGGCTCTAACTCTTGAGATATTTTTCTCTATTTAATGGCTTCATGAAAAGAACTTTGCTCTTATATGAAATCTTGTTCTCTAGTTCTAGGTTTTGTATATTTTTTTCATAATATGATTATTTGTGTTTACCATGTATACTTGCTTTTGAATAGGAATGTATTTCATGAATATTGCTTCTAGGTTGTGTGTGTATGATTGTGAAGTAATAATTCTAATTATGGAAATATTGGGTAGTGTTGTATAATTGAATACCTTCTTATTTGCATTTTCATGCTATTTAGAGGAACTGAATCTTTATTTTGTAGATGTTTATCCTTCAAAGGATTTAAAGTATATTTGGCATGAGCTATGTTATTCCTAGAAGTAGATGTTGATGGAAATATGAACTGATAGGTTTTTTTGTATTTGTCATTTCAAATTGTTAAGGTAATGGGTGTTTGTGTATCTCTCTGCAACCAACCTATTTATTGTTTGACTTTGAATGTCAAGTCAATTTTTCATATGTTGACTGTATAATTGGTTTTTATGGTTAAATTTTAAATGGAAATTTGTTGTGGAAATGATAACCTTCTTTGGGTGCTCGATTTTTCATTCCTTGATTATCATATGGAAAATGATTGGGTTGCTTATATGGTTATGTTGGACCTATTTGAATTTATGAGTGGGTCAAGATATAAACAAACTTTTATCACTTTGCTTCCAAAGTTTATAAGTCTTTTCATCTTAAAAATCCATACGTCGATGTCTTGGTGAGATAGATTAGTTTCATTGATGCCTGAATGTTACCCATTGTTGTATCTTATATTTATCTTCACTCTTGTGGAAGGGATTCACTATTTTTAGACGTGCGTGTATGAACCTCCTTCACTCTAAGAAATAATGAAAGTTATTTTTAATTGAGTTAAGTTTAATACTGATTACATTGAGCCTTAGGCTCACTTAGGTTGAAAGGATACCTTCATCTACCTTATCTTCCTTTTTACTATCAAATCCTATATGGATTGATATCAATTTTTTAAATGGATGATTTTTGGGTATAAGTTAATGGGAAGTTTGAGTTTAACTCAAATTCATACATATGGAGTGGTAGTCTAATTCTTCCATTCTTTGTAATTTTGTATTAGTTTGATAATCTATTAATTTGATGAATATCCTTAGATACTTGTTACCTGTTATGAACTGGTTTGGAGCTTGTATAGAGTTGGTCTTTAGAATGTTGATTGATTCACATAACTGTAATTATTATCTTACTTGTTTGGGCGGCTATATAGTCCTTATTTACAGTGCAAGGAGTCTTAACTGAAATGAAACATGGATTTGTTTACTTAAATTTTGGTTCATCCATTTAGAGTATGACTATTTGAATTGTCACTTAGTCATTTATACTCTTTCATTCCAATAGAACGATGACTTCATAATAGAGTTAAGTGTATTTGATTCCATACCATCTACTACTGTTTGGTTCATATCTATTTTGTATTAATACTAATGTATTATAAACTTATACTACCTTTCAAAAAAGTTTTGGTTTGTAATGACCCTTACTTGACTATTGAGTTATACTATGAGTATCTTATGGAAAAGTAACTCAGTATGTTGTATAAGTATGTGGATTATACTTGACTACCAAAATGATTTAATAATTATATATTATCTTAATCTTATAAGGGTATTTTACTAATATATTATCTTGCAAGGGTATTTCTCAATTTAATTATAACAAACTACTATTAAGTTGTGTTATTTAAACTTCATTAAACTAGATATAAACCTACAATTATATAAGTATGGGCTTATACAAAGAGTAGTATTATTATACTAGTACTTACATTATTTGATTGATTTTCATCAATTTCATTTTCTTGGGATACTTATGTGTGTCTTAAATTAATACTTTGGATTTGAATTACTTGAATGAATTTCTTAAGTTATGTTGTCTTCTTTTGATGGTTTCATTAATGATGTCCTAGTATCACGATCGAAGCGTTGTGTGTTCTTTTCAAACCTTAGGATAATTTCATTTAAAACTAGTGTTCATTTTATGAAATTATTAATTAGATCATGTTGTTTTAAAGATTTAGAAGCTACCATGATCATTTTTTATGAACTTCCAGATGCTAACAATATTGTAGATGGACTTCATGAAAGATGAAATAAGGAATACGTATAAAAATTTGCATTTGTTCTATTGATTGAAGATAGATACTTTTATGAAATGGTTATTGTATTCATTTCTTGATGTACATCGGATTCAGAAATAAGAAAGGCCTTTGGCCATATATTGTATTAGAACTAAAAAGAATTTGTTTCATTTATTGTTTGAACATGACTTTGATATTGACTTTAGAATGAGATAAAAATGGTTTACTTAATTTACATTGCTAAATGGAAGTGGTTGGTTGTAAAGTTATGAACGTAGTTGTGAATCCATTTATATAAATGAGGAAGTTTTTATTTATCATATTACTATTATAATAAGCATATGATTTATCTATTGAAGTAATATAGGCTTAATGTGATTGTATATCATTATGAAGATAATTGAAAAGTGATTAAATACCTAAGTAACTTAGGTAGTATGACAAGTATATGACTGTTAGACTAAGTTTATTAGTTTTAATGTAAGTAAGTTGTACTTGTATGGTTGGAATGGTTTATAAGGATTGAATCTTATAAATATATATTTAACTATTAAGTTACTTAAAATAGTTGCGATGATTATTGATTATAATGAAGTTATGTATAAATGAATACTTCTTGGATATAACTAAATTTTTAAGTAAAGGGCCAATCAATGCTTTAAATATGCTATGTTTTCGATTGATGTGTTTTGAGTTGTATTTAATAGGTTATGTTACTTGGTAAAAGTATGAAAACATACCTGAACTTAATAGACACGAATAGAAAAACTATTCCTAAGGGATTTGTGTAAAAATGAGATTGTATGAATGTTGTCCTACATTAAATACAACTAAATAGAACATGACACTTATCTTCTTAAAATTGAAATGTATGCTTAAATGATCAAGCATAATGCATACTTAGATCTGCAATCCTACACTTAAGTGAATACAAATTTATGATCCTTTCATAAAGGAATAATCATTTCAAACCCAATATGATCCTAAGGCATGACACCTAACGATGATAATAATAAAGGGTGGGATTGACAAGATGTTAATTAAATGAATTAATGAAATTTTCAAGTTACGATGTTTCACTTGGTGGAACTCGACGTATTGTCACAACATAGTCACTACCACATAGTACCCATTTAATGACGTGATTAATTAATTAGTTACTGTAGATCAACAACTATGGCGTGATTATCCACCTAGCTCCCTTAATCACTATTATCGTAAACCGTGGATCCAGTCACGGTGATACACTAATTAGTGATATCGGTATGGTCTAGTGTTGATGTTATCTTATGATGACTATGAATAATGAATTGGATCCGAAGTGATGCGATTTGATTTGGATGTGCTTGATTTCCCTTAGTCTTCTTAAGAAGATTATCGGCACTATTTTATGTGAGCTAGCTCTACTTAGTATACAACACAGTCATGTAGGCGGTTGACATAAGTCAAGATAGTCTAATCTAGATAACAGTTTTGAGTGTAGTGAAATACATATTCCTTTTGATGATTATGCCATCTAGGAATAAAAACATGGCATACATGTCTTAAAAACTTTGGCCAAAGTATTGCAAATTGTTGGTTGTGTTGTCTTGATTTCACCTGGACTAAAGATGTGTGATATCATATGAGTATCAGTAACAAATACTCAGATATGCTCTTTAGTTATTTAAACTTGATTGACATTTGATGGAATAAGGTAACCACAAGTATACTTAGTATACACATTTATATAAAGAAACATGAGAGATCGGTTTAATACCGAGTCATGAAATGAGAGATCGGTTTAACACTGAGTCATTACAATTGCATATGGTTTACTATTATGTGATGGATTAGCTAAATGAATGTTTGTTCTAAATTATGTGAATTTAGAACAGTGAACATTATGGAATAAAAAAACCCTTGTTATTTAAGTCTTAAAATGAGGATGTTACGTGGGTTTTATAACTCATGTGCTAAAAGATCATGAAATTAATGGAGAGAGGTTAGGTCCTTTGAATTTTGGTGTATGTATAGAAAATGTGGTAAATATGTGTTTTGATTGCTCAGACTTTCTACAACCTAATAAATCAATTGTTTGGCCAATAAAACATTTGATTTTCAATGAAACAAGAAGTTACCTAATGATTAAAAAAGGGAGTGATTAACTAGATGGTCTCGCACTTGTACACAGTGATCAACAAAATTTGAAGTTCAAGGGAGATATTACAAAATTAATCCATTACTTCTTGATTGAGTGCAAATTTATAGCAGAGGGAACAATTACAAACGTAGTTGAAGGAGACATGGTAAATTTTAATAGATTGGATGTCAATAGCTTCGGTGTGTATATTGATAGAGTATTCAACCCTCCTTGCAAAGGATTCTCCCTATCTGAAGGATCTCTCATATAATGGCCTACTAGGCAATTGGATGACATAAATGGTTCTCAGATGGATATTATATTCAAATAATTCCTAAAAGAGGTTGAGTTCATCATGTGGGATGCATTAGAAGAGAGAAAACCTCAATTTGTTTATCCAATTTCATATGATGCCACTAATCACAATCAATCCAACAGAGTGATAAAAAGATCTTATAATGCTACAAAACATCTGAAGTTGGATACCCCTCAAGCCAATCCATCAAATCAAAATTTTGATGAGGATAGAAAATGGTCAATATTTTTAGAAGTGGAAAATGTAGATTTTAGTTGTTGAAAATATAATTGTCTCCAAAAATTACCTCTTTCTTCAGTTAGAATTCAAAAATTTTGGTGCACAACTAGATCCTTGAATGAAGTTGACAGAAAAAACAAATTTGTGTTTGATGCATTAACAACAAATTTCATCTTCAATGTTGGTAAGAAATCTATGGAGATACATAAAATGAGATTTGATGGGATGGATGTTTGTCATAATGCATGGCACAAAGTATATGGGTACCCAAGGAGTTCCTTCTATAAACATAAATATGAATGGATAAGTGGAAATAGGCTTGCAGTGAATGACAACACTGGAAAAGAGAAACAAAGGTCAAACACTACCATAACAATTGCCTGCATATCAATAATTTTTGAGAGAAATTCAAATATCTCTCCACATCGACTCGGTTTATAGGACAGGATGGAGTAAAATTTCCCCAAAGGTTTCTTCCTTAATTTTATACCCAAAATACACTACAAAAAAATACAATGAGGAGCTTGAATTTTTTAAACTTCCTCAAGTGTCACAATCAAGCTTCAGCAAAATAATGAAAAAAAAATTCTGCATGTTTCCATTGCAAAAAAAAATCTTTTCCAAGTGTAATGAGTGTATAGATTTTTTCAACAAACATAGAGCCACCACATTCCCAGAAGCACTCATAAATATTGAGGAGGAACAAACATGGCACAATGAATATATTCAAATTTATCATGTAGCTTACTATTCCCACATATTGCAGTCAGAAGAATAGCCTTATGGATTCTTGAGCATTATGCATGATAAAATGGATAAAATGAAAACTTCCATACCAAGGATGGGTAAAAATCAAATTCAATAAGTAATGTTATGAACCTACCAGTTACTTTGACCGGTGTTCTCACACATTAACACAAGATAGGGGTTTTAGATATTTTGGTCTGTCATTTGTTAAACATGGAGCAAACTATACAGTCACATCATTAGCTTTGTGTCTCAAGAAGCTTGAAGAACCTGTAATTGATGAGTATGGAGATTTTTTGTATCATTTTAGATCATCCAAATATCCATTACATGATGCATTATTACAAAATGATGTGCATGAAAAATGTAAAAGGTACAAGGAAATATTTGACCATTCAAAATCAATTAGTGTTGCTAGCGTGAATACTTATTTTATAAAGCAACCACCAATCCTCTACTTGCAATTGGATAATGCTTTAAGTGATAACAATAATCATACATTATTTGCATTTGTATCACTATTGACAGCAAAAAGGGTATTCAACATTGTGTATGTAAGCTTACTTTCAGTGGGACACACCCATGAGGATATAGATGGGTCTTTGGTAAGATTAAAATCATCATTAAATAAATTACACACATTTTATTTTCCACATATCATGGACTCTTACAGAACATGCCAAGAAGGTTCAAGTACACTCACTCCTTATCTTATTGAGGAATTGTACAACTTCAAGGAATTTTGGGGCCATTCTTGTTGGAAGGAAACCATAATATAGTGAGTACCAGAAAACTGAAGATGTTCAAATTCCATGTTGTGGATGGCATACCAGTGATGGAGTAAAAAACAACATTAAAGGATCAGCAATGGTCTCATTCTATCCATATATGGCATACAAAGGATAATGGTGAACCAAGCTTGCTGAAGGGAAACCTCCTTTGGCACCTTTCAAGAACTCAAAGAAATGGAAGATCTAAAAAATGGAATAAAATCATATATTGAGCATTGGGGAAATCACAATAGGAGAAGGTAGTGACTATTGGCTTCGAAGATCATGTATTGGGAAAATGTTTTACATGCTTTGGATAGACCATTTGTAAATTGTAGTAGGAGGTTAGATGTTTGTTTTTGGCCAAAAATAGTACAGGAGAAAGACATATATGACCAAATAACAGGAGCCACACATATTCACAAAGAATACTACATTAGTCAACATATCCCAAGTAATAATGATATTTATGTTGGGCCTGTTTGTGGAAGATCTAACCAAGAATTCAATCCATTGAAGGATGTGTTCAAGGGACAAATGCTACTTATATGGCCAGAAATGATAATGAAAAGATATGGATAGGGAGAGAAAATGGGGATATTTTCATTTAACAGAAGGAAATGATGTAATTAAAAATATGAGAGTTCAATATTGAAACCTATGGGGAGAGGATAAGGTACAACAAGATATCGAGGATTTTTAAAGCTAAATAAATCATGGACCATCTCAAACAAACCTAAAGTAGATATCGTTATGGATAGCATCATTTGAGCATGGACACCAAACAAAAATTGAAAAAGTGGATCCATTAAGATACCCAATAAAGGACATGTGGCCATTAATTCATACCTTGTACTACTTGAACAGGATAAGGAATGTTGACTTGGATAAAGTATTGAAGATAATAAATTTTTATGTGAAATCATCTTGACTGGAATGTGGGTTTTTAAGAAAAAAAAATTCCAAACCTTGTTCTATAAAAATTTGTAGTTGTACTATTATTTGATAATTAAATGAAAGACTGGGTATTATATTAATTTGGAAATTTTTCCATAATATAATTATATAAAACATTGTGTTTCTTATGGAAATATTGAATCGATTAATGTATTATTAATAATATGATTTCCACCATGCAATTAATTTAATTTGAAAAAAAAATCCTTAATTATTCTCTAAGTAAGTTTACGAGGAGTCGGATCTTGTTATATAAACAGAATTGTCATATTTACAAGGAATTCATTTCAAAAGATTAATGCTTTGGATTTTTCTAGGAATTAGTCTTGATTTATGCATTCATTACAACCACAAAATTATATGGTCTTTTCCTAAAGCTATGTGCATAATTCTAGATAACTTATTTTTTAATTTTTCTAAAACTTTATAAAATGCAAACCTTTTTGAAGTCTAGATACTAAATTATATGCCTAGAATCCCCTAATTATTGAATGCAAAACTATAGTATTGGGAGTGCCAAGATATATTATTTAATGCTCTCAACAAGAGTGTCTGACAATGCACCATGACTTAACCTACTATCTGCCAAGATATAAATTTTCAAAAGAGGTTAAAATCCCTCATATATGAATTATAGAAGAAGAATAAATATAAATTTGATACACATAAAAAGAATTAGGAACATACTTATACCATGAGTGTGATGAGAATGGGCATATGTCCATTCTCATAGACTCAATAGTTACTTCTTATTTCATACAACATGTACCCATATCACATTGTTTTAATTTTCAAAAGGGATCAAAATGCCTCATATAGGAATCATAGAAAAAATGAGATAAAGTAGATACACATAAAAATAATTAGGAACATAGTTGTATTATGAGTGTGTTGAGAATGGGCATATTCCCATTCTCATAAAATCAATATAAATTACGATCATAATTGTATGGCATATTGTAAATATTGGAATCGATATTACACTACTTAAATTCCAATAATAAACATATTGGAATCTGATATCACACTAGATAAAAACAAATAATGGCAATTTAGGAATCCAATTTAAACAATTATAAAACCAGAAATAATAATACTATAAATCTATATTCTTAGTAAAATGTCCATATTTAACAAAATCATGGTTAAAAGGAGACAAAGTTTAGATAAATAAGATCGACGACATCCATAACAATCATCGGTGATCATAGATCATCGTGTATTTTTTTACAAGAGGTTACAAACCAATAGGGAAAAGATGGAAAATGGTTGGAACCACTTGTCATGCGAGATTTTAGGTTGTTTCTAGTAGATGGTGGGAGGTTAGGGATTCATGTTATGAGAGGTTAAGGGGTTAGGATGGGTAAGATACATAGGTTAGGTTGGTTTTGGGTTGTCGGGAAGAGAAATATAGGATTTACGTGGGAGATTTAGATTTACAATAGTAATTTTGAAGTGTACTTAGGATAGTGATACTAATGATGTTTATGATTATGTATTTAATGTTTTTGGGTCACCTAGGTGTGAAAATTTGGTGTATACATTAATAGTTATAGAAATACATAGAGAAGAACAATAATGCATCCAATAAAATAGTAGCACATGGATTTAAATGGTAGCATATATATATAGAAATTAAATAAACAAAAGCATGCTACCATAGAATATGAGCTACACTAGCACACATAAGGAGATAGAAACACAGATCACTGTACGTGCACAAAAAATATTAAAACATGGAAAAATTGTATTTTTTGTAAACGCCTCATAAATGTGTTTATGGATAAACCTAAAATTTGGCCAGTGACCTATAAACACTTAGAGGAACATGAAAAAAATGTTAGATTTACAAGATATGCCAAACAATTTGTGGGTGTCCCACTTTGGGTGTGCTAAGAATGTATACAAATAAAATGGGAAATAAGGGAATAAAAACACACAATGGAAACTCGATCCTTTTTCATATCTCCTTGCAACCTCGAATGAGTTTTGCCACAGATTGGAATGCAACACTAAGCTTGTTGAATCTCTTTGATCAATTGTATGTGGGTGATCCTAAAATTCTCAAAATGGAAGTAGTGTTATCACCAAATTATTACACCCCCTAAATGTCCCGAATGTGGAGTGGGAATTCGGTGTAATTTAGGTCACATTGGTTCATCTCTCAATTTGTGGTACTTGTGGGCATGAGATGATCCTACGAGAAGGTGGGTTCCTACTCTTAAACTACCTACCACAATCCACTCCTAATTCAGTAAGAAAACTAATCCTAATCCTAATATTCCAAGGGACAAGGAAGAGAGAGTGCATGAAAATAAATCCTACACTAATAGCAGTGATACACTAATAAAGGAGGTCGCTGATCGCAAATCCAACTACTTGAAGTGGAGATAGGTGAGCAATGGATATGATGGACAAGATGCATCACATACCAAATATGAAATTCACACAAAATAACACATCAAACCCATTAAACATAGCTCCCAAAACCTACAATAAACATCAAGAGATATGCATAATATACCCTGCAATGGTGAGAGGCAAGAAGAGATAATAAAATAAGCAAATGATGGACAAGAAGCATCACAAAATAGATTTTATTACTCCATGAGTTCACACAGTACATCATTAGTGGGAAAGAGGCAAGAAAATGCCATTACAAAGTAGAGAGAGGAGGCTTAAGCTCCACATTCAACCCTAGCAGAGAAGAAAGAGAGAGGGGGAAGGAGAGAAAAATGACCAACTCTTTTACAAATGAGCCCAATATTACAATTTATAGAATTGAGAAGGAGAGAGAGAATTGTAATCCTAAAATCTTCCTTTCAGCTACTTGTAAGATGTCATAAATGTGCCCAAATGATAATACATGACCTGCAGAAGGCACCCTTCATCATCACATGACTTACAAAGAATGAAAAATGTCTTCCCATGCCTCTTAATTGTATTTCCAACAACCAAAAAAATCACTAATCTGAACCTAGTCCATTTTTGATGAAATTCTCCATCAAATATGCATAAATTCTTGACTTTCTTATTTTTTTTGCAGTGGGCTCAAAGCCACAATTCCAATGAGTATTCATTTTTATGATTCCGTCAAGAATTGCTCAATATATGACCTTCTAACTGGCAGTGGTTGTTTTGGTTTTTCATGCATTTCTTGGCCCTCACAAGACTAGTAATTAAATTTCTTGTTGGAGAGATCATTTTAAAATATTTTCCCTTCTTTCCAATGTCTCCATCATAATTTAAATTATATCTATTTATTAAAATTGGTGGGGTCCACCCTTTGATTTTATTTTGTTTAAAGGAGGGGGGGGAGAGCTTAATGTTTTGTATGTGCCATCTCACCAGGCCTTACCGATCTAGCTTCTTCTTTGCAACATCAAAATTCATTGCAACTCCAACCTCCTTTTGTCTACTAACAAACCTGGTGCCAAATTACATTACCAACTCACTCAATCTCCTTATTTCTCCAACCTGGTGCCGACCAACACCTCCTCACTCGATTTCATGTGTCCTCTAGTGAATTGATATAAGCTTGGAACTCCCTTTGTTCTACGAGGCCATGTCGACCACCGAACTCTCACATTTTACCGTGAAATTGACCCCTCTGTAGTGAACTCGCTTATACCCATTCCGGACCGATTGGTCCATCCATCTCTTCTTTTCCCGTATGAAACTCCTTCTATGTCTAAGTCAGCGTATTCGTGTCTAACCTACACTGCGTCCCATGGGCCACATGGGCCTCCTCTATCTACATCACCCGTAGATCAAACTCCCGACCCTCATCACATCTTCATCACTCTCCATACCTCGTCATTTTGACTAGGTCATGAAGGTCGTTGACCTCCACCCCCACCCACTTATCCTACCGTGGAAGAATTGGATTCCATGCATACTCCTAGCTTGACTCACCACATGCCATTTGGGCCACCTCGACCTGATTTTCCCATAGAAATATTAGGCGCTACACACTTCCTTTTGGCCAAATTGGTGAAAATGGGATTTGTGAGCATAGGTGTCCCTAGTCTTGTTTGGGTCTTCTAAGCTTCCTTTCGTCATATTTTCCATACTAGTCTCACCAGGAAACTCAAGCTATTTGGTTGTGATATTTCCACAAAGCTCTATGGCTCACCAAGCCGAGCTCACTGGCCAAGGTGAAAATCACTCACCCGATTTGCATTCATTTGAGCTGAACTCACCTTTCAAGATTTCATTGATTTGACTCTCAAATAGCTTGTCAAGGGACCTTAATAGCTAGAATCACTGAAAGTTACTCAACTCATTGAAATTTTATAAACTCATTGAAAATTTCTCAACTCACTTATTGGATTCTTTAACCAAGATCAACTCAGTGAATTACTTGTGACATGGGTTCGTCGGCCATGATCTTGGTGATGTGGAGCTAGGTTTCATTTCCAAGAACCAATCTCGCTATTTCTACCAAGAAAAATCTTACCATTATAGACACTCAACCTTGGAATCAGAGCTCAGTGACTAGTTCTTGGGTGGCTTGACACATCAACTTTCACTTTGATGATGGCTCAATCACGCGATATGTGATGCATTCCTTTTGACTATCCTATGACTAGAAGGAACTCAACACCATAAATCTACACACTTCTGAAACTCATCACAATGCTCAAACTCGAACAATAGCTTGGCTCCTTCATCTACTTAATGAATCACCGCATTGTTTTTATTATCTCTTCGTGCATTCATTACCCAAGCCAGTTGGAACATACCCTTGGAATTGTCATGACTTATGAGTCATGCTAAGGTTTTCATGGTTCATCTCTGATTCTCATGGATGGGATACCTCGACAACTCAACATATATTTTTTCAAGTTATCAACCCATCCAAGGCATGAAATTCAACCTATTGCAGCTTGGTTATCTCTATGGGCTTGTCCACACTTGCACCAACACAAAGGCCCCGAGGAGTAGCTCATGCAAAAATATTTGGTCAGCTCAGTCCTCTCATCTTGAACCATCTTGGTAGGCATTTGGGGTTAAGTTAACTTGACCGAGAATGACATGAGCTCTATCCTCCATAAATGGCTTGGTGATACTCATACCAACTTGACCCTTTTGAAGTAACTCGATCCACATTTTTATATGTGTTTGGTTGGGTCTTTAAGCACACAAGACAATTTGTTAAAGATCCTTTTATCCTTTTCTAATACTTTGAATACACTAGGCACATCAAAATCTATGTAGAGCATGAAGGTGTTTTTGGGTGAATCATCAAAGTTTTCCATTTTCTCCACCGGTGAGTCCTTCGCAACTTTCTCAGTACAAACTCCATGTGGTCCAATTTCACATGGGGGTAAAATTGGATAACAATTGGTGACTTGAGGGGCCATTTTCCTGCTAAATAGAGCATGACCAGCTTCTTGTTTCTATCTAGTAGGCATGGAGTCTTTGTGATAATCGTGGTGGTTCAAACATTGAAAATCTTGACCACTGAAGAATCTAAAGTGTTGTTATTTGCATCTGAAATTTCCTTCTTCTACTTACACTCTCAACTCTCATAAGAAAATATTGAAATTTATTTTTGAGAGTAGAAAATTATTTTAAAACTTGAATTCCACTTTTTCTCAAAGAACTGCAATCCACAAGGCTTTGATTGATGAGAAGTGATGACACCTATGCAAATTTCTTTACCTCGAGGCTAATTTTCTTAGAAAGGTGAAGCATACTATGGGATTTGAGTGAAACTGGTCACTTGGACATCATGGAACTCTATTAAGTTTTGATTTTCTTTCTTCTTCTGAAATTTCTAATTTCAAGTATACTTGACTTGTATGCTTTGTTGAAAGCTAGAGCTGATTTCTGACTTAGGAAACCGGTTACTTTATTGATTTCTTACATGGGAATTAAGGCTTAACATGGCTGTTCTTGGAGAGAATCATCAAGATCTCTTCTCAATTGATTTTAGTTGCTCTGCATTTGTTTGAATTTTAAATTTGTAACTATTACATGTAACTATAAGTTTCTTCTTTGCAAAACTTTGGAGACGATGCAATGTACTAATTCAAGCAATATGAACAAAAGATATGTACAAAAAATAAAATCATACATGCCTCAAGTAAGAAATGTAGAGTGTGCAAAAGAAATTCTTCTGCTATAAAAAACCTACACCTACTCCTACACTAACTAGAGAAATGGACAACTTCAAACAAAACCTGCCATTGGTGATGAGAAATAGCTGCCCTTCCTCACAATTTGCAGCCATGAAGATTATTTGGTAACAAATCCAGTTGAGATTAAGAGTGAAGGGTTTCTGTAAGATGATTTTCAATTCTACCATGCATCAAGGCATCAACAAGAAAGAATACATATGCCTCTTCTGGTTTCTTTGCTCAATTAATTTTAAGAGGCATAATGGTTGATCCTTGGTACATTGAAGTTCTTCCACATGCTCAGAAAAAAGCATGACTTTTTTTGGCTCTTCCTCTGGTTCTAATGAAGAAAAATATCTTATAGAGCATGGTCTGGTCCTTCAAATGTACCCACTTCTTTGAAACTTAACTTCTAAAATGGAGTCTTCTTGTAGACCTTCTTGAAAAAGGGGACTACCTATAGCTTGATCTTATTCTTGCTGCACATCTTCGAGACAATTGATGTCCCTTTTACATGAATGGTATCAAATATGTGGCAGCCCCTTCCCTTTTCCTTCTTCCTTTGTATCCAAAGTGTGGCTTTTGGAAGATAAAACTCTCACAACTTTGATTCAAGAGGAATATTACAAACTACAGGTTGCTCTTGCATGTTCTCCTCTATGGCAATAGGCTCTTATGGTTAAAGGATGAATGATGGAGCAATGAAAGTCATAATTTATATGAGGTCTTCCTCATCAAAACATTCCTCCAAGTCTGATAGGCAATCAAGCTCTTCATTGTCCTATTGTGCCAAAGCTTCTTCCTCTTGCATGGTGACCTTCGAATTTGAATATTTTTCACCATGTGTATCTTCATCTTCAAACTTGAAGTTAGTGAGTTAAAACTCTTCTAAAAAAACAAATTTTTGGATTAGATGAAATGGGAGAGATATTTGAAATCTCCTATGCAACCTGCTCATGATTCAATGCCTATGAATTCATCTTGCTCACCTCCATGTGTTCCTCTTCAACTGGACTTTGAGTTGGTTGTTCTTCCTCTTCTTGGACTGATTTTGCAGCTTGAATTGGATCAGCATTCTCATCAAATGAAGTGCCAACATGGACATTGCATTCAGAGTAAACTGATTGCTAATCATCTTCTTTCTCCACTTTGTTGTTACAAAATTAACTTGATCCACCACTCGCTGGCTTATCAACTTTAACCTTCTCCTTAGGATTTCCCATCAAGGGAATCTTTTCAATACCAAACCTTTGAGCCCATATTTTTATATTGTCTATCATTTCTTGTTTTCTATGACCTTTTTCTTGTTTCCCTTAGCTAGTTGTCTGATTTTTTACTCCCCAAGATGAACTTGAGATAGCAAGAGGAGGGATGGGTTGGTCTACTATAGATTTTACAATTTCTTGTGGTGGTGGAGGAGGTAGAACTTCTTGTTTGTTTGGAGGGGATGACTTCTTGCAAAGGAAAAGGGTCGAGGAGATGAGATGAGATGGTATATTAGAGGATAGAGAAGGGAATCCAAAAATTGGGGTAACATTCAATGGGCTTGGATATTGACAATGCTGAAATGACAAATCTTGGGATAAAGAAAATGAAGGACAAGGAGCTAGAGATTGACTTACCCATTGACAAGGTTGACTCACACTTTTCTCATCTAATTCAATATCCTCAGTCCACTATGTAAGTTGGGAAGCATTACAATCATGAAATACAACTTTTTCTATAGGCTATAATGCCTTGGAAAAGGTTCTTCCATTGGACAAGGTCCTACTGCAACTAGTTCTAAAAGGTTTCATCTATGGTGTAGCCCTAGATTGAACCATGTTATCCTCCATTATTTGAATCTTCTCCAACAGATCGACATTCTCCACATAATTTTTATCATCATATGCACACCCTTGCTCTTGATAAGCTCCATAGCCAAACTAGTTTTGGAATTGTTCATATGGGTAAGCATAATGATTCTGAATCTGATCATAATGTTGATTTGGAGGAGTTTTGAAGCTCATTAGAGGTTGATTGTACTACTGCAAATGTGAATTCCACTATGGGAATGAATCCATGATTACACAACTTCATAGAATGGGAGAAAATGAAAGAGATGGAAAGAAAAATAAATGAAAATGGATGGAAGAAAATGTATGCAACTTTAGAGATTGGTTTGTTGACAAGATAGAGTCGCCAGATGTTTATGTGAGTGCTTCCAAAATCAGAAATTTCAATAAGAACACTAACCTATTGAAATGGATTGTCTACAAATGATTGAACTACACACCTACAAATGATCTTCAATTCAAATCTACAATAGAACACCCCTAAAAGATGAAAATTTGAATTTTGTGAGGTCCCAACATGCATACTGAACTATTATCACAAAATTACAACACCCCTAAATGGCCTTAATATGGAGTGGGGTATTTGGTGTAATTTTTGTAACATTGGATCATCTCTCAAGTTGTGGGACTTGCGAGCTTGAGATGATCCTCCAGAGAAGGCTAGTTCCTACTCCTAAACTACTTACCATAATATACTCCTAATACGGGTAAGTAAACCGATCCTAATCCTAATATTCCAATAAACTAGGGAGAAAGAGTGCATGAAAATAAATCATAAACTAACAACGGTGATACACCAGAAAAGAAGGTGGCTCATCACAAATCCAACTGCATGAAGTGGATATAGGTGAGAAATGGAGAGGATGGACAAGATGCATCACATACCAAAGATGAGATTCACATAGAAAAACACTTCAAATCCCATTAAACATAACTCCCAAAACTTGCAATATACATCAAGAGATATGCATAGTATACCCTGCAATGGTATGAGAGGCAAGAAGAGATAATAAAATAAGCAAAGGATGGACAAGATGCATCACAAAACAAATTTTATTGCTCCATGAGTTCACACAGTACATCATTAGTGGGAAAGAGGCAAGAAAATTCCATTACAAAGCAGAGAGAGGAGGCTTAAGCTCCACATTCAACCCTAACAGAGAAGAAAGAGAGAGGGGGAAGGAGAGAAAATGACCAACTCTTTTACAAATGAGCCCAAGATTACAATTTATAGAATTGAGAAGGAGAGAGATAATTACAATATCAAAATCTACATTTTAGCTACTTGCAAGATGTCATAAATGTGCTCAAATGATGATACATGACCTGTAGAAGGCACCCCATACTTGTCCCATGACTTGTAGTAGTGAAAAATGTCTGCCCATGCCTCTTAATTACATTTCCAACCACCAATAAAATCATCATTTTAAACCTCGTACATTTTCCAAGAAATTCTCAATCAAATATACATCAATTCTTGAATTTCTTTTTTTTTATGCAACGGGATCGAGCCACAATTCCAACGAGACTTCATTTGTGTGATTCCATTGAGAATTGCTCAAGATATGAGCTTCTGAGTGCAGGTGGTTACTTTGGTTTGCCAGACATTTCTTGGCCCTCATGGGATTGGCAATTAAATTTCTGGTTGGAGAGATCATTTTAAAATATTTTCCTTTCTTTCAAATGTCTCAATCGTAATTTAAATAATCTCTATATTATAAAATTGGTAGGTCCCACACTTTGATTTGATTTCTTTTAAAGGTGGGGAGAGGGAGAGCTTAATGTTTTGTATGTGCCATCTCATCCAGCTCATCCAAGTTGGATTCTTATTTGCATCGTCAAACTTCATTACAACATCAGCCTCCTTTTTCTACTAACCACCCTCGTGCCAAGTTACATCACCAACTCACTCAAGCTCCTTATTTCTCCACCACCGGCACCGATGAACACCTCCTCACTCGAGTCCATATGTCTACCAAAATTGATACTAGCTCGGTACTCCCTTTGTTCTGCGGGCCACTTAGACCTCCAAACTCTTGCCTTGTACCGCAGGCTCAACCCCTCCGTGGTGAACTCAGTTTTACCTATTCCAGAGCCGATTGGGTCATCCATATCTCTTTTCCTACATGAAATTATGCCTACATCCAAGTCGATGAATTTGGGTCCAAGTTGCGCACCCACGTCCCATGGGCCACTCAGGCCTCCTCTATCTACATCATCCACATCTCGGTCTCTTGACCCCCATCGCATCCACATTTATCTCCATACCTCATCAATTTGACTTGGCTGTGAATTCCATTAACCTCTGCTCCACTCACTTAGACTGCTGCAAACAAATTAGACTACACGTGTACTCTAGCTTGACTCAATGCAGCCATCTTTGCCACCTTGACCCAATTTTCCCGCATACCTCTAGGGCTCTCAATAATTCCACATGGGCACATCAATGAAAATGGGCTTTGTAAGTATGGATTTCCCTAGTCTTGTTTAGGTCATCTAGGCCGCCGTTCACCATTCACCGTACTAGTCTCACTAGGCTACTCGGGCCATCTAGTCATGATATTTATGTAAAGCTCTACGGATCACCAAGCCAAGGTTAAACTCACCTTCCCGATTTACATTGATTCAAGCCAAATTTATCTTCTAGGCTTGTATTGATCCAACTCTCAAATATCTTGTCCAGGACATTAATAGCTCAACTCGTTGAAAGTTTTTGACTCACTAAAAGTTACTCGACTCGCTTATTAGATACCTTAACCAATATTGACCTATTGAATTACTCGGCATGGGTTCGTCACCATGATCTTGGTGTTGTCGAGTTGGGTGTCATTTCATACAACCAATCCCAATATTTGTGCAAAGAACAAGCTGATTATGATAGATGCTCGGCCTTAAAATTAGATCTCGGTGACTAGTTCTTGGGTGGCTCGACACATCAAATTTCCCTTTGATGATGGCTCAGGCACGTGATATGTGATGCATTTTGTTTGACTCTCTTGTGACTAGAAGGAGCTCACCACCATGAATATACTCACTTCTACAACTCGGACAATGCTCAAACTCAAACAATAGCTTGGCCCCTTCATCTTATTAATGACTCGATGGATTGGTTATATTAGCTCATTGTGTGTTCATTACCCAATCCAAGAACATACCAAAGGGAATTGTCATGACTTCTATGTGATGCTAAGGTTTTGATAGCACATCCTTGATTCTCACGGATAGAATACCTCGACAACTTGGTAGATATGTTTGCATATTATCGACACGTCCTAAGGCCTACAATTCAACAAACTCCCTTAAATAGATTGTCCTTTGAATATTATCATTCAAACCTATTGTGGCTTGGTTATGTCTATGGGCTCATCCACACTTGCACCAACTCAAGCTCGCATGAGGGAGTAGCTTGGTGTTTAAATATTTGGTCATCTTATTCATATCATCTCAAACTATATTGGTAGGCATTTGGAGTTTAGGTAACTTGACCACAATGACATGAGCTCGATCCTCCATAAATGGATCGGTGATACTGCACGTACCAACTCGATCCTTTTTGAAGTACATCGGTGCACATTTTTATATGATCTTGGTTGACTCTTTATACACACAAAACTATTTTTTAAGGATCCTTCTAGCCTTTTCTCGATACTCTAAATACTCTAGGCACATCGGGAGTTGTGTAGAGCATGAAGGTGTTTCGGGTGAATTGTTGAATTTTTCCATTTTCTTCGCTAGCAAGTCTTGCTACAACTTCCTCAATACAAACTCCCTATGGTCCAATTTCACCTATGGGGTAAACTTGGATAACAAGTAGATTTTAACTATGAGAAATGAAAATGGACGAATGAATTGATTGATAGATTATTGATCAAGTGGTATATACAAAGAAAAACTACATAACAAAAGAAACAAAGAAAATAAAAGAAAACTAGTTCTTCCTTTATATCTCCTTACAATCTTAGATGATATCACTAAATCTTAGAATGAAGAATTGCACTTGTTAAATCTCTTGGTCAAATTTATTTTTGGATGTTCTAAATGGAAGTATATTAGCTACAAGAAAATTGATTGAATGATTGATTTGATTATAGATTCGTGATCAATTGGACAATGTTACGATGTATAGAATTGAATGATAATTCAACTTAGTGATAATGTAATTCTCAAAGTTTCCAATTATGATAATTGAAGAAGAATGAGTGATGATTTATAGATGATATATGGAATTCCAAATATAGGATTTTATAATTATCTTGTCGATATAATGTTAACTAAAGTAAGATTGGATTATTAAATTGATTTCCCAATTGATTTAACAAAAATATAATAAAATGTTAAACCCTAGATATTACAATGTCACATGTAATAAAACACTAAAGTATATATCTAACACAATCAATAAGATAAATTAAATTTAAAACCCTAAGTACAAGGAGAATGAATATGAAATTAGTTGATTTTGCTTAATCCCAAAGTGCTCTAGATTGGATCAACTAATGAACTAGAAAGATAAAGTGTCCTAACCATGCTCAAAATTGTATGACTGTCAAATTAGTGAGGACCAAGGTACCAGGACTGGGGCAAGGGCACTTAGGCACCGTGAGACCACTTATGGGTTCTTTTGGCCGTGTTGGGGCTCAAAATATGATTTTTCACTATGTCATGCAAGTGTTGTTAACCATCAGTTTTGATTGTATGTGTGTGACTAGATGATCATTGTATTCTCCTGTAACTTGTAAAATCCCAAAACACATCAAATCCTAAAAATAAAAAAAGATGCAAATGGGAAGTCATACCGACTCTAGAGGTCACCCAACAAATTGAAATTATGACTCGAGCATTGCACTATATTTGGACTCCATATAGTTCTTGTGTTTGTGTGTATAACTCGTTCCCTATGTATCTCTTATGCAAGATGTACTTGATAGCAAGCAATAGCTAGATGTAGCATAGATGTCAAAATGAACTTCCCTTCATATGTGTGTATGTAAAAAAATTAGTCCCTTGTCCCTTGATTGAAAGCTAAATGGATTTTTGATTCTATTAAAATGCCTTTGGATGCAACCTTAGGTGGTGATAATATATTCTTATATATTTGTCCCTTATTATGGTCACATAATTTTATATTTATATGATTCCCTTGGTTGAATTTTTTTAATTAAGAACTGGAAGGAAAAACCATAAGAAACCAAGATTCCTAAAAGATAAAATATGCACAAAAGGAGTGATTAAAATAAAGAGAGGTAGAGGACACTCAAAAGGATGGGGGTACATGGTCCTTGGCATCCTAGCTAGGCATTGGTGTCCAAAGTCATAAAACATAAAACGGTAAAGTATCAACTGGAATGTAGGGTGTAAGAGGCCATAAAGAAGACATGAAACACATACAAAATTCCAAAGATAGTTTTCAATTGTTAGCTTTCTCACATATAAATTATATGAATAGTAGTATGTTATTAGGACCTAGACATGTACCCAAAGTGTGTGATTTAGTGTTTACATTTTCCCAAATTTTATGTTTTTAGTGACTACTCGAGAACATAAAGTAGTTCATAATTTGTGTACCTTTGTTCCTAGTAGATCAATGGATAAAGTGTGCTTTGAGGAGACAAATGAAAGCGTGAAGTGATAAATAAATGAAGCGTGGAAGATAAGAAAGAGCAAGTGACCCTAGGGGTGAAAAGTGTAATGTGTGTACCATGTTGTACCTATTGTTATTGTATCTTGTGTTGTGCTTAAGACCACTAACTCTTATAAATACGTACTGTAAAAATAATATCAAAAGAGTAGGGTTTCAAACATGGTACATCACTAACAATGTTGCAAGATAATCATAGCCAAAATGGCCAAAACCATACAAGAAATGAACATACAAAACATATGGCATAGCTTGCAAAAAATAACATACAATGGAAGGAAAAGGAAAATAAAAGTAAGAAATGTATCGAAAAATGATGATGGTAAATAGTCCTGCAAAGAAAATTTTTCACATGAGGCATCCGTTAGCATGTTAGAAATATAAAAATTATGTCAAGACATGTGTATATTAATAGAGTACTATGCTAGTAAGAAGATGAAGTAGCATAAAATGAAATAATAACACCTGTAGTGTAGATGAAAGTAGATTCCCCGGGAGCCTAAGCGGGATTGATAAGAGGTACAATGTAAAACATCCATATTGCATGTAGAGATATATAGGAAGTATGCATTCACAACTAAAGACCAATTGAATTTGTATGTGTATGTAGAAAATATAATTACAAATGATATATCCATCAAGCATGTGAAACAAAGTGTACATGTAAGCATAAGTAAGCAAGAATAAATGTGACCAAGATATGCAGTATGCTATGAATGAGTGAGATGTAATGAAATGAAAATCGAATGTGATAGGGAGCGATGTGCCCCCGAGTGAATGTGTAAAAGTATGCATGAGATGATTTTCATTTATAAAATACCCCTCTATAGTAAAGAATGAATTATAGAACAAGAGTGCGTCATTAGGAAATGGTTTAAATTATGCGCTTGAAAAATATGATCAATGAAGCATAGAGCATAAAGAGTGTAGAAGTTATGATTCTGGTGAGTTTTATTTTAGATTGATACCCTCATCAATCAAGTATTAACTATGGAACTAGAGTACGTAATAGGGTAATGGTGTAGCATGTGAAAGTAGATGTCAGAAATATACATAGTGTGAAATACGTGATAGTAGATGCTATAAAGAAATGTCGTGATATCCTGGAGTGTAAAATGTGTAGTGTGTGAGGTTCATGTATGTAGTATTTTCCTAACAGTCAAGTGTGAACCTTAACATAAGAGTGTGTCATAGGGTAGTGGCAATACAAATTGTGTGTATCAAGTTGTATAAGATGCATGAGAAAGACTAGATGTGAAGTAAAAGGCGTAATATTAGAAATGTGAGACACTTTTGATAACAAAGTAAGAGGGGTGGTGAGTATGATTCCCCCAATTGTACAATTATGAGTGAGTTATCTAAAAAAGTAAAGGGAAAGGGTCCCCACATGATGCTTGAGGAGATAAAGGCATGTGACCATGCTCTATGACTGGTAGTGTATGAGACTGATGTTGTATATATGAAGAAGTTATAGAAGGTGATGGACATCTATGTGAAGTAGAGATAGGAGGTGATGGAAATCTATGTGAAGTATAGCTAGGAGGTGATGGAAACCTACGCAAAGAAGATTGAGGAGGTGAAGAGAACCTATGTGGAAGAAATCTGTAGAGATGGAGAAGGTGGTGAACTTCTATGTAAAGGGGCTGCCCAAGTAGGGGAGTTAGGTTGAGAAGATGGAATAGAAGACCAATGAGGAAAAGTAGGTCATGTGTGAATGGGTGAGCTAGGAGAAGATTATGCTTTTGGTTTGAGAGGTACGGTGCCAAGCATTCATGTTGCATGTAATGATCTCAGGAATTTTTCATTCACAAGTAAAGACTAAGTGAAAGTGTAGTGTAATGTGGTGACTAAAATAATAAATGTATATGATGTAATGTGATAGCATAGTGGAAATAGTAATTTGATGTAGATAGTATAATGATATGGCTAAGAACATGTATGTATATGATTTTATGTGATAAAGTAATGGAAATGGTAATGTGATGTATATATTAGAATATAAATGATATGTTGAAACTTGTAGAAGTATAATATGTAAGATTTCATGCAACGATGAACATAGATGGGGGAAGAAGAATGATGCCCCCCAAAGTGTGATGATGAGGCTCATTTTTATAAAAATACCTCAATTGTCATGTAAAAACCTTAAGAACATGAGTGTGTCATCGGGAAATGAGGTGATCATATAGAAATCACCTACCAAATATGGAGAGGCATGTGAGGAATGGTGTAAGGATGTGAAGCAACAAGATGATTGTAAGATCTAAAACTAATGTTAGATGAAATGGTGCCAATGATGGGAGATGTGGTATTGGCAAGCACAAATTTCATTGGATTAGGAAGCCAATGGGATGTAGTAGCACTATGAGGCAAGTGAGATGATCTAGCGATGGAAGAGCTAGGCTGGAGGATGCGAATGAATAATGATATTAGGAGGTGGATGACTAACAACCTTATAAGTTGGTGTATCTCGAAAAATGAACAAGTGGAAGCATGACTATGCGGAATGCAATAAAGATACTGTTGAAGAGAGAAAGAGCTAAAGGTAATGACACCCTTATCTTCTAATTACTACAACTTGTCATGAAGGACATAACAATCATTTTCGTAGTGGTCATCGATGATCTTTGTGAAAATTACAATAAGGATTATCATGCTAGTGATGCAAGCGATGAGGAGGATTATGTTGATTAGAGGTTAATCAAGTTAAGTTAATATCAAGAAAAGCACACAAAACATCATGAGGCTTAGCAACATGTGGAAATTTCGATTTATCCCCAAAGGAGATGGAGAAGACTTAGGTGGATATCGATGTGGTAGAGGGGATGGAACATGCTTGCGAGATGGAGGGGATGGAGTTCATGAAGGATGTTTAATAGAGGGAAGAGGAGAATAAGTAGAAGACGATGAATTAGTATAACAAATAGAAGGGGGATCTACAACATGTGCATCAATTAAATATTATTTTAGATCAATGAATCTATAGCATAAAAGTGTAAACGATTCACATGTATCATATTGTAATCTTTCTTTCAATGTAGGAATCAAGCCATGAAAAAATATAAATTTCTTTTCTATATCAATAGGCTGAAATAATAACTAATGCATGCAATAATTGAAGTGTAAAATGTAATCTATAATGGGTTCTTTCTCTCCTTGATGCAATCTAGGTAAGCGGTCATGTGTAACTCTAGGACCATTGTTAAGTATAAAGTGTCTAAGAAAAGGATCTTCCATTTCACAATATGTACTAATAGATACATAAGGAAAATGAGTATACCATTGAAGAGCATCATCAACAAGACTATGACAAAATTATTTTAGTAATAATCTATCATTAGAATAAAAATCCATAGCTAAATGATAATTCTTAAGATATAAATATGGATTGTCGATTGCCATTCAAACATGAGAAAGTAGGCATCATAAAATATTTAGGAAAATCTGAATTTTGAATTTTCTTGGGAATAATATTTCCATGAAGAGAGTTATTGTCAATGGAAGCATAGTAGTCTTTACTTTCTATAGTAGGAGATTCAACTTAAGATTTCAACTATCCAACAACATGCATGAGTTATAAGATATCATGTGAAGAAATTGTAGACTAAGTGAGAGGTTGAATTTTTCCATTGTGAGTGATCATGGGATGTGAGAAGAAGAAGCGGATGTGGAAGGATAAGAAGAACATGGTAGTGACATAGATATAGAAGTACTAATAATAATAGTAGAATCATGATGAATAAAATTTTTGGAAGAAGAAGAAAAATTTGGGAGAGGAGAAGAACATGGAATATCAGAAGAGATGGCATCTATAGATGGAGAAGAAATGCATGGAAGAGGAGAAGAACATGGAATATCAAAAAAATGATAGTATTATTACTATAATAAATCAAAAGAGGTGAACTAGTAGGAGTGGTAGAATCATCATGAATTACACTAGAAATAATCCCAAAAGTGGAAGAAAGTGGATTGGAAAATTCACATTCAGTAGTAACATTCTCACTAACATGTTCATGATCAGAAATATAATCAGCATCACTATCACACATATTTTCACATGCAATAATTTCATCAAAAGACTCATTAGTATATAGAGAAATATAAGGGGAGATATCATAAGATATATCTTGGAAATCATTGGAAACATTTTCAGAAATAGAAGAAACATGAGATATAGCTTTACATTCATCTTGACTAGTATTAGAAACATCATCATGCATAGGTACATTTTCAACATTAGAAGTTACATTATGTACATCTATAGTATCAAAAATAATACTAAACAAATAATTTATGACTGCATTATCAAGTGCACTAAAAGGAGTAGATGAAGGTGGAGCAGCATGGGATGTTATGGAAGAAAAATGAATACATTAAGTGAAATTTTGAGGACACGCAACTATGGAAATGCTAGCGTTGTTAAAAGTAGTGGGAACAAGACTTTCATGGGAAATAAGATATCTTTGAACATCATCATAAAATTGAGCATTGTAATAAAGGGTATGAATTTAAGCCTCAACAACATCGTCAAGGATAGGATTCATGCTAACATGATGCATATCTTACCCAGAGAGGAGTATCTATTTTTATCCATGAAGGTTTTGTGCATTCTAGGGCAAGGAGTTCTAAGAGAATGGCTCACCAAATTATTTACCAAAAATATAATAAAGTGTTAAACCCTAGATATTACAGAGTCACATGTAATAAAATTCTAAAGTACATATCTGACACAAGAAATAAGCTAACTAAAATTGAAAACCTTAAGTGCAAGGATAAGGGATAAGAACTTAGCTCATTTCATTTAATCCCAAGTATTCTTGGACTAGGTCAAATAATGAAATGGAAAGGTAGAGTGTCATAACCATGTGAAGAATTTTTTTGACTATTGGATGAGCCAAGATCGGGCTACTAAACTAGGGCGAGGAACCTAGGCACCAAATACCTCTTTTGGCACTTATGACCATGCGGGGGCTCAAAATCTAATTTTTGATGTATCACGTAAGTGTAACTAACCTTCACTTTTGATCACTTGTGTGTCGATGGATGATCATTGTATTCACCTATAACTGTAAAGAGAGATATAACTTGCAAAACCCCAAAACACATCAACTCCTAAAAATAAAAAGATGTAAATGCGGAGTTAGACTCGACCTGAGTCACCCAAAAAAGTGAATTTTTAACCAAGAGTTGCACTAGATTTTAGATTCCATGTAGTTCTTGTGCATGTGTGTAGAAATCGTGTCCTAGGTATCTCTTGTGTAAATTGATAGCTATATGTAGAAATGTAAATATATGTGTGCATGTCAAAATGAACTTCCCTTCCTATGCATGTATGATGCAATCCCTTATCCCTTAAGTGAAATCTAGATGGATGCTTGAATGCTCTTAGAATTCCTTTGGATGCAACCTTAGGTGGTGATAATATATGCTTAGATTTTGGTCCCTTATTATGGTCACACAAATTTATATTTATATGATTCCCTTGGTTAAATTTTACAATTAACAACTGGAAGGTGAACCATAAGAAAACAAGATGCCTAAAAAGGAGCTAGTAAATTAACGAGAGGTTGGAGCACCCGAAGGATGGGTCGTTTTGGCCCTATCGTCTTGGTTGGGTGTTGATATTTGAGTCATAAAATATAAAGCACTAAAGTATTGACTCGGTTGTAGGGTGTAAGATGCTAGAAATAAGACATGAAACATATAAAAATGCCAAAGATAGTTGTCAATTTCTACCTTTCTAACTTAGGAATCATATGAATAGTAGTATATGACTTAGTGTCTACACAAATCTAATTCAGGAGTTGATCCTTTGATTTTAACTTGAATTAATGTGTTATTCTTGAATCGATAAAGGTGGAAAAGAATTTATATTTTTATAATTAAATATTGATTCTTTGACTTTTGTTTTATTCACCCAAATAAGTGGATGTGACCTTTAGCTTTTACATTGAATTGATTTATTTTTAGAATGTCATGCTTTTTGAGATGAATTTTTTTATTTATTATAAATTTTTCCTCCTACACATGTTTAATTGATTTAGATTTTAATTAATGCATTTTTCTCTTGTTAACTTAAGATATTAATTAGGAATTGATATAAATTAATTGGATAAGGGGTGAGGTGTAAATGGATAATGTGTATTATTTATTTAATTATTTTGACATTAAATTATCTAATAAATTAACTGATGGGATAAGGGATGAATACTAATAATGATAGGATTAATTAATTAATAATATGAATAGGATATGAGTGTAACAAGGTCCATAGTATGAATTTTTAATTATTTGAGACCATGTGTCAACAATAGGAATGATTAGGAGAATTGTGAGACAATTTTATATAATGTAGTTAAAGGTTGTAAAATAGTGGTATATATAGAAAGTGGTCGAAAATAATTGAAAATGGTCAGTAATGCATTGTGAAGTAATTACATGATGATTTTGGAGGTTTATAATGTGTAATGAAATATTATAGGGTGTCTACAAATGGAAAATATAATAACATATAAGATTGAATGAAAATTTGACACAATAACAACGTAGATGCTTAAGCTTTCAAAAATTATAAATGGAGAGGAATGAGTGTTTATTTATAGCTGAGGAAGAGAAACTCATAACCTTGATTTGTGTGATTGATTTTCCTATCTAATATTGACTAAAACATTATTAGAATGATTTGTTTCATTTTTCAAATTTATTGGAAAGATAAGCTACTTGATTTGAGCTCGATTGAGTGATTTTTATTGATTTTGACAAAGGTGGTACATATTTTGAATAATTCAAATTTTTCTTTGAATTAATATTTTATTTTATTTTTATGCACCCAAAATGTGATGTGATTTTTATCTTCGAAAGATATTATATTTAATTTGGAAAGCCATGACTCAAGGGATATGTTTTGGTTAACTTAAATCTATGATTTAATATAATTTATTTTTTCATCTTAATTATTTTTATCCTTATTCATGATTTGATTTTCTTTAGTCAACTTGAGATGTTAAATAATGAGGTAGAATTGAGGTGGAAATGATTGGGAAGAGAATTTATTTAATTATTGTGATATTAAATTAGCTAATGGTATAGGGGATGAATAATAAGAGTGATAGAATTAATTAATTAATCCTAGGAAAGGGATATGAGTGTAATAGGGTTTATAGTATGAATATTTAATGATCTAGAACTATGTGCGAGCAATAGAGATAAATGGGGAAGTTATGGGCTGATAAAAGTGTGATCCCGAACAATGTCATAAAATGTCGTTAAGGGTCATAAAATAGTATAATATATCAAAAGTGCTTGAAAATGGTCATAATGTGTCATGAAGTGATTACTGGGATGATTTCAAAGGTTTAGAATGAGTATTATGAAATATTTTAGATTGTCTAAAAAGATGATATGGTATTGGAAAATGATTTATTGATATTTTGTTTTTCTAGAGTGTATCCCATATGAACTATAGATATCCATGAAAAGGGAAAAAGTTATAACATTGTTGAATTAGTGTATCTTGATAACACTGAATAATGGAAAAAATGTCAACATTGCTACTTATGAGATCAAATAACCCTTTGATTTGATAGCATGTGGGTGGGTTATGTTGAAGATGTTACATAGGACAAAAACATAAATCTTGAAACTAACCCTCTCTATAATCATTATTAGGTCATAGAACAATGTGTAGCATTAACGGTGGTATGTAATGTATAGTGTGTAGATGAACCTCCATTCAATTTATGAAATCACCCCTAGTATCTTATATGGCTATATTGAATTACTACATTTTTATACTTAGTGTTACACCACCTTGAGGAGTGACGTGTACCTTGCATAGGGGTCATGTGGTTTATAAAGATGTGAAAAAATATCTTCTTTGCGAAATAGAAACTAGGAAAAGATCGGTTAACCAAAAGAGACCCAATTAAGTGGGATACATGATCATTGCAAACTATATTAAAAATTTTACATAACTATTTGTATAATCCTGTAAAATTTCTCTCCTTGCAATTCATTATAACTAAAAATTGAATATTGAGTACTTTAAGTAAACTTAGTTGGTTAACTAGTATTATCATGTTCATTTAAAGTATACTATAAAGTAACAAAATAATGGAACTATTTGTTTAACATAGAAGAATAGAAAAAATGCATTGTGTACTATATTTGATAATGGTTTGGTATCAAATAGACTAAGGTGGTACCCTTCACGCCGGTTTGTAAATGTTTTTTCCTTTTTTATCTAAATATAACCTCGAATGCATGATATGGAAGAAAATTGATAAGTTGAGATTATTATTGCACGGAAATTAATGGAAGACTTCCAAGTCATTTTTATGTCACTCCTTACTAGAAGGAATCAAATGTGATAAATCTTTTAATGTAGCAAGATTATCATGGATTGAAGTCTCAATAAGAAATAATTATGAGAATTTTTATGGTCCTAACCTAGAAGATTAGTCTCTCTTGCTAGTATCTCATGGTAATAATTTCTCTAAAATTATCCTGAGAATAATGTTGTCATACCCACTAATCTAATCAAAATCTTTTTCTATGTTAATCTATGTGCATAATTACTTATATGTATCCTTGAACGAATTAAAGAAATGTGTGAAGGGTACTTGACCCGATTTTAGTTTTCACCAAGAAATGGTGTCCTTATAACTCCTCATGTCCTTATAAGTGATATTATTAACAACATAGGTATGTATGATAAACTTAAATTAGGGCCTTATACCCTAGTTAGCATGGGTTCTTTTTGATAATTATACTTTTAAGACAACACCCAGTGTCATGGGTGTTTTTGGGTTATCCTTATTTGGAAAATGTTACTGTCATTCCTTGGTCACACCCTTGTGCTAAATTGGTAATATTTTTCTACCAAATTAATGGAAGGATAAATTATGTTTGGGCATATTTAATGTACTTACAAAACACCTTGGTAAGAGGTACATGGGTACTTGTGACTTGGTGTCCAAGTTATACTCTTCTCCTTCTATTTAGTGGGACCACAAGTGTTCTTGAATCCATAGGAGAATGGTGGCTAGGAAAATATACTATGGGTTAAGAAACTTAGTCATGCACACCCCACGTCCTAAGATTTAACTAGTGTTTGCTTCAGGTCTCACTTTGAATATGCACACTCTTGGACCCAACCTTTTATGTTAAGAATTGAAGTTGAGTTGTATGTTCTAAAAGTGGTAGTGGGATCAAATAGGGAATAATAACTTTGGATTGAACCCTAGAATGATGTGGACCATGATTTAATTGTGGCATTGTGTGACATAAATATATGATCTATGTTTCTAAAAAATAAACATCTCTTTTATAGCAAATTATGATGCATTCAAAAGTAAAATTGTAAACCTTGTGTTCACTAGAATGATGCAAAAGTAAGTGTTAGTGACTATATGGGCCCATTGTTATGTGTCATGTGATAAGTGAAAATGTTTAAACTTTTGTTTCATATAATAATGACAAAAAACAATTTGCTAATTTTTCTGTTAAATTTTGGATGGTAAAATTTATGGGCATTATAGTTGGTATAAAAGTAGAGGTTCAAACACTTGAACCTTTGGGATAAATTGGTATGATTATTTGGTTCTTGTCGACATGTGTGTAGAATGAGTTGCATATTCAAGTGTTCCATGGATTTATTGTGATGTTTTTGATCCACTTGTTGTACTAGGTATGTATATCTTGGCGAGCATGTCCTATAGTGGGTCCCCAATTCCTTGTTATAATAATAATGATAATTGGTGTTATAAACACATTGTGACAGAGAACACATAGAGATATTCAAATTATGGTTTATTTTAAGCTTGGTACCATTTTTGGACAACAATAATAAGGGTTAATGCTATCCACAATAACCCCAGTGCTATTTTGATAACCTCAAAACTCATTTTGGACTTAGGCAATTTTTGTTTGAAAAGTCACAAAACACTAGAAGTTTTAGTTACGTGGATTGAGGAACTTAGTTTTCTATGGGTTCTCCTAAACCATGGAATAAAGGGAGAATTATAGTTTTCCATGGGTTATCCTAACCTAAATAACAAAGGGAATATAGGATCAAGACTAAGACATTTTTTTGAAGATTTAATTGCTTTGCGACCTTTGGTTATAGTGTTACATGGAAAATTGGGATATTTAGTCTTCCATTGAATTGGTTTGACATTGCCATGCAAAAGAGAATTAATTCTACTTAATGGAGGAATTGATACATAGGGAACTAATTTTGAGGTGTTGCATGAAAATGGAAAATAAGTTATAAATTAGCTAAGTTCAAAATCCATGGAACACTATCCTCGGTGTTCTCATGGGCTTCTTAATAATTAGTGTTTTGTGAACCTTAAATTTTTTTTGAACAAAATAAATAGGGTTGTAGGTAAGAATTCCATTCAATAATAACATTAGACCTCCACGAGAATGTGGAGAGAGATAATATTTTCATGGGTGTGTGATTATTGTCTTACGGATTTATTTCTAGACACTAGAATAAGGTCACCCTAATCTATGCCCACATATACATACCTTAGAACACCCCTTTGTAAACACACATGACCAATTTACCCATCAAAATATTCACTAACCCTTATCTATACCTTTATTCACTATTTTACCTCACCAACCACCCATAACCATATTAATTAAGCAAAAACAAATAAAAACAAAAAAACACAACAACCCCAACCCCTAACAAACTAACCATGATACCAAAACCATTACAACTCACATCAACCCCAAAAAAATTGTTGGAATCACACCAAATAAAATTCCTTGAAAAATCAAAGAATTGGTATCGATTCCCTGAATCATCACCGATCATTGCAAAATGGAACCAATTCCCCGGGCAACGGTGTCGATTCTTTATAAACCAGCATAACCCTTTTCCCAAAGATCCAATGAAATTTCAAGAGGTAATGTTGTTTGAATGAAACCTTAGAGATATTTAATTAAAGCTGCATGTTGGCATGAAGAAGTGAATGTACCATGTTACACTAGCCTCCCTTTGGAGAAGCCATCTTCATCATTCGACCATCCAAGTCATCTTCATTACAAAGGTATGCCTTTCATTTGAGTTTGTAATCTATAATTTTTAGATTCAATAATAGCATTATTTACTCCACCCAAGAATTCAAGCCCAAAACATCCCTATCTAATCACCTTCTTTGAAAATTGGCATTGTTAAACATTTGTGATTACAAACACACTTTTAAGCAAAAATCAACATTGATCATATAGATCAATGTCAATCTACATGATCGACATAAATTATAGTAAAAATATCTAACCTTTCATGTTTCATACATTTTTATACATTTCATTCATATCTTGAAGTCATGACTAATGTTGTCTTGTGTACAAGTATTACTCTCTATTAGATGACCATCCAAGGAGCATTTTTAGATACCACTAGCATATACCACCTCTTTATAGTAAGTAAAACTTATTTGTTGAAGAAATATTAAATCAATCATTAATTGAGTATATGTGTCATCATCCTTACACCTAATCCAGACAACATCCTTGAACATATGGACCTCCTTCTAGAAGATAGTGATAAAGTAAATATTTATTGGGCCAATCATTTTAATCCACTTCATCCCATCATTTAATACATTTATTAATTCATAGTATCAAAGCATTGCATATTAATAATTAGATATCTATGTCATCAAACCTTATCTATTGTAATTACATTATTTATCATATCCATCTTGATTTCTCAAAAGTAGGTTGACATCAAAAAAGGGATTCTTTTCCTTCTCAATACTGGAACTTACCATACAACTCACCTATTATTTTACTAATATATCTTTTTCAATTTTCCTACTTGTGTATAGGTTTTCTTCACACCAAAAAGGAGTTCCTATGTCCCTTGGATTCAGCATTGCACATTATTCATCCCACAAGTAACTCTAAATCCTATTATCATTCTGATTTTTAGTGTTGCATTTATTAAAGGAAATAAATCAAGATAAAATTACTAAAACATTCTTAATCCATGGATGCATTCAATTTCAAGAGGTGTGGTGTGATCTACAGAGCATTCAAAGGAACCTATGGATTTACGTAAGCTATGGAACAAAAAAACTATCATAAAAATGCCACAATACATTCAAAATCAACATAATAAGAGGTTTTATATGTAACAATAAAATCACAATAAAAAACTACAAGAAACCATGAAATCATATGAAGTTCACATATTATACACAGGAGCCATGCCTAACTTTAAATCAATACTCAACCACTTCACCAAAAATAATTTAATGAAGTATGGGCATCATCCTCTGTCCTCTCCTAAAAATCCCAATGATATTTCACAAGGAAATTGACTTTTTTCCCAGGTCATTCGTTGTTTTTGGTTGTTGGTTGAGCTCAAAGTTAGCATTTCCCTCTCTTTCCCTCTTCTTTATCTCACATTTCTCTATATATAGTGTAACTCGTTTTAATTATAAGGGATTTTCTCTAAAATTTGTAAAGGAACCATGATAAAATCTTTCCTCACATGAATTTTTGTTGTATACCTACATTTTAGAGCTTACAATGTGCTCAATCCCTCTCGAATGGATGTAACAAACCGTGTATGTTTTCATGGACCCTATTTTTCCTAAAACATAATAACTTGCAAATTTATCTTCATAATGACCTAAAATATTTCCCACACCTTTAAGAATCCACTTTTCATCATCTCCACTCATCGGCTTGTCTCAAATAGCTCTACATATTCTCAACCACCATGACTTGCATGACTATTGCTTAAGTTTTTTCATGTTCTAAGCCAAAATAAAGTAGAAGAACACTATACCTCAACTTAAAACCTCTCCAAAATTCCATTAAAACCTTGAGACATCATGTACCACTCACCTTCATGATTCCATGATCTCACATGGCTCTATAGCTCACTCAAATGCTCCATTTGGCCTCAAAACTCCTAGACTGGGTCTAGGTGAGCACTGTAATTGAGTCTTCTACCTATATCTTCACTATAAATCTCATTTGAGTGTCTCAACATACTCCTATAATTCTCTCTATGCCTTTACCATGTTCCTCAAGTCATCGTGCATCTCTATCCATCATGCTCTATCACCTAGACTAGTTAGGTCACCTGATTAGGCCTACTAGACCAAGCCATTCTCACCTATTCCACTCTTACAACCATGAATCAACTTGAATTTCCATTTCATCATAATTATAAGCACCTTATATAACTCATAAATCATCATCTTTGTCATTAATGATCTTTTACATCAATTACAACACCTAACTCACACAAGCCAACAATCCCCCTTTGTCATTGATTGAAAACAACCTAGTGTTTCTCCCCTTTTTACATTAATGAAAAATTACATATATTAATTTCATGTTATTAATATTATTTAGCATCTTTTGGATTCCTTTTTGAGTGAAAAAATTACCAAAGTGTTCATATAAGAATGAAATTTTGGTTTGTTGTTTTTGACATATTTCTTGTCATTGGAACACATAACTCCCCTGGGAAAAAACATACATAACACTCATACATGACCAAAATCCTTATTTTTTATCTTTAATCATCATGTTTACCTCTTCTTTGATCCATATCAAATGATCATGCTCAAAAACTTGTTTATCTCTATCATACACTGCCCTGGTTGCTGAAACAACCTTCGGGGTTAAGATCCCTAAAAGAAACCTTGAAGTACAATTTATCCCAGATTCTACCATCCATGATAGTCCATATACATCATCAAACAACATATTATAGCCTCCCCTTGGTTTATACTATCTTCCTCTAACTAAAAACACAAAAATTAAATTTCTTACCTTCTATACAAACCACAGAGATGGCTCAAACATATCATCATTGTCCTCTATCACTTCTTTATTGTTTTCAACCTTATTTCCATGTTATTGTGACTAAATTATTCAATTCACTTTCTCTTCTTGTTAATACTCCTACAAACATGACTAATTATACCTTTCTAGCACTCTTTGACACCTTATACACTTGATTCATGATCAAAACAAGATCCCCTATCTTAATGGACTATATTAGACTTGTATCTCACTATTATGGAATAAAATGATGCTACAATACCTTAATAAGGAGAAAAATTTATATATAATTCAAGCTATCACCAATACCAACCTTGTAACATTGTTAATTCCTTCTTCTTGGGATTTATATTACTAAAACTCCCCTTCAAGACATAACTTTGTACATTCATAGTCATCATAATGGATCTTCACACATAGGTAGGGACAAGAACATGCTTTTGCCTTCTTGTACATGAATTCCTCTAAAGAAGTGACTCAGATCGAAAAAAAGGTATTTGCAACATTTTTATAAATCTTCATTGACTTACATTAATATGTAATTCTTCTTTCTAGAACTTTATAGCTCTTTCAAGATAGCATACCATCCTATACACCTGTAGCATTAAAGTTTGGTGAATAATAACCACATATAGTACTCAATTAGGATGAAACATTCATTCAAGGTGTAAGAAGTCCACCATACATATCCTTAAAATATACTTGATCTTACAACTTATAGAGATTGAGATTTCATAAGATCCCCCTCAACACAATCCATCTACCAAACCTCCTAATCATGTAACACTACTTACACACCTTTGAATCACCATAACAAACCCATGAATGCATTCGGACAACATACCTCGATATATACACTACTCATTTTCCTTAGAACTTATATCAAAATTCATATACTTATTTATTCGCGTAGATCCTCCATGTAACCTTGTTTAAGAAATCATTAAAAATTCAAAGACCACACATAGACACTGTAACCTTGTTTGTCAATCATGAAGAAATTACTCTACCACTTCCAAAATCTAATAATTTTAGTTCTCTTTCATACCTTTTTCAAGATTAATACACACTCTAAAATACATTCTTATCATGCTTCACTCTTGTCTTGAAGTAATTCCAAATACCTCAAATGGCTATTCACAAATTTTTCACAATGACCATAACACCTTAAAACTCAAATCTGACTTTTGACAAGATCGATAATGCTTCATAATTATTAATACATAATTTATGATGCCTAAACCATCTTGACAATATTCTCATATGGATCAAGTACTATAATACAACTCTTAACAACATTCAACTCATGACATACATGGAGGAAACTATCCCTTTTAAATTTGATACATAAATTTTATCTCCATATTCATTGTCAACACCTAACCCATATTTAAAAACATATTTAAGACCTAAAAGAACATGAATATCATGCACTCCTAGCTACACTTCCGTTCCTTAGCCTTTTACCATGAATCTCCATTTAATAATACATCAACTAGATATTTATAGGCCTAACAGTCTCCGTACACCTTCACATGCTTTCCTAGTCTTATCATTTCTCAATCATCTGAAAAACCTGATGAAAACCTTAAATATCACAATAATTAACATATTTTACCTTTTTATACAATATACACTTTCTTAAAGATGCACATTTCACTCTTAGAGTAAGGGAAACTAGATTACACAACACAATTTAATAACAAACCAAACAAATCTAGATGAGGTAATGTCAAATATAGAAATAAGTACCATTTTCTCATATTGTTAGCACCTTAACTCATCTCAAAAGCTATTTGAAACCTTCAAGATCATAATGAGATCATATTGACCACATGAACATACTAATATAGTATAATTTCCTAAAATATGAGTCACTACAAACCATAACAGATACCCTTTACCAGCTCGGACCATGAACACATCTCTTTCTCTATGATTTCAGCATTCTTACAACTTTACAATGTTTAGAACATCTCCAAAACATACTAAGTACCTCTAAAAACATAAGAACATGCCTTGACACTTTGAAAAACACTCCTACCAAAAATAAACTCCAACCAATATGCTCCCCCTTCTTACAATGCTTCATATAGATAGTAATATCTCTAAGAAGCCTAGTAGATACATAACACTTCATAATGAATCTAGAAAAGTGACTTAAAGAGGTCCCAAGCCATCTTAGACACCTAAAATTCTCCTCTTTCTACTTGATTCTAATTTGTACCATGAGTCACAATTGTATTTGCAATCATCTGACCATTAGTGAAACATTGTTGTTCACACTTGGCTCCCAAGACTTGATTTTCCTTCTCACATGCATATTAGGACCCTGAAAAATTTTGATTTTATTTTTACACTCATAATAATCTCTTGCAACATGACCAACTTAGTTTCATTTAAAGCAATCAACACTTCTCTTACCTTTGAAGCCTTCATCTCTCCAATACTAACTAGGTGGATCATATAGGAAGAATCTAGCAATATGTCCTCTCTCATGACAATTGTAGCACAACACATTCTTTGATTTCTCACTCCTATCCCTCCATGGGTGGTTATCCTTAAAAAACCTCATACATTCTTTATCTCTATTCCCAAATCCATTACAAGTGAAACAATAACCATTAAATGTCCTTTCATACCTTAAGGCATTATGTTGCCTAATTGACTTTGCCATCACATTATCTTTATCATATTTCTCATTTTTTTCCTTCGATGCTTAGTTATCTAACCTCCTTGCTTGGAACACTATGTTCTTGCATCATCTCTTTTCCCTTGAGGTCACCTTTAAACCCCAAACCTGTCTTATCATATGCAGATTTCTGATTTCTCAAGATATCATCAAGAGTCTTAGAGATTTTCTCAAACTTCTGAAATGATTTTTCCTTTGTTAATATCATCGCAAAACTACCCTTTAAGAATAATAAATTCTTGTTCCTTGGATTGTAAACTTAGAGTTATGGATCTCATTTAAATCTCTATCCTTTTCACTATCTCATCAAGCTTCTTTGTCATAGCCCAATGTCTCTCCTCTAGGTCATGGATCTTTTCCTCATCTTCCTTGACTTGAGTTCTCGGCCTTTTTTATCCTTTTTAGCATGTTTCAAATCAGATTGAACACACACCAATTTAGTCTCAATATCACCTTCTTCTTCCTCATCTTCAGAGTGCATGGAATCACCAAAAATTATAGGACCATTACTCATAGAGTTAGCAACATCCTTGGTCATGAACAAGACCTCATCTCCAACATCTTCATGTTTTGATTCAAATTCATAATCTGAAACACCATCAAAACTAATTTTTCATATGAACAAGCCTCTTCCTTTTTATAAAAACTCTTCTTTCCCTTTTTCTTATAGTCAAACTTCTTGAAATTATTCTTACATTTACAATAATTGTTATTCTTATTATCATGATCATCTTCATGGTCTTCATCATCTTATTCTTCATGCCTAGGATGAAGCTTATCATCAAAGTGACCTACTTCACCACAATTAAAAAATTTAAATAGAATCTTACCTTTGTACTTTCCAGAGACAACTTCAATATCCTAGCAACCATTTCAAAGAGTTATTCATCATCAATCTCAAGGATATCATCATCCTTCACTTTCTTGTCCTTGGTCTTCATCTTAGATTTGAAGGCAATATCCTTCTTGACTGGTTTAGAATCAACAACCCTCATCTCATAAGTAGTCAAAGTTCCATGCAATTCATCCATTATCAAGAGAGTTAAATATTTGTCTTATTCAATGATAAACACTTTGGAATCAAATCTAGGAGTAAGAGACCTCAATACCTTCTATACCACAACCTCTTCCTTCACTTCTTCACCTAATCCTTTCATGGTGTTGACAACCTTGTCAACTCTAAGAAATTATGCACCAATAGACTCATCATCACTCATTTTTAGCCCTTTAAATTGATTTCTAAAGGTTTGAATCTTAGTTATTCTTACCTTGGAATATCCTTCATAAAGGACCTGAATTTTCTCCCACATTTATTTTTCTGATTTACAATGCATGACCTTCACAAGTTCAAGTTCAACTAGTCCACACATGATTGCATTCATAGCCCTTGAATTTTCACTACACATCTTCTTGTCTATAGTACTTGTTGGAGGAGTTTGAGGAGATCTATAACCATCCAAAATATATTTCCAAATATCAAACCCTAGATACATGATATGATTCCTCATCCTTAGACTCCAAAAATTATAGTTAACCCTCAAATAGTGGTGTCATGCTAGAAGAAAATCCACTCGGTAACTTGTAATTTTTGTGCTTCAAAGGATCTCCTTTCAAGTGATCAAACTTCTCCAAAAGGAAATTCTCTTATACTAATTATTATAATCACAATGAACTAGGGCCAAATCAGTGCTTTAAACCCTTAAACAATTTTAGATTGACTCACATACACCATTAACATACAACCATCTATTAATGTGATCTTAACAATATGTAACAACCATCCATGAGAAAAACCATGAAATAGTACACAAAAGCACAAGATATAAGTTGGAAACACTCAAGGGGAATAAAAACCACTAAAATTATTATTATATTACTCAAATAAAAAGAATTTAGTGAAGCACCAACTTCACAAGGAGCACTAACCCCTAGTTTAGTAGAACACCAACCCTACAAGGAGAACCAACCCATAGTTTAGTGAAGAAAAAACTCCATAAGGAGGCTAAAACCACCTAAGGTGATCAAGAACAAACTAAAACACCTCTAGACAAATATATCTAAATTATTGTTTCTACCACACCTAATGGAGATCACTAATTTAGTTCACACACCTTCAAACCCTCTTCAAACACACCTCCTAACTTGCTCAAACTTGATCAAACATGAACTGATTTTGGAAAAACCCCTTACAAAAATTATCTTCAAAAATATTCACAATTTTACACAATCTCTCATATCTATCTTGATTCCCTTAAATCATGTGCACTCTCTCACCTAGCTTGCACTTTTCCCTTTCTTTCAACTAGTTACAAATTGAACTAAACATTCACTTTTATATGAGACTCAACTCATAAACATAACACAGGTCATTCAAGAACCAATATTTTTGTCATTACATCATAAAAATATAACATTACACTCATATAAATTCATATCATGGACCCGTGTAGGTAGGCCATGCACCAATACACAAGACAAGCCCAAAAAGGCTTAAAAACCCCATCACCAAGCTCTCCAAAAATATAAACACTTTGTAATTATTTTTCATCATGCCCATAAAGACTTAAAAAATTTCATAAACATCATATTGACATCATCCATGCTCACACAATACTCTACACCAATCATTTTCTTCATAACACTACTTAGTAGGATTGTTTCTTATTAAAATGACACTTCCAGAACCAGTCTTCACCTATGAATATATAGATCACATAATAACACCTAAAATATACCATGTAACAACTAATTGGAATTAAATTTACCTATATAAAACATCCATTCATTTTACACATCATGAAAAATACATCAATGCAAATCACACCTCTTTTCTCCTTTAACAAATTATGCTTCCCAGAAAGTAGTTTTGGAAACTCAACTGGTTTTCACCATTTTTGTCACTTTAAATATATATAAATTCATCCAATGGAAAAAAATTAATAATTATTCACTATAATATGTACATCCATCATCAAATAAGAAAAAACATGGGTCTTCCTCATCAATATTCTTGCCAAAGTAGTCTTGTCCTGAACTAGTCAAACTAGGTCAACTTGTGACCTCAACCATGCCACCTCAGTAAAATTTCAGAGCTCAACCAAAACATTAAAAATGTCATATGAGATGTTTAAAACACCTCCAAGTACATTATAATCCATCACCAAGATCACAAGTGCTCAAGCACTTCCATTTTCCAACACTGCTAAACTTCCCTTTTAGGCCCAAAAACCAGTCTTCAAAGATAGCACACACTCTTCCTTCTAGGACCTCAAACATGGTATATAAATATCATGGTTATGTATTATTTCTCCAAATATTCCATAAATGGTGATTTAGTCATTAGGTTCAATGGAAATATTTTTCACAAACTGAAAATCTTCATAAACAAGCCTTTTTGAGTGGGACCCACATATTGTCACAAGCTATAACATACCTCTTTGGAAATATCTAGGAGTATTATAAAATCTTAAATCATCACATTACAAAAATAATCCATTTTTGGAACCTACCAAGAATATCTTCTCCATTGCTAGCAAACTAGGGTTTCAAGATCATAAAAATCAGTTTGACTTCTTAACATTCGTTCATAAAAGTCTGATGATGAAACCACTTCATTATTTTTTAAAAATGATATTATCTCAATGTAAAAACATCCTTGAAATCCAAAAGTTCCCATTCAAATTGTTTAATAGAATATGAGAAAATGAAGTTACCTATTAAGTTGGAAATCATGCTTTCTTGGACCTTGTTTTTCCTAAAACATCATAACTTAAAAATTTCTCTTTACAATGACTTAAAAAATTTCCCACACCTCTAGGAGTACTCTATGCATCATCTCCAATCATCATATTACCTCAAATAGCTCTTTTGATTCTCAACCACCATGACTTACATGACTATGTCTTAGGGTTTTGTATGTTCTAAGACAAAAAAGTATAATAACATTATACTTCAACTTAAAACCTCTCCAAAAATACCTAAAAACCTTGAGACATCATGTATCGCTCACCTACATGATTTCATGAGATCATATGGCTCTACAACTCACTTTCATGCTCCATTTGGCCTCCAAGCACCTAGATTAGGTCTAGATGAGCACATATAATTGAGTCTTTCACCTGTACCTACACTCTTAAGCTCATGTGAGTGTCTCAACATAATATTATCATGATCTCCATTCCTATACCAAGCTACTTAAGTCATCATGAATCTCTATCCATCATGCTCTATCACCTAGGCTAGCTAGGTCACCTGATTAGGCTTACTAAGCCAAGTCATTCTCACCTATTCCACTCTTGCAACCATGAATAAACATGAATGTCCATGTCATTGTCACATTACTAACCTTCTATAACTCATACATTATCCACTTTTTCATTACGATATTTTACATCGGTGATAACACCTAATTCACATAAGCCAACACATTTTGAGATATTAAACTTGCGCTATGATGGAGAAATGAATGGGCTATGAGAAAAACCACTTATTCCTCTAAAAACACTCAGAAACTCCATATACATTAACGATTGTTTCACATTTTCTCTCAAATTATGAGAAGGATATTCTCCAAATTTAGAGCATTAGTTCCCCTCTCTAAAACCTCTCTAAAAAATCAAATATCAATACATTTGGATGAATATCACACCCAAAATGAAGAACTGAGTTTTTGCACATTTTCCATTAAACCCAATTTTCAAGCTTCCTTCTCATCCATAATTTGTTTCTCAATTTCCAGTTCATTTTGAAGAGGGATCATCACCAAGTTTGGGTCATCTCATCATCTTGGAATACATTTCCAACGAATCAATTATTATTCAATTTTTATTTGATTTGATCCCATAATGGCCTAAACATGGATTCACCTACCAAAACCATTAAAACCCATTAAATTTTTTGAATTTTTGAAAACCATATCATATTCTCATTATGCATACACCATTAAATCCTACCACGACTATAAGGCATGTAAAATCATAAATTTTAATGATGAAGTTCTACTACTCTTGATATGAGCACATTTTAGTTCTAGTTTTTGAGTACCCAAACATTGGAGATAGAAATGTGGAGCATATGGAATTTGATGGTTTGAGGTGGATGATATACAAATGAACTTGTACAATCCTATATGATAAGGTATTTAATAGTGGACTCTACTGAGCTATTTAGTTCTACTTGGCCCTTCAAGATACCAATGTCATTCTCACTTGCACCATCTAGACCATCACTATTGATGATGACTCCATCATTTTCATGTAATCCCCTAAAAGGAATCTCTAGATTCCTCTTCATTCCAAGACATAATAATTTCATCATCTGAAGCAAGTAGGATGTATTTATCAAATGGGAACTAGGTGAATGTTTCACCTCAAAGTAATGTGATAAAATAGATAAAGGTAACAGGCGTAGGAGGAATACCTATAAATGGTCGGAGATGGTTGTGTGTGCTGTATATGTTGAATCATACTAATTGTAGAGATATTCCCTTTGGCTAAGAGGAACAACCTATATAAGAAACACAACAAGACCACCAAATAGTATTAAATAGAAAGAGTTAGAGGACTACCTAGCAAGGCTAGATCTAGGAAGTGTGATACTTCCTTGAATGGTTGTCAATCCTCTATTTAATACAACTTAATGAGAAATGATAAACCAATGATTCCTACTATATTTTATAAGATTTAGGTATCTCCTATAACATACAATAAGTGAATTTAACTTAACAAGTAAGGTCAAGATTAAATCCAGATGGTTTGTTTCTTGGTTTGGGTCTGCGAGATCGATAAAGGATATAGGTGAGGTCTGGGTAAGGTTAGGCAAGGTTTTGGTTTGTTTTTGAGGACGTATAAGCTTGTTGTTATAGAAGAAATTATCATTCTCGGAGACTGATGTCGAGTTAGGTGACAAATTTTGGTTAGGGGTGTAGATCAACGTGTAATTGGATGACTGATGTCGGTAGGGGCAATTTGGTGATAATGTCAAAAACTAAGAATTGGGAACTCTCTGTGATTGCACAGAGAGTGATGGGGATTTGGATAGGTTCATAGGATTTTTGTTAAGACTCAGAGATACTTGATATGTGGGTTTAGTCAAGGTATGGAAGGTGAAACGGGTAGAAGGTTGGCCAGAGGTACTAGGGAGTAGATCTGGGTGAGGTAGAAAGGTGGTATCTAAAGTAGATGGCTTGATAAAACAATCTGAGCTATTAGAAATGACAACGGAGAGATAACACTTACTTGTTGAATGTAACCTGGAGGTGGATGGTGGTGGTGGTTATAGAAGGTGGTGATTTAGAGTGAATACGGAAGTAGGTCTGTAAGATGCTTCTTGGTGCATGTGCTAGAGCTCTAAAGAACATGTGGATGAACCAAATGATGTTTGAATGCTGAGAGGGGCTCTGGTTGGTCACAAGTTGCAGAAATGCTTGAATGTGCAAATGTAATAATCATAAGACAAGAAATCCATATTCAAAACGTAAACAAAGAGTTAGAAACTATTATTTAACCTAACCGATGGTGGTTAGGTGACTAGTGCCGACCGAGGGATAACCAACGTCGGTTAAGGTGAATAAGTCCAAGTTGCCAAAAATAGCCTGATCTTTGCTATTTTTGGCATGATTTGAATCCTCATTCTAGGTCTCAAGTGGAGAATAGCTCTTACCTATCCAAGTTTTTGGAGAAGAAATAGGGAATTAATGTTAGGGCTAGACTAAGTCCCAGTTAGTTGGGATAAGTAGGGACTTAGTCTTAGTTAATTACTAGGCTAGGAATAGGTCTTGGGTGAGGTGGCTAGGTGAGGTGTAAATCAACTTAATTAAAGTAATTAAATTAATTGATAATGTGAGGATGAATATTAATTTAATTAAAGGTGATTAAATTAATATCAATGTGGAGAAGGGGGCCATGGCTATGTGCATGTGTCAAATTGATGAGTCAAAAGGGGGTAAAGGGATTGTGACCCAATTTTGGTGTCTACATTTGCCCCTTTTTGTCACGTAGTTTGTATTGATAAGTGATGCTAACAAAAATAGGAGGTAGGTGTTCTAGGTATGAGTGAAAGTTAGGTTGTCCCAAGTATGGGTGGAGGTGATCCCCCTCAAACTAGGAACTGATGAAGTGATAGACTGAGTTAGTGGGTGGTTTGATAAAGTGATAAGTGATGAGAAAAATGAGGTATAGGTGGGGTGTAGGTAATGATGATGTTGGTGTGGGTAATAGGTAGTGGAATTTGCATTCACACACGCGTATAAAATGAAACAAGGTACTAGGCTGAAAAGATTACAAACTCTACTTCATCCAAATTTGATAGAATTATCTAAAAAAAGTTGATGTAGTCTAGGTATCCAAGGTAGAGGATACGGTCCTGAAACACAACTAGGCAAGGTGCAGGAATGGGTAGTAGGTATTTCCTAGAGCACCAAAAGGTTTGGTCAAGATAAATGTCACAAAATTTAGGAAAGGTAAGGTCAGTAGGAAAAACAACACAAGTAGTGTCATTGCAAGGTATAGCGAGTAAGTGAATTCGAGTGTCCAAGGGTGGGTTTTGGGTGGGGTCGAGAGGTAAGGCCGTGGTATAGGAAAAAAATTTCCCCAAATGAAAAAAGGTCATGTATTAGGTAATAAGGTGATAGGGTGAGCCACAAGGGCTTGGGTAAGGGTGGGGTAGCAATAAAAATTGCAGTAGGAAATCAAATGTGATGAAATATGGCATAGTGGGTTTAAGTTGGGTGACCAACACCACTCAAAGGTAAACTAATACTGGTCAAGAAAACCAACACCAATCAATTAGGGCACAAGACCGACATCGGTCAAGTCATATTTGGGGTAAAAAAATTAAAATTCACGTGAAAAAGTTCATTCGAGCTTTTTTCCTTTCTAAAAAAGGCATTCTGAGCGTATTTTTCACCAAAGAATCAAGCAATAGTACGAGGAGGTTGAGTTGGTGATAGGGGAGTGGGTGGAGAGGCTGAATGGATAGGTCCATGAGATCTTTTAGAGTGATTCAATTGGATGGAGGTGGAAAGAGTGAGTTGAGCTATGGAAGAGGTAGGAGAAGGTGTGGGAGGACCTCTAATGCAGAGACTAGACATCCCATCGAGGAGACGACATCGGGTAGAGGTAGGCTCACTCCCAATTTGTGTTTAGTGAATTAAAATTAAGGTAAAAAATGAAAGAATTAGGTTTTAATTTTGGTTTGGAAATTTGGGTAAAAATTGATGAAATTAGGTATGGGAGAAATGTAGGCTAAATAGATTGGAAAATGAATGGGGGTAGGGAGTTGAGGGTTTTGGGTAGGTTTTTAGGTTATTTTTTCAAATTTTTCAAAGTGGGGGGCATGGGGGTTCGACTTTGGGATGAACTAGTAACCAATCTTTGGTCGAGCCCTCGCCCAACATTGGTAGGATTTCCACCATCGGTGGGGTTAAAGAGTGGTAGTACGGTTTGGGTGACTAGTTATCGTCACTTTAAAAAGTGACTAGAAATTAAAAATGAGGGTGAAGATGGAAAAAATAAGGAATAAATGGAAAGGTAGGATAAATGGTGAAGTGATGAGGTAGGGGTAGATAGAGTAGGTGTATAAAATGATAGAATAAGTGGGGTTTATGTTGAATATAGGTGAGAACGGTCAGGTACTAGGTGAAAGTTACACCAAAATAGTGAAGGGAAGAAATTCGCAAAACTAAAATATGGGGGAGAGGTTAGGCGAGACAAAATATATGGTAGGTTGATGAAGTAGGTAGAAAATAGATAGATAGATAGGTAAATTTAGGTGTGGGATGAGGTTAGGTAGGAGGAAATAGATGATTAAAATAGGTAAGTACCTGACAAAATTTGATTGATCATGATGAAGGTGCATCACCAGCTAAATATGTGTGATAGGGTGCCACCACTGTTCTTACGGATGTGAGCAAACATCACGTAGGACTAGTGGGACCACATGAGAGATGTGGGGCTTGTGGGTGTGTGGCGATACATGCGTATCATTTGATATCATAGTCTGATGGTCACTCTCATTGATAGATGGGATGTAGTGACCAATACCTTCCATCTACCCATCGGTGAGATGACTATCACGCTAGAGGATGTGTACCGTATTTTGTATCACGTTGATCATGGGGATCCAATATATCATATTTCTTCATATGAGATGTTTGATCCTATATTCATTGTATTTGGAGAGGGAGTGGATGACTTGAATGAGCATGGTGCTAGCATCGATTATGGGTTGATGTACACTACACATCCTTAGGAGACTAGGTTGGTAGTGTTGATGATGGTGGTGGTGGGATGTTATGCACTCTCGATTTAGAGGGTGGTAGGTTTCCCTGAGCATTGATGGGGTTATTACAGGATATGATTGAGGAGAATGTTTTTTTGCATGGTAACCTACATATATCATGTAGTTATTATTGTCACCAAATCACCGCACCCTCCGAATGGCCGGGATGTGAATAGGACGTTTGGTGTGATTGGGACACATGGGATCACCTCTCAAGCCAGGACTTGGGCTCGAGGTGAACCTCCCGGAGAAGGCCGCTTCCTCTTCCTAAACTAAGTGTTGTACTACTCCTAGTGTAACAAAAATGATTATCTAGTCCTATGCTAACATTTTTATGGGGTTTTAGGGAAAGAGATTTACTGAAATGAAACTATACTAGGGATGGTGATGCACCAAATAAAGGGTTTCTTTAGATTCAAGAAGGGTTAATTTGAAGAGGGTGTGTGCACCACAGTCAAATTCACCTCTTCAGTAACTTAGAGAGGGTACAGGATACCACAAACTAAGAGACACGCGTTCCCTTTGTTAAACTTTATCGACCGAGAAATATACCGGTTTCCCAGGTGAAGAAGGATGAACTCAAGAAGGGTGAACAGACACCACAACTCATTGCATGCAATACTCCACCACTCGATAAACACGAACTCCAAGATCCTTAAATAGAAACTTAAACTTGCACAATGTACCTACAAGTACGAGAAAGGCACAAAGAAGCGAAAAATGATGAAAGGACCGAGATTAGTCACAAAACACACTTTTATTGCTTGATAACATGTAGAATGCATCATACATTCGGAGAAGAGGCAATAGTTTCCATTACGGTTTTGAAGAGGAGGCTTGAAAGTTCTCTCAACACACAAGAACAACTTTCAGAAGAGAGAGGATTCTTGAAAATTATACACTCGCCTAAGATATCTAAGCTGTCCAACTTATGCGAACTATTGGAACCCTTTGAAATGAGCTTCCAACTTACATTTATAGAAGAATATGTGAGAAAGAAGAGGAAAGGTCATAATTACATTCCTAAATTGAAGGCCCATGATGTATTTATTACAGTTAGTTGAACCCCCTGAGAAGGTTCCATCATGGGTCATTAATTTCCTGATGACCTAGTCTTCTCAATTAATTAAAAGAATATTTAAATCAAATATTTAAATAATAATAATAAATATTATTATTAAAATATTTAAATAAAAATATTAATTTAATTAACATAATGTTGGGACCCCGTTGACCCGTTTGACTTGAAGAGGAGGGGGGTCCATGTGGATAGAGTCTGCACAAATCTCAACTCGGTGAGCTTCGAATCCTCTAACTCGGTGTTGCAATCGATTTTGAACCCCACATTAACTCTTTCCTTGCTTTGGTAATCGGGCTCTTTTGCATTGAGTCCTTCGAATGGTGAGCTATCAAACTTGATTCTTATCATTTTCCTCTATTAACTCGAGGCCATTTATGCATTCCATGTTCAAACTTCATGAAACATCACCACGAGCTCCTTGCGAAGTCACCGAGCTCTTCATCCAGCAAACGATCTTACCTTTCCTGGGCTCAAACTCACTTGAATACTGAGCTTAACCCAATATTTCTAAAAAGAATGGTTTTACCACAATGCTCACGGTTCTTCCTTATCATATAACACTTGTAGTAAGAATGTTTTGGATTTTCCATAATAAGCACAATTTGTACCTTCCAAACGATGAGAAAATGCCATTATCAATAAAGACCTAATGTTGCCATGATGATGACCCAGGTTCATGCCCATAACATGTCGATAGACACCCTTAAGACTGATTCTTGGACAAAGAGACCTTCAATATTTTGGCAGTGCACTCTGCAATCTAGGCTCCAACAAACAATTATGCCACTATTGGGGTCTTAGTATGGAATGGGTAGCTGTGAGCTACACAATATACTCATTTTTCTAGAAACTAAAAAGATCCTTTATGTTACAATCTGCAACACATAAAATAAGCCCTTCAAAAAAATACGTTGAACAACTGGGGCAACCAAAAGGACCTTGGAAAAATGTACAGGTAACAACCATATGAATTCTTCCTTAGTCGTGGATAAAAGCTAATAGAAATAAGCTAGATAAAATCAGCTTGAAACTACAGTATAATCGTCCATTGTTTAAAAACAAGCTTCTCTGAACCTGGTAAAAGAATATTTTTATTGTCTGATTGGACGTACATAATGGAAGGGTATAAATATTGCCTACTGCCCACAGAGTTTCTCAAAGAGACCATTTACAAGTGACAAGGATGTAGCATGCAAAACGGCCGACCAGGTATTTCAGAGTTGACCTTCACATTCAATTCGTTTCTAGGAGAAAACATGCTGAGCAATATGAATCATTTCATTCTGCACGGTAATAAACTTCCATCTCCTGACTCAGGAAAATTTTATGAAGCCTTGAATAGTGTGACTCCAATCCATCGTATACGGCAGTGAATATTTGTTTCCTAGTTATGCCTTGAAGAGCTAAAATGGCTTCTACTATCTTTGCAACATGCACGCAGCATCGAATGCTCGGCCGCTTTGAGCGTAGAACTGAAATTCTCCTAGGAAAGTGCCGTGAGGAAGTAATTGGATATACCAAAGCAGCTACGGGGTAGAGAAGTAAACTTATCTCGAGAAAATGAGTGGCCTCCAGAGAGAGAATTGATTGCAACAGTGCTTCGCCGTAGGGCAATCCCAAGGAACTGTTGGTGTTGGTCCTAATGTTCTAGTTGCATGCGACCACAGTCGTGATTAGTTGTAAAATCTTGCCGCTGTAGTAGAAGAATGAGATAAATTTTTAGCTGAGTTGTCTCACCTTTTCATTTTGGAAATTCTCTTCCATGGAAGAAGCTCGACCAAATCTTGAGGCAGCTATTGTCTCCGTCAGTCACTTTGAATTCATATTCCAACAAGGAAGCATCAATCTCTCCATGTTGAATTAAACCGGGTCGAACTCATCATTTCTCTACCTCAATGAGCCAACCATTGAAACATCCTCCGCTCCTATCGAGACTCTTTTATGACAAGCCAAACTCGGTTACTGAACTTACATTTCCTACTCATGAACTCGTCTAAGGCTTGTGATCTGAGTTATGACCGAGTTAGGACAAGGCACGAACTCCTCTGATGACTCATCTCTTTATTCCTGATTTGACACTGTTTTAGCTCGACCAAGCGAGATAAGCTTATCAAATTCCTTGATGGCTCGCATTCTTGGAAAAAATGAGTGATCTCACCTGATGACCAGAAGTGGGTCCCTAGGACCAATGTCATGATTTGATAGTAATAAGGCCCTGTTTTCCAATTTTTCCATGTGCGTAAAATTGGATAACATTTTTGGCAACCTCTCGGGGATGATTTCCTACTAAGCATGATTCCAGTAGCCTTAAGTCATCCATTGGGCATGGAGTCTATGTGGAATCCTGAAAGTAGTATGATTTTCTTTGACACATCCTGAAATCCCCTTGAGCATTGTTGATATCCTGGACCTCCCTAGAATGCTAAGAATGAAGTATACTGAATCTGTTGAATGCTTGACATCCATGGAACACTGCAAAAATTTGAATGAAGTAGATTTTGAAACTCTTATGGAAACCTTGAACCTTCTTATCCTTGACACCTTCCAATGATGAAACAATGTGCAGAACAACACAAAACACAAAGAACAAGGAAAGAAAAACAACAACACACAACAATGTGCATAAGCACTTGGAGGAAAACACCTAATTTAACTATACAGGGGGTGGAACACTTCTCAAAAACAAGCTTTGAGATGTATCCCATTCACATGAATGGGTAGTTCTTCTCCATTGAGCCTAGATAGACGAAATGAATTTGCCTCTTTGCAACTTGTGATGATATATGGCCCACTCTAGAGAGCGTCAAAATTGGCATGCCTGCCTGGTTTGGCCTCGTCTTCATCCCATTTGAGAACTAAATCTCCCTCTTGAAAACACCCATTTGGATGTCTTCTTATCAAAATATTTCTTAACTTGAGCACAGTGCTACTCCAAAGTTTTCATAGCCTTGTCTCGTACTTCCTCTAACTCCATGAGTTCAGAAAACCTTATTGTCAGAGGATCACTCTCTATAACTTCAAGTTGATGAGCTAACTCCAAAGAAGCTAACTCCAATAAGAGTGGGATTTTTGCCTCTCTTCCATATACAATAATGAAAGGAGAATTTCTGATGGCCCTTTTAGGTGTGATCCAATCTACCCATAAGGCAGTCTTAAGCTGTGTATGCCAAGTCCTCTTGTTAGTCTCCATTGTGCACTTAATAATCCTTATGAGGTTTTTGTTGCTAGACTCAGCCAATCTGTTTCCTTGAGGATAGTAATTGGATGAAGTTTTGAGGTATACCCCATTTTTAACAGCCCATTCACTCAATTTCATACCAAAAAAGCCAAATGCATTTGTATGAAATGACCAAACGGAACACCGAATCTCGTCATTATACCCTTCAAAAATCTAGAACTATCTTTTCATTGCTCTCTTTTAATGCTACTCACCTCTGTCCATCGAGTAAAATAGTACATTGCGGTAAGGTCCCACTTATGTCCGTCACTAGATGGAGGATTAATCATTCCGATGAAGTCCAACCCCCATTGAACAAAGGGTTGATCCACTTGAATTGGATCCGATGGAAGGGCTTCCACTTCTACTTACCTGAAAAAGGCACATTCCTTACGTTTCCTTACCCAAAGATGGGCATCCTTGAATAAATTTGGCCAATAGTAGCCAGCTCGCATGATCTTGGTAGCTGTTGTTCGTGCAAAATAATGTCCTCCAGATAGGCCATTGTGAAATTCTTCTAGTATCTTACTTACTGTTTCCAGTCCTACGCATCGAAGGAGGATGCCGTTCAAATCTTTTCGAAAGAGAATGCTATCTACCAAAACATATGGGATAGATTGAAGATGGAAATTTCATCTTTGCTTTTTCCATGTTTGTCGGTATGCTCCCGAGAAGAAGGAAACTCTTCATTTTGGATAACCATCGAATACTTGATCAACATTCTCATCAGTATTTAGGAGTGTCACATCCTCATTACTTTTTGATTCCATGTCTTTTGCAAGTTGCTAACATAAACCCTTACCTCTGACAAGTTTAGTGACTTTAATGTACACGTCATACTCCATTACCTTTGTGATCCATCCAGCACGCTTTTCGTTCATTTCTTTGTTCAACAAAAACTCCTTGACACCTAGATGAGACACCATCAGATGAATCTTGTTGTTGGACAACATGTGCTTGAATTTCTTCAAAGCTCGAATAACCACAAAGACTTGCTTTTCAATGAATGAGTATTTGAACTCGTAGTCTTTGAGGGATTGACTGAAGAAATTGATTGGTTGCTCCATCAGGTTGTTGTTTTGTTGGGTGAGGATCCCTGAAATTCTCTCTTGACCTGCAAAAGCATAAAGGATAAAGTCTTTGTCAAACCTGGGGTTCACAAGTGTGGGAGCTTGAGAAATGGCTGTTTTGATGGCTTCAAAGCTTTCTCGTCCTTCCTTTGTCCATGAGAATGGCATGTTTTTCTTTAGCATGGCTGTCAGTGGTTTAGCCAATGTCGCAAATTGAGGGATGAATCTCCGCACGAAATTTATGGTTCCCAGAAAACTCTGGAGGCCCTTCTTGTGACTTGGGAGAGATAAGGACATAATCGAATGAATCCTGGCTGGATCGATTGATAATCCTTCTGCTGAAACAACATGCCCCAACAATTTTCCCTCGTGCACTGCGAAAATACATTTCTTGGGGTTAAGTGAAACCCCAAATTCCCTACACCTTTGGAAAACTTTCCTTAGATGTGTGATGTGATCTTCTGCATGCTTAGAGTATACAGTTATATCATCAAGGTAAACTAAAATAATATCGTTGATTAGTCCCTTAAATTCCATGTCCATGGCTCTTTGGAAAGTAGCCCCGGCATTGGACAATCCGAATGGCATTTTATTGTAGGCATACGTGCCCCACTTGGTAGTGAAAGCCGTTTTGAATTGGTCGATTCTTGGACTAGGATTTGATTGTAACCTAAATATCCATTGAGCAAAGAAAATCTTTGAGCTCCTACCACTGTTTGAAGGATCTGCTCCATCGATGGAAGAGGATAATGGTCTTTTAATGATGCACAATTCAAATCCCTGAAATCTACACATAACCGGATCTCTCCGTTCTTCTTCCTCACGGGTACCAAATTGGCTACCCATGAGGAATTCTTGATGGGAAAAATTATATAGGCCTCGATGAGCTTGGTTAGCTCCTTTCTCATTAGTGGCTCAATTTTGGGATTAATTGGTCTCTGTTTCTGACGAACTGGCTTAGCATTAGGATCCAGTTCGATGGTATGTTGTGCTAGACCTGGATCAAAACCACGCAGATCTTTATAGCTCCATGCAAAGATGTCATGATACTCTTGACAAAGTTTGATGAAAGCTTCTTTCTCTTCAGAAGTACACACTTTTCTGATCTTGAGAAACTTTGCATTTGATACTTCGACTTCCTCAAAATATTCTTCTCTGACCACCATGTTAGGGCTTTGTCTTGTGGCTTGGTCATTTGAATTGAAAATGGATTCCAAAGTGACTAAACCTTTTGGTAACTTGTTGCTTTTCAATTGAATAATTTTCTCACCATATGACTCCTGCAACTTATCTTGATCTTCCCTGCCTCTTCAAATGACCTATTTGAAGTCAATTATCTCTTTGCAAAATTTTGAAATGAGCTCGTTGCACTCAAAAGGCAATAATTTCAATACAATAAATCCGTATCAGCCACAAAATCAGCGATATCAAGCTAACTGTTCTCATTTTCAAGCGAACAATCAGCCTCGAAATCAAACTACAAGTCAAGTTGCAAATGTCGGCCCTTGAACTTTCGTAGAACCCTCTTGCAGGCTAGCTCATCTAGAGCTATAGTACTATTCAAAATAATGCTGTTCAAGACTATGAATGGTGTTATCCTTGCTCTCAACCTCACAATCAAAATCTTTGTCCCAATGGGGTTCTTAGCCAGGCCCTTATGGTTCAAAGTGTATCTACCCCTTCAGAGTTAACAAACAATTCATCTACGTAAGAAGCAGTAGATCAACCGCAGGCACCTGAAGAATCCACTTTGCTAAACTGGCAAGCAGAAGATTTTTGCAGATTGAATATAGATTCTTCATCAGTGGCAAGCAAACACTCGTTCCAAAAAGAGAGAAATGGAGCCTCAACCTCTCGAAGCTGATCGCATCCACTTCTCAACACAGGTTACAAATGGCGATTGATAAAAATGTGGGAAAGAAATCACCGAAACACCCCGGCTAGCCATGCCGCAAGAAAGATGGTTCTCCAGGCATCACGGTACCCAAAACATTTTCTAAAGGAGGACCCCAATGCCCAAAAAGTGTCATCAAATTTGGAGTGATTCCCTTTAGCATAGTAGGAAAAATGAAGAAAACCAATCTAAGCGTTACCATGTGGGACGCACTCTCAATCCCTTCCCAAAGAAACTGTGCAGAAGCTCAAACAGTTTAGTACAACCAATGAGATCACCAAGCCATGGAGTGACAAATGCTACAAATTTGTGTCACCTGGAAGGGAAAATCATTCTATGGCAAACAAACCACCGCCATTCTACATTTCCCGATCATTGGTGACCACTGGTACATAATTGCATGATCGATTCCGGTTCCGGTAGCTCTGTCATGCCGAAAAAATTACGGATGTACTAGGCATACAATATGCGCCAGATTCAGAGGGGTTGTTAAATTGGATGGCACAAATTGTTTAAGATTGTTGGGGTTATCAAAGGACTTTAACTTACCATTCATGCATGCCCACGTTTGTCATTCACCCAAGACATATCGGTCATCGATCTCCCTCCCCTCTTTGCCATATGCCTATCACGGGATTTCACTTGCCAAGATGGGTGGTTACTATCACCAATTGGTCTCATATGATTCTCGGGACTCAATACGGAACCAAAGTAACTATAAGGGTAGAAGTAATCTGCCATAATCATGTAGAACCCTACACTTGCTAGTCCCATAAATGGAAATTACACCATCGGCGATCCTCGAAGAGGAAGATGCCGATCACGAACCAACCACCCTTGTTGAAGAAGTTCCGATACTTTCTTTGGATGAAGTAAGTAGAGATCATCAATCGATCCCTATGCTTTGATGTATTGGCGAGTTAAGAAGAAGCTGGTTTGCTGATCTTGGAAGAAACAGGATTAGGTACTTACTGTATCCATGAAGAAGATACGATCATACCACAACTTGTCAAAACACCAAGTGATTCTAAAGGATTGTGGCAATTGTTCTTCGATGGCTCAAGAAGTAAGAATGGATCCGGTGTTGGTGTTATGTTAATTTCTCCAGAGGGAGATAAGTACTTCTCATCTTTCCAGTTGCAATTCAGTTGCACTAACAATGTTGCTGAATATGAGGCTCTTGTGCAAGGAATTTAGCTAGCCCAAAGGAAGGGAATCAAGGCCCTGACTATTTTTGGAGATAGTGAGTTAGTTGTTCATCAAGTTTCGGCATGTAGTGCATCCAAAAATGATCTTTTAAGATCATATAAGAATCGAGTCTGGGACCTGATTGAAGATTTTGAAGCTTTTGGAATCCATGCAATCCCTAGAAATCAAAATCAAGATGCAGATAGGCTTGCTACAATTGGTTCACAATACAACATACCAGTTGATATCATGAAAGAAGGGCAGAAATTTGTTAAAATGGTGGTTCGACCAGCAGTCCCTGATAATGTGAGTAGTTGGCAAGTGTTTGATAGTGACAAACAAATTGTCCTCTTCCTACAAGAAGAGGCGGAGTTTGCTACAAAAAATCAAGATAAGTTACAAGAGTCATATGGTGAGCAAATTATTCAATTGAAAAGCAACAAGTTACCAAAAGGTTTAGTCACTTTGGAATCCATTTTCAATTCAGATGACCAAGCCACAAGACAAAGCCCTAACATGGTGGTCAAAGAAGAATATTTTGAGGAAGTCAAAGTATCAAATGTAAAGTTTCTCAAGATCAGAAAAGTGTGTGTTTTGTGACTAATCTCGGTCCTTTCATCATTTTCTGCTTCTTTGTGCCTTTCTCGTACTTGCAAGTACATTGTGCAAGTTTAAGTTTCTATTGCAGGTTCTTGGAGTTCTGTGCTTATCAAGTGGTGGAGTATTGCATGCAGTTGAGTTGTGGTGTCTGTTCACCCTTCTTGAGTTCATCCTTCTTCACTGGGAAACTGGTATATTTCTCGGTCTGATAAAGTTTAACAAAGGGAACGTGTGTCTCTTAGTTTGTGGTATCCTGTACCCTCTCTAAGTTGCAGTAGGTGAAGTTGACCTGTGGTGCACACACCCTCTTCAAATTAACCCTTCCTGAATCTGAAGACACCCTTTATTTGGTGCATCACCATCCCTAGTATAGTTTCATTTCTGTAAATCTCTTTCCCTAAAACCCCATGAAAATGTTAGCATAGGACTAGATAATCATTTTTGTTACACTAGGAGTAGTACAACACTTAGTTTAGGAAGAGGAAGCCGGCCTTCTCCGGAGGTTCACCTCGAGCCCAAGTCCCACAGCTTGAGAGGTGATCCCATGTGTCCCAATCACACCAAACGTCCTATTCACATCCTGGCCATTCGGAGGGTGCAGTGATTTGGTGACAACAGTTATACAAGGAGCTTTGACCTTATCAGAGGATGTGGTGATATGGTATATGTTGTACCTATTTATTACATTGTTGGGCATATGAGCACATAGTGATTATGCACCCACAGAGGCCTCTGCTGGAGGATTGACATCATGGTGTTACTAGAGCTGGATACATGAGATGGGTGGCCATAGGAGCTCATCCATGGGTTGAAAAGGAAACACACAATATGACCTATTACAAGTGGAAGTTAGAGGGTTTATATGTTATGGACATATTATTTCGGTCATATGTGTATTTTCATGCTTATAGAGGTATGACACATGAGCTGAGGGGTTTACAGTTGATCAAATGGATACAAGGGAGGTGTTCCAATGAGCACGAGATGATCCCAGTGGATAGGGTCCAACATCACTTTGGGCTGCAACAAGATGTGCCTCCACCATTTCCTTAGTATCGTATAGATAATGTGGAGAGACCGTTATCTCCACCACATCTAATAAGGCTAGCGGGAATGAGGAGAGGGCGGTGGATAGCAGGATAGATGACACAGGTGTGATAGATGGTTATAGATGTTGGTGGATAACCAAGCTACAAGAATTACCGCTATGACCAGGTCAGCCAAACTTGGCCACTATGATAGTTAAGATGGATGCACCACACAGGTCGGTCACCTTTTTATAATTACAACTCACATAGGTGTAGACACGGTGGCCAATCTCTAGGGATAGGTAGTGGGGTTACGGGATCAATCTCTCGCACAGTAGATGGTAGGTAATGGGGGACATGTGGCAACATTACAAACATTGGTGACAAGGTTACAAGCCTAGATAGTCACATTATAGGGATAGTTAGCCACTTCACGGGAGACATGTGGCTACATTACAAGTGTAATTAGCCATCTAGGCACCATCTATGGGATAGGATCCCACTTTGGACGGAAGTGAGACAAGGTCTCATTTTACAGATAGCACAACAAGGACCACTAGTACTAGCAGAAGGGGCTATAGGTAGATGTCAAACATATGAAACCACCCTAGATGATATCCATGGCCACTTAGAGAGATTTAGTATCGTGAGCCGAGATATTATCGGACCATTTCTTAGAGGTGGTATATATGTTGTATCATATGCCGAGTACGAGGCCCAACATGTTGCAGCTAGAGGACTCACTATGATAGGTATTCATCGAGCTTGTGGTCATGGCGAGAGGGAGGTGATGAGTTCATAGAGGCCAATCCCGAGATAAGGGCACAGGGAGAGGTGATGATCAAGTGAGACCGAGACCGGATGAGGGTACCAGAGAGAGCAACAGAGGTGTCGAGGCCCTTGCACAGGTGAGATAGAGATGTTATCTACCATTGTATTTTGATTTTTTTCATATGTATCGGCCTGCGTGCCGAAGATGTGAGATTGTACATGAGAGGTTTTGAGATACTTGTATTATTTATATCTGTGTATACGTGTATTGACACACAGACCTTCCATTTATATAGTTGATGATGAGATGATATGTGAGAGTATATTTCCATTATATTGCTTTCATGGAAACTTGATTTGATTAATGATGTATGTTTTGATTACAGTTATGTATATTGATGCTATGGAAACTTAGAGTTTTAAGCAAGGTTAAGGTCGAAGTAGGAATGATGGAGTCTGGTATAGGCATGGTGGAGTTAGGTATAGGCATGGTGTAGTTAGGTGTAGGTATGTTTGAGTCAGGTGTAGGCATGTTTGAGTTTGAAAATTTCCAAGTTATCATTTTTATGGAAATTAGATGATTTTTGCATGATGGATTCATTGATGTATGATGTGATTGTAGTATGACTTGGTTGATGTTGTTGTGAAATGAAGTAATAGTACGAGAAAATAGTTTAACTTCCAATGTTTTGTTTTGATGGAAGATGAGATATATAATGGATGTATGATTTTGGTTTGAGTTAACTTCCTGAATTATTGTTTTTATGGGAACTAACGAAGTGTTTTTTTGATGGGGAAATGATGATGGGGTAAAAGAGTGGTTGAGCTAACCTCAAAGGGCCCCATGCCCTAAGAGTGTTGCCTACATAGCCCTTACAAAAGGGGCCTCAAGCTGATGTATTTCTCCCATGGGATAGGGAAGAATAATATGAGGTAGGTGAGTAGGTTGGTGAGTTTAGGTATGGGTAAATGGGAAAGGTAATTTAGGCATGGTTGTGTCTAGGTTGATTAGGCATGGTTGATTCAGATGAGTTGATTGAAGTAGATGATGAATAAAAAGAGAGGTGAAAGAAGAAGAAATCCCAAAACTAAATGTTGAAGGTCTTGTCCTATGTAGAAGAATTAATAAGTAATCAAAGAGGAAAATGGTATAAGAGGTGAAAAGACTCCATAAGTGGTAAGAACCATTATGATCATACCAAAGATATGGTTATGAACTTAATCCCTCTAAAGGCATTGCATGATTTAAATTTCTAAGGGTGAAATAAGTTACATGATCACGAAGTGTCACATGTGCGCCACATCCCTTGAGTGGGTAGAAGAAGAGAAAGGAAAGAAGGTGAGGTGGAGTGGTTTGTTTAGTGTAACCTTGTTGTGAGATAGCATGCCCCTTCTGCAAGATACCCAAAACTAGAATAGGAAAGTCCATGACTAAAAATTTGTATTGTATTTTCTTTTTTATTTTTGTTTTATAGACTGATCAATGCAAGAAGTCTATGTGGGATGAATAGAATATATCCTTGAGGTATTCGTGAAGTTGATCAATGTGGGAAGCTTTAGAATATTTTTATTTTATTTTTGTAGAAATAGTCTTCTTTTTGGATAGACTATGTATAATAGGGCTAACTTTTTATAGTTTTCCTTTGAGGAACAATCTATTTATATCAGCAAGATAGAAATATATATTTCATTTTTGAGGGAGTCATCTATTTACAATAATTTTGACTTAATGATTTGAATTTGAAAATACCATATATTACGTTTGAATTTTTTTCGAATTTTAGGTCATGGATAAGACTATAAAGGAGTATAGGCTTATTTTATGAAAGGAAAACTATAACACGCAGAGGTGAACTATGAAAGAGATGTTTTAAGTGAATAATGACCATGGGATTCCATCATGAAAAGGACATGAGTAGAGCCATGGTACTCATATTTAAGATAAGGCTGAAAGGTGACAGATAATCACACAATTTTGGTGTAGTCGTTGGTCCTTAAAAGAGGTAGATGAAAGGAATGATTACTCAAGGGATGAGTATGTAATAAACAAAAGGTGATATAGTACTTGATTCAACAGTATAATGGTCAAATATGTAAGGAATTGAGGGGCTCAGGTTCGGGTTTAATTTGAGAGAGGATAAATGATAAGCACCTGATCCATAGGTATGAGTGACGATATAGGGTCCAAGCCAATTAGGAGAAAAACTTTCCCCATTATTTTCTCCGCTTTGGTTACATGTTGATTTTCCTTCAGGAAAAGGTCACCGACCTTGAATTTTTGTTCATGGAAATGTTTTTCATAGGCACGTTTGATACGTTTTTAGTAGACTTGAAGGTGATTGATAGCATTTAAACGACATTCATCTAGAATCTCAAGTTGGGCCAAACGGTCTTGGAAAAATTCATCATCATTGAGCATGTCTTTGAGTGAGATACGAAGAGAAGGAATTTGGAATTTCAGAGGTAAGTTACCTTTGTACCATAGACCAAAGAGAAAGGTGTCACAGCAGTTGAGGTGTGAATACTAGTGTGATAATCCCATAAAGCTAAAGGAATGTGTGTGTGTGTGTGCCAATCCTTACCAGTATTGTCAACCATTTTTATAAGAATTTTGTTAAGATTTATGTTAGTCAATTCATCTTGGTAATTTGTTTTAGGGTAATAAGGTGAAGAAAAACTAAGTATAATGCCAAAGGCATCAAGGTTTTGTTTTTTAATTGTTTTCCATTATCAGTGATGAGGCGGTGAGGACCACGAAAGTAAAAAATGATGCGATGATTGATGAATTATTATATTTTCTTAGTTTTTGTATAAATAAGAGGTATGGCCTCCACCCATTTAGTGTAATATTCAATTATGGTCACAATCCATTGATGACGTTGAGAATAATGAGGTTTAATCTCTCCAATGAGATCTAAACCCCATTAAGAGAAAGGCCAAAGGTCTCTGGTGACCTATAAGGCATGACTAGGGGTATGGTGAAGATTAGCATGTTGTTAAAATTTCACACAACATTTGACATAGTCACAACAATCTTGGTTTAGGGTTGACTAGTAATAGCCAAGGAAAAAATGTGTTTAGCGACAATGAAGCCACTGAAATGACCACTACAAATCCCATCGTGAACTTCCTTAATGGTGTATGGGATTTCAAAACTTGTAAGGCATTGTAGGAGGATACCATCAAAGCCACATTTGTAGAGAAGACCCCTATGATGACATAGCGAGAGATACTTTTGAGGAATGCTTGTTGTCTATTGCAAGTGAGTTCTAGAGGAAATATTACAAGGGAAAGGTAATCATAAAACTTCTTATACCAAATGTCACGTGGATCCGTTTATTTTCTTATTACAAAGTTAACGTCTTGAAATAAATATGAGAGTGATTGTAACCTTTGTATTGTGAAAAATATTTTTGAGTCTAAAGGTGAAGTAGGTATTTAAGAAGCTAAGCAAGCCATGGTATCTATGAATTTGTTAATGGCACGCGAGTGGTTTGAAGTTCATAATGATCAAAGGTATTCAAAATCATGACGACATGATGTTTATAATTTTGAAGTACCTTATTACGACGCTGATATAAACCATTGACTTCATTCACAACTAGTTAAGAGTCACCAAAGATATTAATGGCTTTAACATCTAAGGCTATGGTGGTCTGAAGACCTAATACGAGTGCTTCGTATTTAGCAATTTTATTAGTGTAGTTGAAATCTAGTTTGAAGGATAATGGCATAGGCTCACCATCAATACGAATAAGGATGACCCCTGCACCACCCCCACGCTGACATTTAGAACCGTCAAATAATAAATTCATTTGATAGATGGTGCTATCAAGGAGATGGTGGAAATGGATTCATTAGGCAAATCAAAGTTTGAAGATTGATTTCCGAAAGATATGTGTCTACAAGTTGGTCAGCGATGGTTTGTCCTTTAATAGAATTTTGATGGATTAATTTGAGATCAAGGTCTATAAAAAAAGGATCCAACATGCAGCACATTGGTGTTGATAAGGGGTTAGTGTTGGTGACAATAAAGGTTTTGTGGTTGAATAGGTAATGGAAAATTTTGGTGATGAAAATACTAAGGCTAAGCACAATTTTTTAGCATGATTATATCTAGTCTCATAATCTAAAAGAGTACGGATTATATAATAAACTACATGCTCCCTATGCTTCTCATCATGATGAGCAGAGCATGGCTCCTAAGGAATGATCGATGGCAGAAATGTAGAGGTAAAATGGCTTGTCATCCTTTGGTGGGATGAGCACAGGTGGCTAGAGGAGGTATTCTTTTAACACCTCAAAATCTTTACGACACTCATCATCCCAGTTGAAGGAAACATCTTTTTAAGAAGATGATGAAAAGGGTGACATCGGTTAGAGAGTTGAGAAATAAAGTGTCTAATAGATTGCAACTTGCCTTGCAAACTATGAAGTTGTCAAAGGTTAGTAGGTGGAGGAATCTCAAGAATAGCCTTGATTTTGGTGGGATTGAATTCAATACCATGCAAAGAGATGATGAAACCAAGGAGTTTTCTAGAGAGGATGGTAAAGACACACTTCTTTGGTTGAAGGGAAATGCAGTATTTGATGAGATAATCAAATATGACTTTAATAACCAAGAGGTGTTCAGCCCGATGCTTAGACTTAGCAAGAAGGTCATCAACATAATCTTCCAAAATGTCATGCATGATTTCATGGAAGATATAGGTCATGACACGTTGATATGTAGCACCAACATTTTTAAGGCCAAAGGGCATGACATGATAATAGAAGGTCCCCCAAGGGGTGATGAAGTTAGTTTTGTGTTGATCTTTCTATGCAAGTAATATTTGGTTATAACCTAAGAAACTGTCCATGAGTGATAGCATCTCATGACCAGCGATGAGATTAACAAGTGGTCAATACTTTAAGAGTAGAGGAAATTCATCCTTGGGGCAAGTTAGATTAAGGTTGTAGAAACCAATACCAATGTGGAGTCCCCTTGTTGATTTTGTGACAAAAACGATGTTAGAAATCCATTAGGGTTATTTAATGGGTATAATAAAATAAACATAAAAGAGGTGTTGGAGCTCTTCTTTCACAAGAAGAATAATGCAAGGATGCATTTTTTGCAGCTTCTGTTTCATAGGTTTGGCATTAGGAATAGTTAAATATTGTGTACCACGATATTTGGGTCAATATCGGGCATATCAACATAAGTCCAAGAAAAATATTTTTTATGATCTTAGAGGAACAAGGTGAAGGCTTCCTATTCAACGGAGTCTAAATATTGGCCTACCTTTAGAATGTGAAGATCATCCTAAGTGTGAATGTTGATCTCTATGGCTAATTCATTCAACATTATTTTTGTCTCAAAAGGTAACGACTAGTGGATATGGGAATCCTTCGCACCTAAATAGGTGAGAATGGAATCATCATCCTAACATTACATAACGTTGATAGAAGGAGTGTCTTCATCGATCATGTCGGGGATACAAGGAGGGAAGAGAAGATGGAGACTCACCATCATGCTAATAAGTCAAAGGAAATGACATTCACCAAAAAGTTAGGAGGAATGGATTCTAGATACATAAATTTTGTAGGTGAAGTTGGTGGAGTAAGTGAATGAGGTGGAGAAGGTGTACCTTCCTCTACTATGTCAATACATACTTTTTTAGAAGAAGGTTCCTCAGAAAATCCAAGATCATGAAGATCCTTGTAATTCTGAGTGGTGCAAGGTATGACCGTGTAATGACCCTGTTTGTAAAGACAAAAATAGAATCCTTTCCGAGAACATCGATGAAGGAAGGTGTGGATGAAGTGGCAATTGGTGAGGCATTGGAAATCGGATGAGAAATGCAGACAAATTAGAGTAGGTGGTTCAAGATTATATGAAGAAGCATCAAGTCCCCCATATGTCAATTTGGTGCGAAGATGGGGTGGACCGTATGGAAATACCTCACCTACACGATGATTGTAATGTGGGTGTTGATGGAGGCTCCCATACTCTTGAGGAGTAAAGAAGGTATTGATGTTATAGAGGCAATACTCCCCCAAGGTAAGGCATTGAAAAACACCTACCAAGGGATCAGAAGTTGGTATTTGGTTAGTGGGAATGGAAGAATCACTAGGATCCTGAGAAGAAGAAGAATCTGGTGTTTGAGAAGTAGATGGGTTAGCTGATGGGCTAGGCTGCAGAAGCTATGACAGCAAGTGGGAATAGAGGAGTTAGTTATGGAAGATGTAGTGGTAGAAGTGGTGGATGAGGTAGTGGTTGAAGAAGAAGAGGTAGTAGTGGTAGATGGGGTATCGGCTGAAGAAGAAGTGGTAGTGGTGGTAGATGCCTTAACTGGTATAAGGACATCATTAGGTTGATAGAGCATGTTATAGGTTTTGAATAGTGAGGGATCTTCCTGAATGGTGTAGTTGTGCCCTTTATGTTCAAATTTTAAACAACGATGTAAGGTATAAGGGACACAACCCATGACACGGATCCAGGGTCGGCCAAGTATCATATTATATTGAAATTCCCCCTCTAAGACATAGAATAATTCAATAATAGTATGGGGTCCCACGTGAATGTGGAGAAGGATGGTACTGAGGGTGTAATTCATAGTGTTGTTAAATGAACACAACATAACTAGGTTATTATGCATGTAATTGCGGGGATGCACATTTTTTTGTACGCATGGGAAGAAAATATGTTGATATTGGAACCTCCATCAATCATAACACATCAAACATGTGTATTGTCAATGTAGACAGAAATGAATAAGATGGGGTTAGGATCATTGGATTGGAGAGGGAAATATCTTTGTTAGAATAACTAACATAAAAGACTTGATGAATGGTAGTGAGGGTAGAAGATGGAGGTGAAGTGGTGAGAGTGGCCATATGATGAGGAGTGATGATGGTGGAAACAAGTGTGGGATAATTAGGTAGAACTTAAATAGATTGTAACACCTTGATGAGGGTCTAATAATGAGACTCAGAGATTTGGATGAGGTCATACAAAGAAATTTTGAGAGGGGACTGATGAAGTTATTTTATCATGGTACGATGTGCAATTCTCGTGTCGAGAAATGGGATATTCCCGCCCAAGGATGGTGACTTTAGGTGCAGGTGTAGATGGAATGTTGGGTAAAGGTGTAGTGGATTGTTTGTCTATCTTCTCTTTTCCTTTTTCCTTTTATGTGCAAGTGACAACTTGAACCATGTTAATCTGAGGAAGAGAGGGAGATGAATCATGAAAGTTATAATGGAAAGATGGAAAAAAACCTAGTGTGGGATAAGAACCCTATGAAATAAGTATAATGCACTGGCATTTTGAAGGAGGTTTGGCGATTATCTAATATGGGCCATATTGATCTCAAAGGTTGGGGGCAGAAAATAGGTATGCGGAGGTGAAGGTGAAGGTCACTGAATAGAAATGGGGTGAGGATGTGTGGTGACAGGAGAGGGTGGAATGGGAGCTTTATCCAAAAGTTCATTTTCTACCAAGATCTCTTAAAGATAACATAATTGAAGAATAATATTGATAAGGACAAAATATGTCTCGTTAATCCACAATTAATGATCTTATTTTACTCTCCTTTTTATAAAGTTTGACTGCATTTTGTGACTTTTGTTTGATCTAATATAAGTTAGGATGTAATTTTCCATCTTTTGTTAATTGTAGTTCTAATGTTTAAAATCTCTATAATTCCTAAAAAAGTGCTTTGGAAATTTAGTTTTGTAATAAAAACATGTCACAATCAGTTGGAAGAACAAAGTATGAAGTGGTCAACATGTTTTGGAAGCATTGGTTTCAATACGGCTTAGTTCCGAACTTCCAGACTTAGTTCGGAACTCCATTACATAGTTACGAGCTCTATCACTTAGTTCCGAACTTTCAGACTTAGTTCGGAACTCTAGTACTTAGTTCTAGAACTCCAATACTTAGTTCCAGAATTTTTAGACTTAGTTCCAAAACTCTTGCATGTAGCTCCGAACCCTCACGGTTAGATCTGAATAATTTCCTTTAGTTCCAAAACTTCTCTAAAGTTCTAGAACCAATGAGAATTTTTATTCCAACAACGTCCATTGATTTAATAATAAATGATCATTTCAATCGGAGTAGATTAGAATATTTCCAATTCTTCATACTCACGAGATCCGTGGATAACTATCATACGGTTGCACGTTCAGCTAGGTTCCAATTCAACATCTATTTTGGGCATGATTTGGTTCCATCTGAATTGGTAGGATAGCTATGGCTGTAAATGCAAATTTTGAAGGAATATATATGTAGACCTACATATATATTCGAGGATAATATAGAGATAGATCAATATACATAGATACAAACACGAGATATAGAAAGAGACAATACATCTTTGTAATGCAGAACATTTTATCAATAAAATAGCCATTTCTATTTTGAGAGAATATTAAGTTGTCAAATCTTGTTTCAAGGTGGAGTAAGGGCCCACTCCTCCAAGAACCAAGATCTTCATTTTATTGGTATTTATATTTCTAGAGAAAATAGTATAGATCTATTAATTCTATAAATTCTTTTGATTATTCAAGTTGAAATATGTCGTATACTTGTTCCTACAGGTGTTCTAGATTAGATTCTTATTTCCTTGCAATCATTTTTCAGCATTCTCAATTGTGTGTTTATTTCTGTAATGTGTGTTTACTTACAACAATCTATTTCATTCTACAAATGTGTGTTTATTTCAAATTTTATTTCTGCAGAGAGTGTTTACTTCCAGCAAGTTTTCATAGTTTTATTTCAATAAGGTTTTGGCCAAGAAGTCCTCAAGACATTGAGAAAATCCCCAAAAAATATAAAAAGAAAACAAATACCTACATTCAATTACTAGATCACTAAGATTTCTTATTGCATATAGCTTCAACACCACCCCAATGTTTGAATATGACATCAATAAAGAGTTGATTAAATGAAGGGAATAATGACACCCATCATTTTTGGCACCGTTTCCAGGGACCCAATAGTTAGAATTGTCTAATTAGGTGTCAACAAGAGAAACAATCATATATCTAGTAATTGAAGAATCTTCCCTACGTCATCATAAAATTTATGAGTAGACCAAGAGACTCCAAGGGTCGATTCCTCCCAAAAATATCTGAACAAGAATCATCAACATCTTCTTAATCAAATAAGGAAGTTGACCAAGAATTAGAAGCACCATTGTCCCCTGTTAGACAAGAAGAAAAATTGCCACCTTTGGAATTATTAGATCAATCACCAGAAGGAAGTAGAAACTTTAGAAAGAAGATCATATCCCAAGACCCGTTTAGAGAAATTTTTGATTCACAATTGAGTAGTCAACCTCCTACTCCTGACTTTTCACCTTCCCCAAAACAAATCACATACCATATTGATTGGGAGAAAAGTATAGAAGGTACTACAGAAATGGAATGAGAAGCTAAAAGAGAACCTGATAGGACCTTTACTTATCCAATTCAGTTAGACAATGATGATACACCCATGAAGAATATTTCACCTACACATTTACCCACATTTAGAGGAATGTCATCTGAAGATCTTGACCAATTTCTATTTGAATTTAAATTATTGTGTCAAACTTATGATTATAAAATAGATAATCAAAAAATCAAGTTGTTTCCATCTACCCTGAAGGATGCAACAATGAGGTGGTTTATGGGATTAACATCTAATTCTATTACCACTTGGGAACAAATGGAAGTTTCCTTCCTAGACAAGTATCAAGATTACTTGTAGAGGGAGGAATAGGAAGGAATAATTTTTCAAAATCAAGCAGGAGGAGGATGGGAATATGGAAGATTATTTAGACAAATTTCTCTTTGTGAGTAAAAGATATGGATTTGTACTACAAGAGGAGTTAAGAAAATCCATTTCCTTAAAGGTCATGATGAGAATCAAGGAGGCAATTGAATTGATGGGAGGTGGAAACATTGATCAAATAAGAATGAATGATATTAAAGACATGTGTAGAAGCTATTCATGAACAAGGGATGGACCTAGAAAGGAAAAATAGTTAAAAAATTGAACCTAGATATGAACAAATGAAGGATGAATTGGCAAAATTTAAAAACAGACATTTTAGTTGAATTAACCTCCACCATGGATGAATTACAAGCTAAAGAAAATGATAAAATTGAACCATTAGCTATATATTGTCCTAGATACGGGAAGAAGCATGTAATAAGAGATTTTCCCCGGATAAAAATCAGATATGTGTCTTATCTCTAAATCTAGGGACCATGAGAGTAATTTTTGTTCTCTTCTTCCATTTATTAAAAATCAGCTTAAACAAACCAACATTCCATCCACATCAGAAGAAGTAAATTTTGTCCAGAGACAACCTAGCCAAGGGGCTTCATGCCCAGGTCAGTTCCTAACCCCTGGATGATGCCATGGGCAGCTCAGATAGTACCAAAAATTTGGGGCAACCACCTTGGGTCCCTCAACCAACATGGAATCCTCAGGATTGGTCAGGACAATCTTGGTATGCCCAAGGACACCAATAGCCATGGTTTGGTCAAGGTAACCTGAATGCTTGGTCACAACCTAGGTGGAGCCCTAATAATTATGTGCAAGGGAAAACATATCCAAATCAGAATCAACAAGCCATAATGGGTTCCCCAACACAAAATTCACAGACTAAAAATGTGGTCCAAACCCAAATACTAGCACATGCTAGTAGCAAACCCAAGAAACAAACAAACAACTCATGTCTACAGAACAGAACTAGAAAAATTAGTTGATCTGAATGCCATGGATTGTAAGGATATTCAAACTAGATAGAAAAATAATTAGTAGTCCACCTATTATAATCATTGAGATGACAAGAAACTGAAACCCCTAGTATGGTTATTCCCAAGAAGGATGTAAAAGAAAAAGATAAGGAACTAGATAACAACTCTACTGAGACTCCATTTCCAGAGAGATTTAAAGAAGCTATAGAGACCAAGGAATCTGAGTTGAGTACAGAATTAAGGAAATTGAATATTGAAATACCATTATTACAAGCAATTAAGGACATTCAGGTTGAACAAATCAATCAAAAATCTATGTTTAAAAAGACCGAGAAGCAAGAAGCGACACCCTAGGACTATTAAGGTAGATGGGAAACTTGCTGATTTATTAGTAGGAAAAAAATTTCTTCCCAAATACAGATATCTTGGAAGTCCTATTATTTCTATCTCTATAGGGAATAAAGATATACATAATGTTTTGGTTGATTTGGGAGCAGCTATAAATGTAATGACAGTAGACACTTTGAAAATATTACCATTAACAGGTATCTAACCTACTAACACCATATTGCAGATGGTAGACTAGTCCGTAGCAAAACTAGAAGGAGTTATTGAAGATGTGGTGGTTATGGTGGAGTCATGGGAATATCCAATGGACTTCCTTATATTGCAGCCAAAAGGTAAAACACTTGGTTATCCCATTATTTTGGGTAGACCATGGTTAGCTACAGTTGTTTCCTTAATCGATTGCAGATCAGGTGATATGACTATCTCAAATGGTAAGAGTTCTAAGAAAATTTCTTTATACCCCTCTACACGACCTTTTATTGATAATCAAGAGCAATTATGGGTTGATGATCCTGACACTAATAAACAAAATCTATCTTCTTTGGCTATGATAACGTTGCAAGATCACATACGGGAGATGGAAGATATGATTAATCAACCATTGAACAAACACCATCTATCCTTAGAACAATATATCTTAGTTAAAATGTATGGATTTATTTCTAGAACCATCACATTTAGTTCCGAACATTTGGACTTATCTCCGAAACAATAACAACAATGATCCCATGCAAATGAAAATAATTTCACTTCGGAGGAATGAGATTTCTCTTGGGGAGGAGAAAAAATAGCCACGAGTTAGTAGTTTCAGTTTTAAAGATATCAGGAAATGGTGAATAATTTCTGAAAGTATTAGTGATGAGGAGTTCGTCCTACAACAAGATAAGTATCATAACTCTTCCTACTATCCTTTGTCTAGTATTCTTTCTCAAGAGAATTTTGGAGATGTTGATGCATATCATATGTTATTACCACATCCATTTCCACTAAACACCTTAATGGCACCCTTTCAACAAATCAGTTCATCACACATTGGAACCAAACATGTTGAGATTCAATCGGGTAAAATTTTGAACATTAATAGCTAGTTGAAGAATGCTGAAGAAGCTAAATTGTTTGATGTTCTAAAAAATCATACTAGAGATTTTTCTTGGGACTACAAAGATATGAAAGGAATCCATCCAATTATTTTCACTCATCACATCTATACTAAAAACATTATACCAGTTAGGAAACCTCAAAGAAGGATTAATCCAACCTTAAGAGATATAGTCAAGCAAGAAATTGAAAAACTATTACAAGTAGGTTTTATCTACCCTATCTCAAATATTCCCATGTGGGTGTCTCCTTTTGTAATTTTTCCTAAAAAGAACATAAAATGGAGAATTTTTGTTGACTTTAGGGAACTAAACAAATCCACACCGAGAGATTATTTTTCGTTACCATTCATAGATCAATTTTTGGACAACCTTGTAGGTAACAAATATTGTTCCTTCCTAGATGGCTTTAGTGGATATAATCAAATCAGATTTATTGTTGAGGATCGGAAAAAACTACTTTTACTTGTCCATGGGGTACCTTTTCCTATAGGGTATTGCCATTTGGACTATGTAATGCTCTAGCAACCTTCCAAAGAGCTGTATTAGCAATTTTTGCAGACCTAACGAATGATTGTGTAGAGGTGTACATGGATGACTTTACTGTACATGGAAACACATTTGATGATGCTTTGAATAATTTAGATAGAGTACTAACAAGATGTGAGGAACACCATTTGTCTCTTAGTCATGAGAAATGTTTGATGATGGTTGATGAGGGGATTGTATTAGGACACCACATTTCAAAAAGAGGAATTTAGGTTGACCAAAACAAAATCAAAATTATTTCAGACTTACCTATTCCTCAAACCCCCACAGATATCAAGTCATTTTTAGGGCATGTTGGATACTATAGGCGTTTTATTAAGGATTTTAGTAAAATTGTTGCCCCCATGTTTAGTTTACTTACCAAGGATTGTGAATTTTGTTGGGATGAAAAGTGTCAACATGCTTTTGAGGAAATTAAAGAAAAATTAATCATTGCCCCAATATTGAGAGGACCTAATTGGGAGAAACCTTTTCACATCCAAACAAATGCCTCAAATAACTCAATAGGTGTAATTTTGGGATAGAAAGATGAAGAAGGGAAAATGTATGTTATTTATTACCTTAGTAAAAATCTTACTCCCACTGAGAGAAATTACACTACCACTGAAAAAGAATTTCTTACTTGTGATCTATGCAATTAATAAATTCAAACATTATATCACAGGGTACAAAATATTTGTACATACAGATCACTCAAAGAATTAGGTACTTAATGAACAAACTAGTGGTTAGAGGTAGGATAATTAGATGGTTATTACTTTTACAAGAATTTGATATTACCATAGTAGATAATCTAGGAAAATATAATGTGGTAGCTGATTTCTTGTCAAGATTGACCACTACAGGGGAGCAAGATCCAGTTAAGGACAAATTTCTAGATGAACAATTGTTTGCTATTTCAGCTGATACACCATGGTTTGCTGATATGGAAAATTATCTTGCAACAGGGAAGTTTCCTCCTTCTTTCACTAAGAAACAAATGAAGAATTTGATCAAAACCAGTGCATAATTTAAATGGTTAAATGGAATGTTGTTTAAATGTGGTCTTGATTTGGTTTTACGCAAGTGTGTGAGAGAAGATGAAATATTTGACATACTAAGGGCATGTCATGATGAACCAAGTGGAGGACACTTTTCAGTTAAAAGAATAGCTCACAAGATACTTGGCACTAGCTATTATTGGCCATCTCTGTATAAATATGTGAAGAGATATATCAAGCAGTGTGATCCCTGTCAAAGGATGGGACATCCAACCTTTACCAGTGAAATGCCTCTGCAACCTCAAGTAGTTATTGAACCATTTGAAAGGTGGGGGCTAGATTTTTCAGTCCCTTTAGTCCTCCTTCACAAGGAAAGGAGTACATTCTTGTGTGTACTGACTATGTGACAAAGTGGGCAGAGGTGCAGGCTTTAACAAATGCCACTGAAGAAGTAGTTGCTGATTTCCTTTGGCATAAAATTATGATGAAGTTTGGGGTGCCAGGAGTACAGCTTTTAGATCAAGGGCCATAGTTCATATCTAATATGATTCAGCCTTCACAATGTACTATCGATCAATCATAGGAAGCCATCTCCCTATCACCCATAATCAAATGGACAAGCATAAGTAACAAATAGAGAATTGGAAAACATCCTTACCAAAATAGTTGAATCAAGCGAAGAGATTGGGTAAAGATACTACCCAAGGTTTTTGGGCATTTAATACAACTTAGAAGACTACAATAGGACTTTTCCATATGAGTTAGTTTATGGGGAAAATCCTTGTTGCTATTGAGTTTGAACTACAAACATTGAGGACAGCGATTAAAGTGGGTATTGAGTTAGATGCAACTCAAAAGGAGAGAATTATTCAACTCGATGAGTTGGATGAGTTAAGGATGGAAGCACTTGAAAGCAGACATAGATAATCCAAGATCAAAGAAAATAATGGCATGACACACATATGAAGAAAAGGCAATTCAAGGTAGGAGATTGGACATTAAAGTTTTATTCTAATTACTATAAGTTCAAGGGAAAGTTGAGAACCAGATGGCTAAGACACTATCATATTGATCGAGATATTTGACAATGGCTTTATTCACCACTTCCCATTGATGCGCAGAAGGACACTTTTGGTCAATGGACATAGGCTATAACTTTATAAGAAGCCTCCTACTAGGGATGAATTCTTGAAGTAGATTGGAGTAGATAAAGAATTTGATCATATGGAAGAACCTAGTTCTTCTAAAATTGTCAAATAATTAGATTTTTTGATCCAAAATAAAGGGAAGAGAATGAAAACTAGAAAATGGCATTCTCAACCCCAAAAAAAAAATATATATATATATATATATATATATATATATATATATATATATATATATATATAAAGGAAAGAATAAAAACTAGTAAATGGCATTCTCTTCCCAAAACAAATCTCTCAAAGATCAATTGAAAACCAACAATGGCGATTGATCTCCACAATAAATGGCTAATGCAAAATAAAAAGAATTTATTTGAATTCCAGTTGTCTTTTCTAACCATTTTTCCTTTTTCACTTTAGGAATGATGAGTCATCAAGATGGAAGGATTACATCAGAAAAGAATGGTAATTATGTCTTGAACTTATTAAAGGTTAAATTAAAAGTTTGCATGTGTGATTAGACTTGGTTTAAAAGGTCGGTATAATGAGTCATTTATTGTGCATTATGATTAAAAGAAAGTAATCATGAGATTGATGTTGATAGAATAAGAAAGTGGCGGTGCATTTATAATTACCTATCATGTGTGCGGAATAAACAAAGTTGAGAAGCAGTTGTAGAATAATTTCAAAGAGGAAGAAAAATAATTGTATTTTAATTTCACAACTAAACCCATCAATTCCACAGTAAGCACAACAGTTCCACAGCTAAACCCATCCATTCTGCAAGCTAAGCAAAGAGTTATATAACCAATCCAGATAGAGTAATAATTTTAAGGAGAATGAATTTAAATCACCCTCTTTACCATGGGGATTAAAAAGAAGTCGAACCTGAGGATGATACCTAGCTTCTTGCAGATGAAGAAGTGGTAGCTATCTTTGAACAGTTAGGGTGGTTAGAATTCCTGAAAAATTTATCGAAGTATAACGACGAATTGGTAAGATAATTTGTTATAAATTTAGAACAATCTAGAATAAAGGTTAGAAATTTTGTATTTCCTTTTTCTGTGAATATAATAAGCAATGTATCTGGTGTGCCAATTGTGCATGTCCCAAATCCTGTCAAAAGGGACCTTAAAAGAACTAGTTGAAACCCTACTACAAAAGGGGGAAACTGAACCCCAATATATTTACAACACTAAGAAAATCATAAAAGGGGTCAGAAGGGCCAACTTTCCCAAACCCTTTGATAGAGTGGAATTTTGGATAGTCAAGTATTTAACTTGTGATGGTCAATTTGGGTCGGTGGGAAGAGAAGTCCTGAAGATGCTCATATATCTTAGATATGGAGCTACAAAACTAGAATATATAGTAAACCTTCCAGGTTTCTTTTTTACTCCATCTAGACAATGGCCCAGAGGTATTCTTGGGGTGTTGGAACAATCAGACATCATGGGTTAGTTCATTTGGTGTGCCAACACCATTTTCTTTCAAAGAAAAATGGAGAAGAAATATGGGAGAAATTTCTTAACAAGTTTAAGCAAAACCCTGATATTATCAAGAGGGAAATACCAACTCCTTTTTCTCCTACAACTAATTTGAAATTGATGACCCTATAGAAGAAAATAAGGAAATATGTGGGGAGAATATACCAAAAAGAAGAAGATCTGGAAGAAGGATTAAAACTACAGAACCTATTGTACCTTTAAAAGAAACTCCTTCCTCTGCAGCAGCTCAAGAGCACTAATATCATCTCTGACAACAGCAGTTCACCTAGGAAAGAAACAAGTGAAAATCGAAGAAGCTCTAGGAGGAAACCCACTTCTGGACATTTTGAAGATCCTCAAAGAAGAAGAGTTCATAAAAGGTCTAGAGAAATTCTAGAGGAGATGAAAGAATAGGACAAGCTAGAAAAAGAAGTTGCTGATATTTTGGGCAGCATGGCCATGAATCCTCCTAGACCAAGCCAAACTGAAATGGAAAAATAAGATGAGATATTTGAGGAATAGGTTTTTCAAGAGTTAGGTGAATCAGCAGACTATCACATGAAGAAGAAAAAGGGAAATTCCCTTTGGTAGAAGAGGAATTATCAATCCCTAAATAACTTTCAGAGAAAGAAGAGAAACATCAGGTTAGATAGAATCTATTTTTGTCTAGAGCATAACTCATTATCAGAGAAAAGGATGAGGAGTTAAACTTCCTCAAACTCAAATTGGAATAGAGATAAGTGGTCATTGGGGAACTAACAACTCAGATCACAGAAAGGACTGAGGAATTGACAAGATTTAAATAGTAGATGATGGAGAAAGAGGAAGAATGTCAAATTTCCAGAAGATAGAGTGCTATGTCAATAGTCTCTACATAGACTGAATTAACTTATTGTCCACTCAAGCAGTTATGGGATGATACTTGCAGGGAACATCCAATGAGGACTTGAGAAGAAAGATGGAAGACAAAAAGAAAGCAAGAAAGGAATGGGAAGAAATTTTTACAAAGAAGAAGAAGACAAATTTAAATGTCTTGTAAAAATAAAAATGGTTTGCATAATGAGTGAAAAATTACTTGCATGCAGGAGACCTTCTCCTCGATATAGTGTGTGTTTAGAGGAACAATTCATTTCTTGGGAAATATCAAGAATTTCATGTGTCCTTCCACATGAAATAAAATATGAATCTGAGTTCATGACAACCTATTCTTTAGCTAGTGTAGAGTAGAAAAATATTCTCTGTGAATTTTATCTCTGTAATCTTATGCTAGAAAATAACACAGGCTTCATGATCAATTTGTATGTGGGAGAAATAAAGCTTAATGCATTTGTTTCTATTCTTCAAAATTATATTTCATTTAAGGAAAGGGATTCTAAGCATCTATTGAAATCTAGTTCATCTGGTCTCTACATGATGGCTCACTATGGTAAACCATCTGCTTTCGTTATACATTTTAAAACCCATGCCTTTGATAGATGGTTCAAGGCACACTACCTGGCCATTTTACATAAAAGTAGTGGTTCCTTCACCTCTTATGAGGGGGGAACTTTGAGGATATTTATGATGGATGTTTGAAAAGATGGGAGCTTCTCACAGTTTCATTGAGAAGAAGAGAAGTAATATCTCCCACAAACTTAATATGGAGCTTAGAAAGAGCTAAAGCCTTGTGCACACTAATCCCTCAGGTCAATGAAAACATAGGGGCATATGGATGGGAATGAGAACAAGGCCTTCCCTTCTTCTCGCTCCCATGTCTCCATGGAAAAATAGAGAACCTCAAGATCCTACTCAATTTGAGGAATGGAAGAGGAAAGTAGAAGCAGGAGTAGGGTATAATACTTCTGAACTAAAGCATTGGAATATTCAGTTCCAGCCATTTGACCTGAGTAGTCAAATGGAATGTAGAATCCATAATGCCAGATTTGAAGAGTAAAGTTTTTAAGGGGAGTTATAAACAATAAAGTACGGGGGGAGATGATAAGGCCAAAATATGTCTCGTTAATGTACAATTAATGATCTTATTTTACTCTCCTTTTTATCAAGTTTGATTGTATTTTAAGACTTTTATTTGATCTAATATAAGTTAGGATGTAATTTTCCATTTTTTATTGTAGTTATAACATTTAAAAAATATGTAATTCCTAACAAAGTGATTTTGAAATTCAATTTTGTAATAAAACAGGTCAAAATCAATCGGAAGAACAAAGTATGAAGCGGTCAACATGTTTTTGGAAGCATTGGTTTCAATACGGCTTAGTTCTGGAACTTCCAAAATTAGTTCCGGAACTCTATTACATATTTATGAGCTCCATCACTTAGTTCTAGAACTTTCAGACTTAGTTCCAGAACTCCAGTACTTAGTTCTTTAATTTTCAAACTTAATTTGAACTCCTGCATGTAGCTCTGGAACCTTCACGGTTATATCTAGAATAATTTCCTTTATTTCTGGAACTTCTCTAAAGTTCCGAACCGATGAGAATTTTTTATTCCAACAACATCTGGTGATTTAGAAATCAATGATCCTTTCAATCAAGTAACATATTAGAATATTTCCAATTCTTCATACTCGAAAATCCGAGGATAAGTATCATACAACCGTATCGTCGTCGACAAGTTCCAATTCAACATCTATTTTGGGCACAATTTGGTTCCATCTGAATCGAGTAGGATAGCTATGGTTGTAAATGCACATTTTGAATGAATATATATATGCAGACCTGCAAATAGATTTAGGATAATATAGAGATATATTGATATACATAGATAAAAACACAAATATATAAAAAGAGATAGTACATCTTTGTAATGTAGAACATTTTATCAATAAAATATCCATTTCTATTTTGAGAGTATATTAAGTTGTCAAATCTTGTTTCAAGGTGGAGCAAGGGCCCACTCCTTCAAGAAGCAAGATCTTTGTTTTATTGGTATTTATATTTCTAGAGAAAATAGTATAGATCTGATTAATTCTATAAATTATTTTGATTATTCAAGTTGAAATATGTCGTATACTTTTTCCTACGGTGTTCTAGATTAGATTCTTATTTCCTTGCAATTATTTTTCAGCATTCTCCATTGTGTGTTTATTTCCAAAGAAAGTGTGTTTATTTTTGTAATATGTGTTTACTTACAAAAATCTATTTCATTCTACAAATATGTGTTTATTTCCAGCAATTTATTTCTGCAGAGAGTGTTTACTTCCAAATGAGTTTTCATAGTTTGATTTCAATAAGGTTTTGGCCAAGAAGTCCTCAAGACATTGAGAAAATCCCCTAGAAAATATAAAAAAGAAAACAAATACCTACAGTCAATTACTAGATCACTAATATTTCTTGTTGCATATAGCTTTGGACACCACCCCTGGTTTGAATATGACATCAAAAAAGAGGTGGTTAAATGAAGGAATCACGACACCCATCAAATATTCTTATGGAACTTATAATTTTCAACATCATGTCATAGCACAGATGATGATAGGCACAAATCTTTGTATCGTCAAACCCTTCCAGTTTAGGTTTGAGTGGGTCATAAGGTTTGAGAGGTGGAAATGTGATGATGGAGATTTCTAAAAGGTTAGCAAAGATGTTAGCATAAGACTCTGCTGCTAAGGGATCACAAGGAAAAGTGAGAGTGGATTTGAATGGAGGTTTGGGTGACTTATGTGGAAGAGAGGCTGTTGAAGGTGGAGTTAGAGGTTGAGTAGGTTTAACTACCTTTTTGGTAGGTAGTGTGGTTGTGGACTTGGGCTGCACCTTCTTTGGTAAAGGTGTTGAGGAGTTTGTGAGGTAGAAGGGAATACAAAAGATGGAAGGGGATGGGTCAACCATGGTGAGAGTGGAGGTGCGGTGAAGGTAGTGGTAGGAGGCAATATGGGAAGTGGAGGTTGAAGAGAGGGTAAAGGCATGGGTAATGATGAGGACATGGGAAGTGGAGAAAGTATGGGAGATGGAAAAGGCATAGGTAATGTAGAATGCTTGGGTGGGATGGAAGATTGTAGCAAGGATGTAAGTTGTTTCATTTTAAGTTTACCTAGAAGGAGGTTACTTGACCAAGGTTGATGGATGAGGACCTAAGATGGATGGAAGTGGTGAAGGTGAGAGAGGAGGAGTGGGAGAAACTGGGGTATGAGGTCTAAGAGGTTGGGTCTTCCTCTTAGGTGGGGGGATAGGCCTAGTGATAGTTTGGGATGATGTGGCTAAATCAATCTTAACGAGAGGATGGACTAGACTTGGTGTCGAACAACCCCTAATGTAGTGGTAGGTTTGGGTGCAGATGTAAGTATAGGTGTAGGTAGAGGTTTGGGTGTAGGTGGTTTTCAGGGTAATGGTAAAGGTTTGAGTGTAGGTGAAGATGATGCAAAAGAGGCTACTATAATTGGCTCAGGTGTGATGGATTTAATGGTCTTGAACACTTTAGGATAAATTTTTGAAGTTCCCGTGGACAAAATTTTCATTTGAGTCGACACAGGAAGTCAAAGCCATCCTCAAAGCATGGAATAGTTGACATAATCCAAGTAGTTTTCCAAACGTGAGAATAGCGCAAAGTGGAGGGGTATGATGTTGATTTGGTACTTATCCCTATAAATAAATCTAGCATCTGTGAGATAGGGAAATGGTTGGCTTCAAACACTGGGTAGAAGAGACGATAGTAAATCGACAAGGTATTTAAAATCTACCGAGAAATTGTTGTCAACGAAGAGAGAGGCCACTAGTGGGTCCTCTGTGGGAAGATGAGGAAAGGTTGATTGTATAGGCTCTTCCTTTGCTAAAGAAGAGAGTAAGTTGGGCTCTTCCATGGGTAGAAGAATGGGTAATGTGGGTAATGTGGGTAATGAGTTGGGTAGATATATCCAAAGATAAGGTGGAATCCTCTGTGGGTAGAGGAGGAGTAGGTAAAGGCATGGGTAATGATGAGGACATGGGAAGTGGAGAAAGTATGGGAGATGGAAAAGGCATAGGTAATGTAGAATGCTTGGGTGTGATGGAAGATTGTAGTAAGGATGTAATTTTTTTCATTTTAATTTTACATAGAGAAGGATATCACTTGACTAAGGTTGAGGGATGAGGACCTAAGATGGATTGAAGTGGTGAAGGTGAGAGAGGAGGAGTGGGAGAAACTGGGGTATGAGGTCTAAGAGGTTAGGTCTTTCTCTTAGTTGGTGGGCTAGGCCTAGTGATAGTTTGGGATGATGTGGCTAAATCAATCTTAACGGGAGGATGGACTAGACTTGGTGTCGAATAGCCCCAATGTAGTTGTAGGTTTTGGTGCAGATGTAAGTATAGGTGTAGGTAGAGGTTTGGGTGTAGGTGGTTTTCAGTGTAATGGTAAAGGTTGAGTGTAGGTGAACATGATCCAAAAGAGGCTACTATAATTGGCTTAGGTGCAACGGATTTAATGGTTTTGAACACTTTAGGATAAATTTTTGAAGTTCCCGTGGACAAAATTTTCATTTGAGTCGACACAAGAAGTCAAAGCCATCCTCAAAGCATGGAATAGTTGACATAATCCAAGTAGTTTTCCAAACGTGAGAACGGCGCAAAGTGGAGGGGTATGATTTTGATTTGGTACTTATCCCTATAAATAAATCTAGCATCTGTGAGATAGGAAATGGTTGGCTTCAAACACTGTGGGTAGAAGAGACGATAGTAAATCGACAAGGTATTTAAAATCTACTTGAGAAATTGTTGTCAACGGAAGAGAGGCCACTAGTGGATCCTCTGTGGGAAGATGAGGAAAGGTTAATTGTATAGGCTCTTCCTTTGGTAAAGAAGAGAGTAAGTTGGGCTCTTCCATGGGTAGAAGAATGGGTAATGTGGGTAATGCGGGTAATGAGTTGGGTAGATATATCCAAAGATAAGGTGGAATCCTCTGTGGGTAGAGGAGTAGATGAAATAGGTTCCTCCGAGGATGAAGGACCTAATGCAATAATTTCCTCAATAGATGGGATGGGAGGAAATTGAGCAGAAGGAGCCGATATGATATCAAAAATGGCATGGACCTCTTGAACATTGGTTTCATTAGTTGAGGTTTTCCAGCTTGGTTGGATGATGGGGTGTGATTTTTGAATGGCTTATTAAAGATGTGGAGGTTTTGGTAGGCGAGTGCATTGGGGTTATCAAATATGAGATCTCCATTTTCTAACATGTCTTGAACAATGTTTTTGAAAGTTATACAATTACCATCACTATGACCTCGAACACGATGATAATTGCAGTAATAATTCTCTTTGTACCATGCAAGCACATGATGGGAAGGGTCAAAACTAGTATGTGGTTTGATGGGTGGAAGAGTTATTTCTCCAAATTTTAGAAGATTTTCCAAAACTAGGGAGTATATTTTCAATGTTCCCACTTGAACTGGAAATTCTAAACATGAGAAAGATTAAAAGAATTTTTGATTGGTTGGATGGATGAGAAGGTCAAGAGTTTAAAACCATTGCGTTGGTAGATCCTTTTTCTTTAGAATAATTATTTTGTGGTTTGGAAGAAGAAGAGGTATCATTATATTTAAACAAATCTCTTTTGTTGTGCAATTGTAACTTCTTCTCTTTGATAGCATGGATTTCAAGTTTCTGGGCCATGGTGAATGCCTCATCAAATGTTCAAAAGGTTTGAACTTGGAGAGTTGGAGAGATATGTCTGGAAAAATCTCTAGTAAAAACTCTATTAATTCAATTTGAGGCAATTGTAAATTGAGTTGATGAATAAGGTTCCGCTAACGTGGAACAAAATCTGCGATAGACTCATCCTCATATTGGCGTAATGAATACAATTTGGTCATGGTAACCTTCTTGACAATGTTAATGGATAAATGATCGAGAAATGTTTGGGCTAATTGATTAAATGAGAAGATAGAGTGCCTAGGTAAAGCACTATACCAGTCTAAGGTCGGTCCTATCAAGGACATTGGGAAAGTTCGAAGAAGCAAGGCATCATCATGGGAAATCAGATAACATACATGTTTAAAATATTGCAAATGATGTTTTGGATCTTCCTCACTATTAAATCAGTTAAATTTTGGCATTTCACAATGTGTGGGATAAGGATTAATTGGAATATAAGGGTGAATAGGATCATTACAACTCTCTTCGTAAGTTAAAGAATTGTAGAGCCCAAACAAATGCTTCTAGGGTCAACATCTTGTCCATCATAATTTTGATCAAATAATTGGTCAGATTGGATTGAGGTGGACCTCTAGTGGTATAAGGAGGTGGATACGATAACTAGGACATATAAGGGACACATATATATGGAGGTTCCGAGTAAGTAAATTGAGAAGGGGGATATAATTTGCGGTAGATGATGATAACATATACCCTAAATGGGAAGTGTAGGTGATGGGTGGTGGCTAAGACAAGGTATAGGTGGGAGGAATGTGTGTAGAAAACCTCATGGAAATAGGTGAAAAAGTAGCAAGTATAGACATGACCAAAATCTAAAAAGGGGTCAACACAACTGGAGGTTACAAGAGTAATAGGAACTGATGAGGTGGAAATCCCTACACTAGGGATAATAGATGATGGAAAGGTGGATGTCAAAGATTTGATAGGTGTTTTAGGTTTATAATACATGGAAGATGTAGGAGAGATGTGATAAATGATAGGTGGTAAGGTGGAAGTAGGTACCACTACACTAGTGGTGGCCGATATGGAAGTGGGGATCAAAGTAGGAGGAATGGATACATGTATACCGTAGATAATTTTTCTGACGAGTCACACGTAGATGAATGAGCAAGATAATACTACAAGGTGGTAGGATTGTGATCAATGAGTTTTACAAACTCCTCATCACCTGCGTGTATAGTAATAGGTGAGGTGGGGTCCATGGGTGAAGAAATAAAAGGTGGTGAAGGACTAGGTGGTAGTGGTTGGCGAGCTAGCATGAAAAACTAGAGTGTTGGATTGTCTGTGAGTCAAAACCATGTGAATGGTGGTAGAATAGGTAATTTGAGTTCTGTAGATGGTACAGAAATAGAAAAAGATAGTAGAAGAAATCTAGAAAGTGGAATTTGGTCGTTGTTTTGATAGAAAAATCAAAACACAGAGACCGATGCCGGTTGGCTAACCGATGTTGGTAGAGAGGGCTAACTGATGTCGGTTGCAGGATCGATTCCGGTTAATATGAATAAATGGTAGATTTGAAAATATATAAATGAAGGGTGAAAATCAAATGAACCTGGACTCTGAAGATGATATCAAAGACTCAAAATGTGATGAAGTGACAAAATAAGTCATAGAAAATGTTTGTTTGTGAATTGAACATTGTTTTGGGAGAAATAACCAAAACAACAAGGGACCAAGACCAAACATCGATAAACTAATGTTGGTATGAAGAGGTAATCAATGTCGGTCACTGGACCAATATCGTTACTATGAAATATGAGAGGAGATGAAAATTTGAATTTTTGGTAATTAAGTCAAATGAAAATACCAACCCAACAACTGAGTATGGCAGTGATGAGTCCTAACATGCCCGAAATAACCGGAATACACTAGTTGTGATGGTGGGGAGTGAAGGATGATAAAAAAGGATGATATGGTCTCACACCTCAAAACACAATCAGTCAAAAGCTAACAAAACACGTAATCCTATGTTGTAGATTTTATGTTGTGTGGCTTATGCCATTTAAAACTAACTATGAGTATAATAGATTTTTTGGTCAACGAGGGTGCCCTATAAGTAGTCTATGGCTGGTTTCAGGTGTGTTTTGGATAAAGGGACCCGATATACCTTTCGGTACATGTGGTACAACTTTGATATGATGACTGCCTAAACACCATCTAGGAAGGAAGATGTTTAAGAAGTGTGTAATTTGTTCAAGTGATTTGGTTTGGGATGTGTGTGCAAGAAGTGAGCTACACTTAATTCCTACCAACCATCAATTAGTCATGACCTCCAGCATATAGGTTGCAAATAAATTTAGGTGATTTAAATGCAACATACACAAGGATGAAATGCAGATATTTTTAAGCCCAAATTGAAAGTGAAATTCAATGAGAGCAATAATGAATAGGCAGAGAGTATGTCTTTCACTAATGCAATATAGAATAAAAATAAGTGTTCTTTTTAACCCAAAATATGAATTTCACTTAGACAAGTAGAAGAAGAAGAATGTTCCCAGGGAGAAATTTTAATGTGAACTCTTTCAAAAGGAAATAAACACACAAAGATTCCCTAAGAATGAAAAATGCAAAAGAACCCAAATGATAGGGTCCCACTGGGTGTGCCAAAATGTTTCACCTCAAAGTAATGCGATAAAATAGATAAAGGTAATAGGCGTAGGAGGAATACATGTAAATGTTCGGGAGATGGTTGCATGTATTTTAGATGTTGAATCAGACTAATTATAGAGATCTTACCTTTGGCTAGGAGGAACAACCTATATAAGAAACACAACAAGACCACCAAATAGTATTAAATAGCAAGAGTTAGAGGACTTCCTAGCAATTCCAAATCAGGGAAGCATGACACTTCATCGAATGGCTTTCAATCCTCTATTTAATATAACTTAATGCAATGAGAAATGATAAACCAATGATTCCTATTGTAGTTGATAAGATTTAGGTATCTCCTATAACATACAATAAGTGAATTTAACTTAATAGGAAAGGTCAAGATTAAATCTGGATGGTTGGTTGGTTGGTTTGGGTCTATAGATCTGATAAAGGCTATAGGTGAGGTTTGGGTAAGGTTGGGAAAGGTTATGGGTTGTTTTAGAGGAGGTATGAGCTTGTTGTTATAGAAGAAATTATCAGTCTCGGACACCAATGCCGGGTAGGGAGTACACCAACATTTCTTGGGTGACTGGTGTCGAGTAGGGAAAATTTGGTGATAATGTCAAAAACGAGAATTGGGCACTCTTTTTGATATCACAGAGAGTGATGGAGATTTAGATAGGTTTGTAGGATTTTTGTTAAGACTCAGAGATACTGATATGTGGGTTTAGTAAAGGTATGGAAGGTGAAATGGGTAAAATTATGGCCGGAGGTACTCTTTGGGGAGTAGATATAGGTAAGGTAGAAAGGTGGTATCTAAAGTAGATAGCTTAATAAAACAATCTAAGCTATTAGAAATGAAAATAGAGAGATAACACTTACTTGTTACATGTAACCTGGAGGTGGATGGTGGTGGTGGTTCTGAGAAGGTGGTGATCCAGAGTGAATATGGCAGCAGTCGGCATGATGCTTCCTGGTTCATGTGTTGGAGCTCTAAAGAACCTATGGATCAACCGAATGATGTCTGAATGCTTTGAGAGGGGCTCTAGTTGGTCGCAAGGTCGTAGGAGTGCTTGAACATGTGAATGCAAGAAGCATAAGCCAATAAATCTAGATTCAGAACCTGAACAAAGAGTTAGAAACTCTTATTTAACCTAACCGATGGTGGTTAGGTGACTGGCGTCGACCAAGGGATAACTAACGTCGGTTAAGGTGAATAAGTCCAAGTTTCCAAAAATAGCCTGATCTTTGTTATTTTTGGTGTGATTTGAATCCTCATTTCGGGTCTCAAGTGGAGAATAGCACTTAGATAAGTAGGAGTTTTGTTGGAGAAGAAATAGGGAATTAATGTTAGGGCTAGACTAAGTCCCAGTTAGTTGGGATAAGTAGGGACTTAGTCTTAGTTAATTACTAGGCTAGGAATAGGTCTTGGGTGAGGTGGTTAGGTGAGGTGTAAATCAACTTAATTAAATTAATTAAATTAATTGATAATGTGAGGATGAATATTAATTTAATTAAAAGTGATTAAATTAATATCAATGTGGAGAAGGGGCCATGGCTATGTGCATGTGTCGAATTGATGAGTTGAAAGGGGGTAAAGGGATTGTGACCCAATTTTATTATCTACGGTGAAATTGAACATACAATATTTCTTGTCTACGATAGTGTCTCTCATTTTGAGTTCATTGAAGAGATATTAGATTGATATTTTCTACTCATCCAACACATGGGTGATGTGTAAACCAAGGAGTTTCACCTATGGATTTTGCTAGAAATTAGGACACTAAGAGGAGGGTGAATCAATGTCTATTCAAACTTTTACAAATAATTAAATTCCCTTAATTTTTTATAATAAATCCAAACCATCATTCACAAGTAGTTGACATGAGATAATACATAGAAATACATGTTTTAATGTGGTAAACCATTTAAGGGAGAAAATCCCCATGAAATCAAAAATAACTTGGACAAGAATGTCATGTAAATATTACAATGATTTCATAGTTGAGCATCAACTCAATATAGAGCTCCAACTCCAAAATTTTATCCAATCATATAATTTATCTTTAGAAACCTTCTACTTACATGGAATAATAACCTCCCAACTTCAGTCAAGCATCCACTTACATTCTATAAGAAACAAATTACAAGAAAGCTCTAACTCCCTAATTGCTAAGTCACTACTTAGTCTTTTGTAAGATTTTGATTAGTCTAAATTGGTTGTCTCACACAACAGATTGTGACCACTAAATCATCTCATTATTCTAATCCTTTCACCCTCATAATTCACCTCTCTTATTATCACCTAATCAACTACAAGGCACTATTATACAAGGCTCATTTCACTCACACTTTCATGTCATGCTTCACTCATTGAATCACCTTTCTAAGAATCCACTCTTCATATGCTTAATCTACTGCAGCATATCATTCATCAAAATAATTCTTTCTCACCTAAATCATGTTATTTTTCATAGCCTTAAACTTATTCAAGGACTGATCAGCAACCATTCATTCTCATGCATTGTCCCGTGTTCCTCAACTATCTCTCACTCGTGATCATAAGCTCTATCTTCTCTTTAACTCACACATCTTATATCATGTCTTCAAGAATGATTTTTTGCATTTAACCATGCTCTCTTATTCATGAAAATAATCCTCTCATACTCCTATAGCTCTCTATGTTGATCTAATCTCACTTTATTCACACAATATTACCTATCTCTCCTATACGCTTCTATGTTTTCAACATACATCAGCAAGCATTTTACAATCCTACAAAGGAACCTACATACATGATAATGCCCTCAAATATTTCTTTTGCACTTCAACTTCAACATCACTCTTCACCTAACTCATATAAGGAGATGAATAGGTATTCATAAAAAAACTACGTCAACATTGTCATTATTGCATGTGACATGCATCAGTTGTGCCTTTATTCTCTACAAGATTTTCCAAGGATTCTCTGAAGTCAAATGATGAGACAAGAAGTATCATGAACTCCTTGACACTCTGTCACAACTAAAAATATTATATTTATACCTCTGCATGGTTTTTTAACGGTTTTCTAGCCCTTTTTAATTCTTCCACAAGTTATATTTACCTAGTAGCACAAAAAATCATTGTTAGGTATGTCTGACATGTATGGACATTATTATAGCCTTTAACAATTCTTTATAACTAGTTGAAACCTCTTTCTTCACCATTTTGGCTTTCAAGTTTCATTAGAGGCTAGAATAGCATGGTAGTAAGCACTTAGTGAGCATTGTTATGAACTTGAAGAGAATAATAACTTGTCAAAACATGAAATTACATTCTTTCATTTTCCTTGATCCTTTACGATGTTTGGACCAACAACGATAACATAGAGATCTTCAAAGGACATATAAAGGAGAATTTTACACACTCATCTTCATAGTCATCTACAAAAAGTCCTAGTGCATTTGGATCACATTATTACATGAACTTGGAATATTTTAGAGAGAAGGTTTCAACCAACTTCAAACCTTAGGAATAATGATTTTAGATAGTCTTATCACCTACATCAATTAAGAAACCAGGGCACCATTGATCTTCTAAAAGAAGCATGCACAAAGTCAAACTATGTAAAGTTTTTCTAGTACAGAGTTCTTTCTTTAAAGATTAAACAAGCCCACACATTTTCTCAGCCAAACATCACTTCAATTACATTCTTTCAAGAAGGTTATGGATGAAACAAAAATCCCGTGTTAATTTTTAGTCTCACTAGATCATATTAGCATGATCTCCAAGATTTACACAATTAGGGTTTAAAATTTAAAACCCTAGTCATACATTTTAATGCTTTTAACACATTGCTCCTCATATTTATGTTAATATAATTGTAGGATAACTTCATCAGAGAGTCCTGATAAAAGAATCATGCCTTCCTTTTCATTCATTGATAGGATAACATTAAGATTTTAAGGTCACTATCACTTTGTCCTTCTAGATCACACAAATAATAAACCCAATTTTCAAGGAAGAGGATTACCTATTAGAACCTATATCCTTAATATCTAATCCAACTTTTTGTGAATATCCTTTCCTTAAGAAACTTACCACATTGAATCAACCCCATTTTAAGGGATATAGTCATAAAAACAAACATTTCAGGGACTGTGTACATTGTCTCTTTAGTCACCATAAGACAATATTGATGTGAAGGATTCTTGCTAACGAAACCTCATACATATGACCAAACCAAGCCACTAGTATCTCAAAATAAATGTATACTCCATATAAAATAGCTTGTGAGTATTGATTGTGAAGAGAAAACCACAAGTACATACTTTTTTTCAATATTCTTGACTAGACAAGAAAAGTAGTTATAGATCAAGAATATTTTGACCCCAAACTCATTGACCAAATCAAACCATGAGCCTTAACAATTTATCTTGGACCTATAGATTTATCTTGGACCTATAGAAGGTTCTCGTGACCATTTCTCAACTCAAAAACTTTCTTATAAAAAAAATATTTCTTCAAGCACCATGAAGTTTGAATTTCCTTTTGGTGGCAGGAGAGGAAAATAGACTATGAACTCACATAATATACATTGAAATTATCCAAAACACCTCATGAACCATAAGCACACATTACACATCATTTTATACTATATGAAAAACATCTTATGATCTTCAAATTAGGACTATATAGTCAAAAAATTGTAAAATAGGATCAAACTTGTATGGAACATTATGACTTAAAGAACAAGGATGCCGCCATTTTGACCTAGGAGGATCCTTCTATAACCTTGAGTGGTTGAAACAACTTGCACAATTGATTTGGAGACAAATAAGATCATTTCATGCCTATCGCTTCAAGAAGGTTTGGAGAGGGTAAGAACACTAATAGAAAAATGAAGAGAAATTTATTTTACTTTCTCCATTTGACCTTATGTTTTTGCAAGAATACATTCTTGGAGTTATCTTAAAAAAAAATCTTATGATTTATCTGAAGAAGTATTTTCAAATTTTTTTAAGTTCTAAGAAGACATGTCACTATTTTATCCCTTCTTCTTTAACCCATTTTTGGTAAAACTTAAATATCTTCAACAATTCTCTTCAAAATTTCATGAAACTTGAACTAGAGCACTACAAAACCTCCCTCTACATGTACCAAGGCTTTATTTCTCATAAATGATCCTGTAAATTCAATACAAATCTATTTTTTCTATGCCTCCACTGTTAGTTCTCTAAGGTATTTTTAGTGAAAACTTCAAATTTGCCTCCAAGTGATAAGGTATGCATTGTATCTTCTCATAAATTCTCTAGGAAGTGTTCCTAGGTTCCTATCAAGCTTACATAGGATTTTCATGACCTAATTTGATCTTGTACACCTCGTTAGGCTTTAGACTAGGCCTAAATGGGCTATTTTCAACTGTGACTTACAACACATGGCCTTATGATCACCCTAGAAGCTCTTAAGCATCCTTAAAACACCATTTCAGACATGTGGAACACACGAGAAAATAACACCAAGTAGATCCATACCTCTAGTGGGCACCAACCTCACTGAGTAAGCATGTAACACCCTAAATTTTCAAAAAACCACCATGAGACCACTTTTTGACCACCAAACACCATTGATAAGAAACCAACCTACTTGAAATTTCACTCCTCATTTTCCATAAATGCAACGTGACATCAATGACAACACCAACCAATAAACAGGTTTAAAAATATCCCCTTTTTCATTGATGGAAACAAACTTAGAAACCTTGATGGCAAACCAATACACCAACATCTTCTAAGAATTCAAACCTATTTTCGACAAAACTCTCTCCCCTTTTAAATCTATGAAAAAGGTTCATACATTCAATAACATAAAAAAATGAAAGTAATCATTGAAAAAGCATAACCTTACCTCAAGAATCTCCCCCTTGGATTAGACTTGCTACCTTGTCAGCTATGTCTTGAATAGATGCAAGTATTTCTTCAACAATCGGACTCAATTCTCCCCACGATCTTATTCTCTTCATGCTCATATATCTTCACTTCATCATGCTCAATTCTTCCTTAATTAATTTTTTTGTTCTATTTGGGGCTTGGATCCCTAGATCAACATTTTAGAGCCTTTTAACCCAACTTTGTCCATCCATAGAGCTATGTACATCATGGAATAAGCTCATGATACTTCCCCTGGGATCATTTTATCCTCCTTTATCTAAAGCTATAAGAATTCAAGCACTTGTCTTGCATTTAAGCCATAAGAATTGATCAATCAAATCAAATCAGTCCTAAAGGAGGGTAAGTGTAGCAAGTTGGGGCGACAAAAAAAAGGGGTCATAAGTGGACATCATATTGCAAATAACAACATAATATCAACTTGTAGGGATTATTAGCAATGCATACACTCAAAATTAGAAAAAATTATATCAATATGAATCGTAGCATCCAGAATCTAGTTTCTAAACTACTAATTTTTTTAAATGGACAAGTTTAGCTATATTAAACACTCAAAATTCAATAACTTGTTTTTTTTTTTAAATGCCTATAAGATTGTAGTCTGTTTGCCCGCAATTTGGATGACCAAAAATTGATATATATATTTTTCCTTTGGTGAGAAGTTAGATGCTGATATCTATCTTGGGATAGATTTTATTTTGTATTTTTTTAGAAATATTTTATTTTTTATGATTTTTCCGTGAAAATGGTCTGAAAACATAAAGAAAACAAAATAATTTCTGTTTGCCATATAACTTCATCAAAAAATAGTGAAATCAAATAAATTTTTTTGAACATGTATATAATTTCACCATGGTTGGGATGGTATAAGTTTTATCACATTCGATAAGTGAAACAAAATTTACGATCTTAAACCTAGACATAAACATTCACAGGAAAAAGTGTCTTAAAGACCTACTATTAGTAAAAAAATTATTAAATGATATTTATCCTATTCTATTCACTTTAAAATCAATATTTATACAAATCTAACAGTCTCCCTATGTGATGGTATAATTTTTATGACATATTTTTTTTTTTTCGGCATGGTTCAAGTCCACGGAAGACTAAATTTGATGTTTTACTATTTTTGAGGTAAAATTCAGGATTTGATGTCCACTTAATTGTCCCCAACTTGCTGCACTTACCCAGGACTTTTCACTTTTTTCTATTGTCTTTCCTTGTCCATACACTGATTAAGAAGAATAATTTTCTCCCCATGAAGTGTACTATTAGATATTTATTATTTTTTGGTTTACTAGGCTTCTTAGATTCCTAAGACACCTCAAAATCATCTATTGGTCATTCTTAAACATGTAGGTCACTATTTTTGACTCACCACAACCTACAACATACTCAAAAATGCATGAAATAATCATTATTTTTCTTTACCTCAACAACCTTTGCCTCTTTTCTCACAAACTTGTGAGCATTCAAGATTCTTCTTATCTATATATCACCATAAAACACTATGCATACCTTGTATTAGTGCATTTATACCCTTTTAGTACTATTTGTAACTCAAGGAAGACCTTCAATTCTACAAAATTCACATTTGATGAGAAGAACCTCCTTCATTCAATATTTTGTGCAAGACATCTAGCTTTCTCATCTCCAACAGGCACCTTCAAGTTTTGACTTAGATTAATTTTCATCTTTGGAGCACTTCATTTATATATTTTTCTAGTTGATGGAATAACAGGAGATATATCTTTCTTAAGATGAAGTAGAGCATTCAAACTTTTACCGCCTTTGCTACATATAAATTTTCTTGGTAAGATCTTTATTACATTTGGTTGATAATTTTCACTAACTCTTCTTGGCTCAAGGTACCTTCACTATCTTGTAATTTATCATTTTAGCATGTTTTCGACATAAACATGGCCTCACAGACCCTAACCATTATATGAACACTACTTGAAATATTTTTCATAGACTTGTATGAGATCATGATTGACAAGACCACCTATCATTATAATTTTTCTTGACTTGCATAGGATTTAGATAAATCAAAGCACCTTAATTTTACTCCTTTAGTATTCATTATTGGCACTTGCTCCATGAATCACTCCCCCTTAGAAGCTAATACATCTTTTAAACATTTACAAGACCAGGATTAGAAATTTACTCAACTCCAATTTGCAAATGACTAATTAACAAACCTTGATTGATATTAAGTACTTCTCTCATAACTCAAAGCTTGAGAACAATATGAAGGACATGGACATATGAAATTTTTAATCCTTGTGAACACATGACACTTACTCACACACTCCTTCAAGAAAGGACATTTTCTCAAGACTTAATAAGACCTATTACAAACTATGATCACTCACAATGACATAATTTGTGGGCTATTGGAATCAAATTGTAGAAGGAAATTAGATCAATAAACTTGACACTTTTCAAAAATATTGAACTCTTTTGAATACCTCTTTTACAAGGATACAACTTAAGAAGGGTGACTTGGCCATGACTCAATCTTGAAAACATAGAGAAAAATAACACAGAACTTAAAGCCTATTGACCACACTCTCTTTGCATGAATACTCAAAAGGAACATTCAATAACTTCAATAATCACTAGTACTTCAATAGGAGGCTAAACAAACATTCCTTCAATTTTGACATACCTTTGCATTGTGAGAAAGACTCCAAAGAACAACTATTGATGACAACTTTATTTCAAGAACATAGTTTGGACTATTCACTTAGAATAATTAAGGAGTATACCTTGTTTAGAAGTCATAAGATGATAATGTACTTCAAAATATCACCAAGCTTACTTCAAGTAGTACATGCCCTCTAGAATCCTAGAGAAGACACACCATACTTGTTCGATCATCTTAGAACAATATATATTCATCAAAGCAACATTATGAATTAATGATTTCCATTTTATCCTTAATATCTTGTAAATATTCTTGGATGGACTCCTTGGTGTTAAAACCACATCTCATAATCCCTCACTTTCTGATTGAATTCCTAATAGACATATATGAAGAACCTCGTACCACTTCTCTAGTACAGATTTAGGTAGAATTTCTTCATCACTTGCACTAGACTTGTCTTCCTTTTTATTGGATTTATCATCACTTCTTAATGTCTTGTTTATAATAGGATCTCCCATGACTTTCATTGATTGTTTTGTCTTTTAATCATATACCCATGTTATTTTCCTTTCATTCTTTTCTTCTTCAACTCTTGGGTTTTCTTCCTTGACCTTGTATATGTATTTTACCTCCTTCTTTCCAAAGGTTGTCTTAGGCATAGCTAACTTTGACTCATTTCTAGGATTGGTATTCATGTTTGAAACCTTCTTAACTTTCCCTTTGAAGGTATGAGGCCTACTATTGTAATTATAATGTTCATTATAACAATAATGCTTTGAAAAATTCCCAAATTCATGACAAATTATAGCATATGACACTACTCTTACCTCTGAATTGGTGTGAATTTTCATTCCAACTATGATTGAAAGCCTTTATATCATGAAATTTCCTATCATAAATTCTAATCTTGTTACAATTTTAGCATTCTACCGTGTTCATGCATCTTGATTCTTCTTATTTCCAAAAATGACTAGATTTTTCTTCTAAGAAGTACTTAGAAATGTGACCTTTTTCTTGGAAATTGAAGAAAAATATATTATTTTCTTTCTCACTTTTGTTATCCCTCCATGGGTGGTCATATATGAAATGTTTCCTACATTCCTTAGCTCTATGTCCATATTTATGACAAGAAAAATAATAGCCATTGAAATTCCTTTCATACCTAGATGCATTTGGTTGCCTAACTGACTTAGGCCTTCTTTTGTTTGTCTCCTTGGTCATATTCATGCATGTTTACATGTTTGGACCAGCCTTGTCATCCTCTCTCTTTTCAATAGGTTCTCATTTGAATCCTAGACTAGCTTTATCACCTGATGTTGTCTAAATTTACAATATTTCATCAAGAACTTCAATACTCTTCCCCATCTTTTTGTACATCTTTAGTTTGTTGTTTGCATCCTCTAATTCAGCCTTCAGGGTTCTCAATTCTTCTTCATAATTAAAGAAAGAATATTTTTCCTTCAGTTATTTTGCCACACTTACAACTCTATACTCCATCTCGTTAAGGGCTTAACCATGATCAAACTTCATACGCTTGATTTCCTTCTTTAATCTATCAATTAGGGATAGATTAATCTCATACATCCTTTTAAAAATAATTCATCTAGGTTTCCCATGCTTGTTCCACTAGAATGTCCTCCAAACTATTAAACTTGTTGCAAGAGGATCGGGATCTGATACCAATTTTTGGAAATTAGGACACTGAGAGGGGGGTGAATCAATGTTTATTCAAATTTTGACAAACAATTCAATTCACTTAATTTTTATAATAAATCCAAACCATCATTCACAAGAAGTCAACATGAGAGAACACATAGAGACAAAGGATTTAATGTGGGAAACCCTTCAAGGGAGAAAAACCCACTAAAATCAAAGAACTAACTTGGACAATAATTTCCTGTAAATATTACAATGATTTCATAGTTGAGCATCAACTCAACATGGAGCTACAACTCCAAAATTTTAACCAAGCATCTACTTGATCTTTAGCAAGCTTCTACTTGCATGGAATCTTCAACTCCTAAATTTAGTCAAACACCCATTGACCTTCTGCAAGAAAAAAATTACAAATAATCTCCAACTCCCTAATTAATAAGCCACTACTTATTCTTCTATAAGGTTTTAATCACTCTGAATTGGTTGTCTCACACAATTGTGACCACTAAATTAGCTCATTCTTCTTCTCATTTCACCCTCATAATTCACCTCTCTTCTAATCACCTAATCAGTTGTAAGGAACTATTATACAAGGCTCATTTCACACACACTTTCATGTCATGATTCACTCATTGACACTCTTCATATGTTTAAGCTACTACAACATATCAGTCATCAAAATAATTTTTGCTAGCCTTAATCACCTTATTTTTCATAGCCTTAAACTTCTTCAAATACTAGTCACAAACCATTCATTCTCATACATCATCCCTTCTTCCTCAACTATATCTCACTCATGATCACATGATCTATCTTCATCAATTCATCCACCTATATTCTCTTTAACTCACACATATGATATCAAGTCTTCAAGAATGATTTTTCACATTGAATCATGCTCTCTTCTTCATGAGAATGATCCTCTCATACTCCTATATCTCTCTATGTTGATCTCATCTCACTTTCTTCACACAAGATCACCTATCTCTCCTATACACTTCTCTATTTTCAACATACATTAGCAATAATTTTACAAGCCTACCAAGGCACCTATATACATGAAAATACTCTCACATATGTCTTTTTCACTTCAACTTCAACATAAATCTTCACCTAACTCATACAAGGAGATGAATAGGTCTTCATATAACAATACCTCAACATTGTCATTATTGAATCTGACTTGCATCAGTTATGCCTTCATGATATGTAAGAATTTTCAAGGATTCTCTAAATTCAAATGCTGAGACAAGAAGTCTCCTAAACTCCCTAAAAATATGCCACAACTGAAAATATTCTATTCGAACCTCTAGTATTGTTTTGTAATGGTTTTCCATCCCTTGTCTTATTCTTCCATGAGGTATATTTTCCTAATATCACAACAACTCACTATCAAGTATGTCTTACATATATGGACATTATTATATCCTTCTACAATTCTTTATAACCACTTGAAACCTCCTTCTTTTCCATTTTGGATTTTAAGTTTATTTAAAGGCAAAAAGCGTGTGGGAGCAAGAACTTAGTGAGCGTTGTTATGAACTCGAAGAGAAGAATAATTTTTCAAAACATGAAATTGAATTATGTCATGGTCCTTGAGCCTATAGGATTTTTACACCAAAATCAATAATATGGAGATCTTTAAAAGATAGAGAAAGGATAATTTTTCACACTCATATTCATAGTCATCAACAACCAATCCTAATGCATTTGGATCACATTATTACATGAAATTGGAATATTATAGAGAGTATGTATTCAATTAACTTCACACCTTGGGAATAATGATTTGAGTGCATCTTATCACCCACATCAATAAAGAAACCAAGGAACCATTGTTATTTTAAAAGAATTATGCACAAAGTCAAGATATGGAAAGTTTTTCTAGTATTGAGTTCAATCTTTAGAAATATAACAAGCCCACAAATTTTCTCGAGTCAAGCATCACTTCAAGGAAATCCTATCAAAAAGGTTAAAGATGAAAAAAACACCTTAGGTCAAGGTTTAGTCTCATTGGATCAGATTAGCATGATCTCCAACCTTTACAATTAAGACTCTTTGACAAGATTATTTTGATGAAATAATTAATCATCCTTCACTTTGTTTAAGAAGTTCTATAAAGAAAATGCATTTCCCTAGTTACTCGAGATGGAAAACAACAAAATTGTTGTCATTGTCACGTAGTTTTGAGATTTTAAAATCAATTCAAATCTATTTCTAGCTTGATTTATTCATTTTATATCTCTTTTAATGTATTCATGAAGTTATGGATCATTTCCATTGAAGAATTACACCAAAAACTAGTTTTCTAGCTTTACACGAAGTCTCCAAGGTTTTCTTCAAAAACTATCAACCAATTCTCTTGAAACATTGATGAAATCAAAAATTATTGAGGAATATATTTCACGAGGGTAAGATAAAGAAATAATTAGTTTTTTAGGATTTTTCATTGGTTTGAATTCATGTTTTGACCATTTTTTATCTTCAAACCCTAGAAGCATGGTTTTATTCACCGCACTAGCCCGAGGGGCTTTAAAACGTGATTTCTCAGCCAATTCTCAATGAAATTAAAAACTTCCACCTCTTTTGGACGTGTGGGAGAGCCCTACACTTTTTCCAAACATTCAAATAGATTAAAAAAATTCAATTCATTCCCAAAAGAAAGAAAAAATAGTGCACAATGTATAAAGAACATGACAAAGCATTCCTTGTTGAGTTCAAAAGATGCTACATGGTTTATAGTGAGTCTTGGATTGGCATGGAGGATCGTTGAGGAATTCTTAACATCCTTACAAAACCTAACAAAAATTAAACACCATTTTATCACCTTTACATGATGGTTCCATCTTGCACAGTGGAGTTCAATCCACATCTTGACTATTCTCAAGCACATACCCAGTCTTCTCTCATTTTTTCTTAGTCTTCACATGTGAAGCACTAAACTTTTCACCTACACCATGATATTTAAGAGGAATTTGTGTTCATACTCCTAATCTTCACCATTCACTAGCACAAGATTGCCAAGAAGGGTTGACATAGTGAATACAATGTCTATTAAACAAGCACAAGGCGAGTCTTAGAAATTAGAGATTTCACTTAACCAAGGATTCAAACTTGATAAAATTGTGGGAACATACCCTTCAAGAAGATCATGATAAACCTATATATGGACTGAGATGTGTTTGAGGATAAAGTATTCAAGAATACCATTGAATACGCTTTTCTTAACAAACCACCACATGACATTGTGGAGGTAGAGTGTTTAAGCTTCAAGGCTCATCACAGGGACTCTACTAAGTTCTTCATCAACTCTAAGTTGATATATAGAAATGAAATAGTACCATTGTCTATATAAATGCTATGTACCTTGGGATATAATATTATAATGTATATGGGTTGATGGAGATGCCGACATGTGGCACACATCCCCTTATCTTATTATATCATTCATTTATGATTTATTATGCTTAGGAGGTCGGCCTCAGTATTGGCCATAGGTTAGAATGGTATATATAGGGGTTAGAAGGTTGTAGTTAATCATCATATTGAGTATTGGAGTGTTATTGTATGGTTTGGAGGTTACCCCCTCGAAGTGGTATTGGAGGTTGCCCCCTCGAAGTGGAAAAGCTATTAAATGAGAATATTGTCATAATTTTGGTGTTCTTTCATGTTATTCTTCTGTATATGTTCTGATTTATACAAGTAATATCCTTACAAGTGGTATCAGAGCAGCGATTTCGGCCAAAATTAGGGCAAAAACCCTAATTTTTTGTTTCGAGTATATCTTGAAGAGGGTATCGAATTTTTTCCCAATTTTTGCAACATAATTTGGAAAAAATATAAGTCAGAATATCTGAAAAATTCAGCTCCATTGGATCTATTTTGCGGAAGTTATTGGTGTTTTAATTTTTTTCATAAATTCACTTTTTAGGAAGCAAATTGTGGTATTTTTTAGCAAAATTTATATTTTCGGAAAGCTCTTGAAATTTCAGTTAGGGTTTGTTCTTTGTGTTTTTATCCATCTGCCGCAATATTTTCAGAATTCTGAAAACCCTAGTTTTGTGGATCATGGGGATGGTAGCTTTTTTTAGAGATGGCAGGATTGATGCTAGAGAATGGTGGAACAAATTCAGGGATAAATTCTCTAAACCATCAGATATTTGGTTATTCAAGTTGTGGATTAGTGGCCCTACATAGATTTTCTTTTCTAAGTTAGAAAAGGAAAATTCTAATTGGTCTTTGCAGGAACTGGAACAAGTTTTCATGGACAGATGGGCAACAAAAGAAGAAGAAGACGAAGAAGAAGAAGAAGAAGATGTTGATGATGAAGCTGCTACACATGATAGGATTTCATATGGTGGTTGGATGATCGAGCTTGGTGACAAGTGTGCAATAATTTAAAGCACACTCATTATATGGCTTCTTCTTATGTTTCGGGGACGAAACATGTCAAAGAGGGAGGCAATGCTATGTACCTTGGGATATAATATTATAATGTATATGGGTTGATGGAGATGCCGACATGTGGCACACATCCCCTTATCTTATTATATCATTCATTTATGATTTATTATGCTTAGGAGGTCGGCCTCAGTATTGGCCATAGGTTAGAATGGTATATATAGGGGTTAGAAGGTTGTAGTTAATCATGATATTGAGTATTGGAGTGTTATTGTATGGTTTGGAGGTTACCCCTCGAAGTGGTATTGGAGGTTGCCCCCTCGAAGTGGAAAAGCTATTATATGAGCATATTGTCTTCATTTATCTATATTTTGGTGTTCTCTCATGTTATTCTGTTGTATATGTTCTGATTTATACAAGTAATACCCTTAAAAGGATAAAGTATTCAAGAATACCATTGAATACAGCTTTTCTTAACAAACCACCACATGACATTGTGGAGGTAGAGTGTTTAAGCTTCAAGGCTCATCACAGGACTCTACTAAGTTCTTCATCAACTCTAAGTTGATATATAGAAATGAAATAGTACCATTGTCTATATAAAACATAAATTTTAACATTGTACCATGATTTTACCATTCGGTTCTCATGTTTTTATGAATAAGATATTGCAAAGGTTGAGTTGGACTGGGCTAGAAAGATTATGCTTGAAGTTCATACTTTTCACCACTATGGAATGAAGAAAGCCTTATTAATTCTTATTCAATTGAATCGATTCACAAAATTGAAAAGAAACTAGAATGACTCATTTCATCTCTAACACTTCAAGAAGCAAGCCTGAGGAGAGAGAAACCTATTAGTAGAATGCTCATAACTTCTTTGATTCTTAACCAATTTGCCTCAAACTTTTTACAATACTTTAGGATTGGAGTTATCTACAAAAATTCCTTCTATGATTTATCTAAATAAGGCTCCATATTTTTTCTTGGGTGCTAAGAAGACAGATTCTCAAATTACATTCCTTAAGAAGCCAGTCTTAGGAAAACTTGCATAACTTCCACATACCTCTTCAAAACTTGATGAAATTTGGCATGAAGAACTATAAGATGATGTAATTTGGCATGGATCACTATAAGACACCCATAGACAAAATCCATATGCTGGTTAGCCATATATCTTACTATACAATTCATACTTATCTCATTTATCTCATCATGCATTGTCAGTCCTCAAAGTCAATTTTGGTGAACTTTTAAGTTTTACCTCTAGGAGCTAAACTAGTCCTTGTTATTGCTCATACATGCCCTATAAAACATTACTAGGATCCTCACATTCTTACATGGTCTTTTCATGACCTGTATCGACTTTCACACCTCATTAGGCTCTAGAAATAGGCCTAAATGAGCCAGTTTCAACTAGTACTTACACAAATGACTTAAAACTTAGTTTAAGAGATATTACATATGCTATTACCACCCTATCTAACATATAGAACCTCTGATCCAAGCATACCAGCCTGCAATCTTCCTTAAGTGGTCAACCACCTCACTATTTAAGCCTGTAGCACTCTAAGACCATCCTGAAACCATCTTAAAGACTCCAAGACCCAACTTGAATCACTAAGCACCACCGATAGACTTATATCGCATGCCATTTCACTCATCCTTTTCCATCAATTCCATGTGACATCAATGAAAAAACCAACCAATGCAACAGGGTTCAACAATCTCCCCTTTTTTATTAATGGAAACAAGTAAAAATTTGATGGCAAACCAATACACTGACATCTTTAGATATGCAAGAAAATGAATTCTAGTTTCTGGCACACTCTCTCCCCCTTTGACATCTATGAAAAAGGTGTACAAACACAACAACCTGATTAGCCTGAAAGAAAAACATAATAAAGCATGCTCTTACCTTAATACTCTCCCCTGAAATTTGATTTTCTTTTGTGCTTAAAAGAACTCAAGAAGCTCCAATACTTCTTCCATTTAATACTTGCAATACTCCCCTTATCTTAATCCTTTGAATATTCAGCCTTCACTTTCTTCTAATGTATTTTATAGACCTCTTGATTTGTGCCTTGGGTTAGAGAACAAACTCCCCCTGTCTAGACTCAAACTGAGCCTTCTTGGAGCAAATTTGTCACTTGATCTTCTCCCCTATCATTCTAAGATATTTAGTGATTGTTAGGGGCTTATCTTACCCCCAATTTATGCCTTAACTTCTCAAAACTTGTTCTAGGAAAATTTTTTGTCATTATATCAGCCACCTCTTCTTTTGTAGACACATGTTCAACCTATTCTCATTGAATTGTTATTTCAAAAATGATATTTTATGGGTATATGTTTTGTCTTTGAATGCAACACTGGATTATTTGAGACACTTATAACACTTTTGCTATCACAATATAGAGGAATAGGACCTTCACTTTCAATTTTGTAGTCTTCAAGAGTTTGCTTCATCCACATCACTTGTGTACAACAAATGGTTATTGCAACATACTCAGCCTCACAAGTAGAAAGAGCTACAAGAGACTTCTTTTTACTCAACCATGAAACAAGGCACTTACCTACAAAGAAGGCTCCACTAGTTGTGTTTTTTCTATCATCTATGTTTCCTACCCAATTTGCATCTATGAAGGATTTAATCTGAAATTCATTGCATTTTGGATACCAAAGACCATAATCCAATGTCCCCATGAGATACCTGAATATTATTTTGACTTCTTGAGATGAACTTCCTTGGGTCTTCTTGAAATCTTCCCACCAAACCAACTACCTGCATAATATCAGGTCTAGATTTATTGAATACAAAAGGTTTCCTATCATGGATCTATATAGGGTCTGATTTACCTTTGGTGAGCTATCTTCCTTATTGATTTTACACCCTACACTCATGGGAGTGCTTATTGGCTTACAATCTTGCATCTAGAATCTTTTAAGCATTTCTTTGATGTACTTTGTTTGTGAGATAAAGATTCCTTCCTTGTTCTAAATAATTTGCATCCCTAAGAAGAATGAGAGTTCACCTAGCATTGACATTTCAAACTCCTTTTCATTACCTCGAAATCCATGTGACATTATTTCATTGTTTCTCCCAAAAATGATGTCATCCACATAAAAACAACAATCAACATGTGTTCTTCTTCTTCTTTTATGTACAAATTACTATCAACTACACCTTTTTATGAATCCTTTCTCAATAAAGTACTTGTCTAACCTATTATACTAGGCCCTAGGTGCTTATTTAAGCCCATAAAGTTCCTTTTTCAGCCTACACACATAATCCAAGTCATCAGTAAGAGAAAAACCATCTGGTTTCTCAATATAAACCTCCTCATTCAAGTGCCCATTGAGAAATGTTGATTTCACATCCATTTGATATACTTTGAAACCTTTATGAGCTGCATATGCTAAGAAGATCCTAATGGCTTCCATCCTAGCCATAGGAGAAAATGTTTCATCAAAATCTACTCCTTCCACTTGTGCATATCCTTTACAAACCAGCCTTGCTTTATTTCTAGTCACTTCACCTTTTTCATTTAATTTGTTCCTAAACACCCACTTGGTTCCAATGATGTTTTTGTCCTTTGGCCTAGGTACCAGCTCCCATGTTTCATTCTTTTCAATTTGGTCCAGCTCTTCATTCATTTCTTTCACCCAATTCTGATCCTTACTTGCCTCCATTACATTCTTTGGTTCTATTTTGGATAAGAGAGCAATGTCTTCTTGATTTTGAGCAATTTTCAGCCTCCTTCTTGTTTGAATGCATGCTTCTTTGTTTCCTATGATTTGGATTAGAGGATGATCTCTTTTAACCTACCTTGAAGGTGCCTTAGTATCAGGTCTCTCTTCTTCATCTTCTCTTCATGTTCAACTTCTGAAATTTCTTCATCATCCTGATTTGCAACAACTTGTGGAGTTTCTTTGGGCTGAGTTATCACTTTCTTTGAATAAGATTCATCAATTATGACATTATTACTCTCTACTATCTTGTGTTAGCTCTTTTATAACATTTATATGTTAAACTAATAGTTGAGTATCCTAAAAATATGCTTTCTTTCATCACACCTTGAATCAAACTTACCATATTGTCATCATCTCTCTTGATGTAGCACTTGCTTCCAAATACTCTAAGGTGCTTCACACTTGTAGGCCTGCCTTTCCATATCTCATATGGTTTCTTCTTGTGATTAATTATGATTTGAGCTCTATTTAAAATGTATTGTTGTACCCATTGCTTCTCTCCAAGTATCCATTAGACAATTTTGATTCATTAAGCATAGTTCTAGCCATTTCTGTATAATTTTGTTCTTCCTTTCTACTACCCCATTTTGTTGAGGTGTCCTTGTAGTTGATAATTTTCTTCTTATTCCATGAGTCTCAAAAATTCATCATCAAATTCAGCTAACCAAAACTCTCCTCCTCTGTCGAACTTAAACTCTTTATTTTGACATTCTTTTCATTTTCCACTAGTGTTTTGAATGCTTTGAATATTTCCAATGCCTCTGAATTTTCTTTGAGGAAGGAAACCCATGTCATCCTTGTTAAATCATCAATCAAAAACATGAAATATCTCTCCATATATGATTTTAGTTCTAGTTAGTCCTACAAGATCAGTATGTATCAACTCTAGAGGTTGTGTAGTAGAGTATTCTTTTGTTTTGAAGCTTCTTTTTGTTTGTTTCCCATGAAGGCATGCTTTACAAATATTATCATCTGGTTTTATGATCTTAGGCATGTTCCTAACACATCCCATGGAGCTAATTCTAACAAGGTTATCAAAATTAGGTGTCCTAGTCTTCTGTGCCAAAGCCATCTCTCATCCACTTTACTTGTGAAGCATTTTTCTTTGTTTACTTCCTTTAGAACATACATATTATTTTTAGTCCTCTTTTCCTTTCCAACCACCTTACCTAATTTTTATTTCTTTATGTCACATCCTTTGTCATGAAACAATATTGTATATCCCTGTTTGCACATTTGACTGACACTCAAAATATTGTGCTTTAATCCCTCAACATATAACACATTTTTAGTGATAGTTTTTCCATTTTCAAGACTTAGCTTACCTTTTCCAACAATGTTAGCTAATGTATTGTCTCCAAATATCATTGTACTAGAAGCATTTTCCTCTAGAGATATAACTTACTTTGTTTCCTATCATGTGGCTAGAACACCCACTGTCAATATACCACTCCATGTCTTCACTCTAAGAATGAAAGGTAAGTTTGGGCTATCAATCCTTGTTCTTTTGCATCTATAGGATCTGATTTGACCTTATAAACATTCTTGTTCTACTTTGGAGGTATTTGATAAAAAAATTGGCTATGTGTCCATACTTTTGGTAGTTGTAATAAATCATCTCATCCTTGCTTCTCAAATGATAAAAGTTAAGATGTCTACCATGACCTTTAGCATTCATCCTACATTTTGAGGCTTTGTGACCAAATTCATTACATGAAAAACAATATCCATAAAATGAATGAGCATACCTCATATAATAATTTGGTTCTTCTTGGATGATGTATTCTTCCTGAAATCATCTCTCTTAGATTTAGGGGGTTCTTGAGTTGTCTTGGTCATCTTCTTGGTTTTGATTTGTCATCCTCATTATTCTCCTCAAATCCTAAACAAGATTTATCATTTACATCTCTTTTTTTTCCTAGAAGATCAGCTAGATCAGTTGTGCTCTTTTCAAATTTATGATAGGTCTTTAATTTTGTGGATGTATGATCTAATTGAATTTTACAGCAGCTCCATTTCATTTTGAACTTTAGGTGCTCTTCTTCCTTGATTTTGAAGGCTTCTTCAATCTTATTTATTTTTGCTTCAAATTCCTTGACCATTTCTTCATGTTCTTGAGATTATTTTTTATTTCTCTCCCAAGAAGGCTGATTTTCCTTCATATTCTTTCACCATCAGTTTCAGTTTTTTGATTCCTCTTCCTTTGATGTTTCAACTCTTCTAGATAGCACTTATTAGTTTAGCCTCAAGATTAACCTCTACTTATTCTTCATCTGAACTTTCATATTCAGTTGAAATTTTTCCTTTTGAGTTGTTTGCAAAAGATACTTCCATAACCATGAACAAGGTTTCATCTTGTGTCCCTTCATCATCACTCTTAAAGTTGCTGAATCACTTGACTGAGAAGAGCTTGATCCTTCTTTGTGTGTAGAAATTATTCTTGTTTTTGAAGTATTTCTTTTTCCCCTTGTTTCTTGAATTTATTCTTTTTTGCTTTTGAGAGGATTCTTCATCATCTTGGTCCCCTTGTGTTTTTTGGACATTTTGAGGAAAAATGACCAACTTGGCCACAACTGAAACATTTAAATGGAAGCTTTCCTTTGTACTTACCTGAACCTCTTTTTAGCTTCCTTAAAAACATGGCTTCCACCTTTTCATCATCTATCTCCATATCAAACTCAACTTTGTTCTTCTTTCCTTGTGATTCTTTATCATCCTTGAAGGCTGCCTCTTTCTTTGTTGACTTTGAATCACTGATTCTCATCTCATATGTAGTTAATATTCCATGAAGATCATCCATTTTCAAGGTAGTTAAGTCTTGGCTTCCTCTACTGCTGACACCTTGGAATAAATTTTTGATGATAAGGATCTAAGCACCTTTTGCACAACCAAACTCTCTTCTATTTTATCTCCTAATCCTCTAATCATATTTATAACTTCATCCATTCTCTGTAAGTATGAAGCAACATTCTCACCTTCCTTTTTCATGCCTTCAAACTATGCATGGTAAGTTTGTAATTTGGCCAACTTTACCTTATTGTATCCTTCATATATTATCTTCAATTTGTCCCACATTTCTTTAGTTGTAGTGCATTGCATGACCTTTATGAACTCAACTTCAACCATCCCACAAATTGCATTCATTTCCTTGGAATTTTTTCACTTTCTCTCTTTCCTACTGCATTACTAGGGGTGTAGCTAGAATAGTGTAGCCACTATCAACTATTTCCATATCAAACCCAAGTGACATTAGGTAATTATTCATCCATATACTCTAGAAAGCATAATTTGATCCATTAAATAGGGGTTATTTGGAGGTAGAAAATCCACTTGCTGACTAATTCATTGCCATGTTGAATTGTCTGGATCTCCCTTGAGTTTTAAACTCTCCACACCAGACTAGGATCTGATACCAATTTTTAGAAACTAGAACACTAAGAGGGGGTGAATAATTGTTCAATTCCACTTTTTTTTATCAATTCAACATTCAATAAAATTCTTAAGCTACAAAAAAACACAAATCAAATGAAACAATGATCACACATGAGAGAGAGACAAGATTTTTTAAGTGGGAAACCCAAATTGGGAAAAAACCCATTGAACCAAAGGAATATTTTCTCAATGGTTACAAAAGTGTTGAGCTAAAACTCAACTGATGAAGCTACAACTTCAAATCAAGCTACAACTTGATCAATAAGCAAGCTACAACTTGCAAGAAAGCTACAAATTTCTAATTATACTGAGCTATAACTCAATGTGTACAAAAATCTGATCACTCTTCAACTTGGATTAAAAACACCTGATTGTGACCCTAAATTTGCAAACTAAACTTTACCTTATTATTTCACCTACAATTTCATAAAAAATTTAAGCATGTGTTCAACTTTCACCTACTCCCTAACCTTTTGAAGCACTCATTTACTCTTCTTGGCTTACCAAATCAATGGTTTGTTCATTATTTTCATTAAATACTCATTACACTCACAAAACCTTCAAGCATCATGTCTTAGTAAGAAAATATGCAAATCTATGACAATTTCACTCTACGTATTTGACTAGTTAGTTCATTTCACACTTCTTCACCTATTTCACTCACAACACCATCTGATGTAACACTTACATACATCCTTATCCACCATCATACAATCAAGAACTTGTCAATTCCTCTTCACCCATCTTGTCTTCATACTGTCACTTTACTACTCTTTCAAAATTTAGGTCAAGAACTCACACACTTAGAAGACAAGGTCTTTTCAAATTCCATATGTTGGTTTCATGAGCCCTTTGAACTTTCTCATTGTTCTTTGAGCATGGAAAAAATCTTCACCTTCTATTTCAATCTTGATGAGGATAGATAACCTTGAACTATAAATACTTTTAATCTTCTTTAAGAAACTCTTTCGATTCAAATGACACTATCTCATGACCTTATATCTTCTCAACAAGACCAACCAAACTTATCACCTTAACTACACAATATGGTTTTGAGCTATGTACTGAAACCAATAGTTATTGAAGTGTATTTGAGCCACTTAAGAATCTTTTAAAATATTATTTTGATGTAAAAATTAAGAATCCTTCACTTTTAAGAAGTCTTTGAAAAAAATGCATTTTCTCGATTACATTCTAGATGGAAAACAACATGATTGTTACCACTTTCATGTAGTTTTTAAGCTTTTCAAATCGATTCAAAGTCATTTCTAACTTGATTTAGTCATGTGATATCTCTTGGAAGACGCTCATGAATTTATAGATCATTTCCATCAAATAGTTACACCAAAAATTGGTCTTCTAGCTATGCATGCACAGTGGTCTACAAGGTTCTCTTCGAAAAACTTTCAACCAATTCTCTTCAAACATTGATGAAATCACAATATTCTTGAGGAATATCTTTCATGAGGCTAAAATAGATAAATATTGAGTTTTTAAGTAATTTTCATTGGTTTGAATTCATTTTTGACCAGCTTTTCATCTTCAAACCCTAAAAGCATGTTTTTGTTCATCTTGTCTTAGCCCGATGGACTTTAAAATGTGATTTCTCAGCCAATTCTCAATGAAATTCAAAATTCCACCTCATGTAGTCCTTTGGGAGAGCCTACACCTTTTCCAAACATTCAAATAGATTTAAACATTTCAATTCATTCCTAGAATAAAGAAAAATATTGCACAATTATAAAGAACATGAAAAATCATTCCTTATCGAGTTCAAAAGATGCTTTACATGGTTTATAGTGAGCCTTAGTTTAGTATGGAGGATCACAGAGGAATTATTGACCTCCTTATATCACCTTAAAATCATCAAACACCATTTTATCACCTTTACATGAGGGTTTCATCTTGCATAGTGGAGTTTAATCCACATCTTGATTCTCAAGCACATACCCAGTCTTCTCTCATTTTTTCTTAGTCTTCATGTGTTAATCACTACATTTTCCACATACACCATGATTTTAAAGATGAATTTATGTACATACTCCTAATATTCACCATTCACTAGCACAAGCTTGACAAGAAGGGTTAACATAGTGAATACATTGTCTCTTAAACAAATGCACAAGGTAGTCTTGCAATTGAGATTTCACTTAACCAAGGCTTAAGCTTGATAACATTTTAGGATCATACCCTTAAAGAATATCATGATAACCATATTTAGGTAATGAGATATATTTCAAGGATAAAGTATTCATTATTATCATTGAATACAATTTTCTTGATAAATCACCACATGACAATGTGGATACAGAGTGTTTGAGCTTCAAGACTCATCACAGGACTCTACTAAGTGCTTCATCAACTCCAAGTTTATTTATAGAAAGGAACTAGGACCAATATCTCTCTCAAACATAACTTTGAACATTGTAACTTATGATTGTACCATTCAACTCTCATGCTTGTATGAATAAGCTCTTATTAAAGTTGAGTTGACTGGATGGATAGAAAGATTATATGTGAAGTTTGTACTTGTCACCACTATGGCATGAAGAAATAATTATTAAGTCTTGAGTATTATAATCACTTCACAAACTTGACAAGAAACCATAATGACTCATTTCATCTCTAACACTTCAAGAAGCAAGCTTGAGGAGAGATAAAACCTGTTAGTAGAATGCTCATAACTTCTTTTATTCTTAACCAATTTTTACCTAAAAATTTTACAATACTTGAGGATTAGATTTCTTTAAAAAATTCATTCTATTATTTATTTAAATAAGGCTCCATATTTTTCTTGGGTGCTAAGAATATAGGGTGCTCAAATTTCATTCCTCAAGAAGCCGATCTCAAGGAAACTTGCATAACTTCCACATACATCTTCAAAACTTGATGAAATTTGGCATGAAGCACTAAAAACACCCCTCTACACACTCCATAGGTTGGTTACTAAAAACACCCTTCTACACACTCCATAGGTTGGTTAGCCATATATTTTCCTATACATCTCAGACCTATCTATTTTACTTTAGCATGCATTGCTAGTCCTCAACATCAATTTTCGTGAACTTTTAATTTTTTCCTCTAGGAGATAAACTGAGCCTTTTGTTGTTCATTAATTCCCTAGAAAATATTAATAGGCTCCTCCTACGCTTACATGGTATTTTAATGACCTGTATCATATTTTCACACCTCATTAGGCTCTAGAAACATGCCTAATGAGTCAGTTTCAATTGGTACTTCCATAAAATGAACTGAAACTCACTTCAAGAGTTATTTCACATGCTAGTACCACCATATATGACCTATAGAACCTTTGATCCAAGTGTAACAACCTGAAATTTTCCTTTAATGGTCAACCACCTCACTATTTAATCATGTAACACTATGAGACCACCCTAAAACCATCATGAAGACTCAAAGACCCAACTTTAATCATTAAGAACCACCGACATAAACCTATCTACAGTAATTTCACTCCTTCTTTTCCATCAATTCCATGCGACATAAATTATAACACCAACCAATGCAATAGGGTTCAACACAACTTACATGAAATTTCACTCCTCCTTTTCCATCAATGTCATGTGACATCAATGAAAACACCAACCAATGCAACCAATGCCTAAATGAAGAAGCTCTTATCATGAAGAAGATCCACTCATGTGATGAACTGGTGAAATTATCTAATGTAGTGATGAATTTATAATCTCGATGACCTCCGTGATGATGCTCCAGTCATGGATTCCATATGAATAGCTCTAACCCTTTTTCACTATGAGAATCCTCCTCTTGAATAATCAACCGTATATCCTCGAAAGGTACAATGAGAGAAGAAGTGAGAATAACTTGATCAATGAACCATTTATATCAATGAATAATGTCCTCACTTGAAGCACCTTTTAATCCCTGAATCACTAATAATAATTTGAAGTAATTACCCACATAATTCATTATCCATGTTTCGTCACCTTGAGAACATTGATGACAAACAAGATGCAAGACCAAATCCTTCTGACACGAGGTGGAGGAAGAAGAGAGATATTGAATGTAATTTCATTCACCTTATAATCAAACACCCCATATGAGATGAATTGAAATTTCCTCCAGGACCAAAATGCACTTTGAGACCAAAATTGGGAACCAAGAGGGCTTCCCTTCGCCTGAGTCACAAATAAATTATCAACCCCTTACAAACATGAATTTTACCTCACCATTCATATGAGGAAAAATATAGAGATATGATCACCACATAGTGATAGGAAGATAATTATTGACACCTTCAAGCTTTTCATGCTCACTCTAAAACACCTTATGCTCACCACATCTTAAAATGTGGGAATTTACTTGCAAAACTGAAAATTTGACCTCCGTGAAGATTAGAACTAATGAGTCATCAAGATGAGGAACATATGTGAATATTTTTAGATCATTAAAAATGTTTCATATTTATATTAAGTAACACGTGGATGTTTATTCTTATCACTTTTTCCAATTTTTTAATTTTTGAGTGTTTTGCACTTAAAGAAATAAACTGAGGTATTAGAAACCAGAAAGGCCTGAAAACCCCATCACCTAGCTCTCCAAGACCTCCAAACATTTAATCATCATTTTTATGACTCAAAATGATTCACACATGTCAAACACATCATATAAACATCATCTGTGCTCACACAATGCTTTGCACTAATCATTTTCTTTAAAACACCACTTAGTATGACTATTTCCTACTCAAAACAGGCACTTCGAGGAACCATTCTTCACCTATGAAGCTCAAGATAACACAATAACACATAAAATATACCATATAACCAATAATTTTAAATACATTTACCTATATAACATATCTATGCATGGTATACCTCATTAAACATCCTTCAATGCAAATCACGCCTCTTTTCTCCTTCAACAAATTGAGCTTCTCATATAGCAGTATTGGAAATTCAAATGGCTTACACCCTTTTTGTCACTTTAAATACCTATAAATTCATATACTTAGAATAAAATTCATCCCTCTTCACTCTGTATATCCATAATCATATAACCCAAAACATAGGTCTTCTACATCAATCTTCTATCCAAAGCAGTCTTGTCCTAAACTAGTCAAACTAGGTCAACTTGTGACCTCAACCATACCACCTCAAAACACTTACAAATATAAAAAGAAAAATTAAAAATTTCATATTATATGTCAAAAATACCTCTAAGGAAATTATAATCCATCACCAAGCTCACAAGTGCTCAAGCACTTCCATTTTCCAACACTACTAAACTGCCCTTTTAGGCCCAAAACAAGTCTTTAAAGATAGGACACACTTTTCCCTCTAGGACCTCAACCATGATCTGAAACTATCATATTCATGTATTATGACTCCCAAGATTCCATAAAGTTTTATTTAGTAATTATTTTCAATGGAAAACTTTTACACAAACTGAAAATACTCATAAACAAGCCTTTTTGAGTTGGACCCATATATTTTCACAAGCTCTAACATACCTCTTTGGAAATATAGAGGATTCCTCTAAAACCTCCAATAATAAAATTAGAAAAACCAATCCATTCTAGGAACATACCAAGAAGATATTATCCATCTCTAGCAAACTAGGGTTTCAAGATCATAAAAAGTAGTTTGAATTCTTATCATTCCTTCATAAAAGTTTGACAATGAAACCACTTCATTATTTTTTAAAAATATATTATCTCAATGTAAACAAATATTTTAAAGCCACAAGTTCCCATTAAAATTTTGTAATAGTAGGTGAGAAAATTACGTTACTTATCGAGATGGAAACATTGCTTTTTTGGACCCTATTTTTCCTAAAACATCATAACTTGCAAATTTCTCTTCATAATGACCTGAAATTTTTCCCACACCTCTAGAATTCCTATTTTCATCATATCCAATAATAATATTTCCTCAAATATTTTTGCATATTCTTAACCACAAAGACTTGTAGGACTATTCTTTAGGGTGATGCATGTTCTAAGCCAAAACATAGTAGATGAACACTAAACCTCAACTTGAAACCTCTCTAAAATGCCCTGAAAACTTGATACATTATTTATCACTCACCTACATGATTCCAAGATCTCACATTTCTCAACAAATCACTCTCATGCTTCATTTGGCCTCCAAGAACCTAGACTAGGTCTAGATGAGCACCTGTAATTGAGTCTTCCACTTGTACCTACACTCTAAATATCATGTGAGTGTCTTAAAACACTCCTATCATGCTCTCCATTCCTCTACCATGCTCCTTAATTCATCATGCATCTCTATCCATCATGTTCTATCACCTAGGCTAGCTAGGTCACCTGATTAGCCTACTAGGCCAAGCCATTCTCACCTATTCCACTCTTGCAACCATGAATCAACCTGAATTTTCATGTCATCGTCATTCTAAGAACCTTCTAAAACTCATACATCATCCTCTTTTTCATTAATGAGCTGTTACATCAATGACAACACCTAACCCACACAAGCCGATTCAATTGTACTTTAATGGCTTCCAATAAGTTACTTTAACTTTTTAAGCTCATTTATTGTGTTTTTAGTTTTGAGAGGATAGGGGAGGGAATTAATATTGTGGAAGATGAAGAGAGAGAGAGAGAGAGAGAGTGCACATGGGAAAATGGAGTGAAGGAGTGGAATGTGGAGAATGGAAGATTCATTGCATATGGGTGCACATTTTGGGTGCAATTAAACCTTAAAAATTCTCCCAAGGTGCATGGAGGGAGGAAATATGTTCCATGGGGATGGAGAATGGGGGATGGAGGAAACCATTGCATGCATGCACATTTAAAATCATGTTTCCATGTTTTTAAGTTGATATGACATGAATATAAGCATAGATATCAACCATTAGGAGCATGGTACACTTATCGGGTGAAATTACACCTAAAAAATTTCTCCCAAGGTGTAATAGAGGTTTAAAATTTCACCTAAGAGGTAAAAGTGGGACCCACCATCACTTAAAACACACATACACACACACACAAGTCAAAAAGTGCACTTTATAAGATTCATGTTATGTTTTTGAGTTGATAAATACATTAAATGAGAGTAAGGTGCACTTATAAGGTGAAATTGAAACTCAAAATTGCGCCAAGGGTGTAAAGGGACACCAAAATTTCTCCCAAGCACCCAATTTTTACGTCAAAGCATGGTTTGCACTTTTAAAATACTTCCCAAAATGTTTCCCTTTCCCAAAGTAAAAATTAGTACACGTTTTCCATCTAATATAGGAATTTGAATTTGAATAGGCCAATTAATCTAATCATCCTATTTATAATACTTGAAAATGCGTTATTCCACAATTTTTACCTACATTTCCACTTTTGCCTAGAGAGATGCACGATGAGATGGTGGCAAGAAGATTTTTCGATGAAACCAAGCCAAAAAAATTATGGGTCATGAAGAGAATTGAAAATATACTCACATGATACTTTTTTAGGCTTCTAAATTTTCATGAGGTGTCTAGAACATTTCATGTAAGTTCCACCTTGTAGAAGGACTCTTGTGCTACACTCACGGATAGATTTACACATTTTTAATGCTCCCAGAATTACTCCTTAATCATTTCTCCATGAAGTAAACTACATCATCTTTCCAATTCCTAGGATATGAGCTCCCAAAAATTCATAAGGCTCCCAAAATATTTTGAAAAAGGTGACTAGCTCTTTTGGAACTTACATTTCCTAGCGTCTTTCCCGAAAAGCTTTAGTATTTCTTAAATTCTTCCTAAACTTAATTTTATCCATTGAATATTCCTAAAATTCCTTTGAAAAATTCATGGATTTAGCACACACCTCTTGGGTTATTTCAAAATTTCTTGTACACCTCTAGAGGATGTCCACCAATGACAAAAAGACCAAAAATAGCCCTTTTGAAGCCTCTGGGAGAACTGTTCTTTCTTAGATCTCAGTAGCTTTAAGAACCAAGATAGGTAAACTTCTATACACATCAAATACACTTGAAAATATTTTTATAATGTTCCTCTTGATAAATATTAGGATGAAACAGCTTCAAATGTTTGCTGGAGGAAAGGAAATTTCAAGTGTGGGTTTGGTTTTTATGACCAAAATTTAAAATTTAGCATGCAAGAAATTTTGCATGACAATAGTTGGATATTTCTTAGATATTTTTTTCATATTGGAAAAAGTTACAAACAAATCAAGCATGAACCTTAGTTGTCTCTTGGGGTAATTGACCAAAGTGCCTTATCCATTGAGAAAATCAAGTCGCATAACACATCTGTAATACAAGCAAACCACAAAAAGAAGGAAAACCAAAAACAAACAATGGAAAGGGAAGCACATGATGGAAAGGAACAACACCACAAATCAAGGAAAACCCACTAAAAGGGAAACACGACCTAAATCACCTAGTGTACACGTGGGGGACAACCCATTTTCACTATAGCAATTTTTCTCCTTTGGATGTTACCCATGCATGGGTAGCACCGAATGATTTTGTTCTAAAAAACTATTAACGTGCTCATTGAAATACAAATCTTTTCTCAATTTCTTGAGAAATTTTTCATGGATTTTCTGGTAAGTGAGGATCAATATGAATAGATCACTTTTCTTACTCCCCTTAATTTCTACTTTAAATTTTTAATCCATTGTTGCATTCACTCTTACTTATGATTTCACATTTTTCATTTTCGCATTATCATAAAACTGATTCTTGATCACACCAGGCTCACCATGGTCATAACTAGCCTCATGATCTCTATTGGGAAACTAATCCTAATTTTCAATGTCTTCTATGAAAATTTTATCTTTGAGATGATTCTTGATAGATAGTTTGAATTTTTCACCAAACATCCATACACCTCTTTTTGATTCATGTTCAACTTTACTAAATATGTTTCTCTTTCAAACATTTCAAATCATTATTGATCTCTATATCATTTTCTGTGATGGAGGTACTACCCTCATGAATGAATATATTCAGGGGAGATTCAAGCACCTTCTTTTCCTTCCATTCATCATGAATACAATATTATTCACAAAACAAGAAAGATAATGACTCATCTTTACATTCATACTTATCAAATAAAAATAAAAAGGAACATTGATATATTTTGTTTGTTCCATTTCATTACTAAATATGTATGCATCAAATGAAGAATAAAAAGAGAAATCATACTTATCTTACATATTCATAGCATAGGTTAGGATTGTAAGACTGAGTTAAGGGTCTTCAGTTCCTTCTGCAACCTTTAAAATATCTTGCATAGATTCCTTCCTTCTTCAAATCTACCATATACTCACTTTCTCATTCATTTGAAAAACCCTCACATTGGGTCTCAAGGATATGGCTAGGAGAGATTAGTTCTCTTTCACAAAGTTCTTTTAATATCATCCTTTCTTCTTCATGAGTGGCATCACATTTGAGATAATCAACTACATTTTTATCCATACATCCATCATCGATAAGGTCCTCTTCCTCGAATGGAAAGGAGAAACCTTAATTTTCACATTTATGTTCATTAGTTATTTTTAATAGCAAGACTCATTTGAAACATAATATTTCTCATGATTTGGATTTATTATCATTTGGGATATTTCTTCTTACAATTCATAGTATATCTAATCTTCATCATCATGAAATAAAGAACCAATATCAATACCAAATGGGAAATGTGCACTATGCAATTCAGGGTCCATCAAATCATCCTCATGTTCCTTAATTGGTTTGATCACATTCGAGAAATCTTCCACCAAGACAGAAATTTCATCATCTCCTCCTGAAGTTATAAAATAATTACAATCTCTTGAATCTTGATATACAATCTCTTCCCTTGGATCATCTTCCTTTTGAATATTGTACTTCATTTTTCTTACTGAAAAGAGTTTATTTATGGCACCCTTGACTATTATGGTGCTAAATGGCTAGTCCAAATTTATAACTCCACTAATCTCTCTAAAAAATCTTCATATTAGTAACATCTTGTATACAGTTGGCATGTCATCCACAAGTATCTTGATATTGATCTTCTTATTAGGAAATTCCACAAGTGTTACTTGAATATATTTGAATTAACCAACAAGAGGTACTTCTTTGGTCTCCATGGAATAACAATGGCCAATAATAGGGACAAGAGTGATACTAATATCATGTGCCAATTGTAAATTAAGACATTATTCAATGCTCCAAGATCAATCATACAATAATTCAATTTATATCCATTAAACAAAAAATAAAGGTAGAAGGGATATGATTTTCCGAAGTGGAGGGTATGGAGGCAAGAAGGTTTTGAGATACAAAATAAATAGGAGTGGGAATTGACTCTTTTAAATAAAAATTTTTGGAATATGAACTTGAATCGTTTTCTTTGATAAACTAGATAATTTTATCAAACATTTTGGGATGATTCCTTAATTATTGATACTCAGAGATTTGGACTTTGGAATTCTTAACATGTTTAATTATGTCAAACTGAGACTCGAGATAAGGATGAATTTGTACATGTAGTAGCAAGAGGTTGACTAATTTTGTGAATGGAACTAGTATTATTTTTATTCATATCATTACATTTGAATGTAGAAATGGGGGTAGAAAATTATAAAAGGAGAGGTAGACTTACCCACATTAGATGATGTAGAGGAAATTGTGGATACTTTGGGCTTATTCTTTGTTGATCGCATTGGAGAGGGAAGTGGTGATCCTCATTTTGTTATTATTTTTTTAGAGTTTCCACTTGAGGATCTTTGAATTTGCAATAATTATCCCTCTCTTGAGCCTTTGAATGGGTGAACACCACATAATAATGACTCTTCATATCAGAAATGGTTCATCATCTTCATCATCCAAAGAAGGGGTATATTCACAAAATCCAATGTTTCTAGCAGATTCAATCTCATAAATAGCCAAAATTCCCTCATCATTTTCATATTCAATTTGAGATTCATCATACTCTTCTTTGGGCCTTTCTTCACATGTGGCATTCACGAGAGGTTCTTCAAGAGATAATCTTCTTTCTCCTTCCACTATTTTTTTCATTATGAATCTAATTTTTTTACATATCTTACCTTCAAGGCATCATTGTATGAAATGGTGGCTTGTGAAATTTAATTCATCAATGAAATCACATCATTTGCCAATTTTTGAATAAGAGAATCAGTGGTGCTATCTTTCAATTTTTTACCGCTTGGTTTCTTCACTTTCATAAAAAAAATCAAATCATCTTCTACTTCAATGGCATGATCTTGGGCCTATATGAGAGTTTGAGGTTTAAATTTGTGCGTAATGAATCGACCTCGTAATTGTGCATTGATCAAGAATATCCTTTTGGTTATCATTAGATGGTGAAGCTTCTATAGTTATTATTTGGAGAAATCTATTGAATCGGGCCATGAGCTCATTTAATTATTTCTTACATTGGACCAATTAAAAAAGAATATATTGATATTCTTCAAATGATTTAAATTTTTCTTCAAACATGGTTTTGATATCTTCCCAAATTTTTATGGAATGAGAGGGAAAGAGGTAGAACCATTTAGTTTATTTCTCTTGAAGTGACTCCACAAAAATCTTACTGAAACATCTTCATGTGAAACTCGAGAAATCTGCATAAAGTGATGAATGATGAAATATGTTCTTCAAGAATTAGATTACCATCACCTTTGAATTTAATTAAGTTCTTGTGAGACCCTTTTGTAAAATCATGAAGAGGTGGTGTAAGAGCAAGCGGTATTTCTTCTCCATGGAACAATTGATTGAGGTATTTCGACTTCATCTATCTTTCCTTATTCTTCTTCTTCTTATTTTACGAGAGGAAGATTAGCTAGCAAAGTGGTGAAAATGGATACTCAGTGTGAGGCTCAATTAGATTTCCCATTGTGTCACTCAATGTACCAGATGGAGATGATGCTTGAGAGAATTAATATGGATTGTTTTGGATATGATATTGTTGTCTTTGAATATATTCAAATTTTGGATCAACAATACCTCTCAATCTATCCAATCTAGTGTATCTCTTTTCAACCAACTTGTGATAAAACCTACAAAAATAATATGAATGGACACTTTGGAATATGAAGGGATACTCAAAAAAATCAGCAAAGTGGGTTTTCGAGCTATGGACTTCAAATTTTTGGGGTATTTGGTATATCTTATTTTTTAGGATTTTGTGCATCATTATAGGGTGTAGGATAATAAAATTTTCCCCACATTGATACAAAAACTATTGTAAAATTTAATTTTTCATAATGAAAATTAGTGGGTTTCATGAAGGCTTTGGGACTAGGCCCCTCTCCTTAGGAATGGGGTAGCTCCATTTATTTAAACAAGTAAATATGTACACTACCCTTACCATCAATAGTTTCCTTTTGACCGAGGACCACAAAAGAATACTCCACTAAACCCATGTGCAAAAGGAAGTGAAGTAAATGTGTGTGTACTGAGAGAGAGGAGAAAGTGAAAAGGGGGTTTATTTAATAAATAGCAAGTTGAGTTCATTAGCATAAAACCAAAGTAATTCCAAGTTAACAAAGTGAGAAGACACCAATACGCAAAGCAAGATAAGAAATAAAATCAACTCAACTTTTAATTGCATTATATTCATCAAAATATTAATTTCTTGCCCTAGTTTTGTAGGATTACAATGCTTTATTGGAGTAGTAGTTGAGATGGAGGGGAATACATTAAGCAAGAAATAGAGGAAACACAGTTTTCTAGAGATGAAAAAAATGATATACCTTTAGAATGGAGAAAATTACAATATATAGCCAAATGAAAATGGCTCTTCACATTCCCATGTGACTTTTCAACTTAAAGTGCAATTCCCAATGAATAAATAGAAACTTTAAGTGGCTTAATTAAATTTTTACAAATTTTTCTCCTCAATGAAGAAATATAATTCTAGAGAGATGAAGAGAGGAGAAGATATAATCCCGAATGAAGAAGTATAAATAATCTCTAATCATGAAGAAGATACACTCCTATGATGAACTGATGAAATACTTTAATGTAGTGATGAACTCTTGATCTTGATGACCTCTATAGTGATTCTCTCGGTGAATGATTCCAAATTAACTCGACCCCTCTGCACTACAAGAATAATCCTCTTAAATAATCAACCATGTATCCCCATCGGGTACACTAAGAGAAGAATTGAGAATAACTTAATCAATGGACAATCAATATCAATTATGAATTCCCTAACTTGAACAAACATTTTGATCTGTGAAACATTGATAAGAATTTGAAATAATTACCTACACAATGCATGGTCCATGATTTTTTCACCTTGAGAAGAATAATGACCAATGAGATGCAAGAAAAAATCATTCTAACACAAGTGTGGAGTAAGGAGAGAGATATTGAATGTAATTTCATTCACCTTATTATTAAGTTCCCATGTGAGATGAAGTGAAATGTCCTCCAAGACTAAAATGCACTCTAAGACCAAAATTGGGAACCAAAAGGGATTCTCTTCTGCCTGAGTCACAAATAAATTATCAAACCCTTGAAAAATTATTTTTTCCTCACCATTATTATAAGGAAATATCAAGAGAAAAAATAACCACATAGTGACAGGAAGATAATTATTGATACCTCCAAAATTTTCATGCTCACTCTAAAACACCTTACGCTTACCACATCCAGAAATGTGGGAATTTTCTTGAAAACTAAAAATTTTTCCTCCGTGAAGATTATAACTAGAGAGGCATAAAGAGGAGGAACATGTGTGACCATTTTTATCTCATTCCAAACATTTAATATTTTTAGAAGGTCACACATGGATGTTTATTCTTAGAAATTTTTCCAATTTATTATTTTTGAGTGTTTTACACTTGGAGGAATGAACTAAGGTATGCAAAACCAATTATTTCTTAGAATTACTATTATTAGTATTTGTATCCTATATTTTATCACCAACAGCCCAAGGTGCAGTGGAACATCACTCAGTCATAACTGAGCACTCACTCGAATTGCGCAAGGGTACTAGGTTCCTCTTTTTATGTTAGCTTGTTCCAAAAGTTAGCATGATTGTACATATATTCCATATCCATAATAGACAGCTTAGGTATATTGTAGTGCATATACCAAATATAGTTCTTTAACCATATGTAATATTAATCAAAAAGAACCCTAATCGTATTTACCATACAAAAACTTGCTCATTTATGCCAAACACCAATATCCAGCCATAAAGATCCATTATATTAATTGTTGTAAAACATGGAAGCTTCATACATGCATAATATAGTCACCATAGTCATGCACACTCACAAACTCATAACATAACACTAACAAAACATGGATCCCTAAACCATGAAAATCAATACATATATATAGGGGTGGGGAATTTCTCTTCACCACCCATGCACCTTTCAAAATAGACTACATGTTAAGAATAGCCATGCCTCTTTACATGATAAATACAAAAGCATGAAAGATCGCTATTAATAGATTATCTAATAATACAAAATTATTCTAATCATATTAATAGTGTCAAAAACATGCATGGCGCTTGATCTTCTACTTGTCCAAAATAGGCTTTGTGTGATTTCCAAGTCTTCTACAAAACGTTTTCTACACTCCATGTTTAGAATTAGCCTTAAACCGCAAAATTACTAAGTCTCAATTTCATGTTGTCATGGTCGTGCCTTGTTCCACTACAGTTTTGTGCGCATCTATATGCCCTATGTCTATGAGACTAATCCTTATGCACTTTCATACTTAGGTTATATTCCATTAGCCCAACATTACCCCACACTAATTTCATTTGCACCCCCGAAAATGGGTATTCATAACTTATCTCTCCAAGAAAAAAATAAATAATGAAAGAATGATTGTACAAAGAATGAATTGATACTTAGTTCCCTATACATCTGCAGAAAAAGAATCGGCTCTGGATATTCTTTTTTGATCTATGTCTCTATTTCATTCCAATCACTCAATGACTTGATTATTTTTATCTGGAATGTTTGTAACTACAGCTTCCATTTCATCAAGGGTCATATTTTCACCTTCATTTTGTAAGACCTTGAGAACATTGGCCATGCTCGACACCATTCCTTCCATCATATCCATCCTCTACGTGATGAGTTTTCCAATCTCCTTAATTCATTCCTTGTTTGGGTCTTGGCTTTCTGCAAGTACATCATGCTTTTCCTCTACTAAAGTAGGCATCTCCACACGTCCAAGTGTTTCATTCTTGCACTTCTTGAAGGACCTCATATTCCTCGGACATGGTCCTTGTCGCTGATGTCAATGTTAATATATGTACATGAACTCCTCAATTGTGTCAACCTTCCAATCAGGGACATGGTAAGCCTCATTCGATGCTCGATAAAGTAAAAGAAGTCCTCATGGACTCTGCTCATCAGCCATTGGTATAGTTTCTTAGGTTTTCCAAAATAAGGGAGTTCATACATACTGTAAAAATCCTACCTTTGATAGCAAATTTTCACCCACCTTGTCGTATATTACCATGTCATCCATTGTTCTCTTATTTGTCTTTACAACAAGAAACTTATTAAGTTCATCCTTATTATCTTTGGTTCTATGATTATAGTCACTTACTTTGCACCGGTGAATGTGAGAATCCCAATCGCGACCCATAAAAACCCCTTCTAGGGTATTGCATCTCAGAAAAATGGCTTTCAGGGGCATCTTCTACTTTGACCTCGACTTCCTTCTACTTCCTTCCCCTTGTGGCCACTCCAGGTGCTCTCTTAGGTGCCATAGAACAATAAAGGTGTGTTCTTTCAATAGATTCAAGCTCTGTAACTTAAATCCATGTGCCCTATCTCAAATTTACATTCCCTAGCTTGAATCCAAACCCAAATAGTCGATTTATCCTTCCCACATGCCTTTTTATAGCTCAAACACCATCTCAAATGGATCATCAGAAAATCTCGTGCATAAATATGACAAATCCAACTAGTTCATAGATCTCTGCACTTCACAACTCACTTTCTAACTCACTCAACTTTAGCTCAATCGAATGCTCTTGATCACAAAGGTAAAAATGATTTCCCAACACCTCCTTATATAGATTTTCAAATATTTTCCTATTTATTACTCTCCACCTACCACTGTACTCAACATTAACTTGGTGTTTCTTTCCTTTTTCACGCTAATTTTTCGTGCCACAATCATAACCTTCTATCACGCCTACTAATCCTCGAAAATAGACCTCTTTTCATATGCCTTCATGCACTGAAGTACTTATTCATTGTGCCTTTCACTAAGTAGTTTCCACTGTTATAGCCTACCTTGCATTACATTATGCGTCCATTTATCCATACGTGGTCTTCATTCATGAGAAAACTTTATCTATACGCACCTTTACTTCAAGCACTTACACAACATCTCTTTATGCATACCCATCTTCAGATAACATTCAACCTTGGTCCATGTACCATGTATATACTCTCCCCACACTAAGGGTATGTGTGGTCCTCTATGCATGAAAACACTTAGATAGTAATCAGCTTCTTATGCGTAAGCATGCTTATTACATAAAACACTAAAGTAAATTGACAAAGAATTTCAACGATGAAAGAAAACACCTATAAAGGAAATGCATTAAGGAAATATAATCTAACTATAATAATGCCTTATTATAAATAACAACAAGACCTATTCATAGTAGGGCTTTAATTTATTCCCATTGAAATAACCAGGAAACCATGTTCCATCCAAAGGCTCTCTAATCGGAAAGATCTTGAATCAAGTATATAAGTTATAGCATATAGTCCCAACCAATGTACTTTAAGCTTTCTAGGGTGGCACAAGAAATTTGAGTCATAAAGAAGAACCATATGTCCAAATTCAAGCTTCTTATCTTTAATATGTCTATCATGCCATGCCTTCTCTCTGGCCTTTTATGTCTTCTAACTCCATCATGCTATAACATGCCTTTCATCTAATTATATCAGTTTGTTTATGTGTTCTTTAAGTGCTTTCTCATCAGCCAAACCTCCTACATGTGCAATACGTAGGGAAGGTAACATGAATTCCACTGGTAGAATAGCCTGTACACCAAACACCAATTGAAAGGGTGTGGCCTTATTCAAACTCTTTTATGTTTTCTTGTATGCCTAAAGTACAAAAAAGACTTTATCATCCTATTCTTTCCTTCAAACATCACAAATTTTAGTCAAGGTATGGCTCAATATCATGTTGAAAGCCTCAGTAATTCTATTTTCCTAAGGGTGATAGGGTGTTTTTTATGGTGTGAAACCATAAATTCTACCAATGGTATTTTGATGGTCTCATTAAGGAAATGAGTATCCCTATCACTTATCAAAATCAAAGGACATCCATACCTATTGATAATGTTTTCCCATAGAAACCTTGTTGTCATAGTGGTTATTTAATCCTTTATAGGCATAGCTTTCACCCACCTTATAAGATAATGTGTACAAGTTATGATGTAGCGTGATCCAGTCATGCGTGTGGGTGGCGAAGTAGAACCCACAAAGTCAATTACCCACTTCTCGTAAGGTTTTACACTAGAAATAGGCCACAAGGGTGTTTCATCTCTATGACAAGGCTTTCCAAGGTGCTTGATAATGATCACAGGCTTTACAATATTCTTTACAATCTTTATACAAAGTGTTTCCCACCACAAACTAACCAATAGAATCTTGTGCACAGATTGCATCTCCTACAAAATTTCCACCTGTAATACCACCATGAGCCTCCTCCATAATAGCTTTTTGCTCATGCTCAAGTATACATCGGTGCAAAACTTCATCCTGTCCTAGTTTGTATAGGTCTACATTGATCGTAATATAAGGCACATCGCATATAGAAAGTTGTTTCTTTTCAAAATCATTCATTCCTTCAAGTGCCACACCTGTTCACAAAAATATAGAAATATCTTCTAAATCGAGGGGGCACGGTTTAATCTGAAATTTTTGCATCAAGTATTGTTTCCTTAATGCTTTGCACATTCTTACCTCTATTAATCCTTGATAAATTATCTAGTTCAAAATGACTCTTGCTGGCTTAACCACCACTATGAAATAAAATTCATGAAATAACATAATCCAACAGCATATGCACCCCTGTAAAATGAGCTTGTTGATTAAGTTCTTCAATTCCATTTGATCTGTATAAAATATAAAGGGTGTCTCCAATAAGTACTATCAAATTTTATGCAATGCGTAAATCATGGACAAGGCTTCATGCTCCATAGCTGTGTAATTTTGTTATGTTGGAGTTAACTTCCTCCTTGCAAAGTAAATAGGATGATTAACAATCCCTTCTCCAAGATATGCTAATACCATGCTAATGGCCATGTCAGAGGAATCCACATGCACATGAAAAGGTTTAGTACATGAAGGAAAGTGAAAAATAGACATTGTATTAATTCTTTTATTTTATGTCTCAAATGCACGTTGTTGTGCTTCACCCCAATTGAACTTGCCTTTACTCTTTAACAATTCCTCCAAGGGTGCATTGATCTAATAATAACCTTTGATGAACTTCTTGTAATACCTTGTGAGCCCCAAGAATCTTCACACCTCGCTTTGGTAAATAGGCTCTTTTAAACCTAAAATAATATCAACCTTAGCAGGCTCAACTAATAATCCTTCCTTACAGATAATATGTCCTAGAAAAGTCCCAAAATGTGTAGCAAAAATGCACTTCTTGATGTTTAAGGAGATTCTCAATTATTGACATCTCTCAAACATAATCCTTAAGCTATCACAACGATCTTTCACTAGCCCATACACTATCCAATCATCCAGATAAACATGCAAAAACTTATGAATAAAATTCAAGAATGCTTGAACAACAATGCGTGAAAAGATTGCAGGCATGTTCTTTATTCCAAAGGGCATAACTATGTATGTAAAACTTCCCTATTGAGTAGTGAAAGTTGTCTTCTCTTGATCCTCTTTATCTATCCTCACCTAACTATATCTAGAAAATCTATCAGTGAAGGAGTATATCTTGCACCCCGTAATGACTTCCAAGATTTCTTCAAGAAAGAATGTTAGAAAGGGATATATTACACATGCATAATTCAACTCCTTATAATCCACACAAATTCTGATTCTATCATCTTTCTTTATACTGATCACCATAGGGCTAACCCATTCTAACTCCTTGATGGGCTCAATGATTCCAGAATTCAGCATCTTTTCAATTTCTTCTTTCACCTTGATGTGCAGGTTAGGATTCATCTTGTAAGGCCTCTTCCTAACCGGGTGCGCACCTTCCTTTAGCTTGATTCTCATTTCATCCAAATATTCATGTAACCCTTTCAATTTATGATAGCCCTTAGGTAATAGGTCCTCAAAATCATGCACTAGCTCAATTATCTTAGTAACCTCAGAGTCAGACCAATAATATCCAATGATGGCCTCCTTATGTTTAGCATTTATCCTAATGTTGACCTTATTCACTTTCATCGGCTCATAGTAGGCTCATGCCTTATAATTTGCAATATATAATACCTCGCATGTACCCTCTGTATTCTCAACATCCATATTCTCCACCTCTTCATCATCAATCACATAAATCATCTTACCTTTCTATTTCTATAGGCAAGCATACCCAGGTTGTTCTACATATATATCTTTTTATTCAAAGTGTTCCTCCAGGTTTGAATCACTTAGTAACTCCTAAATAAGTTCCCCATCCTTTGCACTATCTCTCATAATCGAGCACTTCATAACCTATAACTCTTCATTCACTAGGGGTTTATTGGAAAATTATTCAAAGGTCTAAATCATACCTATTGTTAGTTCTTAACAATTTCATGTTTCTCTATTCAACTCTGCATAGACATACCATGCGTGCACATAGCCTCGCAAGGTATAGTAGAGCTGATACACCCATAGCGAAGGTGGTAAATATTCCTACCCCTCTAGCCAGAGTCTCTCACACTGCAGAATGTGGTGTTGAACAAGGTCCTTACCATGGAATTCACATATCTAAGTAGGTGCATTGCTCTAGAGAAATCTAGTAGAGAAAGTGATTCTCACTTCTCACCACTCCAAAATATTATGCCCATGATCCATCCACTAGCGTGTTGTTGTCCCATGCAGAGTATAAACTAGCATATTCCTTATTTCCACCTGATATATCCGATGAATTTCTATAGCACACAAGAATACTTCATTATGTCCTTCATCATTATATATTATTACTTGGTTACTTTGCCCAAATGCCTAACACAAAGGCAACCTTCTTATGCACGTAATTACACTCCTTCCTTCATGTCCAACCATTTCATAGGTGTCATGTGCCCAGTTGTCACATGAAACACTTGTAGTATCACTCATGGACTATGCATCATCCCACTAAAGAACTCCTTCATTTGATGGATCAAGCACTTCTAGATCTCTAATGGTGCACACATAAATTATGTTCAAATCCTCTTTGCTTAAGGGCTCTACATAAGGTGGAAATTTTTTATATGTCAAAGGAATGATGATGCACTCTTCCTTATTCTAAAAACTTATATACCCTTTATTGAAATGAAAATTAGTGTTGTTTACATAAGACCAAAGGGTACCCAAGAAAATATGGAAGACTTTCCACTTCGCAAGCTCTAAGACTTCAAATTTCCCAAGAAATTGGCCCCTTGTATAGTAATCATAGCATCTTTTAAAACTCCAATGGGTGTGGCCTTAGTCCTATTTGCCATAAACAACACATTTGAAGATGGTTGTAATGGTGGTCTGTCCATCTAAATCCACACGTCCAAAGTGAGTACATTCACTTCGCACTGTGTCAATCAAAATATTACTCAAAAGTCACCATCAATAACATCATTCAAACTGATCTCCTTTTCATAATCTAGACTATGAAGAGTAAGGTTAGCATGTAAAATTTTTCTTTCACACTCAACTCCAACACACGGCCTCTTTTTCCTCAACCATTCCCCCAACAAAGGAATGATGTTCTCCTATTGCAGCATCTTACAAATCCCCTTTAAATCATTAACATCTGTTTGATGGAACTCAAAGGTGGCTTTATTATGTTCTAACTTCCACAAATGTTCTTTCAAAGATTTTATCTCGCCCTTTAAATTCCTAATCACCTCCATGGTTTCTTGTTAAACTTCCTTCTGATGCATAGGGTCTGGATATTTTGCATGTAGCGCCTCCTCCTTTATAATGGTAGGCTTCTACTTTGGAACTTATTTAGCATGTGCACCTCGGACGTGTAGTGATATTCATAGGTACCAACTCAAGATCAAATGTTAACTTCATCATCTACTAATCTTCCACAGTATGTTGTACTCTAACCATCACCACGCCCTTATCTTGTTTATGTTTTTTACTCAAGTGCTCATATAAGTCTGGTCATTCTTCATATTTGTGGTTCTTTCCACAAAAAGAACAAATAATGTTATGAGGGCATTCGTGCATGTAATGATCAAGGGATCCACATGTATAACATGTTCCTCATGTGAATTTTCTTCTTCTATCTCCGTGACCTCATTATTTGAATCCTCCAAGGTAACATCAACCTCTACCATGGCCTCCATTAGAGAACCCTTCATTGTGATCATGATCATAATGCTCACCATTTTCCTTTGAATTATTTGCAACACTAGTCTGACATAAAATAGTATCAATGGTATCATGAATTTGATCAATCAACTTGTAATTCCCATTATCATAAATGGTAGACCTGTAAATCTTGCAATAACATGACACGTTATTTCATATCATGCGTTGGAAAAAATGGAACCTACTAGAATCATGATCTAAGTGAAAATATCACGAGTCTAGAAACATGGTGTACATTAGCTTATAGGGAAAACTATCCTTAGTATGCTCTTCTACTTCACAATCTATACCAAATTCCACTGCGCATCTCATGCGCTGAATTAATTGATAATTTCTATAATTGTTTTTCCATCGCTGCAATCTGAGCTTCCAATAATGGGCTCAATCCTATGTCTACACTCCCAACTAAATTAGCGTGTAAATATGCTTCAAGTGCTTCACACATATCTCGTATAAGTCTTGTGTGAGAGCGTTCTTCAAAAAGGCATAATTAGTCCTCCAAAAAACCATTGAGCATCCTGACTTGGGTGAATGTCATAAGATAAATTTGACAAAAGGGTTTTAAAATGTGTATCATACTCCCATACACTCTCATTCATACCCTACCTTCAAAGTGCATTTATGCTCTTCAACTCAAACTCGGGATATTAAAATTTGTTAAGAAATCATCATGCGGCACGATATAGTCCACACAAGTCTAGTTTAGATCAAATTTTCTATACCAACTATGTGTGTGCCCTCGCAATGAAGTTACAACCGACTTGACTTGCACTCAAGATTTGTAATGCCCTTCATGCGCCATAGTATCTCACACATATGTATGTGTTCAGCTACATATTCTATCCCTCTATATTTTGTTAGATGAAGAGACATCTCCATATAAATTTGTTGGGGCAGCAGTGCCGACCGTGCCCACCAAATTTAGAACCTGTGTTTCCTCCTATGTTTCCTTCACCCCTAGAACCACCGGATCAACTAGATCCCAAACTACATGATCCTCTTGATCCCCTCCTATAAAAGGAAATGTACCGAGGGATGCGCTACCTTGTGTTCCAACTATTTTGCTAAATTGAACTCCTACAATCTGCAAAGTTGTGTTACTTCTCCTTCCATGATTTCTTCTTTGCTTCTCTAAGTACCTCTTGCATGATTCATTAAACTTCAACTTCATTTCATCTCTTTATCTCTCTACAACTATATCCATAATATTTCACTACACCTTCTCCTACTCCCGTATGTGGTGGGGTTTAGCTAGCCATAGGTTTCTCTTCCAAATCCAGGGTCACCATCAATATTTTCACTACTAAAGGAATACCGTGCAAATAGGATCCTTTGGGTTCACACAAGAATTATAACTTAGCAACCTCTAGACAAGAGTAAGTAGAAAATTCATACTCCAAAATATAGCTATTCATAACACAACTCCACCAATGATCTATAATGTGTGTCCAAGTCATATTTACATCATACAAAGCCTGTAATTCTTCATGTGTCCAAACAAGTGTGTGAAACCTCCAATTTCTCTTTGATGCATAAGCAACCAACCACTCGTACATCTCTATAGGAAAGATGGAAAAGAATGTATATACACTCATGATACTGATTCTATTTAACCTATGCACATGCATTAAAATTAGGTACAGTGCTAAATTTGTGAGCATAATATTCCTCTAGATTGTCTAACCACTCTTCAATACTAGCTAAGGTCAACCAATACATCTTCATCATGCACCATCCTGAAAAATAATCGAAAAAATAGGTACCAAAGAACGGAACCAAAATGTAGCCTAGATTTTATCACTAATATACCAAGGGGCATTTGTAGATCACTCGGTCAATCGAGTGCTCACCCAAAGCGTGCAATGCAATCATGTTCCTTTTTTATGTCATCTTGTTCCAAAAGTTAGCATTATTGTACATATATTCCAGATCCATAACAGATAGTTAGGTATATTGCAATGGATAAACCATATCTAGTTCTTTAACCATATGCAATATTAATTTAAAAAGAACCATAATCATATTAACTATACAAAACCCTTTCTCGGATATGCCAAACACTAATATCCAGCCACAAAGATCCATTATATTAATTTTTGTAAAACGTAGAAGCTTCATACATGCATACTATATAGTGACCATAGTCATGTATGCTCATAAACTCACAACATAACACTAACAAAATATGGATCCCTAAATCAGCAAATCAATATATATATATATATATATAGGGGTGGGGAATTGCCCTTCACTGCTCGTGCACCTTTTTAAATAGACTTCATGCTAAGAATATCCATGTGTCTTTACATTTCAAATACAAAAGCATGCAAGCTCACTATTAATAGATTATCTAATAATACAATAAGAGTCTAATCCTATTAATAGCCTCAAAATTTTGTATGGCGCTTGATCTTCTACTTGTCTAAAATAGCCTTTGTTTGCTTTCCAAGTCTTCGACAAAACGTTCTCTGCACTCCATGTCTATAATTATCCTTAAACTACAAAATGGATAAGTCTCGATTTCATGTTGTCCTGGTCATGCCTTGTTCCACTATAGATCCGTGTGCATCTACACGCCCTATGTCCGCACACCCAATCCTTTTGCACTTTCATACTTAGGTTGTATTCCATCATCCCAACAAGAATTCACCATGGTAGAAGTTTACTCAAAATTTAAAGTGGTCTTATTTTTGTTGGATCAAAATGACATCAATTGTAGAATTTTACATTTCAAGGCTTTGCTCCAATTTTTGAAAGATTCCAATCGCCAAGTTTTTGTAGATCTAAGAAATGAGTATTTTGGCTTGAAAAATTCATATATATGTAAGAAATATTTTATTGAATCAATGGGGTTAGATAAAAAGTATTCTCAAATGTGTTTTCATGAGGAATACATGGTCAAAATCTTGTGGCAAATAGAGTTGGGGTTTGCAAGTTATGAACAAAACAAGATTTTGATGTCTAGGGCACAAAATGAGTTTTTGGGGTTTAAAGGTAATAAACAAGCTTCAAATGAAATTTAATGGATTACAAGGAGTTTATTTTATGTTTTTAAAGTTCATGTATTATGTTTTTGAGTTGTTATAGCATGAGGGGAATTTATATGGTGGAAGATGAAGATAGAGTGTGCTCATGGAAAAATGGAGTGAAGGAGTGATATGTGGAGAATGTAATCTCCATTATACTTGGGCACACTTTTTGTGTGTAATTTCACATCTAAAATTTTCCCAAGGTGCATGGAGGGTGGAAAAATTCTCCATGGGGATGGGGATGGAGGAAACCATGACACACATGCACATTTACAAGCCTTTTTTCATGTTTTCAAGTTGATATGACATGCATGTATGAAAAAATATCAACCAATAGGATCATGACACACTTATGGGGTGAAATTTCACCTCAAAATTGCACCCAAGGTGCAATAGAGGTTTAAAAGTGTGCCTATGAGGGAAAAGTGGGACCCACCATCACTTAAAACACACACACAAGTCAAAAAGTGCACTTTATAAGCTTCATGTTATGTTTTTTAAATGGGAAATATAGCCAATGTGAGTAAGGAATAGTTATGAGGTGAAATTACACCTTAATAGTGTTCCAATTGTGTAAAGGGACACCAAAAGTGTGCCCAAGTGTTGCATCGAGCATGGTTTGCACTTCAAAACTACTTTCTAAACTGTTTCCTTCACCCGATTGGCGTAACAATTGTTTAACACGATGAGATCCCTCTCCACCATAAGTTCAAGCTTTTGGTGTGACGGAAAGTCATACAGCTCTGATACCAGGAAGTTAAGTGCACCAACCCTAGAGTAGTGTTGGGATGGGTGACCTCCCAAGAAATTCTTTGTGTCACTGCCTCCTAATGCTTTGTTGGGCCTGATTGGGTGTATACCCAGCTCCATCGTGTGGGAGGGTGTTGGTGTAGCAAATGTTTAACATAATAATATCCCTCTCCACCATCAGTTCAAGTTTTTGGTGTGATGACAAATCATACATGGTATCAGAGCTACACGACTTACCATCTCACCAAAATTTAAAGTTTCTAGTGTGACGGAAAGTCATGCAGTTACGATACCAGATAGTTAAGTGCACAAGCCCCGAGTAGTGCTAGGATGGGTGACCTCCCAAGAAATTCCTGATGTCACTGCCTCCTAATGTTATTGGGCCTGATTGGGTGTATACCCGCATTCATCGTGCGGAGGGTGTTGGCGTAGCAATTGTTTAACACGATGAGATCCCTCTCCACCATCAGTTTGATATTTTGGTGTGATGGAAAGTCATGTAGCTCTGATACCATGTATGATTTTCCGTCACACCAAAATCTCAAACTGGTGGTGGAGAGGGATCTCATCGTGTTAACAAGCTGCTATGCCAACACACCCTGAGTCAAAATGTAATGAATTTTTACATATAATATATGAATTTTCATTGAAATAGGACAATTAATCCAATTATACTATTTATAATACTCTAAATTGAGTTAATCAGTAAATTTTACATGTACTTCCACTTTTTCCTAAAGTGGTGCACTAATGAGCCGAGTGGCAAGAAGATTATTTTATGAAAACAAGCCAAAAAAGTTGTGGGTAGTGAAGAGAATTGAAAATATCCTCAATATTTTTTTAGTCTTCCAACTCTTCATGATGTGTCAAGAAAATTTAAGTTAATTTCCACCTTGTAGAAGGAATCTTGTGCTACACTGATGGATAATTTTCCACATTTTTATGCTCCCAAAATTCTTCCTTGATCATTGCACCATGAATTAGGATTTTTCATCTTTCCAATTCCTAGGATATGAGCTCCCAACACTTCATGAGGCTCCCGAAACATTTCAAATAAGGTGATTAGCTCTTTTAGAACTTGCATTTCCCAGTGCCTTGCCCAAAAAGACTCGGTATTTCTAAACTTATTCTTGAACTTAATTTTCTTCACAAAATATTCATAAACTACCTCAAAAAACTTCATGGATCTCCCAAACACCTATTTGGTTATTTTAAACTTTCTTTTACACCTTCATAGGATGTCCACTAGTGACTAAAAGATAAAAATTAGCCCTTTTTATGCCTCTAGGAGCACTATTCTTTCTTAGATCTCAATATATTCAAGAAAAAATATAGATAAACTTATATACACATAAAACACACTTCAAAATAATGTTATCATATTCCTCTCTACCAAAATGAGGATAACATAGTTGAAATGTTTGCTCGAGGAAAGGCTTACATGAACAAGAAAGGAAATTTCAAGTGTGGGTTTGGTTGTCATGACCAAAAGTTTAAATTTTGCATGATAGAAATTTAGCATGAAAACAAGTATTTTCTCTCCACAAAGTGAGAAAACAATAAGATAATTGGAATGAGATCCTACTATTCATTTGTGAAATGAGCACAACATATCTAAGGTCATTAGTTGACAAGGTTTTCTTAAGCCTAGATGACAACTTTTCTCATATGTGGATAAGTAAAATTGAATGGAAGATGAGATCCCTAACTGAGGCTACTAAATATTTTCCACACCATCAAAATTGAGGGTGATAAATTAAGGAAGAAATCAATGATCATTTGAGTAGGATGAGGTGTCCTTCATTTCACGTTGAGTCCATGTCACTTGATGAACTCCAAGAGTACTTCAAGAGCTTTGTAAGAGGTGGATTTTATGATCCATGACTCTATGGATATGATCTCATGGAAATTTTATCTCACATAACATTATCCATCTCAGGAAAATTTCAGAAGATTCCAAAGTGGCTTAATCATTGCAAGGTAATCTAAGGTGCGCTTGATCACCGTCCGACATCATCACTAATATTACCATCCCACATGGGAAGGAAGTTTCAGAAACCTTGTTCCCATAAAATATAACAATGGAAGGTCAAATTATTTCTCTAATAAGGAATATCAAGGTAAATTCTTCTTAACTTTCTCCTTCTATTTACTGGTGTCTTCTCCTTCTTCTCTCTTTCTCCTCTTATTCTTGCATGTAACAGTTTGCTTTTTCCAATAGTAACTTGAGAGCTTTATAATTCTTCGTTAGGAGAAACAATTTTTCAAAAAAGTAACTTAAGTCACTTCCTTTCCACTTTTGTAAAATTACTTTCTTAAAATAAGGAAAAGTGTCTTATTCTAGAAAGGAAATTGAACAGTCATGCAGAAATGTGTATATTTGCAAGTATTTGGGTTATATATTTAAGTCTTCTCTCTATTGTAAGCACCGGTTTTTTTCTCCTCCTATAACAAGTTGTATTTCTTCTATTTATTTTTTAATTTATATCTTTTTTTCGTAACTCCTATTCCAATAGATATTTGTAATTTTTCACATCCATGAAAAGAATGAATATAATGTAGTTAAAATTTATATTAAATGTGTTTTTCATTTTACTTTACATATTGGTGTCTTCTCATTGAATCTAGAAATACTTCTTGTTTTGTTGGTAATAAACTTTGTATTTCTATTTATTACCTGAAAACCCTTTCTTCATTTCCCTTCTTTTACTCATACCTCGCATTCCTTTCCTCCATACATTGTTTTCATAGGTTTAATGGAGTTTTCCTATGTGATCCTTTTGTCTTTGACCACCCAGAGAATAGAATTAGTGTACAATATTTCTATATTTCAATAAATGGGAGCCTCCCCATTCCTAAGAGGAGGGACTTAGTCCCAAAGCATTAGCGGAAAACCCCTTATTTTTTCCTTGAAATAAAATAATTTCAATATTTTTGCCACCCATCGTGGGGAATATTTTTTTCAACACCCTATAAGATACACAAAACCCATAAAAATTCATAAAATATAAAACTCAAAAAATATGAAATTTATTGCTTGAAAACCCACTCCTAATTTTTGTAATAAACCCTTCATATTCCATTACGTCTTTTTATATTCTTGGATGTAATATTTCACATTCCTCATCGAAAAATCCTTTGAAATGTGTTAGGAATAAGATATACCATAGTTGATCAAGCAAGAGGCATTATCAATCCTACACTTAAAGAACAATAGAAAGTAGATTTCATACTCCTTTTTGTTCGGATAGCAATAAAATTTGGGAAATATATCTTCTCTAAATTTAATGATGACTTTCCTCTTAAGTATCCTCCTCGAAGGCCCACATGCATCAATTCTAGATATTATTCCTTTGAAATAAGAAGAATAAATAAATAAAAAATAAGAAAGATAAGAAGTAATGGCTACACCTATACCATGGGGACAAAACACATTCCCATTGGCTCTACCTCCTCCACTTCATGAGTAACCTAGGGGATCGAGGAATAACTTCCCAAGTTCATAGGGGATGGAAAACAACACCTAGATGAACACATAGTTATATTTATCATATCTTGTGGTGTGTTGGGAGTGGAACATTAGGATGTTTTGGTCCTCTTGTTCATAGAATTATTTCAATATGTCGATGTGGATTGGTTATATCATCTACCTTGAAGATCAATCACTAACTAGGCATAAATGAAGGATAATTTTAAGGCTATATTCAAACTAGTGAAGATTCTCATGTTATTCTCATACAATGGTCCTAATTGAATAAATAACAAAATGAGGTTGTGAGAGATTTCGTTTCCAAATTCAAAACTTACTTTAATAATTTCTTGAAGTTGTAAGGCCCATCAAGACAAGTGATTGGGTCTCTTCACGAATTCTCAATTATCAAAAGTTGGACTCAATCTGAGGATATCTCAACCCAATATCTTAAGCAAGGCCCAATAACTTTTATTGGATCTATAAGATGACCTCATCATGTTGGGAAAAAATAGGAAAGGGTCAAACAAAGATAAAGCTCAGAGTTTCACTTCAAGAACCACAAACCCTTTATTACAAAAATTAGCAAATGACTTAGTTACTCTCAAAAGGCATATTTCCCATAGAACCCCATATGAATATTCACCAAGGTAGAACTTCCATAATAATAAAAGGACCATTTATGCACAAAATATACTGACCTTTAAAGCTCCTCATATCAATTCATATTTCTAAGCATAGGATAACAATGAAAAAGAAATTGTTGAACCAAATTATGAATAAGAAGAGAATGTATTGTAGATTGAAGAGGTAGATTATACTGAGATTAGATATTTTGAATACTCATAGGATGATGAAGAATATTTGGTTGATATGATAAATACTCATGTGTAGTTTTTATATGTTTACGATCACAAAAAGAAAAGTCTTATGCTTCCTAAAAATAAGAATTTTGTGTAGATCCTCCCATGACGACTTTACAAAATAAGATAATCAACAGGGGATATCCATTTCCTCCTTCCATGAACTCTACCAAAATGAAACCAAATCTCATCATGACCAAGAAGGAACCTTCTTCTCCAAGTAATTCATCTTCCTCCACTCCTAGTAAAATATCTACAGCTCCTTCCAAATCTACAGGTTACTACTCTTAAGAAAGTCTCTACACCAAAAGTAGTGTTTACTCCTCCCTCCAAGACATCAATGACCCCTATAATTTTTGTGTCTACCTCATTTGATATCATTTACCACATGAAAATATCTAAATAAAAATTTCAAATTACTTACAAACCCACCCTAAATAAATCAAAAATCTAGTTGATTTGATCAAAAATAGTAATCCCAAGCCTAATCTCGTTTTTCCTACTTTAAAAGGATTACTACCAAATCATACCTCATCCCCACCGCATAATCTTATTTCTTCGAGTTCCTCCACCACAAGTAAGGTTGATTCATTATATTTATTTTTCTAATTAGAGGTTATTAGTTGAATAACTACATAATTGATTTTGGGGCCTCTGACAATGTTATGTGTATCAAAGTTAAAAATTATCTTGGTCTCACCTTACACAAGCTCGTGATCATTGTTTCTCTAAGGAGAAAAAATATGTTCTTATTAGTGGGTGGATCAAAGATGTTTAAGTAGCATTTACTAATTTTTCAGACCAAAAGGTGTTGATAACCATAGTGGTAGCTAACATTATGACCTCTTATGGAATTTTATTTAGTAGAAGTTTCTATCATGACATAGGGGTAAAATTCAGATGGATTGGTTGTATGAAACTATATCGGTCAAAGGTAAAATGAAGTAACTACTACCTATGAGAAAAATGAAGTACACCAATCAGAATTTGGATGACCCAAGAGTGAATATTCTATACCAAAATAATAGACACAATAACTATTTCATGACATATGATAAATATGTATAACTCTCTATTGTGACGAAGGAAGATGATGATAAATTGTGGACTTTAGAGTTTGATGGCAGTCACTTTGCATTAGGTTTTAGAGTAGGTGTTGTTCTTATTTCCCTTCAGTAGAATTATTCCTTTTTCATAAAAATTACAAACATGAACAACAATTTAGAATATGAAGCCCTTCTACTTGGTATAAGCACTATCAAAGCCATGGGAAGTAAGTAATTGAAATTCCATGGATATGTTGAGGTAATTATAAAACATTGAAGAAATCACTATCAAGTGAATAGTTTGAGGCTCGGGCACTATAGGAATGGATTTTAGGACTCCATGGAATCCTTTGAATCTTTCTCCATTCAACTTTTCCCTTAAGAAATGAATGAAAGGGAGGAATATCTCACTTTCTCATCTTATCCGATGAATCCTCATCCTTCACTTGATATGTTAGAGTTCTCCTTTGAGATGATTTTCGTGCCCATTGTTCTGATAATTCTAATAACTAGAAGGTTTTTAATGATTATGACCATATTCTATCATTCTTACAGGAAAGAGACAATTTCAATAACCTATGAAGGAAGCAATGCTCCATATCGGGAATCAAAGTGCGAGATGAAGACAAAGGTAAAATCAAATAATTTGATTCGAAGGTGTGATCAAGCTAAAAGGTAATAAGATTTAGAAATGGTTGGTTTCTCTTGAAGAACTATTTGATAAGCATTATAATTTTGTAAAATATAAATCCAAATGTTGTCCATGTAACTTTTTACCTTTGAGAAAGTCAACATAGAAGCAAAAGAACAATCGATGCTAGAAAACATAGGTAAATGTTTCTCTCTAGAGGAGATTTGTGTCACTTTTGAATAAATTTTCTGATGTTTTCACATACTCATCGAGGAATTGAGTTTTTTTGAAACCAGGGAGATGTAAAATTTTATACCTCTTAAACTAGAGGTGAAGCCTTTCGGAAAAAATCATAGGAAACACAATCTTAAGATAACTAGAATAATTTGGGAAGAAGTGCTCGAGATGTTGAATGTTATAATCATCTTCCCCATCCACCATTCCACCTGGGTGGAAAATATAGTTCCATTTCATAAGAATAATTGTTAAATAAGGATTTGTGTTAACTTTAGAAATTTGAATAGGTCTTCATTAAAGGACAAATACCCACTTCCCATCATGGATCAGATTCTTCAATCATTCAATGGTTCAAATATGATTTCTATGTTATATGAATTCTTCAAATATAATTAGATTGAAGTTACACAAGAATATCAGCATAACATTGCATTCACTACTCCGTGGGGAACCTTTTCCTACAAACATATGTCATTTGGCCTAATCAATGTAGGGATACTTTTCAAATAGAAATGGACTTAGGAATTAAATACTTGAAGAAAAATTATAATGTGATATAACTTTATGACTTCATGGTATACTCAAAGAAGTGAGGTGATCACTTACAACACCTTGAAAAATTCTTGATCCGGTATAGAGAACATGGTATATCACTCAACCCCAAGAAGTTAATTTTTGGAGTAACAAAAGGAATAATCATTAGAAACATCATGAACAAAGAAGGAACCAAGATTGATCTTGAATGAGTATAAACCATTCAGAAACTATCATTGCCTATGATAAATCTTGGAGTTAATTCTTTCTTTGGTAAGGTCAATTTCCTTTGCCACTTTGTTCTGATTTTTTTGAACCGACTAAGCACATCAAACATATGATGAAGCATCAAGAAATATTTAATTGGATAAAATAAGGTAATAATTAATTTTAGGATATAAAGAAATCCATTTCTAAATCCCTAACATTCGTATGCCCTAATTTTACAAAATAATTTTCCATATACTTCTATACTTCTGAACAAACTCTCTCATATATTCTAGTAAGGAAAAATGAAGAAGTTGAATATCTCATTAACTTTATGATTTTCCCACTAAAGAATCCTAAGTTGAGATATTTAACCATGGAGAAACATGTTTTCTCAATGGTCAAGGTTTTGAATAATGTCAGGTTCGACATCTTGAACTCTCATGTAATTATGTTCATTCTAGACTCTACAATGAAGAGTATTCTCACCCAATAATAATTTGGCTCTAAGAGAGGGAATTGGATTTCAAAATTTCAAGAATATGACCTTGAGATATAACCCAAAAGTTGGTATAAGGGAGAGGATTATGTCAAATGATATTCAAGAATGACGCCAACTCCAACATGGATACTAGGTCATACCCTCAAGATGGTGTGATCGATTATGAATTATTTACTGAGTGCTCTAGTTAGTACTACTTCAGAGTGATATTAAAATATCATTCATTCCATGACATATAGTGATTTCTCACCCCATCTCAATGAAAATTAGTGAATAACCCTCATACTTTGAGGAGTGAGGTATGTAGTATATAATCACATGCTTTATAAGAGAGGATTGGATGGTTGTTTCTTACGGTGTGGATTAAGAACAATAATAGAGAATATTGAAAGCTTACCATGATCAAGCTTTCAAGAGCTATTTTTAGGTAGGGTTGTGGCTCATAAGATCCTAAGAGGGAGATACTATTAACCTACCTTATTCCAAGATACTTAAAAATGGGTAGCTAAATGTGAACCTTGTCAACAATTTGTAGGTAGGCCTAAGCTCATTGCACTTTCACTTCATCCCATGGTGATTGAATAACTATTCCAATAGTGGGGTATAGAATTTTTATTATTCTCAATCCTCATTCAAGTCTAGGTCAGTCTTATGTTCTCACATCCATGGATTATTTCACTAAGTGGGTGGAAGTTATCCCACCAAACATGCCAACAATGCAATGGTTTGTAACTTTATCAAAGAGTATATCATAATTTGTTTTGTTGTACCATAGAATATTGTTGTTTAAAATGCCATCTACTTATCTTTTATAAATATAACTAATTTTTACTATGGATATGGAATTTATTTATCTCATGTATCTAATTACTACCCTAAGGAAATGGACAAGTAGAATTTAGCAACAAGAATATTGTAACCTTCATTAGTAAGCTAATTGACCGAATTCAATGGAACCGGTAGAAGAAGCTCTATGATGTAGTATGGGCTGATCGGATCACTCGAACAAAGCCATATGTATGTATCTATTTCAATTATTATATGGTGTTAATGTAGAAGTACCAATATCAATTGAATTGTCATATTTGCAATTGGTAAGAGTAGTTAAAGATAGTCAATTTCATGGCCCCCTAGATAAGAGAATTATGTCCCTTGAGAAACTTTATAAAGACATAGTTATAGTGGTAAATCAAATAAAACAAAATAAATTGAAGGTGAAAATGTATTCGATAAGAAATATAACTTGAGAGAATTCCACATAAGATATCTTGTACTATTATGGGACAAAATTAGAAAACCAAAATGGATCCATGGGAATTTTGACTCATTGTGGCTAGGATCATTACAGATTAGAGATATTTTTGGAGATAGATACTTATATCTATCTAACCTAGAGTTAAAATCCTTATAATTTCCTCATAATAGGTAATATTTTAACTTATACAAGAAATGAAAGTGGGTTGTCCCCCACAAGTACCATAGGTGATTTACATTTATTTTCATTGTGTGTTTCCCTTTCCTATCATGTGTCATGTGTTTTTTTAATTTCCTATGTTTTTCCTCCCTATTGTGTATGGGTGTTTAATAAAGGATATTTGACAAATCAAACTTTATTCCTTTAGTTTATCATGAGATACCCTATCGCCAAATAGATAAGGCACTGGTGAGCTTAAGTTCATGAAATTATGGTGTTCCTACTTGGATTATTTGTATTATTTTCCAACCCAAGATAATTCCCTTAGTATCGTCCAGTTGTTGGCCTATAAAATGTCCATGTATTTACTAGACAACCCTGTTGAAATTTTCCACCTCTTTCGATAAAATTTGTCAAAATTGGTCCTAATTGCCTAAATTACCTCTTTCAAAATCTCAACTTCTAGGAAAGGTTTTGTGAGCCTTAAATAATTTCAAGAGCCCATATTGTATTCAATAGAAAGGTCTTGGAGTTTTCTTCATGAAGTTTTGATTTGGAAGAGATATCACAAGCTTTAGAATGGTCTTGAGAGACTTTTCTCTACATGTGATTTTTATGGAAAATGATTGTGTGTGCATTATTAAAGCGTTAACTTCTAGAAAAGGTTTCAAGAACTCCATGTGGTGTTGTGATATTAAATCTTATTCATTAGAAATATAATAGGGTCTACTACATGATGGAATATATAAGATAAGGTTTTTAGAGCATAAAAAGAAGAATGGTGGCATTTTCAGAGAAGGTATTTTCAATTAATGTTTCATACACCTTGAGAATAATTGGGATCTTAAAAAGGGATACGTTGAAGCACATTAAACCCCCTTTTATGGCCTAAGTGATATTTTGGATCATACTTGCTCCAAAATCTTCAACTCGCTATTGTAACTTCCTAGAAAACAATTGAAATATGAGATAAAAATTCATGAAGAAATCATTTTCATTGTTTCTAAATCCTCTCATTAAATTCATTTTCCCATTTTGAATCAAAATCATATACTATTTAACAAGACTAAAATCGTAGAAATTGGGTATAGGTGGGAGAGGGGAACAGGTCGAGGAAGAGGAAGAGGGTTTGAACAGTGATGGGTAAGAAAGTAACATTAGACATATCCCATTGGGGGATAAGAAAAATGCTCGGGATCGATCTTCTAGGGATAAAGGTATATACGATACTTTACTTGTGGGTGGGAGTCATGTGGAAAATGGGTCCCCTAAATCATATGTGAATATATTGAACTCGGATAAGGAAAAAATCTTAGGAATCATTCCTCATCTTAAACAGAATGAAACAAGAAAGTTCTTAGATATTCCTAATATCATTATATATTGAAACTTGAGAAAATGGAGAATTCCTTGATAGGTAAATTGGTAGGTGGAAGGCCTAACATTGAATCCATTAGATCTTGGTCTGTTTTGAAATGGAATCCCAAGGGGCATATGGATGTCACAATTTTACTGAATGGTTTCTTTCTATTTAGTTTCAACAACTCCAAAGACCCTCAGAGTATCCTTAATGATGTACCTTGGTTCCTTGGGAAACTTGGACTCTTTTTGAGGAAATGGACTCCCATGTTCAACCCTGATAGAGACAATATTAACCAGTTCCTTGTCTAGGTGATACTTCCAGGCCTACCCTTGGAACTTTGGGATGTGGATGTTATTAAAGGAGTAGTAAATACTCTTATTACCTTTGTTGTTTTGGATAACATGATGCTTACTAAATCTAGAGTGGTTTGCACGAGATTTTGCATCTATTAAATAATGGGATCATCTTTACTTAAATCCATCTCTCTGCGGTCTAGATTGGGTTGCTGGGAACAAAAAATAGAGTTTTAAAATTTCCCTCAAAGATGTGAGAAATGTCAGCATTGGGGGCATGTAAAGTAACAATGCAAGCTAACGATCTCAAAGGTGTATTGGGAGAAGCATACCAAGTATCTGGATAAATGTAAGGAAATTTCTCATGTGGTTACAAACACTCCCAAGAACTTTAATACAAATAAAGGAATTGAAATTATGCAGAGAATGGAGATATATCTAACTTGAATCAATCCCAAACTCTCAAGATCATAGATGATGAGGGCTTTATGTAAGTAAGGAATAAGACGATCTAGTGGAAAGCTTTATTTGAACCCTAGTTTCAGAAGGAAAAGCTCTATGTTCAACCTAAAAAGTTTTATCCTCAAAGAAATTGTATAATCTACTTAAGGAAGTGGCTAAGGAACATATCCCACCAAAAACTATGGATGGAAGAAGCCTCAATGAATCTATGGATCCTTTTTCTAACCCTTTTGACAATCTATTAGAAAGTGTAGACAATGATATGAAAACTGGAAATGAAAATCAGCTAGAATTTAACAATATTCATAACATTATCTAGGAAGTTGTCTCTACTCAAAAATATTTTCTCTCTGAATTGAATAAATCGGAGAAGGGGGACCCCAAACAAAATGAAAACGAGATATCTCTGAAAACTCCTTCCAACAAAGGGGAGACATTTGAGGTGACACCAAAAGAGAAAAAAAATGGTTATGGGCGACCCTCCAAGCAGGTTACAAGGAAGAAATAGAGTCAAAAATATATTGATGATGGAACCCAATCTAAACTCAATCTTAGGAGCTTTAAAATAACTAAGAACTAAGTGGTTAAATGAATATTATATCATGGAATGTAAGGGGGTTGAATAACCCTATTAAATGGAGGCTAATAAAAGATCTGGAGGTGACATACAATTTTGACATTTTGGCTTTGCAGAAACCAATATGGAAGAAGGACCTTTCTTAGAAGGCGATTCACGTATTGCAAAAAATTGACTGGTTTTGTTTATATTTTGATTGGAACTGCTAGAGGGAATGGTAGTTATTTGGAATGAGGAAAAACTCAAAGGTACAAAGCTTATTAGTAGAAATAATCATATGGCTTTGTTATTTCAAGATAAGAAGTCTAAAGAATTTTGGATTTTATCTAATATATATGCCCCTAATAACAAAGGCAAAAGGAAAAATCTTTGGGCCGATCTTTCTAAATTTCAAAAAATTGTTAAAGGTACTAAATGGGTGATTTTAGGTGATTTCAAAACCCCTTTCACCATGGAGAAAAGAAGGGGGTAATATTGATTTAACTAAGAGCATGGAAGACCTTCAGGATTTCATTTCTCTCAACAATCTCATGGATATTGAGTTGTGTGGTAGTAGATTTACTTGGTCTAATAGAAGAAAAGGAGATCAGTTGATTCAAGTAAAACTTGATAGATCTTTGACTTTATGGGGTTGGTTGAACAAAGAAGTTGGTCTCTTCTCTCTTCGCCGCATTGGGTTTGACCACAACCCAATCCTCTTTTAGATCAAGGACAAATATATGAGAAGGGTCTCTTAAAGGAATCCATGTTTATTAAACTTGATATGGAAAAATCCTATGATATGGTCTCTTAACCTTTCCTTGTTTTGGTGAGGACTTTAGGCTGATGATTATTTCATGTATTTCCATAGCTAAGTTCTCGGTCTTGATTAATGGGACCCATTGTGGTTTTTTAACAGAACACGTGGATTAAGACAAGGTAATCATATTTCTCCCTTTATTTTCATAATCATGGCCATGGCCCTCAGTAGAGCTCTTAATAAGGCTTCCATGGAAGGGAGAATCAGAGGTATATCTCCTACTTATTAACTGTAATAGTGTTTCTCACCAACATTTCATGGATGAAACTATGTTGGTGGGTGAGGCATATGTCCCGAAGGCTATGGAGTTCAAACAGATAATGATTGATTATGAGGAGGCTTTAGACCAATTGATCAATTATGAGAAAAGTTTGGTTTACTTTATCAACACTCCGGAAAGAAGATGCAATAAAATAGCTGGAATTCTTGGTTGTGTGACTAAAACATTCCCAACTAGGTATCTAGGTATGCTTATTGGAGATGAAAAAACTAATAATTCTAAATGGAATTTCTTTATTGATAGGTTTCTGAAGAAACTCAAAGGCTAGAAAGGTTCTCTATTATCCTAAGCGGGTAAGGCAAAACTCCTCAAATGCTCAATTGGGAATCTTCATGTTTACCGATGTCTATCTATAGGTTACCCTCATCTATTTCTAGTAAGTTGGAGAGCATTCAAAAATATTTCTATGGAGTGGCTCAGAACCAAAAGATAGAATTCCTCTTATTGCATGGGAAAAGGTTTTCTCACCAAAAAAACTTGGAGGTCTAGGTATCAGAGACTGGACCAAAATGAATAAAGCAATGTTGTCTAAAATGATCTAGAGGTTGGTCAAGGAAGATAGTGTTTGGACATCTATTATCGGGGAAAATATTGGTCAACCTGTATCGCCCAATAAATGGTGCTTCTCAGAATTAGGATTCAAATGGTTCTTTTTTTTCTAGAAATCGATAAACTAGTAAAAACACGTAGTCTCCGATGGTTGTGAATGGAATAATGATTAATTTTTGGGAGGATAAATTGTTAGGGGACCTTCCTCTTAAGGTCATTTATCCCATGGTCTACAAATATTTTGTAGCCAAATATGGGACTAAGGTCAGAGATTATTTCAACTTTGATGAGCCCCTTGGCCAATGGAAAATCAGTAGAACTTGATGGTTTTAACAAAGAATGAGATTTCTTATATTAACAAAAAATTAAGAGGTTTTATTGTTAATAAGGAGATTTTAGAAGATGGCGTATTCTTGGTCAAAGGAGGATAGTGGAATCTTCTCGGTTCGAAGTACCTACAATTCTTTTTTTTTTTCGATGTTGGGAAACTAAAAACTTCAATCGGGGGAAGTTATTTGGGTCAAAGAGTTAACTCCCAAGATTAATATGTTCTGGTGGTTGGTTATCCATGATAATATTATTATCACAAGAACCTAAACAAGAGAAATTTCCATATGGTTAACAGGTGTGTTCTGTGTGAAAGTGAGTGTGAATAATCCTCACACATTTTTCTCAACTCTTCCTATCTATTCTTGGTTAGAAAGATTATTCTTAATATTTTTGAAATCAATTGGGTTTTCCCATATTCCATTAAACAATTGTGGTCTCAATGGTCTAGTCCCTTTAAGAGCCAAGGATTAAAATATTTTTGGACCTTTTCTATTATGCATTTAGCATGGGAGATTTGGAAAGAGAGAAATAGAATAATTTTCAAAGGTAAGAAGGAATCGATCAAGAATTTTGGAGCCCATTGTGTTAATACTATCCAGGCTAATTTCTCTAATCTAGACCCCCAAAAGAAGACTATCCTTCAGAATGAAGCTATATTTTCCTTAAATTGGGGTTTGGGATCCTCATCAACTAGTACTCCTATTCTAAACCCTAGACTCAAAGGTTGGGTGAAACCTAGCAAGGAGTGTATTAAGTTGAACTTTGATGGTGCTTCCAAAGGAAACCCTGGTAGAGTTGGTTATGACAGGGTGTTCTGTGATTCTTAAGGTAGATTTATTCTAGGGTACCATCACAATCTTGGCACTCAAACAAACCATGTTGCTAAAGTAGCGGCAGTTTTTTTGGGGGTGTCAATAGCTCTCCAATACAATTTTGTTAAATTGGAGGTGGAAGGAGACTCTATGAACATAATTAATAGCATTTCTGGGAAAGGATCCACTTCAATTTCCATCCAAAACTCTATAAAGAGTATAAAGGAAATGTTAATTTTTTTGAAATTATTACTTTCAAGCATGTTTATAGGGAGGCTAACTTTGTTGTTGATTGTTTTGCTAACATGGGGGTTAATTGTAATGAGTTGACACTTATCAATGAAGTTGAAGCTCTTGATTCCAAGGTGCGAGAACACTTACATAATGACTTAAATGGACACGTCATCAAATAATGTTAGGTCATGGTGTGTCAAAGTCATCATGTTCATATGTTATATGAATAGTGGGCATTTATTTCTGAATGATATGAAGATCTGAGAGAGGATCCACTCGTGTTTCTTGAAATATTTTATTACCTTTTGTGCTGTAAAAGTAATATCTTTGGTCCTGTGTGTAATCCTATGGCTACCCAAAATTATGGCTCTTTTGTGAATGGATTATTGTGTGACCAAATGGGAGGAGATCTAGTTATAAATGAACCTATAGATCTCGAAGGGGTGATGTAGTGCCCACTTCCCTTTGGCACCTTTTATTACTGATCATGATACTGTAGACTATATGACCAACATTTTAATAGTTTTGATTTAGTATGGTGTTAGATGTCAGATCCTGGATTATTGTTGAATCTGATTATATATAATGCATGATGATTATTAGAGACACTCATATGTGAATGATGATTTACTATTTACATGGATGTTTAATGGAAGTTATTCGAGACGTGTGATTTTGGAGATTACAAGTAAACCTAGAAAAGGAAAATTATTTGATGATGATATAGTTGTCGATATAAATTGTAAATGATTTCGTTGATTTCCTTGGTGATTTTTGTGATTCATATGTATAGATGATTTTGTGATTTTATTATATATTCATTTTGGACGTTTTGATATGGCCACGAGGCCAAAGGAGGTATTTTTGTTTTGCAGGTTTAAAATATCACAACATCGGGGGATTAGAGACTAACCAAAGTGGAATTCTAGGTGAATTCAACAAGGTCACCATGGCAACTTGTTTTATTATGTGTGTGTGTTGTAATTTTGTTAGAGATTCCCATGGGGGTCATCTTTACATGTGACCATGGGTTTGTCTATTTTATTAATGTGGTAAAAATTTATTTATTTTTGTATGTATTTTATTAGCAATGTATTCCCTACTTTAATTAATTAAAGTTGTGGTAGATTAATGTGGAAATCATATGATTAAAATTTAAATAAATCAAATGGGGATATGGGAAAATAATAATGGAAGTTTTTGGTTTGTGTAAGAGTATGTTTAAGTCTATTTTGGAGTATGAAACACTCCACCTCCATGACAAATTCGAATTTGTCCTTGGGAGCTGTTTTTGGAGGCTTGTGGGACAAGAAAAACTTGTCCCATACCTCTAAATTTAATATACCAACCATACTTATGGATGGAGATGTGATTTGTGACTTTTAAATGCATTTTATTCCTCATGTTGCTTGTTTTGGATTGCACTCTCTTACATTTTATTAAATTTTTGTCCCTTGAGGTGTGGGCTCTTTTTGGAGTGTGCAAGTAACCTGTCGTATTTTCACCCACCTCTTTATTGTTCTTGGGATAATGGATTTTTGTCTTTTGTGTTTGAATTTGTGGATGTTTGATGTGGCATCCTACATGGATCCACATCATCCTCTTCTCTCCCTCTTCTATTTAATTCAAACTCTCTTCTTGTTTTGGGGGTTGTTGAAACATTTTGCATGCATCCTTGGGTACATTTTTTCTTGTGATTGGAGCTCTTACTTTGGAGAAGCTTTGGTGAATATTGTTTCTTGGTTATTGAACCTCTTTGCATTCATCCTTGGGGGCACATTTTTTTCGTGATTAGAGCTCTTGTTGATTTGGAGGAAATTGGAGAGCATTTGATACTTTGGCACTACTATTTTGGGACTGTGTTTTTGACATTCAAAGCTTGTTGTGTGGAGAAAATCCTTCCATGGAGAGGTAGGAGCTCAGCTCTTCTTTTATGTGGTCATTTCTTTCTTGTGTTGTTGTGAATGGTGAATGTTTTGCATGTTTTATGGGCTATTTGGGTAGACTACCATAGGGATGGTGTAGGAGAAGGCTATGGGGAATCCATGTGGGGGCATAAGGGAATGCCAGTGGCATCAGTTTCATTGTGGAGGGAGTTTTGGGTTTGGGATCCACCATGGAAAATAAATAGCTTGCATTTCTTACTTGTGGGGGCGTAAGGGAAAATTTGTGGGGGCATAAGGAGGGGTTGGGAGGCATAAGGTTTATGGGATATGATATGTTATATTGGTGGTATGATTATAGGTGGATGCCCAATTCCCAATTGGGAGGCATAAGTAGCTTCCCCCATAGTCCTTACTCCTTTGGCTTGCATGATCAAGCTTGAGTTGTGATTTGAATGTTTGTTATTGCAGTTGTAAATTGTTGTTTTGTATTGAGTTATGTTTTATATTGAAATGTGCATGTGTGAAAGAATGTTGTGTTGTGGAAGCTAGTTGTTGCCATGGGTTGAATTGCATCTATTATTGTACTTTGGTTGGGGCTCGGGGCCAATGATGAAGGAAGGATTCTCCTTTCATTGGATGTCTTGGTTGGGTGGAGAGCATTGCCTTTCCCCTCTTTTGTTGTGATCAACTTGGAGAAAAGAGAAAATGAGCATGTTGCTGCCCTGGAGCAAAAGAACAATACAGTTTGACAATCCCTTCTTTTGAACAATTTTATTGTAATCCTTCCCACTTTGAAGTGGATGATTTGTATAATTATTTACAACGAAAATATGCTTGCATTGGTGATGAAAGATTGAAATGTGAAATGTAAAGAGTTATATTCTACTCTTTGTTTTGAAAAGAAATGTGAAAGGATGTTACATGCATTACATATTGTATTTTAGAAATCAAATGGAAAAGAGAAAATTGTAAAGTTGTTATTGGAAATAAATAAAGGAATTCTCTACCTTCTCATACTTGCATGATTGTGTTGGAATTGAATTGTTGTTGTGAATCAAATCTCTGTTGGAATGAAGAATGTGTATGAAGGAAAAGATAGTGTTTTATTCTCTTGAAATGAGTTGAATTTGGAAATCAGGATTTGTATAATTGCTATTGAATGGTTGACTGAATCAATTGAATGCATTAGACTAGAAAGGAAATGAATTTTCACACTTAGAGGATGGAAAAATGTTTAAGAACCTTTAATGTTGATCTCATTTTTAATTTCCAAACCTGCAATCAAATTTATCAAATAAATGATCATTTCAAACTTGCACCAAGCAATAATATATGAAAGATTAAAATTTAGATGTAACAAGTCCTAAGGAACTCAAATTGACCTTAACACTTAAGAAAGGACCCTCAGAACTTTATAAAAATCCAATTTGAACTTGCACAACCATTTTGCTATCAAAAGATGGAAAATTATCAATTACAACTCAATCAACTAAATTGAACCTTGAAACCTCTCTTAAATCCATCCAAGAATAAGTCTCCATGTCTGATTGACATGTTGAGAAAGTAAGAATTCAAAATTGAACGAAATTTTATAAGTTAAAGATTACCAGTTTGCTTTGCAAAACCCTGTAGATTGTTTTCATAAAATTTACCACTTAAAATTCATCAAATTCCAAAATTGATGACTCTTATGTAAAGAGGGCTTCGAGATCTTTCCATAAAGTCCTCGTTTTCCCAAATTTGAGCTTCCTATCAAAAGTTATGGCCATTTGAAGTTTTACTTCAATTTGGCATTCAAAAATAAAATAAATCTAACTGTTAACTTTAATTTTTGACTTTGGAAAAATTTCCATAAAAATTCTGCAGTCCCCCACCATCCTGCAACCAATCAAGACCTACCACGTGGCACCTCGAAGAGGAAGATGAAATCTTAAACTTGTCCTTTTGAAAAAATTTACCTTGGGAAAATTTTCCCACTTTTTCCCACATCCCTGCTAACTCGCAGCCAATCACATGCCAACACATGGCTAGGTGGAAGTGCGGGAGATTTTTGGACTTAGCGCCTCTATTTCATTTTGGTGAAAATTCCCCTTTGTCCCCATGGCCCCACTCCAGTGCTATCCCTTTGAATTTATCCTTTTGTGGAAACGCGGGCCTGCACGTGGCTTTGATCCTTTTTTCCCTTTTGGCTAAATGCCTTAAGTTCCTCTACTGCCCCACCACCCGTGTTTAACCTGAGCATGAAACATGTCTCCCCATTAGGCTCGTGGGTGGGTGAATGTAAATTGCACTTTGCGCTCAAGTAGGGAAAATGCCCATAAATTCCCCATTGACGCGCGCAATTCCTCACCCGTTTTCTGCTTGAACCTAGGCTTGACACGTGTCCACCAGGGACCCATGGAGGCATGAGAGAAAATTTGAAATTACACCGTGTAATGGGAAAATTTTCTAGAGCCACCCCGTGACCCGCCAACCCACCAAAAAGGTTTTCCCCTCCTCTTCACATATGTCCCCTTGGGGAAAATTTTACCTAAGAACTCCGCCTTTGGTCATATCTTGAGTTCTACAATGAGTTAGGAGGACTTATTTATATCACTGGAAAGGTGAGAAAATGTATATGGTTTAGGGAGATTTTGGAAGCATTAAGTAGGATAAAAATCTAGTTTAAACTCTAAGCATGTTAGAGAGTGGGTATGGGGGTAAATTACTAATTGAACCTAACTAAAACTTCTAGCCCTAAGTTTTGGACCTTGTGACCTCTGGGAATTGTTAATAAAAGATAAGTTTGTTCTTGTGGATTTGAGTTGTTCTAGAATTTGTTAGTGGTAGTTGTTGCCTAGCAACCTGGGGGTAGACACTCTCAATCAAGTGTTGGGAGTGGGTAAGTGAGACCTTGCTCTGTTGAACCCACTCACCGTGTATAACCCACTATGTCATGGATGAAAACCATAAACTGAATTATATCGGTACTATGTTGTTTAATGTGTAAACCCAACTAATGCCCCCTCTTTAGGGGTGCATGTGATATTGCGGATAGGAAAATGTGGCCCCAAAGGAGAACTGACCATGTAAATTATTCCCTATAGGGGAAGGGAATGCGCTTGGTAGAAACATAGGCACACACAAACAAGTGGATGGAAAATAAATGTTAGTACAAACATGCATGTAGAAAACAAGTGTAAGCCGATAAACAATGTGTAATCTAGAACATAAGAAAACAATGTAAACACCCAAAAGATAATGTACACCACACAAATTGGGTTGTAAACATGGGACACCACTCATGATGTCACAATAAAATCAAGGCATAGTGGTGTAAACAAACAAGTGTTCACAAAATACAAAGGGAAAAGCCTCCAAATAAGAGAAAACAATAGCATTTAATGTAACAAACAAGTATGGAAGAAAATATCCCTACATAACAAATTTTTCACATAAAGCACCCATTAGCATGTCAAAAATCAGCAAATATGAAAAATCATGTATAGCTAAAGAATATAAATTGCTAAGTATAAAATAAAACAATAGCACCTATAGTGTATGAATGTGCATGCCCCCAATAGCCATTATAGGACTTGTAATAGCTAAGAATCCATGTTACATGTGAGAAACTTGTATCTTCGATCACAACTAAAATGGGACGTGAATGCACATGTGTGTATGGTATAGATAATGAAATACAAGAGACCTATCTAGCATGTGTAATACAACAAACGTGAACAAATAAATGTAATCAAGAGTAAAAGCAACCAAGATATACAAAGTATACATTGGACAGACGGAATATAATGCAAAGTGTGGATGGTAGGATCCACATTCCCCCAAGTGAATGGACTTGTATATAATGAGGTTCTTTTAGTATGTCCCCTCAAAGCATCAATAATGAACCATAAACAAGAGTTTGTAATCGGGAAATGGTCTAACTATGTGTTGTGTGTAGAATGTTTTGATGAGTATGTGGTGATGATATATGACATCGAGATGAATTGTACATGACTCTACAAAATAAGCATATATCACAACAAGATGAGTAGAAATAAGTGGTGATTTATTCTAAAGCGTAGATCACTAAACATTTTAATCAAATGCGATGATGAAAGACGACCCTATGATGTGTAGAATACACAAGGTGTATTGTATATTATGCAATACATGGGGTTCATGTGTAGAGAATTCCCTCAATAGTCAAGTGTGAACCAAAGCAAAAGAGTGTGTCATAGGGTAATGAGGTGAAAAGAGTCACCTAACAAAGACCAAGTTTGTGTGAAGTGGTGGAAGCATGTTGGGAAAAAGTAAAAGTAGGACCATGCGATGGTGGTGGAATTTGAAATGTGTCTTGACCATTAGTAGGAGTAGTTTCTTTGACAAAAATGATTGGCTATTGAAGTGGTGATTGGGGAGGGACTTTGCACAATAGTGGCTTATCTAATGATGTTGTGGAAGACTTGAGTGGAGGCCAAGTTGCACTGATATTTAGAGGATGTTTCTTAAATTGGATTGTTAATACTATAGGTAACTTAGCATGAGGAAGTGTTAGACTAATTTGTATATGTGGTTGCTTGACTTGAGTAGATTACATAGGTGGCACTTGAGTGATGGAATAGGGAACACTAGAAGTGATGGCGTGATGCTCACTAGACATAGATGAATCATATTTAGGAACCCAATTAGATGTAGAATTTTAGATTGGCATGTAACCGAATGGTGTGCGGTGAATGAGATAAAACCCTAATGCTCAAAATGTATAATTCTTCTTTGTAACACGTAGCAAAAATTATTGTTATGACCATTGATTCTAAGGTAATCGCAATATGGAAAACCTTGATATTTTCTAGCCGATAAGGAGAATAGTAATGAGTAGCCAAGTAAAGTGATCGAGTCGACGACTAAGGACCTTAGTAAGAAGGCTATGTTTATTAGTATTACGGTCAAAGGAAAGAAGCTCTCTAGTAATGGTAAAAATTGAGGTGCACTTATATGAGCACATGTAGTAGACATAGAACAGATACGAGATGTAGAAGGAGAACAAACATGAGCCTAAGAAGCATCCTTAAGTTGTTGGATTTCATATTTAAGAGATATGATCATGGATTCCATAGCCTAAAATTTTTCATAAAATAAAGAATGCAAAGCTTGAATTGAATCCAATATGGGTTGATTGGATGGAGGATCATGAAGGCTAGGGTCATCAGATAGATGATGGAAAATAGGACTTATTTCATTTAGTGGCATATCTTTAGGAAGACACATGGAGTCTAAGGATTTTTATAGAACAATCTAGCAATTGGGATACATTTTAAGTAATTCAGAAAAAGGAATTTGAGGAAATTTATGACCCATGATAGAAGAAATATGAGGATCCAAGTGTATTCGAATGAGACGGGTTCACCAAAATTATTAACTAAAATAGAATTTATTCTAGTGTAATATAATGCTATAGGAGTAATAAAATAACTGAATAAATGATATAATAAAATATTGAAGTACACAAGGTAAGCTAGAAAATATGAAACCCTAATGTGCAAGAAGGGTTAAGAAAAATCCTTATCTAATTTGTAGATGTCATGGGATTGTGTCACAAGATAGACCAGGTGAATATGATGAGGAAACAACCACACAAAATCCTAAGAAAACACATATCGAGCTATCTGATCTGATGTACTTAGGTGTTTAGAAAGGGATAGAGGTACCCATGGGTGCCCTAATCTAAGATCTAGGTGCCCCTGGTCTATGGAAATGGCCATAAAGCCTCCTATTACATGTCACTATATGTTCACATGTGTTCACTTCTTATCACACTAATGTCATTGAACTACGCCAAATTTTGTTATGAGTAGGAGATGGAAGAGTTTCCTACAAAATCCTGCACACACCATCAAAACCCCGAAAAGAAAGATGCATATAAAGGGTTCAGACTGTCCTCAACTACCAAATTGATGGACTTATAACTTAGTGTTGCACTACATATCAGACCCAATGCAGTTCTAGGTGTGTTTTTGTGTGTGTGCCAAATTGTGCACTAGGTTGCTCTTGTGTCAATCACACTTTGTTTAGTATCGAGCAAATAACTAGATGTAGAATGTATTTAAATGTGTGCATGGAAACAATAGATTCCTCTCTTATGAAGTGTGATGCGATGAACTAGCCTTATGTTCCTTGTGATGGATCTAGACGGATGCAAATGTATATTTAGATGCCTTTGATGGATGCAATTCCAGATGGTGATAGTATATGCTTAGTGTTTGGTCCCTCATTATGGTCACATAACTTTATATTTATATGGTTCTCTTGTTCTAATTTCATAATTAACCCCGAAAAGGCTAACCACCAAAAAGATAGAAATCTCAAATGGCTAGAAAGTGCCCAAAAGGTGAGAGTAAAGTACAAAGAAGATCAAGGCACCCTAGAGGGGACCAAGGCGCCGCAATTAAAAATAGGAAAATCACATAATGATAATACAGACCGGGTAAATATAGGTGTAAGATCAAAAATACAACAACAAGAAATGTAAAAATGGCCAAAGACATGGGTTAATTATTTATTTTTACCAAGGGCAAATAGTTTTGAAGGGACTATACCCTGTATACAAAAGGGCTCAAAAGCTAGATACTAGAAGCGGGAGAAACAACCCAAAGAAGGGAAAAACAACCAACCTCAGAGGGCTCATCATCCAGATAAAACAACATATTAATAGAAAGGATCCAGTCGTACAATGATCCAAAAAACAGCAAAAGAGATCAAAAAACAAACAAGAGATATCTATCATAGAATATCTCCACCAAAAAATAGCACCAGAACCGCCAGTCATCAACAACTTCGCAGCCAGTAAACAGTAGCACAACTCCACTTTACTTGATAGCCCTGTCAATCTTGGTTTTGATCATTTGCAGCGAGATAAAGAAAGCAATGGCTGTGGCCTGAGAAGGGTCTTTCAGATCTGCCTGAGCAATTGCCATATCTCTTTTCTCTTTGGGGCCCCAAATGTCTTCAGTAATCCCATTGAGGCTGCATACACTATGAACATGTTGTTCGATGAAATTGTAAATACTTTTAAGTGCAGATAGGATGCAGTCATTACAACTTTTGCATTTCCCATTTTTCCATCCAAAGATTGTAGCTTCTTGAACACTTCAGCAATAACACCCTCCTCATCATCATTTTGAAGTTTTCCTTTTCCCTTAGCTTTTTCCATATTTTTGATAACCCTTTTGAGCTCTTGGATTTCCTTTTCCAAGAACCATATTACTCTTTTCACTTAAGAACCATATAAAAAGTAGTATGAGATCGGACTAAATAATGACTCAAAGTGTGTGATGTTGTGTCTGAAAGTACCACATGAACCCCAAAGTAGTTGGCACATTGAGAGGACTGGCCAAAAAAATGGGTGGTGCCCCTTCCTACTTGATAGTATCATTCATGAGGAAAACCAAAGGTTGTTTGTGGTAACATCTCGCATTCTTATTGATTGAGGGGTAAATTCTCTAACCAAATTTTTCTAGTGCATGTACTCATTCAAAAATGTTGGCGAGAGAATTTCCCTAACCCCTAGGAATCCTAACAAATTGGGGCCAACTAATCCCATTTTGTTCCACAAAATTATCAAAATCACATCAAATAATGTTTAGGCCTTAGTCTTTGGTTTCACCAAAAATCCCATATTTAAGAAAAATCCAATAAAATCACAATTTAAGCCTTTTTCATTAGATATTAACTTTACTCATTGTTTAAGCACATCCGATTAATTCAAACTCATTATACATTTAATATTCACTTTATTCACATATTAAACCACATTAAATTTAACTCAATCAAGAGATTTATATATTGAATATTCAAATTATTTAATTTTATACAAAATCATAAGCAATTGAGTCAAGAATCACATCCAAACCTTATAAGTTGAATATTCACTTCATTTATGTATTAAGAAAGTCAAACCAACATCTAAACCTTATACATTGAATATTCACTTTATTCACGTATTAAGAAAATAAAACCAAGATCCAAACTTTATACATTGAATATTCACTTAATTCGCGTATGAAGTAAAAATTAATCCAATTTGATCAAAAACAATTTTCAATCTCAAACTTATGTTTTGATTGTGCCCATTTTATCACAAAAATCTAAAACAATCACTCTTATCCATATTTTTAGCTCAAACTTTGTCAAAACTTCTACAAAATCTCAATATCATTGTTCAATTAGGTATTTACCTATAAAATAATGGTGTTTACATGAATAAAACGTGTTAATGCCCATGAGTAGTCTGAAATAAAAATAAAAATCAATATATAATTCACCTTTTAGAAATGGGAGAAAATCTACCCTCAGATTTTAGGCATGAAAACTTAAAATACCTAAAGACAAACCCAATTCTAGTAAGCAAAATGTGAAATTAACCATTATATTTGATTCATCAAAAGAAGACTTGATATCCAAAATCAAAGAGCTAACAAGCCAACTCACAAATAATGAAAATCCTAAAAAAGAGGAAGAATGTAAATCAATTGATGAAAATGATGTTACCATGTACATTCTTTAAGAAAACGCCCCATTCCCACAAGAATGGAGTATTAAAAACTTTAATGGAACTTCAAAATCATACAAAACAATTTAATTTTGATGAACTATGCCCTTACCCATTTGATAGGGACATGTTATATGTACCTTTCCCTAAATCCTTTGAAACACCAAAATTTGATAAATATAAGGGTAAACATGATCCAAGAGAACATATCAAATAATTTTTCATGGCATGCCAAGAAGTGGCATACAATGACATCTTTCTCTTACACCTATTTCCTAAAAGTTTAGGAGGGAAATATTTAGACATGTTCTTACACCTTCCAAAGGGATCAATCACAATGTTTGTAGACCTTTCTAAGAAAAATTTCAAACATTTTTCATTCAATCTAGACTCTAAAATCACAAGGATGGACCTTTTCAACACAAAGAAAAGGAATAATGAAATTTTCACGTCATTTCTTCAATGATGGACATGAATCGTAAGCTAATTCCCTTACTTTATACCAAAAAAATAATTAGTTAGCATATTCATTCCCAATCTAAATTGAGAACTATATTTTTAAATACATAAAGCGTTGTTTGAAAAAATTCAAAGAAGTAGTAGAAAAATGATAATAGATTAAGACAGATCTCATCGCTAAGGGCCTAATCAAGATACCTTCAAAAGATCAACCTAATAATCACAACAACAATCAATCAAAATTACGATAAATCTAAATTTATCAACCAAAATCAAACTTTTGTAAATGACAGAATCACTAATTCTCATCATGTCCAAAATGTACAAAATCCAATTCATCAACAATATTGTAAATCTAAACAACCTCTAATCCTTTCTAACAAAGAAACTTCTCTACATGAGGTAAGAAGACGGTGATGTATTCCTCTTGGAGAAATACTTTCAAGTGTCCTCCATTAATAGCAAGAACTAAAATGGTTACATAGTTATTTACACATCCTTTTGAAGAAGGACAACCTAAACCCACATGTATGGTATAAAGAAAATTAATACTATGACTACCATCGTATACATGGCCATCCTATGGATCATTGTGTAAGACTACATCACTTTATATAAGACTTAATTGATAATGGAGACATCAAAATAGAAGGACAATCTAATAACAAGACACCAAATGAGAAATTAAAAGTCTTCCAGGACCCCTTCCCTAAGCATGGTATAAACAATAATGTAAAATACAAGGGTCAAACATCAAACAATGTTGAGTTTGATTCTATCATTTCATTATTAGATAATACGCTTGACGACATGGTAGCCAATTTCAAATTTAACACTCATATCTACTCCGTAACAATGAGATAGAAACATGTTTTGGTACCCATTGTTAAAACAACTTCTACATCCATAATACTGCACAAATGTCCAACCCTAAGTCCTTTTCAAATTCACAAACCTTGAATGTAAATTCTTCATCTGATTCATATGATATATTGAAACAACTGGAGAATAACAACGCACATATTTCCCTCATCAAATTAATCAGACATATATTGTGTTCCAAAGTATCCTTACTCGTGCACTCCATGAGGCATGTGTTCCTAAGGATATTAACTCTCAACAATTTCAGGCATTAATTACAAACTTATCATCTAATAATCCCATTTTTTTCATTTGGTCCTCATGACCTCTAGAACCCCAATATTTTTAATAATAATTCCTTTACGTATAAGTATTCATTACACATCATAAGATCAAATGAGTACTTTTAGATAATAGAGATACATTAAATATTTTCTCTGTGAAATTATTGTGATGTCTAGGATACACTTAGGAAATTTTAGGCACTAACATCATTACCATTCGTGGTTATGACAATATCAAAAAGGAAATCAGTGGGTACTATCTCCTTAGCAATAAAATTTGGACCTCAAACCCTGGACACATTTTTCCATGTTGTGGATGTAGAAACATCTTATAACATCCTCCTAGGCTACCCATGGATTCACGTCATGCAATTTGTCCCTTCTACATACCATCAATGCATCAAATTCCCTTATGAAGGAAAATAATTCACATTACGTGTAGATGTTAAACCTTTTGAGTATTGTAAACTTTTATAAGGAATACATACACATGTAAATTATTGTCCTTCTGTAGATAAATCCTTAGCTCCCCACCTTATCCCATTTACAGATGAAACTCACATTAACCCCGAGGTCTTGATAAAAATTTGACCATCCAATTCTTCCATCATAACCTAAGTTGAAAATCATAGACAAAGGTCTTGAAGGGTATGAAATCCAAAATGTCATTCACATTGTAACCTAATATTATCCCCACGTAGTTATCATCAATACAACACTCCCCATATCAAAGCTTATCCTATCTATAATATTTGTAAGTATGTGTGAAAAAGGTTTGGATATCTAGATGAAGAACACATTCCAAATTCTTTAGGATCTTGGTTATATGATGATGGATTTTCTTCTTTCTATGAATCATCGAATATACTAAAGTACACAAAATCATGAAAAATATGCAGTGGAAAGGTAAAGGACTTGGAGATAATGAACAAAGACATCTTCATCAGATATTGTTGTCCAAATCGGCCACATGCTTATTTGTACAACTTATTCTAGTTTCATACTTGGACCAATTTGGATAGTAGACCCAAAGATTCAAAAACCATAAATTTTAGTGTCATCCGGACTTAGAGTATGAAGGATTTTTGGAAAGTTGTCAAAATTAGAAAAAATAGGTATGAGAGAAAATAACATAGGCCACCATGAATGAAAAATTAGTTGTTATAGTCTACAAAGCTAAGGCAAAAAATTTAGGGAAGTTTTAAGTTTTAACAATGTCATGGATAAAGTCATGAAAAAACCATGATAAAAAGGAAAACAAAGTCTGTAGAAAAATCCATGATACAAAGGAAAAAAATCCATGGAAAAATACTCAATACAAAGGAAAAAAAAGTCATAAAAAAAAACATAATACAAAAGAAAAAAAATCCAGAGGAAAAATATATGATACAAACAAAAACAAATTCATGCAAAAAGTTGCAGACAAGGGGAAAAACACACAAAAAATTGTGAAGAATGGGGATGATCACAAATTTATTTTTAGCTTTGTTTTCAATCAAAACCTAATTTTGGAGCATCTAAAATCTAAAAGAAGATCGAGCATGCAAGAGGACTTAATTAGAGCATGCACAAGTTGATAATTTCATAAAAACAAGAGGCAAATGAGCTATTTCTGGACACATTTTGGTATTCTAAGCATGAATATTAGTTTTATCATTACTTTAAATGCATGTCATCCATGTTTTGTAAGCTAAATTATTAGCAACCATACTTGCATGTCTATGTTTTCCATCTTCTCTCTCATAATTTCCTATTAAAATGTCTAGAATTCATTGTAAAAGGGATCTCTACATATTTTATTCAATTTTTGAGCTTGTTATGGATTATGATTGGAAGAGCAGGGGTCACGAGTGATTCTGTACTTATTCACCTCTTGGATAAATAAAGGAGATATTTTTACTTACTCACGACTGTGTTTTATACAATTTCATGTCTTTAATCTGATTTTATCTTGTGATAACTATTTATCCTTAGTTTACGCTTTAATTTTCATGCCCTTATGTAGTTATATGTTAATTTACGGACATATGTTGTTTTTAACCAAGTTTTGTGTAGGATCTTGTGGTGTATCTTATCAAATTGTCTTTAAAATCCATTTGTTTCCCTTATTTATTTTGTCACAACTATATAATTTTCTCTAAAAACATTTGCAATAACATATTAATTGTTATTTTTGTATGGTGTGCATGGTTCCCATGGTTCATCTCGTGTGAGTCAAATCATTCTCGATAACTTTGAACTTTCTCGGTGTATCACCATATTTTTATTATTTCCTTTTTTCTCCCTTTTCCTCATGGTTTTAATAGGTAGAGTAGTATTAGGAATAAGAGCTAGTTTATATGTTACACTAGGGGAACCATCCCTCTTTGGAGACTCACTCCAATACACAAGTCACCCACAACCTAGAATTGTTTCCATTTTTTCAATTAAAAGGAGATATTCCACACCACTCTCCGCAGGGAACATTTCAAAGTGACAACATTTTCTAGCATGCCCAAAGTGGAACCATTTATAAAAATATTGCTAAAATTTTTATGTTGTTCTTATAAAATATCAAGTGTAGAAAGCACACTTATTCAACATCTAAAATATTTTTAAGTTTTAAAGCACATATTGGTAGCTGATCAATACGTATTTCATGCCAAAGGTTATATCTAAATCATCTACAAAAGGTATTTCATTTTTTTTTCATTGAGTTACCTTTGAATTCAACTAAGAGAAAGATTTTTAAATTCCAAACCATGTCTTAAATTTACTCCCACTCAACAAAAACCAAGTTCACTTCTCAACTTCTCCATACCCAGTCCTCAATCAATATTTCCATCCCAAGAAATCAGGTTTTGTTTCCTTCAATGATGGTAGTCCACTATTTCTTGTTCAACATGATGATATCCCAGTTTCTGCCCTTAAAATCATCCCATTTTTACCAAAATAAATAAATAAAGGTACACCTATAATATGTTAAATATTTGGCCAATATATTCTCTATTTATCATATTACTCAAGACAATGTTGCACTTGTATTATTTACCATCCTCTTTCAAATACAAATAATTACATTGGTACAGAGGATTGAGAATAAATTCTATCACTACATGGGATCAGTTGGGAGAAGTATTTTTAGCCAATTTGAGGAAAAATCATATCATCTTTCATTAGTGGAACAATTGACCACCATCAAGAGAGCACCACAAGATTTCATGATTAATTTCAACTACAAATTCCAAAAGACTTGGGACAAAATTCCACAATTGGTAAGGCCTACTCCTTAGTATTATTTTTTGTATTATCTAAGGGCTTTGAATTCTGATATTTTAATGATGATACAATCAATGGGTAGAAGGACACTCCCTAATGCTTGTGACATGGCAATTGGTTCTCAAAAAAGTCTTATGTAAGTAGGGAAAATATCTCCAAGGCCTCTCATGCCCATCATTATGAAAATTCCTCCTCCCATTTCCTTTCAAATACCTATAATAGCTCCAATTCTAGTGCCTATTGCTCATCCTTTGAGTCAAATTAATGCAGCCCCAAGACAATAAAATTATTATCTAGAGTTAAAGAACATATTTAAATATTTTGGGAATGAGATAGTTTCCCTCAAAAGACAACAAGCACAAGGTTTTAAACCCCATTACCTCCCAATTATCGACTAGGCTCCTTTATAACAAAATATGCAAATCCAAAATCATTTTACTAATTCTAAAAATATTTAGTCATTTAACCCCAATGGTACTAGCACCTCAAAGGTAATTGTAGATATATAAAAATATTTGATACAAGATTATGAGTGGTGTTATCCTTGCAATGCTGGGCATTATGTCATTGTTATTTTCATTGATTTCAAACCACATTGATGTCAAAGGGTATGTAGGTGGCATAAGTGTCTCCATGAGATGTCATAAGGTGTTGTTCGGCATAATGACTAGGTGTGTATGATTGGTTCTTGAGGCATGGTCAAGAAAATAGGTGAATAAAACAAGCTCCAAAGTTGGTGAGAGGTTTCTAGGATGTCTAACATGTTCAATATGTTTTATTAGAGGTGTTAATATGTCTTCAAGGTGATATCAAGGTCATTTCATGAGATTCATCAGGTGAAACAAGTTATTCTAGGTCATGTTCTTGACCTAGTATAAGTGGGATGAGATGGTTGTGTGGAGTATGAGGAAGAACAAGTTGGTGTAATCATGAAGTGTGTTTTTTTAGGTTTCATGACATGTGTGGAAGATGTCAAAGGTCACAATTCAGGTGTATGATGCATGATTAAGGTCCTTATGAAGTAGATCATCAAGACAAGGAAAACCATGGTGTGTGGAGTGTTTTAGTAGTGTAAAGGTATAAATTATCTTTGGGATGGTTTAAGGATGTCATTGCAGAGGTGTGTACCATTTTTAGGTCAAGAGAATGAATAAAAGGCAAGAAAAGTGGTTTTGAGTTCTACCAAGATATCATAAGTGAAAATCCAAGGTCGATAGGAAAATTATAATGCTCACCCACATGTTTGTGTCATGCATGGGTTCGTAAGCCTTTGGTGGATGGTAGGTCATGGAGTTAAGAAGATATACCAAGAAGAATGAGGTAAAATGGACGTCGCCAATTTTTATGAACCATTGTTAAGAAGCCAAGCATGATTGAAACCCTCCCAAAACCCTAGTCATAGAGTGATAGGAAAAATATTATTGGTATGGTATCCAAATGAATTGGGGAAGAAAATTTAATGGCTTATGGTTACAAATAATTTTTCATAGCTCATTTTGGTGGTGGTTTCATGTTCCATGTCTTTTAGTAAGATGAAGAAAAACCCTAGTTTTGAAAATATTTGTAGGTACAGTCTTGTATTACAAATTTCGTGATGAAATACCTTATGTTAGAGAAATATTTGGATGTCTTCCAACTGTCCATGAAAATATATGAGTAGGATGTGTGGATAAATTTTATGAAACATGCCCTCCAATGTGCCCTACCACTTTTGGCCTTAAGGATTAAAACCAGTCATGGAGGTTTGAGATGAGTCTTAGTGTTTTACATGTTGTAGTAGTTTCTAAAGGTCATTGATAGCTTGAAGAGGTCGTCTCATATAATGCTTTTTAGTTCTTGTTTTAATATGGTGAAGTGTTTTTTTGTTTAAGTCTTATTGGCCTAATTATCCCAATTATGCTTGCCAAAAAGTTTTTCTCCATTTAACATATAGTTTTGAGTGATTTTGAAGGTGTGTCAGGAACATGGTGATTTTTTCCAGCCATTGGTATAGTTTGGAAGTGTAATTTTGGTGATGAAGTTTTGCTAGCTCAAGACTAGTTCTTGAGTCCATGTAGATTTTGACCATTTCATAGATGCATGAGTTTTGGGGTCTTATGCCATGAGTTCGAGGTTTTAATGAGTTGTTGCAATTATCCGACATCAATACATTTCCGTTTATGTTTCATTTGCATCTTGATGAGGTGTTTTTCTATGCAAATTAATTCACTTTTCAAGTGAATTTTAGGTACATGAGACCGTACGTACCCAAAATTATAGGTACTTGTCTTTGCCGAAAGAGGTCACGAAACCCCAATGATGATCTAGATCTCTTTGCAAGGTGTTCGATTCTAGAAAAGATCACCGAGTATACATTTACATACCAAAATTCCATATCCAACCTCTCGCATGCTTTTCTCTAACCCCGTTCTGCTCTTTTATTACTTTTTGGTCTTTAGTTTCAAGACCACCACCCTGCTTGGGCAGTGGTGCCATGACCACCACCTAGGACAAAGTGGCAGTCTTGTAACCACCTTCCTACGCAAGGCATTAGTCCTATGCACATTTTCCAAAACTTTCTCGACGCTTTCATCAACGTGAAAAATTCAAGTGGCACTCGCATTCTTCAACCACTCTTGCTTGCATTTATGTTTTAGCCACCTAGTAAATAGTGATTTCTCTTTGTTTATGATAAAAGAGTTCAATTCAAACTTACCCTCTGGTAAATCCAAATGCTATAAATACCAAGCTTGTTTACAAGTAAATGGCCCCTCTCCCTCTATGAATTATTATTTAGTGTGTTTTGAAGTTCTTCCATAAGTTTCAATAGGTTTAGATTTTGTATGAATTCTCAACCTCTTAGTTCAAGGCTCCTTTCTTCCTTTCTGATTTAGAAATCATCGATCTTCACACTTTCATTTTGCTCCATTGTTATCCTACACAATCAACTTAGCATAAGATAGTTTCAGTTCTAGATTAGAGTTCATTTGATAGTCTTAGAATTGTAGGTTGTTGTTTTGTCACAAGAAATAGATTCTAGAATTCTCAGTATATTTGCATTGTATCCCTGCAATAAATCCTACTAGGAATCACATAGTCAAGATCTATTCACTTAAACTATTCCTCTCTTGCTTGGATTCTATTCGGTTTACATCCAAGTCGCCACTGTTTTAAGTATCTCCTTCTCTGCCTCTATCACCTTCCCTCTTTTTGGATTCACGAGAACACTAAGAAATGAAGAGATCATACTAAGGGGAAAAGTCACGACACAACCGGATTCACCATTATTCTGTAAAACTCTAGGTTTGAACTATCAAAGTTTTAGTTACAATATATCAAATAGCTTGGCAAATCATTTTATTTCAGTTAAGCTTGCTTTCAGTGTTACCAGGGAAGCTGGGGGGAATGATAGCTTTTGAGAAGCTATGATTTATTCCTCACTTCTAAGGTAAGATTGAAGGCCTTTCCATTAAATTAATTATTTATTTAAATATTTAGGATAAATTCACAAATACACAGGCAAATAGCTACATCAGGCTAACTTGCTTGTTTTAACTCTATTATTAGATTAATTGTTAATTATCTAAATATAGTAGGATAGCTACTCTTTAATTTTTGTTCAAATACGCATCATTGAAAATACAAAAAAATAAGAGGAATATAAGCATAGTGTAGATATATCTTTCATAGTTAGTTTACTTGTTTTAGTTAAAGTTTGATTATCTCTTACATGATAATTACGTAACCCGAGAGCTTAGGAATTATGTATTCAAACCGGTAGTACCTCAGCCAAATCTCTTCACAATATTAACAGATATAGATCAAGGGCTTAGGATTCAAGTCTTTCAAATGACAATAAACCCACAAGTAGTTAGTGAATAATTGAGACAATTGAATATTGAAGATGACAAAGCATACACATTCTAGTCGAGTCAACCAAACTATAGATTGCCTTGATAGGATATCCGCATGACCATACAAGAACCCGAAAGAAAAAATATTTGGTTTTGATCCATTAGTTCTGCAGCCAAATGCATGAGACCTTCTCATCAACATAGACACAGGACTACATATACAAGTTGCCATAACACCCATAAGGTATTCGATAAGATCGTACAACTCCCGATATTAAACATAAAATCGAGAAAAGGCTTATGACTATTGGATAGTTGGAATAAGAAATTGATTCTTCACATGACCATAACAGGTCCACAACAACCACGAACTCGTGGTTGTGATCCCCAGGTCCCACAACCCAACGGGCCTACTAGTCAGTTAAGTATTGACACTAGTTTACGCATGCTAGTATTTAGATCCTCACCACTCCTGCCAGATATCATAATGCAATTTTTTGCATTAAACATAGAAGCCAATCAAGCTAATATTTTCTAGGGCTAGACTAGAAAACCACCCATAGTTTCTTATAAATCCACTACACCTCTCACTACCATTTTCCATGACCTTGTCTGGAAATATACACGAAGCACCTATAGGTCACTTTCCACGTATCCAATAGCCAATAGATAGGATCTCAGCAGAGCTCGACATTTATTAGAGCCTCCGAGTAGCTATTATATCTAAATGATCCATTACACCAATTCAGGTTAGGAGAGATTTCTTTGCCTTAGATTCGCAAATCCCATTATTGCATGTTGAGGATATAATATTTCCCAACTAGTTTTTCTATATCCACATATATTTCATTTCCACCAGCTATCTTGGCATGACCTTGGGAGGTCAGGTATGAAGAAAGGATACTTGTAGATTCTCATGCTCGCATGTCACTTTTCTATCGTACAAAATTGGTGAACCCGATATGAAACAAACAACTATGCCCATTTTATTTTCATTTCTTTCATCCACCTTCGCTCTTTCCCATTATTCTATGGGTATTTATATACCCCCAAATATGTCGGGATACGATACATATGCAGACCTCTCTCAAGTCTCGAAGCACATTACGGTCAAACAAATAGACAACTCACCACCCTCACTTTCTACATGGGCTGACAACTATTCAAGCAACTAATTTTCATCACAAAATCCTCCCCAAAGAACTAGCTCTAGTTCTTCATTCCAAATTGAGGAGTTGGATCAGCTCACAAAAAAAACCGGATCCCTCGGCTCTAACAATATGACGTTCTTGGAGAATACATTTCATCTCCTCGGGTTTTGTTCAGACCACAAATCAGTAGGTAGTCAAATCCACTCCCATTTTTATATGAGGAGTACTTAGCACGTTATGCTAGAAGTGAACAATGCTTCCAAAACATGTACCCACCTATAGGAAGTTTTCAATACAACCCGATACCCTGCTCCAAGAAAACACTCCCATTCCTCCACCTATGGAAAATACTCTCGGTGAAGCTTGCAAAGTAATGATCAATTCATAGCAGGGTACCATACACCTCTACAACCTCAAGGTATACAACAACCGCCATTAAGGCAAAACACTGTGTCTTCACCAATCGAGGTCATCTCAGCCTTAGTTGAGAAGGTTAGAGGACTAGAACTTGCTCAAGCAAATCAAAATTCACATTTTGGGCAAGCAGGAACTACCAACCCTCCGCATCATCCCAGCCAAGTTGACCTCCTTACAGGAATAGGCACGTTAGGCATGCCTCCTCAACATTCGTATAACTATCTACAGCAAACACCAACTAGAAACATGTTTTCAAACGCTGCTCCAGTTGAAGGTATGATACCTCCCGGCTTAGCACCAAATAACCCATATCAGAGCAATGCTCCTCCCTACTTAAAAATTTATTCAAAATCACCACAGGGAGACATGTTCTCCTCTCCCGGGATGTTCACTCAACCACAGGGATTTCCTTATGTCCCTGCAAATACATATGTTATGCCATATCAACAACCCATTCCACCTCCACCCCCTCAGCAAGCACCATTGATGGTCGAAACCTATGCGGTAGGGACTTACTCAGAATATTTAAAAGAGCCTCTAGATTTCACCATATGAAGTGTCATGCTACTAAGACCTCTTCCCAATTTGCCTAAATAAAAAGGGGAGGGAGATCGAAATGCACATATCAAGGCCTATGCCATGGCCATTCGAGAATTTCTCCCTTGGGATGTATTTTTTGCTAAGATATTCCCTAAAACCTTAGAGGGTATTGCCCTCGATTGGTATTATTGAATACTTGAAGCCTCGATACACTCGTTCAAACAACTTGTGTCAAAATTTATCAAGGCTTTTGATATGAACAAATTTTTAAGAACATGAATTAGGGAATTCTTACATATTAAACAAGATCACAATGAATCCACTACCCATTTTATTCAAATATTAAAGACAATCCTCTAGTCATCAGCAAGTTTTCCAAACATGGATCAGATGGAACTATGTGACTTATTCCTTCATTCTCTCAATAGAGAGATAAAGGAAGAAGTCCAGAAGTTCCCACTAAGGACTTATGATGAAGTACTTGAGAGTGCTCTCTTAATCGATCAAGCCACAATAGATAGTGGTCATAAGACATATGGAAAAAAGCGGGAAGTTAATCACTCCCAATCAAAACATGACGATCTATCCTAATGCCGGAAATACCACTAAAGGACCCAAGATCCTTAAAAAAAACCATGGGTTACAACAGATGGAGTAATGAGACCAAGTTAAAATGGAAAACGTCGTAAACATTTCACCACCCATTAACAATCAGCGAAATAGAAACTTTACTCTAACAATCAACGCGGTGGATTTTAATCGTCCATCACAACAACAAAAATAAAAACAATAATAGAAAATCTAGACACATGGATGAAATCAAAACCCAAATGGATATCAAAATCAAAACTAGAGGCAACAACCTCAAAATTTTAAATCTAACAAATAAAGAACCTAATCGAGTTTTTGACCACAACAAAGTTTCGGACCAACAACCTCAAAACTATAATCCTAACTTTTATTGTGGTTTCCACAAGATTTAAGGGCATGATACTAAGACTTTCCGTGACTACAATAAATTCATTCAATGTTTTCCAGAGGATCAAAGACAACTCTTTATAGATATGTTCTTAGAAAATTCTACATTACGCATGCCAAACACTTACATAGGGGTAGTTTCCCTCAAAATGCACCCCTCAAGATTTTTAATGATCTGCTCCCAAACCACTCTAACAATAACAGGTTAAATCCAAATGGGACGAACAAGGGTGTTATGATAGGAAATAATGATCATGAAGCCTCAACTTCATTAAATCCACCGGTTGCACCCCAATTAGGAACTCGACCACAAACCAAGATAGTTGGTCTGGTAGAGTTAGATACCAAGCTACACATAGAAACCATAACAAGAACACGAGATTATTCTTCTCAACTAGTTCCAAAATATCCATTAGAACCAGACAAACATTCAACAAACATTGGTAAAACCCATAGGTGCTTATGATCTAATTAATGACCTAACAAAGACCTCTCAAATTTACTTCTTGGATTTATTGAAGAACTCTCCCACCCATAGGTTTGCTCTCTTAGAAGCATTAGGTCTTTGTCATCTAATTAACATCACTCCTCCACCTAGAAATGCAAGTAAACCATGTAGACTTTGATGTCTACCCTCCAGGGACAGCCAGATAGAGATATTGAGTTTATATTTGATATAAGAAAAATTCCAATGACGCCGATATTACACGTAAAGGTGACCCATCCTTGTATTTACGGTATGGATTTATAATAATTATTTTAAACATGCAATGATTGACGAAGGGGTAGCAGCTTAATATAGTTCCCTTCACTTTTCTTCAAAAACTAGGATAAGGAGAAACAAATTGTTCCACAACACAAAATACACTAAGAGGTTTTGATAGTCTCAAGGCCACTTCAATTGGGACTATAGTTCTACCAAATCACCTTAGGACCCAAGACAGTCCTCACCAAATTTTATATTATAGATCAAGAAACCAACTATAATATGATTCTCATTCGACCATGGATACATCACATGAAGGCGATCCCTTCCACGTTATTCCAAGAAATAAGATTTTTTCACCTAGGGATATTGTTTATGGCACAATGTGACCCAAAATCATTTGATATACACCTAGCAGATTTGAATAAAAGACCGGTGTTCACTCGAGTTTGAAATCCCAATGAATTAACTTATCAAACTAGTCAATTCAAAACCGAGAAGAAAATTTAATACCTATAACATAATTAGAAATTACGAATCTAGTCAAAGGAATTCCAACACTCAAGAATGAGACTAACATCATAGAGATGGTATCATTAGGGACTACCACAAAAATTCGAGTTGCTAGAAAAGGATTTACCTATTCTCCTACCATTTGATTCTATGGGTATAGGATGTACCCTAGGAATTGGCTCCCTTCTAGCAGATGAAGTTTGTATGGTAGAAGTAACTAAGGTAGAAGAAATAGACACGAAGAATGTCCCAACATCCATTTTTCCAAGAAAATATTAGACTCTCCACTTCGATGGAGCTAGATGTTGTTTTGGAGCTGGGGCAGGTGTGATCTTTACTTCTCCCGAGGGAAAGATCCTACCTTTTTCCTTTAAGTTAAAATTTGAATGTACAAACAACGGGGATGAGTATGAAGCCCTCCTCCTTGGCCTCATCATAGCCAAAAGGATGGGTGTTGATAACATTAGAGTGCTAGGAGACTCACAGCTTAGTTACAAACCAAGTCTCTGAGGTATATGAGACTAGAGTTGAACACTTACAACTCTATAAAATGGCGGTATTAGATCTAACCAAAGGATTCGACTTCATATCAATCAAAGCAATCCCATGAGAACAGAACCTCCTCATGGATTCAATAGCAACCTCAACTTCCCATTTCACTCCAAGCAGTGAGTTGGAAAATACAATTTTCATGGTATCACTTCGTACTAAACCATTGGTGCATAAAATACCAACAAACCCGATCATGACATGTATAGAAGTTGAGAATGAGTTTTCTATCCTGGATCACTTTGATAGTGATAGAGTCACTCTTGGATATCTAAACACCTATGTAGAGCTACATCTCGCTCATCACATAGTGGATTTTTCCCTAATCCCACATTCCTCTTCCTATTTTGGAAATCCCATGATAGAATCTCCCCCGCAAAAGGATCTCGATATCTATGAGGTAGAGAATGGAGAAATTTTGGAACTACCTCCGGCCCCACCTAAATTTGAAGAAGGAAACACTTCCTTAATCGAAGAAACAATTGATATAAATATTGGAAGAGAAAGAACCAAATATTTTGAAGTTAGGATCCTTGTTAACTCCAGAGGAGATAGAAATACATACCCAGATCCTTAAGGAACATCAAAAGGCTTTCGAATTTAATTATAAAGAAATGATAGGAATCGCACCACATATCATGGTACATAATCTGGTCACCAAACCAGATGCAAAGCTAATTAAGCAAAAGTTGAGACCAATGAAACCAAAAGTGGCTCTCATGGTGAAAGAAGAAGCAATGAAACTTCTCCAGGTGGGATTCATCAAACCAGTTGACTATTCACAATGGGTATCTAATATCATCCTTGTTCTAAAAAATAATGGGAAGCTACGCATTTGCATAGACTTTCAAGACATTAACAAAGCTTGTCCCAAAGATGACTTCTCATTACCATCCATCGATGTTATTGTTGATGCAACAACTGGATTTGAGTTGTTGTCCCTCATAGATGGGTTCTCAGGGTATAATCAGATTAAATATTCTGAGGTAGATCAAGCCAAGACCACTTTTATAATTCCTTGGGGAACTTATTATTACGTTGTCATGCCATTCGGTCTTAAGAATGCTTTGGAACTACATACCAATGGGAAATGACATACATATTTCATGACCTTATTCATAAGATTGTGGAGTCCTACGTAGATGACTTGTTGGCCAAGGCCAAGAAGCATTGTGATCACCTAGAAGTACTCTGTATCATTCTCTCATGATTGATCGAATATGGTGTCACATTGAACCCAAAAAAATGTGTATTTGGTGTGACAGAGGCAAGCTTCAGGTTACATTATATCGTCACAAGGGATTGATGTCAATCCAACCAAAATCTAGGCTATTCTTGAAATGATTCCACCATCAGATGAGTCTGGTATTAGATCATTTCTTGGGAAACTCGGTGCAATTCAAAGGTTCATTCCAGACTTAAGTTTTGTTATTCATCTAATCAACAATTTATTAAAGAAAGATTATAGCATTGATTGGATAGAAGAATGCAACGAGGCCTTTGAAGTAGTTAAATGCTTCTTGTTGTCTCCTCCCATGCTAATGCCTCCTAGACCAGATCATCCTTTGATCTTGTATTCATGGGCTACTGATGTCTCACTAGCCTACATGTTGGCTCGGAAGATAATGATAAACGAGAACGTGCAGTCTATTTCATTAGCCGGACGTTGCTTGATTATGAAACACGTTACACACAGGTAGAAAGAGAATGCCTTGTCATAGTCTTCACAACAAAATTTTTAAGACATTACTTGTTAAATCCAGAAACAATGTTCATCGTAAAGACAGATCACTTACGAACATTCCTTATTTAAGGGTCTTTATCTAAAAAGGCTGGATGATTCATAGCTTTAATGGGTGAATTTGAATTAACATTTGTAAACCAGAAATCCATTAAGGGACAAATCATTGTAGACTGGTTAGCTGACAATCAATTAGATGGATTCAATCTGGTAGATCTGGACTTTCCCGATGAGTGCATATATTTTGTCAAAACCAGGCCCCCATATATATATTTCCTTGGTACACTAACATCATCAATTTTATCATGGACCATACATACCCAGAAGGTGCCACATCACAACAAAGAAGTTGGTTACGCATTATCACTGCTAAATATGTTATTTTAGAACAAGTTCTCTATTGTAAAGCCTTCGATGGAATGCTTTTAAGATGCATTGACACTGAAGAATCCAAAAAGATTATTTACGAATCCCATAGTGGGATATGTAGAGGCCACTTTGGTGGCCATGCCACTACTCACAAAATACATCGAATGGGCTATTTTTGGCCTACTTTGGAACATGACACAGTAGAATTTGTGTGTAAGTTCCATAAATGCCAAGAATTCTCCCACAAGATTCACATGCCAACACAGGCTCTACAACCAATCGCAACTCCATGGCCCTTTTCCACGTGGGGCCTAGATTTGATAGGGAAATTCTCTCCTCGTCAATAGATGGAAATAATTTTATAATCATGGCCATAGATTATTTTACTAAATGGGTAGAGGCCATGCCTCTCACCACCATACCAGGTTCCATAATCGCTAAGTTTATTTTGAATCAAATCATTTGCAGGTATGGTGTCCCACAAGTCATTATCTCAGATAATGGAACATTATTTTAGAATGATGAGGTCCATGAGTTATGCAGTAAATTCAAGATAAACCATCATAAAGCCTCTCTTTATTACCCTAAAGCTAATGGACAAGCTGAAGCCACAAACAAAACATTAAAATCCATTCTCCTCAAAACAATCAAGGAGAACAAATGGGATTGGCATTTAAAATTATACCCGGCCTTGTGGGCCCATCGAACCTCAATAAGAACACCAACAGGGGCAACCCCTTTCTCATTAGTATTCGAGGCAGAAGCATAATTCTCCCACTTGAGGTTGAAATACCCAGCCTCCGCATCTCATTACAAGGGATTTTGGGAGAAGAAGCCTATAGAGAGGCACGCCTCTCTCAACTAGAAAGCCTTGATGAGGCTAGGTTAAATGCCAAACAATGGCATAGAGCCTATGCTGACCGGATGTGCCGGCAATATAACAAAAAGGTCTATGAATGAGAAATATACAAGGGAGATCTAGTTCTAAGACTAGACAGTCGGATTGATAAGAAAACCGGTGAAGGAAGGAAATTCCGGCCCAAGTGGTTGGGACCATACTGAGTCATAAAAGACTACGGAAACAGTGCATATCTATTGTGTACACTAGAAGGTGAGGAGTTTAATGAAACTATCAATTCCTTGCATCTTAAACGGTTTTACGCATAGGTCATCAACATCACCATTTGTATATTATATCTACCTACATTACATTAGTCACTTAGTTGTTTCATTTTGTTCACTCATTTCGTAAATTTTGTGGTCAAGGAACTTGTTCTTAAGCAATTCTTTATAAGCTTCTAAAAAAATTGGCAAAAGCATTCAAATCATATCTCTTCAATCTTCATAATATCATCAAATGGTTCCAAAATCATTTCATCAATTCAACAGACAAAGTCTTGACAAAAACCATACCAAGGCCTGCATACTTGGTCATACTCATTATTTTCTACTAGGTTAAGTTGTTCTTACCTACGGTTTGTTGTAGAAGCTTCTTGGTGTCGCATATATCCTTCTTACATCTCTTTAAAACAAGGATACTCCAAAATCACAAATCAGAAATGTCAAATTAAAACAAAATACTAAACAAAATAGAATATTTTATTTTTACACACTTCTTTTCCCAACCAACCTTCGGTGATGAGCCCACATCTCTTACTAGTGATGTGAGGTTGAGAAAGGAAAGAAGTGCCCTTACTCACCTATGTCCTACCTTTGGTGGTAAGCCCATACTTCTTACTAGTAGCATGGGGCAGGGTGTAGGGGGTCCATTCATGTAAATTAGTGAATATTAATATTTCAAAGCAAAGTATATTAAGTGAAATTAGGTGTCCAAATTCCAAAGAGATCAAATCCTCAAAACTATATTTTGTCAACCAAGTTGCCATCCATAGATCTAAGTCTAGATAAACTAGAAAGTAAGTTACACTCTGAACTATGTAGTAGTTTCAAGTAAGAGTAAGTACAGAGGTTTGAATTTGATTTCTATCAAAACCTTGTCTTTCTCTCATCATTTTCATTCATTCAAACTTATACAATTTGCGCCCTTCCCAAATCTTGGTTTTGAACACTCGCATCTTACTAGTTGTGTGGAGTTAGGAGTGGGTAAAGTTCATCTCATTATCACTACATGTTCATCACGTTTTCCAAAATGAGAAGAAGCAACAAACATTTCCCAAAGAAGCCAAAGTTCAGTACTACAATATGTTTGCATCATCACATATCAGCATTACAAAAACAAATAAAAGAGAAATATTTTATTCAACATTTGTTATCATTTGTCATCCATTGCATACATTCTAAAAAGCATATAAAAAAAAATATTCTAAAAAAACATCTAGTATACACATGTGAAATGAATCACAAAAAAACTCTAGATACAAAGAAGATCTAGATCCAAATATATATATATAGGAATCATGTTCTACATACAATGCCATCATGCACTAGGCATGGTCAAAACACTCAATGAGCCCAAAAAATACAAAAAAACCATATAAACATCTAGCAGAATCACTACAAAAAGACTAAATGGCCTCTCAATCCTTGTGGGATCCCTCAGAGGGTGCACGATCACACCTAGGACTCCTGCTACGATGATGATCTAAATGAAATGAGTGCTCATGATCATGGCCACTAGTTATGGTCTCACTACGAGAATGACTCCACCTCATCAGATGCTTAGCTCTATATCCAACTACCTTAGCATGAAGGGAGGTCACTAACTTTTCCGCCTTCTAGACAGGGGCAAACACATTAGTATGTCGGCTAGCTGTTGAGGGCTCTCCAACGTCCTCAGTAAGCTCACCTGAGTACTCTCTGAGGGGAGCAACAAGGTGTCCGCACACACTCGGTGAATCAAGTCTCGCCATCCCTCAGTAGTTGCTGCAAATAAAAAAGAGAAATAACAAGTTAGAAAATCGCTAAGAACAAGGTCAAAAACAAATGAAACAACAAAAATGAAAATATCAACTAATATTTCTAACTAACAAGGTCGAGAAAAGAGTAGTAACTCACTCGGATCTCTAGGCATCTAGGTAGGGTCCCTAGGATCTGCGCCGCTATATAGACACTAATACGGAGTGTGAAACCTCCCTAAATCTAGAAAGAAATGACGTCCTACCACGGACTCATCATCTCCCCCTAAGTCCTGAGAAGGCAACTCCTCTAAGATCAAATTCACCTTCTCTACACTCGCCTCCTCCCTCTCGGCCCGTAAGATATCCTAAGTGTCATGCCACTCAGAATCACTCTCATCCTCCTCGGTCGTCCCACCAGTCTCACCTCCCATCGTCTCCTCCTCTATCTCCCCTCATGTGAACTCCTTAGAGTCTGAGTCCACATCAATGGGCTCATTCTCCCCCACTTGAAAGTAGGAGTGGCTCCGATCTGAAGTAAAGGTGCTCGAGGAGCACTAGCTTCCCCTCGGGCCCAAACCACCCGCCTAACCATAATAAGAACTCTAGGAGTAACTATGGTCCAACCCCGATCTCCTCTAGACCTCCCTAGCCTCACGAATAGTCCTATATACTACCCCCGCTAGAGGAAGCATGTTAACATAGGGAAGACAAAACTTCTGAGGGACTCGGTCAAATGGGTGGACCTCCACCCTCTCTACCCTGTCTACTAACTGACCTGTGGTAGAGCAAGCGATCAATGTAAGTGTCTCCTCTCCCCATACTCCCACCATGGTCTGATAAGGAGTGGCCTCCATATCTGCGGTAGTTAATGAAGCCACTGGCTGGTTTGGCATCCTAAGGATTGTCATCCCCGTCCACCTCACTACTTTAACAACCCCCAAATCCTCTACTAGTACACCCCTTCCATAGGGGACAATGCGCTCATACACCCAACTCATAACTAGAGTGGGGTGACTTAAGGACTGCCCCTGTAACCTGACCACCCTGTATAAGTCATGGTATGTGGTCCCAAGAATATCTACTCCCCAAGCGTAAGTATGGCCATGGGCCTCAATCTGTGTAATAATGGGAGCCTAGCAGTATAAGAGAGTATCCCCTCCCTTATCCCTAATCAACCGCAAGGCCAAGATACCCATAATAGCCTTGCGGATCACAGGGATAGGAGAAGTAGCAATGGATCAGACCTTCACCCCCTTCTTCGAGCCAAGGGAGACAACAACATCTCCCATATAGGTGGCCCACTGAACCATCTAAGATCTGGATCCTACTATCTTAAGAGACAACTGCCTCCCAAGAATCGGAACCCCCAGTATGTGATAGACGTCCTCTAGGGTGATAGTCCACTCACCCCTAACACCTGAAATCAGAAAGTGTTATGATTTGTATCCCAATACGAAAACAAGTGACGTAATATGTGACTAGCAGAGCAACATGAGGGACCGAAGAGATCCTCAAAATATCGGCCCTCTGCAAAGTGTCTCTCTCTTCCTGGGTCAACATATCCAACACTGTTGGGAGCCAATCACACTCCCTCTCTCTGCTCCATCTAATATACTCCTCCTTCTTCTGCATCCACCCAAAACACAGAAAAAGAGCAAGTTAGCAACATAATCCAATAGATAAACTCATCAAAACATAGGAAAATATCAAAAATGCAAAAACATTTGACTAAGGCATCTATTTTCACTCTTCTGCCTCGAACCGCCACCTTGTGCAGAGTGGCGGTTCCATGACCGTTGTCTAAGGGTGGTGGTCCTATAACTGCCACCCCGCTGGGAGCGGTCCCCATGACCACCACTCTATGCGGGTGGAGGTCTTGTGCTGATTCAGCGTATGCCCATTAACCTTAAAAATTCGTAAAAACAAGCAAAATACATCATTTAAACTAATATAAAAACCTACCCTATAGGCACCCCCTAGAGACTCATTTAACACTAAATATTTTGAAAATACCCCCCAAGACAAAGATTTCAACATTTCTATATTTTAGGTTTAAAAGCAATGAATTGAGAAAAACTAACCTGAGACTTCATAGGTCGATGTCCTACTCTCGGAGGCATGATCACGATCTCGCAAACGAATGTTTTGACTATACTCTCGTCAAAAAATGGTTACCGTGGGTCCCAGAGCTCAAAAATTACCAAATCAACACATGTAAATGAATAGGAAAATGAGCTCATTTTATATATATAATATTCTAACTTGTTTTGAATGTTCTTTCGCAGAGTTGGAGTGCCGACAGAGGTAAGTTCTCATCCCTGCGTAAATGGTAAGTCCTCATTTCATTTTAATTTAGTGTTTATTTTTCGATTTCTTTATCTACCTGCACTTGAGTCCTCTTTTCATTTTACAGATAGCAGGAATCTGGATGGTGACATTGCGACACATGGGTATGACAGGTATAGCTTCTAACTCCCCATTTTGGGACCACCATACTCGGACCCACCATTTTATGCCCCTTCATGGCTAAAACGCTTCTCCGAGGGGGCAATATGTACATACCCAAAATTTTAGGTACTGTACTACCAGAAAGAGGTCACAAAAACCCCAATGATGATTCAGATCTCTTCGCAAGGTGTTTGAAATCCAGAAAATCTCACCGAGTATACATTTGCATCCTAAAATTCCATATCCAACCTCTGCATGCTTTTCTTTGACCCCGTTCCACTCTTTTCTTACTTTTTGGTCTTTAGTTTCAGGACCACCACCCTACTTGGGTGGCGGTCCCATGACCACCACCCAAGATAGGGTGGTGGTCCTGTAACCATTTCCTTGCACACGGTGGTGATCCTATGTGCATTTTCTAGAACTTTCTCGACACTTTCGTCAACATGAAAAATTCAAGTGGCACTCGCATTCTTCAACCACTCTTGCTTGCATTTATGTTTTAGCCACCTAGTAAATAGTGATTTCTCTTTGTTTATGATAAAAGAGTTCAATTCAAACTTACCCTCTGGTAAATCCAAATGCTATAAATACCAAGCTTGTTTATAAGCAAATGGCCCCTCTCCCTCTATGAATTATTATTCAGTGTGTTTTGAAGTTCTTCCATAAGTTTCAATAGGTTTAGATTTTGTATGAATTCTCAGCCTCTCAGTTCAAGGCTCCTTTCTTCCTTTCTGATTTAGAAATCATTGATCTTCACACTTTCATTTTTCTCCATTGTTATCCTACATAGTCAGCTTAGCATAAGATAGTTTTAGTTCTAGATTAGAGTTCATTTGATAGTCTTAGAGTTGTAGGTTGTTGTTTTGTCACAAGAAATAGATTCTAGAATTCTTGGTATATTTACATTGTATCCCTGCAATAAATCCTGCTAGGAATCACATAGTCAAGATCTATTCACTTGCACTATCCCTCTCTTACTTGCATTCTATTCAGTTTACATCCAAGTTGCCACTGTTTGAGTATCTCCTTCTGCTGCCACTATCACATTCCCACTTTTCTGGATTCACGAGAACACGAAGGAACGAAGAGATCACACTAAGGGGACAAGTCATGACACAACTGGATTTACCATTGTTCTGTAAAACTCTAGGTTTGAACTATCAAAGTTTTAGTTATAATATATCAAATAGATTAGCAAATCATTTTATTCCAGTTAAGCTTGCTTTCAGTGTTACCAGGGAAGCTATGGGAATGATAGCTTCTGAGAAGCTGTGATTTATTCCTCGCTTCTAAGGTAATATTGAAGGCCTTTCTATTAAATTAATTAGTTATTTAAATATTTAGGATAAATTCACAAATGCACAGGCAAATAGCTACATCAGGCTAACTTACTTGTTTTAACTCTATTATTAGATTAATTGTTCATTATCTGAATAAATTAGAATAGCTTCTCTTTAAATTTCATTCAAATATGCATCATTGAAAATACAAAAAAATAAGAGGAATATAAACATAGTGTAGATATATCTTTAATAGTTATTTTACTTGTTTTAGTTAAAGTTTGATTATCTCTTGCATGACAATTTCATAACCCAAAGAGCCCAGGGATTACGTATTCGAACTAGTAGTACCTTATCCAAATATCTTCACAATATTAGTGGATATATATCAAGGCCTTAGGATTCAAGTCTTTCAAATGACAATAAACGCACAAGCGGTTAGTGAAAAATTGAGACAATTGAATACGAGGACGATAAAGCATACACATTAAGTTAAGTCAACCAAATTATAGATTGCCTTGATAGGATATCCACATGACCATACAAGAAACCGAAAGCAGAACAAATATTTTGTTGTGATCCATTAGTTCCACAACCAAATGAAGGATACTATCTCATCGACATAGACACAGGCTTACGTATACAAGTTGCTAGAACACTCGTAAGGTATTATGAGAAGATCACACAACTCCTGATATTAAACATAGAAGCTGAAAAGGCTTATGACTATTGGATAGTCGAAATAAGAGATTGATTCTTCACATGACCATAATAGGTCCAAAGCAACCACAAACTCATGGTTGTGATCCCCAGGTCCCACAACCCAACAACAGCTGCGCTAGTCAGTTAAATATTAACACCAGTTTACACACGCTAGTATTTAGATCCTCACCACTCCCGCCAGATAGCATAATGTAATTTTCCACATTAAACATAGAATCCAATCAAGCTAATATTTTCTGGGATATACTAGAGTACCATCCATAGTTTCTTATAAATCCGCTATACCTCTCACTACCATTTTCCATGACCTTGTCTTGAAATATACAGAAGCACCTATAGGAAACTTTCCATGTATCCAACAAAAAAAAAAATATCTTGGCATAGCTTGACATTGATTAGAGCCTTTTAGTAGCTATTATATTTGAATGATCCATTACACCAATTCAGGTTAGGAGAGATTTCTTTGCCTTAGATTTGCAGATCCCATTATTGCATGTTGAGGATATAAGATTGCCCAACTAGTTTATCTATATCCACATATATTTCATTTCCACCAACTATCTTGGCATGACCTCGGGAGGTCGGGTACGAAGAAAGGATACTTGTATATTCTCATGCTCGCATGTCGGTATTCTATCGTACGAGACCTAGTTGGGTGTGTTTGCTTTTGGTGTGTCTCATTGTGAAGATGGAGGTTGTAAATGATCTTGAGATTGTTTATGGTTATGAGAGGTTGTAAATGAATTTTTTGGAGCTGGTGGATCCTTTTTGAATATTTTCTATGCATTTTAAATTCAATTATAATGTTGGAGGATATGTCTTGTTTTAGGCCTAATTAAGATGTTTTGTGAGTTATTTTCTGTTGTTGGTCCTCGCTAACATATATGGTCCATTTTAAGTGATTTATATGAATGTGTAGGTGTGTTTTTATGTTTCATGACCAACCTTAATGGTCTTAGCCAACCTATGGTTGTTTTTTTTTATGAGTCATGTATAAAATTTAAGGTGTATGTGCTCATTTGAACTTGGAGTAGAGAGAGATGTGAGTGAGCTAGAGAGAAATGTGTGGAGTGTTTTGAGGGGTAAAGAGTAGAGTTGAGAAGAGGATGTGAAACTTAGAAGGGTAGATAGGAAGGGTATATAGGTCGCTTGACCTAATCATCATATTAAGGTGAAATCTTGAGTGAAGGAAGAGAGAGAGATATCAATTTGAGAATTTTTGGGTGAGATGAGCTTACAAATTGATCACAATTAGTCGTTAGAGAAACAAGTAACTAGGTGATCTTCATCTTCGTGGCTAAATTGGTGCTTATTCATCTTGGGTGATATAGTCTCCTTGTAGGATTGGTTTACTACTAAACTAGGGTTTGGTGTTTGTTGCCATCATTTTTTTCAAGGGAAAATTCACACTTGAAAGCCTCACAACCATACCCTACCCGAAAAATTTGATTAAAGGTCATTTTGAACCCTCCTCCGATCACCATAATCCCTATGTTAGTCTTATCCCACATCTCTAAGTGGTATAATGTCTTGTTTTGTCATTTTTGTAGGTGATTTAGGGATATCCAGGTCTATTCAAGTACTTCTAAAATGGAATCTTTCAAAACAAGCTCTGTAAGAAGCTTTAGAAAAGACTTTTCTCTTATATTCTTTAGGTGGTACACCCCCTCTGAGCGAGAATGAAGGAATAAAATAGATAATTGAGGTTTATTGTAGGGATAATAATGTTTTTCAATTGGTTTTGTAAGAATTTGGGAAGTTTTAGAAGTTTTGGAGAAGTTTCAAAGAAAAGTGGGTTCGGAGGGTGAAGCAAAGGTGCACATTATGAAAATAGATCCTGAGCTTCGGAAGCAATTCTAGGAGATATGTAAGGATTTAGAAGCTAAAAAAATATCGTTGAAAACCTAATTCATATATATAAATGATGGTGGTCTCAATTTTTCGCAACACTCGGTTGGTTCTATCCACAACCTATTTTTAGCATGTACAACCTTTGATCCCGAGAAAAAGCCTATTTTTCAGGGGGTTTAAGGAAGAATAAAGGTATTATACCATAAAAATTGTGTTAAAAATTAATTTTCCATGCAATTTCATATAAATACGTGTGCAAAAATATGTTCGGGATCTCATGTTATTTTCACGATAAGATGCCCTCCAAGGTACAATTCAAGAGTAAGAAAATTTTCAAACTTGAAAATTTGATCCAATCAGAGAGTGGTGCACTTTTGTGCACAAACCATCCAAAATATTAGGGATTTTTGGTGAAAAAATTTCTCCCCCTCCTATTTAATCCTTTTTATCATGATGTGACCATTCTGAGCTCCGTTCACCAGTTTAATCCCCCATGCACTAATTTTGAGCCCCCGACTCCACCCATTCATGCAGCGTTACGTGGCCGGATGGGAAAGGGGAGAAATTTTGTGCACTAACCATACCAAAAAAAAATTATGGTTAGGACACAAAAATATTCCCCCCAATCTAACCCTTGATCATTCATGTGTCCCAGCAGGTGTTTAAGTAGCTTTTCTCTGTGCCCCCTTCTTTCTCAACTATAAATCATAATGCGAGACATGACCCAATAGGGAGGGGGAAAAAATTTTGTTCACCAACCATATAAAAAATTTGGGATGGTTGGGAAAATAAATTTTGCTCATTCCCTCATTAAATAAATATGAAAATTTTTGGTTTTTTATTGTTGCTTCTTCCTTCCACTTCTACTTGCACACACACTCGTGGAAAGTTTCATTGCGAGAATTTCTTCCTTCCTCCATTGTTAAAAATTCCATAAATTTTCTATTACTTCTTTCATCCATTTTTCATCCTTCCCTTCTTCTACAACATGAAAAACAAATCTTTTGAGCCAAAACCATGTCTGTGTGCTATCAGAAACCCTTGTGAAGAAAAATGAAAATTTTCTCATAAGTTACAAACCAATCAAGAAATCCAACGAAACTTTGGGCATATCCTCCTCTCCCAAGAAAATTGATTATGCATAAAACATAAGTTCCAGAAAATTCCTTGATTTTTATGGAATCCAATTAAATTTGTGTTCCCTAATATCTTCTTGTATCATTTGTCATCAATCCGGGAAGCGGGTAAACACGAGATTTTGCACAAATCCTCAAAAACAAAAACCCAAAAAGAATCTAGAGTTTTTTTTCAAATTGAGGCCTAGAATACCAGATTTCAAAAATATTAAGTGTCATTGGTTTTCACTTTCTATTTTTATTAATTTTCCTAAAACAAAAAAATCTTCTAGAAGAGCAAAACATTGAAAATCACATAAATTGAAAACTAGGGTACATGGGTCAAAAAAGCAAAAAAAAAAACATTAAATTAAAATTTCTAAAAATATAAATTGCTTCAGATTGGCCCTAAAAATATATTAATGTTCTTTAAACATGGAGAGAGAATCTCAATTCTAAAAACTAGGCAAAAAGTAACCTTGCCCAAAATAGTAGCTCCTAGGACCTAGATTCCAAAAATAGCAATTTTCAATTCCGAGCATAAAAAGTTTCTACCACCTCCATAGTAACCTACATTATTAATTTTTTCCATCATGAAGTTAAATTTTACCATCCTAGAGATCATTTCATCCCTCACATTAGAGTTCCTGAGTGTGGGTGACAAAGCAATGTTACTCACATGGACTGAGAGGAGCTCAAGCACGTAATGTTATATGGGCCAAGAGAACCAATTGAAAAGAAGATATTTGCCATTGGATTGTATGTGGAAGGTGGTCATCCCACATATTTTTAGAACATTGATTTAGTTTTTATGTGTGCCCAACACTACAAAACAGACACTAAGACAATCGAGCCGATGAAAATTTAGTCGTATTTGTGCTCACTTATGTTTATCAGTATGATGTTTTTATTATCTCATTAAAGCAGTGTTGCTTTAATGGATCAAATATTGGAATGAAATTCATTTTAATTCTTAGTGCTTATCATTCTCATTTCATTGAACTTACCGGTGCTAGCTATTTTTGTAGATGGATGACGTAAGTGATAGAAGAAGGCAAAAACTTATATGATGCATTGGCTGATATATGTCTAATTCTTAGTAAAGAATTCTAATTCATTATTTTGTTGTCTTAAAAGAAAAGTTTTATACTTTATAGATTAAAGGTTTTTGTTATGCAGTTTTCCTAAAGTGCATAGTCTTGTAAATTTTATAAGTTGTAATGATGAATTGCGAGTTGTGATTTATTTGCATTGGTTGTGTAAATTATCTCGTACTTTTATAAGGAAGATGAAAGTTCTATCTTGTTTATATTATGTTATGCTTATCTTGTTATCTTTGATAAGATGGATAATGGGAATTAGTTCAATTTCCCTTATAATGAAGCAACTTGTTGAGTTGCATAATATGATGTGTTTTATCTAAACAATTTAACATAGTAATGTGTTGCGTAATAAACATGAAGTAAGAACTATGGATATTGGGAATGATATACCCTAATACTTAATCATTTAGAGGAAGACTTCTTTCTCTCTCTCAATTGAATATAAACCTAAAAGGTTTGGAGATATGATTACTAATTATTAGACTTCATTTTGTATGAAGTCTACTTTAGTTGGATATATGCGGTTGTTAAACCTTCCTGAAAGTTAAAGTACATTTAAATGAAACTTATGATATCACTGTCCTATTTTGGTTAACTGTTGGTTACACCATGAAAATGAACATTAAAAGCAACCATGAGTTTAACGAAGTTCTTTAATACTCGATTGATACAAGTATACAATAAGAACTTAAGGAGAGTTGGATTAGGGTTTAGCAGGGTTACTAAAACCAGTGTATTAATCCAAATTAACAATGTATTAACAATCTCCTTGGGGTATGTATATCTCGATGAGGCAGTTTCTGTAGGATGTTGGCACACGCCAACTACAGGGTTGTACTTTCAAGAAGACTTGGGTCTTCTCAAGAATACAACTGTTGTAGTTGACATGTGGCATCACCCTTCCGCATTGATCATCTAGATCTACACACAATAAGAACTTGAACTTAGTTTCTCTCTAGGTCAGGTTAGTGGCATATTTAGGATAGGAAGTAGCTTCCAATGGCTCAGGGTACCTTGGCACACCCAGTTGACTTAAGGTCAACCAAGTATGCCCATTTACCCTAAGTCATTGTGAGTGTCTTCCTATAATAATTTATGTTTCTAACTAGGGCTAGGGTTAAACCTGGGACAAGTGGACTGACGGTAGTCAGTAAAGACCAATCATGATAATAGAGGAGTGAGGTGAAGGACGTATTCCAAAATGATGAGTATGTTGTCTAGGAATAGAGACATACACAGTATGTTGTAAATCTTTGGCCAAAGTATCACAAGTTGCTAGTTGCATTGTCCTATGTCACCAAGTTTAAAACAACGTGATATCAGATGAATATTGGTAACAAATATTTAGATATGTTCTTTAAATAGATCACTCAATACCCGGTGTAGGGTAGGAAAACCGGTATATTCAATACTTAAGATAACATAAATAGATCGGTAGATTACCGAGTTATGAAATGAATAGATCGGTGGATCACCGAGTCATTACAGCTGCATATGGTTATCTATTTGAATTCGATTGGCATGGAATGTTTGTTCTAAATAATGATTTATTTAGAACAGAGAACATTATATATATAAAAAATTCCCTTGTTTCTAAAGTCTTAAAATAGGAATGTTACACCTCACATCAGATTTCCTGAGTGTGGGTGACAGCAATGTTACTCACATGGACCTAGAGGAGCTCAATCACGTAATATTATATCGACCAAGAGAACCAGTTGAAAAGAATATATTTTCCATTGGATTGTATGTGGAAGGTGGTCATCCCACATATTTTTAGAACATTGATTTAATTTTTACGTGTCCCCAAAGACTACAAACCGGACACTAAGACAGTCGAGCCAATGAAAATTCAAATCATATTTGTGCTCGCTACAAGGGCCATATCCCAAGGAATTCAAATCCCAACTAAAAATTATATGGTCATGATCACTAAATAATTTGCATCTTTTAAATGTATTAATACTGAATATTACCTTCAAGACCTTTCCCTTGGCTCTGGATGGAGCACAAAATAAATCCTCTCACACACAAAACATTCTTTCCTGCATTGAGTTTCACAATGCTTTATCCGATGTTATCATTCTTCTATGTTAGTTAATGGGAAAAGAGAGCACAAAAAAATCATAACCGAATGGCACTATTCATTCTCATGATCTTCAAAGGTAATCAAGTGATTTATTGGGGGCATCTCATTAGTGACATATTTCATTTCTAATTACTCCAGTCCCTACTTTTAAGAAAATCTTCATGACCTCGTATCTTGTCTATGCATTGGTGAACACAATACCGTTCACGGATTAAAACCTTCCTGAATGTCTCTCAAAAATATCTTGCATTTGAGAAGTACCTATAATTTTCCCGACATAAACTAATCAACACTATGCCAAGGTGAATGATACATTCACAATGTTCATGGTCAAGTTTCTTAAAGGAAATCAACACTTGAGGATGTCTTCACAATCCATTTCATTTTTAGGAAGTATAGTTCATGCTTAATCCAATTCTCAATATTCTCATACATTAGGGTGTCGAGGATTTGATCTTTCTCTCATGGATGTTACCTCGATATCCAAGTGATAGGATTGTGTTGATGGATCTATGCAAACAATTGGTCCATGTAAAAGAAAATTCAAGAGTAGGAAAAAGAAGAAATTTTCTTTCCCTATATTAGTAGGTATTTTCACATGTAAAGTTCCCATGATGTTGCAAATGTTGAAGCTTCCCTATCCCCTATCAATATGTGCTCATACACTACAAGGGTGGACTTTGATATCGGGAGGATCCGTAAATCATTTAACCTACCTAACTTGTGTCACACGACCCAAATTAAATACTTATGGGAAAATTGTGTTGATGAGTATGAGGTTTGTGAACATTACCATAAGAGGATGACAATGGATCAAATGAGAAGATTTAGATTAAATTGGTATAAGGATAGTGTCCAATAATATGGCTCAAAGATGTTTGATTTAGAGTACCCTACGATAAAATCTTCCCTCTCCCTCAACCGGTTTAGAGCATGTCCAAGTCTCGTGACATACAAGAAAGAATAGAGGTAGTAATAAATTAATCCAAAGGGTGGTTTAAGAAGAAAATGTCTGATATCATATTGAGAGGTAATTTTCCATCTCTCTAGAGGAAAACATCCTACCACTCCTCCTCCAAGGACATGGATAAATCTCTCAGTTTAACTCATTTGGGAGAAAGCTCAAAGAGGAAACAAGAATAACTTGAGGCCCATTGCTACATGAGACTGCAAGAGAGTGATAATAGAGGAAATATCTGTGGTGGATCTTGAACAAGGAGAAATTTATCTCGATCGAACTATCTAACCCAAAGCAATCTCTAAGCCATGTATCTCTTATTATTGTATTGGTCCCACTGCGCATAAGACCCACCTTCTCATGTGGAGAAAGAAGATGTAATTTCACCCACTTTCGAGCTAGAAACCTATGATATCCTACCCTTGATGGAGGATATGATCATGACAAAGACCCATGCGGTCCAAATTAGTAACCATTCCTAACTTTTCACCGATCGTTTCAATGGTCAAACAAAAGAAAGGAAGGTTGAATCAAAGTGCGCTTCTTGATTCTACAATAGTTCCTTAGGGAACCAATACATGGCGGTAGTCAAGCCAAAGGTCATCAATTGTTTCGAGGAAATGAACCCGGATAATTAAGAGATGAGCACAATTCCCGGGAGTGGAAATACATGGGAGTGACCTACACTTGTTCCAAGAATCATCCACTCACCTCATCATGAGAATTCAGGAATAAAAGGAAAAGTTGGATCAAGCAAATGACCACATTTGAACCCTCACCTCATATGTCCAAGTTCTCCTAGATTTGAGTGTCTCTAATTCTCTCTCACCGAGGAACTCACTCCAATAAGCATCTTTGACCCCGAGACGATTAGGAAGACTTAGGGATTCACCATGCAAGGAAAGGTGAATGAAAAATGGGTGAATATGATTCTTGAGAAAGGGAAGGCATTTGTTAGATGATATTATGACTCTTTACGAGATACATGGATGACATAATCATGAAGATAATCACCACATGAGAGGAAATTGATGTAGATAAAAACCACTTGGACTAGGTGTATCAATTGGTCATAGAGATGGGAAAGTCAAGTAATATCTACTTGGTAAACAAAGGTTTATTCTCGTTAGTAATGGTATACTTCTCTCAAGTATGGTCTTAGACCCTATTTGCATGGTATGAGTTAATAAAGCATGTCATCGATGAGATGGATTCATATGAAGAGTAGATTGAGAAAATGCAAAAGGATTTTGATGCTCATATGTAGAAACTTGGGTTGCCAACAGTGAACTTGGATAATTCAATAGATGATCTATTGAAGGAATTCAAGGATCGAGTCTAAAGAGAGGCCAAAGATACATTATCATTCAATGAAAACACATTGGAATCTCTAGTAGAGATAAGTGAAATCATTTCCATCACCGCAGAGAGTCATCAAGCTTGGTTCTCAGAGTGCGAAACATCAACTCTCTTGTGGAGAATTGGATCAAGTCACTTGGTTTCATTGACATCCCTCAAAAGTAGAAAAAGGTAATGGCACCAGTAGTAAGATTTAATAAAGAATTCAAAATCATTGAGATTTCACCAAGAGTGATTTTGAAGATTCCTTCGAGGTGGGATCCTCTTCAAAATAGTTCTCTCTCTCCTTCCTTCTTTCTCTCTTATTTTCCCCTCCCCTTCTTCATTCACATTCTAATCCTTCATTGGGGTTGCACATTTTTGTCTTATTCACTTTTCTCCTTTTACATTAAAGATACCATAATCTTAAAAATTTAATAATTCACCCTTATTTTATAAAATGGGACTTAATGTTCTTTCCTAGGAATACCAAGAGTCACGAATGAAAAGGCAAGTGAAAAGACACATGGGGGTAGATGAAAATTCATTTCTAGTTCTATCCAATGTAATGACACCCTCATTCTTAAGTGTTGTCAATTTTGTGCACTCAAGAGAGATATTTTTTGAGAAATGAAAAAGAGATACCTATTCTTCCACTTTATCTATCTATTTTACTCTAATTTATGGCATTTTACAACTTGTGAAGATGGCAATAAAGAAAGGAGTTTTTCTTTTCATGATGCATGAATGTGTGAAAAATTGTGTGCATAGTTTCCTCTCATCGTTGATATTCTAAACTTGATTGTTTCTTTCCTATAATTTGTGAATGTGAAACTTATAATTAGCTTTGGAAAGAATATGATTTTCTACTTGCAAAGTTAATTCCACCTTACCTAACTTCTCACTCTCTTCCCCCATCTTTCAATAAATTCCTCCCTTAAAATTCATTGTAAGCATTTATTGCGGTACATTGGAGTGTTCCTATTAGATCCCTGGCCTCTTGGCCACCTTTTTTTTCATTCATAATAAAATGGATTTGCACCACACAAGAAGAGGGACCTATAGTCCTAGAGCATTGGAAAGATAACCATTAATTTCCACCCGAAAAAATTTCTAGCCAACAAGGTCTCCTTATGGGGTTGGTGCCTCACTAAAAAAATCTCATGTGATGTGTAATATTCACTTGAATCCTTTGTGTAGTGTAATATATGCAGATATTTTAGTGGGCTTTATTCCCCTTGATGGTTTCCCACATTATATTTTGTGTTCATTTGTTATCTCTTGCATCTTGTTCTTGTTAATGGTTGCTCAATGTTTAATAATATCACATATGGTTAATGAATGTTTGGATGGTTAATTTTGATGGCTCACACAAGTCTAAGAAATTGAAGTAAAAATTGTATATGACTGAGTCACCCCCCAATTATTTTGCTTCTAACAACTGTATCGAGAAATGTCTATTAGAATTAATTCTAACAACATGAAAGATATATTTTAAGTAAAATTTGGTTTGGTCAAATGGATGAAGAAATATCACTCTTTTATGCTCTTGTGTTTAATAGAACTAATTATGTCTTTTGGAAGTTCAAAATGATAGTCTGCATAGGTGCTCTTGGGTATGATGTTTGGAAATAAGTTAATGTTGGGAACACTTATTTATCAGACCCTATGGAAGTGATAGCTAAGAATGCCATATTGAGTGGATTGGTGGAATTTGTTCATTCCAAGGTGATGGAATGTCATTCATCTAAGTCTTTATGGGAAAAGTTAGAGTTCTTGTATGAAGAAGATAGTAGGACTAATGAAAATAATGATGATCTATATATTGTGGACAATAATCATGATGAGATCCATTCTATGCCTATGAATATAGTTCCCGATGCATGCTTCCCTAAAGAAGAAAATGAAGATGTTGTAGGATACCTTGGTGAAAAACTTGAAAGTGTTCCTAACATGTTTAAAGTTTTGTCAACTATGAAGGTACGGACCTATTTTACAAGATAAAATAACTCAAAATAACTCACTCAAGTAGATTTACAAGAGAAAAACTCAAGTCAAGCATTGTCAAAGGAAGGATGTAAAATTTGATTACACTATAACTAGATATCACATGCTAGGTAGAGAATAATGTGTAGTTTGAGGCCTCTTCGGAGTAGTGCCAATTTTGTTAGTGCACGAGGGTTACCACCACTAAAATAATGTTTGTTTTGTAGGGCTTTATCCATGTTTGATGTTTTGAAATATTGAGTGGAGTATTCAGAGACCCTCACAATGTGATCCACAGTGAGTGATATATATCAATAAAGAGAATTAGATAGGTGAAAAACCTAGAAAGTCAAAAACCACAGTTCTAAGGAGGAGTAAAACCATACAAATAAGTGAAGACCATACAAACATTTTTACCTCTACTATACGGTCCTTCCCCAATAGATTCTTAGGTTACAGTTATAAATACGAAGTATTCTCAGGTCCATATACCTTTGTTTCAACATCTAGATCACCCAAATATTCCCAAAATCATTTGTAATAAACTAAGTCCCCTCAATACCATGTATTTTTGAGTTTGTATTGTATTGTGTACATTTGTTTTAAGTATTAATGTATTATTTTGACATTGAATGGTTAATGTTGGAATTTAATTAGTTAGAGTAACCCCGTGTAACTCCTATTCCATTCCATATTTGATTATAGGCATAAAAAACCTAAATCAAAAGTAAAAAGGGTGATAACATTTAGTGAACTCCGACTCTTGAAGAAAACATAAAATAAAAAGAAATCTCTGAAATTAAAGGTAGTGGTGTCAACTATGAAGGTACGGACCTATTTTTTATGGTTTATCTAGCTAAGAAAGGAGAAGATTTGAGTCATGAAGCCCTTACCATGGGGACATGTAATGAAGAGATCAAAGATAACCTAAAATAAAAATTGATTTTCTGTGAGATAATGGTAAATGAAGAGGATGTGCCAAATAGTATATAAGATCTTGAAATTCATTGTAACTTGTGATCCAAGAAGGGCATGGTATTCCAAAGAGATCACCAAGATAAAGGTCCATCATTCTATCAATAAAGTATCAGATTGCATTATATCAAAATGAGTAATAATGGTTTGTCTAATGAGATGATTGAATACCTAGTACATTTTTATGATGATCATGAACGATGTAAAAATGTTATCTACCGTGTGGCTTATTGGTTTGAAGTAATTGTGAAGAAATGTTTATCCCGTGGGGAGATAGTGTGTTCTCGTGATTGTCTATATTTGTAAGGAATGTCATTTGTTTCATTCTAATTCATCTCATGAATTAGTATTGTTTCATGGATATATGTTTAAATTAAAATTACATCAAGAAGGTATCAATCATGTGCTCCTAAGAAGATGTTTGAAGGTCTTCTAAGTAGGTTTATTTCATTCATGTCAAAGTATGTTTTTTTTTCTTGATCGCTTATACAAGTTCATCATTTCAAGTATTGTTACTAATTTTATAAGTTTTATGAGGAGGTAGTTGAACTACATGATGTGATCTATCTTGTTATGCATGAATAAAAGTTGAGAATGACATGTCGAAGAGTTGAGGTCTGCATACTTGATTCCTATGTCTATAGTGTTGATTGAAAGATTTGGTAGAAGGTAAATTTGTAAATGATAGTCCAAGAATGCTTGGGATATTTCTCTTTGTTTTAATCTTTGTTAGAGACCTATTCATGATTTTGAAATAAGGAAGAAGTTGTTACAATACTAATGTGTGTTATAAGATAGGTTGAGACATCATCCAAGATGGTAAGATAGTTATAAGAAGGATACAATTGTCCTTGAGGACTAAGAGTGGCTATATAATTTTAAAGGGGTCATATGAGGAGACACATGGAACATACCTATTCCTCTAAATCTTCATGAGAAGAAAGCATGGATCAAGGGGAATTTTAATTAATGTGATGAAGAAGTGAATCTATGTGAAAGAGTCTTACTTGTAAAGTCAAGGGTTTGTTGTTTGGTGAATGGTTTTTGACATGAGGTATGTCTTAAGGATTATTTTCTTTGTTTGTTGCATCATGAGTGTGTGAGGTGAGTCAATATTTGTAGCATGTGTAGTGAAGCTCTTCTATTGACAAAGAAATGCTAAGGTGTCTTGAATTGTGTAGTACTTTGTATAAGTGTAGTAAATGACATTCAAGATTAGAAGTTGCATTGTAAAGGTCAAAAGTAATGACATTGATGTACAATTTTTTATATTTAAGTTGGTTGGGATCTGAGTTTAAATACATGATTAGTGATGGAATTTTTGTGTATGAATATTAGTGTGAGATCTACAGGTGATCTCAAGACAGCTTTGAAGTTATGTATTTATTCTATGATGCAATGACTTAGTATGTTAATTGCTCCAACTCTGGTTGAAGAGTTTGATATCCTTATATGGGATATAAATAAGTGCATGAAGGCAATATGAAAAAGGTATGATAGAATATCTAGTTGACTCAAGAATATCTACAAATTTATCATCAATATTAAAGGGCGGAGAAACAAGTGAACAAGTTTGAGAAGCATAGAAACATATTTGAAGAGCCTATTACAAGATATATGATGACCAAGAAGGTGAGCTTCAGTTGATGAATAGAGTTTTATGGTACAATGTTACGAAGCATAAAATTCATATCAGGTCATTATCAAGTATGAAGGAAAAAAATTCTCAAAAGGTAATATTGTGTGCTTGTACATAAAATTTACATCATGAGTTGTGTGATTCTATTTGGATCAGTGACTAGTTTGAGAAGCCGAGAGGTATTTTGACACATTATAAGGTATGAAAGTTCTCAAGTCTTAAGATATGATGTTAAACATTGTTGATTGAGTTGATTCAAAGGTGTCTAATCAGTATTATGAGAGCTCCTAAGAATTTTATGAGACCTTGCAAGATAAAAATATTATTTGATGGTGTTCTTGGGACTGATTTTGGTATGTACTTGAAGATTCATTCATGAGATGATTTGAAAGGTTTTTGGCACATTGGAAAAAGTTTTATATTTCTTGAAGAATTGAAGGAATGAGTGAATTCTCTAAGTTGTGTGATCTTAAGGATTTAAAGGATCACCAGTGAAATAGGAAAATAGATAATCAAGTATGCATTTTTCAAGGGGGTTAGTTCCATAAAGCTTAAATTATGTGACAAAGTAGGTATGAGCACTAAATATTACTTATCAAAGCTATTGGTTTTGGTTAGAAGTTCTGAATCAGAGTCAGAGAGTATAGTTCTAGGGTATCCCGTCTAAGGACGTAAAAATTTGGTAAGGATATCTATATGAATCCCAAATGAGGTATGTAGATCTTAGGGGAGTGAATTTATTTCTCACCATCATGCAAGGTCTAAAGAAGATGATAGGAATCCAAGTGTGTATTCATCCAAAATATAGTGTCTTGATGATAACAAAGGAAAGATAAGTGAATGTATGCTCTTTTCATTTGATGATCTTATCCTTATATGTTTGAGATTACATTTGAAGTATACAGTGTGAAGTCACAAGAAAGTACAAATCCAAGAAGATGCCTTCAACAAGAAGAAAGGCCTAAGTGGTAAGTATATGTTTAAGGGGATTTGTATGAATGTTTGAGAATATGTATATGGATTATCAACAACATTTGAAGTCAATAAATTGAGTATAAACCAAGGGGGCTTACAAGTATGAGTCTAGGAATTGTTATTATTATTTTCATGTCAAGTTGTTATAGTGATTTTTTCATAGATTTCAAAGGGGGAGTGGAATCAAACATGAAAAGAGATTCTTGTAGGTGCTTGCATGTTTTCTCACCATCAATGTTTATAAAGATGGTTACCATCAATGATAAAGGGGGATACTATTGAGCATTTATTTAGTTTTACTTTCATTGATGTCAAGTCACATTGATTTCAAATGGTGTTTAGGTGGCATAGACTGTGTCTCCATGAGATGTCATAAGGTGTTTTTGTAGCATGATGACTAGGTTTGTATGCATGGTCCAGAAACTAAGTGAATAAAGTGAGCTCCAAAAATGGTGAGAGGTTACTAGTATTTCTGATATGTTCAATATGTTGTATTAGAGGTGTTAGTAGGTCTACAAGGTGATATTAAGGTCATTTCATGAGAGTCATCTAGTGAAATAAGTTACTATAGGTCTTGTTCTTGACCTATTATAAGCATGATGATATGGTTGTGTGGAGTATGAGGAAAATGGGGTTGGTGAAATCATGTAATGTGTGTTTTTAGGTTGCATGCCATGTATGGGAGATGTCAAATGTCACAATTCAAGAGTATGGTGTATGATTAAGGTCCTTATGAAGTAGATCATTGAAGACAAAGCTAGAAAGACAAGGAAACCCATGGTGTGTGGAGTGTTTCAATAGTTTGAAGGTAAAAATTAGCTTTTGGATAGTTGAAGGAGGTCATTGTAGAGGTGTTGACCAATTTTGAAGCCAAGAGAATGAAAAATAAATAAATAAAAACTGTTTTTATCTCTATCAAGCTCTCAAAAGTGTAAATCCCATCTTGATATACAACTTCTAATGCTCACCCACATGTGTATGTTATGAATGGGGTCTTGATATTTTGTTTTATGTTAGGGAATAGAGTTAAGAAGACATAACAAGAAGAATGAGGTAAAATGGATATCAGGTTTTTATGAACCATTGTTAAGAAGCTAAACATGTTTTAAACCCTTCCAAAACCCTAGTCCTAGAGTGATATAAAAAATATGATTGGTATGGTATCCAAATGACTTGGGAAAGAAAATTTGATGACTCAAGGTTGCAGAAAATTCTTAAAATTTCATTTTGGTAGTGGTTTCATGCTCTATGTCTTTTGGTAATATCAATAAAAACCCTAGTTTTGTGAAAAATTGCCAATACAATATTGTATTGAAAATTTCATGATGAAATACCTTATGTGGAATAAATATTTATATGTTTTCCAATTTTCCATGAAAATATATAAGCAGGTTGTGTGGAGAAATTTTATGAAACATGTCCTCCAATGCACCCTAATGCTTTTGGCCTTAAGGGCTAAAACTAGTCATGGAGGTTTGAGGTGAGTCTTAGTGTTTTGCATGATTTAGTAGTGTATGATGGTCATGGATAGCTTTAATATGTCTCATATGATATTTTTTAGGTCTTGTCTTGATTTGGTGAAGTTTTTTTGTGCTTAAGTCTTATTGGCCTAATTAGCCCTGTAGGCTTGCTAAGAAGGTGTCATGGAACAAGGGTGTAAGTAAGGTTTAATCCATTTGAAATATGGTTTTGAATGCTTGTGAAGGTGTGTAAGGAAATTTTTGATCTGTTCCATCCATTTATAGATTTTGGAAGTGCAATTTATGGCGATGGAGGTATGTTATCTCAATACTAGTTCTTGAGTCCTTGTAGTAGTTTTGACCAATTTCTTAGATGCATGAGTTTTGGGGTCTTGTGCAATGAGTTTGACGTTGTAATGATTTTTTACAGTTAGCTGACATCAATAACTTTCTATTTATGTTTAATTTGTGTCTTGATGGGTTTTTTTGTGTGGAAATTCATTCACTTTTCGAAGTGATTTTTAGGTGAATGAGACCTAGTTGGGTGTGTTTGCTTCTTGGTGTGTCTCATGGTGAAGATGGAGGTTGTAGATGATTCTAATATTTTTGATGGTTCTAAGATGTTGTGATTGACTTTTTGGATCTAGTGGAACCTTGGTGAATCATTTATGTGCATTTAAATTCAAATTCTAACCATTGAAGGAGATGTCTTATTTTAGGCCTAATTGAGAGGCCTTGTGAGCTAGTTTCCTGTTGATCCTTTCCGACCTATATGCTCAAATTTAAGTGATTTATATGAATTTGTAGATTTTTTTAATTTTTCATGACTGACATTAATATTCTTATCCCACCTATGGTTGTGTTTGTGATGATTCATGTATAAAAGTGAAGGTGTGTGTGTTCATTTGAACTAGTGGAGTAGAGAGAGATGTGAGCGAGCTAGAGAGAAGTGTGTGGAATGTTGTGAGGGATCAAGAGTAGAGATGAGAAGAGGATGTAAATCTAATAAGGGAATAGAAGAAGGATATAGAATTTCACTTGACCTAATAATCTTATGAAGGTGCAAGCTTGATCGAAGGAAGAGAGAAAGAGTAGTTTGAGAAGGTTTGGGGTGAGGGAGGTGGATTGGTTTGGGTTTATTCATATTAAGGTTTATATCCTCGTAGGATTGGTGTCCTAATAAAATAGGGGTTGGTTCTCCTTGTGGGGTTGGTGTCTCACTAAAAACCGCATGTGATGTGTACTATTCACTTGAGTCCTTTATGTTATGTAATATATGTAGAGCTTTCAACGGTTTTTCTTCCCTTGATGGTTTCCCACATTATATGTTATGTTCATGTATTATCTCTTGCATCTTGTTATTGTGTATGGTTGTTAAATGTTTAATAATCTCAAATATGGTTAATGAATGTTTAAATGGTTAAGTTTGATGTCTCACACAAGTATAGGAAATTGAAGTAAAATTTTTATGACTTATTCACCCCCTCTCATTCATTGTTCTTTCATCATGTGATATGGCTCACAATCATAATTAGTGTTCTAATGGTGCTTCAAATCAAGATCTCATGGTGCGAGCTACTCTTATGACTCAAAATTCATCGCTTAAAACTCCATCCCAATAAGAGGCTCCTTAATAATTAGTGCACCAGGATGTTTCACTTCCAAATTGGAATGCATATGATGTTTGTGGAGTAAAAATTTGGACAATCATAAAAACTAGAGTTCTACTTTGGTGGCAGCGAATACAAGGTTAAAGAAAAGAGCAATAAAAGTGGATCAAGAAGTGGTAAGGGTATTTCTAAACCTTCTCTAATATTGCAAATTCTTGTTTCAGATTCAATCAGCAAGGTACTTAAATATTAGTCTAGAAAATGTCAAGGTCAACAAGAGATCCCAATCTTGATACCATTAGTGTGAGAAGTTATTGTCGTTAAAAAATTATAGCAAAAAGGTTAGTACTCAATATTTGAATATTCTTGATCATATGAATCAAATTACAGTTAACATGACAATGTGGGATTCTTTATATCTTCCTCGGGTCAAAAATATCTTTTGCAAGAAGATTTTCCTAATCTCATTCTCTCGAGCCAACCATAAAAATATATTTTGTAGGAATATTTTCCTTACTAATAAACCTGATCAAAAATAATCCTAGGAAAGAAAGGGTGTTAAACCACCACATTTCTATCTTTCATTAATCACAGGCCAAAACCTAGTCCAGACTTGTATGATTGATTCAGGGGCTTCAAGTTTAGTTATGCCTAAAAATTGTTGATAAAATTGGTTTGAAATATGAACCTCTTTCTAAAGGATTAGTTCAACTAGATGGAACACTCGTAGAAACCCTTGGAGTCAGTAAAGGACTAATCTTTACCTTTCACACATGTCATGCCTTCTCTATTCCTCAAGATGTTTTTATCATTGATCTTCCTCCTCTCTTTTCTTTGTGTCTTTCTAGAGATTTCACAGCCAAAATTAGAGGCTACTTATCATCATATTGGTCTCACATGTTGTTTAGAAAAAGGTATGACACCAAAGTTACAATATGGTCTAATACCATCTCAACAAGTCATATAAATCCTTATATTTCTAGTGTTATTAATTCAATTATATGACCAAGGATAAAGAAGATCGTCCAAATTGAACAAGAACCAAATAATTTTTTAGGGAATTCCATATTTATTACTTGATGAATGGGCTAATTCAATTCATTTTGTTGATCCATATTGTCATATTAAAGAATCGCTTCTTAAAACTTATATCCTACATGAGGAGAATGTTATTATTCCTAACTTTGTCAATTCGGATAGCAGGATAAAGGTTGGTAGAAATTATATTTTGGTGGATCAAGAAGACATAATGGAGTAGGTGGGGGAATCATTTTGATTTCTCCAAAAATAAAGGTATTTCTCAACTTTAATATTTTAGTTTACTTATACTAACAACACAACTGAGTATGAAGATCTTGTTCATGGTATTTATTGGGTGAGAAAAAGAGGAGTAAATTAATTACAAGTGTTTGGTGATAGTGATTTGGATGTCAATTAAATCATAGGACAAGCTGCAACTAATGATAACTTGTTGAGATCTTACAAAAATAGAGTATGGGATTTGATAAAAGATTTTGATGCTTTCAATGTTTCATCCATTCCTAGAGGCAAGAATAAACATGCAAATAGCTTGGATAAAATTGGAGCTCAAGTTGACATTCCAAACCAAATAGGCAAGGATGTAAATCATAAACACATCAAGATAGTTTTAAGGACTTTTATCTCTAATAACGATGATAATTTCCAAGTGTTTGAATTGGAGCAACAAATAGTGAATTTAGTGCAAGAGGAAGCTAATTTTTCAGTCAAAAATCAAGATAGATTACAACAGCAGTATAAAGGAAAAATCATATAATTGAAATCCAACAAGATACCTTAGGGATTAGTCACTCTTGAATCCATTTTTAACACATATGATCATATTAGAAGTGAAAATTCTAACATGCGGATCAAATAACAAGATTACAAAAAAATCATCATTGGTAATGATAAAACACTCAAATTGGGAAAGGTATGTAATCAAGATGAAAATCATGATTTTGTTCAAATTTATCAGGAATTTGATGATGTCTTTGTATGGGGAAATGGTGATTTAAAACAATTAATCTCAGCATACCATAGAATTGGATTCAAATGCAAAACTAATCAGACAAAATAAAAGGTCCATCAATCCTAAAATTGAACCACTAATGAAACAAGAATTGGATAAGTTGATCAAAGCTAACATTATTTTCCCTGTGAAACACTCATCATGGGTTTTCAATTTGGTTCCTGTGAGAAATAAGAATGGAGAAATACACTTATGTGTGGATTTCAAAGATTTAAATATGGCATCTTTAAAAGATCATTACCCACTGCCATCCATGGAGAAAATTTTGCAAAGGGTAAGTGGTTCATAACAATTTTCATTACTTGATGGTTATTCAAGTTATAATCAAATAATTGTATAAGAGGATGATCAATTTAAAATAGTGTTTACCACAAAATTGGGTGCATATGCATAAAAAAATATGTCCTTTATATTGTCAAACATAGGAGCTATGTTTTAGTGTGCTATGGACTTGGCATTTCAAGGGTTAATCAATACTTGTGTTCTTTTTTATTTAGATGACATAACTATTTTCTAAAATCATGACATCGATCATATCATACATCTCAAACACATGTTTTAAAGATGCAAAGAATTTAGCATTTCACTCAATCCAAAAAAGTGCATTTTTGTAGTACATGAAGGTAAATTGTTGGGTCACATTATGTCAAAAAGGGTCTTTCTATTGATCCGAGAGGGTAAACACAATCTTATCATTGTATTTTCCAAATCAAAAGAAGGCATTACAAATTTTTCTAGGTAGAATTAATTTTATCAGAAGATTCATTCCATATTTTATAAATTTAGTAAGGTTGTTAACTTCAATGTTGAAAAATAACATGGTTTTCAATTGGAAGATAGAAGGAAAGAATGTCTTTGAAGAAATTAAACATGTTATCTCACAAGATTCAACACTTGTCAATCCATAATTTAGCAGAGAGTCTATTTTAAATGATTTTGTAGCAATTGATACAATTTCAACCATGTTGGCACAACAGAATGATGAAAAGTTAGAGTAACCAATTACCTTCTTCACTCAAGGATCGAAGTGTATGGGGTTAAGTATTCTTTTGTAAAAAATAGGTTCTTTAAGTTATTATAATCCTTTAAAAAATCAAATATCTAGCTTCAAATAACAAGATTCATTTAATGATTTCTCATCCAAGTGTTAAAGAATTTATTTTAAGTAATAACTTAAATGAGAAAAGGGCAAGTTGGGTCACAAAATTCATCGAATGTGATGTTTATATCAAGTTTATGAGACAAATAAGAGGAAGAGGATTGTGTGAGCAACTGGCTTCAAATTTGCATGATGACAAAAATAGATTTTAGTAAAATAAAATGGTCAAGACACACTTGCTCCTTCATTGTCTCAAAGTTAGACCCAAGATATGATTCATTTTATTCGTAATGGAAAATGCCCATGATGTTTTGATTAAAAAATAAGGTAGTTAAAATTCCATTCCATTCCTTATGTCCTCATTGATAATATTTTGTTTAGAAAATATGCAAATGGAGTTATTTTAAGATGTGTTTATTCAAATCAGGTTGATCATGTTTTGGAAGAGTTCCATGGAGGAATATATGATGGTCATTTTACACCAGTATCTATAACCATGAAGATCATGAGAGAAGGCTATTATTGGCCAAATTTATTTCAATATGCTCATGCATGTGTAAAGAAGTGCTCAAAGTGTGTCAATTTTGCCACAAAACAAAAGTTAGCATCTCTTCCTCTTCAACCCATTCAAGTAAATCATATTTTCATGCAATGGGGTTTGAAATTTATTGGCATGATTAATATAACACCTGCAAAAACAACCCACTTGAGACCCATGAACAACCTAGGTTTAGTTACAAAATTATGGAGTAAATTTTTTTAAGGTGTTAACAACCAAAGTCTCAAGGACAATTAAATTCAACTGATAACTTTTCCCATTATAATAATTACTAATTCCACATTATAAAGCAACAAGTGTAATAATTCCACACCTAGCTCAAATTTTCTTAGGGATTAATTTAATCACTAATTACATTGACATTAAGCTAAATATTCCCTGATTAAAATTTTAGGGTTAAGGGACCAAAACAATTAAATACCCAAGGTATTTAATTCTATAAGATCTAAGACAAAAGTAGGTTTTGATTACAGTGGGGAAAGGAATACATATTTAAAATCATCAAAGTCTTACTTACCCACTCCCGTAACTCGCTTAAGAGTGTCTACAACTAGGTTACAAGACAACAGTTTGTCACTAACAGTTCCGAACAATTCTAGTTTACTAGAACATACTTTCCTTTTATTAACAATTATTAGAGGTCACAAGGTCAAAAATTTAGGGTTAGAAGTTTTCAATTAGGTTCAGAGGGTAAATTATCACCATACCCACTCTCTAACAGACTTAGATTTTAAAATTTATTTTTCTCACACTTAACACATTCAAAATTTCCTAACCTAAATCATTTCCATTAGATAGGAAATTTCCTCACCTTTCCAATGATATAAAGAAGTCCTCCTAACTCCTTATAAAACTCAAGTTATGGGCCGGCGGGCCTTGGGGTGAAAATTTCCCCAAGAGCGCGCCCACAGGCCCTAGGGATGCAAAATTTCCCAAAAGGGTGAGTTGGCGGGTCGCAAGGTAACTTAGCAAATTTTTCCTTTGCACGGGTGTGAAAACAACTTTTTCACCCGTGCCTCTACTATGCCGCCAGGGACACGTGTCAAGCTCCAAGCCAAAGCGGGAGGAAATGAGGGAAGGGCAGAGTGGTGGAGGTATTGAGGAAAATCACCAAGGAGGGGGAAAGGGATGAGTTTGATGCACAGGCCCACACATCTGGAAGAGATTTCTCCAAAGCAGGGGTGGGAGTGTGGGGCCACAGAGGTTTTCACAAAAAAATTCAAAAACCAAAATTCCAAAAAGGATAAGGTTGTGAGGGTTCTACCCCTCCATCATGCCATGTGGTAGCCTCTGATTGGTTGTTGGCCGGTGGGGGAAATTTTTAAAAATTTCCCCAAAAAAATTTTTGCAAAAAAATTTCCTAAGTTTTTTCAAGGGAAAATTTTCCACCCAAGGAAGGAAAACTTCAGAAGGCCATAAATTTTGATATAAAGTTCAGTTTAGGGAAAACGAGGACTTTCTAGAAAGCTCTCGATGCCCTCTTTGCACAAGAATCATTAATTTTAGATTTTTATAAATTTTTAAGGGGTAAATTTTAAGAAAACGGCCTGCAGGATTTTTAAAAGTAAACTAGTAAATTTTAACTTATAAATTTTGTTCAATTTGATCTTCTCCTTCACTCCACATGCCAAAAAGACATGGAGGATTATTCTAAGAAGGATTTAGGATGTTGTAGGAAGGTAATTTTACTTGATTGATTTCCAATTTGAATTTTCCAACAATTGACAGAAAAAGACTGCAAAACAACTGTGAAAGGTTTGGGCCCGATTTTGCAATGTTTTTAATTATTTCCTTAAGTGTTTTTTTGTCAAATTGAGTTCATGGATATCATAGCATGCTAAATTTTAATGTTTCAATGTTGATTATTGTTTACAAGTTTGAACTGTGCATTTTAGAGAAATTAATTGCCAGTTTTACAATTTAAAACAGAGATCAATTTTCTAATGGATTTGGTTATCATTGTTTTCATCTTCCAAATATGAAAATTCATTTCTCTTCTATTCTAATACATTTATTGGATTCAAATCAAACTATTCTAAACCCAAAATGTAATTCTGATTCCACTTTTACACATTTCCAAAAGAGACAAAATACTGTATTTTTCACACACATTTCTTCCTTTCAAATAGAGATTCCAAAACATTGATATAATCAGTTTCAATTTACAATACAATTTGGAAAAATCATTTCATTCATTCATTGATTTCCAAAGGCAATTTTACAACTTCTTTCTTTTATTCCTTCCAAATTTCATCATACAGATTTCATTTCCTTCACATTCCTTCAAAGCAAAAACATGGTCTGTTTCTTTTCATTTCACTTACAAATTTCATAATCCATACAAAATTTTTCCATTCCAAAACATTTACAATTTCATCCACTTCAAAGTGGGAAATGTTACAAAAGAATTTATTTCACAAGGGACTGATCAAACTTTCTTTCTCCTCTGCTCCAGAACCGCAACATGCAAAGTTCCCTTTTCTTCCAATTTGATCACAACAAAAGTGGGGGAAGGGAAACGCTCTCCACCCAACCAATACATCCAATGAAAGGAGAATCCATCCTTCATCATTGGCCCCGAGCCCCAACCACAATGCAATAAGAAATGTGATCCAACTCATGGCAACAATAGGCTTCCACAAAACATACACACAACAATCTTTCAACATGCACATTCAAATTAAAACACAGTCCAAAACAAAACAATAGTTTTGCAACCACATGAAAGACAATAAACAAAACTCAAGATTCTTCATTGTAAGCCAAAGGAGCAAGAGCTATGGGGAAATTTGCTTATTCCTCCCAATGGGAATTGAGCATCCACCAGTAACAAACCGCCACATATAAAAATCACACATATCCTTATGGCCCCCACAGATTTCCTTATGCCCCCACAAGTAAGAAATGCAAGCTATTTATTTTCCATGTTGGATCCCAATCTCAAACTCCTCCATAATAATTCTGATGCCACCGGCATTCCCTTATGCCCCCACATGGATTCCCCATAGCCTTCTCCTACACCACTCCTAGGTAGTCTACCTACATCCCACAACAATAGCAACATACCAGCATTTACATATTCATAACAGGGAAAAGAAGAGTATTTCCAAGAGCCAAGATCTTACCTCTCCATGATGGAGTTTGTTCTAAAACAGCAACTTTCAATGCCAAAATATAGTCCCAAAATCAACAAGATTTATCCCAATGCAATCAATCCAAAAGCCAAGCATAAACATGTAACAATCTTCCCAAAAGTTCAACAACCCAAAACAAAGCAAGGAGTTCTAATTTTATAGAAGAGGGGAGAGAAGAGGATGAGGTCGATCCATGTAGGATGCCACATCACACATCCTCAACTCCAACACAAAATTCAAATTCATTCTCCAATGCACAATAAAGAGGTGGGTGAATAATATGACAATAAACTTACACACTCCAAAAATCCCACACCCCAAAGGACTGAATTTAATAAAATGTAAGAAGAGTGTAATTAAAACTTACAATATGATTTATAAAAATGCATTAAAAGGGTCTAAAATCAACCCTCCAACCATAGGTATGGTTGGTAAATAAAATTAAGAGGTATGGGACAAGTTTTACTTGTCCCACAAGCCTCCAAAAACAGCCTCCAAGGACAAATTCGAGTTTCCAAGAAGGTGGAGTGTTTCATACTCCAAAATCTGACTTACACAACTCTTACACATACTTACACATCACTTACATATTTAATACAAAAGCCAACAACTTCTATAATTACTTTCTTACATCCCAAATTGATTTATTTATTTATTTTAACAATATTATTACTCACATTAATTCTCCACAATTAAAAGAATAATGAAAGGGGAAATGCATCACAAAAATAAATACATGCAAACAATAATAAAAAGGAACCACATAATAAAATACACAAATCCCCTTGGTCACATTCAAAGGTGATCCCCCATGGGAATCCCTAACACTAACAAACACAGACACAAACAAAACATGTTGCCATGGTGACCTTATTGAATTCATCTAGAATTCCAATGTGGTTGGTCTCCAATCCCCTGATGTTTGTTGTGATGTTTTAACCTGTAAAACAGAAATACCTCCTTCGGCCTCGTGGCCATATTAGAACATCCAAAATGAATATAAATATAATTCCAAAATCATCTATATAAATGGATCACAACATCATCAAAGTAACAACTATATCATTTTTAATTTAGTCAACAACTATATCATCATCAAATAATTTCTATTTTCTAAGTTTACTCAAAATATCAAATATCACATGTCCAAACAACATTCATAATATATCCATTTCAAATAGTATATCATAATCCACATATGAAGTGTCTCTAATAATCATCATGCATCATAACTAAATCAAGATCAACGATAATCCATTGTCAACATCTAACATCATAATAAATCAAAACCATAATAATGTCCATCATATAGTCTACATGTATCATGATCGGTAATAAAAGGTGTCAAAGGGAAGCGGGCTCTACAATTAACCTACCTTATAGTATAGGTCAAAAATTGATTCTCATAGCTATAGATTATTTCACAAGGTGGACATAAGCAATATATTTGATAAAAACAAGCAAGACATTAGTTTTGGACTTTTATGAAAGTATTTTCACAAGGTTTGGTTTCCCCACAACAATCATCTCATAAAATACATTATCTTTCCTTGGAACAAATATCAACACATGGGTAGTCAAGATTGGAATTCATATCTCAACATCTTCCAATTATTATCCTCAAGGGAATGGATTGGTTGATTCAACTAACAAGAATATTCTCCAAACCATCAAAATAATTATGGTGGAAAATTAGAGATAATGGCATACAATATTTAAATCAACCTTATGTATTAATATGATTACTCCTAAGAGGTCAATTGAAAACTCTCCTTTCATGATTGTCTATCGTAGAGAAGAAGGTTTCCAATTTCCTCTCGAATTACCAGCTCTATATCTCATAAAACAAATGGAGATGATTGAGGAAGATTCAATGTCAATTAGATTGGTAGAGTTAATGGAATTAGAGGAAATGAAAAATAATGCAATAGCTACCATGGAGATACATCAAGCTCAAGTGAAGAAGTATTTTGATCAAAAATCAATTTCAAGGACATTATGATAAGGAGACATTACTCTCAAATGGGATGAAGAAATAAATAATCCCACAAGGCACACTAAATCTAAATCTAAATCATTTTGGAGTGGTCCATATTTGATTACAAGTTGCAAACAACACAATGCCTTTCAACTCTCCAAGATGAATGGTGATGAGTTTCCTATCCCAGTTAATGGGATATACCTCAAACTTTTTTATTGAGGTCATGTTTCACCCTTGTATATAATAGGTTATTGTGTTTACTTTCCTCCAAGTGCTTCATGCACATTATTGTTTTAGTTTCCTTTCTTATGTGCCTTGTGCACTTTGTTGGTGTGTTTGTTTTCTAATAAGTTCTCTAAAAAAAATTAGAAGGTATTTTAAATTCTCATATTGTTTCAAAGAAGTTGCAGCAATTAACACACAACTCCATGCCTAATGGATGCTTCAAGGCTACTGGATTTTTACATTGTTGATCAATCGAACTGGAACTTAGTGAAGGAAATACATAAGGTTTGCGAAAGATAGTAGAGTATATTTAAAGGAATGTATATCGTAAAGGATTACGTGCGAAGAAGAGAGATAGGTTCAGTACTTATCCATTTTCACGATGAGGATCTATTTTTGGAGATAGCGTGTGGAGCACACAAACCGATCAAAACTTGTGCGACATGCATCAATTATTTTTGGAGGATCGGCTATGAAGTGCTTTGCATGGATTCAGGCTGAGAATAGATCTACTACTAGTAGTTAACTAAAATCATGTGACCTATTTTGGAATTAGATAAGTGGTGAAGGGAAAGTCCCCACCCTTATAAATATGTAGTGTACTGTGTAGCATAGGAAAGGTATGAGAGCTATGTTATAGGGAGATTATGTTGACAAATCTATTATGCACATGAGCGTATACTATTTTTATTGTAAGGAAGCTTCTATGTATTATCATTTAATATAATGGAGATTATGCAATGAAACAAGGTGTTATCATGGTTATTGTTCAGTATTTCATACTTGATTTCATCATGGTTATCTTTTAATTATGTTATCTCTAGATCTAGATCTGAACATGCACTAGAGAATGATATATTAGTTATAGATCCGAATGCTTTAAGTCTTCATCATGCTAACATCCTACAATAACAACCCTAAAGAGGGGCCTGGTACCTTTGCGTACTTTGAGTGAGTGCTCAGTCTAGGCTGAGTGATGTGCCAACATGCCTAGGCTTGTATTGGTGAATTCTAGGCTCCATCATTGGTTATGTTGTCGGGACCTCTTTTTCAATTGTTTTCAGGATGGTTCAAAATGAAGACATACTAGATTGACCTTAGCAAGTGTTGAGGAGTGGATACATAATTTAGAAGAAGAATATGCATAGAATTTCAGAACTAGATCTAAGTTTAATGCACGCACGTGAGTGGAAATGTAACTGTATGACAGCTTTATATGAGAGTTTATTCGCTATCTTTCCAAAGAGAATTATATGAATGGCTGATTGCTTATGCATCTAAGCGAAATTGGAGGTATCGCACACTTGTCTGGATGTAGGAAGAATTTCAGGCCCTTTATGATGATGATCTGATTTGGACCCGCGATGTGGATATGTGTTTCATGGTGTTTTGGACAGTTATATCTTGGAGTACTCAATTTCCACTTATTCATGCCCAGAGGTAGCTAAATTCTAGTTTTTACGATATCCAAGGGGAACTTACCTACAAGGAATTCCACTAGAAATCAAGATCATGATGGTAACTTTGATTTTGGAGAGTAAACAAACGGATAACTAAACCCCACCATGCATGGGGGAAGGAGCAGGGTTGGTGAAAGATGGCAGACCTAGCAACATAAAGGTAGAGAGAGGAAAGGTAGCTTAAGTATAATGGGGTGCGGGAGAGGGAGGTAGAGAAACAACGTGACATCGCAGAGTAGGTGGCGTTGAGGAGAGAGATAGCTCATAAAGGATTTATAGCTCACATAGGATACATGAAGATAGATCATTAGGAACTCCCCATCCGGGAAAGCATGAAAAGGATCCATCTTTAGCCTCACGCAGAAGCATGCCAAGTAGAGAGATGACCTAGGCCACGGCACACATCTCGAATCCACCTAAAGAACCTTGCCATTGCACTTGGTTTTCCAACATCTAGTAAAATAAATAGTCAATAAGATAATTCAAGCAAAGTGGAAGAGTAGGATCGAGTCTTACAAGAGGCACAATGATGGTAGCGCAAATAGATTCATTATTATATGGGAGTACCTTTTCGAGTGTATCATCGGCGCAGAATTCAGAGCACAGATTTTTGGACCAACTTCCGGGAGTGGTACCACTTCGCTGAATGTTGGGGTATAGTTCAATTCTACTATTGGGACATAGGGAAGTAAATATTCTAGTCCGACCTCAGCCTACAAGTTTGGGATCATGAGGCATGGTAGCTCTAGCTGCGTAAATCAGCGGTTCTAGAGGTAGAGGAAACACGGAGGTTCTAGATCAGGTGGGCAAGGTCCACACCAACCCTAGAATATTTACAAAGAGATTTCTCTTTGTCTTTCGAGTATAGGGGCATAGAATATGTTGTTAAACATGTACATATGTGTGAAATACTATAGCACACAAAAGGATTCACAACTTTTGAGTGTAGGGCAAGCCAATTTTCTACTACATTACAAGGGTGTGCACACAGTTGGTACAAAAATTTTGACCCTGATCAAACTTGCATGGACTCGTGCATGACTTTAAAATATGCATTTCTTAAAGAGTTTCACATCCCTAAGTTTGAGCAGAAGATTATAAGTGCACTCAAGGATATTAAGCAAGGCACTACTGAAAGTGTCAGAGAGTATGATGCCTATTATAAAACACTTCTATCTAACCTTTCTTATGACATACATGTAAGATAGCATGTAAAATGGTTCATTGGGGCTGTGATTTCCCATTTTAGGAGGGCATTATCACATCAAACATACACCAATCCATGTAAAGCACTTGAAGCATCCTTATGTGCTAAGGAAATCGAATCATAGACACTCGGGTGAACCCATTTTTGAAGCACGAGATCACAATTATGGTAAAATAGTTGGAGAAACTATCGAAAATTCAAGACTTGAGATGCGCATGGGGATTTGGTGCATGGATTATGAAGTAGAAGGTCACGAAAGGATAGTTTTCCTCACGATCGCTGCACTCGTTGTTGTTGGATTGTGATATGTGTCATTTAAACAATGATGGTAGCCACTTCCCATTGTTGTAATGCATGATAAGGAAGAATATTTCAAGCTACTGTAAAATCTATAGTTCCATGACTCATGACATGGAAGACTACCAGCTGATTGGTCATATCCATGATGTTATAGATATTGGTGTATGATAGATGCGTAGTCTTTGATAACTCTAATGGCAAGAAAAAACATCAATATCGAAATCACAATCAAGTGCACTATGATTGGAATGAAGGGAATTTTGAAGGTGGATGTGGTAGGGTCGAGGATACTATTGTGGATTCGAGTATGAGGTTGTGGTAGTGGAAGAAGTCAATTTCCTCATGAAACATGTTATACATGTAGATCTCCGACCACTATAGGCATGAATGTCCTCGAGAATATTACATTTTCTTTTTGTTGAAATAACCATATCTATGTGGAGTTCACGAGACTTATATGAGCATCTTAGTAAGCAACATAAACAAGAAAATAAAGGTGTAGGGATGGTTAGGATAAAACACATTGTGGAAAATTAGTGGATGCCTAAGTTAGAATTAGAGTCTGAGGCATTGCAAGTGAACATCACAACCCATGATGAGGTGGCACGTGCCAAAGAAGCATTACAGCAGAAGCCTACCATCACTAAGGAAGAGGTTATACATGAACGGTACCTAGATCCTTCCCACCAAAAGGAAATTTACTAAGAATCTTCAGGGTGAGATACAATACTTAAAAGAGAAATCACGGAAGATGGAGCAAAATAAAGAATCAGAGATGGTCCAAACTGATATAGATGACTTGAGAGAGTTGTGTAAAATGTTGCACCAGAACATATCATTCCACTGTTAGGGAATTAGTTAAAAGAAAACACTCTACACGCAAGTGCTGAGACTGGACGGTAGATCCTACATGCGAATCTTCCCCCTCATAGCCTAGATTATGATAAGGAAATCACTCTAAATGTTGTCGTGGATGGGTGGCTATTGATTGATATACATGTGCGTAAGTCAATTTTCTTACCGTAGACACATGGGTACAAATGGGGAGACCTTCATTATAACCATCCTTTAATGTATTTTTCATAGCTAACCGTACTAAGGCCACTCCCATCGAAGTTTTAAAAGATGCATCCATTACCATACAAGGAGCCAAGTTCACTAGAGACTTTGAGGTTTTAGCACTAGCAGATTCATATAGCTTCCCAGCTCTATTAGGGCATCCTTGGTGCTATGAAAATAATGTTGATCTTCGGTTCAACAAGGGTTATATCAGTTTTGAAAACAAGGAGGAAAGAGTTATTATCCCTTTAACATATGGAAAATATGTGCCCTATGTTGAGCCCTTAAGTGAAGAATATCTTAATAGGATTTATGTACGTGCCATCTAAGATCCAGAGATGCTTAAGGTAACTAAAGAAGGAATAATTTAGTGGAAGGATGCATAATCTATTAGTGATAATACAAGTGTTTATTGTGATAATTGGGCTCATAGCACCTATGAGTTGGTAGGGCGCAAAGTAAAAAGCATATTTCCTATAGGTAGAAAACCACATTATGTCAGGAAGATAGGTAACAACTTAGTACCTAGTTATACCAAAGAAGGAAATCCTATGGTATTCATGTGTGCCATGGAGGAATGGTGGATGAACCCACTGGAAAGAAGAAATATGCTAGCATATAAACTACGCGGGATAAGAAAGACGCTAGTGGGTGGCCCACAAGGATAATCTTATAGGATGGAATGAAATTAGGATTGCTCTTACTACTAGGTTCTTCCGAGCAAAGGCACCTACACAAATCTACACTTATCATGGTAATCAACCTGTTCAAGCACCACGTTCGTAAGTGTGAGAGAATTTTGACAGAAGGGTAGGAAGCTTTACCACCTTCTCTATGGGTGCACAAGTTTTATTCCACTTTACAAGGATGCGCGCGTGCTTGGTATATATATGCAGAACTTCATAGAGAGACTGAAAATTGGTAGAATGTAATTGCAAGAATGGCCTAGACATTTGACTTCTTCTCTATAAATCCTCCATTGGAACAAGCAATAAAATTCATAAAGTGTTTACCTATGGGAGATAGTGTCAAGGATGAAGAACTCCTTCAAGAGTTATTGGAAGAAGAAAACTCAGGAGTGCATCTTGTTAAAGAAATAGAGGCTGATGCAACACTACTTCAATGTGCTTTCCTTGAGAAAGAAAAAGGAAAAATGGTATACTTAGTGGATGACAAAGAAGTAGAAAATCTAGATGTAAACTATTCAAAAAGTAGGTGTGAGGTGTTCGATATTGCAGATAAGACCACGTGTGCCTCTCATGAACCTATGAAGACAAAGAATGTGAATATTGGATCAGATGTTGAGCCTAAGGAAGCCATAATTGAGACTCTGTTGGTCGACTCGAAGTGGAAAAAATCATAGAGTTACTAAGTGATTATCGTGGACTTATTCCTTAGGGGGTACCATGAACTTAAAGGTGTGCATGAATCATTGGGGAGATGAAGATAAAGCTTAACAAGGGTGTGTGCCCGATTAGAAAGAGACCCTACAGGATGAACCCCAACTTGCGTGAAAAGTTCAAAGAAGAGAATGAAAAAATGTTGAAGTCCTGGGATTATCAAGCCCCTTTATGAATCAAAATGGGTTAGTTCAATGGTGATCAATATCAAGAAGGATGGATGGATTAGGATCTATGTGGACTACAAGGAGCTGAATGCTAGATGTGTTACCGATCCCTTTACCATGTCATTCACCGAGGAAATACTAGAAGGTGTTTCGAGCGCAAAATCGATTCATTTACAGATGGGTTCTTTGGGTATCATCAGGTTAGGATTACCTAGAGGATCAGGAAAAGACTACATTTACTACTGAATGGGGTAGCTTCACCTATAATGTAATGCCTTTTGGTCTGAAAAATGCACCTGTTGTATTTTTGCACATAGTTGTTCAAGCATTCAAGGAATTTATTCACAACTTCTTACAGGTTTATTTAGATGATTGGATGGTGTATGGATTAGTTAAGGATCATTGTGACAATTTATGTTTAATGTTTGAAAGATGTAGATAGTTGAGTATCTATTTGAACATCAAGAAGTGCATATTTGCTACACCATTTGGAATACTGTTAGGACACATAATATGCAAGGAAGGTTTGTTGGTTGATCCAACCAAGGTTGCAATCATTATAGGCCTAAGAGAGCCTACCATTCAGAGTGAAGTGCGCAGATTTTTGGGTCATACAGGATATTACAGAAATTTTATCAAAGGATATGCCAAATTTTTTGCATCGTTGGAGGACTTACTGAAAGGGAAAGGTACATTCTACTGGGAGAACCGTAGCACTTCCAATTTGAGACATTAAAGGAGAAACTTACTACCACGCCTATTCTACATTTTCCTTCATGGAACCAACCATTTCATGTATATGTTGACACCTCTCGCACGGCAATTGTCGCGGTGTTGGCTCAACCAAGAAGGTATTATAGATCATCCTATTTATTTTTCTAGTAGGAAGATGACTCTTGGAGAATAGAATTACACAACTACATAGTGTGAAGCTTTTTCAATGATCTATGTACTACATAAATTTTGACAGTACCTCCTAGCTACACCATTCATCTTTTATACAAATCACATGGAATTGAAGTATTTGGTAAATAATCCCATTCTACAAGGGCGCTTATGCAGATGGGTACTCTTATTTCAGGAATTTGATTTCAAAATTATGGTAAAACCAGAGAAAAATTACTGGACCGGACCATCTATCTAGAATACAATCGGAGAAGAAGCACATGTAATTGAAGATACCATGCCAAATGCACATTTATACAGAGTTACAACAACCGTTGTTGTCTTTCTACGAATAGGTAAGGCACCGAAGGAATGAAATATTTGGAGAAGAAACAACTTTCTATACGCTTTTCCCCCTAAATGTTAATTAGTGGTTACCTATACAAATTCAGTTAGGATGAAGTATTACACCGTTTTGTATTAGAACTTAAGCACATGGATATTATGGAAGAATCTCATGGTGGTATTGCAGGTGGCCACTATGCAGTGAGGCCACTGCACACAAGATTCTACTCGTTGGATTATGGTGGGAGACCCTATATAAATATTGTAAGGAATTTTTTAAGGAATGTGTTCATTTCAACATCTTGGAAAACTAGGTCAACAGGATGAAATGCCCTGAGACTTATTACTAGTGCGAGAACCGTTTGAGACATGGGCTATAGATTTTTGGTTCCTATTTCACCAATTGCACATAGAACTAGATCGTGCTACATCATAACTTTCATAGACTATCTAACAAGGTGGGCAGAAGCAAACACCTACAAAGGATTGTACAAAGCTGAGCCAAGTTTCTATGGGAAAATATTATTACAAGGTATGGATGTCCTTTAAGTTTTACCAGTGATAGGGGAACAAATTTTCTTAATGAGACAATCAGAAGTTTATTGGATGAATTCATGATTTCACACCATAAGACTACACCCTATCATCCTCGGGCTAATGGGATCATGAGGATTTCAACAAAATTTTGAGCTGACATTGACAAAAATCATGTGATTTTGGAAGAAAGGATTGGGATGATAAAGTATTTGTATTACTTTTGGCATATCGGAAAACATATAAAAGATTGAACAAAGCCACACCATTTTAGTTAGTGTTTGGCATAGAATAAGTTCTTCCTATGGAATTTATGTTACCTTCTTTGCATATTGCGCATGCTTTAGAGGTCTAGGCCGATGAGCAAGCATTATAAGAACAAATTGAAAAGTTAATTAAGTTGGATGAGCAATAACCTATAGCATGTTGGATTGAAAAAAAAGAGAAGGCTAGGCAGAAAGCATAGCATGATAGGCACATCTAGGATAAAAATATTGAGATAGGATAGATGGCACTTCTTTATGATTCTAAATTTTTGTGCCATCCAGAAAACTCAAGGTACATTGGTTGGGGCCGTAGGTTATCACTCACATTCTTGAATCAGTGCCCGCAATTAGAGGCACTTGATGGAATACGGTTCCCGATTACTTCAATGGGAGTAGGTGAAACCCTACTATAAATAAGTCTTCTTTGTGTTTGTAATAAGGTTGTGTTGCCATTTAGATTAGGTTTTAAATTCTACATTTCTTTAATGTGTTTCCTTCTTTGTTTTAATGCTTTGTCAATTTAGTTAGTGTGTTTGTGTAATAAGTGTGTTTACATGCCAGAAGCTAATTACTATTTAAATAATTTTTATGCGCAGAGGACTACACATACCCTTAGTGTGGGGTAGGTTGTTGATATCCAGGTACATGACTGATGGAAATAAGTATACATGAAAGGAACTATCTATGGGTGTTATTCAAGGATGGAGAATTGAAAAAAAAAGAGATTTCTTTTGGACACAAGGACCATAGATAGAGAGGAATGAAGAAACAAGTATAACGTGAGGTAAGTAGAGGCCGGAAGACTACCAGTGGAAGGCGCAGTGATGAGGTACTCAGGCATATGGAAGTGTGCTGAAGAGAAGTCTGCAACCAAAAGGTAGAAGGGCACGCTAGAAGGTTATAGCTTGGGCACAAAGATGTACCGCATGGAAAGAATGAAAATGGTCAATTAATGAGAGGATTTTTGGTAGGTGGAGGAGTAATAAATGCACTAACTTTTGAAATTCTATATAAGGATGGGATGCGAGTTCATTTTTACCATTGTAATTGAGAGAATTTGAAAAGGGCTAAGTGTGAACAAGCCAAGCAATCATGTAGAGGTGCGAAGAGTGTGAAACTAGATGTGGAGAGAAGGTTTTTGCAAAGGAAAATCTTGTTCCCATAGGTGAAGGGTTTGAACAAGGTAGACATGTTATAAACAAGTCAGCACACAATTTCCACTAGGGCATGGATATTTAAACTAGGGTTTCAAATTTCTCAATTACAGAGGGAAGAAAATAGATATTTTTCAAATGGCACTGAAGAAAGCACCCATAGTAGGAGAAAAGGGGAAGAAGAAGGTTGAAGTGGGAGAAGAAATTACTCCTGAGAGTAATTTCTTAGAAATGCAGTATCCATATGGCATGATTGTGGGACAAGAATGGGATTCCCATGTCCATCAATGTTAAATCAAAAATTACAACAATCGAATATCAGCTAATAAGGAGCTCGATGCATTGAGCACAAAAACAAACAAGTGCATAGCAAAAGATATGTCATTATACAATGACGCAGGAGAAGTTCTGCTAAAGCGAATGTAGTCTACCAGTTGTATGAGCTACCATACTTTGGAAAGTATGAACCATTGTATTGGTGGTTAATGAGCAGTGTCCATGAGGAATTATTTTACTTCATTGGACGGAGGGTAAGAATCACAACTACTTTTATTTCAATAGTGACAGGACTAAGGGCCTCAAGAGTGGATTTAGATAGTGATTTAATTGATAACGCCGAAATCTTGGAGACAAGGAAGGATCTGGTGTATACCAAAGGTCCACACGACATGGACATTGAAAAATCTAAAAATTACACAAAGAGTACAAGTAGTTTGTACATCTTGTAACAAAGTTGAATGACCAAGGAAGATGGTCGTAGGTAAACACAATGTGGTTGCATGTCGCAAAGAAGATGTCTCAAGGATTGGTCTACAATATTACAGATCACATAGCAAAGACAATCATTGAAGAAGTGTGGATAGGTGACAAAATAATTTTTGGTGTTGTTTTATTGTCTTTAGTGTTTATGGAGATTGGGGTTTCCGATGGGCCAAAGGAGAATATTTGGGAGTACCCCACGAAACACAAGTCACCTATGGAAATATTTGGCAAGTACTTGTGTGATGGATCAATGAGGGACCATTCAAGCAAAGGGAAAAGATTTGGTATGATAGACTTCGCGTAGAGTTCGAAGAAGAAGAGTGGCACATATCCAAGGACTTGCCTTCGGTGGTGGGTCGAGCGATTCGATTTTACTGATCTACCAAAATTTTTACATCGCGTGATTTGCGATGAAGGACGGGGTTAAAATCCCATGGTGCAAACTGTCATATGCCTTCATGGTAAGGTATTTCTAGATATCATCTCACCGGTTTTCAAATGCATGTCACCTAACCTTCAATGCAGAGACAAGGTAGATTGTGGCTACCACACTCAGAAAGAAATATGTATATCCATGGTAGAATACCTACATTGAAAGGCTTATCATAGATATTATAAGCATGAAGCCCAGTAAACTTGGTAGTTGGGGACAGCCGAGTAGTACTTGTGTACCTATAACTCAAATCCAAGTAGGAGAACACTAAGTATGTAGATAATGAGTTCACACTCCCGTGCCCACCGAAAGGTAAGCATATAATGAAAAAGTTCCAACACCTAAGCCCACGTAAAACAATTCAAGTAGATGATGAAGAAGAAGAGCATGAAGATAGTGGTGGTTTGGAACACATAGGTAGAAGACAGCCTCCAAATAAGGAAGAAGTTGAGCACGTGACTACACCACCTCAGCCAAAAGAAGGAGATGATGAGGACTTGGATGTAGTCCAAGGAGAGTGTTGTTTCAAGAGAGTATTTAGGAGAACAAGGACCCAAGGTGCTACTCCACAAACAGTGCGCAGATCACCTCGACTCTCTCCACATAAGGAGATAACTGAGAAAAGAAGAAGGAAATTGAAGCTGAATGAGGAAGTGGAAGAGTCTGAGGAAAGCGTGCCCAATTCTCCTACACCTCTAGAGAACATGGAAGAACAAAAAGATGAAGAAATGAAGGATGGAGAAGAGGGAAAAAATGGGCAAATGACGTAACAACTAAGAATGCTCGAGACACAATAGCACAAGTTCCAAATCTTGAAGCCCAAGTTCCTAAGCAACCTAGATCAAGAAGAACAAGTGGGGAATATATTCCACCAGACATGGGCTATGCTAAGGACACATGTAAAATTGTATTTTCCGATTTCCAAAGAACAATGACACCAAAGGATTTGTATGGTTGGGAGTTGATGGATGAAGATATGGAAACCATGTGCACAAGGAAGCAATTTTCATGGTCGATACACACACGATGGATGAACCAGAATTTTATGTGTGTGAGGAATCATGCGTATCAAGGAGATTGAAAAATACACCTTAGGTCAAACACATAACAAAAAGCCTATTTTCATATTAGATGAGCAAGTGAGCAATGCTTTGGTGAAAGTCTCGATAGAGGTGGCATGATGGAATATGGATAAAGCTATAAAAATTAGGGCGCTAAGGGAGAAGATAAAGACTAAGGATGAGGAAATAACACACCTAAAGTAGGAAAGATACTTGGCGCAGAATAATAACATTTTTTTATCGGATGGCAAAGGAGATTGGTGACAATTCATGAAGGCTAGGCCACACTTAGAGCCAAAGGTACCCAAGACGCGTTTCCTTCGAAATACATTATATAAGTACATTAGTGGACTTAGTGCTTGAATATGAACCTCTACGCATGCCGAACCAAAGGATCCATAACAGAAGCAAAGCGGGAGAAGGCTTTAGTGATGTGGAAGATTACATCATATGAAGGGTTGTTTCAAAGCTTACAGGATGAACTAAAGAAGGCAGATCAAGAACTCAATATTTTTACAGGGATCAAAAGTCGTTATAAGAACCAGGACCATTTCAAAAGACAATTAATTCCTGAAGGCCATGAAAGATAATACATTGGGCCATGAATAACGATTAGTAGTTGTTATGCGAAGCATGAGGCCCTTACAGAAGCTTAAAAACCACACAAGGAAAGGTTGGATGAGCTTGGGAAACTCATCGCTCAAAAGATGGACTTACTATAAGGGAGAATGACTACCATGTCCAACATTGTGTTGGTCTTGTAGAATGAGAAGGGAGAGATTGCAAGGGATGAGTTAGAATCAATTGTAGTGGATATTCCAGAGAAGGTAGAGGTCACGCTCAATGATTGGCAAACTCTAGAGGTAGAAATAAAAGAATAATATCTAGAATTGATTATTCAGGTTGAAGCAAAAGATACTTTGCAGGGTAAAGACATTATTTTATTCATAAAAATTCTTTCTATTTTTCTATTCATATTCTTTGATTCATTTTTGAGACAACCATTTTTGGGGCAGAAATGCAACTAGTGTGGGGTAATGTTGATTAGTCAAAACCATGAACTTAGCAAAGGAAATACATAAGGTTCACGTAAGAGATTAGAGCGCATTCAAAGGTGCGAAGTATTAGAAAGGATTGTGTACAAAGAATAGATACATGTTCGGGACTTATCCATTTTCACGATGAGGATCTATTTTTGGAGATAGTGTGTGGAGCACACAAACCGGTCAAAACCTTACGCGACCTACATCGGCTATTTTTGGAGGATCATCTCTCAAGCGCTTTATATGGATTCAAGCTAAGAAGAGATCTACTACTGGTAGTTAAATAAAAGCAATCTATTATTAGCACACTTGCATGTGTTGTTATTTTTGTAATGGCGCGTGGCTAATAATAGCATGCAACCTATTTTGGGATTAGATAAGCGGTGAAGGGCAAGTCCCCACCCTTATAAATATGTAATGAATCTGTAGTAGTATAGGAAAGGTATGAGAACTGTGGTATAGGGAGATTATGCTAACAAATTTGTTATGAGCATGAGCGTATACTATCAAGTATTGTAAGGAATCTTCTGTGTATTACTGCATTTAATATAATGGAGATTATGGACTGAATCAAGGTGTTATCATGGTTATAATTCAATATTTCATGCTTTATTTCATCATGGTTATCTTTTAAGTTTGTTATTCTCTAGATCTAGATCTGAACATGCACTATAGAATGATATATTAGTCATAGATATGAATGATTTAAGTCTTCATCATGCTACAATCCTGCGCAACAAAGAACCCTAAAATGGGGCATGGTACCTTTACACGCTTCGGGTGAGTGCTCGCCTAGGTTGAGTGATGTGTCACAGGTGTGCTGGGCTTGTATTGGTGAATTCTAGGCTGCATCATACGAGATAGCATCCACATGTCCCCAAAGTCACCAAATGTTTATCTAAATAAGCCACATGCTTATTTTTACAATTTATTCAAGTTTCATACTTTGACTAATTTCGATGTTAGACCCAAGAATCCAAAAACCAAAAATTTAGTGTCTCGTGGACTAAGAGTATGAAGGAAAATTTTCGAAGTTGTAAAAATAAGCAAAAAAGGTATGAAAGTAAAGAAGAAAGGCCGCCATGCATTGAAAAGTAGCCACACACAAAGCCATGAAGGTGAGGAAAAGCTAGGAAAGTTTTAAATTTTAACAATGTCGTGGACAAATCCGCATGAGAAAAATATGGGATACAAAGGAAACCAAAGCCAAGGTAAAATATGTGATACAAAGGAAAATAAAGTCATGTGGAAAAATCTGCAATGTAAAGGAAAAAAGGTCATGGAAAAGGTCGCAATAAAAAAGGAATAAAAATTCATGCTAAAATTCGTTATATAAAGTAAAAAAAAATAGAAAATTTGCGATGCACAGGATGACCATGAATTTATTTTTATATTTTTTCAATCAAAAGATAATTTTGGAGCATATAAAAGATAAAATAATATCAGAGCATGCAAGAGGACTTAATTGGAGCATGCACAAGTTGATAATTTTGGAAACACAACATGTAAATGAGTGTCTATTTTTAAAACACATTTTACTTTTATGGGAATGTGTTTTGGCTATTTTTGGATGCACTTTGGTATTTTTAGCATGTGTTTTAGTTTTATCATTACTTTGAGCGCATGTCATCCACGTTTTGTAAGCTATTATTAAAACTGAGACTTGTATGTTTTTATTTTCCTTCGTCTCTCTCTCAAAATTTCCTATAAAAATGTCCATAATTTATTATAAAAGGGAAATCAGCATATTTTATTCAATTTTGGAGCTTTTTTTGCAAACGCATTCCGAGAGGAAGAGCATAGGTCATGAGTGATTCTTTATACTTATTTTGCCTCATGCATCAATAAATGAGCCATTTTTACCTTCTCACATCCTATGTTTTGTGCAATTTCATGTCTTTAAACTGATTTTATCTTGTGATACTTGTTTATCCTTGGTTTACAGTTTAATTTACATGCCCTTATGCATTTATATGTTAATTTTTAGGTCATAGATTGTGTTTAACCAAGTTTTTGCTTGATCTTGTTGTGGAGCTTATCAAATTATCTTCAAAAGCCATTTGTTTTCCTTATTTATTTTGTCACGCTTTCAAACCTTTCTCTAAAACATTATTGCTTGCAATAACATATTCATTGTGATTCTTTTTATGGTGTGTGTGGTTCCTATGGTTCATCTGTGTGAGTGAAATTATTCGAGATCCTCAAAGTTTATGGTATATTATCATCTTTTTAGTCTTTCCCTTTTTATTTCTCCCTTTTCCTCATGGTTTTAGTGGGTAGAGTAGTCTTAGGAATAGGAGCTAGTTTAGGTGTTACACTAGGGGAACTATCCATCTCTAGAGATTCACTCCAATATACAGGTCACCCATAACCTAGGATTGTTTCCATTTTTTGAATTTAAAGGAGATATTCTACACCACTCTCCATAGGGCACATTTTAAAGTTACACTAGGTATCTTGCATAGAAAATCTTTATCACTATGGTATGGTATTGATTTCCATACATTTGAAAATTCATCGATACTACTTGATGTATTGACTAATGGTGAGGACACTGAATTTGATGATGAGATAGGTTCCATACATATCCTCTTTGATAACCTCGTGGAAACAAACTTTTTAATTGAAAATATTTCCTTTAATACCATTGAATTCCAACTTTTCTAGCCTATCCTTATGAACTATGATCAACTAAATCATGTCTCTATGGATCTTTTCAATATGATGAGGCCATTGAAGAGTTTCTTGGGACTCAAAACCCCATCCCCCTTTCTGATCACAAAAAGGGATTTGATATTAACCTTGATTCAACTACCTATTTTGGTGAGGAGTTGGAGTATCATAACCTACAAAAAACTGAAAATGAAATCAAAAAAAAAAATAACATATCCCATAGTGAAAATATCTCTAAGGTGTTATTAGAGAAACACAAAATCAACAACGGATACCAAATGAAAGGATTGGAGGATTGAATGTTGAAATTGTAATGCAAGAACAAAGGATTTCCATCCTACAAGACCAAGTTGCCAAATTCGACAGTGGTAAGGTGAATATGAGGCTTGTGTTGAGTATCTCAAAGGATGAAGAATCCATGGACACTAAGGTCAAAGACAACATAGAGAAGACCCCAAAAAGGGTGATCATTAAAGTTGTATGCTCAAAGGAAAGTAGCCCAAGTACCAGGGACCCGAGTAGAGTTCCTCCCAGAAAATTGAAATGAAGGTGAACCTTTGGCTACCCTTTTGCTTGTATTTTCTATTATATTAGCCATAGCTTATGTTTTTGTATTACTATAAAAAAATTATATAAAAATGTAGGCCCTTGTTTGGTTTGGCTTCATTCTGGGGTTTCCTTTCTGTCAAGCCTATTTGACTTAGCACCCTTTTCTCTCTTTTGGTGGGATTTTTCTTGCCTAGATTCTCTTTTGTAAAGGGTTTTTTTGGTCCCTTAAAAACCAATTTTTTTACCTTATCTAAAAAAACACAAAATAAAAAAAAATGAAAAATTATAAAAATAAAAGGGGTGTATCTTCTAGTGAAAACATTTCTAAGGCACTAGAGAGAAGGGGCTCTCATTCATCATCAAGTAACAGACATCCTTTTTAGAAAGAGATATATCTAAGATGTTGGTTGAGGAAATAATAGATATTTACATGGTGTTCCCAAGATTTTATTTAGAAATTTTGGTATACCCCTTTAAAATTTTGGTTTCCTTACCTTGTAAAGGTTTATGGTCATGTTTTTTTGTTCCCCCTTGAATAAATATTTTTTTTAGTGTGTTGTCTTTAACTCTTTTGGATTGTAGGATTTCTCCGGATTATTTCGAGAAGGTTGCAGGGGGTTTTTGGTCACAATTGTAAAAACACACACATGCTCAAAATTGCCCAAAATCTCTAAAAAATCTATGGAATTGAATTTAGACCTATTCAGGTTGTTCAGTTACTTTAATTCATATAATTTGTTGTAAGTCCCCAAATAAAACCCGAGTTTCACTACACCATGTTAGGCGGGGTTACGCAAGTGCTTTACTTATTAAATTAAATAAGTAAAGTCATCCCAAAACTCCGATTCATACCCCTAGCGATTCATTACGTAAAACCAATATTACCTACTATGAAAAGTAATTGAGAAAAATTGGATCAAAATCCCACAAACTAAGTACTCACCTAATCAAATTTTTTTAGATTACTTTACTTAGCTAAGCAATGTTAGGTAATTGAGTAAAGTCAAAAGGAAATCCCGCAATATTACTCCAACCTAAACCTAATCATGTTTCGATGGTTATTTACTCCATAAACAAAAACAAGAAAATGTATTCATAAAACCCACCTATAAGCCATGGTGACATGGCACTTGTACCTTACGCATTTAACGAGGTGGATAGTTTAAATGGTAAAAGTAATTCCACCTCATTTCCACCTATCCATTTAGATCGAAGCAAAGTAGTTCTTCCTGCAAAACCCGATCTTCCTCGAGTAGGAAAATTGAAGAAATCTTTGAGAAATTCATCAGCAACCCATTTGTGAAAAATGTATGTTATTCATTTCCGCTTCTTTCTTTTAAGTTTTTTCTTACGTTTTCATTGTTTGTTTGGCCAAAATAACCTCTCGTCATCCGGGCATTTTCATGTTCTATTTTTTTCCTTAAAATATTTGGGAAATTTGTTTAAATTGTTATAAGGTATTAGATGTGATCATGGTAAAATTGTTTTCATGTTTATTTGGGTGCAAAATCTCAACTTAGAAAAAACCTTGTTTTTGCCCAAGCAAGCTAGTGATTTGAATCAACTCAAACATTTTCCTACTTTCTACTCACCCCCACTTGGTGGATTTATCCAAGGATCTTGCTTTCTCGGACAAAAAAATTGATAAGACTCGTAAATTTCCCCCATGTATTGTGGAAAACTAACCCTTCGTGACTCAAAACATAAACTATGCGGGTTTTTGAACCATTGTTGTTGCTCATGCTTTGTGGGTTTTCAAACTACTTATGTTTTCGCCTATGTTTTGTGGAAAATAGACCTCTAACTACTTAATATTTATACTAAGTGGGTTTTCTAAATGTTTTACTTCGGAGTTCTTTGCAAAAACCAAACCCTTCTGCTTGCTTAAAACTTCAAGCACTCTACCTCGTAAACCCACATTTCACTGTGAAAATAAGTTGTCTCATTTTCTTACTTGCTAAAAGCTTGATACATTATTTGTAAAAGATTTTTGAGAACTATGATGATCATATGAAGTAATGAATATGTACATTATCTTGAAATTACCTGAGAAATGTAGAGGTCAATATTTTTACTCAAAATTTTAAATCTTAAGTAGGAGTAGGTATTGGCATCTCAAGTAGTGTGCATTCATAGTCTTTCTTGAGAGAAAATACAAAAAAAAAATCGAGACACACGAGAAGTCATCGAATTTTGAGAGGTAGCTATCATTCGATAAGATTCTAGTATTGCAATTGTTAGAACTTTCGATCAAAAAGAAAGGAAAAGGCTAAATCTAAGCCCACCAAAGTGAACCACAAGGAGAAAAAAGATGAAGTATGAGTACAAGGGTTACCCAATTGAGTCATGGATTGGGTCTAATCTCGTAGAAATCAATGACACCGACATGGGAGACAGTTTCCCGAAGATGGATGTATCTTTATTCGGTTGCTAATTTCACCTACCTCAGGGTTTTTGGTTTCTCAGGCTCACCACTCAAGCTTCCGAGATACTCAAATGATAAGTGGGTGTTGATGGAAATATTTAGGTGTTAGGAAATTAATATTAATTTTCACATTATAGTATGGGTGGTTAGTAATATTGTTATAAACAATATTATGTACTTAGATCATATTATTATTGTTGTACCCGTAAGTCTATTAACAGGTTTATTGTTTGTAATACATCCTATTTTATAGGATGTTTTGTTACCTACCTTATTTGATTTTTAATAGCCCAATGTAATGTATGAGATATACTGTGATTATTTCTAAATTCGTGTGTAAAATCTTGGACCAAATTGATATTTGGTATCAGAGTGAAGCTAATGGTGTTCTAATAATTTTCCAAGGGGCGGTTGTACTCCTCCATTGCCCCTGTGGCTGGTGTCGTTATATTATTTATCTATGCATTTGTTTTTCTTTTGTTTTGAATCTGGATAGACGTCACCATATATGTGAGTTCAAATTTTCTAAGATCAACAATCAGGCGGAAGTATAACAGAAATAAATTTGGAGATCTATTTTTGCACGAGAATATCAAATTTCTGGTGATTATTGCAATTTACTATCAGTTTTTTGATACATCTACCAATAGAAAAAGGTGTCTTTGTGCATATTTTTAGAATCAGCTGCTCAATCCTGTGCGGGTGCCATTGTATGTTTTTTTGGGGGAATCACGATATTCATTGCACGAGAAAGCAAGGTCACGAATTTTATTTGAAAGGAAGTTCAAGTGTTGATTCATGGCGGTGAAGAGATAATGAGCCTGACCTGTGCATGCATGGCGCTACTTGGGTGATCGCATCTGTACTTAGAGCATTAAGACTAGATCACATCATTCATGGCTTGCTTGGTCATTGCTTTGTATTGCAATACAAACTGTGTTCTCCCTTACAGTCGTTGCATTGTTGGACCATACAGATCAGATAAACAATGCACTTACAGATCTCTGTCACATCCGTATGTATATTTGACCAGTTTGTGGTGAATTGTATGCATCCTCACGTGCAATCACTAAAGACTCATACAAGTTTTCCACAACTACTTATTTTTCCTCTTTGCATTGGTCTGGAGACATTGATCTGGTTATCTTTCATTTTTATCAGAGATGTCTTACTCTTTGTGCAGACCTGTGTTCATTTATCATTACGGCGTGCTGCAGTTCAAGAGTATAATTGGATCAGTTAGTAATTGTCTTGCACCTTTGGATGACTATGCAAATCCATATTCCTAAGAATTTGTGTTTCCCACGTTGGAAATCTCGACTCCCGAGCATCCTCTATCAACTATAAACCATATTTGAACTCTACACAGGTTTCATCAACACATTTTGGCTTGTTTTTCTCTTTGGTTGTGTTGTTTTAATTAGTTTTTAGTGTCTTGTTTTAGTGGTAGTCTAGTTTTTTAGAGGTCGATTCAATTTCTAATAATAATATTAGAAATTAATTGGTATTGTAATTTATATTGGATTTAGTCTAGTCACTTGTACTTGTTTGTGGCAATTAAAATTGTAATATTGGGCCATTAGATATAGAAATAGTATCTTTGTAGAAAGTGTGAAATATTTTGTTGTGTCGTGTTGTAAACATTGTCTTATGGTCAATTTAAAGAGACTATATTTCAAGAGTCATAGTCAAATTTGTAGTATCGTCAATGTGGTAAAAATGTCATTGTCAAATAGGTGATTTTAGGATATTTGTCTAGTCAAGTTCTCTTGTCCATGTCTAAAGTGTCATTTTTCAAATTTTTGAATAGTCATAAAAAAAGAGTCATCAAATTTGTAATATCATCAAAATCATTGTTTTAGTCTTCAAGTGTTGTCATTTTGTGTCCATAATTTTGTTGTCAAATTAGATTGTCGAGACATTGTTAAAATTTCGTTAAAAAAAAACAAATTGCGTCGCGGACGTATTTTCGGTGTTACCTGACGTCCGAAAATAAGTTATTTCACATTACATGAGAGATGTTATAAAATAAACAATGTGGATAGAGTTTAGCATCATAGAATTATCCAAATGAGTTAGCAACACATTTTCAAGGATGGAGGCATCGAAGGTGGATGTTAGACAACGACCTCATCGATCACCGCCAATGATGGGGCCGTTTTAATGATTTGGTGGCACGTGTGTGCTTTTGATCTGGTGGTGTGCCTTATTTTAGCGTGCAGCATGTTTGATTTCAGCATTTCAGTTTGGTGTGATTTTTAGTGTGAATTGAAAAATAAGAACAGAAGTTCATTCATGTTCACTGGTATGTGGCTATTCCTATTTCCCCTATGCAAAACATACTGAAAAGAAAATAACACAATGAAATGTAGCATCATGAGTATTGATGAGGTGAACAGTTAGATGTGTTCCTTTTCATACCTAGGTTTGTGGTTAACCTCTGGAAAACCATTGAAGGTTGTTCATATGTGTTCCTGCTTGATTTCCCACACTGTTAGGTCAAATGTGTTCCCTAGAGTGACTGCTTGATAAATAGATTATTCCTAAGCATGTTACCATCCTTGTCGGTCAGATGTGTTCCCGAGAGTGCATGGTCTATAAGAAGTTGATGTGTTACTTCTTCTACCTTCAATTTGAGTGTGTGCCAAGATCATGAGCGCGCAAAGGTGGCAGGCTGCAGAGGAAGTGTAAAAACTCTTTTACTACCATGTAAACATTAAGGGGGGAATTCTAGGAAATTAATATTAATGTTCACATTATAGTATGGGTGGTTAGTAATATTGTTATAAACAATATTACGTACTTAGATCATATTATTATTGTTGTACCCGTAAGTCTATTAACGGGTTTATTGTTTGTAATACATCCTATTTTATAGGATGTTTTGTTACCTACCTTCTTGGCTATTTAATAGCCCAATGTAATGTATGAGATATACTGTGATTATTATTATATTCATGTGCAAAAGCTTAGACCAAATTGATAGTAGTCAACCGGTGGAACTGCATGATCTACAATCAAAATCTCATAGGGAAGTGGTTGGCTTCCCAATAACCATTAGCAATTATCATTGTGCCAACATTCATAAAGCAAGGAATATTCAAAAGAGATGTTTCATCATTATGAGCAAGAGTTCTATGAGGTTAGGGCCAATTTTAACTTTAAGAAAGTAGCACAAAATACAGTCTCCTAGAATATATGCACATCCTTGCACTAGAGGACTTTTGGATAGATTGCAGGGATGAATTTGAGATCAAGAAAAGAGACTACAACAAAATGACAGTCACTTTGAAATTATTTATTTTGGCCTAGAAAATTTCATAAATACCTCTTAGATGATGGGAATGTGGTCCTTGATTCTTACAATCAAATGGGAGGAGATAAAGCTCCACTTCCACCCATTGATTTAAAAAGGAATAATGTTAAAATAGTTGAAGAAATGACTTCAATGATCTTGGCTTACATTTCAAGATGGCTCCTTGCAAGAGGTTATTGTTTCGAGGAATCAGTGATGAAACAGATAGGTCGGGAGGTAGCTTGAAAAGGAAGGGATCCCACGGTGAAAGTAGCGAAGGACCAAGGAGGTCACTAGTCCTCAAGAAGCCCGAATAGTGAAAGAGGGTGAATGTCCATGAACTACACAAGCATCAACTCCTAGAGTTACTACCAATGAATTTATTCCTTCATCAACAACAATTGTTTCTCCATCCCCGATGGTCCCCTCATCACAAGCCTCACCTTTAAAACAATCATTAGTATGTCACCTCTAAATTTGGATTCTTTCACTCTTTCTCCAAAATATAGAGACTCCACCTTAAAAGGCTAAAATGAATGATAAAATCTCCAAATTATGTGAAATTATTACAAAATTTTCCAATTCTTCTTCTCAACCCATGCTATCATGAGAGAAATTGAACCCTTATGTCATCAAAAATTTTAAGAAACAGGAGACAAAGCTAAGGTTGTAGATGATTGGATAAAACAAATAATTGATAAAGCAATAGAAGGATACTTGGAGATACCAAATAGCTTGAATGATTTACAAGGCAAGTTTAAGTAGTTAAAGGATTTAGCGTTGGAGATGGATAATGAGAATGGTATTGTTGAACTTCAGTTAGTGAGTCTCAAAAAAATAAACTCATTACTGGAGAAGGTGTTGATAGTGAAAATTGTTCCTAAGGGTCAACACAAAAATGAAATCGTAGGAGTTGATCATATCCTTCTAGATAAAGCTTCTTAAGAAAATGATGGAAGAGATGAAAATGCTAGAAGAAGAAGTGGATGAGGTTATGGATCATATTGATGATTGTATCTATTTTGTCACAAGATACACACAAGCCAAGCCACCAAACACTATAGAGGATTCTCTTCATCTCCTTAATAATTAAATTGATAAATCCATCATTCCTTTCACGTGTGATTCAATTGAGAAATTAATAAAGCTTCACTGAATGTCAAGAATCTTGTGCCCAACTTGGTGAAAGTAAGAGGATTCAGAAATATCTTAGCAAATAAACTCCTCGGGTACAAAATTTAAATGCAAGTTATTTCTAAGGCAGATGAAAAGGTTATACAATATATTTTGGATCACCATGCTAAGTATCGGGAGAAAATCAAGACCGAGACTCGAGATTCTCCAGTTGGAATAACTACTTCTTTTTCTTCTTCTTCTTCTTCTTCTTCTTCTTCTTCTTCTTCATCTTTTGGAAAATGTAATTAAGTAATCAAGATGAATTTTAAAACTTAAGTAATTTTGTTGAAATCCATTACTTCAAGTTATTTTGAAATAGTCAATTACTTAGTAATAGATGGCATTGCATGCAAAGTAGTTGATTTTTGTTTTGAATTGTAGAACATTATAATATCATGTGTTCCAAGTAATGAGAGATTTGAAAAGAAAAATTCTCAAATTCTTGTTATTTTGTAACTAAACACATGTGTAAGGCATAATTAATATCTCCTAGTTGTACTATCTTTCTAGATACTATAAATGTAGGAAAAATCCTACGAAATTAGGGGAGAACTATTTGGCAATCATCTTTTGTAATTTTGTACACGAATTGAAAGATATCAAACTTTGTGTTGAGATTCTTGAATGTTCTTTGTGTAACTTAGCTGGAATTGAATAAGAAGAAGGTGTATTTCTGGAGAAATTTGTGTCTGAGAAGTCTCGTTGTGTATTTTGTGAGGATTTTTATGGTAAACTTTGTGTTACTTAAAATATGAATCTAAATTAATTTCTTGTTCATTTTCTTAAATTGTGACCTTTCTAAAGTATTTATTTATTTTGTACATCTGCAATAAGCTCTAGAATCTACTTATTGTAAAGTACATTCTTTAGTTTTCTCACTACTCCTATACATTATGCATTTTGTTCTCTTATATTCCATACAACTTCCACACATAGATGCTTACTTGTTGCAAAATTGTTGAGCTATGGTTCATGAGCTTCACGATTAAAGTAATACCCTGGAAAATAATTAGAATAAATAGATATATTACATGGGACCTTCACTGTTAAATGAAGGGGATTCATCCCATGACTACCTATGTTTTTGTGTGTATCCAAGCATAAAATCTAGCCAACACAACATCGGCACACCCGAGAAGCCAAAGATTTTACAGCTTGGTGTAAGCCTCTACAATAAAGAAAAAAACGAGTTCACATTACTCCTTATGGAACTTCAAGATATTTTCCCATGGACCTATGAAGATATGGAAATATTATATCCATCTCTTGTGGTACACCACCTTATGGTACATATCGATGTAAAACCAGTCAAACAAAATTTGAGAAAAATGCATCCTTATAAAATCCAAACTTCTAAAACTTTTAGAAGAAAAATTCATTCGACTAATAGACTATTCAAAGTGGATTTCAAACATCTAGTACTTGTGGTAAAGAAAAATCTAGGCATCGAAATATGGAAAAGAGCTTAAAGAACCCATGAATTTGGTTCATTTGAAGAGATTCTATTCTTGAGTCATCTATATCTACCTCTTTTTCTAGGGGAATTTTGGCACATCCATTTATATAGTTCCTCCATCCTATACATCTTACTGTTTCATCCCACACTAGTTTATGTTTCTTGTTCCTTGCATTTAGGATATGCACCCTCTTTCATCTTATCATTTTTCACTCAAATCCATCCCTTGATCGTCATAAGCCTTTACATGATTGTGTAGTCTCATGTGAGTCCTGGATCACCTAACTTAATCTCACTAGTTTTTACAATTAGATCAAAAAATCCAAAAATATTTAAAAAATCAAGAACTAATTCATTCAAAACTAATTAAAAATTAAAAAATCAAAATCCAAAAACATTCAAATAATCACAAAATCCTAAAAATTTACATAATTCAAAAATCCCATAAAATCAACACAAAAAACAAAATCAAACTTTTAATTCCTATCCTAGTGATCCTTCCAACCATCCAATGACTATCAAAACAAATCATTTTACCCCTCACATGTATCCTTTCTTGGGGATAGTCCAGTCAATCATATCCCTCGCGTGTATCCTTGTTTGGGGCATGTCGACTCTTATTCTCTCCCTTGCATGCATCGTTGCTTGGGAAAATGATCCGTTCGATTTCATGTTTCTCTTAAATTTAGATCTAACAAGAGTTTCAATTTTCCCCACTCTTCGGTTTGATCCAATCCCCTTACATGTATCCTTGCTTAGAGGCATCCAAATTTTCGCAATCATCACTGTGGAACACATTAGGGGTATAGTTAATTGTCTTTATTTACAATTTTGTTACATTGTTACTATTTTTTCTTAACCAATTACAAGTATTGTATTATCATCTTGGTTTATTTATAGCCATGGTGCATACTTTTACTATGTATATTGGGTTTTCTTTACTTTTTATCTTTTATTTTCCTTAGACCAATTACAAGTATTATGTTATCATCTTGGTTCATTTATAGCCATGGTGTATACATCTACTGTGTATATTGGATTTGTTTTACTTTTTACCCTTTTTTGTTATGTGTGTGTTTGTTTATGCACATAATGGGTTGCGCGTCATGATTCATTAATAATCATGATGTCTACTCTATCAGTGCAACAAAAATAAGGTTTCTCTAAAATACAATATCTGAATGGAAGCTCAAGCTACAAGAAAAATTAATCCCATCAGTTTTCTAATACTCTCAAATCATATGCCTTCTCCTTCCTTCCTCATGTCATGTCACCCATCCGTTTAAGGGTGCACTCCTTAGCATAATCCAAACTCACTATGGAATCTAAATGCTTCACCAGGGTAAATCGGAAGTCCGCCACACTTCACTATCATATTCTCATTTATCTACATGTGTCTACTATATTTAAAATGTTATCACTTCATTTTAACATTTTAAAGAGGGGAAAATGTAAACACCCTAAAAATACATACCTATTTCTAATCGTCCCTATCCTCTGCATAATGTGCCAAATAAAGTTCTAGAACACTATCCTTTCACATCGTATTAGAATTCACCCACATCTCATTAATTTTATCATGCATAAATAATACAATTATACTCCTTAGCTAATTTAATTATCTATTTAAATAAATAAAATCTAATTATCCACTCATCTCCGCTTCACTATTCAAGTCAATCAAGTTGAACTAGATCACTCCACTCAAGTTATAGAACCCTACACAGAGGAAGATAAATTACACATACAATTGAAGAATTCAAGAGCTAACTATTCAAATTCATTACCCCTTAAATTCTTATTTAAACCAGCCAACTACACAGACTAAATCAGTTTGCTAAATAAATCAAGTACATTCATTAACCTATAACTCATTCAAAGCTTGATCCATAATCCATGGCCTCTCCTTAAACTAGAAATAAGAAGCTCATTCCTTCACAAATAATCTCTTGGAAGCTTAAGGCATTTGTAACATTACTCTTTCTAATTTCCATTCTAATTCACATGCTTTTAGGCTTCCCATTTGATCAAAAATTCATCCATTGCTTGTAGCACATCTTTCTTCCATTTGGAATTAATTTTGGAGCATCCAAAAAAATTCATCAAAGGAGATTAAACAAGTGTGGTATTTTATTCCACATTTCATCTTGTCTCATTCGAGGTTACAAGGGGACGTAAAGGAAGATCAAGTTTTCATTATTTATTTCTTCCATTGTTTTGCTTTTTCATTGTATACAATCATCCTAAGAAAGGAGGATGCGTTACTTGAATGGGAAAGAAAGGAGTCATGTTTATAAGGAATGATAATACGGAATTGAATGAAGATTTTACACAAGATTTCTCATTTTCCAAAGTCTCTCTTCTCACTTTGATTTCATTGAAGAAACCTTAGATTGCATTGTTCTACTTAGTTTATTCATGGGAGAAAGATCGACCAAGGAGTTTCACCCATGGATGTCTTAGTTCGTGTTGATAGCTATTGAAGGATCCTAGAAAATATATTGGAGTGAGATTATCGGTGATAATATACACTTTCAATTTATCAATCTCAAAGCGACAAAGAAAATCTCTATGAATTCCTATTGGGTATATGTCGTTGCAGCACTAAAAAGGTGGCTAGGGTTAACTCTAGAGAGAAATATTTTGAAGGGCACATCGGTATAACAAAACTACCCTTAGTTCACATTAATAGAGTATAAGAGGCACTATGCCAAGGTTAATGATGTTTTCATAATACATCTGATCATAAAGAAGGAGGGTGACATTAATCAATGGTTCTCTATAAAATCTTGCATATTAATCAATAAGTATGGGAGCCATTTCTCACCATTCAAAACCTTCTCCTAAACTTGTGATGGAGGATTCGATGAATCTCCACCGCAACTCTTGCGGTACTGTATAACAAACCACTACTCATCAATATATGTAGACAACTTCCTAGATTTCATGTGAAATTAATCACGAAAGAAATAGGATAGGAGTGACATTCCTAATTCATTCGAATTTACTCTTGCATAAACTCAAAGCAAATGTGGGAAATATTGAATCTTTCTTAGGATCCTTTAATTTGTATACACATTAAGCCAAAACATATTTTGATAGCAAGAAATACATGGAGGCATAACACATGTATCTAATCTATTCCATCTTCGTGATCTAGAAGACTACCGGGAGTACTATGCGAGATGAGACAAAGGTCAAGTAAAGAGACTCTTTAAGGTTGACCGTGCAAAAATGAAATAATTCTAAATGGAATGGATCACGGTAGAAATAGAAGAAGATGGTAGAAAAATATTCAAGTCTAAATACTTGGAGACCATTCATTTCAATTCCATCCCTCTTGTGGACTCGGTCGAATGTAATGCACCTATTGACATCCTAACTAATTTGACAACCATTCTCCAAAGGTATAAATAGTTGTTCATAAAAAGGGTTTATGAGAATAACCACAATTCTTTATCCTCCTACAGGTAGTCATAGAAATTAGGAAGAAAGGTATATGTCAAGGAAGTAAGAGGCCTAAAGAATGAAAATTCTCCTCAAAGTAGGTAAGTTCTTCCATGAAAATCTCCGAATCTTCACCTATTCCCGTCATAGGAAGTTTTCATTAAAAAGAACAGACTCATGCAATCTCAAGCTAGGGATGATCAGGGATCATTTTTTATATCAAAATTTCCCTAAACATCCGTAAATTGTGTCAATGTAAAATATATTTTTGAGAGCTTTCAATCGACTATCGAACACGAAAAAGACATTGGAAGCTCCGGTTATGTCCAAATAAAGTTCGGTCAACAGAAATTCAACTCTAGTCAACAGGTCAATAGTGGACCAATAGCATTGCAACACGTGGAAAAATGGTGATGGAAAAATCAGAGGATCGAGAGGTTTTCACCTCTGGTCTTCAAAAATCATAAAATGGTATAGCTCGGCGGAACAAGAGGCTTAACTTTTGTTACGGAGGGAAGCCCGACCGCCATGAGAAATCATATATCGATCACCAATGTGGTGGGCCCTCAACCCACCATGTGGATTGCCACCACAATCGATTTTCCTATCAAGGATCAACATCAAGCTACATTTTATGAGTCGAGCTATTAACCGAGTGATGCAAGGATCGAGTTATATTTTAGCTCAACGAGTTATCCACAGTGATCGAGATCAAAATTATTGCATTGTATTTTATGCCAACCTTTTCACATTGCCTTGGCCAAAGCCACGAGATCTCGGTTTATACATCCAACATCAACTAACCAGCTAAGTGCAACATGGCCATGCCACATGTTAAGGTCAAAGTGGGCAGGCTTATCTAAGACACATTTATATGTGAAGTGGTCAGCTATGACAAGCCCATATAAATTCGCCAACCCCCTTATATGCAAGATCCACGTAGGTGGATAAACGGTGGCTTCAAAAAACTCAGCGGTAGTGTGGTGATCCTGGAAAAAGGGCTAAGTGTTTCCTTATCCACGTATTAATTAGGATGTATATCCCAATATAAACAACAAATCCCTCATTCTACAGGAAATGTGGGATAACCCACTTCATAGCAAATGTAACCTCTGCCAAAAAATCATGTCATCGGATCTCAAACCCCTCATCTCAGGCTTCTAAGACCAATCCACCAACCAACCTGCCAACTGGATCGGACGAGCTATAAAAGGAGCTCGGTGGGTTTTGTAGAAGCAAGTAGAGCTAATAGTGAGAGGATCAAGACTCAATAGAGCTACAGTAGTCATTAGGCATTTTAACGGTCTTAATGGCTGAATTTTTGAATGAAGTAAACAGAAAAGTTGCTCTAAATTCCAAGACAAAGACGATGGTCATCTTCTTGTCTCATGAAGTGCTATATATTTTCTATTGCAGATTTTTTTCAGACGTAATTTCACAGAACGAGCACTAAGAGCAGGTAGAGATCTACATTTTCCAACCACTTTGGGTCCAAATCAGACCATGGAGTAAAAAGGGAAGTTTTTCATAATTTCTTATAGTTTCTAGAAATTTCAACCTCTTTTATGTATGTATTTTAAATTTAAAGTTGTAGACATTTTTTTAATATAATTGCACAGGAAATTATCAATAAAAATACTATAGGGGCCACAGATGGACTTGGGAATGTTTCTGGTAAATTGTAGAATTCTAAGAGGTCTGAATCAGCTCAATTACATGTATAAAGGTTTTTAATTCAATAGTGAAGGGATAGTGTACTTAATTGGGCAATATTAGATCAATTCTCATTACGAGAATTTGGAGACGTAGCCTTCGGGTGAACTCCGTTATCAAGTTCTTGTGTTGTGGATTTGATTTTAGTTTGTTTAGAAGATTTTGATTAGATAAAAACATTCAAGTTAGTTTATTTGATTAATTATTTAAGCAAGCATAAAATTGGATTATTTGGATTGAAGTCACAATTTTAGTATCCATAACCCACAATAGAAAGGGAATTGCACATTTCAGATTTGGAATCAAGAATTCAATTTGAGTGCATTCTAAAATCAACTATAAATTTTTAAATGGATTTGTATTAGATTTAGTATATTCACTTAAGTTGAAAATTAAGGATAATTGATTTATCTGGAAGAGTTCAAGGATTTGGGTTTCAAGAATTCCCAAAATTGCTAATACTCTTAGTCAGTTATCAAGTTTTTAAATCTGAGAATTTTCTAAGTACTACTTCAAAACAAATTAGTACCATTTTCATATCAAGTTGGCATCATAGTAGGTATCAACGCTTGCAAAATTTCTATTCTCCGAGAAATTTGATCAGTGCAGGCTGAGGTGATAGTGATGGCATCAAGCTTGAACTTGTGGAGTCCAGATTGCAGGGATTGACTGAGGGCAGGTTTATCATCCTTAGTAATTTTCTCACATTTATATTTGGATTATTCCATTATGAATCATGTGCAGATGATAGATTGTTTGACGATCCACATAACACATTAGTCAAGACCCAATTATGGGAAATGTTTGTACTCTTTTATACTTGCATTAGTAAGACCCCTTAGAGGGCAATTATTTTGGTAAATTGCTAATACCAGGAGATGTAGTATGTTTTGGTCCTTGTTGAGTTATTTGTCCAGCAAGAAAGAGATAAACAAGGTCAATCCACAATGTGATGTAGTGGAGAAGACCAAGTACATAAGCCACCAAATAGGAGAAAATTTTCTTGACATGTTTATCATGTGAAATTATTTTCCTATAAAATTGGTAACTAAGCTTATTGTACCAAGACTCCAAAAATGGAGCATTTTTACAACTAATTTGCATGATGTATTAGGATATAATTTCCTTACACTTGTATTTGAAAGTTGTATAAAGACCCTTTTAAGGGCACATATCTCCTAATCAAATTTTTGAGTGACCATTATAGTTGGATACTCATATCTATGAGCTTGGAGATTTTTCAGCCATTTGTGCAGATAATGGAGCTCGTAGGTGTCAGCTCAAAACTTCATTCTATGTAGAGGCATTGTGACCTTGTAGCAGAATGGTAGCTAAACACCGTTGGCATTTGACAATAGGAGGATTTGTACCATGTAGAGGTAGTAGCCGTGTAGTGGGGTTGGAGTCACCATTTTTGAGCTCATGAGAAATCATCTCGGATCGTTGTTCTGTGTAGAGGCATTGTGATCGTGTAGCAGAATGGTAGTTGATCATCAAACTAGCATCATGCATTGGAGGCTTGAGGTATTGAAAGAGGCTTAGCATTGTGCATTGGAGGCGTTGAAGTCTGGAAAGGGACATGACATCAGGTCGTAACTTCATTATGTGTAGAGTCTCTTATGACCCTGTAGTAGGATGGTACCTAACAAGTCATTGTCCATCACCGACATCGGATCAATCATAGCTCTAAGTAACATGGAGTTCCTTCAAACTAGTTTGGATTTTACAGAATCAACTAGGAGCTAGGAACTATGTTATAGAGTCAAATAAGATCCTTGTTGTTAGATATCCGAAAACTTAACACCATACAGTGGAGGCGTGGAGGTATTCTTCGGATATCAAAGTGGTTCAGTGGAAGCGTAGTGGGCCCATAACCCACAAGTCCAGGATCAAAACAAATTTTTCAAAGTGAGAAGGTTGCAGAGGAAGAGACCAAAGGGTCTACTACATCAGCACTTCCAAGGTGGCAATAGAGTTTCAGTTCGGACAGGATGGCAAAATGTTCCAATATAAGATTTTTGGGACAAAAATCTTTTCCTATTGGGGAGGTGTGATCAGGGATCATTTTTGATATCAAAATTTCCCTAAACATCCCTAAAAAATTTAGTGCATAAGATATTTTTGAGAGATTTCCATTGACTATGATAACACAACAAATAGACATTTGGAGCTCCAATTATGTCCAGTCAAAGTTCAGTCAATGGGAAAGTCAACTTTGGTCAACAAGTCAATAGTGGACCAATAGCACTGTGACATGTGGCAAAAGGGTGTTGGCAAAATCAGAGGATCGAAATATTTTCACCGCCATTCTTTGACAATCAAAAAATGGTATAGCTTAGCAGAACAAGAGGCTCAACTTTTGTTAGGGAGGGGAGCCCACTGCCATGAGGACTCATATATCAATCACTCGACATGGTGGGCCCTCAAGCCACCATGTGGCTTGCCACCACGATCAATTTTCCTATCGAGGATCAACATCAAGATAAATTTTATGAGTCGAGCTATTAACCGAGTCATGCAAGGATTGAGTTATATTTTAGCTCAATGAGTTATCCAGAGTGATTGAGCTCAAAATTATTGCATTATATTTTACGCCAACCTTTCCACATTACCTTGTCCTGCAAGCCACGGATATCTTGGTTTATACGTATAACATCAACAAAATCGTAGAGGTAGTGTGGTGAGCCCGAAAAATGGATAAGTTTTTCCTTAGCCAAATATTAATTGGGATGGATATCCCAATATAAACAACAAATCCCTCATTCTACAAGAAATGTGGGATATCTCACTTCATAAAGAAATGTAACCTCTCGCCAAAAACATGTCATCAAGTCTCAAACCCCGACCTCGGGCTTCTAAGACCAATCCACCAACCAACCTGCCAACTAGATTGGACGAGCTATGAAAGGAGCTCGGTGGGTTTTGTAGAAGCATGTGGAGCTGACTATGAGAGGGTCAAGATTCAATAGAGCAGCAGGCCTTCATCAGGCATTTTGAGGGTCTTAATGGCTGAATTTATGAATGAAGTAAAAAGAAAAGTTTCTCAAAATTATAAGATGAAGATGATGGTGTTATTATTGTCTCATGAAGTGCTATATATTTTTTATTCTAGATGTTTTTTGACGCAATTTCACGGCAACGAGCACTAGGAGCGGCGAGATCTGCATTTTCCAACCACTTTGGGTCCGAATCAGGCCATGGAGTAAAAGGGAAATTTTTAGAATTTCCTCTAGTTTCCAAAAATTTAAACCTATTTTATGTAGGTATTGTAAATTTAAATTTGTAGATGTTTTTTTGAATGTAAGTGCACAGAAACTATAAGTGAAAATACTTGTAGGGGCCACGGATGGACTTGGGAACGTTTCTGGTAAATTGCAGAGTTCCAAGAGGTCTAAATCAACTCAATTACAGGTATAAAGGTATGTTAAGTCAATAGTGAAGGGATATTGTACTTCATTGGGAAATAATAGATCGATTCTCATTACGAGAATCCGGAGACGTAGCCTTCGGTGAACTCCATTATCAAGTTCTTGTGTTGTGGATTTGATTTTAGTTTGTTTAGAATATTTTGATGAGATAAAAACATTCAAGTTATTTTATTTGATTAATTATTTAAGCAAGAATAAATTTGGATTATTTGGATTGAAGTCAGCATTTTAGTATCCATAACCCACAACAGAAAGGGAATTGCACATTTCATATTTGGAATCAAGAATTCAATTTGAGTGCATTCTAAAATCAACTGTGAATTTTTAAATGGATTTGTAATAGATTCAGTATATTCACTTAAGTTGAAAATTAAGGATAATTGATTTCAAGGATTTGGGTTTCAAGAATTCCCAAAATTGCTAATACTCTTAGTCAATTATCAAGTTTTTAAATCTGATAATTTTCTAAGTACTACTTAAAAAAAATAGTACCATTTTTAGATCAAGGGGAGTTCATTATTTATCTTGCAAGAAACAATTCTAAGTATCCTTAGTTATCCATGTAGTCGTCACAAAGGTCCATAATGCTTCCAATATAACTTCATGTGGGAAGTGAGTGTATGTTTTCTCCAATTTAAAATCAGTCATTAGTCCCAAACTCTCATGTAGATAGTCCAATGGTACATGCTTCATCATCATATCCTAATTCTGAATTCTCATAGGTTCAAGATATCATCAATGATGGTTAATGAACCATGGCCAAAGAAAAGGATCCAATAGTTGAGATATCTCATGAACTCTAGAAGCTTACTCTTACTCCTCAAAAATCCAAGATGACCTCTCATTTCATGAAAAACTCTTCAAGGTTGTAATTCATCAAGTTCTCTCATGCCCAAGAGTGGACAAGGATGAATCTAATATGGGGATAACTAACTATGAAATGACTCAATATACTCTTAGAGAATTAGGTCCCAAGAAGTACATCCATAATTTTGAGAAAATGGTTGCCAAGCTCATTTCTCGGACAAGGGAAAGTGAAGAAACCAAGGAGAAATTACAGAGCCAAGTGTGTACTTTGACTTCATATGTAGAAAAAAATTTGGACCTTGATGTTCCTCCTCTTATGCCATTTGATTCAATTACCATTCTAATTAATATTTACACTCATGTAGTTCAAGAATTCAGCAAAATTAAAAATTAGGAAAGATGATTGCATCTTGGATTAACTCTATGAAACATAAAGGTTACAAACTCCTTCCAAAGATCATCAAAATATTAAAAATCACTACCTTGTCGACTAAGAAGGTGTTGGATGTTCTCTCCATGGTGAGAAAAGAATAATTGTTAGGTTGTGGAGCTTGTTTTCATGTGTGAAAGTGTTGAATACTGTACACTAGGAGTACTTGCATAATTTTCATGTATCCTCGCCAGGGTTCTGGGTGGGCCGGGCCCCCCGAGTGGGGGTCCAGGGGCGCGCACTTGTAGCAGAGTTCAGGGGCATACCCCGAAAAACAAAATTGGGCCTTAAACGTGCCCGATATATCGGGAACGTGATTTTATCATATATGGGGGGATTTTGACCCATAGGTTTATGGAAAAATTTTGCCCATGGTTTTGATACCCATGGTTTTGTAAAACTACTTAAGCAGTTGTCTATTTATATGGTTTTGTGCATATGGTAGAATATAATGAAAAACATTGCAGATGTGCTTTGAATTCGGGTGTGAATTTTGTAGAGTTTGTTGAGCATAGCTCCAAACATATCTGGGTATTGTATTGAGAGAGTGGTGGCTTGTAATAAAATCTAAGCAAGTGATTCTTGGTGGACATAGCCCAAATTGGGTGAACCACGTTAAATACTGTCTCTTTGTGTTGTGTTATTTTATTCTGCACTTTTATTTGAGATCTGTAATATTTTCTACATATTAGTTTCTACTCTTGTGATTCTGTGAGGGATTATTCCACATATTTATCCCTTATTTCCTAACAATTGGTATCAGAGCCTGGTATGGTTTGTCAAGTGTTGAATCGTAGGGAAAGTTTTATCTTGAGTGGGAGCTATGGAAAATGATGGAAGATCTAGGGTTGATAAATTCAACGGTAAGAATTTCAGTCTTTAGAAGATGCAGATCGAAGATTACCTTTATCAAAAGGATATTTATACTCCACTATCTGAGAAGGTGAACAAACCCTCGAGCATGACAGATGTGGAATGGGATTTGTTGGATAGGAAGGCACTTGGGACAATATGATTGTGTCTTGCATCTTCGGTATTATTTAATGTTTCAAAGGAAAAGACTACAAAAGAACTGATGGATGCATTAGGGAATTTGTATGAAAAACCCTCTGCCTCTAATAAGATATTTTTAATAAAAAAGTTATTTAATATGAAGATGTCTGAGAATGGTTTAGTAGCAGATCATCTAAATGATTTTAATACAGTTGTAAATATGCTAGCTTTGGTTATAATAGAATTTGATGAAGAATTTAGGGATTTATTAGTTCTATGCTCTTTACTTGAGAGTTGGAATAGCTTGGTAATGGCGGTAAGAAACTCGGTTCCAGCTAACTCAAAGTTGAATTTTGAGGATGTTGTAGGGGTGATTCTAAGTGAGGAAATGTGAAGAAAAATCTCTGCTAAATCTTCCACTTCAGGGAATGCTTTGACAGTAGAAACTAGAGGGAGACAGAAGAATAGAGGAAGCCGTGGAAAATCAAAGGATCGGGCAAGGTCAAAATCCAAAAGCAAGATAATATGCTGGCACTATGGAAAGTTTGGGCATGCAAATGACTTTTGGGAGCTTCGGACAAGAAGAAACAACAGAAGAAAATAAGGAGGTAAATGTGCAAACGAGTAATGTATGTCAGGATGCTTTGATTCTTTCTTTGCACAATTTACTGAATCTTGGGCTTTAGATTTGGGGGATTCTTTCCATGCTTCTCCACATAGGCATTATTTTGTTGATTATGTTCAAGGAGATTTTGGTCATGTTTTTCTTAGTGATGATGAGCCTTATAATATAGTTGGAAAAGGTTCTGTTCAGGTTAAGATGCAGAATGGGAATACTTGGCTATTGAAGGATGTCATACATGTGCCTACATTAAGATGAAATTTGATATTGACAAGGTAGTTGGGAAGTGATGGTTGTATTGTGATATTTACAGCTGACACTTGGAAGCTTACTAAGGGTGCTCTTGTGGTGGCAAGAGGTAAGAAGGTTGGAACCTTGTATTTAACCACTTATAGCACTAATGTTTGTAATCTTGTGGCTTCAGAAGTAGATACAACATTGTGGCACTATAGGCTCAATCATATGAGCCATAAGGGCATGGAGATCATAAAGAAGGATTTTCTTGGATATACAGAAATAGGTTTGGATTTCTGTGAGGACTGCATATATGGGAAACAAAAGCGAGTAAAGTTTCTCAAGGTTGGACCTACAAAGAAAGAGAGTAAGTTAGAGTTGGTGCATTTTGATGTATGGGGGCTGACTCAGGTATCATCTCTTGGGGTTCAAGTTATTATGTTACTTTTATTGATGATGTAACAAGGAAAGTTTGGGTTTATTGTATTAGAAACAAATCTGATGTATTTGACACTTTTTTTAAATGGAAAGCCTTAGTAGAGAATGAAACAGTCTTAAGATAAAATGTCTCAGTCGGATAATGGAGGGGATTATTGCAGATAATGAATTTGATGATTATTGTTCTAAGAATGGAATCCACGGGAAAAAAGACAGCCCAAGAACTCCACAAAGAGAATGGGGTGTCAAAAATGAAGAACAACAATAATGGAACGTCTTTAGGAGCATGAGGTTACATGGAGGACTGCCTCTTTCTTTTTGGGTGGAAGTGGTGAGCACAATTGTGTACTTGATAAACAAAGGACCCTTAAATGCCTTGGATGGAGGCATACCTGAGGAGGCTTGGTATGGTAAGAAAGTTGATTATTCATTTCTTAGAGTCTTTGGATGTGAGGTGTTTGTTCATATAGACAAGGATGATAGGACCAAGCTATAAAGGCTAAATCAGAAAAAAAAATCTTTCATTGGTTATGGTGGTGATGACTTTGGATATAAATGTTGGACTATTAAGGACAAGAAAATCATTCAATTTATGGATGTGGTATTTAATGAGAAAGTCATGTATAAGAAGTAGTTACAGGAAAATAAGGAAGAATCCAAGAAAGAATATGCAATGGTAGAGGATCTTCCAGATGGAAAAGTGACACATGAATCAGTTCAGGAACCTCGTCAACAGGAACCCCAAACTCTTATATTGAGGAGGTCTTCTAGGGTAAGAAGAGAGCCTAAATGTTTTTCTCCTTCTCTTTATTATTTATTACTCACTTATAGTGGAGAGCTAGAGAGCTTTGATGAAGCAATGTAGGTAGATGTCAGGAAGAAGTGGGAGTAAGCCATGGATGAGAAGCATCGAGGCTCGATGGAGAACCAGACATGGGATTTGGTAAAGCTACCTGAAGGAAAAAGACCATTACAGAACAAGTGGGTGTTCAGGGTCAAAGAGGAAGGAGGAAAGAAAATATACAAGGCCCGATTGGTGGTCAAGGGGTTTGCACAAAAAAAAGGTATAGATTTTGATGATATTTTTTCTCCTGTAGTAAAAATGACTTCTATTAGAACTGTTCTAGGAATAGTTACAAAGAAAAGACTTGCACTTAGAATAGCTTGATGTAAAGACTACATTTCTCCATGGTGATTTGGAGGAGGAACTATATATGCAGCAACCAAAGGGCTATGAGGTCAAAGGTAAAGAGGAGATGGTGTGCAAACTGAAGAAGAGCTTGTATGGCTTGAAACAAGCTCCACGTCAATGGTATAAGAAATTTGATAGCTTCATGATGGAGCAAGGTTATATTAGATGTAATTTTGACCATTGCATGTATATAAATAAATTTGAGGATGGCAGTTATATTATCCTGTGTCTATATGTGGATGACATGTTGGTTGTAGGTAAAAACATGCAGGAAATAAAAGTACTCAAGAAGCAGCTAAGTGAATCCTTTCCCGTGAAGAATTTGGGGGCATCCAAAAAATACTTGGTATGAGGATATCTCGGGATATGAAGGAACGGAAGCTACTTTATCTCAAGAAGAGTACATTAAGAAAGTATTAGAGAGGTTTAATATGGAGGATGCTAAACTGGTTGTGACTTCTTTGGCGGGACATTTCAAGTTATCAAAGGAGCAAAGTGTCCCAAGACAAAGCAGAGAGAAACCAAATGTCAAAGGTACCATACTCATTAGCAGATTGGCAATTTGATGTATGCCATGGTGTGTACCAGGCCTGATATTTCCCATGCAAAGGGGAGAGGTGAGTAGATTTATGAGTGATCCAGCAGAGATCACTCAGCAGCGATAAGTGGATCCTTCTATATTTGAGAGGGACCATGGGGATATTTTTTTCTACAAGGATCGAGACACCACTTTGTGTGGTTATGTAGATTCGAGATATGGCTGGAGATGTAGACTGTAAGAGGAGCATGACAGTTATGTTTACACCGTAGGTGGCACAAAGAATGAGCTAGATTTCTTGACTACGAAGCTAGTGGCTTTGTCAACCACAGAAGTTTGAGTATGTTGTTGCCACAGAGGCAAACAAAGAAATGATTTGGTTACAAAAATCACTTGAGGATTTGGGGCATAAGCAAGAGGAAGGAAAGCTACAAAGTGATAGTTAGAGTGATAGACACCTAGCTAAGAACTCTGCTTTCCACTCTAGGACGAAGCATATACAGTTAAGGTACCATTTCATCAGGACAACTTTAGAGGAAGAGAAGTTGAAGCTGGAGAAGATCCATACCAATCAGGATCTTGCAGACATGATGACCAAGGGGTCACAAGGGAAAAACTAAAGTTGTGTTCAACTTTGGTTGGTCTTCACAAAAAATAGTGAATGATTGAGAAGCTTACTCAAAGGAAAACTAGTCTCCAAGTGGGAGATTGTTAGGTTGTGGAGCTTGTTTTCATGTGTGAAAGTGTTGAATATTGTACACTAAGAGTACTTGTACACTTTTCATGTATCCTCGCCGAGGTTTGGGGTTGGGCCGGGCCCCGAGTGGGGTCCGGGCGGCAGCCCCAGTAGTAGTAGGGTTCAGGGCACAACCCCCAAAAAAATTGGGCCTTAAAACGTGCCCGATATATCGGGAAATGTGATTTTCTCATATGGGCGGGATTTTGACCCATAGGTTTATGGGACGGTTTTTGCCCATGGTTTTGATACCCATGGTTTTGTAAAACTGCTTAAGCAGTTGTCTATTTATATGGTTTTGTGCATATGGTAGAATATAATGAAAAACATTGCATATGTGCTTTTAATTTGGGTGTGAATTTCAGTAGAGTTTGTTGAGCATAGCTCCAAACATATTTGGTTATTGTATTAAAAGAGAGGTGGCTTGTAATAAAATCTGAGCAAGTGATTCTTGGTGGGCGTAGCCAAAATTGGGTGAAGCACGTTAAATAATTTCTCTTTGTGTTGTGTTATTTTATCCCGCACTTTTATTTTAGATCTCGTAATATTTTCTCGCATATTAATTTCTATTGTTGCGATTCGGTGAGGGATTATCCCGCATATTTTATCCCTTATTTCCTAACAATAATATCATTATAATGAGATCCTACCAGCCATTCATAAGATGAGAACTATGGATCCAAGGTCATTACTTTCCAAGGTATTCCTAAGCTCATATGACAACTATTCTCACATGTGGATAAGGAAAATTGAATGAATATGAGAGCCATGTTAATGTTGAAAGTCACACCCTTGTTGAATCCAATATTCATCATTTTAGTGAAATATGGGATGATATCTCAATGTGGGAATTAAATGCATGAGATAACCCTCTCGAAGAATGTTGACTTATTCTATCTATCTAAATTGGTATTAAAACTACCTCTAAGTTAATAATATTATAATACATCCAAGTCACCAAGGTTGAGAGAGAAGGGGAGAGAGGAAAGTACAAAAACTAAGTTAAAATAGAGGTGATAGCTCTAGAAAAAAGGGTTGATCACTCTCCACAAGTGGAAGAATAACATAAAATATAAAGAGGAGAGGGCATACATGTGTCATAAACCAATCCTATATCAACCTTTCCATTCCATGCACTACAACAAAAAAATGAAGAATCCATGGGTAGAATTCATACACAACATAGAACGCGTGAAAAGAGAGGAAAGAAAATAACAATGCAAGAAAAAGGGGGAAACAAGCTAAAATATTCATTAAATAGTTGTTATGAATATGCATGTACCATTAAAAATCTCAAAAAGACTTACATGCACCACAAATGCTTAAATCTGAGATCTGAAACATGTGGGAATTCAACCACCATTTTGACATGGTGTCGTCACAATCAAAAGTAGTACCCTTACAATGAGTTTTTATTTGTATTTATAGAGCAGAGGAGAGAGAGAAGAGGCATGTGACATTGCCCCAATTTCATGCCATCATATATTTAGTGTAAGATGATGATGCCCATACTTCATTAAATTCTAGTTGTTGAGGTGGTTGAGCACTTGGTTCAAAATAGACACGGTTTTTTCGCACTTCATGGATTTTAGATTATTATTCCTTGATTTATGAATTTCTTTTTTTTATTATCCTTTCATGCTTTGTGACCTCTATCATTTCCTCTATGGCTATTCCTTATTGCATGGATTTATTTCCAACCTCCATCAAGATCCACGAGAAACACCTAACTCCTCCATGCATTATACCACCCACGACCTCTTATTATTTGTCGATTTTCTAACTTTTCATGGGTATGTAAATCTGTGGTGCTCTAACTTTTCCTTCAACCCAAAAAAATGATTTGATATCCATGGAAGATTAACTTCCTTAATGCGGTGAAGCTCTAACATCTAACTTTAACCTCCATGAAGCAATAACTCCATCAAAAATCTACCCAAGTCTTCAGACTTCAATTCTTTTGTTTGACAAGTTAGGAGAACCCGTAGAACACTACATTCATGCATTTTGTGGAAGACTAACTTAGTTTTCCATGAATTTCCTAAGAAAAGAGTGCTTGAGTCCCAACTTGGATGTGTTGTTGAAAATTGCAAGGGGGTTAAATTTTATACAACAAGACCTAAATGAGGCTACTAAAGATTGTACACATCATCGAAATTGAGGGTGAGAAATCAAGTAATAAATCAATGATCATTTGAGTAGGATGAGGTGTCCTTCATTACACTTATATTCCACATCACTTGGAACTCCTAGAGAACTCCGGGGGCATTGTAAAAGGTGAATTGTCTTATATGCGACTCTATGGAGATGATCTCATGGAAATGTTATCTTAGATAAGATCATCCATCTCATATGCAACTCATAATATTCCAAAGTGGATTAAGCATTAAAATGTAATCTAGGTGCGGTTGACCATTGGTTAGACATCATCACTAATACTTGCCATCCCCAGTGGGAAGGAAGTTTTAGAATTCTTGATCAAGTACAATAAAAAAATGGAAAGTCAAAGGATTTTTCGTAAGGTGTATCAACAAATAGTCTTCTTCATTTGATCCTTTTATTGACTGATGTCTTATCCTTCTTCTATTTTCCTCCCTCTCATTCTTGCATGTAGCGGTCATATTTTCCCAAAAGCAACTTGAAATTTTGTTAATTATTTGTAAGGAAAAGAACTTTTTCAAAAAAGTAACACAATTCACTTGCTTTCCACTTTTATAAAAGTATGTTTCTTAAAAAAATAAAAGTGTCTTATTTTAGAAAGGAAAGTGAATAGTCATGCAAGAATGTGAAGAGTGACACATCTTTAGGGTATATATCCGTGTCTTCTCTCTATTGTATGACTAGGTTTTTCCTCCTATACTAGGTTGTATTTCTTTGATTTCTTGCTTAATGTATTCCTCTCTTTCTTAACTCTTACTCCAATAGATCTTTGTAATTCTACAAAACATGGAAAGAATGAATATTTTGATAAATATAATGCGCTTAAACTTTGTGTTGATTGTGATTTTCTTATTACTTTACATATTCGTGACTTCTCATTAAATATGTAAATGTTTCTTGTTTTATGGTTAATAAACTTAGTATTTATATTTATTTTCTAAAACCCCTTTCTTCATTAAATATGTAAATGTTTCTTGTTTTATGGTTAATAAACTTAGTATTTATATTTATTTTCTAAAACCCCTTTCTTCATTTCCCTTCTCTTACTCATACCTCACACTCTTTTCCTCCATACATTTTTTCCATAGGTTCAATGGAGTATTCCCATGTGATCCACAATCTTTGACCACCCATATAATAGAATTAGTTTACAATATTTCTAGCTTTCAATAAATGGGAGCCTCCCCATTCCCAAGAGGAGGGACTTAGTCCCAAAGCATTGGCAGAAAACCCCATATTTTGTCCTTGACAAAATATTTTTCCAACAAAGCTCAAATACATTGGAGAAAGATAAACTTAGCTATACATACTGATACATGAGAAATTTGGGAGTGTAGACTAGAGAATATGGGATCGCAAAGACTAGAGATACTTTACTTTTGATATTGTGATATGAAATTACTCTTCTACAAGATTGTGACATCTCGGTCATAATGTATAAAACAGTCATGCCCCTTCTATAAAATTTTGAATGCCTTTAGAATTGAGATCTACAACTTTCGTGGTCTTTCGATGGTATAAAAATGTACTTTTGTGTCAAACCCTAGCTATCACATAATCTCAAAACCATCTCTAATCAACTCGAATCATGGCAAGTTCACCAAAAATTTTACACCCTTTATACGATTATTATATTGTTATGGAATTCAAAATAATAAAAAGGAGCGTAAGGTTCATTACAAGGGGTTATTATGACTAATTAACTTCCATCATTAATTTTACAACATTAGATTAACACATTAATACTTACTGCAACTAGTGAATACAAGCTCTCAAATACATTAGAGAAAGATAAAATTTACTATAGAGAGTGATATAGGAGATATCCGGGTGCAAAGAATGGATAATCTAGGAGTTATGAGAGTGGAGATGCTTTACTTCTAATTTTGACCTATAATTACCCCAGTGCGGGACCATATAATGCGGTTACGATGTATAATCTAGTCATGTCCCTTCTTTACGCTTTGGATGCCTTTGGAATTGAGCTCTGCAACTTTCTAGGTCCTTCGGTGGCCTAAAAATAAACTTTGTTGTCAAACCCTAGTTGTTGTGCACAATCTTGAAACTATCTATAATCAGGTTGAATCGTTCTAAAACCCTAACAATGGGTGGAATACCCTACAGGAAGGTTAGTGTTTTGGTTAAAGTATAATTTTTGCACTACGTACGTATGAGCACTATTCTCAATAGGCATCAAACCACACATAGTTCTCCATCTAGCATGTAACATATATATGACTACATCTAGTGGAAACTTGAACCACTTTGATCGTGTTTAATAGAATTGGGCTCTTTTTGACACTTTAAGGTAGGGAGCTTGGTGTGCTTGGAGATGAAGGAAGCTAGACTCCTTGACCGGTTAATTACTTCAAAATTGGATTAGTGTCTTCCCGATGGATGTGCATCATATTTGGGAATATTTATGGAGACTTGAGTGCCTTTGTGAGTGTTGCAAGTAAGTGTGCCAATAGAGTGTTAGGTTGTGTCGATGAGTAAAAGAAGTAATGTTAAATTATTTATATAGGGTTCTAAAGGTAAATTATTATGATAAGGCTGACCTAGGAAGCAAGGAAAAATTTAAGGAACCTACTTGAAAAAACTTATAGAAATCGTGGCGAATATGGCCGGAACCAAATTTGTTGGGTTGGCGAATTATCTAAAATTAGCATTCGTGGCATTGGCAAAATAGAATATATTTTTTGAAGGAAATTGTGGATGGATTGGATAATGAATGATAACTTATCATATTATGGACTCATTCATTCTTTGCAAGTAGAGGATTGCTTTACATTTGAAAGGATGACAAATTTAAAAATACCCACCAATTATAGAGACTCCCCCAAACATCCAAAATCCCACCAAAGGCACAACATGTCACCATTCGGAAATATCCCAACCAAAGGCTTTCGGCGTACTTAAAGCCCATGGAATAAGTTACACTTAATAATACGTTTGGGTCTAGAGTGGGGTCGGGTCTCATGTCAACGCGTTGATGGAGGACAAGTGGTGGCCAAGGAAGGAAATGCATGGCACAAATCAAGATCATCAACAAGGACACGCGTCACAAGATTCCATCCCTCTTCAAAGTGATTGAGTTCTTCTTAGTGATTAGTTTCTACCATCTAGCTCTATGTATGTGTGTCATGTGTGTATGGTGAATTTAATCAAATTTCAAAAAAAAAAAAACTAAACATGTCGGTGAATGAGACTAAATGACAATTAAGGTTCCAAAAATTTCTTGACGATCCAAGAATGTTTTAAAATCTCGTCTCGTCGATCACACGACGATTAATAAAAAAAATACGTTGGGATTGGAGATTCATTGGCTATTCGCATGGGAAAAATTATTGTTTGTGGAATTTTTGGGTGAAACGTGGGCACTGCCATGGTCATAAAAATAGCCAAATTCATAATATAATTCTTACTATTCACCGCATTATGAAGATTCACCAAGAAAATTTTCCCTACCGGGAAGATGAAAAGACTCAAAAAAGATATTGCATCGAAAATAGACTTGGAAAGTATGTCGATGCAGGATCAGAATGCGGCGATCAAGACTGGATTATATAACCTGACCTAATTGCATGATTTTGGACAAGGAAGAGGTAAGTGAAATCTGAAATTTTCACAATAGAAAGCGAGTTTGAGCATTGGTTTTGTGTATTAACATTCAAAATTTGTTGACACGTAGGTGTATGTAAATGAGAAAGTTAGGAAAGAGATAACAACATGCACTGAGTGGGGATAAGTTGTGGGTGTTTGAATTAGCCAAGAAGCACAATTGCAATTAGTAGTGTCAAAGGGTAAATTGCCAAATTTGAGTGTTTAAAGTGTTTATCATTGTTGTATTGCATGTTTTACAAACGCGAGTAGAAAACACATTTTGAGGAGAGAAAACGTAAGGTTGTTTGGCTCTAAATGATGAATAAAATAGATTGATACAAAAGAAACTAAATTACACTTGTAAGACCATCACAATCCTTGACAATGTGGAAGAATATAATTTTTGGAAGCAAATGGTGTGTACATGAAGATGAAAGAGCAAGTGATAGGCACGTAGTGTTTATTAGTGTTATAAGGTCCAGTATACAAATAGGAGTGGAAAACACGTTTTAGGAAGAGAAAACATAGGGTTTTCTCGGATCCAAATGTTGAATAAAATAGAATTATAGAAAGAAAACTAAATTACACTGCAAGAACACCACAATCCTTTGAAAACTAAATTAAATGGGAGTGAAAAACACATTTTGGGAAGAAAAAACATAGGGTTTTCTAGCTCTAAATGATGAATAAAATAGATTGATAGAAAGAAAACTAAATTACATTACAAGAACACCACAACCCTTGACAAGGTGGAAGAATATAAACATTGGAATCAAGTGGCATATCCACGAAGATGAAAGAGCGGGTGAAAAACACGTTATGTTTATCGATTTCATGAGGTGTGTTTTACAAACATGAGTGGAAAACATGTTTCGTAGAGCAAACACTAAGTTGAATATAATAGATCGATAGATAAAAATTAAATTACACTACAAGAACACTATGATCCTTGCCAAGGTGGAAGAATAAAAATGTTTGAGGAAAAGGGTGTATCCTTCAAGAGGAAAGAGTAGGTGATAAACATGTGTTTATCGGTGTTGTAAGGCATTTTTACAAACGTGAGTGGAATGCATGTTTCTCGATATAATATTGATGTTGATTTTTGTAGATGTTGAGATTGCATAAATAAAACAAACATCAATGTGTAATTATGCATTGGGAGATAATTTAGGAAGTGTGTTTCATCTTGTTGTGTATAATGTAGTGGATGACAAAGTGTTGATGATATACAAAGAGTACTAGAGATGGGATTTATGCTACGAAAGGATGTGAATTTTACTACAATCAAAATAGAGAAATTCTCAGCAAAGTATTACTTGGTCAGGGTCAAAGAGAAAGAGGAAACCACCTACTAATAAATAACACAAACGTCTCAAGAGGTGTGTTTTGTTTATTTGAAGAATGGAAGATAAAGTATCATACATTAGTTATATGTTAATACCCATGTGTAATTGATTAGAGGATGCAAAATTAATTGAAAATTGAACACCCACAATGCGTAAAGAACAAGTTTCGTTTTGTTAAACTTGTTATGATCCAAAGATGGAGAAATTTTCCAAAGAATTCATATGCCAAGAATGAAGGGAATGTCATATATTATGAAATATATGAAGGCATAAAAGTAAATGTGTATGTTGTTTCAAATCAAAAATACAATTTTCGTTTGTTTAACATATTCATAGTATGCTAAGTAGCAAAACTCCAATTTCGTTTATTTTAGTAGATGTTTTTTTCCTACTCGAACTAACTAAATAGTATAAACAAGGTACATAGCAATAGAAGCAAGGGAGAGGAACGAATTCAACAACGGATGGGTTCCTACTTGTTTGCAATAGTCATGCACATTTTTGGTTGTGATGTGATCCACGTTTACTTCATCAACCATCCCACAAAATTCCGTCTAAATTTGTTGGCATTGCCTTACATTTTGTCAAACTCCCATCTGCTAATACATGGCCACAACGACATGTATGCATTTTTCGATATAATTTCCATATGATAATGTATCAAACTATCTATCATGATATAGTGTGTATATATCATGTCCGAATGTTATTTTGTAGGTTGGTTAGACATTGCCCGCCTACATACCAGCCTTTGGCAAAAATAACCAAAAAAATTACTTTCTAACCTTAAAAAAAGAAAGAAAGAAATTAACAAATAAGTTAAAGAGAATGCAAATGCGATCATTGTCTCCGCTTACGTGTTTGTCATATTAAGGAAACAACCAAGAAGCGTTGTGTACCCCTTTTAACTTATTCCATGGCTTTGTTTCATCACAATCAATCAAAGTTTATTGATTTTGATTTCCGCTTAAACATTTATGAAAATCAATTGATTTTATTTTCAATCTATGTGATTTTTAAAATATTCTTTTGTTTATTAAAATGGTAACCGTTCTTTCAAATTTTTATTTAATTTAAAGTTTTGAATATTTATTATCTTGAACAAAAAAATGTTACCTTTTTTAATTAGGAAAGATTTAAGAATAATAAAGATTTGAATTCAGCGGAATTTAAATAATATAAAAGGTAATATTAAATTGTAAAAAATAAGTAAATAAATTATGTTTTTTTATTAGGGTTTATGAATTAATTTATTCTTCTTAAGGTCTATAAATTAATTTATTTTAAAGATAATATAAATATATCATAATTAAAAATTGTAAGTATATCAAAAAGTCAATGGTTCAACATCAAATTTTGTTTGTAACAACAAAACAATAAAGCTGGCAAAGATAAGTAGGATGGTTTTTTTAATTGAATTTTTTTCCATATATTAGTATAATATAAACATAAAGAACAAATCAATAATATAAAAAAGAGTAGTTCAAAAAACCAAAAAATTAACTTAACAAATTTATCAATAAAAAACATTAAAAATATACCAAAAAGAAAAATAACTAAAATACCAGAATTTTCTATAACATAAAAATAGTTTTTTTATCCTACCTTATATAAAAGACTAGCTTTGCAAAATAGAAGTCTAAACAAAAATAGGGGATAAAAGAGTCACAATTTAGTTCTAACCCTTTTATAAAAATCATACCCCATATAGAGGAAACAACTTGTACTTTTTCACAATAACAAACTAGACTTTTGATGGTCAAATTGTTGCCCCACATACCTTAACCCTTTAAACAAGTAAAAAAACACTTACATATAAAAAATATGTGGATGAAAATGATAAGATCTTTGCATATAATAAATGAATAATTTGTAGAAGATAACACAACAATATATATATATATTTGCGGGTCAAGATGCCCAAATATTCAATATATGCAAAATAATACCCTTAAGGTAGGGCAACACCAGACAATGCTCCTTAGGAAGGAGTGACTCCATAATCTCCTAAGATGGGAATCCACTTCGACGGGGACACCTCCAATATACCTCTACCAAGTAGAAGACTCAACTCATACATCCATCACATCCTCATAATGATACTCACATCCTTTATATAGACATACATTACTTTAAATGGGTGGGTAACACCTAATACCAATGTAGGTCGACTCATTACCCAATATAACTAATTCTTATGTGACCCCATATATTATAAACATATAACTAACTAAGGGGATGTGTGCCACATGTCGACATCTCCATCAACCCATATACATTATAATATCATATCCCAAGGTACATAGCAGAAAAGTGTGAAAACTAAAAAATTGAACTTACAAATTGGTGCCTAAATTACCAAGCTCAAATAATGTGGGATCCATTGAGGAGTGAAATGTGTAATGAATTTTAATAACAAGACCTAGGAAATCTTGGACACAGAGTAAGGAATGGAAATAAGAGATTTGTTGGATTGACATAGTCTCAAATATGACTTACTATTATCATTGCCTTTGAGTCTTTGTGTAGGATCAAATATATTCACCAGGTAAATATTACTTTTTGTTAGAGTTTTACTTTCTAAATTTTTGAATTATTAGATATTTATCGATTTTTTTATATTAACAAAAATATATTTATCATTACAAACATTAAATTAGGTGTCTTCCACTTATGATGTCTTTATAAGAAATCATATTTAGGATGACGTAAATTTCCATATCGACGGCTTAAATTTAGTTACCCAAATGGTATTTGTTTTTAAAATAGAACTCTAAACAAAATTAGGGGAAAAAATCACAATTTAGTTGTAACCCTTTTGTAAAAATCATACCCCATATACGAAACAACTATGTACATTTGCACAATAACAAACTAGACTTTTTGTAGTCAAATTATTGCCCCACATACCTTAACCCTTTAAACATGTCAATAAAAAAACTTAAATCTAAAAAATATGTGGATGAAAAGCTTGAAAACAAAAAAAATGAACTTACAAATGGGTTCCTAAATTACCAAACTTGAATAATGTGGGATCCATTGAGGAGTGAAATGTGTAACCAATTTTAATGACAAGACCTAGGAAATCTTGGACGTGGAGTAAGGAATGTATAAGAGATTTGTTGGATTGACATAGTCTCAAATCTAAATTACGATTACCATTGCCTTTGAGTCTTTGTGGAGGATCAAATATATTCACCAAATAAATATTATTTTTTTGTTAGAGTGTTACTTTACGAATTTTTGAATTATTACATATTTATCAATTCTTTTATATTAACAAAAATATATTTATCATTACAAACATTAAATTTGGTGTCCTCCACTTATAATTTCTTTGTAAGAAATCATATTTAGAATGACGTAAATGGGAAAGTGCACAAAGATGGGGGCAAAAAGAGGACACAAATCCATTTTTGGCCATTTTGGCCATAACACGCTCATGTTATGGCTCGATGCGTATAACGCGACAAGGAGATATCGGGGGTCGCGTTATAACGTAAGCGCGTTATGGTTCGGTAAGTCCAAGCCATAACGCGATCGCGTTGTGGTTCGGTAAGTTCGAGCCATAACGCGAGCGCATTATAATGTGCTCGCGTTATAGTGATCTCTCATTATAACACACTTGCATTTCAATGTGTTATGTGGTATATGTGTTTTTGGCATGCTTCTATTGACTAAAATAAATGTTTAAGTATAAGTCTTCCTTTTTTATTATTTCTTATACTTTAAACTTATTTTAGTAAATATAATATGTTAGGGTCACTCTGCACCTTATAGAGCTAGTATCACAGCTCCATCTATCATAGTTTAGAAGATAGTTTTTCAGATTCTAATCTGGTTAGTACATAGGTATTTTTCAGGATTTTAGCATTCACCTTCAAGCTTTTAGGGGCCTTTTCAATTGGTTATTGACATTTGTAGGAGTTTTAGATGTGTCAAAACTATATATTCACAAGAACCTCTTCTTCCTTGAAAGTTCCTAGTTTGTCTCGATAATGATGTCTCCCTATATCCAAGGATCGAGGACTACCAGAGTCTGTGGCGAGGTTGCACATTCGGAATCATTGATTGTCTAAATCGGAATGTCGTTGTTTCGGAGAACCATTTTCAAACATGGGAGTAATGCATCTTGGAAAATAAAATTGAACCTCAGAAATCCTCTCAAATTTCCATCTTACACAAGTATTGGACATATCAAGCTATGTTCTTCGAATGAAATATTTGTTCCCAACAACTTGTAACTAAAAGAAATATTCAAAAGAGCATTAAAATGATGAAATTTACTTGGTATCTGATATGTCAAACCCAAAAATTAAACCAGACTTGTTATTCTCAATATAGGGTTTAGGGTTTATCATTTAGGGCTCATGATTCAAGGTTCGGGTTCAAGGTTTAGGGTTTAGCATTTAGGGCTCAAGTTTTAGGGCTTAGGGCTGAGGCTTTAGGGTTCAGTTCTTAGGATTTATGGTTTATGGTTTAGGGTTTAGGGCTCAAGGTTAAATATTAAATGTTTCTGGTTTAGGGTTTAGGATTTAGTGTTTACGGTTAAGGATTTAGGCTTTAGGGTTTAGGGTTTAGGTTTTAGGGTTTTGGGTTTTGGGTTTAGTGTTTAGGGTTTAGAGTTTAGGTTTTGGGTTTTAGGGATCATGGTTTAAGGTTTATGGTGAGGTTCGATGTTTGGGGTTACCAGTTTAGGGTTTAGGGATCAATAATCCAGGATCAAGGTTTAGGGTCTAGGGATTAGGGCTCAATTTTTAGTGTTCAAGGTTTAAAATTTAGGGTTTAAGGTTCATGGTTTATAGTTTACGGTTTAGGGCTTATGGTTTAGGGTTCAAGATTTAGGGTTCAAGGTTTAGGGTTTAAGGTTTAGGGCTTAGGGCTTAGGGTTGAGTGTTTAGGGTTTAGGCCTCAAGGTTCAGGGTTTAGGGTTTAGGGTTTAGGGCTCAAAGTTTGGGAATTAGGGTTTAGGGTTTAGTGTTTAGGGTTGAGGTTTAGGGTTTATGGTTTAGGTTTAGGGCTCAAGGTTTAGGGTTCATAGTTTAGGGTTTAGGGTTTAGGGCTTAGGGTTAAGGGTTGATGGTTTAGGTTTTAGGGTTTAGGTATCAGGGTTAAGGGTTTAAGTTTATGGTTTATGGCTTAGGGCTTAGGGTTTAGGGTTTAAATTTCATGTTAGAAGTTTCATCACTCAAAATTAGTGGTAGGACAATCAATGTCTACCACGTGCCACCTGCAAATTCCAAATTTCATTTCGTTTAAATTCACTTCAAGAAAGGTTGGAGGAAATGAACTCATCATTTTCTTCACACCTTCAAAGGTCCAAAATGACAATTTGACCCAAATTTGGAAAATATGGAGAACTTGGAAAGCTGAATTACATTTATAAAGATAAGCTCAAAGCGAAGGAATGCATTTCGTAAGTAATTCCAATCAAATTTATTTTATTTTTTATTAATACCTGCTAAAACTAGCCTTACGATTGCATCCTGATAAAAATAAGTTCCCAAGAGCCGGGGAGATTTTAAACTTATCACACAAGCATGGGGAGTTCTCTCCGATAATACCAGAAAGGCTACCTATGATGCCATGGGGAAAAACCAACAAGGGCACAACCCCGCCTTCCACCAACTGAATTCCACAGGCACTACCATTGTTATTGGAATTACAAACAATCTAAATGGGAATAATTATTCATTTACAATCCAAAGTTTTAGAACTCAAGGTCTTAGGCTATTGGTGAGTTACAAGTAGTTTATAAAAAATCAACCCAAGTTCCTTCCCATTGATTTCATTGGATGCTTTCAATAAGTGGCCATGGGGACACCTTGAGGTAGGGGTCAAACTTCTCCATATGAACCAAGTGGAACATATTGGGGCACTCGATTTCATATCACTCGGCGAAATTAAGGACACAATCCCACCCCTTGTCTCACTTAGAGAAAGTGTTCCTCCTCTACTCTATTTCATAGCTCTGGTATAATAAAAGTGTTTACCATCCAAAGTTATTCATAGCCTCAGTATAATCAAAAGTGTTTACCATCCAAAGTCTTGGATTGCAATAGGATGGAGCGGGAGAAGGAGCAGGAGTGAGGAGGTTTTCAAAAACCAAATGGGCGGGAACTATCGCAGGACACAAGTGACCCTCAGATCGAAACGCTACGAGATAGGGGCCCCGCTGCCTCAGCTTGTAGAAGGTAAGGTATCTTATTCTTCATTTTGGGCTAATAGGATTGTGGGTCACAACAAGAACATTGTGGCGCAACCTTCGATCTTGAATATTGAGACTGTTGAGAATAATGGACTTTTAAGTCTTGCTATTCCAGAATGATTAGGTGAGAAAGCTGAATCGCGAATAGATTTCTCCTTGGTTGGTAAGTTTTATGGATCCAGACCTAATGTGGAGTGGTTTTGTGAATGGGCCCAAAGGAAGTGGAGACCGAAAGGTTCATTAGAAATTGCTTCTTATGTGAATGGTTTTTTTATAATAAATCTATCTAATGCTGAGGATTGTAAAAATATTCTCCTTGGAGGACCTTGGTTTTGGGAAGATCTAGTTTGTTGGTTCAGAAATGGAGCCCGGGTTTTGATCCTTATAATGAAAAACCTGATGAGTTACCTGTGTGGGTTAAATTACTAGGCCTTCCTATGGATTTTGGGAGGAGGAAATATTAAAGGCTATTGCTAATGCGATAGGTTCATTGGTGATTTTCGATCTAGTTACCAAGGCTCAAACAAGGCTAATGTATGCTCGGTTTTGTGTCAATGTTCATGTTGGGAACTTGCTCCAAAAAGAAATTGAACTAAACTCAAATTTTGGTGTTTGGAATCAAAAAATTGAGTATGAAGTTTCACCTCTTTTTGTCAAAAATGTTGGAGGATGGGGCATGAGTAGAGACAATGTAAGGAAGCTAAGAAAGGTAAACAACAAGTTCAAAATATTTGGGAGAAAAAATAAAAGGAGTTGGAGAAAAATAGGGTTCCCCAAGTATAATTTCTTCAGTAAAATTTGATTTCAAAGTGTTGGAAATTGAAGATCATGTTATTCAACAGATTTTTTTGGATCATCAACCTATCATTGATCAAATTATATTGGATCTTGTTCAAATTGAAATCAAAATTCATGGTCAGATTAATGTGCCGGATATTTCTGAGGAGGTGGGATAGATTAACAAGGAATTTCAAAAAGAGGAGGTAACCATAGAGGTGTCTCAAGAGAAGGATCAAGTTAGAAGAGATGATATGTCAACAAAAGAAGAAGTTGATCTCTTAGATTCTAAGGTTGTGCCTTGCTCTCTAAATTTGGAAAAGAATGTGGAAGATAAAAATATTAATACAAGGAGTGCTCAGAAACAAGACAAATTTAAAGTAGATTACGGGAAGCCCTTGGCAAAAAGAGGTAATTTGTCAAATAGGACAAAAGGAAAAACAATGGCTAAAGAAATTGATTCAGGTAGGCAACACTCTATTGAATAGAGCATCTCTCCAAATAAGATTAAATGAAGCTCATTTCTTGGAATATAAGGGATCTTAATAACCCAAATAGACAGAGTATATTATAAAATTTTAGAAAAACTCATAATCCTAATATATTGTTGATATAAGAAACCAAGATGAAAAAAGAAAAAATCAATGATATAAAAAATAAGTTGTGGTTTAGTTCGGATATGCAATGTGTAGCTTCTGTGGGTGCCTCTGGAGGAATTGCTACTTTTTGGATTCAAAAGGATAGAGAAGGTTTGGTTATTTGTAATTCATCCCATCATCTTTCTATTATGTTTAGAGATAAGGTAAGTGGTTTTTCTTGGATATGCTCTAATATTTATGCTCCCAATTCTTTGAGTGTGAGAAGAAATTTGTGGGCTGAAATTGTGCAGTTTCATTCTCAGTATAGGGATCTGGATTGGATGATTGGTGGGGATTTTAACACTCCTTTGAGCCCAAATGATAAGAAAGGGGGTTCAAATTTGTTTAGTGATAGTATGGGAGATTTTTCTGACTTTATTGTTGACTGTAATTTGGTTGATATAGAGTTAAGAGGTGGGAAATACACTTGGTCTAATAGGAGATTGGGAGATGATCTTATTCAAATTAATTTGGATATATTTCTAATCAACCCAAGTTGGTTCTCAGCTCTAGGTGGTTTCCTTAGACTTTACCTAGAATTGGGTCGGACCATAGTCCTATCTACTTTTAATCCAGTAATTGTATAGGATTGGCAGGTAGACCTTTTAGATTCTTTAAAATGTGGTTGTTTCATCCTTCCTTAAAAGAGGAGATTCAATCTTGTTGGAAAATTAGTGTTAAAGGTAAAGCTATGTTCAAATTGGTGTCTAAGTTGAAAAATGTCAAAGCAAGAATGAAAATTTGGAACAAGGAAATTTTTGTAACATTTTTTTCCCAAAAATAAAAGCAATGAGGATCTTAAGAGGATTGAGGAAGTCTTGGAAAGTGGGAGGTATGATCAAGATATTAGGAACAAAGAAAAATTTCTTTTGGTGGAGTATCATAATCTGGAAGCAAAAGAGGAATCATATTGGAAACAAAATTCAAGATCCTTATGGTTAAAAGAGGGTGATAGGAATACAAAAAAATCATCTGATTGCTTCTATTCATAAACAAAGTAATACAATAATGGAAATTGAGGATAGGGAAGGAGTGAGGTTGAAGAATCAGGATGAGATTTCTAATGAATTTATAAGTTTCTTTAGTGATTTGTTGACTGTTGGTAAGCAGCCTGACCTTGTCAAGGAAAGTAAAATCATTGATTTCTTCACACCTATTATCACTCTCCAGGATAATGTTGAATTGGTCAAAATTCCTTCGCCCCAAGAGATAAAAGAGGTTGTTTTTTATTTAGAAGGGGATAAGTTGCCTGGGACGGATGGTTTCCCTAATTTTTTCTTTCAGGAATTTTGGGACATTGTTCATGATTATGTGGAGGAAGTGGTCCAAGAATTTTTCATGTCTGGTTAGTTACTTTGAAAGAGGTTAATAGCACTTTTATAGCCCTTGTGCCTAAGATTCCAGGTGTTGGTAAAGTTATTGATTTTAGACCAATCAGTCTATGTAATGATGTCTACAAAATTATTACAAAGAAAATTTCTTTTAGGATCAAAGATCTCTTGGATGGATTTATTTCTCCAAATCAGGGAACCTTTGTTGAAGGTAGATAGATTCTTGATAGTGTTATTACTATACATTCCGTGGATGTTTCAAAGAGAGAGATAATGTTGTTAAAAATTGATATGAATAAGGCATATGATAGAGTGTCATGGAGATTTCTTAGGATTATTATGGAAAGGTTTGGGATTCCATGTTAATTTTATAAATTTGATTATGGAATGTATTACCACTCCTAAATACTTTATCCTTATCAATGGTAAGTCTGAGGGTTTCTTTTCATCTGGGAGGGGTTTGAGATAGGGGGTAATTTGTCCCCTTTTATTTATATTATTGTGGTAGATACTTTAAGTCGACTTTGTGTTGGCCAAAGGTAAATGAGGATTATGAATGGTTTAATTATTTCTATTGGTTTCGATCCTATTGCCTTATAGCAGTTTTGTATGATACTTTTCTATTGGGTAAGGAAACTATCTTAGAAGCAAGGATTTCAAGGATATTCTTCAAGACTTTGAAGAAGTCACTAGTCAGCTCATTAATTTTCAAAAAATTCTATAATTTTCTTGAATGTGAATGAGGAAGTTCAGAATAGAATTGCAGTTGTTTTGGAGTGTCTAATCATTTCATTTCCTTGTGCCTATTTGGGAATGCCTTTGTTTAAAGGAATGATGATTCGAGATAATTGGAATTCCCAAGCTAGTAGGTTTCAAAAGAAGCTTGCTACCTCGAAAGGTACTTTGTTATCACAAGCTAGAAAATTGCAACTCCTTCAGAGTTATTTATAGAGCCTTCCGGTGTATCTTATGTCAATCTTTAAAATTCCTATAAAGATAAGAATTGTGATTACCCATATTTAGAGGAGATTTCTTTGGTCGGGTACTAAATCAAAGGATAAAATTCCCCTAGTGGCTTGGGACAGGGTCACTATGCCTAAGAATACAGAAGGATTGGGTTTGAAGGACCTAAATAGTATGCATATGGCTCTTTTAGCTAAGGTTGGGTGGAGAATGCATCAAGAAGAAGTTTTTTGGGCTAATATTCTTAAATCTAAATACATGTATGTGGACTAGATCTCTTTTATTTCGAATGATATCATCCCTAAAGGATCTTGTTTTTGGAATGGTTTGGTAAAGTGTAGGGGTTTATTGATGAAAGGGATTAAATGTGAAATTGGTGATGGTAACAAGATTAATTTTTGGCAGGATTGGTGGTTTGATGAAGGACCTCTGTTAAACCAGCCATTGTGGAGAAATGTTTCTAATCATTTCATTTCTACAATTGGTAACCTTTTGAGAGACTATTGGATTAGAATAGATTGGGGTTGGTCTTGGATATCTCTTCATTGGGATGGTGAAGAGGAGAATATCAAGGAGGCTCTTCAAAATCTCAATATTAATCTGGGTGGTGTTTATATTTCGTTACATCCTAAACCAGATGCTCTAACATGGGCAGGGACAAAGGATGGGGAGTACTCTGTGAGAACTGGATATTGTATTGCTTGTAATGGTCCTCAACCTAACCCTTGGTGGAATTCTCTCTGGGACAATACTCTTATTCCCAAGGTGAATTTATTTTTGTGGCATGCCATTCAAAATAAAATCCTTACAGTTGATAACTCGTAGGTTAAATGTATATTGATTCCAAATAGGTGCATTCTCAATCGATAATGAAATAATTTAACATTTGTTCCTCTAATGTCCCTTTTCTTAAAAAAATCTCCAAAGTTCTGAGACTTTTCTAGGTTTCATGGGTTCTTTCGAAAAATTTTGGTGACTGGTATGAACAGTGGAATGTTTCTTTTTTCTCTAGGTGTTTGTCAAAATCCTGTAAGTTGGTGTTACCCCATTTCTTATGGGGAATATGGCTGGAAAGAAATCATAGGATCTTTAAGGAAAAACAAAAACTTTTGATAGAGTGGGGAATATGATTATGGGAGATTTGATTAGTAATCTTTCCATTATTAGATTTAAGGAAGACAAGAGTGTTCCTAATTGTGAAAAGGAAATCATTCAAGCTCTGGGAGTTGGTAAAAGCTTTCAATAGAGTTTGCTATGGAAGAAGAATATCAAGGAAAATGTGAAGTGGGAAAAACCTATGGCTGGATGGATGAAACTTAATTTTGATGGTGCTGCCAAAAGTAGTTTGGGTTTAGTAGGTGTGGGTGGTATTATTAGAAGGGACAATGGTTCTTTCTTTATGGCCTATGTTATGCCTATAGGCAATAAAACTAATAATTATGTGGAGGCCTATGCAGTTTTGCATGGTTTAAAGTGGGATAATCATCATCAAATTAGGAAACTTTATGTGGAAGGGGATTCTATGTACATTATTAATGCGATGAAGGGTAAATTAAAATATCATGTTAATTTGAATGCCATTATGAATGATATTAGGGATTTATTACTGAATTTTGAGGAGACTTATATTGCACATGTGTATCGGGAAGTGAATGCTTGTGTGGACACGTTGGCCACTTATGGTGTATGGGCTCATCATAATCAAATATGGCAAGATGAGGTGGATCTTTCGCCATCAAATAGGGTTTTCCTTCATGCAGAGTGACATTTATGGAAAGCATGGGATTGGGATTTTTGTAATCCTTGCTCTCATTAGCATATGTGTGGGCCCAAATTTCTATTATTTTACTCTCAGTTTGGTTTTATACGGGAATTTTTCTGTTTGGTCTAGTTTATTGAAGGTGTTGTATAATTCTTCCATCATGGGTGGTAACAGAGTGAGGGTGGAGCCTTCATCCTATTTGGCTATGGAAAGGGATACGACTATCTGGGATATTTTTAAAAATGGGGGAGTTACTCATTTCTTTTAAGCTTCAAGGTTTTTATGAGAATGTTTTGAAGGAATTTGAGTAGGTCTGGGATAAAGGGGTTGTGACTATGCATGGTGTGATTTTGTTAGTTTCGAGAGATGAGGAAAGTTAATGATATGGATTGTAATGGTTGTAAGGTTTTTAAGGACAAAAGCAGTTTTTCAGAGAGGAATTTTCAATATCCTTGATATTGATGAGAATATTGTTCATATGGATGATGGTATAGCCCAAAATATCTCTTGTGGCATTGATCTGAGGTTTGTTTTATTATTATGAAGTATTTCACTCTTGATTGGAAGTTTAGGAAGTTCCATACCCAACATTTCATGCATTAAAATCACTTCAGAAATAGGAAGATGAGCATTTCGTTCTATCTATTTAATTCCTATGCAAGCTTCAAAGGTGAAATATTTTCAAGCAAAGACTTTGGATGTTACGTTGCACTTCAAGGGTTAATTCTTTAAATTCTCAAAGTCTGGTACCTTGATTCCTCCCAAAAGTGTTGGAATTAGCTATGGTGAAGATTGGAAAGAACATTTGAATATGGCTGATAGATGCAGGGTCAATGTGTTGAAAGAGAAGGCTAAGAAGGAGTTGGATGCGGAGTTTTCTCTTAAATTTCTTACAGGGAAGAATCCAGATGAGAGTAATTCGGAGCGTAGGAGTGAAGGAAATGTTATCATAAATTTCCTTGCCAGTAAAATTGAAATCCTTGAAGATATGGTCACTCACCTGAAAGTTGAGAATAAGAGTTTAATCAGAGGATCTCAATGTTATGGCACAGAGCTACAGATGCTTAGCAATAGGGTGGATCTCCTTCAAGAGATGGTTGCAGCTAAGAAGGGGAAGAAAAGGATGTGGGAGGTTAGTAGCTCTGAGGATGATGATGATTCTACCAATAAGATTGGAGATGCAAGACCGAGTTCGAGGACTCGAGCCAAAAGTACCTGAGGGGTCGTTTGTGACCTTTTTGCTAACCTTTTTATGGTTCTTTTTGTTGTTTGGGTATGTTATCGGGTTGGGCTCTCTTTGTTTCTTTATTGCGTTTCTGTGTTGAGTCAAATCCTTTTTGACTCAAGTAGGGTTTCTTTTTTGTTGGGTTTTTGGTTGGTTTTTTTATGAACATGATCTCATAATGTAAAATATTTATATATATGGCCCTTGGAGCATTTCCAAACTTTAGCTATCAAAAAGACTTTTATATTCAATGACCACGACACTGAACCAAAAACAGAAAGAGGGCGAGGAACATGACTTAGACCAGGACCTAGACTGGAAATTTGAGAGGATTTATGAGGTTCAATTTTATTTTCCAAGATGCATTACTCCAACGTTTGAGAATGTTTCTCCATATGCAATGACATTCTGATTCAAACACTTGATGATTCTTGAATTTCTAATCCTTCTACACCCCAAAGTAGTCCTCGATCCTTGGATACAAGGAGACATCATTATTGGGACAAACTAGACACTTTTAAGGAAGAAGAGGTTCTTGTGAATATATAGTTTTGACACATCACATCACACCCTTCATTAGGCTTGATGACTACCCCTATCTTTTTAAGGTGCTTTTGAAAGCATACATGGGTTTATCATAGAAGAAATTACTAATGAATGGAAGGTCACTAAGTCGTAGGCTAACTAACTCCCATTCAGAACTAAACAAGAAATATTTACTAGGCGATTGATAACTCCTTTTTGTTCTTAGTCATACCCATATTGCTATGCTTATTTTGCATAAGAAAAATCAATGATGGTTCTAGGCATGAGACTAGGAAATATGGTCCTAATATTGTCATGCCCTCCTAGTCGAGTAGTCGAATCCATATTAGTCTTGTTGATACTTAGTACTAATTACCAATGAAATATAATTCTCCAACTTTAATTTTCTTTACTCATCTTCCACATTATACTAAATAATTTTTTTGATAGGGGAGCTTCCCTCTTCGACGAAGATACATCAAATATGAATATAATCCTTGAGAGGAGAGTTACACCTAGAGAGGTATTATATGATCCTGCACCTAAGCCCTAAGATGTAATCCCTAAATGCTAAATCCTAAACCTTGAACCCCAAAACCTAAACCCTAAATCCTAAACCCTAAACCTTAAGCCATAAGCCATAAGCCATAAACCCTAAACCCTAAACCTTAGAACCTAAATCCTAAACCCTAAAACCTAAATCCTAAACCCTAAACCATGAACCCTAAACCTTAAAACTTAAACCCTAAGCCATCAACCCTAAACCTTAAGCCCTAAACCCTAAGCCTTAAACCCTGAGCCCTAAACCCTAACCCCTAAATCCTAAACCCTTAGCCTTAAACCCTAAACCCTAAATCATGTTCCCTAAACCATAAACCCTAAATTGTAAACCTTAATCCTAGAGCCCAAAACCTTAAACCTTGATCCATAAACCCTAAACAATAAACCCTAAATATTAAACCCTAAACTATAAACCATAAACCCTAAACCTCTAACTCTAAACCCCGATCCACAACCCCGAGCCATGAGCCCTAAAACCTAAAACCTAAACCCTATTTTTACCACCATAAACCCTAAACACTAAGCCCTAAACCCTAAATCATGATCCCTAAACCCTAAACAGTGAACCCTAAACCATAAACCCTAAACCTTGATCCCTAAACCCTAAGCCCTAATCCCTAAACAATATTCCTAAATCTTCCTAAATTTCCTCTAACACTTCTAAGATTATCTGACATCACCTCCATATGCTTAATATATTTCTTGAACTATCCTAGAGGGTGTTTGATTAGCTCAAAACTATTCAAGGATTAGGGTTTAGGGTTTAATGTTTAGGGTTTAGGGTTTATTGTTTAGGATTTAGGGTTTAGGATTCAATGTTGAGCATTTAGGGTTTAGGGTTTAGGGTTTAGGGTTTAGGTTTTATCATTTAGGGCTCATGGTTCAAGGTTTATAGCTTAGGGCTTAGGGCTATGGGTTGAATGTTTAAGGTTTAGGATTTAGGGTTTAGGGTTTAATATTAACATCTCAGGGTTTAGTGTTTAGGGTTTAGGGTTTAAGGTTGAGGGTTTACGGTTTACGGTTTAGGGTTTAGGATTTACAGTTAATGGTTTATGGTTTATGGTTTATGGATTAGGGTTCATAGTTTAGGGTTTAGGATTTAGGACTCAGGTTTAAGGGTTTAGGGTTTAGGGTTTAGGTTTTAGGGTTTAGGGCTCAAGGTTAAGGGTTTATTATTTAGGGTTTAGGGTTTAAGGTTTAAGGTTTATGTCTCGTGGTTTAAGGTTTAGAATTTCAATTTTTGGTTTATGATTTAGGGCTTAGGGTTTAGGGTTTAAATTTCATGTTAGAAGTTTCATCACTCAAAAACATAATATGGGGTGTTAGGAAGGTGTTTTCAACTCACAAAAATTTGCCTCATCCTCATGAGATCCTTACCCATGGTACAAAATAGTCTATTTATGATAGTACCCATTCCCAAAGGTACTTATCAACATTTACAAATATTAACCTATCACCATGTGGTGATCATATCTTTATTACTTAAAAATTTAGGGTCATTTTTGTCTGGAACCGAAAGGGGTAGCTATATTATATTGAAATTATTCATGAAACCTTCAATTCTTAGATAAAAATGGATATTGCCAACATGTATAGGATTCACATATATTTCCAGTGCCTATTTATTTTCCTCCTAACTCCTTACGGAGCTTCCAAAATCATCTAAAGAAGTCAAATTTTACCATTAGAGTGTTTGTTCCCTACAACTAGAAAACTCGTTGATGAGAAGATTTCCCTTAATGAGTAAACCTTTCCTAAATCTTCCTAAACACCCCTACAAATATCAATAACCAATCCAATGGGCCCCAAAACCTAAACAATGACTATATTATTTCACAAAATAGATATCGATTGTATAATTTAAACCCTAAAAGATTGAATGTTGAATGTTGAAATCTTGAAAAATACCTATGTATTGACCAGATTAGAATCTAAAAACTATCTTCTAAACCGTGATAGATGGAGCTGTGAGACTAGTTTTATAAGGTGTAGAGTGACCCTAACATCTTATATTTACTAAAATAAATTTAAAGAATAAGAAATAATAAAATATAAATAATAATAAAAGAAAAACTTATACTTGAACATTTATTTTAGTCAATAGAAACATGCCACAAACACATATACCACATAACACATTGAAACGTGAGCACATTATAACACGAGTGCGTTATAACATGCTCGTGTTTCATCTCTTTTGGGTTTGAAATTCCTAATCCATAGGCTTGGATTTTCCTTAGATTTCCAAACCAAAGGTTTGGACTGTTTCTGTGTGATTAAAACTGTGTTTGACCAAAAACATAAAAATTTCACATGTGCACCCCAATATCTCATGCATTAAAACATAATATTCAAAAATAAATTATACTATGATGTCAAGCTCAGTTTTACCTTGATGACGATATAATTATTTCTAAAATCTGATTAGTTTAAGGCTTTCATCCATAATTTCTTTTACTAGTGCCTTGTTTTCTTACAAAAACCTATGCATACATTTTGGTACACAATTTACAATTTTTTCATCTAATTTTTTTAAAAGTGGTTTTTTATAAACTCCATTCTACACACACTCAAAAAAAGAAAACTAAAAAGTGAATTTTTTCTCAAAGTTATGGGGGTGCACACACAAATATTTCATTTTCGGGATATGTGCACTTTGAAAATTGTTAAAAAAATTATATATTCATCCAAAAATTATGAAAAATTAATGGGACCTTGTACATGGTCTTAGCTAACTTTCTACTAAAGGGATTCAAAAGAAAATTTATAGAAATCAAAAATGGGGGCACACACACAATAGGTTCTTATCTTTTTGACATAAAAATAGACATACTTTGTGTGCGCACCACATTTGACCCTCTTAATCTCAACCATTTTTAAAAATAGTAGTTTAGAAACTAGATTTCGAGCTCTATGGTACTTATTCTTATCACTTTGTCAAATTTTGAGCCTAGACATGCAAAATTATTTGATGAAGTTCAGGTTTCACTAATTTTAGGAAAAAGGTGTCCCTTTTTACCCCCTTTTGTCCCCCATCTCCATGCACTTACCCAAATTTCCATATCAACGACTTAATTTTAGTCACCCAACCGGTATTTATTTTTTAAAATATTTTTCCATAGACTAACCCCACGACAAATGGATTTGAACCATTACATTCTAGGTTATCTACACTCCTTAATGTTTTATTTCATTATCTTTGAAAACAAGGATAACTAATGTGGGCTTTAAAATTTTTAAAATGTCTCACATTTTTATGATACGAACAATTTAGTTTTTCTTTTCCTCTCTTTTGGGCTTCTTTTTCATTAAAAAATTTAATATGGGGATGCTCATATTATTTATAGTGTTCTTTGAAATTATACTAGTAATCATATATGAGATGTATAATGAAAACACCGAAGGGAATGCATCAAGAAGTGAAGTTGGAGGGACCGAAATAGTGGGAGAGGAAGAGGGGTGATTGTTATGCCCTTAACCTATTGCTTGTATTAGGATATGAGTAGCCGACTTATGACTTACCATATCATTTTATTATATCATTTATACTTTCTCATGGTTAGTAGGTCGGCCTTGGTCATGGCCATAACATATGAATAGTATATATAGGGGATTTCGGGTAGTAGTTCATCATCATTTGAGCATTTGAGTATTATTGTATGGTTTGGAGGTTGCCCCCTCGAAGTGGTGAAGCTATTCTAATTGCATATTGAGATCATTATTCTGGAATATTGTGTTATTTTGTGTTATATTTCTGCTCATGATCTGAATTATACAAGTGGTATCAGAGTCGCGATTTGGGCCAAAATTAGGGCAAAAACCCTAATTTTTTGTTTCCACCATATATTATGAACCAAAGCGAATTGGTTGGAGATATTTTTACCAAAGTTGCAAAACATTTCAAGTAAGATTCCCTAAAAATTTTAGACTTTTTTGATTTATTTTGCAAATGTTATTACAAATTTAGGGTTTTTCATAAAATTGCTCCCTAGGGTGCAAATTGTGGAATTTTTCAAATTAGTTACATTTTCAGAAAGAAAAAAAATTATTTGGGGTTTTTTCTTTAATTTTTTTATATTTGGCCAAATTCATATCAAAATACAAAACCCTAAAATTTGACTTTGACCCCTACATCCTACCTGTTTTGGGGCATCATGGCAGGCCTTCCACAAGAGGAAAAAGAATCCCATCACTCCGGGTAAAACACCAGAAAAGGATGAGATAGTAGTTGAGGAGTTGGAGATAGCAGATATAACTACAGATTCCTCAGGGTTAGGGTTTACTTCAACATACCATAAAGTAAGCCAACTTGAGTTTAACCTAAGAGACCTCGAATCTCAGGTGGCTAGGAAAGAAGATGTGGATAGGATTGGAAAAGATTGGAGGATTTCATGCAAAAATTTAGTACGTATATGATGGGTAATCATACTTATGTCAATCAAGGTGGATCCTCAGGTCAACATAATAGACACATGAGCCAGAGTGGATCTTCGAGTGTGCACAATCTAAATACGAGCACTCTGTAGGCCCATACTATGTTTCCAAAAGTGGAGATGTGTAAGTTTTATGGAAAGGATCCACTCAATTGGATCAACCAAATGGAGAATTTCTTTGAACTACATCAAATTCCACTAGGACAAAAGGTGACCATGGCAACTTTGTATCTCAAACCTGACCAATTCATCTGGTATCGATGGTTATGTGCTCAAAGGCAGAAGAGTGGTCTCAATGTTACATGGATAGTGTTCACTAAAGAGTTTCAATTACACTATAGTTCTAGTGTGTCAAATAATTACTTCAGCTAATTAGCAAAGTTGAGACAGACAGATCTCATTAAGGATTACATTCATCACTTCCAAAACCTTTCTCTGCGGGTGGAAAATATTACTAAAGAGAATCTGAATGACCTATTTCTTAGGGGTCTTAAGGATCACATTGAGCATGAGGTGTGTATGTTTAATCCTCATAAGGTTTTTGATTTGATGATTATGGCAAGAAGGGCAGAGGAGAAATTTGTTTCAAGTAGGAGACAACATTTCACTTATACTAGAGATCACAACACCTTGGCCCCAACACTCCCTCGACCAGTTAGATTGACACCTCAACAAATTGAAGAAAAAAGAGAAAAAGGTTTATGTTTTAACTGTGACAGTAAATTTGGACCAGGACATAAATGTGCTGAAAAGAAGTTGTTCTACATTGATGGGCCTAGTGAAGATGAAGAGAAGGATGAAGATTCAAAGTTAGAGGTCTTGGTTGAGCCAGAGGAGTCAGGAGATCCTCAACCAACAATCTCATGCCATGCAATTTTAGGTATTAGCACCCCCAAACCCTAAAGGTGGTTAGATTCCTAAAAAATAGAGGGTCACAGTGTTGATTGATTCAGGAAGTACTCACAACTTTATCAATCATAAGTTAGCAGTGCACCTAAACTGCTTCATTTATCTAACTCCTGAATGTGAAGTAATGATTTTTGATGGAGGTATTGTTACTTGTTCTAGAAAATGCCATAGCATTAAGCTTTCCATGGGAGATTACATACTAAATAGTCCCATGTATGCCATTTCTATGGGAGGAGTAGACATTATGTTAGGGGTTCAATGGCTTACCACTTTGGGAACCATTGAGATGAACTTCCAAGACTTGTTCATGTGATTTCACTCTAAAGGAAGGACTTTTGAGCTAAGAGGCTTAAGAGAAAAGTCTCCACAAATAGTAAGTTCTCATCAAATGCACAAAATGCTAAAAATGGTGCAAAGGGATTTGTGGCACAACTATTTTCATTGAAGGCTCATCATTCTAAGGACATTATACCATCAGATATGCAAGCAATGTTGGATGCACACTTTGTTGTATTTGAAAATATACCAAAGGGCTTACCTCCAAAGAGAGATCATGATCATGTTATTCAATTAGTACCAAGAAGTCAACCACCTAACATCAGACCTTATAGGTACCCATATGTGCAAAAGAGTGAAATTGAAAAGATTGTACAAGAGATGTTGGAAGCAGGAATTATCCGTCATAGTCAGAGTGCTTATTCTTCTCTAGTAGTGATGGTACGGAAGAAAGATGACATGTGGCACATGTTTCCTGATTATAGGGAACTTAATAAGTACACAATCAAAGATAAGTTTCCTATTCCTATAATTGATGATTTGCTTGATGAGTTGCATGGTGTTGTTTATTTTACAAAGCTTGATCTTCGTTCAAGATACCACCAAATCAGAATCAAGGATGAGGATGTTCATAAAATTGCCTTTCAGACACATGAAGGCCATTATGAATTCCTGGTAATGCCTTTTGGACTCACAAATGCACCTTCTACATTTCAAATTTTGATGAATTCTATTTGTAAGTCATTCTGCGAAAGTTTGTCTTAGTTTTTTTTTATGATATATTAATTTATAGTAAAACATGTGAGGAACATTTGCATCATGTAAATAAGGTTTTGGAAACCCTTGAGAAACATCAACTTTATGCAAAGCCCTCTAAGTGTTCTTTTGGACTCAAGGAGGTTGAATATTTGGGTCACATTGTCTATCATGAAGGGGTTAAAGTGGATCCTAATAAGATCAAAGCCATGATGGAGTGGAAGGTTCCAAAAACCCTAAAGAATCTATGAGGATTTTTGGGGCTTATAGGTTATTACCGAAGATTCGTAAGGCATTATAGAAGCATATTTTCACCTCTCACAGCTTTATTAAAGAAGGACTCCTTCCATTGGAGTAAGGATGTAACCAAAGCATTTGAGCAACTAAAGGAGGCCATGTGCACCACTCCAATCTTGGCTACTCCGCATTTTTCCAAAAATTATTGTTGAATATGATGCATCGTGGGGTGGATATGGGGGTACTTCTCATGCAAGAAGGCCGTCCCTATTACCTTTTTGAGCCGTCAATTAAAAGGTAAGAATCTTTCCAATCCAACTTATGAGATTGAAATACTAGCCATACTTCATGCAAGAAAGCAATGGAGACCATATCTCATAGGAAGACACTTTAAAGTGAAGACAGATCATGATAGTCTGAAATACTTCTTAGAGCAGTGTTTATCATCCAAGAACAAAAAAAATGGGTCTCCAAGATGTTGGGATATGATTTCTAGATTATCTATAAGAAAGGGAAGGAGAATGTAGTTGCGGATGCTCTGTCATGGAAAGATGAATCAACTACAGCCTTGTTATGTGCCATATCCATATTACAGGAAGATTGGATAGATGAGGCAAGGTCCAAATGGAGAAATGACCCACCACAAAAACCTCATTCAACATCTCCAAAATGATCCAAGCATGTCTCGAAAATTTTGTATTGAAATGGGATGCTTTATGGTATAAAGATAGAATATACCTATGTAAGAACTCCACTCATAAAAATAGGATTCTATCTGAGCTTCACTCTTCTCCAGTAGGGGGGCACTCTAGATTCTTGAAGACTTATCATCGAGTCAAACAATATTTCTTTTGGGAAGGTCTCAAAGGGGATGTCCAAAATTTGTGGCAGAATGCATGGTTGTTAGCAAAATAAGGGTGAAACAATTTGATCCCCGAGTCTTCTACAACCTCTATCTATTCCTAGCCAATAGTGGGAAGAGGTTTCCATGGACTTTATCACAGATTGCCTAAATCTGAAGGAAAAATTCATCATGGTTTTGGTGGATAGACTCACCAAATATGCTCATTTTTGTGCCTTGGCACACCCAATTGTTGCAATGACGATAGCAAATGCCTTCATGGACACAGTTCAGAAGCTTCATGGCACACCGAAGATTATAGTAAGTGATCGAGACCCTATATTTACGAGTAATTTTTGGACTGATTTATTCTCATGTTTAGCTACTCAGTTAGCTCGTAGCTCTTCTTATCATCCCCAGTCTAATGGGTAAACAAAATTTGTAAATAATTGTTTGGAGTGATATCTCCATTGCTTTACGTTAGATAAATAAGCAAGATGGGTCCAATGGTTACTACTTGCAGAATGGTGGTATAACACTTCCTTCCATACTTCATCTAAAATGTCTCCTTTTTTGGCACTCTATGGGTACTATCCACCATCCATCACATCATCATTGAGAGGAAAACCACAGGTTAGAGTAGTAGAAGAACACATTCAATATCAATAAGAGGTCCTCTCTAGTCTCAAGGAGAACTTGGTCATGGCACAAAACCGCATGAAGCAACAGGCTGATCAACATTGCACAAAAAGGCATTTTGAAGTCGGTGATTGGGTTTTTGTGTGGTTATAACCATATAAGAAAATGTCTTTGAAACAACAACAAAAGGATAACAAACTTTCACCAAAGTATTATGGCCCCTATCAAGTATTGCAGAATATTGGTACTATAGCATACAAATTAGAACTTCCACAATCAACCAAAATACATCCAGTCTTTCATGTTTCTTGCCTAAAGAAAGTAATTGGATAGAGAGTATCAGCCCAAACAATGTTACAGGCTTGATGAGGAGGGGAGAGTCATCTTGTAACCTAAATGCATCCTTCAAACACACACTAAAAGATTGAGGACATGGGTTATTACTGAGTACCTGATCAAGTGGAAGAATATGGACAATGAAGATGCAACATGGGAAGATATGACATTCCTGCAACAGGACTAGAGCTCTTCAACATTGGGGACAATGTTTATTTGAAGGGGAAGGGCATGCTACACCCTTAACCTATTACTTGTATTAGGATATGCGTAGCCAACTTATGGCGTACCATATCATTTTATTAGATCATTTATACTTTCTCATGCTTAGTAGGTCGGCCTTGGTGATGGCCATAACATATGAATAGTATATATAGGTGATTTCAGTAGTAGTTCATCATCATTTGAGCATTTGAGTTTTATTTTATGGTTTGGAGGTTTCCCCCTCAAAGTGGCAAAGCTATTCTAATTGCATATTGAGATCATTATTCTGGAATATTTAGTTATTTTGTGTTATATTTCTGTTCATGATCTAAATTATACAAATAATTTCATTACAGTGATGAAGAAGGGGTTCGAGGGAGAAGAATTCTAAGGATGAGGTAAATCATGTGGGTAATAAAGGCAAAACTCTTCTTTTCTACAACTACGTGCCATTTTTTTCAATCATTGGGAGAAAGGGGTTGTGGTATGTAAGGAATCGATGCAACACATTTTGGATATATCTTAGAAGGAAAGGAGTGGTCACTCAATACCGACAATGCAAATAGTTATTATTTGTAATTTCATCCTTTGTGTTTTTGGATAGTTACAACACACGTAAATATAAGGGGAATTCACTTGTTCATCTTGCAAGACACTTTAGAGATAGGGATATGTGTAGTAGACTTGACATCCCATGGTGGCAATTTCATGCGCGTTTGTGATCAGGGAGTCTCTCTAGCTATTAGGGTAATAATTAGGGTTTCCCTCATCAATAATCTTGATAGTATTGTCCATCAATGACCATTGACATAAAATAGGCTTTGCTATTTTTATTCAGCTCCACGTTATCTTCTCCATCTCATTTGCATATTTCATGTGAGTATAATTTGTGCTTTAAAATATCAAAATAAAAATGGAGAAAATATAGTAGGTTCCATGTTTTAAACCTAACCACCCGAATACAATAAACCATGTTCCTTGTTTATGACATAAGAATAAATGGTGCCCATGTTCTTATTCCATGGTCTCTATATACACTTTCATTGGTAGGGAGGATAACCATTCTTGGCATGTGCCAAAGGTTGTCTCACAAAGAAGCAGATGACAACCGCCATAAAATGAGATTTTACATTATTTTATTTTATTTATTTTTGGCACAAGGTTATCGATTGGACCAAAATGTAACCGCTCACATACATAGTGATGAGGGTCGGTAATCCTCAACATTAATAATGTCAATCCAGGGTTGGTGTCAAGGCAATATGTAAAAGGAGAAAGATATATTCAGCAATGGTCCCCTCTACTCAAAATCCACACTTGTAGAAATGTAAAACACGCTATGCAGAATTGAAACAAACTTCGCAGAAAATAATTTCATAGTTATGTGAAATTAAACAATAGTTTCATAAAAGGAAAACACACTTGCATGAAATTGAAACACACTTGCATAAATTGAAACACTCTTACATGAAAGGAAATAAAAATTGCAAGGAAGGGAAATTGTTGAATTGGAAAGAAAGGATAAACACAAAATACACCTACATGTTTACAAAAACTATACAGCAAGAGGATAATTACTTGGCACAAAGAAAAAGATAACAAAAATATATTTACATAATGGAAAAACAAACATAAACATACAGATCCATCTTCCTTGGAATGAGTGGCTAGCTCATTCCTTAGAAGAGGATTTTAATCAAGACTTATTTACAAATGGATGGAATGAAACCTTGAATGAATTGATCAAAAAAATGGAGATTTATTATTTGGTGTGGGAGGTTGTATTTATAATTTCATGCTTCCAACCAACTCCTTATTTTAAGGCATACATCTTTATCAACTAAGATTTCAATCTATCCAAAAAATATCAATCTCCACAAAATATGAAGAGAGCTTATCTAACTCTAACTAACAATCCAACTCTCTTATTTTACTGCTGAAAATAAAAATTAATATTGATTCTTATTTATTATTGTGCACGGAAAACACAATACATATATAAAGGAATAAAAGTCTTATAAAATAGGAAGCCTATTAATGCTCCTATAACAATTCTCTAAATTTATAGAGTTGTTTTTAACAACTTGTAACCAAACATATAACTAATCATATGAGTTATTATACCAACTCATATTATATTACAAACAACAAGCATGATTAATAATGTTAAAAACTATTAATCCTAACATTCACCCCCATAGTGTGAACATTATTATTTCTCGATATTCACCACCTTAATGTGAACTCGATGAATAGCCATATTCAAGAAGTTTAACCACCTCCCGAGAGTGCTACTTAGACCAGTACAAACTTCATAGATTATATCTTTACCATCATAAAGGCATATTGATGAGCCAAATTATGCAGGAATACTCCCTACCTCTTTGGGTTCATGTGGGACTTTCTCTTCCTCCTAGGGTGCCCGAATTCTCGATCTCCAAGATCCGCAATCTTGGCACTAGATGGATAAACATCCTCGAGCCTACCTCATAATCTTCTCCTTCTCCCCAAAATTGAGTCTTCTAAAAATATGAATCTTCCCAAAATTATGGAAAGAGGTTTATTCAACATAACATGAACACTAAAAACTAGGAATATTGAAATTAAACACACACAACTAAAAAAATGCCACCAAACCATCTCAGGCAACCCCATCGTTGGTGATCGATGAGAGGTCGCTGATCGACCTCCAAACTCCTATGCCTCCATCCTTTAGTTACAAATTGCTAGCTTAGTCAAATTTGAATCGAGGCTCAATTACAACTCGAACGTCCGTGTTCTAGCGATAATGAGTTTGTGAGGCAAATTTTTTATTATTTTTCAGACTTTTAATATGACTCAATTTTAGAATCTTGATGCAACATGCACTTTGAAAATTTTAATATGACAACACAACTATAAAATCTGACTCTTTTGACTATAGATGCTAAAATATTATCAATTAAATAAAATGACTCATAAACTCAGAGGCTTGACATTTTTATAATCACTTTTTTACAATAAAATGTTGACCTATATGATAACTCTATAAGAAAATTTGGATGACTAATGAATCCCACTATTAGAAAACTTTTCATTGAACACACATCTTTTAACTAATAATTTAAAATTTATAATATAGGCTTATAATGATTTTGACAAAGTCAAGAGTACCTAAATCATAAAAGAGAAGACACGCCAATCATGACTTTATAACACAGAAAGAAGACTAACATTAATACCCTAAATTATTGGATAAATGTAGACCTTGATATCGACTCAAAATGACTTGAATTCTGATTTACCTTCAAATTTGTGGTCGAATGCATACGTGATCAATGGTTTGATGTCATTTGAAAGGGCTATGATTATTTCAACTAGAAAATATACATGAATTATGAGATATGGAATTATCATATGCCCAAATCTATCACTACATATGAGTTTGAAGAAATCCAATAATGCATGATCCGTGTGGGAAACGAAGAACCATGCAATGCCAAAATTTGTATATCACTAATCTATACTTTCACACATTTTACACGTGATTGCTCACAATTTGCATACCATTTTCCATGAAAATAATTATATTATTATATAAATTAAAAATTCCCGAGATAATATTCGCAACCAATAACCTTCAAAATCTGATTCAATGATACCATTGCAATTATATATACCAATTTTGAGGTAAAATTTTGGATCCACCCACACAAGTATTGTTTAATCCAAAACTAAAGTCCACCCAAAATTGTATAGAGACAAAATTTTCTAGCTTCTCATTTTTCAAAACGTCAAAATACTCTTAGATGCAACAGACAAGAACATGTGTGAAATAAATCTTATGTGGGGAGGTTGTAGTCAAATAATTTTCATAGAAATGCATAAATTGAATGCAGATTTTTCGCGATATCCTTGGAATTAAATTAGTCTCCAAACTCTTAAGTGGCCCGATATAATTAAATGGATATTTTCTTCTAATGATTCATGGTTCACAATGTCATCGACCTTGTTGTAGAGGATTCACCGGGATGAGTTGACTAGAAATATATGAAAATGAAACCCGCATAAGTGTAGATCCACGAATAAAAAAAAAAAAACTAAATACTATATCAAGATAAATACAAACTATGATAGAACAATTATAAAATCAAGCCTTACTCATCCTTAGGGGCGAGATCAAGGAATGCCCCTTGAAATTCCTCATAAGCCCATCCTGCTCTGATACCAAATGAAAGTGTTAGATCAGGTTTATAGAATAATGCAAAGAGTTCTATCTTAATTATTGTGCACTTGAAACACAATACATATATAAAGGACTAATATGTCCTATAAAATAGGAAGCCTATTAATGCTCCTATAATGATTCTCTAAATCTATACGAGTTGTTTTTAACAACTCGTAGCCAAACATATAACTAATAATATGATTTATTATACCAACTCATATTATATTACAAACAAAAATTATGATTAATAATGTTAAACACCATTAATCCTAAAATATGGATTGTTGGCAAAATTTAGTCCCAAACGCAACCAAGAAGGGAAAGACACAACCAAAAATGCAAGTAAAACACACACACACACACACACACAAATATATAATATATTAATTTGAAAACTTCAGACAAACACAAAGTTGTTGCTTTGTTTTCTAAATGTTTTTCTTCTTGTGTCCAAATCTCTATTTCTTTTCCTTACAAAAAAAGTATCTTTCTCGAGTTGTTTCTTTGTACTTTTTTTCTCTATATTTTTCCTCTTTTATCCTCCACTATTATTGCACACAATTTTTCCCTCCCTCTCTCTCTCTCTTTCTTACTGTCTTCGAGTCACGCTGCTCTTGTTTTTCTATTATATGCCGAGAGTATTCTATGAGCTACCATACTATAAATATAATCCAAACCAATTGGGATTTTCACATCTACGTGAGGAAACAAATGGGAGGGATCATGGAATGGGGGCCACATGGTAGGGATGTTGATGGGGGTGATTAGAATCTCCAACAAAGAAAAATATTTCAATGGAAATAATATTAATGACCCGACAACATGGTAGATGGAGGAGCGGAAAGCAATTTCAAACTCACGAAGGGCTCAAAATTAACTTACCCGCAATTAATTCCGCCACTCCCCTTAATATTGAGCCAAACAAAAATTGATAATTAATCTCTGGAGTTAGGCGATCCATTTATGACGCCCAAATTTTCTCTCAAATGCTCAAATATTTCCTTTGATAAAGGTTTGGTAAAAATGTCAGCTAGTTGTTGCTCTGACCTACAAAATTTTAGCTCAATTTCTCCTTTCTCAACCAATTCATGAATGAAATGATACCTGATTGCAATATGCTTGCTTCTACCATGAAAAAATGGATTTTTAGATAATGCAATCAAAGACATATTGTCACAATAAATCACAAAACCTCCTTGTTGCTCTTCATGCAAATCTGAGAGGATTATTTTTAACCATATCATCTAACAAGTGGCTAAGTTTGATGCAATATAGTTTTCTTCTGCAGTAGATAAAGAAACTATAGATTATTTCAAAAAATCCCATGAAATGACTCCTGATCCAACATTGAACATATATCCAGATGTGCTCTTTCTATCATCTAGGATTCTTTCCCAATCACTATCTGTGTATCCAACTAACTTCAAATCATCATTAGTATCATATAAAATTCCATAATTTCTTAATCCATTCACATACCTCAAAATACGCTTACCTACTTGTCGCTGTGTCTCCTTTGGTTTCTCCATAAATATTGAAATGAGACTAACTACACACATTATATTTGGTCTTGTAGCATTTAAGTACATCAAGCTTCCTACCATTTTTTTGTACCTTGAACGATCCATATTTCTCGCTGCAATCTTCTTTGGTCAATTTTAGACTTAATTCAGTTTGTTTATATGTTAGTTTACAATCCAACATTTTGAATCTTTGCATACTTTGTTTGACATATAAAAATGCCCAATTCTGTTTGTTTAACTTCAATGCTAATGAAATACTTCAACAGTCCCAAATCAATCATTTCAAATTCCTTCTTCATGGCTGATTTAAATTGATTAATTGCTTTTTCTGGATTTTCAATAAAAATTAGACCATCTACATACATAACAACAATTAAAATCTCACCATTTTTTTCTTTGATGTAGAGTGTGGGATCACTGTTGTTTTTGTTAAATTCATTACTGATCAAGTAGGAATCTATCCTACTATACCAAACTCTTGGTGCTTGTTTAAAACCATAAAAATCTCTTTTTAGCTTGTATACATTTCTTTCATGACTGAATTTCATAACCAGGTGGATGGCCCACATACACTTCTTCTTCTAGCACACCATTCGAAAATATAATTTGACATCCATTCAATAGCCCTTCCATTTATGATGAGAAGCTATAAAATTTATTATTCTCACAGTCTCTAACCTTACTACTAGAGAAAATGTCTCATTATAATCACGTCCAAACTTTTTTTTGTATCCTTTGACAAATAATCTTGTTTTATGTCTTTCAAATTTTCCTTCAGAATAGTTTTGGTTTTATAAACCCATTTGACTCCATTGACTTGCTTGCTTTCCTTCATGAAAATCTACTAACTCCCATGTTTGATTCTTTTCTCGTTGCATGCATTTCTTCATTCATTGTTTCTCACCATTTATTTTCTATAATTTATTTTTCAAAATAAATAGGATCAGCTACTGCTGAAAATAAAGTAAAATTAGTCATTTCATCTTCAATTTATCCATACCTTAATTGATCATATATCTCTTGAGCATTCCTCATTCTTCCTTGTTCATGCATTGAGCCTAATAATGATGAAGATGCTTCATTTTCTGGTCTTTGCATGCTTTGTTGGTTGCTTCCATTTGAAGATTCACCCCTTTGAGAAATGGGTGTCCAACTTGGTACATTGTTTTCTCTTCCTTCTGTTGGTTTAGGCACAATGATAGGTGCATTTACATTTGTTTGTGGCTGCTCCACTACTTGTGCATCTTCCCAAGATGTTTCCTCAATGAATTGAACATCTCTGTTGATTATGATCTCCTTTGTAATCGGATTATACAATTTGTAAGCTTTATATTTCTCACTATATCCAATGAAAATGCACTTTTCTCCTCTGTTATCCCATTTTGATATTTTTTGCTTTGGCACATGTGCATATGCCACACATCCAAAAAATCTCAAGTGTTCAACACTTGGTTTTCTTCCACTCCATGCTTCTTGAGGTATTTTTTTCCTCACACTCTTTGTAGGAAATCTATTCAGTAGATATATTATTGTCCCAACTACTTCTACCCATAATTCATCGAACAATCCTCTTTCTTTCAACATGCTCTTTGTCATTTCTTGAATGGTTTTATTCTTCCTCTCAACTACACCATTTTGTTGAGGTGTATACCTAGTGTGAACTACTTCTTGATCTTGTGCTCTTTACATAAGTTTAGAAATTTGTTTGATATATACTCTCCCCCTCTATCAGTTCTCAATGTCTTTATATAATGGTCACTATGCTTCTTAACCATGGCCTTAAACCTGTTTGAATACCTCAAATGTTTCGATTTATTTTTCAAGAAATAAATCTGATCCAAAACTCAAGGGGGTTTTAGAATTAAAAGGATAGAATAAAAATTGTGCTAGATGAGAATAGAAAATCTATCTTTGAAAAGAGATGTATAATATTGAAAATTACCTCTAAAAAGAGATGTAAATATTGATCAAAGACTGTGATTACATTAGCTACCTCCATGAGGAGATCTTCATCCTTCCCTTTCGGGTTACATATATTTATATACTAATTTTAGAAATATGAAGAGGCACCTAGAATAATGTGGAAGGTCACCAATCTTGAGGGAGACAAGGTGGTTCATCTTCCATGAGTTACATAGGCTGCCATTTCATGAATTTACTATTTTTTAGAATTTACTATTTTTAGACAACACTACTAAAATTACAATTTTAGGCCTTTAGATGCATATTTCAGGGGTCAAACTTTGTTGAACAAATTTCACCACCCCTTTATCATATTTTGTGCATTCCAAGATTTTTGTTGCATTTTGAATGGATTCAATTGGAGCTATGATGCAAAAGTTATGGTTCCCGAAAGTTGCTCCACTATAATTGCCACCTTGGTCATTATCCTGGATGAAAAGCCATGTCCTCGTTGTTGAATTCTCAATAAAGGTAATGAAATATAGACTTTTAGACATGGAGGGATTTTTCATGGGACCACACAAATCTAAATGTATCATCTCAAGAGGTGAGCTTGCTTTCTAAGATTTACCTGAGGGAAAAGCATTTCTATATTGCTTCCCCAATATACATGCCTCATAAACCTTTTCTAGTTTTTTAATAGGATGCATTCCTTTAACCATATTCTTATTATAAATAACATGTAATCCACCATAACTCAAATTCCTATACCTAATATGCCACAAGGTAGATTGATCAATGGCTATTGTTTTGAACAAAGGTTGTGTCTCTTACTACACTTTGCATCCTCAAAGGGAACATTCTATTTTGTGTCATCTGCACAATTGCAATCAGCTTGTTGCTTCCACCTTTATCATATAAAACAAATTATCCATTCTCAAACTTCACCTTATATCCATTTTAGAAAAGCTTCCCAATGTTGAGAATATTATACTTCAATCCTGGGACATAAAAACATTATGAATATGCTTCTTGTCTCCTTGCTTGGTGAGAATGGATACAATGCCTTTACCCATCATAATAACTTTATTGTATGTTCCCATCTTCACTTCAGATCTGATTGCTTCATCTATATTACTAAACATTTCTTCCTCTTGCATGTGGCTCTTGATAGTGGTTGTGACTTCCACCTTCTTGTTGGTTGTTAAATCTTCCTCTTCCTCTATTATATGCTCCTCTCCCCTTGCCTCTAGAATTTGTATTTTTTTTTAAGGCTTGTTCATTGGAGGAGCTGGTTTATCTACTCATCCTCTATTCATGGGTTTATAAAGAACCCATCAACTCATCAACACTCATTTTTTTAAGTCCTTAGACTCTTCTATGACTACCACAACTAGGTCAAATCTGATTGGAAGGATTCTCAATACCTTCTCTATGATTTTATGCTCTTCTACCACATCTCCATTTGTCATCATCTGATTTACAATGGTCATAGTCCTCAGAAAGAAGTAATTTATGACTCCGATTCTTTCGTGAGAATAGTTTCAAAATCTCTCCTTAGCATTTGTAGTCTTAAAATTTTCACTTTATCACTACCTTCATATGCATTCTGCAATGTATCCCAAGATTTCTTTGAATTAATAGTTGCTTCTATCCTTGGAAATATTGAATCTATAACAGCATTCAAGATGTAGCTTAAAGCTTTTGCATCCTTTCTTTTATTCTCCTTTAAAGAATTCTTCCAGCTTGTGTGAGTGTATTGAAAGTAGTCCTGGTCTTCTACCTCTACATATCCACCTTCAACTAGTTCCCATAGCTCTTGAGAAGAGAACAAAGTCTTCATTTTAATGCACCAAATGTCATAGTTCTTCCCATCAAATATTGGGGGTTATTGCCAAGAGTTGCTATTAGAAGCCATTACAACTCAACCCAGAAAATAAAAACTCAAACCCATGAGTTATCGAGCCTTTTGTTTGGTCCGATACCAAATTATTGGCAAAATATAGTTCCAAATGCAACCAATAAAGGAAAGACACAACACAAACGTAAATAAAACACAAACACACACACACAATATATATATATATATATATATATATATTAATTCAAAACTTATATATAAACACTTCATATAAACACGAGTTGCTGCATTTTTTTTCAAATGTTTCTCTTCTTGTGTCCAAATCTCTATTTCTTTTCCTTACAAAAAAAAATCTCTTTCTCGATTTGTTGCTCGTATTTTTCTTTCTATGTATTTTTACTCTTTTCCTCTCCATTGTCTTGTTTCACACTATTTTTCCTCTCTCTCTTTTCTTTTTTTATTTCTTCGAGCTTTTTCTCTTCTTTTTCTATTATATGATGAGATTATTCTATGAGCTACGGCTCTCTCTTCTTTATCCTTATGTATGTATGTATGTATATATATATATATATATACATACACACACACACACACACACACACACACACACACACACACACACACACACACACACACACACACACACACACACACACACACACACACACACACACACACACACATTATATCCCCTTTTCAAATTTTAATATTGTCGTATATATAAAAATATATAATTTTATTTTGCTACACAACACTATACCCAAAAATATATATAAATATATATATAATATTCCTAGCACCTTCAAATATTCCATGGCCAACAATAAAAATCGACCCGAATTATAATCCAAACCAATTAATCTCAAGAGTCTCACATTCGTGGGATGAAAAACATGGGAGGGATCACGGTATGGGGGCCATGTGACAGGACGTTGGTGGGGTGATTAAAATCTCCAATGGAAAAAATATTTCAATGGTCAAAATAATAATGACCCGACAACATGGTATATGGAGGAGCAGAAAGCGGTTTCAAACTCACATGGGCTCAAGATTAACCTACCCGCAATTAATTCTCGACATGGAAATATCTATTTTTATACTGCTTTTTCCAAAACAGATAACAATGATTCTTAAACCACCCTCGAGTTATGCTCTCCTCTATAACTCTAGTATTCATCCCCTCGGAGCTCTAATATCCAACTCCAAAGCTATAATGTGCAACTATGAAGCTATGTTGGTAGAATATAAAGAAAACATGTTAGAATCCAAAGAAAAATTGTTAGACTCAAGAAAACTTACTAAACTCCTAAGAAAACTTTTTAGGCTCAAGAAAACTCTTTAGACTCCCAAGCAAACTTGTTAGGCTCAAGTAACTTGTTAGACTTTGAATCCAAACTAAAACGGCTATAAATTTTGCATATGAACTTGAATCAAGATGATGTTTTCTTTGAAATTGCATAATTTTTCAATAGGAATCTGAATATGTAAGAAAATTCAGTTTGGGTTTGTTATTGATGACAATTTTTTACTTTTCCCAAACTTGTACTAAGGAGTTTCTCATGTAATTGTTGAACATTTCCAGGGCTAGTAAAGGAACCTCTAGAACTAATGAAATGTTGAAATAACAATATTTGGAGTTGATATGAAAGATTTTGAAGATCCTCCAGGTTGTTGCTCAGAGCAGTGCTTATTGCTCAAAATACCTTATTCAACAATTCTAGAAAAGTGTGGATTGCATATGCATAAATTGACATGTTTTCCCCAATAATTGTTAGAAATAACTAATTGAAAGATAACAATTAATTCTAAAGAAATAACCATGATATATACTCTATATTTCATCCTAAATAATCCAAAAGTTTATAAATTATACTTGGATCCACTTTATATATGCAAGGAAAAAGAATGTCAAATCTTGTATAAAATGGGCCATTTTTGGGCTCATCATCTCCCCATGCCTAATCTCGTACATGTCATCATGCATTTCATTAAAATTGTGTTTTATTCTTTTGAAGGCTAAGTTATTATGTGAAGTACCTCATGTTGCTTGTGTTTATTTTTACATTGATTCATAAGTAGGTTCCAGTGTGGAGGATTTCATATTTCCTTCTTGATATATTTTAGCATAGGTTCTTGTGTGGAATTTCTCTTGGTAATATTTTATTTATTTTGTGAGATTAGGTTCTTGTGTGTAGTTTTTATTGTTACTCTTATTTTTGTGAGATTGGGTTCTTGTGTGGAGAGTTTCCTGCTATGCTAACAATTTTTTATACTTACACTTAGAGATCTAGATTATTTAACTTGTTGAAGGATCAAAGGGTGATCAGTACCCAATTAATTTGAGGAGAAACCAGAGTGTTAGGTGCATGTAACCTATCATGAAGGAGAGAGAGAGAGAGAGAGAGAGAGAGAGAGAGATAGAGATAGAAAGATTGAGATACTAAAGCATCCCATGAAGGAATAAAACCATGTATCAAATTCATCTAAGTAACTTTGATAACTTCCCTTTGAATGTAAGAGGAAAGGAAGGAATTCCAATGAAGAACTTATCCGCTTCAATACCTTTTTAATCCCACATGCCATGCCATTGCAAATGGATCTAGGCCAAATTTTTAAAATAATATACACATTAGAAAAGAGAACGAGTGCACCCATGTCCTTCCCATGTGTCGCATAAAAATAGAAATCGAATAACAAATATAATGTATTGAAATGTAGACGAGGAAAAACCCCATACCCCCAAGATAACTGAAATTGATACTAAAATTAAGTACCATGGTGTCACAAGACAAGCAAGAAACTCAGTCCACAATCAATGAAATAAGTAAGTATTCGCACACACAACTAATAAACATTCATACAAAATAAGATTTTTAGACTATGATATAATGATATAACAATATGTGAAGCAAGAGATGTCAATGTTGTACAAAACATGTGTTAGTCTTATTAACTCAAAAGATAACATGTACACAATATATGTAATCAAGCATAATGAGGAAGTAGAAAGGAACTATAATGAAATAATAAAACCTATGTGTAGTGTATAGTAGATGTCCCCATATGTATAGTAAGTCTAGGTAAAGGGCCAACCGACACTTTTATCATGTGTTACTCTATGTATGTCCTACATCAATATCAATACACCACATGAACATATGTGTCTAAAGAGTAGAGAAGATATGTTATAAATAATCAAAAGTGACTAACAACATATGTAATGTAAAGTGCTAACAAATCAAGCTATATGTATAGGTCCTGGTTTTGTATTTTTACAAATATATGAATGTTTTTGTATTTTGAAATTATGTCAATGTTTTTGTATTCTAGAACATTAAGCTATGTACAAAAATATGGATATTTGAGTAAGAACAAGTATAATATTGTTGTAATTGTGCAATGTTCATGGTACTTTTCACAAGATTTCCATCAAGTGTCTCTAAATGATATAAACTAGGGCCAACTCACTCATTAATAAATGTATATGGGTCTAACTAGTTAGGTTTGAACTTTCGCTCCAATTTTTTTCTACATTTGTAATTTATTTGGTTTTTGTTGAGAAAAAGATCACCCACTTGAAATTCACGAGCATGGAATTTTTTTATTATAGGCATGTTTGATGTGTTCTTGATACATATAAAGGTGTTCTCAATCCTATACCCATTTACAATCGAGTATTTCTAAATCATGTAGTTATTTTCTATAATAATTTCCTTTGATAACATATTTTAATAATATATGAAGCGAGGGGTGGTAGGACAAATTTAATGTCATAAACTAGAGAAAAGGGAGTAGCATTTGTAAGTGTAATAATATTGATATGATAATCCCAAAGGGCATATATGATTTGATTATGCTAATTAGTGTCATATTTATCAAAAAAATTAGGATTTTGACAATGATTTTATTGGTAGCCTTATCTTATCCATTTCCCTATGGGTAATAAGTAGAGATAAATCATGCTTGATTTGGAATTTTGTGTAATTTTTTTAACAATATGGTTATTAAAATATGGCCATTTTCATCAGAATAATAAGCACAAGGGAATCATAAGCAAGTGATGATGTGTGTGAGTAAGAATTGGCATATGTCTTCACCAAAGAGTAAATTCCAAGCATAAAATATTTAGTAAACAATAATTATAAAATTATGTCCTTGTATAGAATCAGGGTTGAAGTTTCCTACCAATTTGAAGACCCATATAGAAAGAGGCCATGGAGAAATAATGAGTTCTAATGCATGAGATGGGACATGGTTAAGGTTTTTATGCTATTGACATGTATTACACCATTTAGCATATTCATGATAGTCTTGTTCCATGGTAGGCCAATAATATCCTCGACAAAGTAATTTTTGAGAGATGAATTTTTCGCTAAAGTAATCCACCGCACTCACTATCATATAGTTGGGAAAAATCTACTTATGCATCATCAATCCCCAAAAAGAGAAATAGGAAACCATCAAAATATCATTTAAACAAATATATTCCTATAATGACATAATGTGTGGCCTCAAATTGTAGCCAATGACCTTCTTGAGGTGAGGCATTCTCATGTGGTTGTTTTCGGTAGAGGTAATTGTATATGTTAGTGAACTATTCAGGATTTTCATCACTTCATGTGGTAACTAGGAAATTAAGAGCATAAATAGTGTTTATACCATGATTAGATTTAACATGAAACCTAATTTATTTTAGTGGATTATTACAGCAAAGGATGTAAGGGATAGCAAAAGGTGGATATTATGATTATCAACTTCCAACATTAGTTATCATAATCATAATAATGCTTTTATACTTGAAACTAATATGTTAAATAAGATACAAACATGAAAACACAAAGGAATGAGTACACTTAACTGATTATAGATGATTCTCGAAGGTTTTAGGAGGATATAAGCTTAAAAAATGTTTGTTTTGGATATTGTCACCGAAATCAACCTAGGTGAGGAACCTATAACTCTTCTAAGGCTATATCGTATGGTATTGACTCTTCCGTATGATCTTGAACCCGCTCGATATGGGATATGAAACTTTATGACATTATCACTGTTCAAACTTTTTGTCACTATCAAACCCTAGTTTGCAATAATCACACAAATTTCTTTGAATAATTTTATCATCATCTCAAACTTGTAGGTGTGGATAAGGAGTCATATAAAATAACCATTAGTTGTGTTGTGGGAACCCCTGTGCATTGCCAACATTAACACTAATTTTAAGAGGCCTTAAATTACATGTCATTCTCCACCTTGCATGTGATATATAAATGGATGCAACTAAGTTTTACAATCATCTTTGACCATTCTTGCATTGAGTTTTTCTCTTGCTAAGATACTTGGGAAAGGGATATTTGAGTGTTTTAGATAAGAGAGATTGTTTTCTTAACCTAGTAAGAAGATTTGGATCTATAGATATTTCTTCCTAATGACAATAGATGTCTTGTTGTGAGATTTAGGGAGCCTTGGGTGCCTTTTTCAAGAGTATGATTGAGTGTATTAATGTAGTTCAATATGATTTCTAGGTTAGCAAATGAGTTAGTGTTTACTTTTTATCTATGGTTTTGTAGATGATTTATCAATGAAAGGATGTCCTCCCGAGATATTATAATACCTAAAAAAGATATACTTTGAAAAAATTTGGAAGACACATTGCTCCAAGAGCGTAAAGTCAATTACAATTAGATATACTATCCTGACCAAACTATACAACCTTAACTAGGTAAGGAAAACATGCAACTTGAAGTTTGGAAGTTATTTCCTATTATTTATATATGTATTTTATGTATCGTGCTCTCAAAATTTGATGACATATAAGTGTGAAAGGATAAAAAGATTAAAAAAGGACCTAAAATGTGTTATGTGGGAAAGGGAAGGTTGTAATTATCTTAGCAAGAATACATTGTCAAAACTAAATTAACAAATTTGAGTTTCTACTTTCCCCCTTTAAGTATGAAGTCAAATTACATGCTTAAAGGAAATGATACCTAAGTCTCGCATACACTTTTCTTCACTCAAATGTTTGTTTTGTAGAATCCCATTGTGCTTTGTGTTATAAATCTCACCGATGATACCTTTAACAAGAATTATATTCATTCCCATGATAAAGAATTAAGATTTAACTCAATATGTAAGGTGTAACATGAAATATTTGCATTTTCATATGGATGAAATAAAAGAGATATAAACAAGGAAGGAAAACACTTGTTTGTTTACGAAGGAGTAACTCCCATGCTTTAATTTTGTTTGAATATTTACTTAGTTGAATTTATTGAACTTTGATGAAGCATTACGATCGATCAATCCCCAACACGTGCAAGGATAAGCTAGAGTTTTAGGTGTATGCAACCCAATGTGGAATAGTGATGAGAGGAGAAGAAGAGTGAAGTGCCAAAACACCTTGTTAAAGAATAATACTAGGTATCAAAGTTATTCAACAACTCTGATATCTTCCCTTTGATTGCAAGAGGAGAGGAAAGTCTACCTATAAAGAACTTATCCACTTTGATACCTTCCATAACCCCAAATACCACACCATTGTAGATAAATTTAGGCCAATTTTTGTAAATTAGGACACACAATAGAACTAATAATGGATGCCCTCGTGCCCTTCCTATGTGCCATAAAATTTTGGAATAGAAACTAAAATGTGTTGAAATGCTGATGGGGAAAGGAGATCCATACCCCCAAGATCTCTAAAGTTATAGTAAAAACTAAATTTCATAGAAAACGAGTGAACTAATTCATGCCCCTTATACTCGGTCTAAATGAGTGAATGGATCCTAAATTGTGCCAAAAACCTAAGAATATGGATGAAAACCTCAAACTATTAATAAAAAGATTTTTATGCCCCGGAAAAAAACCTATGAAAAGTTTAGGACCATACCTTATGGTCTTGACCAATCAGGCATTTATGAACATATAAATTTTGTATGAATTTATGTTATTTTCTAGATTCTTTAGTACATGTATCAAACCTCAAAACTCTACATGTTTCTATTGTGAGTGTATAAAATACCCGATAAATGCCCCTTTTTTGTATCATGTCCGAAATCCATGTTGATCTCTTGGCCCAAAAGAACTAGATGTGTCCTTGTTGGTGTGGAGCACTTTTCTTGTCATCTCGAGACATTTTCCACATCATGTGGTGAGTCATCTCACTTAGGTGAGATCATAGCTCTTAGGTATCTTAGAGCTATGACATAATCTGTCATAGAATCTATCATATGTGTTAGTGTGTGTCAATACGTCATACAAGAGTTACTTTCCATTTCTGGAATGTAACTCCTCTTCTCCCTTGTGGAGGTATGATTGTCTTGCATTGAGAGTTACACAAAACTCCTATTTGTACCTTTTTTATGATATATGAGAATGAGTAGACCCTTTTCTTTTGAATGAAAATTTTCATAGTTGAATTCTTTCTTACTACATGGAAATTTGTCACTCTATCGTTCGAGTGTAACTCGTTTAATGTGCATGCCATCCTACTTGATACTTGTTCTCACATTCTCTCACATGGTATCATAGCATGTTGTTGGGATTCACGTCATATTCCTTTTGTTGTTTCCCTCGATATAGTTTGAGCCCTTACCTTTGTTGTCCATCTTGTGCTTTTCGCTCAGCTCGGTCTCCGTTGGTCCAAAAACTATCGTGTGGGTAGATCTATGGATAAATAGGCCAACAGTGTGCAGAGGACATAGCCCCTCTTTAAGACAACAAATCGAAACTAGTTTATTGCTATTCTACCAACAGGAATCTATGCAAGTCTTATAGTATTCTCGCCTTCGGGGGGTTTTGATATCTCATCCCAGAGAGTTAGTTCCGACAAAGAATAAAGGAATGAAGGAAGGAATAGGAGAAAGATGGATTGAAGGGAGAAAAGAAATGAATTCCAAACTAGAAAGGTCGAGGGTTTATGTTTTGGGTCAGTAAACTTACTCAGCCAAACTTACTCACATAAACAAACAAATGACAAAAGCATCATGAATCCAATAGAATAAGCATGCAGATCTAACTTAAGAAAGATCTAACACATAACACAAGAATTTAGCACAAAGTCTCAATTTTTGTATTAATAAGTTGTTATGTTACAAGAAAGCTCAAAGTCTTTCTCTCCTCACTTCTATTTTTCATACAAATTTTCTCACCCTTGAATACTACAAGTATCCAAGTATTTATAGAAGGAGAAGGAGAAAGAAGACAAAAAGGAGCCAACAACTATTTACAAAATATCTAAAAGTCAAATGTTGACTTTAGGGCAATTTTGTGGATGACAACATCTCATGGTGCAACATGGATGATGTCATCATTTGTGCCAACATAATTTTAAATACTTTTACAAAAATGGGATTTATCCCAGGAGGAAGGAGCCTATTCATCGTCATCCCTTGGCTTTAAAGGAGTGTCGTACATTTGCTCGGGAGAGATAATTTGAAATCGAGCTCGATACTCCATGAACTTGCTGACCATCACTTGAAGTTGATCCTGAGCGGGACCCTTGGTGTGATCTCTGATGACTTCACAAGTTTCTCATTCATCTCTAAGTCTTTCCAGGAGTTTGAAGTATTCATTACTTGCCTCCATCAGTATCCAACAAAGTCACAGAGGCCGAAAGGTTATTGATAGATTCCATATCAAAAGTTGACTCGACGCTAAACCCTACGACGTGATTTCCTTGAAAATCCGAATAGTATCATCTGCCTTCCTCAAGGCATACACTGCACCGAGAAACCCGGAGACATTCTTAAGATGATCTGCTCCATTTGATGCATGGCATCCAGGGCTTCCTCCTTGATTTTGTCTATCTTTTTTAAGACAAACTCCATTTGGTCAACCCAATAGTCTAAAGCAGCAAGGACTTTGTTGGGTGCTTGCGGGTGATCAAATACACCGAATTTCACTAAGTCATCGACTAGCTAGTCAAGCATCTTCTGGAATGTCTCGTGTTGCAACCTGGCATGGTCCAACTCTTCATAGATAGGTCCTGCTATTGCACCGGTGTTCCTTGTTCAATTGATCTATATTTTGATAGAGCTCTGTGAACTTTGTAATCACTTCCTCACTATCTTTGAGGATCTGCTCTCTCTAGGTGGACACTGCTATACCTTGCTTGCCGATCTTGGCATACTCATTTATCTTCTCCTGACTAAGAACTTTGGGAGGATCGGCGATAGTCATAGGAGGGGCATTGCCCATCTTTTGCAGGGCTTGGAGAAGATGCTTATTTTGCTCTTTTAATATTCTCTTCTCTTCCTTTGCTTCTTGAAGCTTCTTGCAAAGGGCATCCACTGTAGATAAGGCCTCTCCTTGTAGGATCTCTGATGATGTTCCCATGGTGACCCGAGTCACTGTAAAATTTGTAGGAAATAGATCTTCTTTCTTCTTTGTGAGATCAGGGTACGCGATATCCATAACCCTTTCATCCGAAGTGCTTTGAGAGAAGTGGGTTATATCCTTTTGCTTATTAAGCCCTTTAGCTTGTAATAACATAGAAGTCTATAGGTGCAATAGGGACATTCCTCTTGTGTTGTCTCAGTGTTCGGAGATCCATTCGGACTTAAGGGAGTGAGACCAGAGGAAGAGGAGGAAACGGGGGTGAAGGAGCAACTCAAAGTGGACACGGGAAATTTGTCGAGACACTTGGTGGCAGCATTGAGAAATAAGCCAACATTCCAATGCTCACGGGGTTAGGAGTGACTACAGGAGAGGAAATCGTGGGGTGAAGGGATCTATGAGATGAGGGAAGAGATGTTGGGGACAGATCTAAAAGGGAAGAGAAGATAGAGGAAGAGGGAGGGGGAAAGGTAGAAGACGGGGGAGAAGACACAACCAAAGGAGTAGCTGGTTGAGTGACATGAGGAGGGGAAGGAGGAGCAAGAGTGGGGATGGTTGGGACCTCACCAATTGTAGCAAGATGACGACATCCTCGAGTGGATGTGTCCGTTGGAACACTAGTTACTTCTTCTTTCCCGGGATACTAGGTTTACTACCTACTCCTCGGCAGAGAAGGAGGGCTCTCAGGAACTTCCTCCTAAGTAGTGGTTACCTCTCCTTCTTTACCTTTTCCTTTTCCTTTAGGCAAGTTTTTTGGCTTGGTTGGTGCATTACCCAAGGGAGACGTGGTAAATTATACCCCAAGGTAGATTATATAATTTTTCTTGTACCGATGCTCGGTGTGCTACAGAGTGCCTTTTACCCTTTCCTCAATAGTCTGAGGGGCCTTGTTTCTATCAATTTCTGAAAATGACCAATTGTCCCCATCTCGTGTCCAGATAGACCTGATCAAAATCTTAATCAATTACTTGGAAATCCTTTGGGATGATAGCCACACCATATTGAATGATCTCTGTCAGGGCCAGGCGGGAGTGATCCTTTCATTTGAGCTCGACTTTGTGATATAGATCGATGTAGATATCTTCGATCTAAGGGACATGAATTGGATCGATATTTTCCCTTGGAAGGAAATCACGAGGATCAAAGGTTGGCCTTGCACTGGGAAATTATGCTTCAAGTTGAGCAATTCAAGCTCTGCAAACATCTCCCAGCTTTTCTTGTGAAGTGCAGGTGTACTTGCCCACTGTGAGGGGGAATGGAGTTCCACCCTTCTTCCTTTTCAAACACTTCTCATGGTATGTGATAAGCTATCTAGATAGCTCCAATAGGATCAGCTTGGGTCCCGCATACCTCGGCAATTTGGTGGGCTCTCCCAAGAAGTTAGCGGCTCTGAGATAGGTGAAAGTGGGGAATTGCGTGAATAACACTCCCCACTTCTCTGTGGTGGTGACCAAGCTTTTGGTCATCCGACCATCAGTCATGTTGGGCCTCAAGAGGTAGATTATGACATAGAAGAAGACGTTGTTGATTTTACTGAATTGGGCAATGTTGTTCTCCAGATTTAACTCTGGATAGTACTTGTATATTTTGACCTAGGGCCATACCCCATACCGATTCAATGTTAGGTAGTCCCTCTCTGAGGCAGTAACATATACCACATAGGAGTTCATATAGAACCTCCCAGTTGTTGAAAGTTGTTGAAGCTACTCTGAGATTATGCTGCTAATAATCTCTCCCCATTTAAAACGTTGATCAGGAACATTTTTATTCATTGTTTCTAAATACCTGAGCATCCACTTGTGAAAGTAATGGGCATTGGGAGCCCAAATACCCTACTCAAGAAGGTGATTGTGTCACTCATCTCCTCTGAAAAGTCACTACGATGAATGACTTGTGGCCACCTACTTGTCACCTTCTTATTTTTGAGGTACACCTCATTCATTAACTACATACATTTGTCTTCATTTTCAGTCCATGTCTTCATGCAGTCTTCCTAGCTTACTGCTACAAAATGTGGGTGGTGAGGGATACCCGACATGATTTCAAAATGTCAAGCTATGAGGTTTATTATTACCTTGCCCTTCTCATTTTCAACACATCTTGTGTCCTTATTGTAACAACGGCCCACCAACATCATGAACTCGTTGTTGATTGCACTCACTGGGATCCCTGTAGCAAAGTGTAGACCACTGCCAACTAATTTATCCATCCATGGGCTTCCTGTGACCTTCTTGGTTCTGGCCTAGAAGTCTTCCATGTCAATGTGGCTAAGTTCTGAATCTCTGATATCCAGATCACACTCTGCAAGGGATTCAAGCATCCTGACCCTTTGGTATTTATATTTCATTTCTTCTTCTCATTAGCTTGGCTTTACCCTTGGACTTGGTTGGCTTCTTACTCGATGAAGACATGTGTGAATCTGAGTTCAGCTATTGATCTACAAGAAGAATTAGGGAAGTCCATCGCAGAAGAGCCATGTTAGTTGTTAAGTCGTCCATCAAAGCTTACATAATGAAAAGTTAGCAATTTATGAGCCTCTCAAGGCGCAAGGCATAGTTTTACCGCAGCCTGCGCAAGGACTTAGAAAATCAAGGCACACTTTGGGAAAGTGTTGCATGGGAGAAAATAGCACCAAAAGGGGCACGGGTGTGGAATGCTACACACAACATTCAGATGTTGGTGTCAAGGGATGTGCACTTGCGCCATTGAATTCTTTAAGTGGGGCACAGATATGATTGGTGTAGCAAGGTCCCAAGATGTTCCATTTGCGTAAATGTGGAGGATGTTGCATGAGAGTGAGGTGCGTCAAGTGGTTTATTCTACGCGGACGGGAAAGGTTTGCACAACATGCAATGTCGTTGTAGTTGCTTTGTTTCCAGCGCTTGCGCCTAGGGAATTTTGCAATGTTTATAAGGTGTGGAGAAGGCTTATACCACATGTAGGGACAATGTACCTGTGACGCAACTGTGTTTGATTTAACAAGAATGAAGCTTGCGCCGAAGGAAAAACAGTGGGTTGTTTGCAAAAAAATTATGATTTTCACTCTTTTCAATCAAATTTTTATAGCAAGGGGTTAACCTTGGCAAAGCAGGAGAAAGAGGAGAAAAGGACAGGGGTCCATTCTGAGGTAGAGCCTTCCAGACTAGCAGATTTGGAAGGAGAGTGAAAAACGGTTTGAAGGTGGGTTTTGCAATATGTGTTGGGATTGTAACTACATCTAAAATAGTATTGTGAATAAGGAATGAAGTACTTATGCCCCCTATAACTTATTTTTAACTATGTCATATATATTTTTAACCACATAAAAATCTTGTAAATAGCTAATAGAATTTGTAGAAATTGAAATTTTGAATGAAACTACTCTCTATCTAGGAATTATGAAATTGTCAAGATTTTTCCATGGTCATAACCGTACTATATAGATTTGAACTTGTTTGAAATATACCACATTTCAATATCTATAACCTTTTATGAGGATTTGAACCATGTGAAAATCTAATCTTATATCCTATAATATGTCTCTCGGCTATAGAAATATCCTGTTGGATGCCCCTCATTTGAGGAATGTGCGATACTTTTTTTTGAACATGCAACTCAAAATAATATGTGTACCCATGTACCATATGTCTAAAAATTTATGTAGGATCACATAAAAGGTTTTAATGGTGGCCACCTATATGAACATGTACATGTAAAAGTGGGTTATGCATGGTGTCAACCATGATGCAGATAAAAAGTAACATATAAGAAGTAACAAACAAGAATGGATGTATAAAACAACTACTAACAACAGATAAACAGAGAAATCATTACCTACATCATAGTAAAACAAGTATAAAATCATCACAAAGAAATATGTCACAACCCATAACAAAAATAGTAGTGCAATCATTAGAGTAAGCTAACAACAATAGAGTAATAGAGATAATAATGTGCAAATAAGAAAATAGTAGCACATAGAAGCATAGTCATATATAGGTATAGATTCACAAGCATGAGGCATCCAAGGTGTCACAATGTTCCACAGACAGAGAAATGTGTGTATACACACAAAATAGGCATGAAGCCACAAACATGGAACACACACAGTGTCACAAGACAAGAAAGGACCTTAGGCCATATAAATAAAATATTTACAACCTCGTACTCAAATAAGACCATAAAGCGAATCCATGTAATAAATAATCAAGTAGTGGCTATAACATAGAAATTAAGTGCAAAAAGAGTAATAGTAACAACAATGATAGCAAGATAATTTAGCACTTCACAAAACACATGTGTTAGTCATGTTGATCCAATAGGTAGTAGTAAACACTATGTATGTAATCAAATGTAATGAGGAAGGTGTAAAGTAAGATAAAATGAAACAAAAGTACTTGTATATTGTGGAGGGGTGCCCCTAAGATGTTAGTGTAAGGAACTAAGATGAATTTGATCATCATGTAACAACATATGAGTGTCTTGCATATAGATCAAGATACCTCATAAACACGTGTGTAAAAATAACTAAGCTATGTATCAAATCAATGTGACAAACATCATGTATAAAGTAATATGCTAGCCATACAAAATATAAAAAGTCCTAATTTTGTATTTTTTTCATATTTTAATGTTTTTGTATTATGTGATTATTAAAATATTTTTGAAGTGTTGTGAAAATAACTATGTACAAGAAAATGGGATAACAAAAATCTGTTTGATAAGGGCCTCATGAATATACATGTTATGTGTGGAAGGTGGAGGTGATGTGGTCCCCTTGAGTAGAGAAAGAGATGGTGGATGTTCATATGTGGTGTGTAAAAACCAAAATATATGTATGAGGAAAGAGAGGGCAATAATACCAATGAGAAGTAAGATGTAGAAGGTGATTGAGTCAAAGGTCAAGGAAAATGTGTCCACCAATGAGTGGTATGTGTCTTTGTGATCAACAAGGAGACCTATGTATGGGAGTATGATGAGATACACCATGAGACATATTATATGAAGTTATATATATGATCACTATGGGTAGTGGCCTTATAGGTCGAGTCAAGTTGTGATAATGGAGGAGATTCAAATTGAATCTCGCTAATCAGAACCACTTGATTGTTGTGAATGAACTTAACACATTAGTGTATTATATAAGGGATGGATGTGAATGTGTGAAGTCAAGGAAAACTTAGACTCATGTCACATGATGTAAGAAAATAAGCTATTAGGAATGTAAGATCAAAGGTAACAAGACTAACTATGAGGGGGAGGAAAACATGTCTTATGCGTGTTTGACGATCACTGGTGACATCCTTCTTAGCGCACTACCAATAGAGCGTAGCAAGGTAAAAATGCACATATATTGGGGAGTAGTGTTATCAAAAAAAAAAATTGTGTATAGTATGTTGGTTAACCAAACCAATTATGTTCATTGTATTAGAAAAAAAATCATGTTCCATATCGCTACCATCAAAGGAAATCACTTCCATATTGTGATGCATGAAATACAACACCAAGAACAATGATAACCCCATATTTGTGACACTTTATAAACAATGTGTTGGTTATAGTAAGGTGTGTTCATGTGACATGAAACAGTTGACCACTCACCTTATAGTAGGTGAAAAATCATGCAAGAGTGGAGGACACAATAAGTTTCAAGAAACAAGGAACAACATTTAAATAAACACAAAAGGGCGAAAGAAAGGAACAAAGGGATATAAGAAAGTCTAGAGTGAGAAAAAGCATCACATGTCACATAAGGGGGCCTCTTTCCATAAGGTTGTGGTGGACATGCTCACTAGCTTACAAGCAAAGAAGATCACTACAATGAGAAATGAGTTAAAGGGATCCAAAAAATGCCAAAAGGGCTCCCAAAACACACAACAAACCACCTAAAAATGCCAAAAAGGCCCTAAATGGGACCTACAAGCCACAAAACATGCTACACACTCCCACAAAATGGTCAATGGCAAAAACACCCAATAACACGAGTTTCAAAATAATTTTCACCCAATTAATTTAAATTTCCAAAACGGAAAATTAAGAAAAAAAAGTTAAGAAATTAAAAACTAGGCTATCTAAAATTTAGTCTTCTATTAAACACTTATGACTAACCTTTTTAATTTTAAACTAGATCCTAATTAAAAAAATTAATACCTAATTAAATAACATATACCTTCATTTAAAAGGGCCCTAATTTAATTTAATGAACCTAAGTCTAACACTAGACTCAAACAGAAAAAAACTATATTCAACAAGGCAAGTTTTAAAACCAAGGCTTAACAAATTAAAAAAAGGTTTCAAATTTAAAAAAGGAGGGAAGGTTGGTGGGGATGTTAAAAAAGGAGGGGAGCCAACACATGGCAAGGTCAAAGGAGTGAGATAGACACCAAGGTAGTGAGATCAACAAGTAAGATATGGACATGCCCGAGGCGAGGGAAATGGTGGTTACACAAGGAACAACACGAGGGAGTGAGTCCTAACGGATGACAAGGAGGATCCAATGTAAGGAACAAAGGAGATGACCGAAATGGCTGAGAAAACCCAAGTGTAGGATGATTAGATCAGATCTCAAAGGCAAGTGACCATGTAGGAGAGGGTTTGACATGATCATCATAGAGTAGGCAGGGGGTGAACACAGGGAGCCAAGGATGGAGTCGAAAATAGGAAAGGTCGAGGAAGCTTGTCATATGGACACCGTTATCCTATAAAATTGACAAGGGAAATTTTGTGGGTAACCATACCAAAATTTCTGTTTTGGTCGCCCGTTGAGGTCTCTTAGCATTCATAATGGGATAAAATCCCTTTCCGAAAAATCTATTTTTAGAACTTGGTCATTTTCAACCTTTTTGGGTTGGGTGCAGTTTTCATTCATGTTACATCAACCAAAACTGCACCCTATATTCCTTTGGTGCATTCTAGGGAGTGTCAACACTACAAATGTTGTGCCTCCCAATGTTGCACCTCTCAAAGCTGTGCCTAGGTGCAAACGCCACCTTGTTATCACTCTCTAAAGTGCAAAGTGGGTGCTGAAAATGCAGTGTCAACACTCCCAAAGCTATGCCATGGCGCAAATCTCTTCGTGTCGACATCCACTTAAGTGCACCATAGAAAATTTGGTGGCACATTTATTGCACCTTTTGTTATATATAGGCGCATCCAACCTGTCATTTTCACAATTGAAAAAATGTGAAAAGTTATTCCTCTGTACTTGTCAGCATTCCTGTCACCCTACGTGTTGCCATTTTTCACGTTCGTGGACCCCACATCATCTCCTTTATCGTTATATATTCCTGGTAAGTGGCCCTTTCCTTTCTTGTGGATTTTTGTGGTTTTTCTGTTGGTTTAGGTGATTAGGATTGTTAAAATAATAATAAACAATGAACCTAAGAAGATAACACAATCCCAACACATATTGCAAAACCCACCTTCAAACCATTTTTCACTCTCCTTCCAGATCTGCTAATCTGGAAGGCTCTGCCTTAGAATGGACCCCTGCCCTTTTCTCCTTTGTCTCCTACTTTGCCAAGGTTAACCCCTTGCTATCAAAATCTGAGCCAAAAGAGTGAAAATCATAAAAATTTTGCAAACAACCCACTGTTTTTCCTTCGGCACAAGCTTCATTCTTGTTACATCAAACACAGTCGTGCCATAGGCACACTATCCCTACATGTGGCATAAGCCTTCTCCGCGCCTTATAAACATTACAAAATTCCTAGGCATAAGCACTGCGCCAAAGCAACTACAACGACACTACATGTTGTGCAAACCTTTCCCGCGCCGCGCAAACTAAACCACTTGGTGCACCTCACTCTCATGCAGCATCCACCACATCTGCGTCAATGGCGCATCCTAGGACCTTGCTACATCAATCATATCTACACCCCAATTAAAGACTTCCAATGGTGTGAGCGCACATCCATTGACACCAACATCTGAATGTTGTGTAGCCTTTTTGCACCCCGCGCCCTTTTGGCACTATTTTCTCCCATGCAACACTTTCCCAAAGTGTGCCTTGCTTTTCTAAGTCCTTGCAGCCTGCAACAAAACCGTGCCTTGTGCCCATAGGCTCATAAATTGTGAACTTTTCATTCTGTAAGCTTTGATGGACGACTTAACAACTAACATGGCTCTTCTGCAATGGAATTCCCTAATTCTTCTTGCAGATCAATAGCTGAACTCAGATTCACACATGTCTTCATCGAGTAAGAAGCCAACCAAGTCCAAGGGTAAAGCCAAGCTAACAGAAGAAGAAATGAAATATAAATACCAAAGGGTCAAGATGCCCGAATCTCTTACAGAGTGTGATCTTGATATCGAGATTCGAAGTCGTGGCACATTGACATGGAGGACTTCGGGCCGTAACCAAGAAGGTCATAGGAAGCCCATGGATGGATAAATTATTTGGCAATGGTCTACACTTTGTTGCAGGGATCCTAGTGAGTGAAATCAACAACGAGTTCATGATGTTGGTGGGTCGTTGTTACAATAAGGACACAAGATGTGTCGAAAATGAGAAGGGCGAGGTAATAATAAACCTCACAGCCTGACATTTTGAAATCATGTTGGGTATCCCTCACCACCAACATTTTGTAGCAGTAAGCCAGGAAGACTGCATGAGGAAATGGACTGAAAATGAAGACAAATGTATGCAATTAATGAATGAGGTGTACCTCAAAAATAAGAAGGTGACAAACAGTGGACACAAGTCATTCATTGCAGTGACTTTTCAGAGGAGATGAGTAACACAATCACCTTCCTGAGTAGGGTATTTTGGCTCCCCAATGCCCATTACTTTCACAAGTGGATGCTCAGGTATTTAGAAACAATGCATAAAAATATTCCCGATCGGCATTTTAAATGGGGAGAGATTATCAACAGACGATCTTGGAGCAACTTCAACAACTTTCAACAACTGGGAGGTTCTATATGAAATCCTATGTGGTATATGTTGCTGCCTCAGAGAGGGACTACCCAACATTGAATCGGTATGGGGTATGGCCCCAGGTCAAAATATATGAGTACTATCCAGAGTTAAAACTAGATAACAACATTGCCCAATTCAGTAAAATCAACGACATCTTCTTCTATGGCATCATCTACCTCTTGAGGCCCAACATGACTTACGGTCGATGACCAAAAGCGTGGTCACCACCACATGAAGTGGGGAGCATTATTCACGCAATTCCCCACTTTCACCAATCTCGAGCCACTAACTTCTTGGGAGAGCCCACCAAATTGCTGAGGTATGCGGGACCTAAACTGATCCTATTAGAGTTGTCTAGACAGCTTATCACATACCATGAGAAGTGTTTGAAAAGGAAGAAGGGTGGAACTCCATTCCCCCTCACAGTGGGTAGGTACACCTACACTTCACAGGGAAAAGCCTGGGAGATGTTTGCAAAGCTTGAATTTCTCAACTTGAAGCATAATTTCCTAGCAAGGAAAACCTTTGATTCTCGTGATTTCCTTCCAAGGGAAAAGATCGATCCAATTCACGTCCCTCAAATCGAAGATATCGACATCGATCTATATCACGAATTAAAGCTCAGACGAAAGGATCACTCCCGCATGGACTTGACAGAGATCATTCAATATTGTGTGGCTATCATCCCAAAGGATTATTAAGTAATCGATCAAGAATTTGATCGTGTCTATCTCGACACGGATGGGGAAAATCATCCATTTTCTAAAATTGATAGAAACAAGGCTCCTCGACTATTGAGGAAAGGGTCAAAGGCACTCATGCGCACCGAGCATTGTTAAATAAAAATAGTATCATCTACCTTGGGGTATACTTTACCACGTCTCCCTTGGGTAATGCACCCACCAAGCTGAAACACTTGCCAAAAGGCAAAGGAAAAGGTAAAGAAGGAGAGGCAAGCACTACTCAGGAGGAAGTTCCTGAGAGCCCTCCTTCCGCCGCCCGAGGAGCAGTAGTAAACTCCGTTATCCCTAGGAAAAGAAGAAGCAACCCGGTCTCAATGGACACATCCACTCAGGATGTCATCACTGCTACAACTGGTGAGGTCCCAACCATCCCCTCTCTCACTCCTCCTTCCCCTCCTCATGTCACTCAACCAACCACTCCTTTGGTTGTGTCTTCTCCCCATCTTCTACCTTTCCCCCTCCCTCTTCCTCCATCTTCTCTTCCCTCGTGGATCTGTCCCCCAACATTTCTTCCCTCATCTCACAGATCCCTTCCCCCCATGATTTCCTCTCCTGCAGTCACTCCTAACCCCATGAGCATTGGAGTGTTGGCTTCTTTCTCAATGCTGCGCCACCAAGTGTCTCAACACATTTCCCCATGTCCACTACAATTGCTCCTTCTTTCACCCCCATTTCCTCCTCTTCCTCCGGTCTCACTCCTTTAAGTCCGTAATGGATCTCCGAACACTTGAGCCAACACAAGAGGAAATTCCTTATTGCACCTATGGAATTATTAGTTATTCCAGCTAAAGGGCTGAAGAAGCAAAAGGTTATAACCCGCTTCTCTCAAAGCGCTTCAGTGAAAGGGTTATGGCGATCACGTACCCGATCTCACAAAGAAGAAAGAAGATCTGTCTCATACATATTTTACAAAGTGACTCAGTCACCATGGGAACATCATCGAGAGCCTACAAGGAGAGGCCTTATCTACAAAGTGGATGCCCTTTGCAAGAAGCTTCAAGAAGCAAAGAAAGAGACGAGAAAATTAAAAGAGCAAAACAAGCATATTCTCCAAGCCTTGCAAAAGATGGACAATGCCCCTCCTATGACTGTTTTCGATCCTCCCGAAGTTTTTAGTCAGGAGAAGATAAAGGAGTACACCAAGATTAGCGAGCAAGGTATAACAAAGTCCACCGGAGAGAGCAGATCCTCAAAGATAGTGAGGAAGTGATTACAAAGTTCAGAGTGCTCTATCAAAATATAAATCAAGTGAACAAGGAACTCCAGGCAATAGCAAGACCTATCTTCAAAGAGTTGGACCATGCCAGGTTGCAACACGAGACATTCTAGAAGATGCTCGACTACCCAGTCGATGACTTAGTGAAATTTGGAATCTTTGATCATGCGTGAGCACCCAACAAAGTCCTTGCTTTGCTTTAGACTATCGGGTTGACCAAATGGAGTTTGTCTTGGAAAAGTTAGACAAAATCAAGGAGGAGGCCCTGGATGCCATACGTCAAATGGAGTAGATCATATTGAGAATGTCTCCAGGGTTGCTCGGTGCATCATACGCCTTGATGAAGGCAAATGATACTATTTAAATTTTTAAGGAAATCACATTGCAGGGTTTAGTGCCAGAGGCCACTTTTGATATGGAATCTATCAACAACCTTCCTCCTACCGTGACTTTGTTGGATACCTGATGGAGGCAAGCAATGAATACTTCAAACTCCTAGAGAGACTCAGAGATGAATGAGAAACTTGCGAAGTCATCGAGATCACACAAAGGGTCCCACTTAGGATCAACTTCAAGCGATGGTCAGCAAGTTCATGGAGTATCGAGCTCGGTTCACATTACCTCTCCCCGAGCGTAGGACACTCCTTTCAAGCCAAGGGATGACAACGAATAGGATCCTTCCTCCCGAGATAAATCCCATTTTACAAAAGTATTTAAAAGTATGTTGGCACAAATGATGACATCATCCATGTTGCTCCATGAGATGTTGTCATCCACAAAATTGCCCTAAATTCAACATTTGACTTTTAGATATTTTGTAAATAGTTGTTGGCTCCTTTTTGTCCTCTTTTTTCTTCTCCTTCTATAAATACTTGGATACTTGTAGTATTCAAGGGTGAGAAAATTTGTATGAAAAATAGAAGTGAGGAGAGAAAGACTTTGAGATTTCTTATAACAGAACAACTTATTAATACAAAAATTGAGACTTTGTACTGAATTCCTGTGTTATGTGTTAGGTCTTTCTTAAGTTAGATCTACATGCTTATTCTATTGGATTCACCTATGATTTTGTCATTTGTTTAATAGTATTGCTTTCTTTTTTATGTGAGTAAGTTTGGCTCTGTTTACTACCAACCCAAAACATAAACCCTCTGACCTTTCTACTTTGGAATTCATTTCTTTTCTCACTTCAATCTATCTTTCTCCTATTCCTTCCTTCATTCCGTTCTTTTCTTTGTCCGGAACTAATTCTACTGGATGAGATCCCAAAACCCCCGAAGGTAGAATACTTGTATGACTTGCATAGATTCCTCGCCGGTAGAATAGCAATAAACCAGCCACTTTCTTTGTCTCAAAGAGGGGCTATGCACTCGCACACTGTTGGGTTGTCTATCCATAGATCTCGCCCACCCGATGATTTTCGACCAACAGTTTTTAGCGACTTCACTGGGCAAAGAACCGATCTATGTGAGTGGTATGTCACCTAAAAGACACCAACAGCTTTTAAAGCTACTCTGGGAGACTAAGAAAATAGAAAAAAGCTCAGAAAATCACTACATGTTTGCAAATCTTAACTCTTTGTTTAAAATCCAAAATTTTTACAAAAGTGATCCAAACTGAAAATTTTCTTAAGAGATCCATAGATCTGGACTAGTTATAAACCTTTAGTTCACTGAGTTTTTATAAAAATCCGTATATTTCCGTAGATCTGAGATTCTGATAGTTTTACAAATATTTTCAAACCCTTGCAAAAATCAAATCTAAGATCCGAAAATCAGCTTACTAAGTTAACCATCATTTTATCCTCACTAATATTTGTCATCAAACCGCAATCGGTTTTCAAAAGAAGGATAAAATTAAATATTTAGAAAAGTACATGCTACTGATTTTTGTCAGAAAAATCAGAAAATCAGCAAGTACAAACAAAAAGAGTTTTTATAAATCTGCTCTAAAATCACTGCAGACCTAAACAAATACACTGGTGGGTGAGCCATTTACCCATAGCAGGAGATCTCGTGGAGAAGCTAATCCTATTTTTGATCTACTTCAAAGGTATAACTTCAGATATTACACCAACGCGCTTCACGTCATCGAGTTCAAATTGATCGGTTAGCCAAAAGTGCCTCACCTCTGCGAAAGAACCATTTTTCACAAGGGGCTTCCACATCAATTTGCAATGCTTGCACGCTAAGTGGAATTGCACTCCCAGCTCGCATCCTCTTTCTAGCTTTTCAAATGGTAGTACCATGGGGAAACGCTATGGGCCCTCTTTCATTGTTGCATCCAGCCATGCACTCCCTCATGGAAATCACAAGAATTTCCCAAGATTTGATGGGAGTGGAAATCAAAGCACGGATTCACATATATTTGCATTCATTATGTCATGCAACATCCTAGATGTGACCCATGAAGACATGTCAGTACACCTCTTTCTAGAGACCTTGTAAGGACTCGCAGCAGAGTGGTTCCAACACTTGCCGACCGGATCTATCACCAGTTGGGCCACATTATGAACTACGTTTGAAGACAGGTATAAGCCTTCAGAAGACGCATTTGTGTTACTATCAAAGATTACTCACTTGAAGAAGGAAGCCAATGAAACCATGCGCGATTTTATCACCCGTTTCAATTCGTTGATTAACCATGTGCCACCTGCCATGTTGCCAACACCAGAAAATCAAAAGTGTTTCTTTGTGAATGCCATGAGCTCAAGAGTAAGTTTCTTACTCTAATAAGAGAAAATCACCACCTTGGTCCTCACTCAAGCTACGGCCATTCAAATAGAAGACAACCTGCTTATATATGGCGAGTTAAAATGAGAGCCATCCAAACCTAAGGCTTCAACTCCTTCTCAAGCCACTTCATCAGATCCGGCATTCCAGAAGATGGCGAATGACTTGCTCGCATTAAAGAAGCAATTAGCTCAAGCTTCGTCTACCACTCTATACCAGGATATCCCACAGAGAAATTCACTCCCAACAACGCCCCACAAAGGCTATGTTTGCTTGCTGCTACTCCAATGTTAGCACTTGAGGCCCCTTCGGTTAATGCCCTAGTCGAGATCAAAGAAGAGGAGCAAATTTATGAAGAACCTTCATCGCAAGGTGAAGATGATCAAGATGTCGGTGAAAAACCGGTGACTCTATAATCGGGTATATGGAATTTGAAGATGAAGAGTCTGATGAAGAGGAAGGTACCCAAGGGTATACAAGTGGATAGTCATATGTTGTTTTCACCCGCTCACAAGGAAAAGAAGTAGAAGTTGCTACTAGGATACAAAAAGAGAAGGTTATGTCGAACACGCCTCCAACCATTGCTAAAAGAGGTAATCCTCTTCCTACTCAACCTCCTATTAAACCTTTTACGAAGAAATATTTTCCTCCCATCTCTCCTCCAAATCAGCCTTCTTCTATTTCCATAAATACCAATAACCCTACCCTACCATCGCAAAATGAAGGACTCATTCCTTCATCAATGTAACCCTTGGTCGCATTCAACATAGTCGATCACACAAAAAATACCAAGATTCAAATGTTTCAAGCTGAGTATATTCGCCTAATCCCGAGTAGCTTGTAAGATTGACCAAATATATCCAAATCCAAGCTGCATTCCCCTCTCCAGTATCCCTGAAAGGTATTCTTTCCACTCCTCCTACATCTCGCATAAATTTTACATCGACTTCACACAAGCAAAGTTGAACCTTTTATCTCTCCTCCTAATCAATGGTCACAAATTAAGCAATCGCATAATTTATTCTAGGGCTTTCGATAATGTCATGCCGGCAAAGGTTGCTCATGCTTTAGGCCTCACCCTTACCAAGCCTTTCGGCAGATGTTACTCTATGGAAACCAAACAGGTTCCATTGATTGGTCAGATCAAAGACGCGCACAATTCGCATTTCGGCATTCCCAAAAAAGGGTAAAAATGACCGTTCTCATTATTGATATCCCAAAGAACATATGATATTCTACTAGGGAGAAGCTTTTGTAGAGAAGTTGGTGGAGAGATTCACATGGACTGGTCCAAAGCTAGAATTCCAGTCAAAGGAGTAATGCAGACTTTGGAGCCTGAATCACAAAAGAAGTACCTGGTCACCAATTTTGATGACCCTAAAGCCCAAATTCTCTTCGAATCATCAGGGATGGGGAGCTACTTCTTATCCACTAATTCGATAAAATGGATGTTCTCGTCCCAGGAGGAGGACCTTAATAAGATATGGAAACTGCAGTTTGATGGCGATTCTTGCGCAAGCAAGTGGATGTGGCGCTGGAGCCGTCCTGATATCCCCAGAAGAAAGATTTTCCCTCTTTCTTTCAAATTGCAGTTTTTCAATACGAACAATACCGCTGAGTATGAATCTTTGTTACTTGGTATGCAAGTTGCAAAGGACAGAGGAATCAAGAATCTAAGAGCACAAGGTGACGCCGAACTGATCGTCAAATAGATAAAAGGGGTGTACTAAGTAAATAATGACAGACTCGAGGCACTACCGCAATGCAATGCGATGGGACAATGTAACATCCCCATTTTAAGATACTAGAACAAGGGAAAAAAATTATAAAACGTTCTCTGTTATGAATTATATAATTCAAACACACATTCAAGTTTTAATAATTGTTCTTTGCCCAAACAATGCAGTTTGGAACACACAATTTCCTTTTAAAACTAATGTTCCCTGTTCACATATTTACAATATGGAACACACATTCAGTGCCATTCAATCATATAACAGATTCCATATGCTGCTATAAATGACTTGAAGAACTGCCGATCTCCCATTTTCATGGCTCGGAGTTTCAACGATCTCTCATTTCATGACTCGGCAACTACCGATCCTTCATGTTCATTCATGCATAGTATAATATATATACAAGTTCTCTTAAATGTTTCCGGTTATCGAAGTGATCCATTTAAGAAGCCTATCTGAATATATGTTACTGATATTCATCTGACATCCTGCATCTTAAATTAGGTGATTAGGAATACGCAACCAGCACTTGCGATACTTTGGCCAAAGATTTTCACATGCTTTGCATGATCATATTCTGGATGTGATACACAACAATGGAATACGTCCTTCACCTCACTTCACCAAGTTATCTAGAATGGTCTTTCCCGGTTCCTACCGTCCTTTCAATTTAAGGTCGATTATAACTTCCAATTTCCAACTAATAATATGAGCGAATATAGGAAGGCACTCATGGTAACTAAAGATACGCAGACATATGGTGTCGTTCCCAACGACTCCGTGTGTCTAGTTATCTTTAGTCCTCCGGAGTCACTCCGTATACGTGATCATATTCCTATCCAAAGCTAAGAACTTAACATTCAGCCTATGTATTCTTGATGATTCAATTCGGGAGGGCATTGTAATATGTCAGGCTATAACATTGTGTCGTCATGAAGACCCCGCCTTCATGAAGACACCATGCTTTGTAGCTAGCGTATGTCAATGTCCTGGGCGTAATCCTCCCATCGAGAGTACGCATCCTGCTCAAGTGATTTGGATATGATCTTAATATTTAAGATCAACTTTCAGCAACCATGTTGATCCTTTATCCTCGTTCCCGTTACAGTTGTATGGAGCTAAGAGAGACTAAATCCGTCTTCTAGCTTACGATAAATCTTCTCCTTCGCATCAAGGGTTGCATTTTCTCTACTTGGTTCTTTTCTTAATCATTGGATTAAGCAGCCCATTACCGACGGACGTGATAAGTTTAACCTATTAAACTTAACCAAGTTTTTCACAACTGTAACCCAATTAAGAATTCCAGCTTATTAGACGTCATTAAACGAGGTCTAATTCTCAATAAATGTATTCATTTATTTTCCTTAACCTTTCATAGTTAAGGTCTATTAGCCCTGGATATATTTATCCCATATCCTTACTTTCTGAATTTAACATACGAGGCTATTAACGGAGTCCGAAAACGAAGTTCGGCTGCTCCTAAGTTAATTGATATTCCTTAGCTTCCAAGCTAATCCTGAATACCTATCAGTTATGGAATCATGTTCTTCCTAATCCTTTTAATGTCAATTAAAAATTCATCTTAACCCAAAGTATGAACTAATTGCACATTTCAACTTAAAAGTTACATTTAGGTAAGAATAGATATCAATTCCTTTTTAATCCATCCAAGGACAATTGAATAATTCCAAATCAAGAAATAACATTATATTTCCAATTTAATCAACAATATCAAACTGATATAGTTATTAAAATATCACACTTGTATTTGTATTCATCAATCCATTTCATAATCCATACATCTGCCAGTCCAAATGACTGGACTTTGTTTATATTAAACAACGTTACAACTCATAGATAGAAGAATGTACTTTCTTCTTTTCACAATTCCTCGTAGAGGAATAATAACTAACAAATACAATTCATCTTCAGACAATCAAAAGAAGCATCAGAAAATAGCCATGTCTTCATTTTAATCAAGTTCCATCTGCAAAATTACTTACACGGGTCAGTTCAATGAACTGAGCATATTAAGCACTTGTCATTAAAATGAGGTGCTTCAAATAACCTGTCTCAATAAAAGAACCTTGCTTTTATGAAACGACAGTATGAACATCAATCAAGAATTAAGTATCAAAAGAATGAACAGCAGATGACAACCGAACCATCTAAATACCATCCCAATCGATCATGCAATTTTTTTCCTATTTCCCATAACCATAACCATATAAGACGCAATTTCCTTCAACAGCTTTTGATTACAACATTTGTAAGAAACAAGGAATATAAGTAAGCATACTCTTTGTTATAACATAAATCATTATCCTTTCCATTCCTTTCATTAGTAATAAATGCAAAGGATAAAATCTAACTGAAATGTAACCCAATTACCTTCCTTTCAGTTCATGCATCACATTTGATTCCAAGCAATCAAGTACAGACGAGAAAGCAAACAACAATAAATATAGTTGCTTATACCCAAGCAATACAAAATTCGTTCCTAAACGATTACAGATTTCCAACTGTATGAGAGAAGAAAAGATCATTTTTCCAAGTTATCCATCCACATTCCTATTCTTTCCTCATGACTGTCCTAAAAATTGAATCCAAACGAGACACAAATCAAGATAACAGTTCAGAGTGAAACTTACAAAATCCATTCGGAATTCACTTTCCAGCAGCAAGAATAATTTCATTCATAATCAGCTTTAAACGAAAACAAGGATGAATTTATCATCCTTATCAATACTTCATTTAAATCAAGCTCAAACGAATACCATAAACAGGTTAGTAAAACATTGTATTCATCATAGAACAATAGTATAAGATGCATACTATGTACTTACTGTACTAGAAGATTCCATACTTCTTTCACTGTATTTTAACCAAATAAACAGTTATACAATCACGTAATCAATTATTCACATGACCTTCTATATCCATGAACACATACAGTTCATAAATATCCATTTGCACCTTGTTGTTACCTACAGCAAGTCCGATTCATAATGCACAGTAAAGCTCTAATGCTATTTCCAGAATTCAAACAGCAAGAAGAGAAGAATTCATTCCTTTAACTATTTCAATAAGAAAACAACCATTTTCTTCAAACTCAACAAGAATTACTCAGGTCGATTTCATTTCTTTATAAATGACTGTGTAAAATTAGAGACCGCACGAAACATTTCAACCTTACGTTTGTATAGAAGGAAACAAAGACTCAGAAAGTAATCTAAATACCGTTGTCACCTCCATCAAACTGAACCTATAAAGCTCAATAAACCCAATTACTGTTTCTTTCAAAATCTAAAACAACAGAGAAAGGAAGAACTCGTTTCCTTCTACCTTCAATAAAGAAACAATCATCTTCTTCAAAATGAAATAAAAACACCCAAATCATGTTTATCTCAAAGGCATGATAGCTCAACTCATAATGATAATGAAACAATCGCTCAACATTGAAAAGCAAACTCGCATAGCCATGCGGTTTCAATTCAACATACCATATGCAATGAATACCCAACTCGAGTTCCTTGCCAACAAACATTTCTACCCGAAATCCATTTTTCTATTTCATAATGATGTGTAGAACCCAAAAATGCAATTTTCATATAACAATACCCTTATTAATGAAAACCCGCATAGGATATCAAATGCACAACAAGGTACAGTCAAGACAGACCCAAACAGCAAGCTAATTTCCATATTTTTCCATTTATTTGCACAGAAATCCCAAGCCAAGTCATATTCACGAAGGAAGTTTGAGTTAGAAGATCAACCGCATCCAATGAACACTATAAAATCAACTTTCCATCACAAAGAAGGAAAGAATATAATCATTTATAAGTTCAAAAGAAAAACAGTTAACTTCTCCTACTTTCACAAATACCCAATACGTATTCTTTCATTTCTTATACAAGAAAAGGAACAGCGATAAAATATTACTATTACTTCCTTCAAATCGAGTTCATATGCTCAATAAAACCCAAATGCTATTTTCCTCAAAATCCAAAACAGCGAGAAGGAAAAGGATCTTATTTCCTTAAAAATTTCAATAAAAATAACTTCAAACAACTCACACAGCTAATACATTCCATCATTCTAGTTCGTATTAGTAAAAGAACGATTGCTTCATTAATGAAAACAAACTCATACAACATGTACGGTTTCTTCATAACACTCATGAATTCCCCATTCTTTATCACAAACAAACCAAAGACAACATGGCAGCGTTTCCAACTTAATTATATATGCAAAGACAATTCAAAACATGACAAGAAGAAAATGATTCTACCCAAATCATTTCCAACGTGATGACAAAAAATTAAGTAAACCAAAATCATCTCTGTCCTGACAATGCAAACAAACAAACCCAAAACCCGTTCAGATGAAGAAGAGCAAGGTTGTTTTAATGAGACGCTTAAGTAAAGCAAGTGTTTTAAAGAGAAGGGCTTAACATGCCTGAAAATTTTTCCTCGAAGCTCGAAGAAAACCGCATTTACTGTAAGGTGTTTCCGTCCATGGCGACAAAGAACAAGCTTCCCAACAGTCCCTTCCTCTACGTGCTCCAAAACACCTCCGATTTCCAAAGAAACAGTGATAGAAACCAAACACAACTGGTTCGACTGAACCAAGCAAAAAAACCAAATGCAAAGTAACTTTCCAAAACCCAAGCAAACACAATCGACCAACAAAAATTCCTCCATACTCTTTCCAAGGCGAGCTGGTCGCAAAGATCGAGAAATTAAATGCATTAAAGGCTCTACCTTTTCTCTATTTCTCACGCCACCGCAACATCTCAAAATATTTAGGAAGTCGGTGGTGGCAATATTCACAAGAAAAATTCCAACTCTCTAAGGCATGAAAACAATGGGAGCTCCTCCCTTCATAAAATAACAGTGTATTGCTTCCTTATTTTACATCTCCTTTGTGCACTTTTTGTAATGTTTAAAGTTACAATGTATTATTTATATTTGATTTAATTTAATTTGTATTAAATCTAGATATTTCAAAGTCACTACTGAACCAAATGATGTATAAATGTTGAAATGAAGAAATGACACAAGCAATCTAAGATGTAATATTTAAAACCCTAAGAAAAGAAGAAGGATAGAGGACTTAGTTGATTTATTGGGCAACCTAGAAATGATCTCGAGAAGGGAAAATTGATGAACATATTTGGTTGAGTGTTGTAAATGCTATCTATAAATTTTGTACTACATGAATAAGGTCGACACAAACGCCCATGGCAGCAAGGCAGGGTGCCTAGTGCACTAGAGGCCTCTTTTGGGCACTTGTGACTACGTAAATATTCAACATATAGTTTTATTGTGACACACAAGTGTCACAAATAAAACCTATTGATCACCTATGTGTAACTATTTATTAATCGCCAAGGGTACATGTAACCAGCAAAAACCCACAAATCAAATCAAATCCAAAAAGAAAGATGTAGAATGGGGAGTCGGATTGATCTCGGTGGTCACCTTGAGAGTAAAATTACGATCGATCTCTACATTGCATCTCAAACTTCATTTATTTTTGGTGTGTGTGTGTATAAATGATGCCCTAGGATGCCCTTGTGCTAGTTCCACCGGATAGTCGGTTGTATCTAAATGTAGCGATGTAGTAAAATGTGTGGATGGAATAAAGAAATTCCCCTTCCTATGTTGTGTATGTAGAAAACATGGTCCCTTGTCCCTTACATGGATGCTATATAGATGTCTTGAAATTATTTAGGTGCCTTTGGATGCAAGCTTAGGTGATGATAGTATATGCTTAGTGTTTGGTCCCTGATTTTGGTCACATAACTATACATTTATATGATTTTTGTGTTTGAATTTCGTAATTGAATCCTGGAAGACCGACCCATAAGTGAAAAAGATGCTCAAAAGATAATAGAGACCCAAAAGGAGCTAGTAAGGTAAAAAGTTTCGGGGCACCCGGAGGGGACATGAGCCTCTGGCACTTCTTTCCTAGATGGGTGTTGGTGTCTAAAGCCATAAAAGATAAATCAATAAAATCTTGATTGAGTTGTAGGGTGTGTAATACCAAATAGAAAGTAAGAAACAAATAAAATAGGCCAAATATAGTTGTCAATTACTATTTTTCTTGTTTAGGAATCATGTAAATGCAAGTATGCTTTTAAGACTTAGAAATGTACCCAAATGTATGATTTTGTGTCTACACTTTCCCCAAATTTATGTTGTTAGATGAATACTCGATAACATAAAGTATATAAAAGATGTGTACACGATAAACATGTAGAGTGTGTGGTGAAATGTGTGCTGAGTGGACAAGTGAAGTGTGGAATGATGCAAAGTGAAGCTTTGATACTAGGAAAGGAAAGTGACCCTAGGGGTGTATGTGTATGCATTGTTCCATGTTGTGCATGTTGTTGTGCTTGTTGTTGCTTTACTTCTTGTAAGGACATACCTAAAAAGAAGAGAAAGAATGTAATAAAAGTTTTGTATATGATAAATCGAGAAAAAGTGCATAAGTATGTACAAATCATGTAAAAGTCATGTAAAAGGAAAGTGTGCACTTTATATAAAAGAGTATAAAAGGATAGAAAAAGTGTCCTCAAATTTTTGTGAAGAGTGATTTTTCTAGGTGATCTCATGCCAAGTGTCGACTTGTTTAGGTGATCTCATGCTAAGACTAAGTTTTTGGGTGATCTCACACCAAATGCAAGTTTTTGGGCAATCTCGTGCCAAATACAAGTTTTTGGTCAATCTCGCTTGAAAGGACGAGTATTGGGGAGAGAGGTCTAGTGTTACTCTCCTTCTATGAGTCCTCCCGATAAACACCATTACGAGATGGTGTGTTCATATGTTATTCCTATTGTCTCTTATTTGTTTCAAATATACTGATTGAACTGAATGTAGAAGATAAACTATATTATGTTGCTAAAGGGTTGTTCCTAATACTGTCAAGCTGATATGAAGGCTTATGTAGACTGTATTGATTTGAGAATATTACTATGTGTGCCTCAGAGACATTAGCATCTAGGGGAGGACACAAGAACCTAGGCACTATTGTCTAAGCTTGGGCGATGGTGTCTGTGTTGTGATTCTGACCCAAGTCTGATTCTGAGCTAGTGTTGTAACGGTATCTTGCGCTAATTATGTGTTGTATTGTACTATGTTGTAGCTCTAAGATGTTGTATGGGGTGATTTTTTCACCCAATGTATTCCCCCTTTGTTTTGGATAAATTTGATGTCGGTAGGAGTGTGCGGCCCAAAAGAGAGGTTATGGTGTTGATTTGAATTGTATTCTTGTAGTGGGGAGTGTATGTGTATAGTAAAAACCAAGGCACATACAAACAAAGTGGCTAGATACATGTTGTAGTAGAAAAAAAGAGCAAGCAATTCATAGAAAATAATGTAACAACAAGTAAGTTTTGATACAAGATAGACCACGAAAAGTGGGTTTAAAACATGGGACATCACTCACAATGTCACAATACAATCGTAGTTGAATTGTCCAAAAGTATACAAATAGTGATTAAACAAGGCATAGGGCATAATCCACAAACAATGGCATACACGTAGAAAGAAATTACAAGAAAAATGCATCAAACAACCATGGTGGCAAATAGCCCTACAAGGCAAGTGGTGCACATGAAGCACTGTTAGCATGTTAGATTCATAAAAGTATGTCAAAGCATGTATATATCAATGGAAAGTAGTGTGCTAAGAAGTAGTAAATAATGAAATAATAGCACTGTAATGTGTGAAAATTAGATTCCCCAAGAGCCTTGATGGGACTGGTAAGAGGTACAGAGTGTTAATAATCATTACATCATGTAAAGGCCTATAAGAGATTTACATTCACTCAAAAATACCAAGTGAATGCGCATGTGTATATAGAAAATATATTGACATACTAAGTATTTGTCTAGCATGGGAAACAAAGTGTACATGTAAGTATGAGCAAGAAAGAGTAAGTGCAACCAAGATATGTAATATGTAGTGTATGAGTGTGATGGAATGGTATGAAATGTGAATGTGATAAGAGTAGTGTAACCATAGAACTAGAGTTTTTGAGAGGAACATTATGAGAGATAGAAAATGGATTATCATATATATCCATTGATTTAGAAACCCTACGTGTAGATGGAGGGATCTCAATATGCTCAAAAGACCTAAAATCACCACTACGGGTGACGAGCACAAGCGAAAACCATAGAAATAAGGTTGGATTCGAGCAAAGGGTTAACCAAATGATTTAACAAATATTGAATTTGTAAAAACCTAATTGTAGAGTCACAATGTAATGATAAATAATAAAGTACATATATGACCAAAGAAATAAGCTAGATAAAATTGAAACCCTAGGTGTGAGAGATGGGATAAGATACTTATTTGATTTCACAATTGATCTTGAGTTTTACCGAGACTAGAGAGTTGATAAATAGGAGGAAAGTGTTGCAAATAAACCTAGAAAATTGTGTGATAACTGGATATTCTGGACCGGGACGCTGGATCAAGTTAGGGGTGCCTAGATGTTGGAGACCTCTAAAGGGAACCTATGACCGTGGAAATGGATGGAAATCAATTTCTTCGTGTCGCCGCTCAAAGTGTCATCAACCCTCATCATTTTTCACCTGTAATTCATTAGAAGATCTTCGAGTTCACCTATAACCTACAAAGAGAAAGAGCACCCGAAAACCCCAAAACACATCAAATCCTAAAAAAAAAGATACAAATGGGAAGTTAGAGTGACCCTTAATTCACCCGAAAGAGTGAAATTAAGATCAATTGTTGCACTACATGTTATACTCCATATATTTCTCGTGTGTGCATGCAATAATTGTGCCCTAGGTGGCTCTTGTGCAAGATGCACATGAATAACGAGCAATAACTAGATGTAGTAATATAAGTAGATGTTTGGATGGAAAAAATAACTTCCCCTCCTATGTGTGTATGCAAAAATATTGTCCCTTATCCCTTGAATGAAGCTAAATGGATGCTTTGATAATCTTGAAATGCATTTGGATACAAACTTAGGTGATATTAATAGATATTTAGAGCTTGGTCCCTTATTATGGTCACATAACTTTATATTTATATGATTCCCTTGGTTGAATTTTGTAATTTACAACTAAATGCATGGCCGATAAGAAAACTTGATGCCCAAAAGATAAAATATTCCCAAAAGAAGTGAGTAAAGTATAAAGAGGTTGGGGACTCCTAGAAAGATGAGGGCGCCCGGACGTCAGAGTCCTGGCTAGGCGTCGGTGTCCAAAGTGATAAAAGATGAAAGAGTGAAGAACTAACTAGGTTGTAGGGTGTGAGAGGCCAAGAATAAGACATAAAAAAGATAAAAAGGCCAAAGACAACCTTAATTACTAGTTTTATTGCTTAAGAATCATAATAATAGTAGTATGTGACTAGGACCTAGAAATGTACCCAAGTGTGTGATTTAATGTCTACATTTGCCCCCAATTTATGTTGTTGAGTGAATACTTGATAAAATAAATTAGATAAGATATGTGTACCTGATAACCATGTCGATTAATGGCAAAAGCATGCCGAGGAGACAAGAAAAAGCATGGAGTGATTAAAATGAAGTGTGGAAGCTAGAGAAGAGGAAGTGACCCTAGGGGTGAAAGCATATGTGTTATGTCATGTTGTACCTGATGTCGTTGTCACTTTATGTGTTTGATTATGTGACTCTTTCTTCCCATAAGGATGGACCTTTAAAAGAGAAGAGCACAAGAGTAGTCAAAGTCGTGTATATGTGAAAATTCAATCCAAGTATGTAAAAATGTGAAAAATTAGTAAAAGGAACATGTGCACATTATCCATAATGAGTGAAAAGGATAGAAAGTGTCCTAAAACACTGTAAAAGAATGAGTTTTTTGGGTGATCTCACACCAAGAATGATTTTTTTGGGCAATCTCACACCAAGTGTAATTTTTTTGGGTGATTTCATGCCACAGAAGAAGAAGTGTTGGGGAGAAAGGTCTAGTGTTTTTCTCTAACCCTGACTACTTCTTGATGATTTATATACCACTACAGATGGTGTGATCCTACTTTTTTCAAGTTTTATCCAATGCAAATCAAAGAAAGCATGCATGTTGATTGCTAGATGATTGTGCATGTTCTGTGAAAATTGTTATGTAAATTGTTGAAAATTGTGTTGATTTGAGAAAAAAATATGTAACTTCCCCTTATCATAGGTTCCAAGGAAGGTTCAGGAGTGCCTAGGAGCTAGTTTCTAGAGCTAGGTGCTAGTGCCTTTGTTGTGTGGAGGACCCAAGTCATATTTTGAGCCCTTTCTATAACTGAAGATTGTGTTGTTCTTGTATTGTGTAGGTTTGAACTATGACTGTGTAATACTGAATGGGGTGGTGACTGATTCACACAATGTATGCCCCCTTGTTTGGGGTGCATGCAACGTCACTAGGATATGCATCCCAAAGGATAAGACCAGACAATTATCTAAAACTCGATGCCATGCGGGGGAGGGAATGTGCTTAGTACAAACCAAGGCACATGTAAACAAAGTGGCTCAAAACATGTGTTAGTGTAAATAAGAAAATACGCATATATAATACAATGTGTAATATAGCAAGCAAGAAGAAAAATTAGACCGCAAAAAGTGATTTTCAAACATGGGACGTCGCTCACAATGTTGTAAGACAATCAGGGCCACAAGGGCTAAAAGCATACAAAGTGTGCACACAAAACAAAGGGCATAGCCCGCAAATAATGGAAAACAATGGTAAAGAATGAAAAAAGTAATAAACAAAGTAACAATGATAACCATGGTGGCAAATAGTTCTTACAAGAAAAATGTTTCACATGAATATATCGTTAGCATATTAGAAATATAAAAAGTATGTCAAGACATGTATATATCGATAGAGTAGTGTTCTACTAAGAATATGAAATAGTACAAAATGAAACAATAACACATGTGATGTGTATGAAAGTAGATTCCCAAGGAGACGATGTGGGATTGCTAAGAGGTAGAGTGCCAAGCATCTATGTTGTGTGTAATGATATGTGTAAATTTTGCATTCATTACTAGAAGGCAAGTGAACACGCATGTGTATATAGAAAAGATAATGACATACTTGAATATTTGACTAATATAGTATGCAAAGTGTACACGCGAGTATAAGAAAACAAGAACAATTGCAACCAAGATATGCAACATGTTGTGAGTGTCAATGGAATGAAATGTAAAGTGAATTTGATAGGAGAAACATGCCCCCGAAGTGAATGTTGATAATTATGCATGAGATGAGCTTCATTTATAAAAGACCCCTCAAAAGTCAAGAATGAACCATAAAACAAGAGTGTTTCATCAGGAAATGGTTTGAATTTTTGACAAAAAGATAGATCGATGAATCGTAGAGCATGAAGAGTGTAATATAGGGTGAGTTTCATTTCATATTTAGACCCTCAGAAGTCGAGTATGAACTGTGGAACTAGAATGCATCATCGTGAAATGGTTTGATAGTGTGTGCTCAAAATATATGATCAATGAAGCATGTACCATAGTAGAGTGAATGTGGTGATGTTCATTTCAGGTTTTAGACCCTTAGTAGTTGATTATGAACCATGGATCTAGATTTCATCATAGGTTAATGTGTTTTGTTACAATGTGATGATAGAAAGATGTGTCATGAATGCGTTGAGTGTGAAATTTGTCATGTGTATGGTGTGAGGTTCATGGTTGTAGTATGCCCTCAATATTCAAGTTTGAGTTGTAGCATGAGAGTGTTTCGAGAGGGTAATGAAAATAAAAGTGTATCAAGATGTGTAATATGTGTATGAAATACTAGATGTGAAGAAATGTGAGACTCCCGTGAATGCTAGAAGGGGTGAAGAGTAAGCATGATGCCCCCAAGTGTATGATGATAAGTATGTTATCTAATGAAAGTGAATGGAAAAGGTCCTTCGACTGATTCTTGCATAGATAAAGGCGTGTGACCATGCTCTGATATCGGTGATGTATTAGACCAATGATATAGAGGTTAAGGAAACCTACGTGCATGAGACATATGCGATGAGGAACACTTATGTGAAGGATACTACATAGGTGATGTGCACCTATGTGAAGGATACTATGGAGGTGATGTGCACTTATGTGAAGGATACCATGGAGGTGATGTGCACCTATGTGAAGGAAACCAAGGAGGTGATGTACACCTATGTGAAGGAGACTAAGGAGGTGATGTATGCCTATGTGAAGGAGTCATCCGAGTAGTGGACCTAGGATGATGAGATGGACTAGTGGACTGATGAGATCAAGTAGATTGTGTGTGAATAGGATAGCTCAGATTATATTATGCTTTAGATTTGAGAGGTCTAGGGACCTATATGCTCTAGCAAGTGTAATGACAACATCAAGAGGAGGTTGTGGCCATGGTGTGCATGGTGGAACACCATTAATAGTAATGACTTGCTTATTGTGAATGAACTTTAAATACAAGTGATGCATAGAAATTATGGCTTGAGTAAAGCGAGGATCCATGGAATACCTAAGAACATGTCACAACCTTTGATTGAAGGTGCCACAAGAAATGGCACAAGCATGGTAAGAGGACCAACTGTAACTAAAAGCTTGACATAACCATAAGATTTAGGAACTGGATATGAAATATGTGATAGTGGATAGTCAATAGCAACAAGAAGTACAATAGAGCACACACACATATGAATTGATGGATCAATAATTTTATTATTAATAGTATGAGACCCAATAGAAGTGTTGATACATAATGTGTTAGAAGATAATTTAGCTTGATAGTCGTGATTGGAGAATGCAATGAACGATGGAGATACATCAATGTGAGCAACTAGAAAATCAAGAGCCCCCAATGAAGGAGGAGGCATTGCATGATATGTATGATTAGCTAAAGAATCGACCACTTGCTTGGCATGCTTAAGTCTTGAACCAAGAAAAAAACCAAATGCAGAGCAACTTTCCAAAACCCGAGCAAACACAAATGACCAACAAAAATTCCTCCATACTCTTTCCAAGGCGAGCTGGTCGCAAAGACCGAGAAATTAAATGCATTAAAGGCTATTCCTTTTCTCTATTTTCTCACGCCACCGCCGACACATATGATATTCCTTAGCTTCCAAGATAATCCTGAATACCTATCAATTATGGAATCATGTTCTTCCTAATCCTTTTAATGTCAATTAAAAATTCATCTTAACCCAAAGTATGAACTAATTGCACATTTCAACTTAAAAGTTGCATTTAGGTAAGAATAGATATCAATTCCTTTTTAAATCCATCCAAGGACAATTGAATAATTCCAAATCAAGAAATAACATTATATTTCCAATTTAATCAACAATATCAAACTGATATAGTTATTAAAATATCACACTTGTATTTGTATTCATCAATCCATTTCATAATCCATACATCCGCCGCGTCAAATGACCGGACTTTGTTTATATTAAACAATGTTACAACTCATAGATAGAAGAATTTACTTTCTTCTTTTCACAATTCCTCGTAGAGGAATAATAACTAACAAATACAATTCATCTTCAGACAATCAAAAGAAGCATCAGAAAACAGCCATGTCTTTGTTTTAATCAAGTTCCATCTGTAAAATTACTTGCACGGGTCAGTTCATTGAACTGAGCATATTAAGCACTTGTCATTAAAATGAGGTGCTTCAAATAATTCTCAATAAAATAACCCCGCTTTTATGAAACGACGTGATGAACATCAATCAAGAATTAAGTATCAAAAGAATGAACAGTATGACAACTGAACCATCTAAATACCATCCCAATCAGTCACAGAATTGCTGTCCTATTTCCCACATAACCATATAAGACGCAATTTCCTTCAACAGTTTCAGATTACAACATTTGTAAGAAACTAGGAATATAAGTAAGCATACTGCTGTTATAACATAACTGTTATCCTTTCCATTCCTTTCATTAGTAATAAATGCAAAGGATAAAATCTAACTGAAATGTAACCCAATTACCTTCCTTTCAGTTCATGCATCACATTTGATTCCAAGCAATCAAGTACAGACGAGAAAGCAAACAGCAATAAATATAGTTGCTTATACCCAAGCAATACAAAATTCATTCCTAAACGATTACAGATTTCCAACTGTATGAGAGAAGAAAAGATCATTTTTCCAAGTTATCCATCCACATTCCTATTCTTTCCTCATGACTGTCCTAAAAATTGAATCCAAACGAGACACAAATCAAGATAACAGTTCAGAGTGAAACTTACAAAATCCATTCGGAATTCACTTTCCAGCAAAGAATAATTTCATTCATAATCAGCTTTAAACGAAAACAAGGATGAATTTATCGTCCTTATCAATACTTCATTTAAATCAAGCTCAAACGAATACCATAAACAGGTTAGTAAAACATCGTATTCATCATAGAACAACAAGATAAGATGCATACTAGGTACTTACTGTACTAGGAGATTCCATACTTCTTTCACTGTATTTTAACCAAATAAACAGTTATACAATCACATAATCAATTATTCACATGACCTTCTATATCCATGAACACATACAGCTCATAAATATCCATTTGCACCTTGTTATTACCTACAAAGAAGTCCGATTCATAATGCACAAGTAAAGCTCTAATGCTATTTCCGAATTCAAACAACAAGAAGAGAAGAATTCATTCCTTTAACTATTTTAATAAGAAAACAACCATTTTATTCAAACTCAACAAGAATTACTCAAAGTCGATTTCATTTCTTTATAAACGACTGTGTAAAATCGAGAGACCGCACGAAACATTTCAACCTTACGTTTGTATAGAAGCAAACAAAGACTCGAGAAAGTAATCTAAATACCTGTTACCTCCATCAAACTGAACCTATAAAGCTCAATAAACCCAATTACTATTTCTTTCAAATTTTAAAACATCAGAAAAAGGAAAAACTCGTTTCCTTCAAATTTCAGTAAAGAAACAATTATCTTCTTCCAAATGAAATAAAAACACCCAAATCATGTTTATCTTAGCATGACAGCTCAACTCATAATGATAATGAACAATCGTTCAACATTGAAAAGCAAACTCACATAGCCTATACAGTTTCAATTCAATATACCATAAGCAATGAATACCCAATTCGAGTTCCTTGCCAACAAAAATTTCTACCCGAAATCCATTTTTCTATTCACAATGATGTGCAGAACCCAAAATGCAATTTTCATACAACAATACCCTTATTAATGAAAACCCGCATAGGATATCAGATGCACAACAAGGTACAGTCAAGACAGACCCAAACAGCAAGCTAATTTCCATGCTTTTCCATTTATTTGCACAGAAATCCCAAGCCAAGTCATATTCACGAAGGCGCTTTGAGTTGGAAGATCAACAAAGATCCATTGAACACTATAAAATCAACTTTCCATCACAAAGCAGGAAAGAATATAATCATTTATAAGTTCAGAAGAAAAACAGTCAACTTCTCCTACTATCACGAATACCCAATACGTATTCGTTCATTTCTTATACAAGAAAAGGCACAACGATAAAATATTACTATTACTTCCTTCAAATCGAGTTCATATGCTCAAATAAAACCCAAATGCTATTTCCCTCAAAATCCAAAACAGCAGAAGGAAAAGGATCTTATTTCCTTAAAAATTTCAATAAGAAACAACTTCAAACAACTCGCACAGCTAATACATTCCATCATTCCAGTTCGTATTAGTAAAAGAACGATTGCTTCATTAATGAAAACAAACTCATACAACATGTACAGTTTCATAACACTCATGACGAATTCCCCATTACTGTCAAACAAACCAGCACAACATGGCGGCGTTTCCAACTTAATTATATATGCAAAGACAATTCAAAACATGACAGCAAGAAAATGATTCTACCCAAATCATTTCCAATGTGACAGCAAAATTAACTAAACCAAATCATCTCTTCCACGACCGCAAACAAACAAACCCAAAACCCGTTCGGATGAAGAAGAGCAGGGTTGTTTTAATGAGATGCTTAAGTAAAGCAAGTGTTTTAAAGAGAAGGGCTTAACATGCCTTCAAATTTTTCCTCGAAGCTTGAAGAAAACCGCGTTTACAGCAGGTGTTTCCTTCCACGGCGACAAAGAATAAGCTTCCCAACAGTCCCTTCCTCTACAGGCTCCAAAAACAGCCTCCGATTTCCAAAGAAACAGTGATAGAAACCAAACACAACTGGTTCGACTGAACCAAGAAAAAAAACCAAATGCAGAGCAACTTTCCAAAATCCCAAGCAAACACAAATGACCAACAAAAATTCCTCCATACTCTTTCCAAGGCGAGCTGTCAGTTGCAAAGACCGAGAAATTAAATGCATTAAAGGCTCTACCTTTTCTCTATTTTCTCACGCCACTTTACGCCGACACGTATGGAAGTAGGTAAGAATTAAATGCACAAAGAACTCTAAAATTTTGAAACCTAAAAGTCTGAAATTCCAAAAATTTAAATATTCATAGTTTTAGACTTTAGAGATTAGGAGGTGAAAATTGTGGAATGGTGATGGAAAAACTCAAAACACAAAGCCTAAAATTCTAAAATTGGACTTTCATACTTTCGATTTTGGAAGTCCGAAAGTGAAAAAACTAAAAATGGTTGGGAAGGTTCTAAAACCCGAAAGCCTGAAATTCTGAAATTTTGGACTTTCGAGTTTCAAACTTCGGAACTCCAAATGAGATTTTACCCAAAATGTGACATAGGATCCCGAAACCCAAAAGCCTAAAAGTCTGAAATTTCAGAATTTCGGATTTTAAGGTTTCATAATTCCAAGTGAGATTATCACCAATTACCAAAGGAAATCTCCAAATTCTGAAATCCTGAAAGTCCTGAAATTTTGTACTTTCAAGTTTTCAAGTTCAAAATTTCAAAACACAATTTCAATTCTTTGTCATAAAATTTCAAAGGGAGAAATCCCCAAAACCCGAAAGCCCAAAATTTTTGGATTTTCGGAATTCGAGAATCTCCAGAAACTACTAAATACTTCCAAGTGAAGGAAAAAAATTGTTTTGATCAATTTTAACATCTATTTCTCAAGGTAGATTTTAAAATTTAACATTTTTGGTGACCTCTGGGAATGCTTTCTTGTTAAGATTTTGATCAGTAGCCTTATACAAACCATTGGGCAAAGGAGTCTTGGAAGCAAAAACTACATTCAGGGTGCACAAAAAACAAAAGAAAAGAAGAATGAAAAATAAACAATGTGTGAAGCACTTGGAGGAAAAGACAAAAGAACATTGTACAGGGGTGAAACAATCTCAAAAGAAAGCTTTGAGATGTATCCCATTCACGTGAATGGGAAATTATTCTCCATTGATTCTAGATAGACAAAATGAATTCACCTCTTTACAACTTGTGATGATATATGGTCTGCTCTAGAGAGCGTCAAACTTGGCATGCCTTCCTGGTTTGGCTTTGTCTTCATCCCATTTGAGAACCAAATCTCCCTCCTGGAAACACCTATCAAAATCTTTCTTGTCAAAGGATTTCTTGACTTGAGCTTGATGTTGTCCTAAAGTTTTCATATCCATGTTGTGAACTTCTTCCAACTCCATGAGTTCAACAAACCTTACCATCAAGGAGTCATTTTCCATAACTTCAAGCTGATGAGCCAACTCCAAGGAAGGTAATTCCAAGGAGAGAAGCTTTTCCTCCCTTCCATATACAAGTACAAAAGGTGAACTCCCAATTTCTCTTTTAGGTGTAATTTGATCTGCCCATAAAGCAGTCTTAAGTTGTGTATGCCATGTCCTTTTGTTAGCCTCCATCGTGTTTGATGATCCTTATGAGATTCTTATTACTAGACTCAGCCAACCCATTCCCCTATGGATAGTAATTGGACAAAGTCTTGAGGTAGACCTCATTCTTAACCTCCCATTCACTCAACTTAAAACCGAGAAAATTCATTGCATTGTCAGAAGTAACACTAAAAGGAACACCAAATCTTGTCATTATATTTTCCAAGAAATCAAGGACTTCCTTTTCATTACTTTCTTTCAAGGCCACTTGCTTCTTTCCATCAAGTGAAGTAATTTGTTGCAGTAAGAACCCATTTATGTCCATCATTGATGGAGGGTTGATCATCCCGATAAATCTAACCCCATTGAATGAAAGGTTGATCTACTTGAATGAGGATGCAAGGGAAGAGCTATTAGCTTTTGTTTTCCTATGAAAAGGGCACATTCTTTACATTTCCTCACCCAGAGATGAGAATATTTGAACAAATCTAGCCAATAATAACCATCTCACATAATTTTGGTGGCATTCATGCACATAGAGTAATGCCCCCTGATAGGCCATTGTGGAATTATTCTAATATCTTATTCACCTATTCTAGTTTGATGCAGCAGAAAGAACACCATTCAAGTCCTTTTGGAAAGAACATTATCGACTAGGACATATGGAATAGACTGGAGATGGAAAGTACATCTTTGGACTTATCCATATTTGAAGGATATGCCCCTGCGAGGAGGAAATTTTGCATCTTTTTAACCAATTGACTGATCATTACCTTCATCAGTATTCAAAAGCATAACCTCTTCATCACTTTTGAATTCTATGTCTGCAAATGAAGTCTACTAACACAAACCTTTCCCCTAACAAGTTTAGTGACTTTGATGTGCACATCATACTCCATCACCTTTGTAATCCACCCAACACGTTTCTCGTTCATCTCTTTATTCAACAAAAATTCTTTGACGCCAGGATGGGAGACCATTAGGTGAATTTTTTTGTTGGACAACATGTGCTTAAATTTCTTTAGGGCTCGAATAACTACAAATACATGTTTCTCAACAAATGAATATTTAAGCTTGTATTCTTTAAGGGATTGACTGAAGAAGGCAATTGGTTGCTCCATCGATCATCATTTTTTGGGTAAGAATCCTGAATACTTTCCTGACTTGCAAAAAGCATAAAGAATAAAATCTTTATCAAACCTGGGGTTTACCAACGTGGGAGCTTGAGAAATGGCCATTTTGATAGCCTCAAGCTCTCTTTTCCTTCTTTTTTCCATGAGAATGGAATATTCTTCTTCAGCATGGATGTCAGTGGTTTATCCAACGTTGCAAATTGGGGAATGAATCTCCGTACAAAATTTATGGTTCCTAGGAAACTCTGAAGGCCTTTCTTGTGACTTGGAAGAGATAACGACATGATTGAATGAATCTTGGCTGGATCAATGGATAGTCCTTCTGCTGAAACAACATGTCCCAACAACTTTCCCTCCTACACTACAAAAATGCACTTCTTTGGATTGAGTGAAACCCCAAATTCTCTACATCTTTGAAAAACCTTCTTTAGATGTGTGATATGATCTTCACATGCTTAGAATATACAGTTATATCATCAAGGTAAACAAGGATGATATCATTAATTAATCCTTTAAATTCCATGTCCATGGCTCTTTGGAAAGTAGCCCCTACATTGACAATCCAAATGGCATTTTATTATAAGCATACATCCCCACTTAGTAGTGAAAGTTGTTTTGAATTGGTCATATTCTTGGACTAGAATCTGATTATATCCCAAATATCCATTGAGCAAGGAAAACCTTTGAGCCCCTGCCACTATTTGAAGGATTTTCTCCATTGATGGAAGAGGGTAGTGGTCTTTTAACAAGGCACGATTTAAATCCCTAAAATCCACGCACAACTAGATCTCTCCATTCTTCTTCCTTACAGGCACTAGATTGGCTACCCATGAGGAATGTTTGATAGGGAAAATTATGTAGGCTTCATGAGTTTGGTTAGCTCCTTTCTCATCAGTGGCTCAATCTTGGGATTAATTGGCCTTTGTTTCTGGCGAACTGGCTTAGAATTTGGATCCAGTTCAATGGTATGTTGTGCTATACCCGGATCAAAACCACGCAAGTATTTGTAGCTCCATGCAAAATATCATGATATTCTTGACACAATTTGATGAAATATTTCTTCTCTTGAGCAGTGCACACTTTACCAATCTTTAAAAAAATTTCACTTGTCACCTCGACTTCTTCAAATCCTCTTCCTTGACCACCATGTTTGTGATTTGTCATTTGGCCTGATCATCTAAATTGAAGATGGATTCAAGGGTAACTAAGCCCTTTGGTATCTTGTTTCCCTTCAAATGTATAATCTGATCACCATACAAATTTTTAGTTTATCTTGGTGTTTGGCAGCAAACTCTCCTCCTCTTGTAGGAAAAGAACAATTTGTTTGTCACTATCGAATACTTTCCATCTACTTAAATTATCTAGAACTACAAGATGAACCACCATCTTGACTACTTGTTGCTCCTCTTTCATGATGTCCACAGTATGTCATACTATGAGCCAATTGTAGCAAGCCTATCAACATCCTAATTTTGCTTTTTGGGAACTACATGAATTCCAAAAGCTTCAAAATCCTCTATCAAATTCCAAACTCAATTCTTGTATGACCTTAAGAGATCATTTTTGATGCATGCTGGCCATTGTTACTTGATGCACAACCAACTCACTATCTCCAAAAATAGTCAGAGCCTTGATTCCTTTCTTTTGAGCTAGTTGAATCCCTTGTATGAGAGCCTCATATTTGGCCACATTATTAGTGTAACTAAATTATAATCAAAAAGATGAGAAGTATTTGTTTCCTTCTGGAGAAATCAACATAACTCCTACACTCGGACCCATTTTTACTCCTCGAACCATCAAAGAACAATTTCCACAATCCCTCATAATTGTTTGATGTTTTAACCAATTGAGGTACGATTGTTCCTTCTTCGTGGATGTAGTATGTACCCAATCTAGTTTCTTCCAACAATAGTCATCCAGATTCTTCATCCACCAATAAATCAATAGGGATCATATTGAAGATTTGTACTTACCTCATCAAGTAATGTATCGGGAACCTCTTCTACAAGAGTGGTTGGTTCATGATCAACATCTTCGTCCTCTGGATCACAAATAACATAATTCCCATTTATGGGATTAGCAGTGTATGGCTCCACATGATTATGGAAAATTGGTTCTACTCTTATAGTCACCTTCATTCCATAGCAAGTTCTAAGAATCATGTGTGACCAATCTGATGACAAGTAACCACCCATCTTGGTGGTGAAATCTCATGATAGGAAAATGGAAAGAGAGGAGGAAGATCAATAACGGATATGTCTTGTGTAAATGACAAGCTAGGACATGCATGGATGGTAAGCTGGAGCCCCTTAATGAACTCCAATAGTCTTAACAATGTGCCATCTAACTGAACAACTCCTTTTACAATGACACATATTGTATGCCTAACACATCTGAATCTGTTTTAGGCATAACAAAACTATTGGCTCCAAAATCGATCATGCAATTATGAACCAAATGATTACCAATGATCAAGGAAACATAAAATGGTGGTGGCTTGCTAGCCTTAGGAGTTTTCTCTTCTCTGGTTGACACAAACTTGTTGATTTTTTTGTTTTATGTCCCGATGATCCATCAGTTGTACAAAAATATTCAAAGCCTCTTGCAGTAAATTCCGTTGAGAAGGAATTGAGAGTGCATCCCACATTGTGACGCTCAGGTTGGTTTTCTTCATTTGTTCAACAATGTTGAATGGAATTTCCCCAACTTTGCTAATACCTTTTTGGGCATTAGAGTCTTCTTTTGGAAAATGCTTATTTGGCATTGTGATGCCTAAAGAACCTTCTCGCCTCATAGCTTGGCTAACAGATGTTTCTGATGATTTCTTTCCCGCATCTTTATCAATTGTTGCTTCTTTTTCTGGGGCTGTGAAGTGATGTTTGATCATATTTTGGAGATTTAAATTTCATTTCTCTCTTTTAGAATGAGCGTTGGCTCTACTAATGAAGCTTCTGCATTCAACCCGCAAAACTCTTCAGCTTGTCAGTTAAGAAAAGTGACTTCTTCAGGGCCTATGGTTGATCTGTTGCTTCTTGTGTAGATGAATTATCTGTTAACTCTAAAGGGTCATATATGCTTTGAACCATAAGGGCCTGACTAAGAACTCCATGGGGACAAAATATTTTTATTGTGGGGTTGAGAAAAAGGATAACACCATTCATAGTCTTGGACTAAATTATTTTGGACAAGTATTATGGCTCTAGATGAAACTAGTAGCAAGAGGGTTCTAAAAGTTCAAAGGCCTAACATTTGTAGCTTGACCTGCAACTTGATTTTGAGGCTGGTTGTTTCCTTGGAAAGGAGGATGGTTAGCCTATACTGTTGGTTTTGTGGTGATATGGATGATTATATTGAAATTGTTGCCTTTTGAGTGTGACAAGCTCATTTCCAAAATTTTACACGAGGACTTGAATTCAAATAAATCATTTAAAGGCAAGGGGGCAAGACTGAGTTGGTTGATTAGAGGCCACTAGAATAGGAGTGATGATAGGCTGATTATTTGTAAGATCCAGAGAAAATGGCATTAGAGGTCATGGAGCTATCTTTCTAGCCTAAATCAAGGAATTTTCTGCTCTTATGAAAATGTTGTAAGCATCAGTAATGTAGTCCCTCCCATGGATTGGATCATAACTACTACATCACTATTCAAGGCTCATAAATAGTACAAGAATGCATTATTTGAAGAAGGTTTTATGAGTGTTGGAATCCTATTCCAGGTTATATGGAATCAGAAATTGAAATCACTCATGTATTCTTGAGGAGCCCTCTTCATGGTAGTGAGTTGTTCCAAAAGTGATAGGTGATCACTCTTGTCTTCAAACTATTTATAGAGTTTTTCTCCCAATTCATCCCAAGTGGTTATAGTGCTAACACTTAACCCTCAAACCATTGAAGTGATTTTCCCTTGAAATAAGTGGCCAGAAGTCTAACAACAATGTTATCCTCTCGTGATGTTATGTATGGCACAAATGTTGGCTACATCAAGAATATGTTCTACTGAGTAACGTGAGTTTCCCCTATATAAAAGGGTAAAATTTTGAGCGCCGCAATAGGTATAGGGTCATGTTGAGCCAACAGAAGAGGAATGCTTGCATTGAAAGGGGAAAAACTTGATTTCATGTCATAAGAACAAGTGGTTGGTTGTTCCTTGGGGAGGAAACCTTCCATACGGAGGGGTTAATGACCCCTATGAGGTAAAGCTTGACGGGTGATAATGAAACACCTCTTCTCCTTCTCTTTGGAGGAGATAAGGAAAGTTCAATGTTGATAATTTCCTTGCTTTGAAGAAGCTCTTGTCTGAATTCTTCACATAAGTAATTACACTAAGACTTGAAATCTAGAGAAATGGAGTCATCAGGTACTTTGAGTCTTGCAAGTGTGAAGAGAAGTACCAACACTATCCCATCGGGTGTGCCAAAAAATATTGTCACCAAATCACTACACCCTTCGAATGGCCAAAATGTGAACAGATGTTTAGTGTGATTGAGACACATGGGATCACCTCTCAAGTTATGGGACTTGGGCTCAAAGTGAACCTCCAAGAAGGCCGACTTCCTCTTCCTAAACTAAGTGTTGTACTACTCCTAGTGCAATAAAATGGTTATCTAGACCTAGGCTAACATTTTCATGGGTTTTAGGAAAGAGATTTACAAGAAATTAAACTATACTAGGGATGGTGATGCACCAAATAAAGGGTATTGTCAAACTCAAGAAGGGTTAATTTGAAGAGGGTGTGTGCACCACAAGCCAACTTCACCTGCTACAACTTGGAGAGGATACATGATATCACAAACTAAGAAGCATACGTTCCTTTTGTTAAACTCAAATTATGCATAGATAGATCAAGTTCAATTGGAAACACAATCAATCACCACAATAATATAAAATAGGCACATGTCAAACATCCATTTCATTCATAAAATTCAATAATAATATGGCTTATATAATAGAAGGAAGATAACCTTTTTCACAACTGATATTCAAACAATTATATCACTTTCTAACAGAATGAAATAAGATATTCTGAGATAAAGACAAGCCAACCACTTATACTAAGGAACTAGGCATTCACAAAGCATAAACACATCAACCATTAACACAATAACTCATCTTTCCATGGAAAAATATCACTCTGAATGTAATTGAAAGGTTTCTGAATATTCAAAGCACTCTTCCAAGCTTGAAGAGTAACTTCTCCAAAAATTGATCTCTCTAAAGACTTAATGTACTTCTCTATTTATAAGTTCCTTAGGCTGAGCCATTACAGTTGGGCCTTAACTAACAATTTACTAAAAATAGAAATGTCATTAAACTTAAGGAACATGCTCCCATAAAAATAGCAAAGTTTGTTGCAAGAATTTGACCCAGTCAACCCTACAACTTTGACCAATCCAGAGCTTGGATCAGTCCTCTCATGGCCACCTAGCCTTGGTTGGGCTCTGTAACATCTTCTCCAGCTTCAATTTTCCTTGGTCTTCTCCCAGGAAGCCATCTAATGTTTGTATTCATGAAACGCTTGATAATTCCCTAAATCTCTCCATCCTCTGGCCCACATGCATAGTGATTCACTACATCCATTGTCTTGATTTCCTTGTGATTTTGGTTGGAATTCTTCTAATTTTACCCACGACCTTCTTTAGTCTTCTTGTGAAATTCTGGCATGACACCAACCTATCAATAGAGTCACTGCTGAAAGGTCTGGTAACCTCATCATCTCATTTCACCAAATCTTTGAAATTTTCCCAGATTTGATCCTCCGGAAGAGCATCAATGTTCTCATTGAAGAACTTACAACTAATAATATCAAACTCTTCTGATATGTCATTCAGAGCATCCATGATTTCTACTCATTTATCATCCAAATTCTTTATTAAATCTTGCAACACTTGAGACCGAATTCCATTTCCTTTTGATATTCAAATAATTTTGAAGCATCATCAATTACATCCTCTTGAAGGAGTAGATCTGAATCTTCTTCTCTAATTTCACTCCATGTAGCCAAATTCAAGTTTAGGTTATTATTGTCCTCGGAGAAGGCTTCATCCATCTTACAAATAGTGTTTCTTCCAATCTGTAAATCATTGTATATTTCAAGAGCCTCTTTAATTAAAGGATTGGCCTCTTGAAGTATATGCTCCATCCATCCATTTACCGATCTTCCCTTCTAACCTATCTTCTCAATCTTGTGATAAGGAATATCATCGAGAGTAGAAGAAACTATCATAAGCCATAGTAGTAGTTGAAACCTCGGTAGATGGAGTTGGTTGTGTTACCTTCCTTAATAATGCAGTGAGTTACTTGACTTTTGCTTTGAGCTCATCCTTGGAAGCCTTGTCCTTGTCATATTTTTCCAATAGATTTCCAAGAGCATCTACACATCATGTTTAGCTCCTTCATGTGTTTGCTTTTCCAAGTGAAAATCTAGAAATTCAATAATCCATTGTTGTAATAGTTTCCTTGGTTTTCCTTTAATGGAGAGTAGCAACCTCTACAACACTTTCTCATATTGATTCACTGACAAGATGAAACAATTTTAGGCCTCTTGGCCTATCTTTTTGTGTGGTTCTAACACGCTTAGGTCTATGACATCCCCTAGAGGCACCTTCTTCTTCTGTTTTAGAGTCTGATGAAACAACCATTCTTGGAATGGTTGATGCTTGATGGGAGTGGAACAACCGATTGGTACCAAAGCACTAGTCAAAACAAGAGCATAGAAACATTAGTTGGCATTTGAATGGAGGTGGAAATAATGGATGGGGTGGATGTGAGAATGGCCATAGGAGTGGATATAATGGGATTAGAAGATGAGATAGAAAGAAATGGAAGTGTTAGTGGTAGTGAAGAAGAGATGGGTGACCCAATCATTTCCCTTGCTGAGAGAACTAGAAGAGATGAGAACACTTGGGCCATAGAAGGGGATGGGAAAGAAGAAATGATTGTAGAGGTGGAAGGAAATGATGGAGGAAGTGATGATGAAAGAGGAGATGGCAGATCCTATGAGACACTTAGAGAATCAACAACTTCAACTATTTCTAGGTTGGTATTACTAGAGACACAACCTTGGAAGGAGAGTCTTTGAGAGAGAGGAGCTACCAATAAAAAATGAGATCTTCTTTAGAACTGTCTGGCCCCTTTGGATGGACTTCTTCCCTTTTGTAGGTGTTGGAAGACTCATGGTTGGTTGGGATCCTGTATTTGTAGGTTGATCTAACCCCTTGGTGAAATTCCCAAGGTGGCCAACCAATTATAAGTTCTCTACAAAATGGGCCCCCCTATCCTTGGTATTACAACATTCTTCTACATACCAATCAATCCATGGCAATGGTTGATTGAAACATTATTATCTTTATATGTTGCATCCAAGACTTCATCATCATCTTGCATTTCTTTTGGAATATCGGCTATACCAAACTATTGAATCTCATCCAAAGTTAACCTCTCATAATCTCTTTTGTCGATGATGATTTCATCCCGAAAAATGAATCCAAATGTCTTCCAACTAGGGCACGTGGGAACTAGACAGACCTGTTTCACCAAATTTACCCCAGTAATCAAAACTGGTCCGAGGATGGAAGGTCCACAAAGTTACTTCTAACATCTCTGCATCTACGTTCTTCACCTTATAGATATTTGGACAAGTGTATCTACCAATCGAAATAGGGAATTGAACTCCCACCTTGTGTCATTTATTCTGAATCTTATGATAGTCCAACAACTACCAAACCAATTCTAGTAAGACCCACTTGTCAGTGGGACATCTTGGCAGCTTACTGGGAGCACCTACAAAACCAAGAATCTGAATATATGTAAATGTAGGGAACTGTAAGTAGATATCTCCCCACTCACGCATACTTCCTTGAAGGCTTCATCAGAAATCCTTCAATTGTATAACTCTTTATCAAAGTGGTAAAGAATGACAAAAAAGAAAGCATCATTAATCCTTTGGAAGTGCTTATTTCCTTCGTCCAATGTAAGCTGAGGATAAAAATCATATATTTGGGAAGTACTTCGAATACCCTTAGTATTCAGTCTAGTAAAATCCCCCATAGCAGCTACAGCATAGACTAGAAAGGATGTCATGTAGAAACTCTTGGAAGATACAATACCTTGCTTAACTGAAAACAAATGGAGCTACTGATATGCTCCCCCATCTAATAAATTCTTTGCTTTTCTTAATGGTAGCTATATACAGAAAATCCATTCCTAAAATTCCTTTGCAGAGGGAAGGCCTAAAATTCTCTTCTTAGTAACACAATAATGTCATTGACTTCCTGGATGAAGTCTGACCGATACATAGTCTTGGGAAATTTAGTAACATTCTTGGCCAGATATATTTTTAACATGACCCTTGTGCATACTTCTATTTCCTTGTCCCAATGCTCTACTGCCAATTCTAGTGAAATTGTTGCATAATCTTCGATGTCTGGAAGTTTGAACAAGTCCTCAAAGAAATCAGGTCCAAGTGGATTACAACCTTGCCATCAACATCCTTAATTGTCCTAGAGTCTTCATCAAAGTGAGATGTTGTAGCTAAGATGAACTCAAGAAATGCATGGATGTAGGAAAGCCAAAGCAACAAAACAAGTCCATTGTCATATATGGCTTGCATCCAAGACTTCTTGTTTAGGGCTTTCACCCTTGCCCAGAAGTATGGAAAATCAATCTCTGAGATCAGTGTCTCCAATATTCCCCAAGTCTGAAGATAGACAAGAATGGGGAGCCACTCCGAGGAATGTATACTTCATCTTTTCCTTGCCCTTGGTTGTAGAAGTAGACATCAAGTTCAATTTCAGAATCTGATAGCCTTCCAAATTCCAGAATGCCGAAGTTAAAATTTCTGAAAAAGAGAAGTTATGAAACCCAAAAATTAGGGTTCCAAAATGAAGACTTATAAAAACCCAAAAAGCAAAGTGCCAAAAGTCCAAAAAAACCTTAGCTCTCATAGTTCAAAATTCCAAAATATAAAAAACTCCAAAATTCCAAATAGAAAAGTTCTGAAACAAGAAGTTCTGAAATCCCGAAGTGGAAAGTTCAAACTCCAAAACAACAGGTTCCAAAATAGAGAAAAAAAAGTACAATTTCAAAAAATGAGACCTCCAAATAGTCAAACCTCTAACTCTGAAAATAAAATCCTCCGAACTTCAAAAAGAAAACCTTCAAAACACCAACCTCCAAACTCCAAAAAATGAGAAGTGCTTGAGAGGGAAAATTTGAATACTCGGGAGGATCTTGAGGACTGTGATGAAATCTGCACTAAATGCCTGTAGAAAATCATATTGTTAAAGGAAACATGGCGGGAAATGATATTTTCATCTTCCAAGGTATATAGAAGAGGAACAAAAGAAAAAATGAACAAGGAGAAAACAAACCACAAAGATCTTAAACCAAAAATAAAATAACCTAAATAAAATACCTTGAAAATGATGTCGAAAAGTACAAGATACAGTAAAAACCTAGATCGTCAAAGAAAAATGTCAGTGAAAATGACAGGTAAAATTGTGAGTTTAAATAGAAAAACTGACATTAATGCCCAAATTTTGACACGTATGGAAGTAGGTAAGAATTAAATGCACAAATAACTCCGAAAGTCCAAAACCCAAAAGTTTAAAATTCTGAAATTTTGAAATTTTGGAGTTTTAGACTTTGGAGATCAAGAGGTGAAAATCGTGGAATGGTGATGGAAAAACACTGAAACCCGAAAGACTGAAATTTTAGACTTTCAGACTTTTGTGCATTATTGCTTAAAATAATGCACAACCCATTACAATATAGGTACAAGGTAAATATCCTTTACAAAATGTTGGAACTTAAGGCCCGCAACTCACAAAAGTAATGGAACAATTTTGACATATTTCCTTTACATTCCAACAAATAGATGAAGATCCTCGAAATTTCCTCGCCAACTTAAAGATTTTAATAAAGAGGTATCGGAAGCCATACAAATTTTGTACTTTGATTACACAATCAGTCATCTACATCATACCTCATTAAACTAGTAGTTGAACAACTTTTTACTACTTCTATTAGTGCCTGGTTTTCTCATGTTGTTAGCTAGTTGTATGAAGTTTCACTCTGGATGGTAGCATGTTTTCTCTCATGATCGGTTGTATAATTACCTCTCGTGTCAATCGGAAGCATTTTTCTCCTTTTGGTAAGTTTTATTCCTTTCATTACTTATCTTGTTTTCATTCAATTACACTCATGTAACTGTGCCGTGTAACATGTTTTCTCTTCTACCAAAGCACCTCATTCCATCATGACACGAACACCTCATTTTCGACTACTAGCTTGTAGCACAAAAAGTACTTTCGGCCGGTAACATCCATACAAATTATAATAACACCCTTAAAAGTGCTCGACACTCCTTTATCACCTTTGTGCAACTAGCCGAAGCACCAAAAATGCTACCAACCGGCAGCATTTAAAACTACTTCCGGAACCTCCACCGTGTCATTGACCCATGTTACTAGGCGATAGAATTCATACATGCTACGATCGGTAGCATTTTGAATGCTACCATTCGATAGCATCTAAGGATGCTACCGACGCTTCGCATCATTTTCTCCCTCTACAACTTGCCATAAATCCATCTTTATCTTTCTACTCGGTAGCATTCCTTTTCTACCTTATCAAACTAGTCGGGTTCACCAAAAAAATCTCCCATCGAAACCAATTCGTTCATTCACCGCGGAAAGATGGTGAGCCAAAACATGTGCAACCTTGAAGATTGCAGAGCATTTCTTTCCCCATCAATTTCCAATGCTCTAACCTATTGAGTTATCATTTTACGGGGTGTAAAAAAGGATAACAATGTGTATGCAGAAAATACAGTCACTTGTCCCTTGAAGGAAGCTAGATGAATGTTTTGATGCTTTTGAAATGCCTTTAGATACAACCTTAGGTGATAGTAATAGATTCTTAGAGCTTGGTCAATTATTATGGTCACATAGATTTATATTTATATGATTCCCTTGGTTTAATTTCACAATTAACAACTAAAAGGTTGACCCATAAGAAAATAAGATGCCCAAAAGATAAAATATGCCCAAAAGGAGCTAATAAAGTACAAAGAGTTTGGTGCACCTAAAAGGATAGGTGCACCTAGGCACTGGCGTCCTAGCTAGGCACCGGTGTCCGAGTGATAAAAGATGAAACAATGAAGCATTGATTGGGTTGTAGGGTGTGAGAGGCCAAGAAGAAGACATGAACAAAGACAAAAATGCCAAAGATAATTGTTAATTGCTAGTTTTCTCACTTAGGAATCATATGAATAGTAGTATGTGACTATGACCTATAACTATACCCAAGTGAATGATTTAGTGTCTACGGTATCAAAATGCATAAGAGAACTGAAAAATATGAATCACGTAGCGTCGTAGTAGTGATTATAGCCAACTTATGATACTATGAGGGGGAAGAAAGCGTGATATCCCCCAGTGTATGAGTGATGGAGATCTATGTAATGATGTGAGAAGAACCATGCCATGGTGGTGGAGCTTGAAATGTATCTTGGCCATTAATATAACAAATATTTTGTTTTCTAAAAATACATTGGACATTGTAGACACAAAATCATGCCCTTAGGTACATTTCTAGGTCCTAATCACATATTACTATTCATATGATTCCTAAGAAAGAAAAATAGTAATTGACATCTATCCTTGGCCTCTTTGTTTTCTTTCTTGTTTCCTCTTTGGTCTTACACACCTAACATCTCATTCAAATCTTTGTTTCTTTATCCTTATTGACTCTAAACACTAGCACCTAGCCGGGACGCAGCGACGCCAGTGTGCCCTCGTCCCCTCGAGGTGCCCCAACCTCTTTATATATTATTCACCTCGTTTGGGCCCCTTTTACCTTTTGGGCATCTTGTTTTCTTATGGGTCAGCCTTTTAGCTTTCAATTACAAAATTCAAATAAGGGAATCATATAAATACAAAGCTATGTGACCATAATAAAGGACCAAGCTCTAAGAATCTATTATCATCACCTAAGGTTGCATCCAAAGGCATTCTAAGAGCATTAAAGGAATCCATATAGCACTCACTCAAGGGACAAGGGACTGCATTTTCTACATACACACATAGGAAGGGAAGTTCATTTTTCCATCCACACATCTATTTACATTGCTACATCTAGTTATCGCTTTCTATCAAGTGCATCTTACACAAGAGCTACCTAGGGCACAATTTATACACACATGCACAAGAACTACATGGAATTTGAAATGTAGTGCAACACTCGGTCATAATCTCACTCTGTCAAGTGACCACTAGGGTCAGTCTGAATCCCCATTTGCATATTTCGTTTTTAAGATTTGATGTGTTTTGGATTTTTCCTTAATATCATTTGTTTTCTAGGTTACTGATGAATTTTGTGATCATCCAATGACATACAAGTGACCAAAAATGAAGGATAGAAACCACCTTATGACACAATAAAAACCATATTATGAGCTCTTGCGTGGTCATAGGCATTTAGCAGAGGACTCTATCTCCTAGGCACCCCAACCCCGTTCCAGGGACCCCCTGGTCTAGATTGTTCTAGTAGTTTACTGAGAATTTTCTAAGTGCGGTTGTGATAGTATCCTCATACTATTCATCATTTTCCAATATAAAACACTTTGAAGTTCATTTCAAAATCAACTAAGTCTTATATTCCCTCTCTTGCACCTAAGGTTTCAATTTTCATTGGCTTATTTTCTTACATCAGTCTATACTTTAGTGTTTTATTTATCATATGTGACTCAGTAATATCTTAGGGTTCAACATTATTCCATATTTGTTAAATCATTCAGTGAACCCGCATTTGAACACTCTTATTTTCTATATCCTTCCACCATGAGTATTTCCTTCAATTCCTTCTTCTTGTCATCAATCTTGCATTTGCCAATCAAATTCAATCGGTTTTATTTACTACTTATCATCCTACTTTGTGTATCTTAGATTCACTACAATATTATCATTTATTGAAGAGCATGTTACTTTTACATGTGATGAAATCACTTCTCAATCTATTTTAGGTAATGATCCCCCCTTTTATATTCAATTCTGTATCAATAACATCGGGGTTAAATGAGCTTTAGTCGATAATGGATCTGGGCTTAACATTTGTAATATCACATTCCTTAAGCAACTTGGCCTCTCTGAAGCCTCCTTATCTCCATCATCTATATGCATTTGCAGATTTTATAATATGTGTAAACACGTCTTAGGTAAAATCATGCTTCACATTACTATCAAACCATGCACTTTGTCTATCCCATTCCATGTCATGCCTAACAATCTTAACTATAATCTTCTTCTTGGATGACCTTGGATCCATGTCATGCATGCGGTCCCTTTAACCCTTCATGCACGTATTAAATTTTTATACCAAGATGTGGTCTATGAAGCCTTAGTAGATCCCTCTCCATTTTCCTATTGCAACACTATCAATCATTCCATTGAATCCCCCACTTCACCACCCCTTCTTCCAATTTCAAAAAGTATGGTCTTGGGTATCGTATCTACTTTGCTACGGTTTCAATGGCACTAGATTAGGAAAATATGTAAAAGTAATCAAAGAACCTCTTTCTATTCTGAAAAAATCCACCAATTAACCTTCGATCTCACCCTAAGCTTTCTCCTTTCATTCCTTTCACATCGCCTATTATGGTTTACACTATTTCACATATTTACCATCATAAAAAGAAATTTCCATTTGCTCTCAATGCTACTGACTTTGGTAAATCTACTACTCTTAATACATTGCCACATGCGCCACATTGACATTCTTTCTCTTCCATTCCCGATAGATCTACACATACAATGGGGGCATCATTTTTACTTTCCCCTTCCTAACATCATTATGTTTATATCATTTCTACTCTCATGCTATGTGCTTCATACTTCCTATTTCTAAGAAATCTTACACAACTTGATACACATCTTGTATCGTCATTACCCTATGACGCACTCTTTTTTCTATAGTTCACACTTGACTTTTGAGGGCATACTACATCCATGAACCTCACATCATACACATGAAAGACTTCACACTCTGCGCATTCACGACATATATCTCTGGCATAACATTATCACACATCACACTACCCTATGACGCACTCTATTTCTAAGGCTCATACTTAACTACTAAGGGTCTAAATCTGAAGTGAAAATCACCACGTTCACTCTTTACGCTCTATGCTTCATCAATCTATCTTTCTAATGCAAATTATCAAACCATTTCCCAATGACACACTCTTGTTCTATGGTTCATTCTTGATTGTTTAGGGGTATTTTATAAATGAACCTCCTCTCAAACTTATTCACATTCACTCGGGGGATGCATGTCCTATCACATTCTCTTTGTATTACATTCTACACTCACAACATGTTACATATCTTTGTTGCAACTATTCTTCTTTGCTTATACTAACATGTTACACTTTTCTTACTATGTTAAACGGATATTAAGTATGCCATTATATTTTTATATACACATGCATTCACTTGTTCTTTAGTTGTGAATGCGGACATTATACATATTTTTACATTCACCACATATGTTTAACATTAAACCTCTTACCGATCCACACCGAGGCCCTCAGGGCATCTAATTTCTTACACACTATAAGTGTTATTGTTTCATTTTATACTACTTTTTATTCTTACTAGCACACTACTCTATCGATATATACACTTCTTGAAATACTTTTATTCTTTCTTTCATGCTAACATGTTCTTCATGTGCAATATTTGCTTTACAGAACTATTTCCCACCATCGTTGTCGATACTTTACTTTCTCTTGTCTTCTATTGTATGCCATTATTTTCGGCTATGCCCTATGTCTTTCTTATTCATTTCTTGTATGCTTTTAGCCACATTGACCCTAATTGTATTGCGACATTGTGAGTGATGTCCCATGTTTGAAACCCACCTTTTTGGTCTACTTTGTCTACATTATTGTTTGTTTACACTTGTCATCTATAGTGTGTTTTCCTCTTTTCTACTAACACATATTTACAGATGTGGTGTTTGCATGTGCCTTGGTTTCTACCATGCACATCCCCTCCCCCTATAGTGTTATAGTTTCATATCGTGTCTGGTCCTCTCCTTTGGGTTGCATCCTCCTAGCAACATCGCATGCACCCCAAACAGGGGGCATACATTGGGTGAGTCAGTCACCCCATATGGCAGCTCAAAGATTCAGTACATTTCTACATAGTACAGAACATAACAGAGTTATAGACATAAAATGACCCAGATTGTGACTTGGGTCCGTAGTTTAGCACAAACACTAGCGCCCAGATACAAACAAGAGTGCATGAGCACTCCTTACCTTTTCGGGGTAGTTATGACCAAGGAAAGTTATAGTTAAATTATAAGATTAGCATAGTTTTCAATAGTTCATAAATCAATTTACATAGTACAAGCAAAGTCCTCCAACAAGTACAATGCATTTTATCTCCTTTTTCTATTTCCTTGGATCAAATTGGAACAACACGGAACAAAGCAAGATCACACCATCTGCAGTGGTGTATAAATTTGGGAAGCAATCAAGGATGGAAAATAAAACTAGACCTTTCTCCCCGACACCCTTCTATAATGGCGTGAGATCACCCGAAATGTTAGGGATAGTCCTCACATGAGGGTGTTTATGTTTATGTTAAAAAATATTACATGGAGTAAATGTAAGTTATTGTTACATAAGTAACAATAACATTGGGTTAGTTATATTTGTTAGAATAACTATTATAATATTATGTAAGTTGTTTAAACAACTTACATAATTAGGAGAATGGGTTGTTCTCACGTAATATATTAGAACGCCCATTTAGTGGAGTGGTTATAGGAGTGGTTATAGGACTCCTTCTATTTAGGAGATCCTTCCCTATTAATATGTAATACTTGTGTTATGAATTTATGTTGATTTGAATCATTATTGAGCTTGTGCTCATTCTCGAATATGGGGTAGCCCCCACACAAAAACTCACACTTGGCATGAGATCGCCCAAAAAACTCATTCTTGGCGTGAGATCGCCCAAAAACTCACTCTTGGTGTGATATTGCCCAAAAAAATCATTCTTCTACAACATTTCAAGACATATTCTATCCTTTTACTCATCACAAATCAGGTGCTTCCATTTACTAATTTTTCAAATTTTACATGCTTTTACTGAGTTTTCATGACATATGAATTTGATTATTCTTTCGCTCTTCTTTTTCAAGTTCATCCTTAATATGCAACAAGAAGAAACACTTAATCAAACTACAACAACACTAGATACAACATGTTATAACACTACATGCTTCACCCCTAGGGTCACTTCCTCTTTCTTAGCTTCCACTCTTCATTTTTATCACTTCACGCTTTCACTTGTCTCCTCGACATGCTTTCACAATCAATATACATGGTTTTTAGGCGTGAATCTCTTATATAATTTATGTTATCTAGTATTCACTCAACAACATAAAGTGGGGGAAAATGTAAACACAAAATCACACAATTGGGTACATTTCTAGGTCCTAATCACATACTATTATTCATATAATTCTGAATCGAAAAAAACTAGTAATTGACATCTATCTTTGGCATCTTTTATGTATTTCTTGTTTGCTCTTTATTCTTGCACAACCAACAGCTGAGTGTGATCTTTGTTGCTTTATCCTTATTGACTATGGACACCGGTGCGCTATTCAGGATGTCAACACCTGACGCCCTCGTCCCGTTTGGGTGACCTCAACCTCTTTGTATTTTATTCACCTCTTTTGGGCATCTTATTTTCTTATGGGTCAGCCTTTTAGTTGTAGATTATGAAATTCAAACAAGAGAATCATATAAATACAAAGCTATGTGACCATAACAACGGACCAAGCTCTAAGCATCTATTATCAACACCTAAGATTGCATCCAAAGGCATTCTAATACCATCAAAGACATCTATCTAGCACTCACTCAAGGGACAAGGGACTGCATTTTCTATATACATGTATAGGAAGGGAAGTTTAGTTTTCCATCCACACATCTATTTACAATGCTATATCTAATTATCACTCGTTATCAAGTGTATATTGCACAAGAGCTACCTAGGGAATGATTTCTACACACGCATACAAGAACTACATAGAATCTAAAATGTAATGTTGTACTCATTCGTAAGCTCACTCTGTCAGGGTTACCATTGGGGTCATCGACTCCCCATTTACATATTTATTTTTTAGGATTTGATGTGTTTTGGGGTTTTGCAACATATAATTTGTTTTACGAGTTACAAGAAAAATTCGGGATCATCCAATGATATACCGGTGACCAACAATGAATGATAGCGACCACATCATGACATAATAAAAACCAGATTTTTAGCTCTTACTGTGGTCACAGGGGCCCAACAGATGTCTCTAGTGCCTAGACGCCCCAACCACATTCCAGCGCCATGGTCCAAATTATTCCACAAATTACAAAAAAATTTGAGTGTAGTTGTGACAGTCTCCACCTCTTGTTCTCGGTTTCTAGTCCATATTACTTGAAGGGTCATTGCGACATAAACTAAGTCTTTTATTCCCTCTCTTGCACCCAAGGTTTCAATTTTCATTAGCTTATTTACTTGCGTCAAATCTCTACTTTAGCATTTATTTATCATATCTAACTTTGCAATATCTTAGGGTTTAACATTATTCCATATTTTTAAAATCAAACGCGGAAGGTGGAGTAGGATGGGAAGGGATCTTGAATGGTGGTAGCTCATTTGGGATTGATAATGTTGTAGAAGAATTGAGAGGAGGGGTTGAACTGATTTTGAGAGAAATTTTCTTAGTTGGAGTTGGCCACGTGGTATAATACTTGAGAGGAGGAGGGGTTGGACTAAGTTTGAGAGGAATTTATTGAGTTAGAATGTATTAAACAAGTGGCTCTTGACTTACCGGAGTAGGAACATTAGCAATTATAGAATGATGATCACTAGACATAAAGGGATCAGATTTAGAAACCCAATGGTATTTAGCAAGTGGATATGAACATGTAGCTCATTTGGGATTGATAATTTTGTAGAAGAATTGAGAGGAGGGGTTGAACTGATTTTGAGAGGAAGTTGCTTAGTTGGAGTTGGTCATGTGGTATAATACTTGAGAGGAGGAGGGGTTGGACTAAGTTTGAGAGGAATTTGTTGAGTTAGAATGTATTAAACAAGTGGATCTTGACTTATCGGAGTAGGAAAATTAGCAATTATAGAATGATGCTCACTAGACATAAAGGGATCGGATTTAGGAACCCAATGGGATTTAGCAAGTGGATATGAACATGTAGCGACATTTTGTGTAACAAATGAAATGAGATTATAATGCTTAAGGTGGTCAAATTTTCATTTTAGAGCATAACAACCATTGTCATTATGTCCATTAATTCGATGATAATTGCAATATGAGTGACCTTGGTATTTTGCAAGCTGATAAAGAGGATAGAATTGAGTAGATGGCAAGTTGATCAATTGATGAGAGAAGAGATGAGGAAGAATATCATGTTGCGTAGCATTGAGATCAAACTGGAGAGGTGTCGGTAATGGTAAGACTTGAGGGTCATTGATATGAGCACATGTAGAAGTCATAGAAGGATAATGAGATGTAAAAGAAGAACTAGCATGGGCTTGAGAAACATCCTTGAGATGTTGGATTTCAACTTTAAGAGATGTAATCATTGTTTCCATATCTTGAATTTTTCTTGAAATAAAGAATGTAAATCTTGAATTGACTCTAAGATGGGTTAATTGGATGGAAGATGAGGAGCATAGATTCATCGGATAAATGATCAAAAATAGAACTTACTTAAGGGTGGCATACTACAAGGAGATATATAATGTCTAGGTATTTTTGGAGAACATCATTGCATATAGGTGCTTTTGAAGTAAGTTATACAAGGATATTAGAGTATTTTAAGGAGCTATGAAAGAAAATTGGATAGAATAAGAAAAATGAGGATCCAAGCGTATGATCATGAGTGGGGTTCACCAAATGATTTAATTTAATTTGTATTAAATTTAGATATTTCAAAGTCACTACTGAACCAAATGATGCATAAATGTTGAAATGAAGAAATGACACAAGAAATCTAAGATGTAATATTCGAAACCACAAACAAAGAAGTAGGATAGAGGACTTAGCTAATTTATTTGCAACTTGGAAATGATCTAAGCAGGGAAGAGTGATGAACAGACCTTGTTGAGTGTTGTAAATGTTGTCTGTAACTACTTTGAATGCGGGAATAAGGATGGACACGAGTGCCCACGACAGGCATGGGCACTGGAGACCTCTTTTGGGTGCTTGTGATCGCGCAAATAGTCGGAATATACTTTTTATTGTGTCACATAAGTGTCACAAATAATCCTTGTTGATCGCCTATGTGTCGCTCTTCAATGGTTGAGAGTACATATAACCTGCAAAATAGATATCACCTGTAAAAACTCACAAACCACATCAAATCCAAAAATAAAGATGCAGAATGGGGATTCACACTGACCCCGTCGATCACCCCGAGAGTGAACTTACAACTGAACTTGCACTACATATCAAACTCTATGTAGTTCTAGTGTGTGTATGTGTGTGTAGAAATGATTCCCTAAGATGCCTTTGTGTTAGTTACACTAGATAACAAGTTGTAGCTAAATGTAATAATGTAGTAAAATGTGTGGATGGAATAAATAACTTCCCCTTCCTCTGTTATGTATGCAAAAAATGGAGTCCATTGTCCCTTGAATGGATCTATATGGATGCCTTAAAGTGCTTTAGGTTCCTTTAGATGCAAGCTTAGGTGATGATAGTATATGCTTAGTGTTTGGTCCTTGATTTTGGTCACATAACTATGTATTTATATGATTCCCTTGTTTGAATTTCATAATTGACATCTAGAAGGTCGACCCATAAGTGAAAAATATGCCCAAAATATAAAATATATCCAAAAGGAGTGAGTAAGGTGAAAAAGGTCGTGAGCACCCGGAGGGAAAAGAGTGTCTGGGTGCTTTTGTCCTGGTTGGGTGCTGGTTTACGAAGCCTTAAAAGATAAATCAATAAAATCCCAAATGGGTTGTAGGGTGTGTAAGACCAGATAGAAAGAAAGAAACAAAGAAAAGAGGCCAAAGATAGTTATCAATTACTAGTTTTCTTGCTTAGGAATAATGTAAATGCAAGTATGTGTTTAAGACGTAGAAATGTACCCAAGTGCGTGATTTTGTGCGTAAAATATTTTAAGTTAAAGTGTAGTTTCTCCAATATACATTGGCTACACTTTGTGTTATAGGTTTCAACATGGAGTGTTCTAGCACCAACACATCACAAAGTCCCTTTCGGTGAAGGCAAAGTATGTGTACACACTTAGATATGTTTTTCCTCTAAGCATGCAAATTTTCAACTACACACTTAAAGGGGGGAAAATGTAGACACTAAAATTAGGTAACATGTCCTTGTCCAATGCCAAGTTTGACCATGTATCCTTACCAAGACAAATGCTCACATTCGAAATCCAATCTCATCATCTCTCTAGTTATTCTATAGCTTACTTATCTTTGCACTCTAATATGTCGCTAATTTTAGGAATATTATTTAATCATAGTATAAAACATATGATATTCATGACACAAATTTTAGTTTTAGTCTTTCTCTCTAGTCTGAAAATGTATGGAAGGGTCGAGATGTAGGTTCCGATAATGGCCAACCTATATAGTCCCTCCCCTTCACAACCATTGACTTTGTTTTCAATTTCAAATCCATTTTGGGTCATTTAATCTTCCTAGTGTTAACATTATTATAATATCTCACCTACAAAAGGTTATACAAGTTAATCATTATCATTTTATAATTCACATTGCATTCTCACAAGCTATTATTACAAATATCATTCCAAGAGCACTCAAAGGGTTCTTAAATCTTCCTAAATCAATTGTGCATCATCTAGAAATCACTACTTGCTACAATTCTAAAGCACTCAATTGGGTCAAAGAGTTTATATTCATCCATTTAAAAGCATACAAAGATCATAGAGCCATGTATTTGCAAGAACAAAGTCACTACAAAAACACACAAGAGTTTCAATCAACAAAGAGTTAGGTCACATAGTTTAGGCATGCCACATCTAACTACTATAATGATGGCTACATTGTATACTATCAGTTAACCCACTATCTTGGTGTCGAGAGACATGAGAGAACCCCTAGGGGGTTGGTTATCCATACACACTTGCACAAACACCATAGAGAACTACACAAGCTTGATTTCTATAGCAAGAATATGTAATGCTACACTTGGATTGGTTTAGAAGCTAGGAGTTTGAACTCCAATGGTGGTCTAGTCTTAAATGCACACACATGTGATTTCTCCTTCGGTTCACTTATTCTCTGATGAAGGGTTCTGCGGTTTCTAGGGTTTTCACTTTGTTGCAGGTCATCCCAAAGATGCGCAAGAAAGAGTGAAATATAACGAACATAGGTTCCAAACAAGTGAAACACACAAGAAGCTACATATCTAGACTATCTCATAGTTTGAAACCGCATAACTCTAAGTCTAGACCATATAGTTCCTTCCAAGTCATATAAAATCTATACACTCCCCACTTGTTTGATTTCTTCTTCCATAATCTCTAATGTATAATCCACAACTCTAGATATTCCTATTCCACTACTCTTCACATCGAATCATTTATGAATCATCCTGAACAAATAATTTTATCTCTCCTCTCATGTTTTGAGAAATTACTTATCGTTTATTAATCGCTACAACCATTTCAAGTTTGAATGCATTATTTTGGTCATGTATAATTGATGTTGGAAGTTAATTAGATCAAAATAGTCTACCTATTGCTAACCCTTACATCCTTCTTATTGTTGTGTATTAACAACACCTAGAAATTAATTAGGGTGTAAACAATATCCCATACCTCAAGTCCAATAGGTCACACCCATTCTCTTGTTTAACACTTCACAAATCACTTCACATTTTACAAAGTACATCTATAAAGTACCTGATGTCTTATATCTAATTATGGCCTTAGCTTGAATATAATTGTGGGCTTAGGATAGGTTCAAATGAAGAACCTATCTACATGTTACAAACCCATCCTTTACATTTCCAATGGTCATATTTTCAAATTCATAAGTTAGTTATGTCAGCTTAGGGTGTTACTTTTAGGTAAGGTGACTACAAAATCATTCTGATGGTCAATTATATAAACATATCCACTTTGAGTTATTAGTGGCATCTAGGGTTGTCATATTAAAGGAAAACTCTAACAAGTTCATTGAGTAAATCATTAAAGAACCATTCCCTTAAAACACACCACAACAAAATCTTCTCAAATTTTGAATACCTCTCTTTTGTTGCTCTAAATTATTAATCCAAGCATTAAAATCAATCCAAATGTCGATTTCCAACTTGAAGGGTTGAATAGAGGATTCCATCTTGTTTACATTCTATATTATTCTCCATCTCATCATATGATTTAGATAACTATGTGTGGTTTGATTCCTATTCAACGCACTAGTACGTAATGTGATGCTCATCGCATTAGTGGGGTTGTGGTGACTAATACAAATTATGAATAATTCCTTTTCGGTCAATGAGTGAAGAGAAGAAATATCTAGGTACAATAATGTCATCACAAAGATCTATATACAAGATACACGTCTAAAGAAATAGGAAAAGTTAATCCCATAATCAAATTACATCTTTGATCCATACATGAAAACACATTCAAAACTTTATATATTTGTTCGACAAAAAAACCTTTCCCCTACCCGACAAACCTATCATGCACTCATTTTAGGTCCCCGGGTTTTACAAATAACTTGACAATAGTATACACAACTTGCCATCTAGTTTCAACCCACCATTGCACCCTCATGTCTAGTAGTATGGTAATATATTTCTAACCTTATAATTTCATAATTTATAATTGTTAGGATTATTGCCTCAATGTTTTGAATTATCTTATGCGATTAGTAATAACTAATTAAGAACATATATCTATTTTACATATTATGATCATGTTCTACTTATAGTGGTGATTCTTAAATATTTCAAATGTAGGATACACATATCATATCTCATAATTTTGACCAACTTCTTTTTAATTATGCACTATCGAAAATGGAATTAGCACTTTATTAGAAAAGTTGGGTCTTTGCTCCTAATACCTTTTGTTTAGATCTACTTTTATTACACAAAAATGCACGTATATCATTTTGTATTGCATAATGTTTTATTTAACTTAGGATTGGTCAAGGCTAGGTTTTGAAGGAAAAATCGTTGATTCTAGTGATTCCCTTCATCTCACATGGAGGTGTCGCCACGCAGTGCATACGTGTGCGTGTATGCGCGCCTCCCTCCCTCTTCCCTAGGGAACCTTTGGAACTAAGTTAACCCATCTAAGTTAAGGGTCTCCTTTTACGAGTTCCCCCACTTGGTCGCTCCCCGAAGGGTGGTGGGAACTGGAAGATCTCCTTGTAAGACTTTTTGTTTTGCGAGGTAGAGTGGATTTTTTCATCTATCTTTTATCGATCAATGCTCGATAAAAAATTTGACCTTATTTTCCAAACAAGATTATTTTGAGATTCATGATAATTTCACCTCTATTTTTACGAGATTATTTAAGCTATTTGTGTTCTTCTTCATTCTATTTCTAAAATCATTGTATTATTTTATTTGTTCCTCTTGAAGGAAGTTGTTTTCAAAGTAGAGTACTAAATAATGACACATCCCTCTTATGTATTAGGGGTTTCTCCTTTTCTATCAACCCAATATAAAGTTTAATAGGGAGTGGCAATGGACATTTATATTTATGTAGGCATTTCTTATATCCAATATTTTTGTTTCATTATTCCTATATGAATTTTAATTCATATAAACAAGGGAATATGAGGTAAACAAGGAAATACTAGAGTTACATATGAAATGTAAGTTTTTACCACTTTGTACCCACATTTTCTCACTACATGGGAAATAGAGACAATAGGAACACACTTGGAAGATTGACTAAAACAATAATCACTTTGTAACTCTTTTCTCTCTGTTTACTCTATTTAAAGAGTCTTTACGTCCTTTCCTCTTCACTTCTTTAAAAAGTTCTTTTAAATATTTTCTTATGCTTCTTACAATGCTTATATGGATATTAGTCTCTCTTTTATTCCTTCTTGAAAGAATCTTCAAGCATGTTTTGCTATTTTGTAATTTTTTTGGGTCATCTTTTAATGACACGCGGGGTTTCTCCTAATAGGCCACTTTTTCCATTGATAAATCTTGCATGTCAACTCTTTCGGGGTTTACGGTGAGTACTTACTTTATTTGTAAATTTTCACTTATGATTCATTGTTTTGGTAGTTGATCATTAAATTATTCCTTTGAGTGATTGAGACAAAGTGAAACATGCTTTCACACATTAGGGTGCGAAGAGCACATTCTCAAAATCAGTTTTACACATACAAAGTCATTTTTGTAGCAAGTAAGTTATCATTTTTGTCTCGACACAAAGTTAATTAGTGTCCCACAAAAATGATTAAGGGCCAAATAATTTGATTTCTATGGGAATAAACCATATATCCTTCAAGAGTTGTTTGCCTTATATTTCTATTAACCAATGCTTATATATATATACACTTTTTCACATGATTAAATATGTATTTATGGACTTACATACCGATTTGCCCTAATTTGCCGAGATTTAGAAAGACTTATAAATGTGTTTAGTGTTTTCAAAGCCTCAGACACACATGGCAAAGTCGTCAACCACATTTTGCATATGGGAATTGGTGGAAGGTATTAGAAAATATTTGACGAGGTAAGTAGTTCATTTGCTCCTAATTTTTGGGATCCTAAATAAAAAACAAAAAAATTGCATGGGCCACTTGAGGTTCACATGACTTGAACGATCTCTTTCTTACCGTGTAAACAGAATTAATGCTTAAATCTTCCTCCCTAATATTAGGCATATGATCTGCATTCCAAACTCCCATGTTTTTCGAACCAACAGTGAACTATTTATTCCATAACTTTGGTTACAGTGAGGGGGAATACCGGGGCCAAAGGTTTGGCACGTTAAATTTGGTGTCGCCCACGCTCCTCCACACGCCCTTCCACCATTGAAAATGTCTCTGCACCACCCAATCACCGCGCACTCGTGGAATATATATGCAAACCACATCTCAGAATCCAGTACTGTTTTGGCTCCATCTCATTGCCTCCAGGTAACTTTCTTGTCTCTCTCATTTACTGTTAAAAACAAAATCTATTCCTCCTCTTTTTTTTTCTTTTTTTTCGGGTAAAATGTCTTTGTTTGGTGGATTGGTTTGGGAGTCATATCTTGTCGGCTTGTGGCTGCTAAATACCATTTACAAGTTTATGTAAACAATGTTGAAAATAAATCTATTTCCACTGAAATACTAACTTGGGCGTCTACACCATTCTCAGACTGTCGTCAGGTTTAGAAGCAACTTATAGCTTATTTGTCAATTTAACATTTTACCGAGATCATTGTTTTCTTTAAAAGTTAATTTGTTGGTTTAGTACTGAGAATCTACAGTATTGAAGCTAAACCAGCATTATAAATACAGGTTATATACTATATGGTGTATAAAAGCATGGACACGCTAGGATTTGGAACCTAACAACTCTTGCTCTACCACTGAGCTACAGGAAGTGTGGATTGGGCTACCCATATTGTATGTAGTAGAATTTATCTCACTTTTCTTTCCCAAATCGCTACATATTTGCTCATTTTTGCTTTTTGCCATATCTGTACTACTGAAGTTAGATTATCCTTTGTTTTCTAAAAGATCTTATATCCATTATTGATTGTTGAAAAGCATGGACTATATAGAACCCACTGTATCCTGGGGTTGCTCTAATACTGAGCTACCTGCTTGTAACGGGTTTTATTTTATCTGGACTGCGGATCGACCTTCCAACAACCTATTTAGTATAATCTAGGCAGACTTTACTTGGTCTAATCCTTTTTGGTTAGAATTATTTCTTCAATCTTCTAATGCTAAATACAGTTTCAATCTAATTATAGATTAGATTATTACTTGGATTGTAGTTCAGTTTTGAAGAAGCTTATAGCTTGTGTATTGTATAAAAATTTGCGGAGAGCCCGATTATTAGAGAAGTTTATAATGCTTATAGCAGGGCTTCAACCTCAGTCATCAGTATGGTCATTATCCTGAGATAAATTTGAATATCATTATTTTTTCTGAAAGTTTACTTAGGTTTTTTTTTTTTGAACCATTTCTTTTATTGGGTCCAGAATTTTGTTCTGTTTGGTTGAGATGCTCTTCTCCTCTGTTTTATGAAATTTATGGGTTCATTAAGTGTACTCTATTGGTCCAATTTATTTCATCAGTAAGGGATTTTTCAATGTTCTTTTTGTGGTATTTGTGTGAAATTGTGATGCCTTTTTTTTTTTGGGTCTTCAAAAGTTAATTTTGAGCTGGCGAGGTTGTCATATAAGATATATGTTTTTTTGCTGGATAATATTATGTAAACATGATTTTGGAATATTATGTAGCTTCATCCTTATGATTGTCTGGTTCAGCTTTTTGGTTTATTGAGATTCCGTATTGATATGAAGCAGGTTACAGTTTAGGCAGGCGCCATGGGAAGACAAATAATGGACCCTGATCCAGAGGAGAAAGAGGTGGAGGAGCAATCTCCAATTGAAGAAGTGGCACTAGTTGTTCCTATTACTGACGACCCAACTTTACCTGTATTCACATTCCGAGTATGGATACTGGGTTTTGTGTCATGTGTAGTACTCATGTTTTTGAACACCTTCTTCACTTACAGAACACAGCCCTTGGTCATATCTGCCATTTTAGCCCAGATATTGGCCTTGCCAGTCGGGAAGTTCATGTCAGCAACTCTTCCCACCAAGAAAATGTAGTTTTTTGTGTGGGAGTATAGTTTGAATCCAGGCCCCTTCAACATGAAAGAGCATGTTCTCATAACCATCTTTGCCAGCAACGCAGTTTCCTCTGGGGTGGAGACGCATATTCAATTGGGGCAATTAATGTCATGAAAGCTTATTACAAGCAAAACATCAGCTTCATTGCAGCTCTCATCATTGTCCTCTCTACACAGGAAAGCTCTGAAATATCCTCTTTCGTTTTTTGATGGAAAAATGCTGTGTGCAGATTTGTTTTTCTCAAACAGTCTTGCATGCCTTAAATTTTCATGTGAAATGGATTCTTGGTGTTTTAATATGGTATGCAAAGTGCCTTACAAAACTGATTACATATTCATATAATATTTGTAGTTTAGACCTTTCATTCAGGAAAGAATTCACAAGTTCAGTTCTCGTGCATTTGGCTTGTGTGTGTGTGTGTGTGCATGCTGGTGTGCTGTAGGGATCATGTGCCCTCTAGCTCAATAATTGTTAAGGAATATGGGCAATTTGCAAGTTTGCCCCTGATAATGAATTGTCTGAGTCTACATCCTGGGATATCATGTGCCCGCTAGCTCAATAATTGTTAAGGAATATGGGCAGTTTGCAAATTCGCTCCTGACAAAATAGTCCGAATCTTTATCCTGGGATATCATGTGCCCGCTAACTCAATAATTGTTAAGGAATATGGGCAATTTGCAAGTCCCCCTGACAATGAATAGTCGGAGTCTTTATCCTGGTCAAATGTGCAGTGGATGAATTGTTAGCTGCAATTTCTCATTTGATTGGAATTATATCTCCTCTCATTTTACTTGGTTTCTTGGTCTCAATGAATTTGAGAAACATAATTTTAGTATCCTTATCTTTTTGACCTTGGCTTTATTATTATCACTACTTAAGAGTACGGGTAAAAATTCATTTCCTTAGATGTATATTATTGAGATCTCACTGAAACAAATTTATTTATCTTGTATGGTGCCTTCCAGATCTTAGGATACGGTTGGGCTGGTATGCTGAGGAAATATCTAGTCGAACCTGCAGATATGTGGTGGCCTTCCAACTTGGCACAGGTGTCTCTCTTTAGGTAAAGTTTAAACTGAAAACCAATTCTGATGCCCTCTACTCCTCTCCTCCCCTTATAAAAGAAAACATTATTATTTTTTGTTTGATTTCACACAACTTAAAGAACCTACAACAAAGGGAATGTTAAATATGCCTTGAAACTTGAAAGCATTAAGTAACTAGGTTTGTGTGAACATTATAGCAGCACAATGACAACCTGGAGGAATCTAAGTAATACACGCAAATATGCCGGCTCTGATATGTTGGCATAAAATGTTAATCCTCATTCTAATTGGAATAAAGTTTTCTACCTGCACCTGGTAGTGTCGGGACAATTTCCTCTACCTGCAAATTTGTTTTTGCCGCTCCTTGTTGATTGAAAAAGCAGGATAATCCAAGTGCGAAGTGAAAACTAATCTATTTTATATATTAGAGAGCTATTGATTTAAAGTACTTTTAAGTATCGAGTACGGAAAAATAGATTTTTTTTACACCTTAAAGATTTGACAAATACTGAATAAGAAAGGGTTAGACGCATTTAATCTTTTATAAATGTATGATTGAAAGATTCCTTTGTATTCAATCGTAGATGTTTCTTTACAAGGGTATTTGTTCTGATATGAATACCTGTTTGAATGTGAATCAGGGCTCTTCATGAAAAGGACAATTCTGGGAAAAGACTGTCACGTATTCAATTTTTCCTAATATTTGCTTTGGCCAGCTTTGCATACTACACATTGCCTGGATACATGTTCACTATTTTTGACATTTTTCTCTTGGGTTTGTTGGATTTGGCCGAATAATATTACCGCAAATCAAATTGGTTCAGGGTACCGAGGTTTGGGTGTTGGAGCCTTATCATTTGATTGGGCTGGAATTTCCGCATACCATGGAAGTCCACTTGTGACACCATGGTTTTCAATCTTAAATGTTGCTGTTGGGTTTGTAATGTTTATTTACATAATCGTTCCTATATGTTACTGGAAATACAATGTCTTTGATGCAAGAACATTTCCCATCTTCTCTAGTAAGCTTTTTAAAGCAACTGGTAAACCATATGATACGACAAAGATCTTGACACCACACAATGAGTTGGATGAAATTGCCTACAATGAGTATGGCAAGCTATATCTCAGCCCTCTTTTTGCTCTGTCAATTGGATCAGGCTTTGCAAGGATTGCGGCAACAATCACACATGTGCTCCTCTTTAATGGACAGTGAGTCTCACTTGCCTTTTCCTTTTCTTTATTACTTTGAAAAACTAATAGAAGTTTGGAGCCAGTCATTTGAACACTGATGAAGAGTGAATTTTATGTCTACAGTGACATGTATAAACGGAGCAGATCTGCTATGAATTCTGGCAAATTGGATATACATGGGCGCTTGATGAGGCGCTATAAAGATGTTCCAGAATGGTGGTTCCTTATCTTATTAGTGGGAAGCATGACATTCTGTCTTTTACTGTCATTTGTATGGAAAGATGAAGTTCAACTTCCATGGTGGGGCATGATACTAGCATGTGGGCTGTCATGGTTCTTAACTCTTCCGATTGGAGTCATTCAAGCAACTACCAACCAGGTTTGATGTCTGTTATTTCTTCTTAAATTATGATTGTTGACAAATGTTGCTTAAAGATACTGTTTCCTCAATGCAATTCCCCATAAAGGGTTGGTGTAATAACTTATATCTTTAAAGGGCTGCAAAATTTGACCTCAGGTCACATGAAATTTTGTATCCCGACATCACGTTGTATCATCATTTCATTTTTTCCTTCTTGACTTTGTACTGAGGAAGCGAGCCCAACTTATTCACTCCAGGGAAATTCCAGCAGCATATTTTTTTATTCATTTCAGCTTGGTTACTTGCCATGTTTTCCTTTGCACCAGTAGAAGCTAATCAAAATCCCAAATTTTGTTTAAGTCCACTTCTGTACAGGCATATATGATTTTTATTATTTTCTTTGTGAAGACCAATAGAATTTATTTGCCTTTTCCAATTAGCTTGTAAAGTGACCGAAAATATTTTTCTGATGTTGTACATAAAAACAGCAACCAGGCTACGATATTATAGCACAGTTCATGTTCGGTTATATTTTACCCGGGAAGCCTATAGCAAATCTACTTTTCAAGATCTATGGCAGAATCAGTAGCATACACGCACTCTCTTTTCTTCAAGACCTTAAGCTTGGCTACTATATGAAAATTCCTCCACGTTGTATGTACACTGCTCAGGTATGGTTGGTATTTCCCTAAATAAATTCCTTTCTTTAATCCTTGGGAAAGCTTCAACTTATAGTTGACCCACTTTTTCCTCATTTAGTAGTAAATTTCTCTTTATTCAGTATTTTTTATATACATATTCTGAATTTTATATTTTTCCTACAGCTTGTGGCTACAGTTCTGGCAGGAGTAGTAAATCTGGCTGTTGCATGGTGGATGCTGGAATCTATCGAAAATATATGTGATACAGATGTTTTACCTCCCGACAGCCCCTGGACATGTCCAAAGTACAGAGTCACATTTGATCAATCTGTTATTTGGGGTCTTGTTGGTCCAGAGCGCCTTTTTGGGCAGCATGGGCTGTACCGAAATATGATATGGCTTTTCCTGGTGGGTGCACTTCTCCCTGTACCAGTTTGGATTCTGAGCAAACTTTTTCCGAACGAAAAATGGATTCCCCTTATAAATATACCAGTCATTACATATGGCTTTGCTGGCATGCCTCCTGCCACACCTGCCAACATTGCTTCCTGGATAATAACAGGTACTATCTTCAATTATTTCATCTTCCGCTTCAGGAAGGAATGGTGGCAGCGGTACAATTACGTTCTATCTGCAGCCCTGGATTGTGGTACAGCATTTATGGGAGTGTTACTATACTTCGCACTTGGCCCTGAAAATCACAATCTTAAATGGTGGGGAACTGAGCTGGACCACTGCCCACTTGCTTCTTGCCCAACTGCCCCAGGCATCGTTGTTGAGGATGTCCAGTATTTTGACCCTAGTTTTCTGTTTGGTAAGGGAAAGATAGAGAACTTTTCCAGTATTTTGACATAAATATCCAGTATTTTGTAAGGGATGTCCAGTATTTTGACATAAATATCTCAGCTAATAAAAACAGGAAGTTTTCCCAATCAAAATTCTTTGCAGTACAAGTTCCATTCATATATCAGGGCTATGTCTCGTAGGGAATTTGCCTTTTAGGGAAGGCAACGAGGAAATGTGATAAATGCAACAACTCCTTTGAGCCGAGTAACAGCAATACTTGGAATTTGACAAGTAAAAGAAGTAAAAAGACCATTAGTACAAGATAAATTTGTAAAATTGTTCATTGTAAAACCCTGAATCTTTATGAAAGATAACATGGTTATGGATGTAGTGCATGGAAAATGAGTATAGGGTGTATGATTGAATGGTGTAACTGTTACTTTTACTATCTGAAAGTTAAGTGTATTTAAAATTATTTTATAATTTTGCAACCTCCATTCTTCAAATATATATTGATGGCCTCCTAGAAATTGAAAATAGTTTTTTTACTCTGCCCCATTTTTGTTTTGCTGTGTTTGTCACTGCCTTTATCATAATTTCCTCTTTCTCAAAATAGTCTACTTCCCTCACCTTGCCCTGTCTCTGCACCCTCCCGCTCTAAGCTTGAAACATCTTTTCTACATTGGAGATATATTAGACCCCCACCTGCATCTAATTTGAGTGGGATCTTGGGCCTGCTCCCTTTGAGAAGACTATGACCTCTTCTCAAAGCACTCCAATTGTAAGTCCAGTTTTCAGATCTGTAGTTTGCAATGAATCCAATCAAGTCTGCAACGAGGACTTACTGGATTGTATTCATTATCGTGCCCAAATATCTGTTAGAAGACCTCTCTTTCCTTCCAAGATGGAGAATGAACGCTATCTACATATGTACACTACCAAATTCAGCTTCTCTATGGAGGAAATTGAGAATGGTCTGTCTTTCCTAGAGGATAAAGCTTTGTGCGTTTCCACAACCTAAGATATTATGCGTTTGGACTCATTAATTATGGAGTTCCCAGGGCTCTGTGCAGATTTTAACGATGCGCAAGGGCTATTTTAGGATGGTTTTCTACACTAAACACAAGAAATATCAGGCTCTCCAAGGACCCTGGTTCATAAAAGAATCTATATTGTTCATGAAGTACTTAGTCATTTGCTATCATGTTTCAACGCAAAGAACCTTCGCAGCACTATTCCTATTTGGGTAAGATGCCCCACCATGAGAATTACAGAAACCATAGGAGGTTATATTATTACCTCATAATTCAGAAAATACTCGAGAGTTCTCATCTATGTTAGTACGGATCTGAAAAATCCTCTCCTCGATAGAATAACTTCGGATATCTGAAGGATTGAATGGGGGCAGCCTATTGCTTATGAAAATATTCTCTTCAGGCGTAAATTTTGCCTAGTGTGGTCTTCTTGCAAAGGTCTGTTCTTCCAAAGCGTTGAAAGAGCAGTTGCCAGCAACAACAAAGAAAAATAACCTCAAATGCAACAATCAGCTAACCTTCGTAAAGAGGAATAACTGTTTCAATCACAAATGCAGAGCCTTGCAAAGGGAGGACGACTATCAGAGGGCGTATGCACACAAAGGGAAATCTCAAGAAACACAAAGGGAACAACCCAAAACGCACACTTTCCACATTTTTGCCTTGCAGGAAGACAACAAAGTGAAAAGCATCGAAATTGAATGGCTAAATGAGTCATCAAAAGCCATTCATAAGTCAAGAAATTGAATTCTCAAGAAACAAATGTCTCAACTCAATCAGGGAATCTCCTTGCACAAACTGTGATCAAATGCTTTCTTAATCGTTTTCTCGAGTCATCAATAGTATATAGAGAGCGACCAAGCAAGCGTTTCAAACCAATTGTTAAGAATCATCCGAACATGGCATAATTCATATCGATGAGATATGCCAATTTGGCTTCGTTCAAGGATTTGTTTGTTTTTTGTAAAGGGAAAGGAACTGTTCACGTAATCATTTGCTCCATAGATGGTGGGAAACTGAGTTGAACCACTGCCCAACTGCCCCAGAGATTGTTGTTTAGGGATGTTCAGTATTTTGACCTCAAGTAGAACCTTACGGAACTGTGGTAGACGAATTTATAAAATGGCAATGATATGATATGGATGTGTTTGAATGGTTTGAGAGCTACTTCTAACTATCTAAAGTTTCAAGTTTATGTTAAATTATTTTACTTTCTTCCCATCTGGCCTCTTTGTTTTGTTGTGAAAGGGGTTGGCCTCGCCACTTTCTCAAAAGAGTCAAACTCCTCTCACTCTCATAGCCCCACAAGTTACAATCATCTTTCCTCCACCCACATCGCCTCTTAAAAGCCCTCCACTTGTATATCCAATTTTCACTTCTGCAGTTTCTAATCAATGACCTGCTCTTATTCATTATCCACTTATAGTCATCGCCAAATTCAATTTGTCTATGGAGGAAATGTAGAATGGATAGTCTCCTAGAAGAAAAACCTTTGCCTCTCATGACACAATCGAGGGTAGGGATCAATGGAATGACATAACTTTTTAAAATGAACTAAACTACATCTAGTTATGAACTAGCACCATTTTAACGATAATTTTCAACAATCAAATACTCGCATGATGTCACAAACAATTATAATTATATTTTAATTATTTCAGATTTATTGAACCTAAATCAATATAAACTTGAAATAGTTTTGACTAAATAAGTATGACAATAAAGTATAATAATTTTGACTTGAATTTGGTAAAATAAGATGGTTTGAAGAGAGAAATGCAGACATAAACTAGATCATAACAGAAAAATAGACCAATTTGATTATGTATTAAGAATGATTGTACAAAAAAACAAGTTGTAAATCAATTTTGGAGGCATCATCAACTATACCAATATGACTTCTTGAAATGACTATTGTGACAAGACCAATAGTAGTAGACAGGGCTTGTGCTATTCTTGTCTAGAGATCTATCCATGTCATGTGTTGTTATGTTCTCCTTGAAACTTTTGGGAAGTGCTCCTCTATCTCGTAGTGAGCTAGAATACATACCTATAATCTTGTGATCACGTACAACAATGCTAAATTGACTTCTCATTTGTCAAACCCTAAAAACTCACTTGAACTCATTAGCTAGTGGCCCTAAACTAAGGTTGGTCTGAACTCAACACACACTAGTTGAATGTGAGTGTTGCACTACATATTCAAAACCTAAGGGGAACTAAGGTTGAAGTAGTTATTCGATACGAGTAAAATCGTGATCCACGCTTAATCCTAGAATAATCAAATGCAACTATATGAATGAATGATACAAGAAACTCCAAAAACATACAATCTAGGATTAGGAGTGTTTCAAATTTAGAATTATGCTCTTGGACTCATTATAGGACTGCTCTTGAGAGATTCATAATGTATATAAGCCTTTTGTGTAGTGATCTACAAGGTGCATCAGGTTATGAGAGATGAAAATGGCCTTAGGGGTCATTTGTATATATGAGAATTTTTAAATTTCCCTGCAATCCGACCCATGAATCAAGCCCACAAAGACATACAACTTTAGATTAGTAATGCTTCTAATTTAGAATTATGCTCTTGGACTATTATAAGATCGCTTTTGAAATATTCATAATGTATATAAGTCTTTTGTGTGGTGATCTCTAAGGTGCATTATGTGATGATAGATGAAAATGATCTTAGAGGTCATTTGTATATATGAGACTAAATTAATTTCTCATGCAAACCGATACACAAATCAAACCCAAGTGACCTAATGAAAGTGCCCAAATTTTAAGTACTATCACCTTCATGTTGACTTCTAATAATACTTTAGATCTGCTTCATACTTGCTCTAAGTGTTTTTCTAACTCTATTCTCTCTTCTCCTTTTACCTTTTGTGGACTATTTGTGGGATGGTCGATGCTCTAGTAGGCCCTTTTATCCGATCGCTACATTGACCATGGTCGATGCCAACAAATGCCTAAATCACAACTAAATCACAATTATATATATATATATATATATATATATATATATATATATATATATATATATATATATATATATATATATATATATATTATTACCACTTCTTTATATCATGATTGCATATACTCTTGTACTTTCACTTCCAAAACTTTTCTTAAAGGTTTAAGAGGTTTAGGGTTTAGTGGAACTTATACTTGGAGGTCTACTTTGGAGCATTGGCTTATTATGAGCAACAAGAATAGGAGCTACACATGTAAGGCCTACCAAACCTTTGGATTCCCCAACTTTGGTCTATTTAGGTCTTCTACCAATCCTTCTTGTGATCCATTGATGATAACTCTTTCACAAGGTGCTACTAACCTTGAAGGAGATTAATGTGCCAACACATTATCCACAAATATAAATATCCCTTAACCCTTATCTTTCCTTTATGTGAGTATGATTGATTATTGTTGATATATCATGTATTAGACTAGGATAATGTAGCATATCTTTTTATTGCATTACCACTTGTAGACCATGCTTAGTGCGCAGATGATAGTACAACCTTTAGTCTAGACTTACATATTTTCTTATTATTGTTACTATAAGTAGCGAAAAAATCATTAGAAGTGAAAGATAAACAATATAAACACAACAAACCTTTTTTCACTTTCTTGCAAACCTCGATGATAAGATTGTTGAAGTATTAAACTTGTAGAATCTTTGAATGGTTGGATTGTGGGTGCTCTAAATTAATCTCTAAATAAAGGAATAATGCTACAAGCAAATGATCACAGGGATTAAAGCTTCCAAGAATTCTCCAGGATTCTCCAGCATTCTCCAATATTCTCCAACCATTGTTGTGAAGAGTATTGCCTATTATTTATAACAGAGGAGGGGCCATGGAGTGGTTGTATATTGTAAATGAAGTCATCAATGCATATTCTTAAAATAGCATTGGAGGAAGTTGCAACAGTTTGAATGAATTCATTATCCATAAGCAAAAGTAATGAATTTTTGTTGGTAGTAAGTTTACATCCAAGAAGGTGGTTATACATGTAACTTTATTGCTTCCACCTTTGTAGGATTCTAGAAGTGGAGTGGGAGTGGAGTGACTAGGATAGTGAAGTGCAGTCCAAGTGGAGGATGAGTAAGAAAATATATTTATTTCTATTTTAAATAACTAATTTAATTAGCTATGAAGTTTGAGTAGGAAATTAATGGTTTAATTAAATAAATGTTTAATTAAATTAGCTAAAGGGTATAGGAATTAATTTAATTAATTCCATAAGTATAATAGAATTAATTTAATTAATTCTAAAGGGATGTACTCTAGTAGGATAGAATTAATTTAATTAATTCTAATGGGATGGAATTAACTTAGTTAACTCTGAAGGGATGTAAATAGGATATGAATAATCCAATAATAGGCTAGAAATAGGTATGTATTTTTAGGGTGTCTACATTTGCCCCTCTTTAAAGTGTTATTATAAAGTAATAACATTTTAAAGATAGTAGACGTATGTAAATCGGTGAAAGAGTGATGACATGAGACAAGGTAGATGGTCTTGGAATGCCCCATGAAACATTTGGATGCCCCAACAAGTGTGGATGTGATGGAACATTGAGATGCCTTAGCGAGTGTGAATGATAAGGGGATCCCCCTCAAGTAGATGGGTGATGCAACAAAGCGATGGACAACCACTTGATAGGAAGAAGGGAAATGTGAAGGAAAAGGAAGGGAATTTTGCTCGTAGCATGAGCTTTCATTTAAAGAGTGAAATTTAGAGAAACCTTATTTTGTTGTTGCACAATAGAGTTGTCACCATGATTATGAAAGAATCATGATGTTTAACCCATTATGTGCATAAAAAAACACACAACAAAACAAAAGTGAAAAAGGAAAACAAACCCAATATACATAGTAGATGTAGGCACCATGGTTATAAATGAACCAAGATGTTAACATACTACTTGTAATTGGTCCAAAGTAAAAAAGAGAAAAAAACCCAATATACACCGTAAAAGTAGGTGTCGTGGCTATAAAGGAGCCAAGACGATAACGAAATACATGCAATTGGTCCAAATAACAACAATGTAACACAACTTTGAAATAAAGACAATTGACTTTTCCCCTAATGTGTTCCACAAGATAAGAAATGTGAATACTCCTAAACAACGATATATGCAGAGGTATTGGATCGGGCCAAAGAGTGGAGTAACTATTCTTTGTGACACTCTTATCGATCCCATTGAAGTGTAATGTGAGATTGAAAAGGGTCATTTCCCCCAAGCACGGATGCTAAAAATGCATTGGAGAGAATGAGAGCCAAGATTTCCCCAAGTGAGGATACACGCGAGGGAAATAAGTAATTGTGATAGTTGTAAGATAGTTTGGAATGACCACGAAGGTAGGAGTGAATTGTCTGATTTCATTGATTGTGTTGTTTTGTTGGATTTTTTTGAAAATTTTGTAATTTTTAGGATTATTTGATTTTTTTGTGATTTTGTAAGTTGTGAGTTTCACATGTGTGTGTTTGAATTTTTGATATTTTGTTGACTCAATTTTATTATGGCATATGTTAATTAAAAGCATACACAAAAGAAATTGTAAAACAAACCCTTATGCATATAATAATACAGACACACCAAGATTATAGACAAACCAAGATGCTAACAAGACTACTTACACAAGATTAACATCTAACAACAACAATGTAACACAACTGATAATAACGACATGTGACTATTCCCCTAAAGTGTTCCACAATGAAGAATAAGTAGATATGAATTCCCCCAAGCGATATCTTAGAAATGCAAGGGGATTGGATCGGACCGAAGAGTGGAGTAATCTTAGATACTCCTTGTGACTCTATCGGATCCCATTGAAGTTTGATTTGTATTGGATTAATCAGTTTTCCAGGAAAAGCACTGAGATGCAAGGAAAAACATGAAAACCAAGTGTGCCCCAAGCAAAGTTATGTCGTGAAGGGTTAATTGATTGTTTTGCCTTCGAGCATAGATATATGCCACAAGAAAGAAAAGGGGTTATTGTAAGATGATTTGGAACGATCAGTAGGGAGTATCGTCAAATAATAATATTGTTGAACGGTGTTATGCAATTGTTGAGATTTTGTTAAACATTTTATGAATGTTTTACTTTATATATATATATATATATATATATATATATATATATATATATATATTTTATATTATAATTTTTTTTTTTGAACCTATTTAAATGTTTTCTGACATCCAACATATTTGAATGTTTTTAGATTTTGACTTGGTAAAGGGTGCACTGTCTGAAAGCATGTTCAAGAAATTGTAAACATTTCATTCCATTGGAAGAATGTAGATGATATAGTGATAGGATGTATCACTCCGCTTGTGACTCCACGCAACTAGGAAGATGTGAGGGCTCACCACCGAGAGCCAAGAAGGACGTAAGAACTAGGAGAATAATGATATGAAAATGAAGATGAAGGATGCCAAGACACAAGGTGTAACAATGGTCCATTTGAGAAAATGTGACTCATCTATAATCAAAATTATCTAACCGATTCCAAGATGATTTCACTTTATAGGTTTTAACTAGACTTATATCCATTGATGGCCTACTAATTGACAATATCCAGTTGAAGGAATTATTGTCTCTCTTAACATGAGAAATTTCTTGGGATGTATATGATTAAGCACATTTGATTCATATTTTCTAAAGGCTTTATTTTGTTCTATTTTTTTGTAATGACCCCTACATCTTGCCCCATGCCACCAATAAGAGGAAAGGGCTCAACATTGAAGACAAAACATAGGTGAGTAAGGATACCTGCCTCCTTTCCCAGTTTCACACTACTAGTAAGAAGTATGGGATCATCACCGAAGACTATGAAGGATGAAAGGTGTAATGATTTATACACACACACACACACACACACACACACACACAAACACACACACATATATATATATACATACATATTGTATTTTAGATTGATTTTTCCTTGTATGTTGATATTGTGCTTGTTGGGAAGGAACGTTTTTCCCCCAAATCTCAGCCACATGCGACTAGTAGGATGCAAGGGTTCAAAACCTTAGATAGATATGGACGGTAAAAATATCTAGGTAAAGAAGTTTAGTGTTTTTGTTAAAGAGAGAACTTGTTTGAAAGGAGGATTTTCATCAAGTAAGCTTCTAGACAAAATGTAGGTAAAAAGATCTGAATGGTAGAAACCATAACAGGGATGAGACACACAATGCCTAAGATGAAACAATATTAACCTGTGTCGTATAGGAGAAGAATGTGGAGAGATGATGATGTCATGATTAAGATATCTGCCAATAAATGAAACAATTAAAATTTTTTGTTAGATGACTTAATCATGCAAGTGGCCTTCCTAGCGTGGATAGTACCAATGGATATGATTTTTCTTCTACATTGTTTATTTTCATATAATACATTGATGATGGGTTTGATATGGATTTTTATTCTCTTTTTACACTTTTTTATTTTTCTAAGTTTTTGTAGACTAAGGTTTGTAATGGACTCATTGGGAGAGAGGTCCATGTTTATGAATTGTGATTGGTCCTGATTTATGAGACTTGTGTGGATGAGGTCCAAGTCAACAAATTGGATCAAAATATTGTCAATCAATTGATGATTTAATTGTTCATGATTTACAAAACTTGGGTGGGCGGGATCCAAGTCAACGGAGTGGATCAAAAGATTTTTAATGAATCTATGATTTGTTTGGTCTTGATTTATGAGACTTGGGTGGATGAGATCCAAGTCAACCGATTGGATCGAAAGATTCGATGAGTATTGATGTACAAGACTTGGGTGGACGAGGTCCAAGTCAAAAAAGTATATAGAAAGATTTGTAATAAATATTAGATTGATGAGTCTGATGTATGAGACTTGGGCGGACAAGGTCCAAGTCAACGGGTATGTGATTGGATAATTTTTTGATGAGATCAAAAAAACCTATGTGATGTTAGAGGAAATTTTTGATGCAGAGAATATGTTGGAATTCATATTCCCCAATACCTTTGTGAATGATTTCCAATGTAGGTGGAATAGAAGATTTAGATGATTGGTGCTTTAAAATATTCTTTACATCAATACAACCTTCATCCATGAATGGAATGATGTGAGGAGTGAAGGATTGATCCATAGATGGGCATCCAAGGCATATTGTAGGCTATAGAGAGAAAATATTCAATGTTACTCCTTTTAGACATTGGATTAATTTGTTGACGATATATTTGCAATTAAAGCTCAAAATGGTTGTGTGAGGATACCCCTAGAAACACGCACCTTGTGGAGTGTAAGAATATATATGTCGTGACATGTAGGTATCATCGTTGATTTTTAAATAATATAATGTAAAACACAAGAAGACTCTACATTGGATAAATGTTGTGAAACCTTATTAAATTCAAGATTGATCATTTTAGGTATTATGGACATAGAAGGCTACATTGTTGCAAGTGTCCAAAATTTTATTGTTGTGTCTTGAAAACAAGACTAGGGATGTCGGGCGTAAGATCTAAAATTGAAAGGATAGAATCAAGATCAATGGTGCTTGATGATTGACCCTCTTCTTTAGAGTCTTCATTTATGTCATGGGTTGGAAAAAGTATTGCATCATGATTAAGTTCTCGTTTGGCGTTTGAAGATAGTTATGTCTCAAACACTTCAATTTATAATTGCACTAATGGAAGATCATATAGAGGGGATATTGATTAGTTTTGGTTTATAGATCCTTAACCCTTGTTGTTTTGATCTCATTGAGTTTTATCATGTAAAGAATTTTGGAAAATGTTCAACTCTTCATTAGAAGTTGTGGCAAATGATGTGTTTTTTTTTTTTGATAACTTCGTTTATCAATTTTTATTTCGATGAATCCATTGTCAAATAGGTCTTGGATGTAATGGTGAATATTTAGACAATGGTTTGTAGTGTGGCCTTCGATGCAGTGGTATTCACAATATTTTGATTTTTATACCACTTAGGCTTAGGTTTTCTTTTATAGAAGGGTTTTGTGATTGGATATTTTATCATTTTAACCTTTATTAATTGATGAAAGACACTAGAGAGACTTTATTTAAGGGTGTAAATTGACATTTGAATTTGCGCGGAGTAGTGTCTTTGCTAGGTTGTATGATTGGATTTTTGGTTGATTGCTCACTAAGTTGTGAAGCCATATGAGAGAGTTGTTTCATCATCCCATGATTTTTTTCAAGTAACTCGTTGTTTGGTGTCTTGTGTAAACCCATCATTGTAGTAAAGATAAAGACCTAGAGTGAGGAGGTGGTTCGACTCAACCCTTAGAAAAGTGAATTCTAAGATGGAAGAGGCTGGAAATGAAAGGATATGTAACTCAACCCTTAACAAAGTGAATTCTAATATGGAAAAGGCTAAAAAGTTTGATTGCTCGACCCTTAGTAAATTGAATGTTAAGTTAGAAGAGGCTAAAAGGTTTTATTTCTCAACCCTTATCAAAGTGAATGCTAAGATGGAAGAGGGTGTGAAACACGATTGATGTGCTCGACTCTTAACAAAGTGAATGTTAAGATAGAATAGAGTTAGCAATGAAGATCAAGATAACTCAATCCTTAGAAAAGTGAATGTTAAGATGGAAGATGGGTTTGTAAGATTGAATAATGCAATCATTAGCAAAGTAAATGCTAAGATGGAAGCGGGTAGCAAAGAAGATAAAGATAAACTCAACCATTAGCAAATTGAATGCTAAGATGGAAAAGGGGTTTTTAAGATTGAATAACGCAACCCTTAGCAAAGTGAATGCTAAGATGGAAGTGGGTAGCAATGAAGATCAAGATAACTCAACCCTTAGCAAAGTGAATGCTAAGATGGAAGAGGTTTGAAAATATTAAATAACGTAACCCTTAGAAAAGTGAATGCTAAGATGGAAGTGGTTAGCATTGAAGATCAAGATAACTCAACCCTTAGAAAAGTGAATGCTAAGATGGAAGAGGTTTGAAAGTTTTGATAAGATACTTAACCCTTAACAAAGTGAGTGCTAAGATGGAAGAGGTTTGAAAAGATTTAATAAGGTACTCAACCCTTAGCAAAGTGAATTCTAATATGGAAGAGGTTAAAAATGAAAGTCTGATTATTCGACCCTAACAAAGTGAATGCTAAGATGGAAGAATTTAGAAATGAGAGATGATTACTTGACCCTTAGCAAAGTGAATGCTAAGATGGATGAGATTTGAAAAATGATGATACCTGAAATTTAACAAAGTGAATGTTGAATTTGTAAACGTAAGATGGTCTAGTGCTTAGAGTTTAACAATTTTTATGTTAAACTAAAAGACATTGGAAATTAATAAAGCAATAATAGCGTGATTATGTATGACCATGACAAAGATAATATCAAGATGTCAAGACTTAGATTGAGAATGAAAATGCTCAAGCTGAGGACATGGGTATCCACAACTCAAGCCTTTGAACATTGATTGCAAATTTAGAATACGGGAGATAGAATGTGTATGACAAGATTTTAGAACACAAATTTTATAACATAAAATAGACGATGATGACATTATGTAAACAGGGCCTCTAAACTTAAGTTATTTTGGTCAAGGAGGGGCTTCCTATAAAAGATTTCTCTCCCTAAATGCAAAAAGATACTCAAGTGAGCATGGTATACTATTGTTAGTTGTTGGCTTTACTTTACCCCTCTTGATACTATAAGCAAGGATTTTACTCCACTCAAAGGTGTTAGGGAATAAGGGATAAAATATGCGGAATAATCCCTCATAGAATCGCAACAAGAGAAACTAATATGCGAAAAATATTTCAGATCTCAAATAAAAGTGCAGATTAAAATAACACAACACAAAGAGACAGTATTTAACATGGTTCACCCAATTTGGGCTACGTCCACCAAGAATCACTTGCTCATATTTTATTACAAGCCTTCAATCTCTCAATATAATACCTAGATCTGTTTGGAGCAATATTCAACAAACTCTACAGAATTCACACCCGAATTCAAAGCACATATGTAATGTTTTTCATCCTTCTATCATATGCATAAAACCATATAAATAGACAATTGCTTAAGCGCTTTTACAAACCGTGGGTATCGTAATCATGGGAAAAAATCATCCCATAAACCTATGGGTCAAAATCTCACCCATATGAGAAAATCAAGTTTCCCGATATATCAGGCACATTTTAAGGCCCAAAAAAAAATATCAAGATACATGAAAAGTGTACAATACTCTTAGTGTACAGTCTTCAACACTTTCACACATGAAAACAGGCTCCATAACCTAACAATCTCCCACTTGGAGACTAGTTTTCCTCTGAGCATCTTCTCAACCCTTCACTAGTTTCCGTGAAGACCAACCAAAGTTGAACACAACTTTAGTTTTTCCCTTGTGACCACCTTGGTCATCATGTCTGTAGGATTCTGACTGGTATGGATCTTCTCTAGCTTCAAATTCTCTTCCTCCAAATCTGTCCTGATGAAATGGTACCTTAATTATATATGCTTCATCCTAGAGTGGAAAGCAGAGTTCTTAGCTAGGTGTATAACACTCTAACTATCACTATGTAGCTTTCCTTCCTCCTGCTTATGCCCCAACTCCTCAAGCAATTGTTGTAACCAAATCATTTTTTTGCCTCTGTGGCATCAACATACTCAGCCTCTATGGTTGACAAAGCCACCAGCTTCTGTAGTCATGAAATTCAGCTCACTGTTGTCCCACCTACATTGTAAACATAACCTGTCGTATTCCTCATGTTTTCTATATCTCTAGCCATATCTAAATCTACATAACCACACAAAGTGGCGTCTGATCCACTATAGCACAAAATTATCCTCATGGTCCCTCTCAAATACCGAAGGATCCACTTTACTGCTTGTCAGTGATCTCTACCTGGATCACTCATAAATCTACTCACCACTCCCACTACATGGGAAATATCAAGCCTGGTACACACCATGGCATACATCAAACTACCAACTACTGATGAGTAAGGTACCTTAGAAATTTGGTTTCTCTCCTGCTCAGTCTTGGGACACTGCTCCTTTGATAGCTTGAAATGGCCTGCCAAAGGAGTCCCAACCGGTTTAGCATCCTACATATTAACCGTCTCCAAGACTTTCTTAATGTACTCTTCCTGAGATAAAGTCACCTGCCCTTCCTATCCTGAGATATCTTCATACCGAGTATTTGTTTGGCTGCCCCCAAATCCTTCATAGCAAAGGATTCACTTAGCTGCTTCTTGATTACTTTTATTTCATGCATGTTTTTACCTACAACCAACATGTCATCCACATACAGACATAGGATAATATAACTGCCATCCTCAAATTTCTTTGTATACACGCAATGGTCGAATGAATTCTAATATAACCTTGCTCCATCATGAAGCTATCAAATTTCTTATACCATTGACATGGAGCTTGTTTCAAGCCATACAAGCTCTTCTTCAGTTTGCACACCATCTCCTCTTTACCTTTGACCTCATAGCCCTATGGTTGCTGCATATATAGTTCCTCATCCAAATCACCATGGAGAAATGCAGTATTTACATCAAGTTGTTCTAAGTACAAGTCTTCTGTTGCAACTATTCCTAGAACAGCTTCTAATAGAGGTCATTTTTACTACAGAGAAAAAAATCTCATCAAAATCTATACCTTTTTTCTGCAAACCCTTGACGACCAACCGGACCTTATATCTTTTCTTGCCTTCTTTTTCCTCTTTGACTTTGAACACCCACTTATTCTGTAATGCTCTTTTTCCTTTGGGTAGCTTCACCAAATCCCATGTCTGGTTCTCCATGAGAGCCTGATGCTCCTCATCCATGGCTTGCTCCCACTTCTTCCTGGCATCTACCTACATTGCTTCATCAAAGCTCTTTGGTTCTCCACTATCAGTGAGTAATAAATAATAAAGAGAAGGAGAAAAACGTTCAGGTTCTCTTCTTACCCTATAAGACCTCCTCAATATAGGAGTTTGGGGTTCCTATTGAGGAGGTTCCTGAATTGATTCATGTGTCACTTTTCCATCCGGAAGATCCTCTACCGCTACATATTCTTTCTTGGATTCTTCCCTATTTTCCTGCAATTGTTGTTTATACATGACTTTCTCATTAAATACCACATCCCTAGATTGAATGATTTTCTTGTCCTTAATAATCCAACATTTATATCCAAAGTCATCACCACCATAACCAATGAAAGTACATTTTTCTGACTTAGCCTCTAGCTTAGTCCTATCATCCTTGTCTATATGAACAAACACCTCACATCTAAAGACTCTAAGAAATGAATAATCAACTTTCTTACCATACCAAGCCTCCTCAAGTATGCCTCCATCCAAGGCACTTGAGGGTCCTCTATTTATCAAGTACACAGTTGTGCTCACCGCTTTTGCCCAAAAAGAAAGAGGCAATCCCGCATGTAACCTCATGCTCCTAAGACGCTCCATTATTGTTTTGTTCATCCTTTCGATACCCCATTCTCGCCGGAGTTCTGAACTGTCTTTTCCCGTGGATTCCATTCTTAGAATAGTAATAATCAAATTCATTGTTGTAATACTCCCCTTCATTATCTGACCTAAGACATTTTAGCTTAAGACCTATTTCATTCACTACCAAGGCTTTCCATTTAACAAAAGTGTCAAATACATCGATTTGTTTCTAATACAATAAACCCAAACTTTCCTTGTTGCATCATCAATAAAATTAACATAATAACTTGAACCCCAAGAGATGATACCCGAGTCACCCCACACATCGAATGCACCACTCTAACTTACTCTCTTTCTTTGTAGGTCCAACCTTGAGAAACTTTACTCACTTTTGTTTCCCATATATGCAGTCCTCACAGTAACTCTAAACCTATTTCGTATATCCAAGCAAATCCTTCTTTATGATCTCCATGCCCTTATGGATCATATGACTGAGCCTATAGTGCCACAATGTTGTATCTACTTCTGGAGCCACAAGATTACAAACATTAGTAATATAAGTGGTTAAATACAAGGTTCCAACCTTCTTACCTCTTGCCACCACAAGAGCACCCTTGTAACCTTCCAAGAGTTTTTTGGTAAATATAATAGTACAACCATCACTTCCCAACTGCCCTGTCGATATCAAATTTTATCTTAATGTAGGCACATGTCTGACATCCTTCAATAGCCAAGTATTCCCATTCTGCATCTTAACCTGAACATAACATTTTCCAACTATGTTGTAAGGCTCATCATCACCAAGAAAAACATGCCCAAAATCTCCTTGAACATAATCAATAGAATAATGTCTATATGGAGAAGCATGGAAAGAAGCCCCCGAATCTAAAACCCAAGATTCAGTAATATTGTGCAAAGAAAGAATCAAAGCATCCTAACATACATTACCCGTTGCCACATTTGCCTCCTTGTTTTCTTCCTATTGTTTCTTCTTGTCCCGAAGCTCCCAACAATCCTTTGCATGCCCAGAATTTCCACAGTGCCAGCATAATATCTTGCTTTTAGATTTTGACCTTGCCCGATCCTTTGATTTTCCACGGTTTCCTCTATTCTTCTATCTCCCTCTAGTTTCCACTATCAAAGCATTCCTTGAAGTAGAAGATTCACTAGAGATTTTTCTTCGCATTTCCTCGCTTAGAATCACCCCTACAACATCCTCAAACTTCAACTTTGAGTTAGTAGGAACCGAGTTGTTTACCGCCATTACCAGGCTATTCCAACTCTCAGGTAAAGAGCACATAACTACTAAGGCCCTAACTTCTTCATCAAATTCTATTGTAATCAAGCTAGCATATTTACAACCATATTAAAATCATTTAGATGATCTGCTACTAAACCATTCTCATACATCTTCATATTAAACAAATTTTTCATTAAAAATATCTTATTAGAGGCAGAGGGTTTTTCATACAACTTCCCTAATGCATCCATCAGTTCTTTTGTAGTATTTTCCTTTGAAACATTAAATAATACCGAAGATGCAAGACATAGCTGGATTGTCCCAAGTGCCTTCCTATCCAATAAATCCCATTCCGCATCTGTCATGCTCGAGGGTTTGTTCACCTTCTCAGACAACGGAGTATAAAGATCCTTCTAATAAAGGTAATCTTCCATCTGCATCTTCCAAAGATTGAAATTCTTTCGCCCGTTGAATTTATCATCCCTAGATCTTCCATCATCTGTCATAGCTCCCACTCAAGATAAAACTTTCCTGCGATTCAAAACTTCGAAAAACCAAACCAGAAGCTCGATACCAATTGTTAGGGAATAAGGGATAAAATATGTGGAATAATCCCTCATAGAATCGCAACAATAGAAACTAATATGCAAAAATATTACAGATCTCAAATAAAAGTGCAAAATAAAATAACACAACACAAAGAGACAGTATTTAACGTGGTTCACCCAATTTGGGCTACGTCCACCAAGAATCACTTGCTCAGATTTTATTACAAGCCACCACTCTCTCAATATAATACCCAGATCTGTTTGGAGCTATGCTCAACAAACTCTACAGAATTCACACCCAAATTCAAAGCACATCTGCAATGTTTTTCATCCTTCTATCATATGCATAAAACCATATAAATAGACAACTGCTTAAGTAGTTTTACAAAACCATGGGAAAAAACCGTCCCATAAACCTATGGGTCAAAATCCCGCCCATATGAGAAAATCACGTTTCCCAATATATCGGGCACGTTTTAAGGCCCAAAAAAATTGGGGCTATGCCCCGAACCCCGACAAGGATACATGAAAAGTGTACAAGTACTCTTAGTGTACAATCTTCAACACTTTCACACATGAAAATAAGCTCCACAACCTAACAAAAGGATCAAACCAGGGTCGCCACTAAGGATAATTTTGACGTTAATACTAACAAAGTTATACTAGCTAAGTCGGTGGGGGTTCCCGTTGCATTGGCTAGTTCACTCAAGGTTCCAACTACTTTGGGGTTCATGTTGTACTCTCAACAATGAGTTTCTTTCCCATGGCCATGCACTTCCCATACTTACAATCGAGAGGAGAATAAAATTCTCCAAAAAATAATTTAAGAAAGTTTTTATAACGTTTAATAAAATAAGGTGATAAAGTTTTCTTGAATCCATAAACAAGGTAACCTACAGTTAGTAGTTTTGACAACACTATTCATAGAGGGGGTCCTGCAAACAATTAGTTAGAAGTTTTCTTGCAGTGAAAACACAAGAGAAAACACAAAAATAAACTCATGTTTCTGATTTTCAAGATCACTTATAGAAGTGCGAGAAAAGAGCATACATGTGAGCTTATCGATATTAGATTCACAAAAACAACTTCCTGAAACACAATAAACCCCCCCAAATCTTAAAGACGTTCGCAATATCCTCCAAAGTGACAAGTTAATGGCAAAACAACGTCCAATAACCCTTAACTTAGAGTTTCCTAGTTAACTTATTCTAATTTGATCAATAAAGAATTAAACTATGACCTAATACCTAAATAAACCTCAATTAATTAAAAACTAAATAATTTAATTAAAAAAAGGAAATAAAAAAGAACTAGAGTAAGAGAATTAACTAAATTTAACCTAAGTTTAAATTTAACCTAATTTAAAACTTTTAAAGAGGCAAAGAAAAGAAATAAACCCTAAGAATATTAATGTTTAGCTAAAGAGAGGGCAAAGGCTCAAGCTCAGTAGGCTTGACATGAGATCGGCTCGTGAAAGCATCGATGCGGGGTTGAGTTGGAATTAGGGTTGATAGATTTTTTTAGGTAAAGTCGGGTGGCTTCTCTCTTGGAAATGGTTTGGAAGTAGGGATGGCCATTGCTACGCCCTTAACCTATTGCTTGTATTAGGATATGAGTAGCCGAGTTGTGGCTTACCATATCATTTTATTATATCATTTATACTTTCTCATGCTTAATAGGTCGGCCTTGGTGATGGCCATAGCATATGAATAGTATATATAGGGGATTGTAGGTAGTATTTCATTATCATTTGAGCATTTGAGTCTTATTATATGGTTTAGAGGTTGCCCCTCGAAGTGGCAAAGCTATTCTAATTGCATATTGAGATCATTATTCTGAAATATTGTGTTATTTGGTATTCTATTGTTATTAATCTGAATTATACGAGGTAATTTCATTACAAGTGGTATCGTAGTCTGCGATCTAGGCCAAAATTAAGGTAAAAACCTTAATTTTTTTGTTTCCAACAACAAACTAGAGTGAATTGGTAAGATATATTTTTACCAGAGTTGTGAAACATTTCAAGTAAGGTTCCTTGAAAATTTCAGAATTTTTTGATTTATTTTGCAAAAGTTATTACAAATTTAGGGTTTTTCATAAAATTGCTCCCTAGGGTGCAAATTGTGGAATATTTTCAATTTCTTTACATTTTCAGAAATCTCTCAAAAAAATAGTATTAGTATATTCTCTATTTTTTTCCTATTCGGCCAAAATTGTATCAAAAACCTAAACCCTAAGGTTTGACATCATGGCAGGGCCTTCCACAAGAGCAAAAAGAATCCAGTTACTCTAGGTAAAACCCTAGATAAAGATGGGGTAGTGATTGAAGAGATGGAGTTAGAAGGGGTAAATATAGATTCCTCAACACTAGGGTTTACCTCAGTTGATCATAAGGTGATCCAACTTGAGTATGAGCTACGAAATGTACAATCTGAGATGGCCTCTAAAGGAGACATAGCCCAAATCAATCATCAGTTGGATGATATCATGCAACATGTAAAGGGTAACCAAGTATGGCCCAAATCTAGCCCATATCAACCAAGGAGGATCTTCAGTTCAAAATCATGGACAAAATAACCATGTTGGATCACTTTTCCAACCTAATCAAAATCCAACTTATTCGCAACCACGGAACATGATGCCGAAAGTGGATATGTACAAATTTGATGGTAAAGATCCCATGAATTGGATAAATCAAATGGAAAAATTCTTTGATTTACATCAAACACCATCGGGAAAAAAGGTGAAATTGGCATCCCTGTATCTTGAACCCGACCAATGTTTCTGGTATCGATGGTTATGTGCTTAGAGGAAGAAGAATGGTCTAGGTGTCACTTGGACTGTTTTTACCGATGAGTTTCAATTGCACTATAGTTCTAGTGTTTCAAAGAAATACTTTAGTCAATTAGTAAATTTACAAAGAAATGGATCAGTCACATATTATGTGCATCAATTCTAAAACCTATCCTTAAGGGTGGAGAATATTCTAGAAGAGAATCAAATGACTGTTTCTTGGGGTCTTAAGGACCACATCGAGCATGAGGTACATATGTTTAATCCAAATCAAGCTTTCTGATTTTATTATCATGGCACGTCATGCAGAGGAAAAAGTTCTTGGTAGTAGGAGGCCACCTTTCATTGACACTAGAGACCATAGTATCTCTTCCCCTTCATTTGTTAGGCCAATTAGACTCGACTCATCAACAAATGGAAGAAAAGAGAGCAAAAGGATTATCTTTTAACCGTGATAGCAAATATGGACCGGGACATAAATGTGCTAAGAAGAAGTTGTTCTATATTGACGGAGGTAATGAGCATGATGAGGAAGCTAAAAATATAAGAGAGGTGAGGAACCAGAGAAGATGAAGTAAAAATCACCAACCTATAATTTCTTGCCATGCATTATCGGTATTAGTACTCCTCAAACACTCAAGGTTGACTCGGGGAGTACTCATAACTTCATAAATAGTAAGTTAGCTACCCGCCTCAATTGTTTTATTTACCCAGCTCCAGAAATGCAAGTTATGATTGTGGATGGTGGGACAGTCAAGTGCATAGGAAAGTGCCATAGTATCAAGCTTTCTATGGTAGACTGCATGTTAGACTCACCTATGTTTTCTATTTCTATGGGAGGGGCAGATATTGTTTTGGGTGTCCAATGGCTCACAACCTTAGGTACTATAGAGATGAATTTCCAAGAATTGTTCATGCGATTTCATTCATATGGAAGGACAATACAATTGAATGGGATGGTAGCTAAGTCTCCACAGATTATTAGCTCTCATCGATACAAAAGGTTCTCTGAAAAGGATTAGATGGATTTATAGCAAATTTATTTTCCATAGAAGTACAAAATACAGAGTCTTCAATGCCACCCGATCTTTAGAATATTGTGGATGCTCACTCATTTGTTTTTAATGCAATTCCAAAGGGACTACCACTAGTTAGGGATCATGATCATGCCATTCAGTTGATTCCGGGAGCCAAACACCTAACATCAGACCATACAGATACCCATATTCCCAAAAAAGTGAGATCGAGAAAATGGAGGAAATGTTGAAGGCAGGTATCATCAGGCATAGCCAAAGTGCATATTCTTCACCAATGGTCATGGTACGTAAGAAGGATGAAACATGGAGGATGTGTCTAGATTACCGAGAACTCAACAAGTACACCATCAAAGATAAGTTTCCTATTCCAGTAATTGATGATTTACTTGATGAATTGCATGGTGCTATTTATTTCACAAAATTAGATCTTCATTCGGGGTACCATCAAATTAGGATAAAAGAGGAATATGTTCATAAAACAGATTTCAAGACTCATGAGGGCCATTATGAGTTTTGGTAATGATTTTGGTCTTACAAATGCGCCTCAACCTTTCAAAGCTTGATGAACACTATATTTAGGTTGTTTTTAAGGAAATTTGTATTAGTTTTCTTTGATGACATATTGATTTATAGTAAGACATGGGAAGAACACTTACAACATGTAAATAAAGTGTTGGAATTTTTGGAGAAACATACTCTCTATGCAAAGCCATCCAAATGTTATTTTGGTGTACATGAGGTAGAGTACTTGGGTCATATTGTATCCCATGAAGGCGTCAAAGTTGATCCTTAGAAGATCAAAGCTATGGTGGAATGGCCAAGGCCCAAAAATCTCAAAAATCTTTGTGGGTTCCTAGAATAACAGGGTACTACAAAAGATTTGTGCGGGGATATGGTAGAATAACAACCCCACTCACTGCATTGCTAAAGAAGGATGTCTTCCATTGGACAAACATAGCCACTAAATCCTTTGAGCAGCTGAAGGAAGCCATGTGCAGCACCCCAGTTTTGGCTACTCCTAACATCTCAAAAACCTTCATTGTTGAATGTGACACTTCAGGATCATGATTGGGAGCAGTTCTAATGCAAGAAGGAAGACCAATTACATTTGAGAGTCACCAATTCACAGGAAAAGATCTGCTCAAACCTTTCTATGAGAAAGAAATGATGGTTAATCTTCATGTGGTCAAGCAATGGAGGCCCTATCTCATGGGTAGACACTTCAAGGTAAAAACTAATCATGATAGTCTCAAATACTTTTTGAGCAAAGGTTATCATCTGAGGAACAACAAAAGTGGGTAACAAAATGTTGGATTATGATTTTGAAATCATATACAAAAAGGGTAAAGAAAATGTAGTAGTTGATGCGTTGTCTAGAAGGGATACATCCACAGATGCCTTACTATGTGGAATGTCCATGTTGACAACCAATTGGGTGGATGAAGCAAGATTGGAATGGAATCAAGACAAGGATACATAATCTATAATACATAATATCAAGAAAGGATCTATAACATCTAACAAATTTGAGTGGAAAGGTAGTGCCCTATGGTACAAGAACAAGTTATACTTGAGTAAAGATTCTGAGTTGAAGCATAAGATTCTTGCAGAGATACATGCCTCACCTATTGGAGGACACTCTGGGTTTTTGAAGACATATCATAGAATAAAAAGATAATTCTTTTGGGAAGGAATCAAGGGGATGTACAAACGTGTGTATTAGAGTGTTTAGTGTGCCAATAGAACAAAGGGGAAACAATTAAGACACTTTGGTCTCATTTGCAACCCTTACCAATTCCTAGCCGAGAGATGGGAGGAGGTCTCCATGGATTTCATCACCGGATTGCCTTGTTCGAGGGTAAGAATGTTATCTTCATGATTGTTGATATGCTCACAAAATATGCCCTTTTTTTTTTCCTATCACATCCATTTTAGCAGCTAAATACAATCAAATAGCTATTTTTTTGGAGATAGTTCAAAGGCTACATGGAACCCCAAAGATAATTGTAAGTGATCGTGATCCTATTTTCACAAGTAATTTTTGGACGGAATTAATTTCATCTTTGGCTACTTAGCTAGCTCATAGTTCATCTTATCATCCTCAAACTGATGGGTAAACAAAAGTGGTCAACAAATGCTTAGAGGGGTATCTACGTTGTTTTGTATCAGATAAATAGGAAAGGTGGATTAAATGGCTACCACTGGCAGAATGGTGGTATAACACATCTTTTCATACCTCTTCTCAAATGACCCCATTTTTAGCATTATATGGTTACCATCCCTGTTCTATCACTTCCTCCTTGAGGGTGCAAACTAAGGTCAGAGATGTTGAGGAACACATTCAACATCAACAACAGGTTTTGGCTAGTTTGAAGGAGAATTTAGCATTAGCACAAAACAAGATGAAACAACAAGCAGATCAACACCGTAGTGAAAGACATTTTGAAATTGGTGATTGGGTTTTTGTACATCTCCAACCTTACAAACAGATGTCCCTAAAGCAATAGAAAAAGGAAAAAAACTTGCTCCTAAATATTATGGCCCTTATCAAGTTCTACAAAAAATTGGTAGTGTTGCTTATAAACTAGAGTTGCCTCCATCTTCATGCATACACCCAATATTCCATGTTTCATGCCTAAAGAAGGTTATTGGACAAAAATTTGAAGCCCAGACAGAGTTACCAGAACTTGACGAGGAAGGAAGAATCATTTTGGAGCCAGAGAAGATTTTGCAAACATGTACTAAGAGGCTGAGAACCATAGACATTAAGGAATATTTGATCAAGTGGAAAAATATGAGCATAGAAGATGCAACCTGGGAGGATGAAGGTTTTCTGCAGCAACATCCATGATTATTCAACGTTGAGGATAACGTTGGTTTGAAGGGGAAGGGCATGCTACGCCCTTAACCTATTGCTTGTATTAGGATATGAGTAGCCGACTTGTGGCTTACCATATTATTTTATTATATCATGTATACTTTCTCATGCTTAATAGGTCATCCTTAGTGATGGCCATAGCATATGAATAGTATATATAGGGGATTATAGGTAGTATTTTGTTATCATTTGAGCATTTGAGTCTTATTATATGGTTTGGAGGGTACCCCCTCGAAGTGGCGAAGCTATTCTAATTGCATATTGAGATCATTATTCTGAAATATTGTGTTATTTGGTATTCTATTATTGCTATTAAGCTGAATTATACAAGTAATTTCATTACAGTCATGGCAAGAAGGAGCTCTTATAGCTCGCTCAACCTTCAACAGGTCTCGACGATGGTTTCAGAAATTTTTCATGCATCGAGGGCACAAAGTTAGGGGCGAGTTGAGTTAGCTCATCTCATGGAAGGAAGGCAGGGTGGACAGACTTGTCGGGTTAGGTCTAAGCCGCTTAAGCTTTCCAAGGTTTGAGAGTCGAGGTGAGAAGTGAGTCGAGCGACATGTAGGATGGAGCTCAGCATGTGAGGAAGGGATACAAGTGGCTCGACGAGCCAAGTCAGGGGGGTTTGTGAGTTGTGACAGATAATGTTTTGTTGTGAGGAGCTTATTTTACAAGCAATGAAACCAATGCACTAATCAACTCGAAGAGCTTGGCGGAGCTATGTAGGTTATGCAATGTCATGCAATGCAAAACTTGGTGGTGAACTCACTTCCCGGCTTGTATGGGCGGAAAGAATCAACTAGCTCACCCACTTGGCTCGATGAAGAGCTTGATCTCAAACTCGATTGCAATACTTGGCACAGAGACCTCAAAATATAAAAAAACCACCAAATGCGGTAGAGACTAAATATCCCTCTAAATTTAGAGGAGGAAACCCTACTTTGGGATATTTGTTTTTGATTTCTTAATTCTGATTTCTTTTCTAATTCTTCCAAATGCAAAAATTTACAACCTACACAAATACCAAAAATAATTAAAAAATAAACAACAAAGCTTCCTAAAACATAAATGTGAACCAAATAATGCCAAATTTGCACAAGGGTTAATACAGATAAAAATTTGCACTAAGAGATAATAAAAAAATATGAAATTGAGAGTAATAGACTATGGAAATGTCCCACTTTGGAGTGCACGAATGTAAGTAGTGAAAAACTCAAAGAAGTGAAAGATAAGAAATATAAACACAAAAACCTTTCTTACGCTTTCTTACAAACCTCAATGATAAGATTGTTGAAGTATTATACTTGTAGAATCTTTGAATGGTTGGATTGTGGGTGTTCTAAATTAATCTCTAAATAAATGAATAATGCTACGAGAAAATGATCACAGGATTAAATCTTCCAAGAATTCTCCAACATTTTGTAATATTCTCCAACCATTTTTGTGAAGAGTATTGCATATTATTTATAATAGGAGGAGGGGTCATGGATTGGTTGCAGATTGTAAATGAAATCATCAATGCATATTCTTAAAATAGCATTGGAGAAATTTACAAAGAATTTGAATGAATTCATTATCCATAAGAAGAAGTAATGAATTTTTGTTGTTAGTAAGTTTTCATATGAGAATGTAGTTATACGTGCAACTTTAGTACTTCCACCTTTGTAGGATTATAGAATCGGAGTGGGAATGGAGTGACTAGGATAGTGAAGTGGAGTCCAAGTGGAGGATGAGTAAGAAAATAGATTTATTTCTATTTTAAAAAACTAATTTAATTACCTATGAAGTGTGAGTAGGAAATTAATGATTTAATTAAATAAGTGTTTGATTATGTTAGGTAAAGGGCGTAGGAATTAATTTACTTTATTCCAAAGTATAATAGAATTAAATTAATTAATTATAAAGGGTTATGATTTAAATGATATAATTAGTTTAATTAATTCTAAAGGGATGTGCTCTAGTAGGATAGAATTAACTTACTTAACTCAGAAGAGATGTAAATAGGATATGAATAATCCAAGAATAGTCTAGAAATAGACATGTATTTTTAGGGTGTCTACAATTACACTTACAACCTTAAGACTCTAGTAAGACCCGATCCTCTAATATTATACACAAGACTTAGAACCCTATGCCTTTGATGCAAGTGTGGATTATGCCCTTCTTGATCCATGATTATTACACCTTTAGGCATTATTATTGGCTTGTGTGTTGGCCCTAGAGTGACCCTCTACTTATATCATAGTCTATATTATTAAGAAGAGAAATAGGATAATCATATTGACCATCTTAGCTAACATACAATCTACTGAATCGATGCAAATCTTACTCCACCATTGAGCGAGTCATCTTCACGCTCATTGTTATTTCTTATTATATCAATTTCTTATCTTTATTATTTTTCAATCTAGCTTATTAAATTCTTACGAATTTTTTAAGTATAGCTCGCTTGTCAACTTTTTGTTCTCCCACCTTTCTAACCCATAAATATTATTTTTCAATACCCATCAACCTCAAACTACCGATTGGGCCTCTTTTTCTCAACATGAATCCTTATAATCATATTATTATGTGATTTCTTCTCATCCTATGTAGACCCTTCCTAACACAATCTGCTAATAATGTTCTCACTAGATCTCAACTAAAGAAAACCATGATCAATGAAGTATCATAGTAAGAGGATGAACTAGAGGATAACTTCTATCCCAATTACACACTTGCAACGTAAAAATTTACTCAAATTTTTCCTGAATTTTTTAGGGAATCTATCGAATCCATCCAACATCATATGGATGAGATCCTAAATAATCACAATCACATTAATAACATATTTGGTGTAAGCCAAAACATGCCTTACCCTCTCTTTTCAAATTTTATGAATCCTTTATCTTCTTCAACCATGGTGGGTGCTAACCTTAATAATACAATACCTCAACCTAACAACACCAACCAAAAAAACCCTCATGGATTCAACACAACTGATCCTACAATTGTTTGATGAAATGTCCCACATGCAAACTACTAGTAATAACTAAATCCTTAAAATACAAGAAAATGTGGCTCAAATGACTAACCAAACACAACATATTCAATGAGGTGCACCTAATCATTGATATCCCTCACCCCCTTCTTAATTGCAACAAGAATCCAATCACAACCTTACCTCACCAATAAGGTTCTTTAGTTAATTTGTAGGTACCAAAAGTGACACAAACACATTTTATAATGGCTTTAAGATGATTTTTTGCATATGGTTGGTTAACTCAAATAATTGAGATTAATTAGCAAGCCAACACTTTTATCTAATTATATTTTCTCCATAATTGTTTATAAATACCTCTTTTGTCATCAATCATTTATTTTTCTAGGAATTCCCACTTTTTTATTTTAATATTAATTCATTCTTTTGTGTCTATAACATAATTTTCCTTCCTAGACAAAGTCACCTAAATGACTATGTCTTTTATGGCTGAATTTTTCATCCCTTTATTTTTGCTTAAACTCTTCCAAAACAATTCTCTTCATGTTAGTCTTTCATGCCTTTTGATTTTAAATGTGATTTGGTTGTGTGCTAAAAGGTTCTAAATTCAAGGTATGATCACTATATAAACACATCATTCAAACAATGTAAATGGGGGACTCATTACAAGAACAATACACTTTCCAAACATCAAAATATATCTCACACATTTAAGTACACAATTATTTACTTTTATTGTAAATATGAAGCACATCCATTGCATGCATTACCTCTTGTGCCATTGGGTTTTAAGTAATGGAATGCATAATTTTGTTAATGATCACATGTTCTTTCACACCTACCAGGAGGAAACATTACATCAATCCGAGGCCTCTTATAAGTAGGGCTATGTAGGGAACTCTCAACTCAATGTGGGGTTGAGGAAGCTTGACATTGTTGACTAACCCTTTGTTAGGTTTTCAATAAAAGGAGGAAGCTAGGGTTTTTGTGAAGAATAATCCTTGAATTAGATATAGGTATGAGATAACATTCATCTATATATAAAATACTACTCCTAAAATACAAGAAAATATTATGCAAAATTTACATTTCATATCAAAATCATAGAGCAAAAATCCGCCCTCGGGGAAATCCATCTCGAATGACTTTTTCTAGTATCAACAAATTCATCTTATTATTAGTTTTAACTCCCCATAATTCCATGGAAATTGTTGGCTAGATTTTCTGCATAGCATAAAACCTAGGTAGTCATGAGATAAATCTCCCTCATTTACCGGTGAGGCTCCCGTGTCATATTTTTCAAATAAAATATGCTAGTATCTATATGGGGTTTACTTTAACTGTTCAGCTCATGAACCATAGCTGTACATTTCTACAAAGCAAGTAAGCAGCTGTTTAAGAAATGAAATATTTATAGAAGAAGGGAATTATATAAACACAGAGAATAAATGGGGAAGATGTTCATCCCAATCAATAGATAATAGAGTTGATTGCATGCACATAGAAGAAACCAATAGATATAAACACAAAATTATAAGCAAAGGCAGCTCTAGATCTAGATCTAAAATAACACAAAGTTTATTAAAAGATCTAAGATATGAAGCTAGAAAAACAATACACTTTGTGACACAAAGTTCTCCGAAAATTTACTCTTGTATATTCCTTTGCTTCAAGTAGCTCTCAAGGGTTTCAAAGCACAAAGTCCGGAACACAAGGATGCTTTACACAAATTTTTATCCTTAACCCGGAGGTTCTTCTTCTACTTATAGAATGTAGAAGGGAAAGTACAAATGGGAAACTCGATCGAATCGAAACATGCACAACAAGTAAAGATGACATTTGGCAATCATCCTCCACTAACTTATCCTTAAGTGACACATGTATTACTTAACTAATAGAATTGTTCCACATAAATTTAAGTAATGGTTTCAAAACCAATAACTTTAAAGTTTTACAACTTCATCCAGAACGTGGAAAATAGAAGAAGAAAGAATAGAAGAAGAAGTCAAGTCAGTTGTAACATTTATGTTTTCTTTTGTTACGATCTTCGGATATACTTATTGAACATGTAATTCAAAGCATCTTCCCATTTGTCTTAGCCACCGCTTCCTTTTCTATCCCGAATCGCAACAATCCTTCGTTCAACACCTTGATACATGTTTCCACATCCTCTAAGCTCGCCCGAACCTCACAATATCCACTTGTAGTGCCACCAGTCTACTAATGGAATTCATAGTGAAAGGTTTAGTAGCTCCATCAATTCTCCTTTGTACCATCAGAAGAGACCCTTCCAGGGAATTAGGCACTCTGCTAGGAATGATCTGTATGTATGAAGTAACATTTCTGACCACTTCCTCCTCAGTGAAAGCAATGATACTGTCTGGTAAGGATGATGTCTTACTCTCAAGTGCCTACATCCTCTTCAAAGAAAACCCCCGGATCTCCAAACGGAAAGATACTAAAAGCTCCAAATGCTTCCCTTCTCAATCGATCTGTCTCAAGACAATTTGCTCTCGCAACTAATACTTCTCCCGACAACTTGTTGATTTCAGAAAAATTATTCAAGTTACTCTCAGCAACTGTGTTCATATCTACAATGCTCGTCACCAGTTGCTTTAGCTGATTTATTGCATCATTCATAACCTTCAGGCGGGCTGGCACCTCTCCAAGTTGTACAGAAGCTTGAAGAATAATCAAATTCTTCTATTCATCAATAGATTTTACCCGATTGATTTCATCCTCCATCTCCCGAATAAGATGATCACTCACCCGCTGAAAATGGGCCGAGAGTGGAAGATTTAGCAACCTTGGCTATGATCTCACACAACTAAGATACGTGCTTCTGAAGCTCATCTTTCTCTGCCTTTTCTCTGTCAAGCCTACGGAATAGAGCATCTATTAATGTCTATGTATCCTGCTTCAATCCTTCTGTGGTGGCTTGATCGATGGGTACTCTGGTTACTATTACATCTTCTACCATGAGCTCATCCTCCTTTCCTTCCACCGGAACTGACATCTCAACAAACTTCTGCCCCGACTCCTCAATGATCAACCTTGAAGTTACCTTAGCAACTTTAGGTTTTCTGTCTTTTCTGCCTAGACTCTGAAGTAGCTGCAAGTCATGTTCCTCCAAGTTCATTTCCACTCTAGCTTTTGGAACCAACTGCGAAGCCAACCATTATGAGAAGTTACTTGTCAGAGAATGAGAAGTTGCTGAGTGCACTACTATCTCCCGCTCTGCTTCCTCTCCTTCAGAAACTACTACAGTGTTATGGCTTCCATCTTCTGAATCATCGAAGGACAAATCTCTTTCAAACTCTGCCATCTGCAGCTTCAATGTCTCTTCTGGAATAGGTGTTGAACAGAGTGGTTGAGGAGAGAAGATGAATGTTTCTGGATTCAATGGAGGCATGGAAGTGTCCTGCTGAGGTGCAACAGTCGGTGAAGTACTAGATGCTGGAGAAGTTGAAACTAAATTCATAGCCATGGAAGTGATCTTATCCTTTGATTGAGATCTTTTGTGCACTTTCATCTTCTCGGGCCTTCTGCTACTTTCTCCTCCGTGCTTCCGCTTGAGGGAATCTTCTGTGCCAAAGTTTCCCATGATTTGATTCATCAATGCTTCGTCAAGGTAGTATCCCTTCGTCAGCAACCAGTTTGAAGTGTTCACCAAAACAGTGTCAGACCTTTCCTCAATCATATGGCAGCCCCCTATGTTATCCTGAAGTACAGCTCTATCTCCTCCCATTTGATGGTAAGTGTCAAGTAACACATTCCCATCATCTCTAGGATCCGCAGGTATCCGTGCTAGTCTAAAGTCAAACACTTGCCATGCTAATAGCCTGCAGAAATCCTTCTTTCTAACCTCGTACTCACTTTTGCACGTCATCCAGAAATCCTCTAATGAAGGCACATGTGCGTACTCCTAGAAGATCGTCTTCCTAGCTACTCTAAATGGATCGAAGTTTAGTCGTGCTAGGAAGAACTCTTACTCGTACTCAGAGAACATCTTTGCCTCCAATCCTTAGGCCTTATAAATGCTCTAGTAGTTATAATGTCCCATAGTGATCGGGAAGAAGCCCGTAGACTTGTGACGTTTCGACTGAAGGTCATTTATCTCCACAAGTTGTCTCGCTCAACTCCATGGTGACCAATCTATCATTCGGATAACTAGGCAACTTAATTGATTCTCCAAAATTCCAAGAACCCCGAGGTATGTGAAATCAGAACCGAATGAATAGACTTCTAATTCGATATCTGATCCCATCCCATGCTTCCTTACTCACCACTGTTGGCCTTCGTGTCCTCTGTCTAGCTCTGCAAATGAATTATTAGAAGAATCCATCGTTGACCACTTTGAAATCTTTCTTGCACACAGTACGTAAGTTGTGGGTAGCACTCAAAAATAGGGTCCTTATAAATAATGCCACATATATCCAGCTTGGAGAAGATGCCTTGTGAAGCTGCTGCATATACCAAATAGGAAGTCATTTTGAAGCTGAAAGTATGCTTCACGTTCCAGAGTTGTTCACCAATGTTGTTGTTAATGATTTCTAACCAATTGATTATGGAATCAACCTTGTTGACTTGAATGGTGTTGATGAAAGAATACATCCATGTACGGAAAGTGTGAGCATTCACCTCACCATTTATCATGCATAAGAATTTGGCAATATCATCTACCTCCTACACCCAGATTGGACCTTAGAAGATTTCTTGGGGACTTAGAAGGAGATCCGGGCTTCTTCATGTATATGTTGTTCATTATGTTCACGCAGATCAACTCTATGCTTCACCCACACATTGCGGCATCCCGAATGCTAATAGAAGTCACCACCTTTCGAGCCGGAATCTTTGAACAATAATTGATGAACTCTTTGTCCAACCGAATTATTATATTCCCATGACATCTCACATTGATCTGGATGAAGGATGGTAAGACCTAGCACACTCCATAAGGAACTCTAAAGAATCGGGATGTGTATGGAAACGTTGCAACTCTAATAATTCCACTACTTTTAACTACATGCATGAGTGAATTCTTTCCTAATCTGGATCTATCAATCAATTCGGAAAGAGGTTCCAGGACCTAGATCTCGTGTCTCCTATGTCTCGCAAATTGGAAGTGGTGCATGACTCCATTGTGCTTTCTTTTTCGTCCCTCTTTGCCATGACTTTGTCTATCTTTGTCTGAACAATTCTTTTTCTTCTTACTCGTCCGGAATTCTTCAAAACTGTGCAGATCTGGATAATTCTTCAAATTTGGAGGATATATTCAATGTATTGGACATTGATTAAAGCTCCTTTTCTTTTGTAAAGCACCTGTAACGAATTCCTACAATTAATTCAGACAAAGACGCCAACTGGAACATGAACAGTGAATTTTAATCATAAAATTTGCATAATTTAAGCTCATGTTGCCCCAAAATTTGATGTTTTATTTTCATGCAAAGCGAGCATGAATTTTACCAACTTCACCTGAGCACCTGTATCACTTATGCAAACAATTATCCAAACAAAAATCAACTTCCTTCAACATGTGCACCAAAATTGGAAGCTTTTACCATTAATTTCACCTTATTTTGAGCAAAAATCCTTTTCAAATGGGGCACACTTTTCCTTTGGGCTGCACTTCTTTGCCTATGAATTAATTAATTCATCCTTATGGCAGCCCCTGCTTATATAATCCTTGTGATTCTATAATTAATTAATTAATTAATAAGCTTCACTCTTCAAATGGGGCGCCTATTTTGTGCATGCTTATGGCTGCCATTAAATAAATTAAATTTATTTAATTTTAGACTTCTGCTTCCAATTAACTCAAGCCTCACAATATGTTTTGACCTTAGCCACTGAAAATAGGAATTAATTTAATCATTTAATACTTTAAAAGTATTATTTCTCTCCCAAAAGGGGCACACTTTTTGACATAAAGGGGCTGCATTAAATAAATATTATTTATTTAATTTTAGAATAGTCTATTTTCAACGACCTTTTGTCCTTTACCCTCTGTTGACTTTTCCACAACCCTGGGCACCAAATTTGGGTGAATAAGTAATTAAATTAATTAATTTAAAGGCTGCCTTTCCTTCCTCAAAGGGGTTACACTTTTTGGCATAAAGAATTCTATTTTTAAGAAACACATGACAATGGGATTATTTACCCTGCAAGGCAGCCCTGAAAATCCCATGATTCACTTAAGTCATTTGACTTTCATAATGGGATTATTTACCCTGCAAGGCAGACAATAAAATCCCATGATTCACTTAAGTGATTTTTCTTTTATTCCACAATGGGAATTTTTACCTGCAAGGCAAGTAAGAAATTCCCGCCGGCCTATTGCCTCTAATTTTCCCATTGTCACTTAAGTGGCATTGCTTCCATGGGAAAAAGTACCCTGCTAGGCAGGTACAAAATTCCCACCTGCCTACTACTTCTAATTTTCCCATGATCCACTTCAATTCTTCTTTTTCCAAAAATGCGGCCAGCCCAAAAGAGGCTTTTTGGTGCACGACTGCCTCTCTTCCTAAAGAACCCGGACCTTTGATGGCGACTTCCTTCTGGCATAACATGCGTATATGATCTCCACTGTTCTAGGCCAAGAATTAGGCCAAACCGGCAAAGGAATTGATCCAGATAAATTCACAGAAAATGAAAAGGGAAAACACAAAAAACACAAAATATTGCCAGAAGTCACAAATAAAGTCCAGAATGCATTCCTAGTTAAAACCCTACTGGTATATGGGAATAATGATATGTACGATCACAACAGAGTTAAACCGGAGCGCAAATTGCCTCAAACGGGGCTCAAAATAATTAAATACAAATTTCCCTTGCAGACAAATACCGACAATGACGAATATAACAATTTTGGGCATCTGGGTATTTGGCAAAAATGGATAATATGGCTCCTTGGGAATATCTTGACACAATACAAGAACTTTCTGGCAATAAAAACACAAAATGACCCATTATTTTAAAAGTATGAAATTTTTTTGAATAGGGTAGTCTCAAATTTCAGGATGAAATGCAGGGACACCGAAACTCAATGATACTCTACACAACTTGCTTGCACATTTCCATGTCGTAGTCACTTAGTCTCACCAATAAATTGGTATAATATCTTCTAATGCTAACCTCACATGTCCTTTATCTATTTTTCAAGAACTTACATATGAGATCGATAATTGAACAACACATAGATATATGATTTATTGTATTTACTTTTATTTATGGTTTTAGATCATATTTACACATAGAAATTTGTCAAAAATTAGTAATTAACCTAATTTTGATATTACATTTTGAAAAACCCACTTTATTTTTTGAACACATTGATGTATGACTTCATGCCCGATCCTTAGGGTCTATTTTATTTTCCCTACGCTCTCTAATTTCATATTTGGTTATGTCATAATACCCCTTCTCCTATTATGGATTATTTTTCTCCTATTTCAATCAATCATGTATCTCCTAGCTAATTAAAAAAGAGAAATTAATAGTGCTCCAAAGATAAAAGTGCATGTAGTACCCCCACCTATCCTAGATGTTGAAGATCCGGAGGATTACAATGACCCCTATGGTACGGATGCAATCTCCGCCAATGAGTTCCTTTCTAACAAAACTCATATCACCTAGGTTTTCTAAAACAAATAATATTATGGATATAGATGCGAAAATTTGTAATACTTATCTTGTAATAATGACAATTTTCTTGGTGAAAATGATAACAATCTTCTTTCTAGACATTTATTTTATGAATAATAATGTTTCTTCTATTTTGAAAAATACTATTATGTTATGTCAAAATAATGTATTTTTGGAACAACAAATGAATGTATCTTGTCATAGTGATAGTTCTTTGAATACAAGTCTTAGCGAATCCATTTCTTTCCCATAAGTCTTACATTGAGATTCTATAATGCCCCAAATTTAACTACCCAATTTAACCCAATTCAATTGTAAAATTAATGCTGATTTTTTTAAATAAATAATGAGAAAATAATTAAAGAAATTTTTTATTTAGGTTTCACTTTGACATGAAATTTTGGCTCACATCTTGACTAGCCCTCTTATAATCTATTTAAGTTTTATGATCCACGATTCAAGTATTGGGTTAGATGACCATACGTACTAATTGTTGGTTGCTGAAAAAATGCACCCAAAGATCACTAAGTGAGATTTGGTGTCCTAAGTAACAACAATGAGAATGCCTCCAGGTTTGGGGACTCGGATCCTTGAGGCAAACCTCCGAGAAATCTAACTATTATCCAAAACACTCCATGTTATCACTATTCTACTATAATCTACTAGTTGCAGGCATAAAAGGGGGAATAAAACACAGTTCGCACCAAGAAGTGAGGGGACCACCCTCCCTATATGACATAAGAAGAGAGAGGAAAACATAATTCCAATAGGCATATATAAGCCACAATAAACCAACATTTTTATCTAACTCTCCCTCTCAACATATATGAGAAAAAATGAATCAAAATCTTGCAAATACCACACACATAATAACTAAAAGAATAATAGAGTGGTGAGACAAAATAACACAAAAAAAAAAAAGGGGTATATATGACTCACGATGATAGATGTTTTAAAATATGAAGCATACACATTCTATTACACCCATAATTCAAGACATTAATGCATTTACAAAACTAAAAACTAGAGATCCAAACACTCAAAAGCTTAGTACTCAATAGAGAAGATTCACTTTACAATCAAGGAGGAGGAACCATTTTACAATATTGTGTGTGGGTGTGTGTGTGTGTGTGTGTGTGTGTGTGTGTGTGTGTGTGTGTGTGTGTGTGTGTGTGTGTGTGTGTGTGTGTGTGTGTGTGTGTGTGTGTGTGTGTGTGTGTGTGTGTGTTCGGGAGAAGAGAGAATAAAAGAAGATAATAAAGAATATGTTGGGATCTTTTGCCTTTTCTTGTCCATTTTCTTCCATGATGGGACTAAAAACTATACAAATGTTACCCAACTGAAAATATCCACTCAAAACCACTCCCAAGAAAATTCCATAATCTTTTCTCGCACATTCATTTTCCATTACATAAAATTAGAGGTGATAATGTCATGGAACAAACCCTATCAATAAAATCCTTATGAGTTTTCAAATAAATATGATTTTCAAAGATTTGATGCCTTTATTTGAAATATATGCCAAATTTCCAAGACTTTATATACATTTTCGCCCCTTTTTCATAGGGAACCTTGTCATTCTCCAATTGGATGGTCAAAATGAACCAATGTAAAAAGGTTTTTCAAAAATAAATTTGTATTTTCCACAAAAAAATTCCAAAATTATTTTTTGGGTCCAAAAGTCCAAACAACACAAGAGAGTGTTGATAGGACCTTTAAACTTAATTTGAATTTTACATTTTTTTAAAATGTAATTTTTTTTGGGTTCAAAATTCCAATCAACACTAGAGAGTGTTGATAGGACTTTAGAACTTAATTTACATTTTGTATTTTTCACAAAAATGTAAAACTACATTTTGGGTCCAAAAGTTCAATCAGCATTGGAGAGTGTTAATAGGACTTTCGAAGTTAATTTACATTTTGCACAAAAATGCAAAACTAATTTTGGGTCCAAAAGTCCTATCAACAATCTCTAGTGTCCTATCAAAACTCTCTAATGTTGATTAAACTTTTGGACCCAAAAAGCAGCTGTGCACTTTTTTTGGTGCAAAATACAAATTAAGTTCAATAGTCCTATCAACACTCTCAAATGTTGATAAGAATTTTGGACCCAAAAAGTAGCTTTACATTTGTTGTGTAAAATGCAATGCAAACTAAGTTCAAAATTCCTATCAACACTCTCTAGTGTTAACAATAAATTTAAACCCAAATAACATTTTTACATTTTTGTGCAAAATGCAATATGCAATTACGTTTCAAAAGTCCTATCAACACTCTCTAGTGTTTATTGGACTTTTGGACCCAAAAGCAATTTTACATTTTTGTGCAAAATGTAAATTAAAATCGAAATTATTATCAATACTCTCTAGTGTCGATCAAACTTTTGGATTCAAAAAATATTTTTTTCATTTTTTGTGAAATACACAATGTAAATTTACTTGAAAACCCTTTTAACACTAGCTCAATTTGACTAACCAATTAGAAAAGAACATGTGTCCTAACAAAAAATGGGGGAATGCAAATTGAGTTCAAAATTCCTATCAACACACTCCAATGTTGATGTGTTACTCGAAATTTTGGAACCAAAAAGTAGTTTTACATTTTTATACAAAATGTAAATTAAGTTCAAAATTCCTACCAACACTTTCTAGTGTTGATCAAACTTTGGACCTAAAAATAGTTTTGCATTTTTGTGTAAAATGCAAATTAAATTTTAAAACCCTTTCAACACTAATAATTTTGATGAACCAACTGGAGCATGACACGCCTCCCAATGAAAAAAGGAGAAAATTGCATCTAAAGTTTAAATCATTTTTTCTTGAGTTTCATGGCATTTTTTTCGGAGCTTGGAATTTTGGCCTGTACTTCAAATGAAGGAACCAAATCAAAGAAAATAAGAAATTATTTGAAAAAATTTGAAGGATTTTTTAATAAGGGTTGTTCCATGTCATTATCAACCATGATTCAATGGTATTGGAATATGATTGTTCCAACAAAGATCTTGAAATATGCGTGGAGGTGGTTTCAAGACTTGGATATTTTCAGTTTGACATCATTTATATGGGTATTAATGGAATCATGAGAGAAAATGACTGGGAAAAGGTAGAAGATCCCGATATTCTTCATTCCTTTTCCCTCCCTTTAAAAAATCAAATTTATTTAAAAACCCTTAGAAACATTTTTGGATAGAGTTTGTTCCATGTCATTATCAGCCATGATTCAATGGTAGTAGATAATCATTCCAAAAACAAAGATATTAGAACATTCTGGTGGTGGTTTTGAGTGGATATTTTTATTTGGGTATCATTTTAATGGTTTTCAATGTTAGCATGGGAGAAAATGGATGGGAAAAGGAAGAAGATTCCAACATATTCTTTACTCTCTTCTCCTTTTCTCTTTCTCCCATCTATTCTTCCATTTTCTATATGTGTGCCTTAACAATATTGTAAAATCGTTCCTCATTAAATGAAAAGTGACTCTTCTATTTTGAGTACTAATTTTTTGAGTTGTCGGACATCTAGTTTTTAGCTTCACAAATGCATTAATGCCTTTTATTATGGGTGTAATCGACTATGTACACTACATATGTTAATACATATATCATTGTAGCTTAGATATTCCCTTTATTTTTGTGTTATTGTGCCATAATCCTCTATTATTCTTGTGGTTTTTTTGTGTGTATGGTATTTACAAGATTTGGGTTCATTGTGTTTTATATAGGATGAGAAGTATAGCTAAATTAAAATGTTGGTTTATTGTGGCCTATATCTACCTTTTGGAACTATGTTTTGTCCTCTCTTTTTATCTCATATATGGAGGGTTATCCCCTCCCTTCTTAGTGCATCACCATGTTTTCTTCCCCCTTTTCTCTTGTAAGTGGTAGATTATAATATAATTTTGATAACATAGAGTGGTATTGATACAAGTCAGATTTTTCTTGAGGTTTGACTCAAGGAGTCAAGTCCCCAAACCTTTGAGGAATTCCCATTGTTGCTGGTGGGAAACTAGATCTCATTGGTGCTCTTCGGGTGCACATTTTCAACAACCAACGCTAACCTCGTGAAGAAATTACTTAATTAAATTTGATTAATAACATTTTATCTAGTGACTTTTCATAGTTTAACTCCTTAGGTTGGCCAAATGATTTTCCTAGAGGCAATATTTTATAGGTAATTATATTAATCTATTAACAAGACCCAAGTAATTTATTTACAATACACTACTTAAATAACAAAGGTACACCCACTTGTAATTAGGTTAGTTAAGTTGTCTTAATTAAATAGTTATAAAATTCAACTCTTCTTAAGTGAAGATATATGATTTATTTGGAACCACAAGATTGATTGGACCTCCACCCTAAGATCTCAAGCTTTTAACATTTACCTAAATTTCTTTATGGGCCCGAACGAAATTATAGTGCCCTCCCACTTGTCACTTCACCAACCCTACTTATGATCACTTTAGGTTGGTTTCTTGGAGTGGATGAAAATGTTAAAATTATGTAACCTAGTTGATCTTTCCTCTCAACAATGGCATGTATATTCCAAGCATGCTTAAATCCTTTCTCATGAGAGACAATGACGATTAAATTTGTAAGTAACCACCAAGTACCCAATTCAATATTTTGATTTGGGATTATATTTCTAGGAATTTTTAGTCACGAAATGATGCGCTTTAGGAATTACTTAGCCCAGTCTCATACTACTATTTAGAAAGTTCTCAAGTGAAGAACGTACTAGTTAATTCCACCTTTTCGCAATCTTATTTTTAGCTTTTATTTTCTCATTCCCGAGTATTTTCCTATGCATGCCCAGCTATTTTTTCATTGTCTCGTCATTTTATCCTAAACCAGGTGATCATGCCTCTACTAGGGTGCCCCGAGGTACCTTGGTCCCACATGGAGCACCTCGATCCTTGTTCCACTTTCCCACTTCTTTTTGGGCTCTTTCTATCTGTTTTTTATGCTTATCTTTTCCTAGTTTGCCTTGTCGGGGTTAATTACAAAATTATAGCAAGAGAACCCGATAAATATAAAGTTATGCAACCATAATGAGGGTCCTAACATCACATAATACTTTCACTCCATCTAGAGTTACATACATTGCATCACTTGCATCCACATAGTACCATGCATCAAGGCTAGGAGATCTTCATCAACACACACAAAGATAGGGGGAGGGATTCTATTTTATTCCATGCACACATGCTAGTAAATTTTCTATAGTTATTATTGCTCGCTACTTCACAAAGTGCGACTGACACAAGAGCACCTAGGGCACGACATGCACACACACACACCCAAACTACATTTGGGTATGAAATGTAGTGCAGTGCTCATATTAGTAATCCCACCATTGTGGCAACTGAGGTCAATCTGACCCATTCATTTTGCATATTTTATTTTTAGGGTTTTGATACTTATTTGTTTTTTGCAATTCATTCCTTCATCTGACATCATTTCATACATCTAGCGCAGCTTCAACGGATCCAGCAGGCAATGCAGACAAAGAATATTCTAGGTACTTTGTGACATCACCAAAATCAAATTCTAAACTTTTATAGAGACCAGGGCACCTCAGGGTGCCCCAGTACCTTCCTGGGCACCGTAGTCCCCTTATATCTTCCAGATATGGCCTTTAAGGGACATCCGAGTGATTGTTCCTATTCCTAGAATCCACAATCACATCTCTTAGATCGAAGGCCAACCATTTAAGGATGCTTCTCAATCACATACATCATCTATGCAATCTATGGAATCAATGATCACATCTCTTAGATCTGAAATCCAACAACTTAAGGATGTTTCTCAATCACATACATCCTCTATGCAATCTATGGAATCAACGATCACATCTCTTAGATCTGAAATCCAACAGCTTAAGGATGTTTCTCAATTGCATGTTTGTGCTCCTTCTACATCTTATATGCAATCTATGTCCACTACATGTCATCTAGTTGAACCTCAAGACATGTCATTGCCTGAGCCTCTCATATTTGAGCATAATACCATGCCACATGAAATCCTTACTCAATTCCTTAGTCATCAGTTGATCACTCTACCACCTACTCATTACTATTTGCCTTGTCAATTAGCAAAATATCCAGTTGTCCATATTGCAATTATCATCAAATCAATGGAAATAATGTAAATGATTTCCACACTCTACGTCGCCTAATCCAAAGTCTTACACGTCAAGGTCTTATTTCATTTAGTACACAACATCCCCTTCCAAAGGTCACACCCACATGGACTCCTAAGTCTATTCCTTCCTCGATTATTTAAGATTCGTCTAAGAAAACACCTACGACTACTAGCCAGCCTCCCTCTACTCTTTCTAAGGAGGTTTTAGATACTCCTCTCATTCATTACATGTTTGATGTTGATAATCACTCACATGAGCATACTGCTTCTTCTCCTAGTCAAAAATACCATTGTTCCATCCCATGGATCTCCTATTTCTGATGTTGCTTCTTCTCCACTTATTGAGCATCACTATACCGCTTCTCATACACCTTCTTTGGTTAGTCAAGTGTCACCTAAGCAATCACCTATGGTATCCCCAAGTCAAAAAATTCAACCCCTATCAAAATTAGTTCACAAACCACTCCTACTAGGTCATCTACTGCATTACCGTAGAAAAACATGCATAGTCTCCTTAAGACTCGGTGTAGCGTGGCCTCTTCCCAAATCTACACTCCAACCAATTAAGTTTTTCAAAGAAACTAATCCTCCTCCTAGTGTTTATGATACATTTTCACTTTCACCGCCACCACCTAGTTCTACTACAAACTTTGTCCAACAAGGTCCCACCGTGCATAAACTTGGCCTTTGGTAGGTGACTCTTGTTACTCTACCCTCCTGATGACACACTCATATTCTTGGGGTTCTTATATGACTGTTGAGGGGTCTTTTACCATCCACCTATACATACACACATCTATAATACTCCTTACACATCATCAATTAAATGAAATCCATCATGTCTTATCACCCCTATACATCATTTATTACATAGTACATGTGTTATCATATACATGAGGGGCATGGCATCTCACCCCCTCTTCTAGAATACACACATTGTTATTTTCCATCTTCTTACATAGGCATACTCATCATACATTCTAGCATCATCATTACCCAATGACACACTCTTGTGCTTCGGTTCACACTTGATTGTTGAGGGATTACCATTACATTGAACCCCACGTACTACATGTTAGGCATTATACATTTCACTCCACCATACATTTCACATCATACACCATTCATTCTACACTTATTTCACATTATATTGTTCCTTACCCTACACACTACATACAATATGATGTTATCTATGCGTATCTTATACGTAGTTTCCTCATACACTGTGCATTTATCCATCACACTTATTCTACATCCCGCACTAGGTTACATTACATATGAGTTTGGATTTCCATTCTATCATTCCTTATTCCATTTCTATCTACGCCTATTTTCACATTTTACACATTACATAGGCATACATTCTACACACCCTACATTACACCACACATTTATACATTCTACTTATCCTAGATTCATTTTATCATTACTACATACACTACATTGTTCTACACATTTTTCTCACCACCCTATGATGCATTTTAGTTCCTTGGTCCATACTTGACTACCGAGGTTTTACCAATCAAATGTACCTTACACTCACCATGTGAAATTTCCTCATGCGACATTTCCACCCTAGTGACATACACTTTAGGCTAAATCGTCACATATTCTATCATTTTGTAGTGGTATACACCTTAGGTTACATCACCACTCCCTTATTATTCATCTCATAGTGACATACGCCATAGGATAAATCATCACCTATTCCATCATTTTCTAGTGGTATACACCTTAGATTACATCACCATATCCTCCTTACATCTTATAGTGATATATGCTTAGGGATAAATCATCACTCATCCTTTCATCATATAATGATATACACTTAGGGCTAAATCATCACTCACCTATTCAAAAATTCGTGATATACACTTTGGCTATAGGGTTCACGCACATCTTTCCACATGTTGCACCACATCATCATTTACATATACACACTCATCGCAGCGTACTAGACACACATAACACTACTTGACCATTTCCCGATGACACGCTCTCATTTGCGGTTCACTCTTGACTGTTGAGGGGGAAAAAATGAACCTCATTTCATACACTTCCACACACTTGGAGGGCACATTTCTCCTACCATTCCATCTTGCATACCATTTCACTCATCCACAACATACTGCATTGTCTTGGGGACATTTACTTTGGCTTGCTAGTGTTTTGCATAATCACTTTACTCCACATGTTAGGTTGATTTATTATATTTCATTATCCATAACATACACACATGCGCGTGCACACATTTTTTTAATGTGATCGCAGATATAATAATTTTACATGCGGCATGGATGTTTTCCTTCTACCATTCCTATCTTGTTGTTGTGGGCATCCACATTCATCTCATCTAGGTGGTATTGTTTCATGTTCTACTTAGCATCTTATATTAATTACTCATACACACTTTGACATATTGGTTATCACTCTAACATGTTAACAGGTGTTCCATGTGTAACACTTGTTCTACGAATTACATGTTTCCATGACTACTTGTTTATTTTTCTATGTTTGTCTTCCATTGTTTGTCGTCATTGTATGTGGGATTTTTCCTTTGATTGTGTGCACACTTATTTTTTATTTACGGTTATGATGGCCTTATGTGTCTTACGACATTGTGAGTGATGTCCCATGTTTACAACCCGCTTTGTGTGGTTTGCTACTTTTCTTGCATGTTTACACTACTTTGTTTGGTATTTACTACATTCTCTGTGTATTTTACACTTGTCTTATTGCATGCATGTGTTTTTGACTAACACTTGTTTTTACTAGACATCCCCTTTTGTGTGCACCTTGGTTTCTACCAAGAGTTTAACCTTTCACCCCGCAAGGTAGAGTTATATAGGTCAGAGTGTGGTAGGTCCTCTTTTGGGGCCGCATTCTCTTTTCAACGAACGTTACATGCGCCCCCAAAGAGGGGGCATCATTGAGGGTTTTACATACTAACACAACGTATTTACACCGATTCAAGTACATTGCACTTTTTTCCCTTGGCATTATGGGTTTACATATAGCGAGTGAGTTCAGACTAGTCTAAAAACTCCATACATAGTGGCCTTTACAGGACATGGTGTCCTTTGGCATTTCTGGGAAGCAGTTACAAGATTGGAGGTTACAGTGGGTGTGCCTCTCTACACTAATTCAGCCAGTTGGCATCGGATCACCCAAAAAACTAGGACGCTACAGAGATATCTTCACACATTTCAGCAGAAGCAATTAAAAGTTGGAGGATACAGATCATTTCCTCCCTATACTTCTTTAGCCAGGGTGGCGTGAAATCGCCCAAAAAACTTGCGGTAGTACAAGATATCCTTCTACACCCTTTCTCTCAACATGGATCAAGTGCACATGTTCCATTTATACTTTCCTTTTAACTTATTTTACATTTGCATATTTTACACATTTCTATACACAAGCATATTTTACACAACATTTTTACATCCATACATATTTGACTACTTGATCATTTTCTCTTTATAGGTTCAGCCGTATGAGAAATAAATAGTCAAGTTGGGGGCAAGAACAACAACAACAATGAAGATGATGACAACACACCACGATGAAACTTTCCTTTACTAACCATGTAGGTACACTACGCACCTCAATAGCTACACACACGTTTCTCCCTAGGTTCATTCTCATCATGTTTTCCTGCGCATTTTTCATCTTTAGAATCCATGCTACTCCACTTTTCCTTTTTGTTATTCCATGCTTGAGTCTAGTCCATCGGCACATCTCTACTACATTCTATATGGATATCAGGTACACATCTCTATCTACTTTATTTTACTGAGTGTGTCGCTCACTAGCATAAAGTGGGGAAAAATTAGTCACAAAATCATGCACATTAGCCATTATTTAGCTTGGTCTCATACTACTATTTAGAAGGTTCTCAAGTGAAGAAATAATAATTAATTCCACCTTTTGGCCATCTTATTTTTACCTTTTATTTTTCATTCCCACGTATTTTCCTATGCATGCCCAGCTATTTCATCATTTTCACATCATTTTTGCCTAAATCACAACGCCTAAGCTCCTCAGATCTTGGGTGCCTCGGGTGCCTTGGTCCCACCTAGGGTGCCCCGATCCTTGTTCCACTTTCCTACTTATTTTTGGGCTTTTTCTAGCCATTTTTCATGCTTATCTTTTTCCTCGTCGGCCATGTTGGTGTGAATTACAAAATTAGAGCAAGAGAATCCTATAAATATAAAGTTATGAGACCATAATGAGGGTTCTAGGATCACATACTACTATCACTCCATCTAGAGGTGCATCCATTGCATTACTTGTATCCACATAGTGTCATGCATCAAGGCTAGGAGATTTACATCAACACACACAACATAGGGGGAGGGATTTTATTCTATTCCATGCACACATGCTAGTACATTTTCTATAGTTATTATTGCTCGTTACTTCACAAAGCACAACTGACACAAGAGCACATAGGCCGTGACATGCACACACATACTAGAACTACATTTGGGTCTGAAATGTAGTACAATGCTCAGATTAGTAAGCCCACTATTGTGGCAGCTGAGGTCAGTTCGACCCATTTATTTTGCATCTTTTATTTTTATGGTTTCGACACTTCTTTGTCTTTTTGCAGTCATTCTTTCATCTCGGCATCATTTCATACATCCGACGCAGATTCGAAAATCCAATGCGACAGACAAAAAATATTCCAGGGTACCTTTCGACATCACCAAAATTAGATTCTGAGATTTTATAGAGACCATAGTGCCTATTCTGCAGACCAGGGCACCCCGGGGCACCCCAATACCTTCTTGGGAGTTGTATTCCCCTTATATATTCCAGATCCGCCTTTACATGACCTCTAAGTGATCGTTCCTATTCTTGGAATCCACAATCAAACCTACAACAGTCTCTAGCAATCAGCTAAGTCCTTTCCTTTTACATCTTTGCATACTTTGGGTTTTATTTCATTTGATATAATTATTTAAAATCATTTCATATTGTTTTAGTCTAATTTACATGACATTTTAGTCCTCCTATATTAGATTAGTTATTATTATACTTCATTATAGTTTATTTTAATTTTAGTTAATCAAATTAAATGACTTGGCCACATTTAAGTAATTATAATAAATATACATTCATATTTTTATTGGTTTTCTCAAACATTAAAATTATTTACTCAAACTTTCTTTATTTGGAAAACTTGAACCTGAATTGTACTCATGTCGATTGAACACAAACTTGAGCCTCATGACTCCTTGGTCCTTATACTTTGTTACAAGACAACCATATAAAAGAAATCAATTATTATCAAGTTGATCTCTTGTTTGTTAATAATAGGATTTTGAAATTTATTAAAGAGATGTGTTAGGAAGTGGAGATCTTAGGAATGAGATCAATTTGATGTTTCATTGTGTTACATTGGGATTCCTTTGGGATCTTGAAAGACATATCTTGTTGAAACAATTGATCAAGTTATTAATTTTATATCTTGTAGTGTGATAAGAGTGTCTCAAGGTTTCGAGGTGCCTCTAATCATACACAACCTTATTTACATGAGACACATGGATCTAGATTTCTTGGTAGATAACTAGGTAACTCAAATATTTAGAAGATATTTAGAATTTGCTTTGATCTAATGATTATTTTTAAATTAATAATACTAATTTAAAATGTTATAGCACATATTTATTAGTTTAATATCATTCCGATACACCTTCACATGCTACTTTCAGCCTTCAATGCATGGGAAAAAAAAGGTTGTCTCGATGTGCGACCCTCTTTGCCTTGTGAAGAGCTAACATGGACGTTGGGAGCTCACATAGAGCATGTGAATAGTTCAAATAAGGTTTGGGAGGAATGTAGTCTCATGGATTGGAATTATTTTTGGGTTTCATAACATGGGAGTGTTGAAAATGCCATTGATAGGATCAAATCCAACTCCAATTAATTTTGTTATTATAATTTTAACTATGGAAAATATAAGAGCTTGCAGGTAGGGTATGATAGTCATCAAGACATGAAAATGAGGTTTTTTTGTTAGATTTTATAAGTGTAAGAGATTGATATGTGTATATGTAGATGGTGGGAACTCAATTATGGCACGTGGACACAAAAAAAGGGTGAAAAGGAGGTGAGGCACCTAAAAGCATCATGATAAGATTTGGGGACCCTAAAAGAAACTTAGATTTTTTCAAGTTGTCGTAGCCTTTTCGACTACTCCACCAAATGAAAAAAACAATTTCCCCACTTGATTGGTCCTCATCTCGTCCACATATTAACATATGAGGTTGTTGAATAAGCCTTACGCAAACTATTAGTGAATGCATTTGGCAAATACACAGCTAAAATCTACAATATTTTCTAGCATACTTTAGTTGGTGCAAAAATGGGAGCTTTGGAGGTGTATATGGTTATTCATCAAAGCATGATGGAAAAATATCCTTTAAATGTGTAGTTTCAATTATGTGCACAAAATTTGGATTCGTGCTCAAGGCATGTAACCATTTGAAAAAATGCCCGAAGAAATATGGTCTCGTGATATGTGATTTTTTTGGGGTAAATAATATTCTTTGAATCTCTCGGATGTAGCCCATGGAATGCCATGGTTGTAGGATATGCAAAAATTATTTTTGAATATACCATATAGGAAATTAATCTAATGCATTTGGTAGGTTTAAGAAAAACTCCTCGAACTCTTATAACATACCATCAATTGCTCTAAAAGGGGATCAAGGTATGAAAACCAACCGAGTAAAATGGAAAGTAAGATTTTTGTAGTTTTTATTTTTGAATGTTCTTTAGGGGCACATTCAAATGGAAAGAATTCAAAAGTTGAGTGAATTGTTTGAAAAATTAATGTCTCAACATGTGTGGCCTCATGCAATACCACAATCGAAACTTTTCTCGAATGGAGACAATAGGGGAATCCTTGGAAAATTCTCAATAAAATGCAAAATCCTAGTATAATACCATTCCCATTAATCACTAACATCATCTCATCTAGTATTAGAATAAGATATTATATCGTAATATATGGGACAACCATGAAGCACCTCTTGTGCATCGCTTTCTTTTCTTACGCACATGGAATTCTCCTCTACATCTAACTTAATATCATGATCATTTTTCTTAATTTTTTAGTATATTTCCCATGTGTTTGTAGTTTGAGTGCAAAAAAAAACTACTAAATTTTTGTTATCAATACACGTTAATAATAATTATTCTCTTATCGGTAGTCGATTTGAACCACTTTACCCACTTACCTTTAATAACAACATATAAAGCACCATGCAAGAATTAAAATTTAAACATGATTTCACATACATGCATAGATTGAGCCTTGAAGCAACGTGATTAAAACAATCATAAATCCAACCTTACCATTTTTAAGATATCCCTTCACCATTTATTCCGAAACAACACATGACATGCATAGGTAATTATCTTTTATCTAATTATACATGATTATAACTTATTCCCTAGTATTTATAGATTTCAAAACAACATAAATAACGTTTAGTTGTATTATCTAGCATGGTGTTGTGAGCCACTTTGATGAGATGGTTGCAAGAGGAGGCCACCGTAATGTCCCCTTTTCCTGTGCCAAAGGCCTAAGGGTCAAGCGAGTCCAAGCCGTGGTCATATCCAAGGGGCGGGGGACGCTGGGGGCTACTGAGAAGGGGCCACATGGTACTAATAGTCGTGTTTGGTGTTTGGGGGTCACTTTGGACCTTGGCGACTTAAACGGGAAAAAGTAACTTTAGTTACTTTTATTTTATTGACCCCTATGGAATGAAATGCGTCTTGGTCTATTGGGGCTCTTTTGCCTTGGAATGTATATAAGGAGCTGGGAGAGAAAGGAGAGCATTTTTTTTTAATATACATTTTATTGACCCCTTCTCATGTAGTTGTTGTTGTTGCACATCTATATCTTGTGGAGTCAAATCCCATAGGGACCCTAGCTTCAATGGTGAGAGACCCGTCCCTAGCTAGCAAGGCATTCTTCGGTAGTGAGAGATCTACCCTAGTATGTCATTTTGGAACCGCTTTTAAGGCTGTGCGGCAGAGACATTAACAACTCGGTTTGAGAGGAAGGATCTCGAGGGTCTTGGGGAAGTTGGGAAAGATAAGTAGAGGGGCTCCAAATCGATTCACAATAGCCAATGTTGGGTGGGCGTGGTAGCATGTTAAAGGCGCCTCCATCATTTTCCGACCCTATTCCAAGTGAGGTGACTTACAACCTTTATTTGGGGGTTTTCCATATGGTCGTCCCAGATTTGAAGGTGGAAATATTATTTCCTATATATGTCATTGTTATTTCCAAAGACCCTTAATTTCTCGCTCCGGTATTGGGAGAGTTACGAGCCTTTGTAGTTTTCTCGTTATCTAGGGCATGTTGTGCTTTTAAGCAGCAGCTTTAATCTCTGTAAAAGTATAGAAATAGTTTCCTTATCTCCTTTATAATAATATCAATCTCTATCCTTTAACCCACACACAGAGTCATTCTCATGGAAACCTGTTTGGATCAGGCTGCCCCATTTACCTCTTCAATTCTGGAGTCATGATTGTCTGACAACCATTGGCAATACCTTGGGTACTACACTCCACATAGATTCTCAAACAACTAATTACACCCATACTACCTATGCCCGGATCCTGGTGGAACTTGACACTGATAAAAATCTTCCTGCTACCATTGACCTTAGAGTGCAAAATAGAACTTGGTCACAAACTCTTGATTATGAAGGTCTGCCTTTTCGATGTAGAAGATGTTTTGGATTAGGACACACCTCTACTGCTTGTGGGATGGAAAAACGTCAACATGAGAAGCGCAGCTGGTGGAAAGACGCACTCCCGGAGCACTTGATCTTTGTGGATAGAAAGGATCTTGATTCTAAAGCAGTAGTTGAACCAGAGTCAACTAAAACCCCTTTATCCGAAACTCAGATTGTTAGAAACATGAAAAATACACAAGCTGCTGAGGGCAGCATGGAAAATGAAAAATTTATCTCTCAGGAGAACAACATGGCTGTTCCAAATGGGACATATGCAACTAAGGAAAATACTCCTCCTTTGTCTTCTTCTCCAACTGCGAAGACTCCATCAGGGTGGGTAACGGCCAACAAAAAGAAAAAATCTACCACTCTGAAGGGTAACGCTTCTGCTGGGTAACGCTTTTGTTGTTTCTCGGCGGTTGGTTTACTGTTTTTCTGCTGTTGTTTTGCTGTTATGTCTCGTCTGTGTAGCTGTTTCTGAGCTACGTTGAGCTTCACTGTAATACTTGGATTTTGATCCATTAACTCTGTTTCTCACTCCTATTCCGGCTCTCAGGCCTCTTTTGTATTCAAGGGTATAGTCCCTTTCAAAAAACTATTTGCCAATATTAAAAAAATAATATCAATCTCTATTTTAATTTTCAAGTATTTCGGGGTGGACATTTTGGAAAATATTAAGTTTCTTTAGTTCATTGTCCTAATTGTAAAAATCGGTAAAATCGGTATTTTATTTGGCTGCAAGTTTTCAATATTTTATGCATTTTTAAGTTGTATCCCATTCGGGATACTTCAGTGGTATCAAAGCTGTTGTTCCTCCAGCCTGTGTTGGTTAAATATGGCAGTTTGGAAAGATCTCAAAGGGCGTTTTATGAAGGAAATGTTCACCAACATGGTGAAACATCGAAAGCCACTAACCTTTATTTGAGTCACTCACTCAGAATGTGAATCAAAGTAGACCTAGGGACAATAAGGAACATGGTGAGAACAGTGATAGAGGGCGGTCAATAGAGGTGATTGATGAGGATTCTTGTTGGAGGAAGTACCAATCTTTGAGTAGGGGTTTCAGAGATAATATGCCATTTCTAGATTATTGCATGATGAAGATTAGTAGCAAGCCCAAACAAGGTCATCATATGTCGGTACCTGAATCACAAAAGAACTTGTTTGTAGAAGAAGCTTCTAAAAAAAGGGTATGATTTCCATTGAGAAAAATAATTGCATTAGTGAAACTTTGCTTGTTAGAGAAATTATTCCAGCTTAGGAGAAGAAAGTTGTTTATGCAAGCAAGGAGGATGTAATGGAAACTCTTAAAAAGTGTGAGGAAGGGAATAACAGAGCTAGAGCTGCTAGGTTGATAGTGACTCAAGCAAGAAAACACATACAAGAGTTCAAGGAAACGATGAGGGAAATTGATGCAATAAAGACTACACCCCCGAAAGAAGACTCTATGGAGCAGCTGACACATGAGGAGGAGCCTCACATGGACACTAGTGTAAAATTGTAGCCTGTTGTAATTTCCAAACCAGCAAATTTTGATCAGCTTTTAGATACTTTCAATAGGCACTCAGGAAACAATGTTGGGGGCAGCTCAACATATGTCTATCTTGAACACACGGAGGACATTGATGGCCTTGAAAGGCACTCAGGCAACAATGTTGGGGGAAGCTCAACATATGTCTATCTTGAACACACGGAGGACATTGATGGCATTAAAAGGTATGAACAAACAGGGCTGGTTGGTTGCAAAACTAAAAAAAAAAAATCAATCCAAAAGGTACCTATCAATCCTCCAAAGAATAAGTCATTATCATATGGGATGGATTTACCAAGCAGTAATGAGCATAAAATTGTGAAAGGTGTTGATTCTTGTTCCACTTATTCTCCACCTAAAATCATGAATCACAATAGGGATGGTGCTATTTTGGAGGTTTCTAAAGCAGCGATAGAAGGTGAACCTTTTGATAATCTTCTTTATGAGGAGATACAAGAGAAGAAAAGATGGAAGACCTTACATGATACAAGGGCTCGGGGGCATTATAAGCTATGGGATCCTAGTAATATGTGGCAATTATCCAAAACTAACAATTCTGATGTTGAAAACTTTGTGATTGATTTCATAAGCCAAAGAAAGAATTCAAATGTGTCTTGTGTTGGCAAGCACGATTCCTTCATTGGGGACTCTAGTTCAAGAAGGGAGAGTAACTCTCAAGGTACTAGCGTTGGTTTTCTGATTGCTAAAAAGGGTAAGAGAATATTTTTTAGTCATCTTCAACCTGTTGGACTGTGTATAACAACGCAGTCATAAAGAGAGGAGAAAATGTTTTATTAATAGAGCCCATGACTTATTTTTATACCAGCTACATGGTGGAACCCTTGGAAGGGTTAGTGGGGGCATTTGGTCCTCAAAGTGCTCAAAGAATCAAGGTGCACTTTGTTGTTAAAAAAGAAGAGTTGAATTCAAGGTGCATCCATGACTTCACATCCTAAGGTATGAGAATGGTTTCCATCTTCCTAGATTGTTGAGTTCTCCTATGTTGTTGCCATGTTTCTATTATTTTGGACAACATTTACATGCTTGGATGATTGAGGAAGACTATTTCATAATCACATTTCAAGGTATGCTAGATGGAATAAACACATCTTCCATTCACATTGCTCTTGATTCAGCCAATAAACATATGTTGGAAAAGAAAATAATGCAGGGGCCCATGATATTGAAAGGACATGAGGTATGTGGTGTATTTATTGTGGTTGAATTTGCTAGAGGTAAGGTTGTTTTTAGGATGCAATGGTTGCATGATGTTAAGGAAAACGATGATGCATGGGTTGAAAAATCAAAGGAGAATGAAGATGTTGATCCTATATCAGAAATTTTGAGTTGCAAAGGTATGATGAGCAGCCCCAATTATGCTATTTCAGATGTGTTGTCTTCTCTCATGATGAGAATCCATGGGTACAACAAAGGGAATGAAGTTCCTTATGATAAAGTTTATGGATGCATGAGTTCTAATATTGATTTCCCTTTCTCTTGCATTTACGGTGAAATGAAAATATGGGGAAAGAGAATAAAGTATGATGAGGGAGCAGCCATGTGTATTCCCAACATACAAGGAATTGATGAGTTATGTCCATGGAAAGATATGTCTTGCACAAAGAAGGTAACTCATTTCTTTATTGTCATTAAGAGATGTGAAGTACTTGAATGTGTTTGTACATTTGGGTTACTTGAAGTTGGAATCATTCATTGGACATATTGGCTTCCATCTTTTGGGAAATTTGCATTCATCCCTCATGTGGATAAACAAAAAAATTCAAGGAAAACAAAGAAATCAGATTTTAGGGTATACAAGGGTAGATCGCAAAAGATGTGATTGGTGAAGAAAGAAGCATGTCGTTGCAGCGGTCAAATTGTGAAGGAACGCAACCTCTTGTGGGTCATGGTGACATCACAAGGTGTGAGACAAGTGGGATATTTGATGACTCCTATTCTGACGGGTTGTTTGCTGCAGACATAGAGCACACCATGATGACTTATGAGGAGAGCAAGGGTGACAAAGGTGAGGAGATAGAGACTCGCGAGATGGATGATGGAGATGGGAATGCATTGGAAAGTGCAGATGCAGGGTAGGAGGAGGATTTTCCTCAGGAAATTATAGCCACATTGTCTAATACTCTGATGTACAAGGCATTTAGGATTAGAGGAGTTATGCAGGGTGAGAAACTTGGGGTACTCATTGAGAGTGGGGAAACGCACAACTATATTGATGCCTCATTGGTTGATAGGTGAGGATTACAAACAGAGTATTTTGAGGGCCTCAACGGGGTTATATCCAATGGAGAGTCTATGAGGGGCACATGGCGGGTTCCCCAAGTGAGCATCATGATGGGTAACTACACGATTCTTACCGATGATCTCCACATCGTTGGTATGGGGGAGACAAACATAGTGCTTTGGGAGTGCAATGGATTCACTCCTTGGTGAGTTTCGGACTAACATTCAAATGATGGAGCTGAAATTTAAATCTGAGGGTAGGAATGTGATTTTGAGGGGATTACCTACAGGAGCACCTAAGGTGGTTACAACTGAGGGGATGGAGAGGAAATTTCGGCTTGGTGAAGAGTTTAATTATTACGATCAATGTGGAGATTGATGGATGTGGGTGTGACCAGCAATGTTGCACATGAGACAGTTATAGAGATTGGGACTATAGGTTCAGATCATTCGATTTTATCATTATGTTGGTCATCTGAAGTTTTGGTAGACTGGAGATCTCATTTGCTTGTTGAGTACTTTGTAGTGCCCATTTTTATAGCTCCAGCTTATCTGTTGGTTCCTTTATTCCTAGACATGTTTTGATTGAGACTCGATGACTTTGGACATTTTAGTATGATATTTTATCCTCATGGACATTATGGCATTTTGGGCGCGTAACGCCAATTGGACTAGATTCGTATACTGATATATTTCTTATGATGTTGATGACACTAACAAGGTTATATGATAGACTTATTGGTTAGATGTTAGTCTCTTGTGGTTGATTTGATTAATGATATAGTGTTTTGGATTTAATGATGGTGATTTTCATGCTAACCTAAGTGTATGTCGTTGCAATTTTATTGTGGATGATTCATGGCAAACTATGTGGGTAATTGTATGCATTGCACTATCAATTGTAAATTATGTTCGAACATTATAAGTTTGATTGATATTGTGATGTTTAGATGATGTTTATTATATTGGACAGATGCGGTTAATGTGTGCAATGAGTGTGCAGGTGACAGGTATAGGAGAGCATGGGTTTCAGGGCAGCTACGCAATTGTGCACAAGCGGCCCATGGGCTGAGTCCTAACCATGCTAAATGTTTGAGGCCTTAGATTAGATGTATTTAATTGGGCACCATGGGTGAACCCCTCAATTGTAATGTAATATTGTTTTGTAAAATTAATTAGGTTTAGGGTGTGTTTTATTAAGTAAACTAGCTTAGGGGTTTAATGATCTTATCTTAAGTTAAGTGTTGGTTTTGGGAAGTGTGTGTGTGTTGGTAGAAGGGATTGGGGACCACATGTGAACCTTGGGTGGACCCCACACCCTCTACCCTTGTGCCCAAGCATGCCAAACCCGAAATTGGGTTATTTTGGGTAATTTTAGGGACCCCTTTTGAGTTTGGGGTTCCTTAGCATGAAAATGGGCCCTTGGACCCTACCTAATAGGTAGGGGGGCCTATTTCCAAGGTTTGGAGGGAGTTTCCCTCCCATTTAGCCCTCTTTAGTCACCATCCATGTAAGATGGTTGGGTTGTGTGAAAGTGTTAAAAGTTGCTCCACTTTGTTTTATTTTAGTTTTTAGTATTTTGGGTGAAAAGGGATAAAAGGTGAGTTTACTCTTACTTATTTGGTTTTTGGAATCTTTGACTCTTGAGAGGAGAGGGGGTGACACTTGTCACTTTCTCATTGGTGAGGAAACTTTTGGGTTCCTCTTTTTATTCTTCCTCATGTGGAAGGAATGGGTCTTCTTGGTTCATTTTTTTGGAGCACTTGGAGAATTTTGGGAGCTTGGAGGAGCTTGGACAAAGGGGAAAAGCTTAGAGTCTTGGAAAGCATTATAGAGGTAGGGTTCTTAACCTTTTTCTTCTTAGTTTTGTTTATCTTGTAAACTATGTTTGATCAATAAAATAGTGTGTGAAATGATGTGTTGTGAAGTTGTATGGTGAATGTGGTTGTTTGTTTGTTCTTGTTATTTTCTTTGTTTTCTCTCCACCATCATTTGGAATGATGGTTTTTGGAGAATGTAGGGAAGAGAGAGGGATTTCCTCTCAAACCTCATGGTTGTTGGTCAAGCCATGAAGGTCCCTTCTCATCCCCTCATATGGTTTGAGGTGGGAGAAATGTTCACATGGCTTGAACCTTTCCCCATTCTTGGTGAGGAAACCCTCTTGGGTTTGAAAATCCTCCCAAGAAGGATTTTTATAGCTTAAAGGAGGAATAAGGAGGATGAATGATTAGGAGGTATAAGGAGTATTGTATATATGTATTTTTTGGTGCTCCTATGGTTAGACACCTTGATTTGGGCATCCTACTTCCTCTCTTCTCCCTTATGAGGTTGAACTTGTTCTCCTCTTGTGTTGTTTTCTTTGTATAGTAGGTCTAAATGGTTGAACGGTCTTATGTCTTCTCTTGTTGAGTGTTTAAATCCCCATTATACTTGTGCACATTGTGGAAGCTAGTTCCTCTCTCCCATGGGCTTGGGGGAGGCTAGCATGACTTCCAACCATGGAAAGGCATGTGATGATGCCTATTGGTTGGGTGGTAAACAAGCCATGTTCTCTTGGAGTTGGATTCTTGTAGGAGTATTGGAGTTGGAGCTCAAGTTGGAGATAGTAGAGCCTCTTGCCATCTTGGCCTTTCTCATCCTTGGAGGACATTTCCTTCACTTTGTAAATAAATGTGGCTTGTAAAGTTTCTCATTTTTGTATATAACCATTTGTACTTATTGTTCTTGAAAACATTGGTCATCACTAAGAAAGTTTCTATTATATAGTTGCAATAATCTTGTAAGTTTGTCATTTGAATTTATAATGAAACCATGAACTTGTTATTTTCAATGCCTTCATTTGGAAGAAATGTTGTTTAGAAAAAATTTAAAAAAGTATATAGTTATGAAATTTACACTTGAAATATTTAGTTGTGCATTACATATAAAATCAAAAAATTTAGTGTGCTTGCATCATTTAAATCATTAGGGAAAAATATGGTATTACATTTGGTATCAGAGCGAGGTTCAAAAACACGGACTCTTTGGGTAACTTTTTGAAAGGAAAGTTAGTTATTGGAAGGATGTTTTAAGTGCTATGAACAAAAAAAAAAATCTTTCTTTTGTTGTTGGATTTCCCTCTTGTAGAAATCCGTATTAGTTGCTTAGTTATTACATTGTAGAAAAGTTAGTGTTACATGACATTGAATGAAAACCATTATCCTAGTTGCCATATATCTTTCTTTTTGAAATTTTTGTAGCACTATTTAAATAAAATGAGATTTGATGTTTCTTGTATGTGATAGTGAATAGTTGATTTTATTGAGAAAACCACTTGCTCTTCCCTACAAAAATGAAAATAAAAATAAATATAGTTTTATTTGAATAAATACATTCTATTTAATAAAAAAGGTTTGAAAATAAAATAAAATGATAATAATAATAACATTATATTCTGATTTTGTGGCAGAATATAACATACTTATTATATAATATATATTATTATATATTATGTAATATATATATAATATATATATTATATATAATATATTATATATTATATAATATTATATACACATATTTTTATATTAAATAATAGATATGATTTTATATATATATATATATATATATATCTTTATTTATTTATTTATGTGTTTATTTTATTTTATTAAAAAGTAAATAAAATAAAATAAAAATAACAAAACAAAATAAAACAAAACTCAAAAAAAAAAAAAAAGTCTGTGGGGCCGAAGCCCCAACCTACCCGCACCCACACTAACCCTGCCGCGCATGCACCGCACCCCGGAACCCCAAACCCCCACGGACCCCCAACCCCGTGCCGACGAACCCCAACGACCCCCCCGGCGCCCCAGAGGCGCCGGACCCGTCCCTCCCCACGACCTTGCCCCCTGCCCCGGACTCCCGAACTCCGTCCCTCGTCCCCCTCCGGATCCCACCCCCCACCACAGACCCCCATGCACCCCCCCACGAATCCAAAGCCACACCCCCACAGCGCCCCGCCCCTCTGCCGCACTGCCACACACCGCGCACCGTGCCCTCCCCGCACCCGCCAAGCAAAACAACCACTAAATTTTTTTAAAATATATATACATATGTGATCCAAAAAAATAAAAAAATAAAAGCAATCGACTCTTTTGGGGTTTCTTTACAAAAAAAATAAAAATCAAAAAATAAAATAAATAAAGATAGATGTATATATATATATATATACATATACATATATACAGATATATACATACATACATATATATATATATATATATATATATATATATATATATATATATACAGATGAAAACAAAGCCAAAAATAAAAATAAAAAAATTCCATGGAGCCAACCCTCCATAGCTCCTCCACCTGCACAAGAGGAAACAAAGAAAACAAAGTAAGAAAAGTAGAAAGAAGGAAGAAACAAAACAAATGAGAAAAGAATAGAGAGGAAAAACACAGAGAAATTTAGGGCACTTTTAGGGTAGATTCAAAACCAATGGCCAAGATTAAAATGGATCCTAGGGTCCTCCTTTAATCCTACTTTGCTTTAAGTCATGACACTTTAATGAGAATGTAAATTAATCTTTGGTGGGAAGGGAGTAAAATGAATAAAAAGGGGAAGATTAATTATTTTATTTCTAGGGGTGTAGATTTTTAATCATGACCCTAGAAATCTTGATAGGGTAAAATAAATTAAAATTATTATTGGGTTAGTGTTCATTTGATTTTGGGTAAATTAATGATTAATATAAATTAATTATTATGTGAGAGGCTTAAGCAAGCATTAGTAATTATTTATCATTTCAAAAAAAAATATTAATTAACGCTTTCTGCAACTTTAAAATAAATAAAAATAAAAAATAAAAAAAAATAAAAAAAATTATAAACCATTTTATTTTTTATTTTTATTTTTCTTACCTCGAGCTTAGGATGGCACCCAAGAGGGGACGATTAGCTCGCGGTTCGGGACGTAGTGCACCTACACGGGAGTCGCCGGCCCCCGATTTTGGGCCTCAGATATTAGAGACCCTACAGCAGCTGATAGGTGTCGTACAGGAGCGTCTTCCACCACCGCAGGTGCCGAGAGAGGAGGACATTCAGTTAGGAGACGAGGAGTTGATTGGTGAGGACGCACATCCAGAGCCACCTAAGTGCGACATTCCGAGACGTGAGAGGTCACGCAACCCTTCCATCCTTAGCGAGAGGGTGGCCTCATTTCGTCACAGCCGATCACACAGCTTCAAGGGACCTTTTGGAGATTTGCGACCCCTCTCACCTGTTAGACCACATCGCCAGGATCGAGACACGGGCAGTGTGATTCGAGACCTTCTTCGCCTTCAGCCGCCTACGTTTACTGGTTCGACAGATGGCTTTGGGGCAGAGTCCTGGCTCCTTAGCTTGGATAGCTGCTTTGGCTTGCACTCTCATGAGAGCAACGTCAAAGCCAGGTTCGCCATACACCTCCTTCGAGACGCAGCAGGCGTTTGGTGGAGGAATGAGGAGCGGAAGCTCCATTTGACTCGGGATACAGTGACATGGGAGTTGTTCGAGGAGTGATTCAGGGCCCGGTATATGTCAGAACATTTTGTGCAGAAGAGGATTGATGAGTTTCACGACTTACGACAGGGTTCTGGCTCAGTGGCGCAGTATGAGAGTAGGTTTTTGGATCTCTTGCAGTATGTAGACTACCTACAAGATCGAGAAGTTGTAGGTAAATAGGTTCATTCGGGGCCTGAATGCAGATATAGCAGGAGCTGTTAGGATGTTATCTCCTCCCACGCTCGAGAAGGCCGTTGAGAAGGCATACTTGGCTGAGGAGAATAGAACCAAGGCTCAGGAGCACAGAGAAAGAAACAAGAGCAAGTTCCAGGACAGGATTCAGGCATTCCAGAGTCAGAGAGCACGGGGAGCAGTACCACCCCCTAGAGGAGGATTCTGGTCTTCTCCAGCAGCATCGAGAGCTCCTCCACACCCATCACAGCAGACACAGCATCAGGGACACCAAAGATCGGAGGAGGAGTAGACAGGCTCGAGTTTTCAGCGAGGTGGGTCTAGAGGTGGTTTTGGTGGGTCTAGAGATAGGAGGCCGGGTACTCATCACTCTCAGCCAGCCCGCTCGCAGCAGTCTACTAGGGTTGGACCGGCAGGTTCAGTTCGCCAGAGCACAGGAGGGACCCCATCTCAGAGGGGTACAGGAGGATGTTTTATTTGTGGGGCTCCAGACCATTATGTGCGTATGTGTCCGCACAAGCCCACTACTACGGATATGTAGAGAGCTCCTAGATCCGAGCAGATGGTGGGTGACGTGGGACGCGCCCATCATGTGTATGCAGTGGTTGACAACCGCCAGGCTGAGCATCAGGCCACAGTCATTGAGACGATAGGTACTATCAGGGGTATTTCTGTCTCAAGTATTTTTGATTCAGTGCTTGATTCCTTTATAAAGCACCTTCTATAGTGGACCAAAGTGTGGGCTAGTGGTGGCTAGGCAGCCAGATAGTTGGCAGGTTGAGTTGGCCTCTGGGGCTAAACTCACCGTGGACTCGTATGTGGAGAGTTGTGTACTCGATTTGGGAGTCTTCTCCACTATGCTTGACCTCCGAGTTATTCCTTTAGGATCCTATCAGGTAGTGTTGGGTATGGATTGGCTCGAGGCTCATCGAGCCAAGGTGGATTGTAGAGAGAAGGTCATTGAGTGTCAGGATGATTTGGGTAGTGCAGTTGTGATTTCAGGGATGCAGAGACCCATTTCCTTGCGTATGATCTCGCTAAGCAACTCAAGCGGAGCATGCGTAAGGGTTGCCAGTTGTTTGCTATCACTATCAGTGATCGTTCGAGACAGTACTCCAGAGCATTCACCCCTTGATGATCACGCAGTTTTGAGGGAGTATGCAGATGTGTTTCCAGGAGAGCTTCCAGGTTTACCACCTAGTAGAGAGGTGGATTTCACCATTGACTTAGTGCCTGGATCTGCACCAGTTTCTAGGGCACCCTATCGGATGACGACTTCAGAGCTTCATGAGCTCAAGATTCAGTTAGAGGAGTTGTTAGAGAAGGGTCTCATTCGCCCTAGTGTATCTCCTTGGGGAGCGCCAGTCATATTTGTGAAGAAGAAGGATGGTTCTCTCAGGCTTTGTGTAGACTTCAGATAGCTCAATAAGGTCACAATAAAGAACCATTATCCACTCCCCAGGATTGATGACTTGTTTGATCAGATGCGGGGAGCTAGAGTGTTCTCCAAAATCGATCTCAAGTCAGGATATCATCAGTTGCGCATTTCAGATGTAGACATTCATAAGACAGCGTTTCGCACACGTTACGGGCATTATGAGTTCACAGTGGTTCCATTTGGTTTGACCAATGCCCCAGCTATCTTCATGAGCCTCATGAATGGAGTATTCAGGACATTTCTGGATCACTTTGTTTTAGTGTTCCTTGATGACATATTGATTTATTCTCGTTCCGAGGAGGAACATGAGGAGCATTTGAGGCAGGTACTTCAAGTTTTGAGAGAGCAGAAGTTGTATGGGAACTTGGAAAAATGCAGCTTCTTTCAGACAGAGATTCAGTACTTGGGTCATATCATATCAGGTGAGGGTATCTCCGTAGATCCCTCTAAGATTCAGGCTATCTTGGATTGGCCAGCACCCACATCAGTCACTGAGGTGAGGAGCTTCATGGGTTTAGCAGGGTATTACCGCAGGTTTGTACAGAATTTTCTAGGATTGCTCACCCTATTACTTCTCTTCAGAGGAAAGGGAAGAAGTTTGATTGGTCAGAAAAGTGTGAGCAGGCCTTTTAGTTGCTTAAGGAAAGGTTAACCACGGCGCCCATCTTGGCAGTTCCAGACCCAACAGAGGATTTTGTTGTTTGTACTGATGCATCACTAGAGGGTTTGGGAGCAGTTCTTATGCAGGAGCATCGGGTTATTGCTTTTGAGTCTCGTAAGCTCAAGGACTATGAGCTTAACTATCCTACTCACAACTTAGAGCTTGCAGCAGTTGTTCATGCACTTGTGCGTTGGCGACATTTCCTTTTGGGTAGGCCTTTCACCTTGAGGACAGATCATTGTAGCTTGCAGCATATCTTCTCTCAGCCGAACCTCAACGCTCATCAATGGCGTTGGATGGAGTTCCTATGTGAGTATGACATGGAGGTGCAGTATATCAAGGGAAAGGAAAATGTTGTTGCAGATGCACTTAGTAGATGACAACATGTGCTTACTTCTTTGACACTGCAGTCAGATTTGAGAGGCAGGATACTTGAGCATCTTCCAGAGGACAGGTTTTATGAGGGTGCTAGGCAGATGTTGGATTCTCAGGGTTCTTTTGAGGGAAGATATTCAGGATGCATGTTAGAGTCAGATGGGTTACTTCGGTTCCATAGGCGCATTTATGTGCCTAAGGCAGGTGATCTGCGTAGTTTCATCCTTACTAAGGCTCATCGAGCCCCATACGCAGCACATCCAGGAGTGAAGAAGATGCATGCCGATTTGAGAGAGTTATATTATTGGCCGGGTCTTTGTCGGGACATAGCAGATTTTGTAGCACGCTGTCTTGAGTGTCAGAGAATCAAGGCAGAGCATTCTCATCCCGTATGACTTTTATACCCTCATGACATTCCCAGTGGAAATGGGATGTGATCTCCATGGATTTCATAGTAGGACTTCCTATGTCCTCTTATCGTCATGATGCCATTATGGTCACTGTGGATAAGTTGACCAAGGTTGCGCATTTCTCGCCAACCAAGGTTACCTATAATGCACAGGCCATTGCCAAAGTGTTTATGGAGGATATTGTCAGATTGCATGGGATTCCGAAGACGATCATTAATGACAGAGACACCATCTACACATCAGTTTTCTGGACTTCTTTTCAGGAGGCCTTGGGTACACAGATTAATTTCAGTTCGGCTTATCATCCAGAGACAGATGGGCAGACAGAGAGGGTTAATCAGGTTCTTGAGGACATGTTGAGGATGTATGTGATGGACCAGCAGAAGAAGTGGGAAGACTATTTGCATTTAGTTGAGTTTTCCTACAATAACAGTTATCATAGCTCCATTGGCATGGCTCCCTATCAGCTTTGTATGGACGACCTTGCAGGACACCTTTGAGCTGGGATAGACTTGATGACAGGATTATTTTGGGGCCAGCTTATCTTTAGGATTTAGAGCAGCAGGTTGTTCTGATTCAACGCATCTTGAGCAGGCTAGAGCACGCCAAAAGGCGTATGCAGACACCAAGAGGATCGATCATCACTTCTCAGTGGGTGACAAAGTCTTCTTGAGGGTTCATCCTCATAAGAGTCCGATCCATTATGGAAAGGGTTCTAAGCTATCGCCTCGTTTTGTGGGGCCTTTTGATATTCTTGAGGTCATCGGTCCAGTTGCCTATCACCTAGCTTTGCCACCACGCCTTGCACAGGCCCACGACGTTTTTCATGTTTCTGTACTATGTAGATATGTACCAGATGTTTCTCATGTTTTGGATTGGTCGGCATTATAGGTAGAGGACGGAGGGCAGTGGAGATTGGAGCCCGTACGCATACTGGAGCACCAGAGGTTGGCCCTTCGGGGTCGAGATTTGGACCAGTTAGAGTGCAGTGGGACTAATATGATGAGTCATCAGCTACTTGGGAGGATGCTACACCACTGAGGGCTAGATATCCCTATCTCTTCCAATGACTTCCAGGAGGAAGTCTAATTCTAGGAGAGGGGGATGTAGTGCCCACATTTTTATAGCTCCAGTTATCTGTTGGTTCCTTTATTCCTAGACATGTTTTGATTGAGACTCTGATAGACTTTGGACATTTTAGTATGATATTTTATCCTCATGGACATTATGGCATTTTGGGCGCGTAGCGCCAATTGGACTAGATTCGTATACTGATATATTTCTTATGATGTTGATGACACTAACAGGGTTATATGATAGACTTATTGGTTAGATGTTAGTCTCTTGTGGTTGATTTGATTAATGATATAGTGTTTTGGATTTAATGATGGTGATTTTCATGCTAACCTAAGTGTATGTCATTGCAATTTTATTGTGGATGATTCATGGCAAACTATGTGGGTAATTGTATGCATTGCACTATCAATTGTAAATTATGTTCGAACATTATAAGTTTGATTGATATTGTGATGTTTAGATGATGTTTATTATATTGGACAAATGCGGTTAATGTGTGCAATGAGTGTGCAGGTGACAGGTATAGGAGAGCATGGGTTTCAGGGCAGCTACGCAATTGTGCACAAGCGGCCCATGGGCTAAGTCCTAACCATGCTAAATGTTTGAGGCCTTAGATTAGATGTATTTAATTGGGCACCATGGGTGAACCCCTCAATTGTAATGTAATATTGTTTTGTAAAATTAATTAGGTTTAGGGTGTGTTTTATTAAGTAAACTAGCTTAGGGGTTTAATGATCTTATCTTAAGTTAAGTGTTGGTTTTGGGAAGTGTGTGTGTTGGTAGAAGGGATTGGGGACCACATGTGAACCTTGGGTGGACCCCACACCCTCTACCCTTGTGCCCAAGCATGCCAAACCCGAAATTGGGTTATTTTGGGTAATTTTAGGGACCCCTTTTGAGTTTGGGGGTTCCCTTAACATGAAAATGGGCCCTTGGACCCTACCTAATAGGTAGGGGGGCCTATTTCCAAGGTTTGGAGGGAGTTTCCCTCCCATTTAGCCCTCTTTAGTCACCATCCATGTAAGATGGTTGGGTTGTGTGAAAGTGTTAAAAGTTGCTCCACTTTATTTTTTTTTAGTTTTTAGTATTTTGGGTGAAAAGGGATAAAAGGTGAGTTTACTCTTACTTATTTGGTTTTTGGAATCTTTGACTCTTGAGAGGAGAGGAGGTGACACTTGTCACTTTCTCATTGGTGAGGAAACTTTTGGGTTCCTCTTTTTATTCTTCCTCATGTGGAAGGAATGGGTCTTCTTGGTTCATTTTTTTGGAGCACTTGGAGAATTTTGGGAGCTTGGAGGGGAGCTTGGACAAAGGGGAAAAGCTTAGAGTTTTGGAAAGCATTATAGAGGTAGGGTTCTTAACCTTTTTCTTCTTAGTTTTGTTTATCTTGTAAACTATGTTTGATCAATAAAATAGTGTGTGAAATGATGTGTTGTGAAGTTGTATGGTGAATGTGGTTGTTTGTTTGTTCTTGTTATTTTCTTTGTTTTCTCTCCACCATCATTTGGAATGATGGTTTTTGGAGAATGTAGGGGAAGAGAGAGGGATTTCCCTCTCAAACCTCATGGTTGTTGGTCAAGCCATGAAGGTCCCTTCTCATCCCCTCATATGGTTTGAGGTGGGAGAAATGTTCACATGGCTTGAACCTTTCCCCATTCTTGGTGAGGAAACCCTCTTGGGTTTGAAAATCCTCCCAAGAAGGATTTTTATAGCTTAAAGGAGGAATAAGGAGGATGAATGATTAGGAGGTATAAGGAGTATTGTATATATGTATTTGTTGGTGCTCCTATGGTTGGACACCTTGATTTGGGCATCCTACTTCCTCTCTTCCCCCTTGTGAGGTTGACCTTGTTCTCCTCTTGTGTTGTTTTCTTTGTATAGTAGGTCTAAATGGTTGAATGGTCTTATGTCTTCTCTTGTTGTGTGTTTAAATCCCCATTATACTTGTGCACATTGTGGAAGCTAGTTCCTCTCTCCCATGGGCTTGGGGGAGGCTAGCATGACTTCCAACCATGGAAAGGCATGTGATGATGCCTATTGGTTGGGTGGTAAACAAGCCATGTTCTCTTGGAGTTGGATTCTTGTAGGAGTATTGGAGTTGGAGCTCAAGTTGGAGATAGTAGAGCCTCTTGCCATCTTGGCCTTTCTCATCCTTGGAGGACATTGCCTTCACTTTGTAAATAAATGTGGCTTGTAAATTTTCTCATTTTTGTATATAACCATTTGTACTTATTGTTCTTGAAAACATTGGTCATCACTAAGAAAGTTTCTATTATATAGTTGCAATAATCTTGTAAGTTTGTCATTTGAATTTATAATGAAACCATGAACTTGTTATTTTCAATGCCTTCATTTGGAAGAAATGTTGTTTGGAATTTTTTTTAAAAAAGTATATAGTTATGAAATTTACACTTGAAATATTTAGTTGTGCATTACATATAAAATCAAAAAATTTAGTGTGCTTGCATCATTTAAATCATTAGGGAAAAATATGGTATTACAAGTACTCCAAGAACCGACACTCTTGTGATATTTTGTATGGCCACATATAGGATGATAGCCGCAGATTGGAGGATGAGATGATCTTCTCTTGGGGAGGATGGAGCCTTGTGTCAGATTCGTGGTGGAGGATGGAGATATTGCGACATGTGCATTGTTCTTCCATGACTAGGCACTTGAGCTTCGATGAGACCTACAGGCTCATGTCTGAGAGGTTCATATGGCAAAGGTTGAGGGAGGTTCTCCTCAACTTTATATAGGTATATACGGTTTGTCACTATAACAACTCGAGCTTACGGGACCATGTTTTATGAATCAAAATGGGACAACACTCCTACACTTTGCTACTTCTATGCCCGGTGAGCACCTCACCCACGTGTTAATTAGTGGAGAGATGAAAGTGACCCATGGTTATTCAATAGGTTCACATTCAACGCACAGGGAGGTGGACTATATGGAGCTGATATTGTTGGTTGACTGTCTGTTAGAGTCTTGGGACTTTTCCTCCATGGGACACATCGAGATACAGTATGAGGAGCCTGGCTCTCACACGAGTGTAGGTCAGGTAGGAGAGTTAGCACCATTTGTGCATAAACAGAGTTGTTTCATAGGCTAATACAAGGGATTCTACAAGATTCAGAGTGGACTTTCATACCCAGGAGTTGGTTGGAGAGGCCGTGAGTGATCCCGTGATGACAACCTTGCATTGGCAGGGATTGGACCGATTGGAAATTTCAGTGTGGGCACTAGTGGAGAGATGGTTTGGGTATCATTCTATTTCACGGTTTCATGGTTACCTTGGATTACATGGATCCTTGGTGGACAAAAGGGTGAGGTGGAGAAACTTACGACACGGTATTCAGTTGTTGCAGCAGGATAGGTTAATGTTTGGGGTCAAGCATTTCTCGAGAAGGAAGACTGTAATGTCCCCTTTTCCTATGCCAAAGGCCTAAGGGTCAAGCGAGTCCAATCCATGGTCATATATAAAGGGCGGGGGACGATGGGGGCTACTAAGAAGGGGCCACATGGTACTAATAGTCATGTTTGGTGTTTGGGGGTCACTTTGGACCCTAGCGACTTAAACGGGAAAAAGTAACTTTAGTTACTTTTATTTTATCGACCCCTTCGTGGAATGAAACATGTCTTGGTCTATTGGGGCTCTTTTGCCTTGGAATGTATATAAGGAGCTGGGAGAGAAAGGAGAGCATTTTTTTGGATATACATTTTATTGACCCCTTCTCGTGTAGCTTTTGTTGTTGTGCATCTATAGCTTGTGGATTCAAATACCACAAGGACCCTAGCTTCGGTGGTGAGAGAGTCGTCCCTAGCTAGCAGGGAATTCTTTGGTAGTGAGAGATCTACCCTAGTCATTCATTTTGGAGCTAATTTTAGGGTCGTGCGTGCAAAGAAAGACATTAACAGAGGTTTTAGAGGAAGGATCTCGAGGATCTTCGGGCGCTTAGGGAAGATAAGCGAGAGGGCTCCGATCGATTCATGACATCCAATTTTGGCACGGGCGTGGCAGCACGTTGAAGGCACCTCCATCATTTTCTGACCCCATTCTAAGTGAGGTGACTTGTAGCCTTTATTTGGAGGTTTTCCAGATGGTCGTCCCAGATCTGAAGGTGGAAATACTATTTCCTATATCTGTCATTGTTATTTCCAAAGACCCTTAATTTCTGCTCCGAGTATTTGGAGAGTTACGAGCCTCTGTAGTTTTCCCGTTGTCTAGGGCACGTTGTGCTTTTTCTGGCAACAGTTTAATCTCTGTAAAAGTCCAGAAATAGTTTCCTTATGTCCTTTATAATAATATCAAGCTCTATTTAAATTTTCAAGTATTTCGGGTGGACATTTTGGCAAATATTAAGTTTCTTTAGTTCGTTGTCCCAACTGTAAAAATCTGGTAAAATCAGTATTTTATTTGGCTGCAAGTTTTCAATATTTTGTGCATTTTTAAGTGGTATCCCATTAGGGATATTTTAGCCACTTAATTGTGTGAAAACAATTTGGAATCACCCTACAAAAATACGTGTAGATCTAGAAAACATGTCTTACCTCCTTAAACCCCTTCTCTTATGTATTGATAATTTCAATCTGAACTAGTTGCACCTTAGCTTTTGGGAAGAAAATTTTTTGTGCTAGTTTCCTTTGTACTCAAGCTTACATTGTGCAAGTTTAAAATTTTGATTGTCGATAATTTCTCGAAATGGTACCTCAAATATGAGTAACACATATGAAACTCTAGCCTTTTTAGTTTCTTTGCATTATCACCATATATAATAATGGGTTAGAAGTGATAAATTCATGTTGGTTACTTGATGACCCTTTCTATGAGGCTATTTTGTGTCCGTTTGAGCTACTTTCTGCTATAAAGTAAATTGTCAAACTTTTTGTCTTGCTCAAACGGTGCATCCGAAATGGGTGTTACTTATTGAATTTTACCATTATCATCCCCTTGATGATCTCATCATATTGGGCAAGAGGTTAGAAGTGATTGATTCCTATTTCATGTGTTGTATGTTTGAGATGTGCACCCATGATAAGATATTTAAAGTTGAAGAACTTGGTTATCTCAACAACAACATGAGAATGCATCTAAGGTGTAGGATATTTGGATCCTTCAAGAAAACTTCGGAGAAGGATGGATTCTTATCCCGGCCATTGTGATGCCAACACTACTCTACTCTAATCTACTCATTATAGTAGAAAAGGGATGAGTGAAACATGAAAAAAACATAGTGATGCACTAAAGTAAAATGAGATCACCTTGCTATATGAGTTCAACAAGACAAAAATACAGCTCCAAAGGGTAGATATTAACTACAACCAAAACATGTATCTACATCTAATTCTCACTCTCAATTGTTAGAAATATTATCGTTCATTATACAAACATATTAAATGAGTGAGTAATAATAATGTATTTGGAGTGTGTTACGAGTTGTTAAAACAAACTATCCATGTTAATAAGATTGGTTGCTTGTAAGAGATATTTAGGAGTATACATGCCTATATAATTGTAATTTCCTAGTTGAATATTAATAGAAAATTATTATTATTATTTTAGATTTTAAGTTTTTATGTGATTCAATTTGAATAAAATCTTAACCAAATTTTTCATTTGATATTAGAGCAGTTAGGATGAACCCCGTGAAACTCATGAAGAGTTTCTTTTATAGACGATCGATTGCTCTGTTATTTTACCCCAAGTGATGATAGGATTAATTCATTTTTATGTAGTGGTTTCTCCTCAATATAGAGTAGTGAATGACTTGAAAATGTAACCTTCATGTTATTGTTCAATTAAAGATTTGTTTATGTAGTGCTTAAGACATTAAACAAGAGGTCTTGAAATTCATGTTTAGGAGTGAGATGTTATTCTGTACAAATATATATTTAAGATTGGATCCATATTCTGCAGACCCTTGTACATCTTGTAAGCTTGTATCCTATCAAATATGAATTCAAAAATGACTATTCTTCTAGTGTTCTTATGTTTGTGCAGTTTCTATCAACCATACAAGGGTGATTTATCTGTTTCTTTTACATCAACACTCGTATGTTTTGGTTGAAAATTCTGTTTCTTTTACATCAACAATCATATGTTATCTTTCTATACTACTTTATACTCATACATTACTAGTTTGGGGTCATAATCCATGTAAACATATTGACAAATATTTCATGCATTTTGAATTATTAAAATGTGTGTAGCTACCATGGTCCATGCCCCACCCATACAAATGAATCATGCTCAATGGCAAGCACCAGATAACCGAGCGAGACCGTTTGGCATTTGCAGACATGCACTTTGGATAACCCGAGCGATGATACACGGGTTTCTAAGTGCTTTTCTATGCATTTTGTGGGTGAAACGATACACGGGTTTCCAAGTGTTTTTTCTCCGTATTTTGTGGGTGGAACCAGGGCACGGAATTTGACGGTCACCCCTGCCTGTCAAAAGGAAATTTCATGACGGTTTCGTGATATAGTTACCTTTCAATTTACGTTTTTAGTAAAATTTTAAATTGTCAAAAAATCTTAATTGATATATATCATTTTTAAATAATTTTAGGATGATAAATATATTTATAAATTAAATTATAAACTCATTAAATGAGACGTGATAAATCCAATTTTTCTTGTGGGTATTGTAAAACAGAAATTCAGATGTTAAAATGAGAAGGGAAGTTTACCAGCTTAAAGATTTTCCTTCTCTAATTTTTCGGTATTTTATTATTGAGCGGCGACTCTGACTGGATGAATAATCCTATAACAATAGGCTAGTAAAGAAGAAGAATAGTAAATTATGAGAGCAGAAACAATCGTGGTAGCAAGGCCTATAATCTATCCTGATTCCCAACTATGAAGCACTCAATGCCAATGATAAACCTCTTATCATTGTTGCCATTAACAACAACTGATGAATTGTAATTTTATATTTTTGAATAACAAAAAATATTGATTTCAAGGAGGGCATTTTTCAAAAATATATCTAAAAACCCAAGCCATTTTTTACCACGACAAGTTTCGAAGGAAATACCCTTGATTTCAGTCCAGCTTGAAGTCTGTTGAAAAGAAAGGACATATGCAATCTAAATCTGTGATTTGTCGATAAACATGTATGTCTGCAAGGCTTAATCAACCAATTCTTCCGTGGTGGCAAAAATGATACTGGAAAAGATCTCAGGTATTTAGAAATATTGGTTCATGTTCTTGTTCAGAGATAAAAAAGTTGCCTTCAAGAGTAGATGATGAGATGAATATGTCACATAAATATCTTTATATATTTTGTAAAACCCAACTGAAATATCTTTGTCTACTCTACTGAAGGCCCAATTTTTCCTCTAGTTTACAGTCCTTGCTTCCAGAAAAATGAAATTGTAATATGTAATAATTCTATGTTATTCAAAATAATAATCATGTACCTGTATTGATGTCTGTATCTCAAGCTTCTTCTTGGATGTCTGTAACAAGATTCCTTAAATTTTCCTACAGCAATAAAAATTTGAATTGAAACTTGCATAAAAGTTAAATTGAAACTTGTAGATTGCAATTGGTAATGACAAAATGAAAATAAATACAGTCACAATATCATTGAAATTAGAAAATTTTATGTTTTTAGAAAAAGCAAAGACAACGTGTGAACTCTGAGTTTAATAAATTCATTATTCATAAAAACTTATTTTAGTTTCTAAATTTAAATTGGGAATTATTAAAAATCATTATCAATATGATTTATAGAATATTTGTAAAATGAATAAAATCTAATCCAATTTCATATATATATATAGTAATATACCTTATATATTATATTTGACTATTATGAAATTTTATGGTTTTTAAATAATATAAACTTGTTGAAATACGATTTATTAAAAAATTACAGCTAAATTGACGGGTTTGTTTTTATAAAATTGTAATTTATAGTTAAAATACCAAAAACAGTTTACATAACATCAAATTCCCAGGGCTGGCTGGAATGAGCCAAAGGAAAAGGGAATGAGTGAGAGGAGCCAAAGGAATGAGCCATTAACGTGCAGATGAGGACAAGACATAGAAGGGTAGGCAAGGGATCCGAGTAGTGTCCCACAACGTTTACATTAAGTGTTAGAAAATACTTCCCTTAGCTCCACCTCGGACACAAAAAGTTTGTGAGTGTGTTTTGAAACTAGAACTATGTAGTTTGTAATGTTTTGTGTCCTAGTAGACAAGATGTTAGCTTCTATAGCCAAAGCATGTGAACTGTAAATGGTTTAAGAAAAAATAGTATGTAAACTCCATTAACAAGATAAAGTTTGTTGCGAGTGTCCTGGTAGACAAAGCATGTGAACTGTTTGACAGAATGTCTCAAATAAATATGGTCTCACATCCATCAAAACATATATTGGTATATTGATAGAAATGACCTCATGTATGGGATGAAATCCATTATGAAAATTTCTCCTACAATACAATTTTAATGTCCTTTTCCTACATATTAAGCCAGATTTTCACGATTTCACAAATAATTTAAGCGTGTGTAGAGGAATGCATGTGCATTTGAAGTGATGTAAATTACCTGCATACGTAGAACTTGTTAAAGTATAGTGTTCTTATGGTCTCATTTTGTTAACTTTTATAGTTGCGAGTGTCTTGGTAGACAAAGCATGTGAGTTGTTTGACATAATGCCTCAAAGAAATATAGTCTCACATCCATCAAAACAAATATTGGTATACCGATAGAAATCGAAACCTAAGGCCGTCACCGATTGGTATATTGGTATATTGATCGCAATCCTTGATTGATGGTCTTCTATTTAGATGTTATGATTTTTCCGAGTTTTTGTTCCTTTTGTTTGAAGGTAAATATCATTATGAGAGCACCGTTGTACAAGAGTTATAGGTTATACGGTTCACATACTAAACCTAATGTCAAATTGATGTGTGGTTGATGGAAAAATAGTACAAAAACCCTTAGAAAGCATGAAATTAGTGGTGTCTTGATATTTGGTTACTTAACTGCTCTTTTAGCTATTATGTAAAAACATGGAAATATTAATGTGAAAAGTGAAAACAAATCTTTCACAATGAACACACTACTGTAAATTTTTGACCATTCAATTAAGAAGATTTGCTCTTCGTAATAAACACAAGATTTCTAACACCTGACATAAGTCATCGTGTTCCTGCCAAGTCCACCCTTCACTCTATACATAGTGAAGATAGGGTGTGATCTAGTTCCTTGCATGAATCATAATGCCTAGCATTTCATGATAATTTAGAGACCCCAATGATATGAGATTGAATCTATGAGTCTTTACAAGTTTTCTTTCTTATCTGTTTTCCACATTTATCATAGTTGTTCAACCTCAAGTTATATCAATTAATGATGTTGCTTCGACTTCATTGAAAATAATGGAAATTACATTTATATCAATGAATGTTGTTGCTTGAACTTCATTGAGAAAATGATGGCTTACATCTGAACAAAAGTTATATTGGTTATATTAAGAATTTGTTTTTTGGTATTTGATAACTAAAAGAGTCTTTACCAAATCTTTCCAAATGCCTCAATTTTCATAGAAAAATTATCATCAAAAATTGGTTCCCATAAAGCATTGCAACAAAAAAGTGTGATTTTTCCTTCAGTAAAATGAACATGCAAACCTTTTCATTTAATCAAATAGTCTTCTACTTGCAATGAATCTTGAAAAAATCCTATCCTTTTTGTGCCTTGTCAAAGAGAAAACTAAACAGAAATTAAACGTTGGGAAATGGAGTGAATTTCATGACAACACAAAAACTGATATACGAAGAAACTGGTACATCTTAATGTTTTACTGAAACAATTCTTGTGTTTTTTCCCTTTGGGTGTATTAGTCAACCATGTTGCTAATTAACATGTAACAAATGAAAAGCTTGAGATAGGCACATATATGCATATACTTTTGAAAATTGTTGTATTTTGTATCTAAGTAGTGAACCTAATTACTACCTTATACATTCGAATGGATTTTCAGCCTCTTAAGTTAGACAATTTTCAATTATTTTAATTGGACCCTTTTTAAGTTCTTTGCTTTTCTTTGAGGTTGAAAGGATATGTTGGTCTGTTAGAATTTTAATTGGGCTCTAAGTGTAGGGATTATCACTGATTTCAATTGAACCCCTTTAAATTTGTTGATTTTCAAACACCCTCGATAAGAATCAATAAATCGGTGTGTTGGAGCTAGAAGGATTGTCTATTGAAAAATTTAAACTCATTTTTAAGAGTACATTGAATTCATCCTTCATCTTCATATGTCCGCTATGTGTAAATTTGAAGTCTATGAAACTTTAAAGTTTTCAATTTTCTTTATCAAGTCTATTGCAATCTCTTGGATGCATGTGTGAATACATAATAAGGAAACTGGATTTTCGCTAAGGACTAGTATTAACAATCAACAACTAAAATCCAGGACTAATATTAACAAGCAACAACTATAAATTTTGGTTCCATTTCATTCTACCATTAAGGAAACAAACTTACAAATGAGATAGAAATACATATATGGGGAAAAGGTGTAAAATAATATGCACACTATGCTAGGTCACCCAACTAGTGCACAATACCAACTAGACACTGCCATTGTCACTCCTTCCAACAAGGCATGGGAATCATCCTTGCTAATGCCGACTTAGTACAAACTGGGTTTGCAAGACTGTATTCATTTCTAATTCCATACCTCAATAGAGGCATTGCTCCTTATTCTTAGCTCCAAGATATGGCTACAACTCCAACATTTTCATAGCATAACCTCGTGGCAATATGTGAAGTTCCCTACATAAATACAATCAATTTTATTAACATAGAATGTGTAGTAAGGAAGATACCAAGAGTAGGTTGTGCTTTGTGCAACTTTAACAAAGAAAATTACAGAACCGTATGGTTTGAATCCAAACACAGATCAAAAAAAAGGGCTCTAACCAATACCAAAGATTTTGTCTGTCATTTTTGGCAAACGGTGTTTTGGATAGCAGACCCTTAGACATTATAACAAGCTTAATAGTCACTAAGCCATACTAAAATAAAAAATAAAAACACAATATTTTGAACATTGTCATTTTTCCTAGAGTAAATAAATAAAAACACAATATATTGAAAACACAATTAATTCCATAAGTCAAAACGTGTTGATATCATACCAAATATATATGTTTATTAAAAAATTGTTTGCATAAATAAACAAACCCAAACTACTACTATATATGTTAAAAATTACAACTTATAATCAATACATTCTTTTTTACTTATAATTCTCTTTTGAGTTATCTAGAATCCTTTGTTTATGATTTTATTATGTACTTATAATCACTCAAATGCCTTCCAAGCACCCTCTTTGGTTAGTTGACCTGAGAACAATTAGCACCTTAAACAGTACATCACTAAAATTCATATTTAACGAGAATCAAAATACAAATGGGAGAACAAATATATGTGAGATAAGGTAGTAACTTTGAGTGACCATTGTTAAAGAGTGTCACACTTATGTGACTTTCCATTATATTTTGGATTGATGAGGTCCTCTTGTTAGGTTTTTATCTATTAAATTTTTCTTGTAAAGTATGATTGAACATAATTTAAATCATAGGTCCTTCCATATGACCTTAATTTGTAATTTCCTCAAATTTGTTTAGAAGTTATCCATAATTTTGGATGGTTTTGTGACATTATTATGTGACTATTTACATCAGAAATATTTATGTCGGGCTCTTGCAGCATCAACAAAATTATGTAATATAATGCTAATTTGCATTAGGAAATTAAAAAAATTAAAATATAATAATTTTTTACATTTGTTTAAAATTTCAATAGTGTTTTTCTCAAATTTATATTTAAACTTTATTTATTTTAATTTTTTAAGATATGAAATTTTAAAAAAGAAAGAAGATACTAGTAATTAGTTCGAATCATTTTGATGTGTCAATAAATTGCATAAGAATTTCCCAACAACCACACTTAATTTATTTGCAAAAACTCGGAAATAAAGTTATTTTAAAAATGGCAGGAGTGAACTAATAAAAAAATGAAGAGAAAATAATGATTTCTCAAAACGGCATATTTTGTTATGTAATTCGACACAATCCATTAATTTTTATGAAAATATCTTACTTCTCTGTAAGCATGTGCTCGAATATGTTGTATTGAAGAAGCATTAAATTAAAAAATAGGATTATGCAACTAAAATAATAAACATAAAACCCATATAGATACGCCTATATATACCAATATAACATGATAAATTTTATGAAATTGGTTATAAGTCTTTTAGGCCCTTTTGTAATGTGCAATGTGTAGCTGAATTATTTCAATCTTTTTGTTGTTTTTTTCAAATAGATGGTTTTAATTCCTTTTTATCCATCTAGCTTATTTTTTCCCATCCACTTTTTTCAATCATGTTTCTCCATCGTATCGTTGTTTAACCATTTGTTTGAAGACTCTTCCATTGATGTTTATGATTGTCATTAATTTTTGAATTGCCACATCCTTTGACCTCCTAAGTGTATCTCCCATTAATTGAATAAAAGTCTACTTCGAGGTGAATTTCCCTTGAAATGATACCATTCTAACATAGGCAATGTCTTTTTATTGTTTGGGAAAATCTAGCCAATCTATATGTGTTTATTCATTGTGATTGACAACGTGTCTAGTCACATCTCTTGAGAGAGAACAAACATTCTCACTTGATTTAATATATTTTTCAACACATCACCATGACTATTGATCCAAACAATTACATTTTAACCCATTTGAACTTATATAATAATCAAGGGGAATTATATAGTGATGATTGAATTTCAATGTCTCACTGAAAATCAAATATCTACAAACTTAAAACTTTAATGTCTTGTGTTTGGATTATAAAAGAAATGAACTAATTTTTGAAGGATTTCTACCTTATCCTATAAAATCTATAGAAATACAAATAAAATAACCAAAAACTAAAGAAAAATGGCACCATATTTATTTTTTATTTAAAACTAGATAGTTACTTTTTGTAGTATTTATTTTTTATTCGAAACTAGATAGTTACTTTTTGTTCTACATGTCATTATTGATATTTCCCCATTCTTATATTTTTCTACATGTCTTTACTTATACATACAATTAGTTTGTTTTCATTCCTGTCATGTATCTTAAATTCATGTTAAGACAAAAGTTTGCAATGAAAATTTCTTTAGCTCCAAGCACCCAAACAATTCACTTATGATTTCTTAAGTAATTTAATACGACTGGTAATTAATTTTTTTTGCATTATTATGTCAATATATAATAGATTTTAAAAATCTATTTAAATATATGAATATGGTTTTTAGTATGGATAGTTTGTTAAATATTATGTAGATGGATGATTGGAAAAGTTGATTATGGACACTCTTAAAAAGAATCCCAACCATGGAAGTTGATGAGGTTCACAATGCCTCCATAACGTTGTTAAATTATGCAACGTATCCACCCCCATTCAATATCAGACCAAATAGGGAAAAATGGTTGACTTTTTGTATCTTAAATGGAGAATGGTCCCGTAAAAAAAAAAGGTGGCATATATGGTGATCATATCAAGGATGGTTCTTCATTTTCTCTTCAACTCTCAGCTCACTTGGATAAACACAATCACCGGCGATGGATCGATGAAAAACTCCTGCAGTAGATTGGCGACAATACCTTGGGTGGTACCACGACATCACACTTGTCATACACATGTAGTGCCCACTTCCCTTTGACACCTGTTTGATACTAATCATGATACTACTGATTAGATTATGGACCTTATTATAGTATGTTGTTAAATGTTAAATCATGGATTATTGTTGACTTGATTCAGTTATGATGCATGATGATTATTAGAGACATTTTATATGTTGATGATGTTATATTGTTGGACATGGTTATATGATGGATGTTATTCGATTTGTGATATTTGGATATTGTGAGTAGACTTAGAAATGGAAAATTATTGGATGATGATATAGTTGTTGATAAAACTATAAATGATATTGTTAGATTGCTTTGATATTGTTGTGATTCATATATCTAGATGATTTTAGATTTTTAATTATATTTATATTATTTTGAGTGTTACGATATGGCCATAAGGCCGAATGATGTATTTGTATTTTTGTAGGTTAAAAATATCACAACAAACATCGGGGATTGGAGACCAACCACATTGGAATTCTAGATGAATTCAACAAGGTCACCATGGCAACTAGTTTTGTTGTGTGTGTTTGTATTTTTGTTAGGGTTTCCCATGGGGGGAATCACCTTTAAATGTGACCAAGGGATTTTATGTTTTTCTTTTATTTGGTCCCTTTTGTTTAATTTTTGCATGTGTTTTATGTGGTGCACTTACCCCTTTCATTATTTATTTAATGTGGTGTTAATATTGTGAGTAATCATATTGTTTAGTTAATTAATTAAAAGATGTCATAAGAATGTAATTAATAGATTTTTTTGCCATGTTTTAAAGTGTGTAAGTAATGTGTAAGTGACCTTGTAAGTGATGTGTAAGTTAACTTTTGAGTGTGAAATACTCTACCTTCTTAGAAATTTGAATTTGTCCTTGGAGGCTGATTTTGGAGGCTTGTGGGACAAGTTAAATTTGTTTCATACCTCTTAAATTTACATACCAACCTTTCCTATGGTTGGAGGGTTAGATTTAGACCTTTTTATGCATTTTTACAAGTCAAGTTGAATGTTGTAATTGCACTTTTCTTACATAATTTAATTTTAGTCCTTATGGGGTATGGGCTTGTTTGAGTGTGTAAGTAAATCTATCATATTATTCACCCACTTATTTATTATGCATTGGAGAATGAAGTTGACTTTTGGGGTTGGGGTTGAGGATGTGTGATGTGGCATCCTACATGGATCCACCTCATCCTCTTCTCTTCCCTCTTCTTTAAAATTTGAATTTCTTGCCTTGTTTTGGGTTGCTTCACTTTTGGAGACTTCATTTTGGGCAAATTTTTCTTGTTGTTTTGGGAGCTCTTTCTTGGAGAATTTTTGGAAGATTGTTGCATGCTTTTGCTTGGTTGTTTTGGATTGCTTGCATTGGGATAAAGCTTGTTGTTTTGGAACTTGGAACAACTCCATCATGGAGAGGTAGGAGCTTGGCTCTTGAAATGCTCTTCTTTTATATATGTAAATGTTCTTGTGTGAATGTTTTGGTGTATTTGTGGGTTGTTGGGTAGATGGCCTAGGAATGGTGTAGGAGAAGACTATGGGGTTATTTTGTGGGAGGCACAAGTGGTTTTAGGGAGGTATAAGGGTGGAGGGAGTTGGGATTTTGGTTTCACCTTATAAAGAAATAGCTTGCATTTATTTACTCGTTATGGGGTGCCATAAGAGGTTGGGGAGACATAAGAAAATGTGAGGAATAAGGGGTACTTGGGGAGGCATAAGGGCATGACAGGGTTTTGAAATGATATATATATATATATATATATATATATATATATATATATATATATATATATATATATATGGGTTGTTCTCAGGTGGTGATACCCATTTTCCCCTTTGGGAGGCATAAGCAACATCCCCCATAGTTTCTTGCTCCTTTGGCTTGTTTGATGAAGCCTTTGTATTGTTTTTCATGTGTTAATGTAGTTGTAAACTACATTCTATTTGGGATTGTGTTTCTTGTGAAAATGATGCTTGTATGTTTGTGGAAGCCTATTGTTGCCATGAGATTGGATCACATATTTTATTGCATTGTGGTTGGGGCAGGGGCCAATGAAGAAGGATGGCTTCTCCTCTTCATTGGATGTCTTGGTTGGGTGGAGAGCGTTGCCTTTCCCCTGCTCTTATTGTGATCAAATTGGAAGAATGTGAAGAATGCATGTTGTTGTTCTGGAGCTGAGAAAAGATAGTTTGACAGTCCCTTGTGGAATGAAATCTCATTGTAACCTTTCCCACTTGAAGTGGATGAACTTGTAAATGTTTGTATTGGGAAGATGTTGTACTGATTGCAAGTTGTATATTGAAATGTAAAAGAGTTATACTCTGTATTCTATTTTGGAAAGAATGTGAAAGAAAGATACGTGTTTTTGTATGTTGCATTTTGAAACCAAATGGAAAGGAAGTTGTAAGAGTTATTTTAAATTAATGGAAGTGGTTTTGTCTTGTCCATATGTTGTTATTCCATTGGAAATATGTGTTTAGCATTCACTATGAAATCCCTGTTTGAAAAGTGGTAAAGTGAAACACGTGAGAAGAAAATGTATTATTTTGTTCTGTATATAATATATGTTTTGGAAGGAATAAAAGAAGAAAGGATTGTAATGTTGCATTTTGGAATCAATAAAGGATTGCATTACCTTTTTCAATTGCATTGTTGTATTGAATCTGATCATTTCAATGTATTGAAATCTCTGTTTGAATGAAGTAAATGCGTATGAAGGAAAATGCAGAACTCTGTCTCTGAAATGTGTAAAGTTGGAAATCAGAATTGTATTTTGGCTTTCAAATGGATGGAATTAAATCAACTAATGTGTTAGATTGGAATTGGAACGTATTCTAAATACTTGGAAGAAGAAAGTGGCAAATAGAACCATTAAAATTTGATCCCTATTTTTTGTAATTTCAAACTAGCAATTATCAAAACAAAAAAACATACAGTTCAAACCTGCAACAATAAAATAACAAATTAATTGATTAAATTGAAGTAGTAGGCCCTAAAAGAACTCAATTAGACAAAAACACTTAGAGGAAATATTTCAAAACTTGGAAAAATCGGGCTCAAACTGTTTTGCAGTCGTTTTGTTGTCAAGAAATGAAAATGTTCAAATTGCAAATCTATTAGACAAATTGAATCTTTAATCCTTCCTTAAATCCATCTAAGAACATGTCCCCATGTCTAATTGACATGTTGAGAGAGGAAGAAGATCAAATTGAATAAATCTCACAAGTTAAAATTTACCAGTTCGCCTTTGTAAAAGCCTGCAGACCATTTTCTTAAAATTGATCCCTTAAAATTTATAAAAATAAAAATTAGTGATCTCTGTGCAAAGAGGACATTGAGAGATTTCCATAAAGTCCTTGTTTTCCCAAAACCGATCTCTCTATCAAAATTTATGGCCTTCTGAAGTTTTCCTTCACTTGGCGTCAAAAAAATTTGGGAAAATTTTCCTTGGCGGGCCCACGGGCCCGAATTTTTCCCTTAGAGCTTAGGAAATTTTTCCAAATTTTTCCCACCGCCCACAACCAATCAGAGGCTTCCACATGGCACCATGAGGTGTCAGTGGTGGGATGGATCTCCTTTTTACTTAGCACTCCCGAAAAATTTTGGGAAAATTTTCTAAATTTTCCCCACCGCCCCACAACCAATCAGGTGATGCCACGTGGCATCGGTGGTGGAGCGAGTCCCTTTTGCCTTTTTGTGCTTCAAAAAATTTTGGGAAAATTTTCCATGTTTTCCCTCATCCCGCTGGCCCGCAACCAATCTGGAGCTGCCACATGGCATTGCGAGGTGTCGGTGGAGGCACGGGTCCTTGTTATCCTCTTAGCCCTTCGGGGCGTTAAGAGAATTTTCTCCCCACCGCCCCACTTTCCCCACGTTGGCTTAGGTGATGCCATGTGTCCCTTGTGGCTTGCGAACTTGTGGGCACCATGTTTTCTTTTCACCCCGCGCAGGTAACTTTCCCAAAAGTCTCCCGTCACCCCGCTCTCCCCGCGCTTGGTTTGAGAAACGCCACGTGTCCCTTGTGGACTTGCGGACCCTGCGGTTGCATGGGCGAAAAGTTATTTTTTCACCCCATGCAAGAAATGATCCAAAATTCTTCCTATGGCCTGCCAACCCGTCCTTTGGGCAAATTTTCACCCCTGGGCCAGCAAGCCCGCTCTTGGGGAAAATTTTCACCCCAAGGCCCGCCAGACCCATAACTTGAAAAATATGAGGAGTTAGGAGGACTTATTTATATCAATGGAAAGGTGAGGAAATTTCCTATCCAATGGGAATGATTTAGGGAATTTTTGAATGTGTTAAGTGTGAGAAAAATCAAGTTGAAACTTTAATCTTGTTAGAGAGTGGGTATGGTGATGATTTACCCTCTGAACCTAATTGAACCTTCTAACCCTAGATTTTGGACCTTATGACCTCTAATAATTGTCAATAAAATAAAAGTATGTTCTAGCGGATTTGAATGGTTCTGGAACTTGTTAGTGACAGTTGTTGCCTTGTAACCTGGTTGTAGACTCTTTTAAACAAAAAAATATATTCCATAATTTTTCCTAACTAATCCTAGGTTGTTTCTTGGGTCTCAAGTGGGTTGTTTTTAGCGGGCATTACAACTTCCGGATGGCAACTAGCTTGAATTATCAGAAAATGTTCATAATTTGTGGGATGATGTTGATCATCATCTAGAAGAGCTTGATGAGTGGAGGTTTGAACAATGGAGAGAAACACATCGCGACTCAGATGAGTGTGACAATGATTGCAGTGGGGATGCCTGCATTGGCCTTTGTCACATGTGTTGAGTGATTAATGTATTTTGTAAAAGTGAAATGCACTTATTTTGAAAATTTACAAACTCGTATTATGAACAAGAAAACACATAGTTTAATTGTATTATTTTATACTTGGAAGTTCAAAGTTCTTTTCATAATGTAATGTTATTGTTTTGATGCATTAATCCTATATTATCTTGTAACACACTTGCAATACAAATATCTTTTTTTATTTGGGAACAACTAGATTTGATTATCCAGTTTTGGAAAACAATGTGTACAGTTAACTTCTTCACAAATGTTTTATTGTGAAAAAACAAGGGTTTGTGATATGGGATGTTAGAGATATGAGACTGGACACTCCTCCACAAGAGGCAAGTAGATGTAATGGATGATTTAATTTAATTATGTGTTTAACTAAATGATTCATCTATGTTGACTTATTTACTAAATGGTTGGCTTTTAGGATGATACGGTACAGGTTGTAGATGAGAGAGTGTACGATACTCATAAGCGGACATCCGAGCCCCCCCCACCCCGTCCTGGGATCACACCTACTTCTATTCATAGAGATGAGAAGAAACATGCTAGATTTTATGATTCAATATTATCTATTGCTGCCAATAGGTAGTGAAGGAGATGACAACGTTTATTGTATAACATTGCTTACGAGGACGTTGATTACTATAGATGTTTATATGATGATGTTGTTAATTTAATGTGTTTATGTACTCGTGTTTGACGTTTATGGTTTAGTATTGCATTCATGATATATTGATTATGGTTTGTGGTTTATATTAATCAATGAAATGTTTTGTGGTTACGGATTAGCATTTATGGTATAATGTTTATGGTTGATGGTTTATGGTTTATATAGAGTTATCCATTTACACTTTGTTTATAGTGCATTAGATGGTTTTTATTCTTGTTATGTGAAATTCCATTTATTGTATTCCAATGCTTATTAATAGGACCCTGATTGCTAGAGTTGTAGATATGATGATGTTATCACTATGTATCTAGTTAATGTATTAAAGAACGAGATGTTATGTGACTATGGATTATGGATTATGGTTTATGGTTTATGGTTTAATAGTTGCATTCTTCTTCCATGTATGCCTACTTGGGTTTTACGTGCTTGCTAAACTTTCATATATATTTCATCTATGAAAATATTTTGTTGAGTATAAGTTAAGTGCATTATTTTCTTTGTAATTATGTTTGAATGCTAACAGATATAAATCGGTTGTTTAAATGCAGGTGTAATTAGATGGCTAGAGAAAAGAAGGATGGAAAGCGCAAGGCTACACATGTGGATGAACCGAAAGACTATGAATCATTTGATAGTGCCACTTATGTGTTTGGAAAGTTTGCGAAGAGGCCTACACATGAAGATGGGGGTGTTGGAAAAGAAGATGAGACTTCCCCACCATTGTGTATGGAATTAGAAATGCAACTTTTAACGAAGAAGGTAGAGTTTTATAAAATTGAGTGTGAAAGACTTACATTGGAAAAAAATTGTCGAAAAAATAAGGAATTATTGGACCGAGTAGGAGAAATTTCCTCGAGGAAGATGGAGTTGGAGATTGATGTTGAAGAGTTGGAACTAGAAATTAAGAATTGGGAGACAACGCGTGAATCGAACAAAAAAATTTCAAAAATCAGGTAGTAAGCTTTAATTATGTTCTTAAAATCCACGAACGTCACAAGGAAGAATGGAAGAAGTTGTATATGGAGGCCAAGGCGTCAACTATTGAAAATGTACCAATCACTCCCACCAAAGGCACAACTGATAAATGAATATACAACTTTGTAATAAAATGTCACTGTTCATGCAACCTTTGAAATCAAAAGATGCTTTTTAAACATATATTAAACTTATATATTTCCTTTCTTTTTAAATACATCAAACTAATTTTTTTGTTAATAAATATTAGTATGTATACACAAACAACAAACTCAAAAATATATGTCCCTATATTAGTTGAATACCTCTACCATTTATTATTTGAAGAGCACATTGTTAATGAGATCAATTTGAAATTAATTGAAAACAACAATTATGTAATTAATATTTTTCATTTTTAGGTATTAAGATTATTACAACATTTAAAATTAGTGATAGTATTATCAATTTAATTGTTTTGTATTTATTTACGATTTTGTTTTTCATAATATTTGTAAAGGTAATGAGTTTTTTTCATAGCCACAAAATAATCATAATATTGTGAGTATTGTAAAAATTTATATTTACCTTTTGTTAAGAAAATCATAACACCCACAAAATATTTTAACAAATTTTAGTATGTTATTATTCAACTAATTATATTAAAACCTTGGAGTTGGTATGTGTAGTATATTTTAGTTTTTATAAGAGTAAATAATATTACTAATCATTTTAGGTGATGTATATTGTGTTTTTCAAAGTACTGAAAAACACAGTGTGTTTTTCAACGTGCTAAAAACACATTGTGTTTTTCAACAAGATGAAAAACAAAGAGGTTTTCAACATGACAATTACTAAATATTAATTACATCAGTCCAAAAATGTGGAAAACCTTTGTGTTTTGCAGTGTTAAAAACCACATTGTGTTTTTCAAACTATTGAAAAACACAAAGGTGTGTTTATCAACATGCTTAAAAACACGAGTGTTTTTCAACAAGATGAAAAACACAATGGTTTTACACATGTTAATTACTAAATATTAATTACATCAGTCCAAAAATGTGGAAAACCATTATGTTTTGCACCGTGTTGAAAACCACAATGTGTTTTTCAAAGTGTTGAAAAACATAGTGTGTTTTTCAACGTGCTAAAAAACACACTATGTTTTTCAACAAGATGAAAAACACAGGTTTTCCACATTATAATTACTAAATATTAATTACATCAATCCAAAAATGTGGAAAACCATTGTGTTTTGCACTGTGTTGAAAACCACATTGTGTTTTTCAACGTGTTAAAAAACACAATGTGTTTTTCAACGTGTTGAAAAACACACTGTGTTTTTTAACAAGATGAAAAGCACACAGGTTTTCCACATTCTAATTACTAAATATTAATTAAATCTGTCCAAAAATGTAGAAAACCATTGTGTTTTGCATTGTGTTGAAAACCACATTGTGTTTTCAAAGTGCTAAAAACACAAAGTGTTTTTCAACAAGATGAAAAGCACAAAGGTTTTCCACATGATAATTACTAAATATTAATTACATCATTCCAAAAATGTGGAAAACCATTGTTTTTGTAGTGTTGAAAATCACATTGTGTTTTTCAATGTGCTGAAAAACACAATGTTTTTTTCAACGTCTGAAAAACACATTGTGTTTTTCAACAAGATGAAAAACATAAAGGTTTTCCACATATTAATTACTAAATATTAATTAGATCCATCCAAAAATGTGGAAAAACTTTGTGTTTGTTATCTTGTTGAAAAACATAGTTTATTTTTAGCACTTTGAAAACCACATTGTGTTTTTCAATGTGTTGAAAAACACATTGTATTTTACAAACACGTTAAAAACACACTGTGGTTTTCAACACATTGAAAAACACAATGGTTTTCCATATTTTTGACTGATGTAATTAATATTTAGTAATTAACATGTGGAAAACCTTTGTGTTTTTTCATCTTGTTGAAAAACACAATGTTTAATTATTGTCTACTATCCATATATTACAAGAGTGGTCCTAGATTGGCTAAGACCAAAAACACATAATTTAAATACTCTTAGAATCATCAAAAGGAATGTATTTATATGGGTTGTAACCAACCCCTAGAGCATGGTATGAAAATCAGATCCACAATCTCATATACATGAATTTTAAATGTTTAGAATTCTAAGATAGGCCTGCTCTACATTCCATACATTTACTTTCCACAGCTCAACCTGCTCTTTCGTATGATACATCTCTCTGCATATCCTCTGCATCTGCAACACATAACATTACAAATTAGACAAAATATCCATGGCTTTGTACCATACATATAATAAAAGAATGTATTGTAATTAAGGACATTCAATACTCACTTTGCGTAGACACTAAGTTGTTGAAAGACAAGTAATGCGACACGTATATGTTTCATCTGTATTCGAGCCACCTGCAAAATAAATGATCATTATGTTAGTCTTTGCCTCAAAATTAAAGTTTCTTGCGAAGTCACATTCACACCAATAATTCAATGTTTTACTTGTAGGTTCCCCTTGTTGCATTTCTCTCCTCTTTGCACAATTTCATCAAGAAATTTGAAGCATTCATAGTCTTCAGCGTGATTGTTCAAATCTTCTACAATGGTTGGCCTCTTATTCACACTTTGTGATCTATTTTACTCATACTAAACCAGGGACACATGCGGTGATGGTGGTTGTCTCATTGACATCTCCTTTGAAAGCAAAATCTAGTGCATTTGATGCTTCTAGGTCTCTCCTAAACCTCTAAACACATTCAAATTATGTCTTTATCTATTCATTTGTTCTTGGTGGTGTATCCAACACTAACTTCAAGAAGTATTTGCATGTGTTTAACATAAAATTTGAATTTATTTTTAGCATCAACCCACCAGCCCCAACCTGTCTCGGAGTACCTATGACATATAAGACAGTGTAGAAAGTTATTTATTTATGCATTGGGTTTTTAAACCTGATTATACAATTGAAAACCAGCCTCATACCATCCCATGTCAATTGTTGTTCTATGGACAGGGAATATTTTGGCTACTACACTCATTCGTAACATTCGATTATGAATACACATTGTCACCTACACATGAATGTAACATAAATTTAGTCTTTTTTTACACAAGAAACATCACTAAAATACAAACACCATTTAATATGTGTGTTTAAAAATAATGTATGAACTAAGATAAGTGCATTACCATCAATCCATGTTGGATGCTCTTTCCCGAACACTACAAAAATTTCTACCACCCTCGTTCGTAGCGGTTGACCGTGAAAAGGTATTGCCACCTACACATGAGTGTAACATAAATTTAGTCTTCTTTTTATATAAGAAACAACACTGTAAATATAAACACCATTAAATATGCATGCTGGTAAATATCATTCGCATCACTTGCCTACTCAAAGACATTACCATCAAGTGTCATTGACTATTGATGTGGCGAGGAGGGGCCATCCAGGAACATGTCTTCATTTAATGTGTTTGTCTCCACATATGTGCTAGCTCCTACATGTGGATGGAACACAATTACAAAATGATGTTTATTTCGTTATGACTTATGTTTAGCAATCAACATGGCTATTTGGCATATACGATGACATTGAATTACCTGACATTGACAAACATCTCCTGGGAAAGTCCAATTCTTTGAACACAAGCTTACATGTGTTTCCTTTGGTAGCCCAAGCACATTTGCATACGTCCAAGGCACCACATTTCCTTACCAAATACCAAGTGTTTCTAATTATTTGGCTCCTCACCCACAATTCATGGCCATCAGGCTGAAGTGCAATGCAATCTGTATCTAGAATAATTTTTGCTCTCTCAACTACCATCAATATTTGTCTTTCTTTTTGAAAGTTCATTAAGAAGCCAGATTGTTGCAACTTCCTCTTGTGTTTGTAAAATGGCTCCACCCTATACAAAAGTGTGTAGAACAAATGGTCCATCCGGCGAGTGCATTTTTTTCTATCACACAAGTATCTGGCTTCTAGATAATAATGGTAGGCCTCGATGGATGCATTTGTTTCCTGATTTGCGTGGGTGAAGTTTCTAAAAAAATTACCCACATAGCTATCAAGTCACACAGATTGAATATCAGTGACACTATAAACCACATGTAATTATTTAAGATGAAAATTAATAAGGAAACACGTGAAGGCTCGTACTCACCGATACATCCTTCACTCTTGCACCATGTCTTCTTGAAGTACTTGAATGAACTGAGTTTCCTCTTTGAATTCGTTGAAGAAGTCTTGAATCATTCAAAAGGTGTGATCTTCATGCATTCTCATACCATACATGATGGTACCTAATCTCTCGAAAATATTCCACCTCAACTCCTTGTTACAATACTTGTACACATTTTTCAACCATGCCATGCACACATGCCATAGGCATAGCAGTACATGACAACCAAAAACACACCTAATGGCTTGGATTTTAGCTAACGCATCATCCGTAATGAATGCATTGATCTGCCAATTGGCACGAAGAATTTTTCCTCATTTCTGGACTTTCGCCACCACCCATAAATGTCTTCAATCTTATTCCTCGATGAAACGGCCCATGTTACGGGAACCCCAACCTCTTGCTCATCGAAAACAAGCAAGGTGTATAATTAGTACTACAAGGAATATGACATCAAAGGTTAGTATGGAGTTTAATATAACAAAAAGGGAACATTATTAATGATATGAAAATAACAAATCATTTCAAAATTCATTTGGATTACTTACGCCATATTTATTCATGGAAAATGTCAAATCCATGGAGATTATGGAATTGTGTGAATGTTATACCATTATCTCACACATCCATGGTGTTTTCAACCCCATAATGAATGGAACGGTGGTTCCATTTGGCCGTTGATAGTAGAAAAAAAGGTCCCTTTCCTCTGCATGTCATAAGTTCACACTCATGGCATCATCAATGTGCTTTTGAGACCTTTTGGAGCGAACTCTTTTCCATGCATTCATCACATCCTTTCTTGTTAGGAATTGGTCCCTCTTGCTCAACATACCCACCAAGGATGGATCCTCTATATGTTTTTCATACACCGTGTCCATAGGAACACCCATCAATAAAAGATTCTCAATGTAACTTTTGCATTTGTTTGACAAGTATGGGGCAACAACAACATGAGGGTCGTTACTTAGTAGTTTCATTTACACCATTAACAAATTCCTCGTTTACATCACAAGATAAAAAATATTGTATATTATTATTGCCATTGTCGGTCTCCCATACATCACCTTCACATTGAAGTGACATTGGCAACCCCTTTTCATTTGATGCCTCCTCACTCTTTCACATGTTTCCGGCTTATTTCTCTTGTCCTCGAGACCATATGAACACCAAGTAGCTACAATTAAAAACATTAACATCAAATGCTATACAAATGTTTACGAAAATCACGTACAAAAAAGAAGTGTTAGAAAAGGTTCAAACCAAGAATTTGGCTTTGTTTTATGCAGTTTAGGGTCAACTATATTGTATACATTGTGATGTGTGCGGACGAATTTAGTCTCAAAATTTTCTACGAAACCTTCTCCATTTACAAATGCCTCGAGTCTTTGAAGCGAGATGGTTACATAAAGGTCGATGTTAGGCTCATCCCGATTGGGGTCCATTCCAAGTCTTCATTCGAGAATTGACTTTTTTCCTCTGCTATCTCTTAGACAGAAGACTGTACATGCTTCCCCATTTGGGCCTCCTTCCCATCCTAACAATTATTACATGAAGTTGGCATCGTTAATGAAACAATTACTTCTTACTTTCCAAATAACATTTTTGAGTTGTGATTGATCATCATCAGCATGAATACCATCTAAAATCATTGGAAGCATATGAATTTTTGGCTAATTAACATATAATCCCTATATTCTTAAATATCCAAAATGCCACCATACTTTCCAAGACCTATAATATTCGTCATTATTTATAAAACTAATTCTAAGAACCAATTATTTGGCAATAGTTTGTACAAGCTACGATGTGTTTTCCATACAATTATAAGAAAATTTGGCCTAGGAGAATGTAAATGAAAAACACTTGTAGAAAAGAGGTTATTCAAATGCAAGGAAAACAAAAATTACAGGTCTAACTACTGCTTCTAGTGCACAAACATATCACAATATGATCATCTATGAAGACATGATTTTCATTTCTTACACTCAAAACTTGTAAATAAATAATGTTTTTCTTATAAAATAAGGCAATACTCAAGTGCAATATTATGATATAAGCTCACTTTTATTTCTAATGTTTTATTTTAATGAGTGGACAATTTATGGTCTTCTATTTAGATGTTATGATCTCAATCCCTAGGGCTTCTAGCCTTAGAAGCCCTATAATTGTATAATTTATATTCAATACAAAAATAATAAGTGACAAATTATGTTTTGATGTTAATGTGTGATAAATAATAAGAAGATTTCGGGTTATGGTACTAAATGTAATGAAAAATTCATGACCAAGGTTCAAATTCCCCCATAGTGGTGAAATGTCAACTATTCCAACTATATCTATAGACAATATATATTCCATTTTTAATTCTTTGAATGAAATTTGTGATTAAGACATTCTTTAATTTGCAAATAAAGGAGAGGAGAAAACACCTAGTTCCTTTTCAGGAGAGGGATATTTACTAACGATTCAAAAAAATAAAGGAGAGTGACTTCTAGGACTAAATATTTTATGAGGATATGAAGAGAAATAAGAAGATGAATATTTATCTTCACTAATATTGTGTATCAAAATTTTCTTGCCAATATTTAAAGGAAACGTATCAATGTTATGTTTACAATTTTGGGAGTTAGAATTAACTTTTTCCTCCACATGTCTCTAAATTTTATTTCATTTACATGCTGATTTTATAAGTGATCATTTTGGATTCATATTTTTAGATCAATGTATTACAAAAGTAGAGTGCATTTCCTCCAAAAAAATTAGGTTGTATAAAATATGTAAAACTTAAAAAATATAAACTATTTAATATGGCGTTTCCACAATACTATAATTTTATATAGGTTTTTATAAAATATGTCGATAGTTTGTAATACAAAACATAGAAAAGCATAAACTATTTTTTCTTGTAGTTTGCAAAAAAAAAGCTTCCTTGTGCAATTTTTTTTGCACAATTTTTGGATCTTTGGCAGGTTTCAAACTTTCTTTGGGAACCCCCATTTTCTTCAATTTATGGGAGGCTCATATTTTTGTGCATCTTCGACCGTTTAAATACGTCCATCCGTATCCTCAAGACTAAGAGCCAATGGTGCGGAATTTGGAGAGGTACATAACTGATGTTTCTAGTAAATTGAGTCGGGCCTTAACCATTGTTGTAATTTCTAGTTTAGGTGGTCGACTATGCCTGCAATGTACTACATTCACAACAAAGGTGCACCTGCTAAATTCATCCTCCCTATGGAATTTTGGAGTTTTTATTGTTATGCCAACTAGATCAAGAGGAATGAAGCTTTGGGTATTCATTTTCACTAAACAAAAAAGTAACTAAATACAAAACCACACATGCAAAAAGAAGCATACAATTAATGTTAGTATGTTATAAGACAAAACTAATATGCATAATCTAATATGAAAAACATAGGGACTATATAAGATAAATTGATGTATGAATAATTTATCTTGGTGAAGTGACTTTAAAAACCTCTGCAGTGCAACACAATCTATCACTCAACTAAGGCGTATCATGTGGAATTATAAGGGAAATCCTTGAGCATTGCGATTCCTAGGCTTTGCAATAGGCACATGCCCCCATATACCAAAATGAGTGTGAGAAGATGACAACAGAGAATTTTTGTTGGTTCATACAATTACTAAATTATAACAAATAATAAAGAAATTCTCTATATACAAATTATCTACACATTAACATTATTTACAAATATAATGAATACAAAAATAAAACTTACTCAAATGTTATTCCATTTAACACAACAAAGAGCAATGAAATTACGAAATTTTAATTACATAAATGAAAAAGATCACATGCAAATTTAATTTTAATTTTTATATTTTTTAACAATAGAAATAGATCAACATGCAAATCTAGAACTTATTTATGCTTATAGATAATATTAAGAATCATCTCAAACACTTATAACATTAAATTTGTTCATTTTGTTTAACTATAATTATATTATTGTTTAAGTTATAATTATGTTGTCTTAAAAATATTTTGTTAGCAATCTATAAAATTCATTTGTATTTCATAATACTAACACTAACCTTAAAACACAAGATATAGTATCATCATTAACATTCTTAATTTGAGAGGGTTATTATAATTCAAGTACGATATATTATTAGTATAATTTATTTTTAAAAACAACATAATAATAAAAATTTGAAAAAAATAATTAAAACTAATAATATAATGGCATAAACATGTTTGTGCACTCATCTCTTGAATCACACAACTTGGTTCATAAACTTTTAAATTAGGACAACCAAATAATATTCAATAATATGAATTGTTCATAATTATCTTTCTCTTAATTAATTTGATGAAATACAATTTTGGTATATTTCTATTTGTTTTTTTCTAAATTAAGTAAGAAGAGTCCAGGGATTTTAAGAAATTTATTATTAAGGTTATTGTTAACAAATATAAATATAATTATCATCATCATATTAAATTTTTGAATTAAAAAATAAAAATATATTTAAAGTTTAAAGAAATAAAATTTATCCAATATTTTAAATAACGTAAATTAAGTGTAATGTAATAAATTATTTACTTAAATTTAATATTTTTATAATTATTTTTAATTAATTATACACCTAAATTTGACATCCATTTAACTCTCAATTTTTAAAATAAGGGAAAATTTTATTTACATATATTAGTGTGAATTACAAAATTTTAATTACATAAATGAAAATGTGTGGAAAATCGGTGTTTTTCAACAAGATGAAAAAACACAAAGGTTTTCCACATGTTAATTACTAAATATTAATTACATCACAAAAAATGTGGAAAACCAATATTAATTACATTAGTCAAGAAATGTGGAAAACCATTTTGTTTTTAATGTGTTGAAAACCACAATGTGTTTTTAACGCATACGTTAAAACGACAATGTGTTTTTCAATGCATGTTGAAAACCACGAGTGTGTTTTTCAACGTGTTGAAAAACACTTGAAGTTTTCCACACATTTTGACTTATGTAATTAATTAGAAAAATATTAATTAAATAATTATACATAATAAATATAATCTATTATTGTTGTATTAGTGTGAGTTACAAAATTTTAATTTCATAAATGAAAACATGTGGAAAACCATTGTGTTTTTCAACGTTGAAAAACACAAAGGTTTTCCACATGTTGATTACTAAATATTAATTACATCAGTAAAAAATGTGGAAAACCATTGTGTTTTTCAACGTGTTGAAAACAATAGTGTGTTTTTCAACGTCTTTGAAAAACACAATATATTTTTCAACAAGATGAAAAACACAAAGGTTTTCCGCATGTTAATTACTAAATATTAATTGCATCAATCTCAATGGCCTATTAGGAAAGATTAAATTAAGTCTAGAAAGCCTATGGAATGGTTGTAAAATAGGTTCTAGGTCAAGTTAAGGTTCTTAAGGGGTATTACATTCTGAATCACTACATTTCTCATCACTTGTCTGGTTGTCGATCAACAACTATATTATAATGTTTGTTTATTCGCATGGCAACGAAACACTTAATTTGCAGAACACAAGTTGCAAGCTTTATACCTGATTAACTTCATTGTTCATGGCTAACCCAACCCTATTTCCAAATTTCAAATAATGGCTAATTAGAAAGGGAGGAAATGGCTAAACAGGGGACAAAATTTATTTATCATTTTCTTTGAATTACTAGCAAATATAGTATCAAAATTGTTGGTTAGAAAATAAAATATCAGGGATTTTCTTGAACACCAATATGGACAAATGTTATAACTATAGCTACTGATAGATGGAAATATATAGGTATCTTTGCGGCTACTGAATGTATTTTTTTCTGAGTTGGAATGTTTCAGCCCAAGGATATCTTAATGAACTAACCATCTCAAGATTCAACGCAAATATACCCTGCAGTGTCTGATCATAGTTCTAGGGCAAATATTTACAGCCTTAGTACATGTTCGGGCGTTGCATGGTATATTTGTGTTGAAAATATTTTGTCCGAGTTGGAATGTTTTAGAAGATGGTTGCATTTACAACAATGTTTTAGCCCCGATAGTCTTCGGTTTGCATGGAAATTCTTGCTCTTTTTTACATCTTTCATGAAAAAGTAAAACATAATTACAACTTTCACATAAATTCAAGAGATTGTAGAGTAAATTATGGGCCAAACATAATTCTTGCTTTGTTTTGCTTTTTCTTAGTGTACACGCATTAATGAAGACATAAAATTTTCCAAACATTACAAAGATGGTTGCATTTACAACAATGTTTGAGTCCTAATAGTCTTCAATTTGCATGGAAATTCTTATTGAATAGAACCGACGTGTGTGTGTGTGAGAGAGAGTAATTGTGTCTACACAAGTCCAAGTGAAAATAGAGTTCCAAGGAGGGAAAATATGTGTAGGAGGAGCATAAGTTAGCCAAGTTTAAGGGCACCATGAATTTTTTTAAATAACTACAATTCTTTAATTTTGTTTAAATTTCCAAGCATACGAGACATGTAACATTCAAAGGAAAGTGTGGAATTTAAGGATAATCAATGAAACAAAACTAAATACATGGGAGTCACACGTGTCCACAGGGAATAACCTGGCTTGTATTCTCCAAACTCACCCATTGTGTTGCGAATTAGCCAGAAACATAACATAATGAAGAGCAAAGAGAAAATAGTGGTTTAAGGGAAAATGGGGGTGTGACTGGCAATTTTGGCGGTAAACACACATCCTCCCGAGATGATTTGGTGGTGTAAATCAGATCTGGAATCCCTCCCACGTACCACTTGCCAGTGACCATTGAAATGAAGACACGTCATGGCCATTGTATGGAAGTTTTATGGGGTCCATTCTTTGGGAATCCCTGATTTGAGCGGTGAAATATTGACAATTTTTTTGCGGGAATGACTTGTTTGTTATATAGGTAATACCGCCTTCGATTGATATATTCCCCTACCTTTAATTAATGGTTGTCTTCCTTTTCCCCCTCCCTTCCATAAACATGTGAGCTTGTGGATAGGTATGAATACCATAGATGCACTCTAAATAATTTTGTACTCGTTGTTGTCTATTATTATTTTTCATGTGACTATTATAGGTTTTGTGCATATACCTTTGGTAATTCGTTTTTTTAAATTCTATAGACCGATGATAATATTCAATTATTTTGCCCTATCATTAAGATATCTTGTTCTTTTCTAGAATCAATATAATCAAAGTATTGTATGTCATCTAAGTCATAATGTCAAAATTAAAATAGTCAAGTTCTATAAAAAGTCAAAAAAAAAAATTATTTAATTTGTTGTGTGTTAGTTAAATATTATTTTTGTTGTTATATGTCACTTTCATAATGTTATAATAAGGGTCGAGTGTGTGTTATCTTGTCATCAATGTAATAAGTCTTCATTCAAAAGTGTCGAAAAATTACATCACAAACACATTTTCGGTGTAACTTGACATCTAAATTGTGGGGAGATAAGATGAAAATAATTACATTTTCGATGAAGTTTTTAATATTGAAAAGAATGAAAATGTTCCTAGCTTCGGGGGCTCTGCTACTTGACCCCAACTGTTTAACAACGGGAGTGTCCCAAGGGTGCTACCCGGATCCTACAAGGGGCGTTGCCCCATGACCTGTTGGGGGTGTGGCCCCTAGAATATCGCCGTGGGATTTCGGAGACAAGAACAAATTGATGGGAAAGCCATGACGATGAAAGAGAGTACAAAATGTTCTTGATTTCCATCTTGGTGAGTGAGTAGAAATACATCGGAGGATGGAGGAAATGAAGGAAGGAGGACATTCAAAATCCTCCCAACAACCACAAGTGATGGGGCCGCACAAAAATGTTGAGACATGTTTGTCTACAATGTGTTCATATTTTCAGTTTTGTGTGACATTCAGAATAAAACCAGAGGTATATTCTTGTTCAATTTTTTTTAAATGTGAGCACAATTCCTATGTAACCCCCTAATGGAAAAATGTAGTGGAAAACATAAAGTACAATGTATTACAACATCATGATACTTGAAGAAGATGAACATATATGTGTGTGTACATGTTCATACCTAGGTTAGTGGTCATCCTATGAAAATCATTCATAAAGGATAAACAAATGTAGAATTCCTATTCGTGGTTACTACACTAGTTTGATCAGATTAGTTCCCAACAGTGCATGGTTTATGAGATGTTGATGAGTTCCTTCTCTACCTTCAATTCGAGCTTTAGACGAAGGTCATGTGAAATCGGAGGCAACTATTGTAGAAGAAACGTGATTTTTTTATTAGATACGGTAAAAATAGGGATCGGCTCCCATGGGCCATTACAAGATGAGGAACATAAAACAACAAGCAAGAAGGAAACGTAAAGTCCAAGAAAGGAGTTAAACATGCTTAACTCTTACAATTAAGAACCAGACTTTGTATTAAGGTGGGAAAACTAGAGAGAAGGAGAAACAGTCTCCAAAACAACGAAAAAGCAGAAAGTTCGTCAAAAATATCAACGATCCCGAAGCATAAGTTAATTTTTTGGAGATCCCCACTCTTTACCATCGTGGCTATCTTTGATCACGTCACCCTCAACACCTTTGTCATTAATATCTTCCTCCAGCTCGTCCTCGGAGCTACTGATGTGCAAGTTAAAGTTCCTTCTTTTAGTGCCCTCCTCCATCCCTTCCACTGTCACTTAGATTTTCAACTGGTCCTCCACCTCCGAAATTTCTTCTTGGACTTGGTTGAAAGCAATGACAATTTTCTTGGAAGCGTTGATGACATCCATCATTGTTTCCCTTTGACCATTGGTTTCTTCCATCGCTTGAAGCACCCCTTCTAAGTACTGAGACCTTTCTGCTCAAATCCTTGAAACCCTTTAAATTACCATCCCGATTTATTTTTCTCGAAGTGCTCGCTTCCCCACGACCATCCTCACCCATTTCTTTACCAGAATCCTCCCCCACAATTTTACATTTTCCGGCCTTCATCTTAGTAAGGCAATCTGCGAGAGTGAGGTCATCCTCATCCGCATGCTCTTTTAGGGAAGAGGACAGAGTAGGTTTCCCATTTTCAAACATCAGAAGAATGAGCCCTTCATGCAGAGGCATCTCCACTTTCTCCTACTAGAAATCCATCAAAGAGTTAGTCAAAGACATAAACAGAAAGAAGGGGATGCTCACCATGACCTTATGGCAGAACATGTTCAGAAGGGTCATATGGTGAGTATATATTTTTCTGTATTTTCTTTCCAAAGTGATGTACTTCATGATTTTAAGGCACGTCTCTCTCCATATACCTAGAATGCACGACCTGGCAATACCATCCATAAAAAAAAGAATATCTTGCCTTGCCAACAAAGAACAACTCAATTTCCTGTTCTCTGTGGGTTTTATCCTTAAAAATTTAAGCCCGTCCATTTTCATGTCTCGTGGCCAGGGTGATGGTGGACTTAGACACCTCAATTTCCATCCCTCTGACTTCAAACTTATCCTCTTTCCAAGCTTTGCCAAAATCCTTAGACAGGGAGGGGTCGTGACCATGTAATTTGGAAATGAAATTACTGAAACCCCCAATCCTAAGCTTATTCCACAGAGGCTGATTAAAAGCTTCAATGCTTTGGCTAGCATGTTCAACTCACCATTTTTTTACTATGTATTTACTAAGGGGAATGCTAGGAATTTGTTAGCATTTCATTAGTATTTTAGAAACATATTAAATGATTGAGTAAGAATAATGTATTTGAAGTGTGTTATGAGTTGTTAAAACAACTCATCCATGTTCAATAAATTAGTTTATTGTGGGAGATATTTAAGGAGAAATTTGTTGAGGAACACTCCTTAGATATATGAGTATGTATACCTATATAATTGTGATGTCCCAACTGAATATTAATATAATATTATTATTGCTTTAGATTTTAAGTTTCTCTAAGATTGAATTTGAATATACTCGACCAAATTTGTCATCAACCTTATGAAAAATTAAATAAAACCCTACAAATTCCACACACAATAAATCATGGAGATAACAATGAGTTGATGGAAAATTTAATAGAAAAATAAAGGACACATATGTCACAACCAAAATTGTATGAAAAAATAGAATATACATAATCTATTGTGACAATAACTCAAGGCAATGATTCATCTACGAGCGCACCCAAAGGTCGATGCACTTATAAATCTAGTTTCTCAAAATAGTAAAGTGACCTTGCTTTCAAGGAAGAGGAACCATTTACAAATTTTCTGATAGCTCATATATAGAAGAGAGTAGATAAGAAAGGACCAAGAATATGCTTGAAGAATATCATCTTTCTCATGATTATCCCTTCATAAATATCAAGAAGATATATAGAAGGTATGAAAGATGTTTAAATAAATATGATATGCCCAAAATAAATTTTTGTACACCTATTTTTACCACCAGCCCATGCTTTAAGAGGTGTGCAAACTTTATTACTATGGAGAACACAAAACTAGCTTATCTCCCCACATCAACCTATCACACTAAGGCACATAACTTTAGCACACTCACTTGAGGCGCAAGAGATTCTCAATCCCCATAATGTTCAACGTGTTGATATGAATTGATTGCATAGTGAAAACAATAAAGAAGAAACATTCATACTATAACAAAAGAAAGATTATCAACAAACACATACTCATGCAAAGACTGACAACATAGCTCTCATATGATTTCTTACTGGTATGGATAGATTCTCTTACAATGAATCTCTTCTTTACATCTTATGTCCTCCTTACAATGATCCCGAAGGGGTATTTATACTAGTGGGGACTTTCCATTCACTAGTTGAAAAAGACTATAATTAGCCCTTGTGTTCTATTTTTGACATCTAACTATTAGATAGTAGACTTAAGATATGTTGTGCATGACTATCACCTTCTATCTCCCTTTGCTTGAGAAGTAGAATTAGTAGTGTTTCTAACTTCTCAACACCTCATGCACTCGCTTTGATTAGACTCCTTTGGTAAGTCTAAGATTATTCAAGACGATTCATTTGCACAAGTTTAACACCTTAAATCATTGCGTGTATGTTTTTATAGTAACTCCTTGTGCTCTCTGGAAATCTCTCCTCGCTTCTTCCTTGTCTCCTGGAGCTCCTTAGTTCGCTCTTGCTCTCTTCATCACTATAATTCACAATCAACACTATTGAACACCTCTCCTAACATCTTCAAAATTTTATCTCTAGCTTGGGTTTCCAACATATAAAATGTATCCATGAGGTCCATGTTTGCAAATTAGTGTTCATAGTGTGAAAATATGGTTTGAATATTAATATTATTTAATATTTAAATAGTACATGAGTGTGCAAATAGCTGTAATATTATTAATATGATTTATCGGACAAATCATTATTACACCGAAGCGTTCCCCTATGGTAAAGGACTTCCGGACGTTTCTGTGACCGTATTAAAGTTGACGGTTTGACGGCCATCTAGACGTTTTCACATTTTTAATAGTTTTTACCTGCATTCCTTCTTAAGACGGAGAAAGATTAGTGTTTTTGTGACCGCCGCAAATTTCCCCACTTCGCCGCCCTCATGCCCGTTGAATGTTGCTCCTTCCAATCGATTTGATGTCTGAAATGAATTTCTTACTTTTTCACAGCAGGGCCTTCGAAGATTGTTGTCATCCTGATCGAACCCAAGACTCTTTCCTAATGGTATGTGCGATGCAGAACTTGCCTTGTAAGTCTTGATGGATGTACTTTCAACATAATCATGTTCTACGATAAGGTATTTCAGTCTCTTATAGGGAGGAAGAATAGAACAGAAAATCCAAAGTTTGTTCAAAATGCCTGATATCAGTATTAGAAAGTGAAGAATATTTGATGCATTTCCCGCTCAAAAAAATATTGATAAATATATATAACTAGATCTAATGGTCAGTTATCAATTAGACATTGCAATTCTAATTACACCTAGAGGTGTTTAACAATGGCAGGCAGGGTGGTGGTGGTGTGTTGTAATATGTGAGTGTGTTCATTTTTAATTTTGACCTTGAACTTGACATCTATTTGACAGTCAATAAGAAGTTTTTTTTTTTCCCTCTTGAAGTCGATCAAAAATTGTAATATCATTGGTCATATGGTGGAGTTTAGAGCCCTTTTCTTTCCCACACATTAGTACAATGTAAGATTATTTAGGGTTTTTATGTTAGTGTGTCTGTGGATCTGATCTATTTATTAAAATCCAATGCATCTGTGTTTTTTTTGTTTGAGGTAGAGGGTATACTGTGCCGGAGTATGCAACTCATGGTCAATTGACAGATAAGGCGGATGTGTACAGCTATGGCATGCTGGTTCTGGAGATTGTGAGCGGCAGAAAGGTCAGGGATCCTAAACTTCCACCCGAGATGGAGCTCCTTCTACAATGGGTAAGACTCGAAACTTCATTTAAGATCTTTCCTAGATTACTTGTTCTGAGGGGCATCTTGAAGAATCCTTTGTGTTTATGTACAGGCGTGGAGTTTACACGAGAAAAATGAGGCATTTGAGCTGGTAGACAGAAGAATTGCAAAAGGAGAATCTGAAATCGATAAGGAAGAGATAGTAAGGGTAATCCACATTGCTCATCTAGTGCACGCAAAGTGCTCCAGAGACGAGACCATCAATGTCGAATGTTGTGTCGATGTTAACTAGCAGTACGAGATTTTGGTTCAGCCCACTCCACCACCTTTTATTGATGTCGGCTCCAATTTGGACTCCATTAATATCGGTGGATGGATTCTTCGATGGTTGCATCAACGGAACCCCCCCTTTCCGTTTCTCTTGAGGCGCATTAGGGGAAAAGTGGTTTTACATATTATTCTCACGGGACATTTAGCGCATGGTTTTAGTAATTTTATGGAGGCATCACTTTATGCATGCGTTATTAAGTAGACGTAACTTTTTACGCGGAAGGCGTTCCTCCTATGGGAAAGCCCTTTCCGGTCGTTTCGCCCAATATGTTAAATTTGATGGTCGTTTGAACATTTTTAAACACGATTAAATTTCTTCTTGGCAAACCTTTTTTCGTAATCTGCTCTGCAATGAGTTTAATGTCATTTATGGTAGTCGGTGGTCTCATGATAGTTGGCTGCAGGGGCACTATGGAATTTACAGAAGTCGTTATAAGCCCAAAAAAGAGGCAGACCTCCGTGAGCCTTTTGACATGGAGACGACTCCTGAGATAAAATTCAAACATTTCAGACAAATTTTCAATCAAAGCCACATAAAATTCAAACATTTCAGATGTATTTTCAATCAAAGCCATGGTAGTGGATCATTGGAAGATTATTCATCGGAGGTGTCCATTGTCTACCAGTTCTCATGTCCTCCATCACACAAAGTGGTGCCATGCGAATTGTTTGACTAAATGCCTAAAACAAATGTGACCTCATGAACTTCATTTATCACATGAGATGAAAAAAATGGTTGTGTTTGAAAGGCCTTCACATCTTTCTGAAAAATGCAATCGGCAAGGGTACATGCGGACTCCACAATCTTTTCCAGCATCCTCCCAACTTCTGCTAGAATGGGAGATTTAGAACAGGGCACCCGACGTGTTTGATGAAATGCCTCCTTTTCACTAGCCATATTCAGTAGTTTTAAAATACAATCATAAAACAATTAAGAACTTTTGTTTCCCAACCTAATGGTAAAAGAAAGCTTGTGTGAAACCTATACCAGTGATAATAGCACCAGTTACTTATCAATATTTTGATGGGCAACATTTGTCTATACAATAAACGGAGCATAAGTCACCTTCTTTTATAGTTCTATGTAATTGTCTGAGTTTCTCTTTTTATTTCGTATGCAGTAACCAACTTATTGGTCTTGGTGTTTGAATAATCCTTCTGTTTCCTAATACTTCATTAGCAAATATGAAGAACTGTTCTCAGCAAGTGTCATGATCTTTTTCAATGTTTTCTTCAAAATCAAGGCTTATCTTTCAAAAACAACTAGATACAATTATGATGGTAGTGTGCTAATTTGTAAGGGCGGGTTTCATAAGCACCCAAGGCCTAATTTGTTCTCTATTGCATCTAAGAGGATTCCTCCATTTTCCGATTCTTAGAAAATATCTAACAACTTGTTAACAACAGGCTCACCTTCACTTCCCATTACCTACCAGTACCCCTTGTAGAAATATTTTTTACCATGTCTCTTTCAAGGTTTATTTGGGTACTAACCTTGTTGATGATCATATACCCTTCCTTACGAGACATTTCCCTCATTATATATTGAGCTTCATGGATTGTAGATACACTGGCTCAATGTATCGCATATAACATCAAACTGTGCATAGGAGAACCTCTTCTTTGGTACTTGAGTTCTAGATCTCTAGACTACCATTTGTCTAAACTATTGTTTCTAACATGGCATTGTTGTATTAGTAAGTCTTAAAGATGTTTACATAACTTTCCTCTTGTGAGTAATTGATCTCAAGTAACAAAATCTCCTTGTAGCTATGTATATGCAAAGCGTTTATTCCTTGTAAAAGATTGGGTGTTGAATTATCCTGCAAATGCATTGTCTTGATTAGTCTGTTTCTTGCTGACAAAAATCATTGTTATGAGAACCTTCTACACAGTGACCCCTGATGAATTTTTATTTTAAAACTCAAGTTCACTACTGGGCTCATCTACTTATTTACAATAATCTGGGGAAAGAATAGTGCCATATTTTCCGTCCACTTGCCCTTTCCTTGTGTTTAGGCCATGTTTCCTTGTCGTTAGATGTACAAAATGTTATCTAAATCTTCAGAGTTCATTGTGTTCCCAAGGATGAAGAACTTGGAATAGTATTCTATTGAGTGTGAATGATATTTTGGATCACAATTTTAAAGAGACTAGGCCCTCCAAAGGAATTCATCACTCTGGTTGAGCTTGGATTGTTTTGTCATAATTGAAGTAGTAAGCCCTATTTAGGTTAAACCATCAGCATGTTAACTCGTAAAATACAATACTCATTTATATTCATTTCTATCCACCCCTCAGTACTTTTCTATATTTTTTTGTAATTGTAAATATTCAAGGTTTGAACACTTTCACTCAATTGTATCTAGAGAAAAATCATACAAGCCAAACTATTTCTTATAATTTTGTCTATTCTTCATTATTTCTTTTGTTTCTTTGAATTTTCAGGCTTTAAATTCCATCTAAATAGGCATTCCTACCAATGTTGGTTGTCTAGGATATGTTGAGTTGAAGATGTAGTGGGCAGAAGGACTTCTTTGTGTCACACAATTTCTTTACTATACTTTATATAGATTTGAGATTATATTTGCATCAAATTCAAGGATAAGAACCAGGCTGAGTTGAGCTAACACATATCTTACATACATACAATTTCGAATGGTAGGATTGGGAGGATTGCTGATGCAAAGCTATGTTACAACCATTTGAACAATACTTTGGAGATTTTCCTGCAACTGTCCTCAACCATAACTCCTCTCATAGCAAATGAGGATACACTACCTTCTCATCACTTTCTCTTCACCAAAATCAACGACATACCTGCAAACACTGTCGGTTCTTCTGTTGATTTGATTGGGATTCTTTTTGCGATGTCATCATTCTCAACTATTCATAGGCATGACCAGTCTGAAACAAAAAGAAGAACTCTACAATTAAAGGACATGTCAGGATTCAGTTTCATTGTCACTTTGTGGGGACAACACTTAGATGAGATAAGCAAAGAACTTGAAGACATTATTTGTATACAACATCTTCTGGTCCTTGCCTTGAAAGTTGTTCACGTCTCCAGTTTCGATGGGACCTCAGTTGACACTGTTTCAAGTACCAAATGTTACGTCAACCCCCCAATTTCAGAAACTACTTGCACTTCATGGTTGGGTTGATACTGATGACTACTCCCATCCGATGCCCTCTATCACAAGCAAATTTCTCGGGCCCTCTAAAAAGCTTGACCTCTGTAACAATGATTTCGTAGGTCGTACAAATGGGGAATACTGAGGGAAATGAATGGGTCATGGTTACTGAAGAAATCACAAATATCAACATGGACAGATTGTTTTACACGACATGTCCTCTTCAAAAAGGTGACAAACAATGCAGGAAAAAAGTACGAGAGCATGGAAATGGTTCATGGTTTTGTTCGAGTTGCAACGTACAAGTTTAGACCTATGAGTATAGATATACATTCAGGATCGATCTAAAGGACCCAATAAGGGAACTTCAATTAGTTACTACTTTTGATGAGACATTTGAGTCAATCATGGGTGTTGCAGCTAGTGACCTCCACCTATTGTCTATAGATGAAGATGTGAATAGTGAAATTACAAGCAATGTCATCGGCAATGAATACTTGCTTCACACTTTCCCTGAAAAAAGAGACATACCACGAAATCAACAAATTGAAATATGTCATCCTCAGTTCAAAGAAATCACAAATATCAGTATGGACAATTTTTTTAACACAACATGTCCTCTTCAAAAAGGTGACAAACAATGCAGGAAAAAAGTGCGAGAGCATGGAAATGGTTCATGGTTTTGTTCGAGTTGCAACATACAAGTTCATAACTATGAGTATAGATATGCACTCAGATCGATCTAAAGGACCCAACAGGGGAACTTCAATCAATTACTGCTTTTGATGAGATAACTGAGTCAATCATGGGTGTTGCAGCTAACAACCTCCACCTATTGTCTATAGACAAAGATGTGAATAGTGAAATTACAAGCAATGTCATCGGCAACGAATACTACTTCACACTTTCCTTGAAAAAGAGACATACTGTGGAATCAACAGATTGAAATGTGTCATCCTCAGTTCAAAGAAAGTGGATGGTAGTGCATCTCCTCCGTAACCTTCTTTACGCAAATATTTCTACCGCATCCGTCCCTTCAAACTTTACACCCTCATCCATTCCTTTCTATACTTTGAACTATCAACACTATGTTAGTTATTCCATATCTATGTTTCCCTCTTTTCCCCTTTAAAAGAAAATTGTTGTATTTCCTTTGACATTAACATACCATTGTCTCCTACTACTATGTGGATTGAAAGTACTATTAAGAAAATAAATGAATATTACTTGCACTTTTGTTATGATATAAGATTTGCAAAAAATGCTCATCAAACGCTACCACTCATGATATAAGATTTAGATATGTATATGTATGAATTTGTAACAAGTTTTAAATGTAGATAGAACCTTTAAATGAAGTGTTTCATCTATATTTCTACACTTACAAAATCAATAACACCCCTTATCAACATCAACTACAAAAGTAATAACTATACCTCTAAACCAAATAACATATACCATTCGGCGTTAACATTGCATTGTAATAATATATTTAGAGTTGTGTGAGTGAGTTGTAATAACAACTCATGTAGCTATTTAGGAGTGTGAGATATCTTGGGGATTGCTAGAGAAATATGAGGGATGAGAGAAATACTAGGAGATAGGATTGAAGATGAAGTTTGACTCCACCTTTGTAGGAGCTCAAACATTATAAAATGTATTCTCCATCAATGAAATTGTAATCCCAAATGAATAAAATCATAAGTATATTATTTGTGTTTATATTTGGTGTTCTATTCTATTGTTTTCATAATTAAATTTGTACCAAATATATCATCTCTTATCATAGCATGGTTGGTCAAACATGTGACCTATGTGCAGTTCTAATTATGTTATTTCCTGAGATCTGGTTCTTTACGTGTGGCATGTTATGCAGTAGGGAGATGAGGTTCTTGTAGTTGGTGTTACGCCAAAGAGATTTATACATATTGTGCAACCTGATTCATGCCCATTCAGATCTTCATCTAACTACAAATTTGATCTGCTTATCAATAATTATAATCAAGTTTACACGCTCAAACGTATTCACGTCAATCATTTTTGGACGATGAAGACATAAATTTATATCATATATGTTGCGGTCATTGGAGCACTCCTGTGCTGATTATCTTCACGCCTGACATGACATACTTCAACGGTTTTATGTTTTTATTTGCTTGTTGCATATTCAATATCAAAAACATGTATGATGCACCATCATCAATTTTATGCGGAATAGAGTGCATGTCATTGTGGTCTACAACAGACTGCCAACGTACAAAGCAATATTGGATTCGTTTCAAAACTGCATCACATATTTTTGTTTCCAATGCACAACATTGCATAACTTTCAGTTTTGCATAGGAATATGTAGTTGACTCCACCAAGCTCACCAAATATTCACTGAAATTTGTCACTCAGATTTCTCCACTGGTTTTACCACGTCACCGTAAAACTCTTTGTTCTGACATCCACATAATTGTAAAGTGTCGTCATTCGTCTTCATTTTTTTAATTATGGGGTCGTAACATAGGGATCGCCGACAATTTCTCCAATCGCCAACAACTCTGGCTTTGGTCACCGATGATTTCTCCAATCCCCGTCGATTCTACTAATCACCAACGATTTTGCTTGCAGGATCGCTAGAGAATCTTTGGATCAACAGCTATTATCTCTTATCATCGATGATCACTGTGGAAAACTAAACATTTTTAAGCTGCTTGTTCAAATCAAGCTTCAATTTCAAGTTTGTCGAGTAACTAAAGAAACATCAAATAAAGGTTAGAGGTAACGGAGGAAGGAGGCATTTTAGCAACCTTTACAGTCAGGGCACCATCAACGATGCCACAGTACTACTTTGGTGGCCATGTTTTCTCAGTTGTGTTTAGTGTGTTTAATTTCAGCATGTGTGGTAGTAAATAAAGAACAAAAGGACAATTCCTATTCATACTTAGGCACATATTTCCTATTTCTTGTTCTCTTTTGTAAAATTGGAGTGGGGAAACACATACGCTTCCATGGAGTGGTTGGTGGATCCACTAGAAAACCAATTTTAGATTTTGTGAATCTCTTCGAAAATCACATACGTAATGGTTAATGATTCCACTAGAAAACTGTTAGAGTTTATGGTACTCTTTGAAAACCATCGTTTTATAGAATATGAGCAGATACTAGATAAAACTCACCCATATTCACACTAAAGGGGTGAATGTTAGGAAATTAGTGTTCATAGTGTGAACATATGGTTTGAATATTAGTATTATTTAATATTTAAATAATACATGAGTGTGCAAATAGTTGTAATATTATTAATATGAGTTATTGGACAACTCATTATTAATAATATATTTAGAGTTGTGTGAGTGAGTTCTAATAACAACTCACGTAGATATTAAGAGTGTGAGATATCATGGGAATCGCTAGAGCAAAATGAGGGATGAGATAAATACTTGGAGATAATATTGAAGATGAAGTTTGATTCCGCCTTTGTAGGATCTTAAACATTATAAAATGTATTCTCCATCAATGAAATTGTAATTCCAATGAATAAAATCATAAGTATATTATTTGTGTTTATATATGGTGTTCTATTATATTGTTTTCAAATTAAATATGTACCAAATATATCAGAGCCACTCCTTCCAGAGCCAACACCTCATATGGAATCTTGTGTAGTGTAGAAAAGGGAATTTTGAACATGGGATCCTCTTTGTAGGAATGCATCATAAAATATATCACCTTAATTTCCCTTATTGTTCTAACAATATCCTTAAGATGGTTCCAATACAATATATTGTTATATGAATTCCCCTTTTGTAATTTGGATCGAAGAGTCTTGAAAGGTCATTTCTCATCATACTCCATCTCCTCTTCCTCTTCCTCTTTTTCCCGCACGACCTTTCCCTTGTTTGCATGACACTATGCATATTCCTCTTCATATTTGGCACCTATTTCCTCTTAGTTTCCCCCCTCTTCCTAGGTATGTGTCTCTTCATTAACCCCAATGTTAGTTTCCATCAACTTTTTGTGTTTCATTCTATTAAACCATTCTCCGGACATGCTCTGTTTATTGACCATGTACCATGTGTAGAATTTTCTGTGTATTGCCTTCACCTTTTTCTTCACTCTAGTGGCACCTTTGTTGGATTCATGTTCCTCCTTTTCCTCTTCACCCTCTATGTGATGTTCTTAGATAGTTGGAGGAAATTTTAGTGTCTTTTTTCTCTTCCCCATCTTGGATATTTTCTTTTTACCTTGGGGGTGCATGCATTTCCTCATCTACCTCTTGACCTCCTTCACATTACCTACCTTCGTCCTTTTCTTGACTTCAAGTAGTAGAACAACATTATTACTTGATTTCCTACCACTATGGTCTCTACAATACTTATTCATATATGTATCTCTTACATCTCTATGTATGTGCTCTTCTTGCGTAATTATATTTTTGAAAATGGTATGCATGTCCATGTCAATCTTTAGCACATCAATGTTTATATTTTTTGCATCCCGATTAAAGGTGTCCAAATTAGACAAAGTAATCAGCGGTGAAGGTGAAGGGAAACTTATTCTAGGGATATAGGTTTCCATTCTTCATGTTGAACCATACCGAGGAGTAGTGTTGCATCATATAAAACTACCCTTCTCCTCCTACGCCTCGATAGCTTCCTGACACTCACCAACCCTCTTCTAAGATATCTCTCAAATTCCTTAGCCGGTGATGGAGTATGGCCTTGTCTATATTGTTCAAGGTGGTAGGAGCCAAGAAATCAATATATCACTCGGTCGGTGATTTATTCTCTACTAGGTATACCCACCTAGGTTGGTCTCTCCCTTTCAAAGACACCTATCTCATTGAAGATCAACAATAGGATGATCACACCTCAAATGAACTTTCTTCCATTTTTGTGCATATTTTATGTATCTTGTTTAATACTCTCATTTACGTAATAGGATAAGTTATAGTAAGTCCCTTTTTCCATTTTGTAAGAAATATGTAGAAATGTTTTATTTATTTCTACCACCTTTTGACTAGACAACTTGAAGGTTTTTATTATTGGAAAATAGTTTTTGGGAGGGCCTATACCCCATTACAAAAAATCTCGGAAGCCGAGATGGAGCAAGGAAAATATCATAGAGTGATCAATATCGATGTTTTACATGAAGACACAATTGCGATAACACAACCCGCAGCAACGCAAAGTACCAAAAACTTACAAAACCGTTGCATAACAACACGAAAACATTAACTAAACGCGGCAAAAAAACAACTAGATCAACTAGATATCAACATAATAGATAAAGACATTACTTATATGCTTTATCCACATTTTTCTTCAAATCTGCACAAGGCGCTAAATAAAGCTATGGCGGTGACTCGAGAGGGGTGATTCTTGGCAACTTGATCAAGACTTGGGCTTGTGTTTGTCCTCCCCCCAAATGTCCTCCGGGATGTTGTTGAGCATGCAAACGTTCTTCACTTGTTGTTCCAAGAAGTTATAAACAACTATAATGGCCCTAGTAATAGACTCATGCCTTCCCTTCATATGCACAACCCTGTTATCAAGAGAGTTAAGTTTTTTATAAATCTCTTGTATTTGGCTTTCAGTAAGCTCAGGAGCTTCCTCCATTTTCCTCTTTCTAGTTCTTTTTGTCAGTTGCTTCAAGTCTTTCTTCAGGGTCTCAAGTTCTTTCTCAATCTCCTTCAGCCACTTTTGTAGATCTACATTGTTTTCCACCTTTTCTCTGCTAGGTCCTGGTTGTCCTATGTCAAGAAAAAAATTGCAAGTTAAACCTCCTTATGTTGGTTGTTGTGAAGGTTTCTTTTTGGGGAAAAGGGTGATTAAGGTGAAATAATGGATTCTTGGTTCAAATTTGTCTCAAACTCAAAGTGGTGGGGGATGCATAATGGGAGCATGGGTTGGGTTAGGATTAGGAGGGTAGGGGTGAGGGGAACGATGGGATTTTGAGCCATGCAAAAATGATGCACCAGAAGGATAAGTCCTTGATGAAGGGGAGTTGCAGAGTGTGCTTTTTGACTTCAAGTATGGACTGTTGAAGTGAGTTCGGTGAGGTAATGCGGGAAACATACTTTTACATTCCTCCTAAAATTATTTTAAAAAATACTACATGCTTGAGAGGAACAGTAATATATATACCTTTAAGAGACACATATTGAACCATATTCTTGATAATCTCATCAAAAGGCTTTGGGATGGAGGTGACCTTTATGCTAGCAGTTACAAACATGAGATTTTCTACTTCTTTCACAAATATTTTAGTTTCCACTGCCTTATCAAATCTTTTGTTAAAAACCATATTTCCTTCCAAACTAAGGCCAATTATTTCAGCAATGATTTCTTATGTCACATGTATGGTTATTTATGCATACGTTACCACATTGTTTTTCCATGCTCACACGAACTGCGGAGATATATGTTCATCGTGACCTTGAATGTGTTCCATGAAGTTCAAGATACCTCCTATCTAAAGATAATTCCATAGCTTTGCATTATCTTTCCAATTCGGATCACAAATAGGCTTGATTTGACATTGTGTGCCTCCTATTCTTACTTTATCTTGATTAATGAAGAATCCTTCTTTATCCTTAATAGTTTTCTTGAAACTGCCTAAAATCCACATTTGATCAACTTTTATTTTAACCCAGAAAGCATGTGAATAGTTATATCTTTTATCATTCATGATAAGCTGATGTGGGTGAGTTGTTATGCACTTAGCTTGCACATGTGCGAAGAACATCCTATACTTAACCGTAGATTTCAATTGGATCACCATTGTTATCATTAATGATTGCATTTTGTACATGGTTGGGTAATGACTCATAAGTATACCATATGTCCATCTTTTTGCTAATGACCGCAATACTTGCTATGGTATCCATGCAACTTTATTGAAAACTTGAAGGTTAGTGTTAGTGTAGGATATTCATTTTCCTTGTATTTGTTTATTTACTTGGAGCTTTCATACACTCACGGGATATGCTTGCTTAGGTGTACACTTGACCACACTATTTTAGCTAGTGGTATTTAGTACCCTTGACTAGTTCTCTGTTAACTAGTTATTTCAGGTATGGAGGTGTAGTCGCAAAATCATGCACTTTAGATAGTAGTTAATCTTGGTTTCATACTACTATTTAGAAGGTTCTTAAGTGAAGAAATTACTAATTAACCCCCATCTTTTTGCCATCTTCTCTTATTTTATTTTGTCATTCCCGACCTTTTACACCTACATGCCCAATCATCTTCCGTCACTTTGCATTATTTTAGCCTCAACTAGGGTGCCCATGCTAGTACTGGGGCACCCATGGGCGCCCTAGTCCCACCAGGGGTGCCCCGATCCTTTTCACACTTTCCCACCACTTTTTGGGCTCTTTCTAGCCATTTGATATCTTTATCTTTTTGGTGGTCGGCCATTTTGGGGTTAATTACGAAATTAGATCAAGAGAACCCTATAAATATAAATTTATGAGACCATAATGAGGGACCAAGCACTAGTCACTACTATCATCCATCTAGAGTTGCATCCATCTATTACATTGGAGATCACTTACATCCACATAGCTCCATCACAAGGCACAAGGCTAGGTCATTTGCATCACACACAACATAGGGGAGGATTTTATTCTATTCCATGCACACATTCTATTACATTTTCTACATCTAGTTATTTCTCACTACTTCATAACGTATGACTAGCACAAGAGAACCTTGGGCATAGTTTTCACATACTCACGAGAACTACATTTGGGTTTGAAATGTAGTGCATCACTCAGTTAGTAAGCCCACTATTGTGGCAGTTGAGGTTAGTCTGACCCATTCATTTGTATTCTTCTTTTTTAGGGTTTTGATACTCCTTTTTGGTCTTTTACAGGTCTTTTATTCATCTTGGAATATCAATGACATTTGAAGTAGTATGAAGAATTGATGTGATACATAGTAAGGGTTTCAGACCATCTATCGAGCTGTAAAGATTAGTTCCAGATATTTTACACAGACCAGGGTGCCCATTTTGTAAACCAAAGCACCTATAGGCACCCTAGTCCCTCTTCAGGTGCTCCAATCTAGAGAAACAACCCAGATCTATCCTTTTCTAGGCTCATGCATAGTCGTTCCTACTTCTGGTTTCCACAGTCACCTATGTGACATAATCTTGCAAGAATTTTCTATTCAGCCGAATTATTTCCTCTTCTCTCTTGCACATTAGGGTTTCTATTTTCATTAGATTAGTTGTTTAGGTCATTTACATACTTCTTTACTGCATTTACAATTGTTCATAGCTTAGATTAACTAGTGCATATTATCGATATTTTAGTTAATGGGAGGTTACTACTATTCTAGGTGGAGGTTGTCATGATTCTCGGAGCAGGTTACACATTCACCTCCTATATGTACATCACTTGCAGCATTCTATCATATGGAGGAGGTTGGATTTTTTATTTCATTTTATAGCACTTTCATGCCCTTGTGAGTTCTTGATCATATTGCATCTTATTTTTAGTTATTATGATTTCCACAATCTATCATGCTTTCATTTTTCATTAGAGATCCTCCCAAAAATTCTAATATGGTATGAGAACATTTTTGGTGAAAACATTTTCTAGTTTTGAGTTGGTTGTAATTTTTGAATACTTCATTTGCGAAACTAACAGTTCATGTGAAAATAGATTTTACTTTGTCTTAATTTAGTGTGGTTGTGAGTTTTGGTGATTGCAAATTGAAAAGTCGATGGTTGTCAAAAAATTTAGGGGTTTACAAAAACATTTCAATTCCTAAAGCAACCTAAGTTTTTAGGGTTTTTTGAGAAATTTGTGTAGTACCTTGGTTTAGTGCATTGCAGGTTTCATCATAGTCTTAACTCATTTACATGTGTTGGCTTGGGGTTCATTGACTTAGTGCAGATGTCAGGCCTAACTCAACCCACATTAGATCCCATCATTATCTAAAGATCCAGTTAGTAAGTTACGTTGTCTCACTATCCAACTCGGCACTTTTCTACTCATACCCCTCTACACACTTGGACCTCACCTTTGTTCATTGATTTTTAGCTCACCTAGACTAATACTTTTCTTGGATCGGTTTGCTTCCATTTCGGCTTATCATTTTAAGCATGGTTACTCATACCATGGTTTATCATCATGTTGGTACCCAAATCAATCCCACCTTATAATTCAAGCAACATCAACGAGATAAGGAGGATTCTTAGAGAGAGAGAGAGAGAGACTAGGATTCAATTCATTTTGTAGCCGAGGATGGATCTGATCACTTTGACTTGGGAAATATTGGATAACACCTCACTAAGGGTATGACCTACCCTGCTACTTTAGGTTCTTCCTGCAACCAGGGTGAGAGGACCCATTTTGTAACTTGTATTTATGAAAGAATAGATGGGATAGCAATATTTTGACTCTCTCTCTTAGGGATTTGAAATGGCAGCCTCAAGAAGACATGGTCAATAAATAAATTATCTAACTCTTAAGAGTCACACTAGAAAATGCAGATGTCTTCTAAACAAGGCTCAAGTTACTAAGACAATGATAGTTCCAGCTTGCTTTCTACATATTTTTATATAAAGGATGGATAGAAATAACAAATTTCCTTAGCATTTGTGCATAAATAGTGCAAACATGGGTAATTTAGATGGATCAAATGGTTATTGATTATGATTTTGATGTATTGATGGGAGATTAAGCAGGATAAAGTTGATTATACAAAATCCTTAAATGAACCTTAACAAATGTTGTAGGTAATTTCTAGATGCAAAATACAGATCACACAACTCAAAGCACTCCTTCAACTAGAAGATTTGCATTCATGGAAGCCCAAGAACATAGGATTTCACACAAAATTTGAGAACCTAAACACAAAATCTCATGATAAATTCTCAATAAAATACTGATAATTTCTAATCAAATATGTTCCAGATACCCTCAAGAATTGAAAAAGATCTTAAATCAGACAGATACAACTTGAATTGAATTTAAACCATTTACTATACATGAAGGAAAGCTCCATCAATAATGCAGTTGTAGTTGCCAAATTGTCACTATTTAAAACTAAGACTTTATGTAATTCAGAGAAATTAATCAACAAAGATTTGTAATAGAAATGCAGATAATTGATTCAAAGTAATACATCTTGAAACAAAATAACATTGCTCATGAGAATACACACAAATTAATTCAAGAAACTCCAACACTTCAACAAGGGGACACAACACCTATGACCTCAATGTTTACCAATGACTGTACAGTGCAATCATCTTGGTGAGAAGGTTTGGGAATGGATGAATAAAAATCTTAGGTATCTCAGATTAGTTCATTAAGATAGTACAAATTGGTTTCTCCTTTATCTCTCTAAAAACTTAGAAAAATTTAACCCCCTTTGCGAGAGTATTCTCATCACATTTATACAATCTCGATCACTCACTCATTTTATTTTTCCCCCAAAATCATGAATCTTCAAGGGAATATTCTCCTTTATAGCACACAGTCTAATCCATTATTATTCTCTTGAAAATATTCTATTTTATGTTGTCAGGTGGAAAAATCATGAGTAATTCACGTTTTTCATTCTCCCAGAATGACTGGGATGCCATGTCATCTCTTTGATATTTGTTTAATCATTTCCCCTTTTTGGCGGGTAAAGAAATATTTTTGATGATTTTTGAGCACCTCCATATGGCTTGATTTGATGTATAACCCCTTTTACCTTTTGAGAATCAGTTTCAACAACACATACTCATGTTCATGTCTTTTTGAGCTGAATTTTCTCACGTGGATTGTGCTACATCAATCAAAACATCTTCTGTTGCATAATAACAACCTCCTCCAAACTTATTTCCTTCATGTGGGCTGAGCAGAAATATTTCTTTATTTAATGGCAGTGATTTCATTCAACTCAGCTTGTCTGCACCATTTTCACTATAAATTCAACTTTATTTCTTCATCGGTATGCATCCTTTTTTCTATTCTTGAACGTGAGGAGTTATTGCAAAAATATTTGTTGGTGTAATGGCAGGGTGGTTATAGCAACTAGTTTGAAAGAGATATCACTAAATATTTGAATCAAATATTTGATTTAACTGGCCCAAATGAAGCATTTTCAGGTTTTGTTTGAAATTGTAGACCTAGGGGACAAAAAGGGCCCTTGACATATCGAGAGGTTTAGCTTTCCCTCCTTTTGAGATTGATTAAGATCAATCTTGTTTTCTCATCTTTTCAAACAATGTACTATCATTTCTTTTGGTGGGAGCATTAAAAAACACCAGAAGAATTGAAGAAATTTTGGATTGAGAGGAGGCCTACTTTGTGATGGGGATGGATGAATACAAGTGTCCCTTTCTATGCAATGAAGGATTTTTCTTGAAATATATTCCCAGAATCTTATGTATCTACGGCGGGACTTCAATTGATATTATGTCTGCCATTTCTCACAAAGTAGATGAATTGGAGTGACGAATCTCTTTGGAAAAAGGTCCAACATGACCTATGCCACCTCAACAACCTATAATGCCAGTATCATCAACAAGAAATAAGAAAGGGAATCAAGCTCTCAACCTCCAGTTATCATCTTGGATGAGGAAGAAACAAGGCCTTTATCTCCTCAATGTCTCAAGCATCATTATCTACCATCAAGGAAAGTGCTAGTAATTATTCTTTCCAACCTTCCATTCATCCAGAGCAACATATTCCTTTGATGGAGCAAAAATTATCAGGACCTTTTCTTATTCCTCTTCCAAGAGAACATCCACCTTTCACAAGGAGATACAAGGTGAGCCTAGTTCTAAATCTCTTGTCCATTAGGTCCAAGGGCCACTTTGATTGCTCTTCCAGCCACTCCAAATGATCCTCTTCAACCTACTTTTGTTCAATCTACCCCTTACAAAGAAAAAGGAAGAAGGCATTTCCTACAGGTGGTTTGGACCTTTTGGACTAGGGTATCTTCTTATCAGAAGAAGATAGAGCTGAGAAATATCATGGATGGTCCCAGAATGACTATTGAATCATTGATGGAGATGGGGATGTCTCGTAATTTGGATAGGGAGTTGTATTTTCTCAAACAACTCAGGGTTCAGAAGAATTCATACCAAGGAAAAATAGGTTGTTAAATAAAGTTCCCCCATTTGGAGAAGATCTCAGAGTAGAAATAGAGGATGACTGAACATTTTTCTTCTCTTAGTTTCCCCTTTTTGATGTAATACTTGAAAATGTATGTATCTTTCATGGGCAAGGGCCCTATAGATCCCCCTTTTTTTTTTTAAAAAGTACAACACACTTCAAATTGTTATAGTAAAATCACATGCTTCATAGAAAATTTACAATTTAATCAAAATAAAATGGAAGTTTATTGTTTTTCAATACATCATTTTAGAATTTAACTATTCAAAGTATCTTTAAAATTGTTTGGAAAATAAGAGTATCAAATGGAAATAAAATACAATGTCAAGAAGAATTAGCTTTAGCATCTTCAATGGCCTTGGCTTCCACAATAGCCTTGGCCTCTTCAACAGTTAGCATGGTAACATCATCCTCTTCATTTTCCTTTTGAAGTTTGTCTTTCCATGTAAGCATCATACCTCTAGAATAGTTGTTGTAATTCTTCTTTGTCTAGGCCCTTGTGATTTTGGAAGATTATAGTTTCCCTGTTAATTGTCATCACACATTTTCCCATCCTGTATTTGATCTCTCTTGATTTGATTGTTAGGTCTTCAATTGTGTTTTCTACAATTATCAATATTTTGATGACCTCATATGAATAATTCTCATCATGAATATTCCTTTCAAAAGATTGTATCAAGAAATCCATCTCCAAGATCACAATAACCTTTTTATTCTTTTCAAACACCAAGTTTTCCACTCTTATATTCAAAGTGTCAATGCCTCTTTCAATCCATTTCTGTTCTTCCTCCATACTTTCCCTAACATCATTTAGTACACCCATTTTGATTTTTAACCAATCTTCCAAGATGAATTGAGTTCCATTTTATCAGCGACAATATATTCCTTCCTTTTCAATTATCTCCCCACTAAGTTGGTTGATGATATCTAATTTGGGAAGAATTCCTTCAATATAGAATGATTCATTATTGCATTCTTCAATCATGTCTTTGATAATATTGAGATGAGAAGTGAATTCTTCATACCTTTTCTTCACCTTTTCAAAGACTTTATTTCCCTTTTCAGATAAATTCTCCACCCAACTATCAATAGCTTTAACCTTTTTGGTAGCTTTTTCTATGTTGCTTATTATTTCAGAGTAATAGTAAGATCTCCTTGATCTTCTTTTGATGAAACTACCAATTTCTACAAGCATGAAGTTAAAGTCTTCACCTTCTCTTTTAGCTCCTTTTTACTTATTTTATCTTCATCTACCCTTTCAAAGAGTCCTTTTACCGTTGATACAACATCCTTGCTTAAGATTGCCTCTTGTTGGTCTTCCCAATTGGATTTGTTGAATGTTATAGTCACTGATTGTTAATTTATCCTTTGGGATATCAGGATGAGGAGTAACAATTTCCAAGGTTTTGGACCCTATTCTATCAAAGTGTGACCTTGTCATAATCTTACCTTTCTTAGAATATTTCACAGGTTTTGGAAATCAATATTAGAGAGACCCAAAGCCTTTGTTTGGGACAATCTCCTTTCCCTTTTCCTTGTTCTTTTCCTTTTCTGGATAATTCCCCCTAACCATCCTATCATGGGGTCATCATCATCTCCTATCTCTGAAGGAGAAAACCTATGGTTTGAAGGAATGGCACCATTGTTATTGATACATCTTAAACTATGAGTGTTCCTTTGGGCTTTCACACTTGTTTCTGGCACCACTAATTTCTACTACTCCGAATGTTGTCTCATTTCCTCATTCTTCTCTTGGGTCTAGTTTTTTTGAACCTTTTCTTCTTTATTATTTCAGTGCAAAATCTTGGTATTTTCTTTTTCTTTGACCAACAGGTGTTTTGTATCCTCTTTCACACTTTTAAGGGAGTGGAAATCATACTTGTATCTTTTGTTAAAGTCTTTGCCTTAGAAGATTCCACATTTTCTTTTCCTTCAGGATTCCTTGGTGGAGTGATAGTTTTCTTAACTATTTCCTTTGGGATATCTTTTTCATCACCTATAGTTTCTCCTTGCTCCTTATCTTTCATGGGAAGCTCTTGGGTAGAAGTATTTACTTGGGACTCAGTCTCAATCCTTCCTTGCTTTGTATCATCTCTTTCTTGTACCTTAATTGGTTGATCTTGGGCACTTGATTCTTGACTTACATTTTATTTTCCACCAATGTATCTTATATAACAACATTTTCACCTTACACCTAGGGGTGGTGGTGACTTCAATAGATTTTTTGCTCAATGACACTAGAAATTGGGACCCTTTCACTTTCTAACATTTCCTTCTTCACTTGTGAATTGTGGTCCTGCAACAAGAGTAACTTCAAGCACTATGGAAACTCTTGCATATCCATTTGAACATCCTTTTTTTCTCTACTAAAGGAAATGTATCCAAAAGTTGAGTTTCTTGAGATTGGGTCTCCATCTCTACATCTAGAATCTGCTCAATATCAGTCATATGGATTTCTTCAGATGACATTCTCATAGTTTCATCTTTACCTTCATCAACCTCAAAGTAGGGGCTTCTCCTAAGCTCCTTTATATCAATACCAATTATTTCAACTTCTTTCAATGGTTTCCCCAATGAAAATTCAGTCTCAAAATCATTTTCTTATCATGTTGCTCCACACTTAACCCTTTTTGTTCATGGCTTTCCCCCACAACATCTAGGCCCACCTAGTACCCTAGTTTCTCTAATGATTTCTTTCACCACCCCTATAGGAAATGTAGATGGAGTAGTAGGGATCACTGGTGTAAAGGGGTCTGCTTGAGTACCTTCATAGACTAATAATGGTGTGGTTTGAATAACTAGGGGAGTTCTAACATCTTTTGTGGAGTTCCAATTAGACTAGGTTCATTGATTACCTCTGATTCTCCCTTCTTCTATGCTTTTTTTTCACTTGGGCTATTTTCCTCAACATTATTTTCTAGAGGCACAATTACTCTAGATCTCTTTGATGATCTTTCATAATGTTTGGATTCTGACACTTCTTTTTCCCTGGCACTTTGGACTATGGGAGATGGGTCAATATTTGTTAAAGATCCTCTCATTCTCAGAGGAGGAGGCTAGAAGTCTAGGGAAATGGTGCTATAGGAACCTTTTTTTGTTGAATTGGCTCCTTTTGATTGCAAAGTTACTACAAATGTAATAGGCACATTTTGCATTGTTTGTAGGAGTATACCTTCTACCTTTTTAAATCAGAGCAATCCTAGATGTACCCAGTCTTTCTTGTAGTTGTAGTCTAGGCATCAATTGTCTCTGTGGTGGGCTTATTACTTGGAAATTGTGGAGGTGCACCATTCAATGGGTCCATGGTCTCAGCCCCTCTACTAAAGAAGGGAGATCTTCTTTCAAAGTAGCCAATTTTCTGAATTCATTTAATACTTTAGTATTCTAGAGAGATAAATCAATGCCCTTTGTTATCATCCAAGTCAATGTATGTCTCATAACATTGACAATTATTCTATGGGGATCATCTTCTTCTCCTTCCTTCCAATTAATAGGAGCAACTACCTTTGAATCCATATTTTGTTCAAGATACACTTGGCTCACAATGTTTTCATCATCCTCAATTCCTTGAGGAATAACAACAATTTTATAATCAATGATTTTCCTCAGTCATTCTTGAAAAATATCTCTTCCTAACTTCTTCATCATCCTATAATTCATCCAAAAATCTTCAAACTGAGGTTCATGCTCACCAGAAGTCACAAGCCATCTATTGTCAAAATTTGGCCTTGGAACAAACATATCCATCTTGAATTTCTTCATCTCTCCATCCATCAATTTTGCTTTTGTGATGGATGGACATGTGTACCTTCCAATGGTAAGGGGGAACTTGATGTTAGTCTTATGTTTCTTGGCAATTCTCCCATGCACATATGCACCACTACTTTGCCTAGCAAGCTCCATTAAAACCCATTTATCATCAGGATACCTTGGCAACTTGCATGGTTTCTCCTCAAACCCACTTATTCTGAAGTAAGTGAAATACTTGTATTGAATGAAGAGGTACCCATAGTCCAAGATCATGGCCCAAGCTGTAGTTGATAGTCTGTATTGTTCTAATTCAGGTCAAATAAACTGACCAAGGGAGTGATGAACCCATCATGTACTGCCCTCACATTCCTTTTCCAATTATCAATCCTTAGTTATGGGAATACATCATAAACTTTATGTGTTTCAAATTTTCCCACTTTTGTGAGCTCTTGGGAATGACCTAAAACATGCAACATTATATATGAAGTATGTCATCATTGAAAATTTAAGGTCTTTTGTATCCCCATCCCTGACTTTAGTAGTCAATGTCATCATCTGAGAATGAATCAAGGCTGAAATAAGACTCCCCCAACTAAATTTTCCTTCTTCTCCAAAAATTACTCTGATGATAGGGCACATCCATTCTTCTAGCTTGTTGGATCCCTCAAGCCCTCCCATTCTACTCAATAATACAATTAAATCTTCCACTTCCTCAATAAACATGGACCAAACAAGGTTCTTGGGGATCCTTTTTATGGATGCCTTCCTTTCAATTAACCACTGGGAATTTAATACCTCGGCATATTCATCCTTCCTATTTTGATAATCTTCTCCCACAGATTCCACAGTCTCCACAATAGGCCCATCAATCTCAGGAAGTCCCAATATTTTATTGAATATCTCAAGAGTGAAATTAACCACACATTTTCCACTTCCATCCAACACCTGTAACTTCTTAGGGTCATAATTAAGAGCACACCACCATACTAGTTCAGTGCATGGATGGCGGGTGGGATGGCAACCACTAGAGCAATGTGGCTTGCGCTTGATAGCTTTCATTAGTTTTTATGATTCTCACTGCAAAAGCCTTCTTAGAAAATCTTCCAAATCCACATCAAGAAAATTTGTGTCTTTAATATTGTCTAAGTTACTTGTGATAGCAGGATACACAGAAACTTGATTCACGAGTCTTCATATTTTTTTCAATGTATCTTCCCAAATTATTGTGGAACTTGTGAAAAATCAACCTAGGTATAGGAAAATAAGGCAACTTACCAATTTCCTGAGCTTGATCTATGCAATTCTCCTTCCCGTGATTGTTTCTGAATTCCATGATCAATTTCACTATCTCCATATAGTCTTTTATCCTTTTTCGTGTAATATCTAGCAATTTATGACATCCAATTATTTTCTTGTAAAATAACAATTAAGATAGATCAAAAAAGCTCGGAAAAATTGGTTTTGTTTTACCCAAAATGCACATTAATGGTGGAAGCATAAATGCACATCATCTCGACCATTGATCTTGACCACTTAGTTTGAATTAAGATCATACATGTGGCGTGATTTCTAACCTTATGGGGTTGGGGATGTTTTGCATTTCTTCAATGTTTTCTCATACTATGCAACTTTACAATTTTGAGCCAAATCCCCGATATTTGACTTTTCTTTAAAAGATGCCACGTGTCCTCATCGAGCATCGGGGATTCTTTCACAATTTTCACTTTATAGCTTTCTAATGCAAAACTTTATTTCTTATCTGATCCCCCACTTCAAGATCATGTCACCATTTGTTCCAATCTAAAATGTGGTGGAGTTGCGGGATCTATTTGCAGTTAATCCAATTTCTCTCATAGGTGCAAGATTACATTGTTGACCCAAACATCACCTATTGACTTTACTTGTGAAACGGACATGTGTCCTCCATTAGGCTTCGGGGCATATTCACATTTTGCATTATAGTATGCCTTTGGTAAAAAATGCACCGATGGTCTACTTCCCCACTCCAACCATTTTCATACACGTCACCTTTTTTGGGAGCGGGGTCAACTTTTCCTTTTGTAATATTGACTTGAATATTTGAAAGAATATCCTTTGGGCTTCGGGGGAAGACTTGCAAATTGTATTTGTAATATGTAAAAAAATATGCTTGCTTGCAAGATAAGTCCGTCCATAGTGCGATTAGTGGCGTTGTACCACGTATCATCGAATTCAGAGAAGTTTTTGCAATTTGTAATTTACACTAGGAATGACGAGGATGACATTCGAAGGGGATAAACATGGTTTTACATAGTTTCTCAATAATTTTTCACAAGGATTTCCTTGTAACAACATGTTTTCACAATCCTCAACCAGAAAAGATGATTCTTACAACATAGGGAGAGGATTTAACATGTTTTCAATAGGATTTTGTTCTTTGATGTACATATTTTTTAACTCAAACAATCAAACAAAAAAAAATTTGAAGGCATTTTTCAAGACAAAAGGGTGAGATCAAATCAAGCACTAACACATCCCTCAAATTTATTTCCCACCCTTGGTTGACTTAGAATGGCATTGTGTTGATTTAGCTCAGAACATTAGCAATGATAAGCCTCTGCTTTGGCCTCATAGTGGTTACAGTTCAACGAATCTTGCGCAGATAAACCTTGACTCCTTTTATGAGCTCGTAGTCGGCCTTCATTATCTACTTTATCTCTGAAACATGGCCATCCCCCTGTTCACTCATAGGCTCTTCCCTTTCTCGGTCACCTCTTGTTGCTCCATGTACATGACTATGCTTTTTGGAGTTCTGTCTCGTCCATTTGCATGTAGACCTCGAGGAAACTACTAACGGTTCCTTTTCTCTGTGTTTTGTCTCTAACTCACACGATGGTCTCATATTCCAATGAGCCCTAGCTTGACCGAATCCTTCGGTCTTCTAACCTATTTTCTTGGTCAAACACTTTCCCTCTTTTTACATTTCAATCCATTCTTTGATTGTTTTTTTGTAAAGGGATTAAAGTGGATTGTTTTTATTGAGCGAATGTGATGGTGTATAGGCTTAGTGACCTATGGTGATTGGATTTGATGTAAAAGGGGGCTCACTTTTATTTTTATATAAAAATAATATCATCGACATCGTAAAGGAGAGGGCTATGATTGTTTTGCTTGTTTTAAAACCTTGTATTTTTTCCCGAAGAAGACAAAGGATGAGGTTCAGGTTGGCAGGAGGCCAATTCCCCCTCACAAGCTCAACCATTTTGTTCTTCATTATTTTCTAGTTTTAATTAGTATACATATGACACCCTTTCCTCTCATTTATGACATTTTTAAATTAGCTTACAAAATTTTAATTAAATAAGCCATTAGTTGTCGAAAATAGGTTTTTCTATCACTTTTGACCAAGATGGATCAGATTTGAGCACCACTTTGGTCAAAATTGCATGCTTTCTCACACTCTTCATTATGGTTACATTGATTTTTGTAAATGAACTACTTTATAAAGTGCATCATTTTAGGGAAGTTATTGTAAAACTATGGGGACTTGTACTTTTTGCACTAAGTTATAAAGTGCCATTTGGGATAATTTTGGGGGTTTATTTGCATTATGGAGTTTCACCATTTTTGGTATGCTCGTCCTTTGGGAAATTTTGTCTTGGAAGGCGGACATTATCAATCATTGCACTGTGTATGATTTGTTTCCCTACCTCCATGGTCTTGTTCACGAGCTTGATGAGCCTCTAAATAATGAGAAGTGGTTTAACCATAATGATGAGGTATGTGGCCTTCTCGATCTTATTATTTATAGGGAAATAGTACATTTCTTTAAGAACACTAAGTTCCCTTTTATTTCCTAGACCATTATTTGACAACTACATGGTGACCTTGTTTCACCATCTGAGAGTAATGCTTCTCTGGACCACTAGATAGATCCACCATATATTCTCCCCTTCTTTCATCCCTTTCATTATTGAGTGTTCTTTTGTACCTATTTCTACTTGTGACTCCCATGTTGACCATTTTCCATAGGATATTTCTATTGAGCATACTTGTATGGCGGGCTAAAATGTGTCTAGACACCATGCACTCTTATCAACCGTTCAACTAGGGTATCGAGGGAACGAGTAAGGGAAACACCAAGGCTGCACACAACATATATAATTAAAGAGTGTATAGGGACCGCTATGATCGCATACCCCAAGGGAAGTAACCCTTACACTAGGACAACCTAAGGTTTCTAAGGCCTGGGTCGAAGAAGAGGAAGGAACCCTATGGAGGTATCAACACTATGGGGAGATTATGAACATAATAAGCATGTAATATCTATATTAGCTGAAGTAAAGCATCTAACATTAAGGAACTGAAATATAATATGCTAACCTAGCATGTGTATAAAATACTAGCTAACATAGAGTATGTAGCGAATGTAGGATACTACTCTATACAAAATGACAAGTTGAGTTAGAGAACTTACCTGTTAGAGGGCAGTCGTTGATGCATCTATCTCCCAAAGGACCATACACCAAGAGAGAAAAACTTTCAGGTGGAGAAGGGGAAATAATCCAATCTTATCTCACTATAGATGACCCAAAAGTGCAAGCAAACCAATCCAAGCAAGAAGAATATCCAAGCCAAGAGTTAAGATGTAAGAAATCCAAGAGCTAAGAGAACAAACAGGTGCAAATTGGTGCAAGAGAGAAAAGCTAATGGCAAGTTCTTGTTGATCGATGTGATGATGATTTGATTTGTGGAAGATGTGATGAAATTCCAAAATGGTGTGCATATATAGGATGTAATCGCTGCGGGTGATAGTCTCGATCAAGGAAAAACCTAACACTGACACACCTTCATCCATGAATGAAGGCATCGGTCGAGAAACATCTAACACCAACACCATCTTCCATGGAAGATGGCATCGATGTGAAACCTAACACCAACACCATCTTCTATGGAAGATGGTGTCGTCCAGTAGAACTAAATGTCAAAGATGATGCAAAAGATATGTCATGGATCAAATAAGTGGATGAAAGGGTGAAAAGTAAAGAGAAAATGGGTAAAAATAGGACTAAAAGTTATTCTCTCTCCATGTATCATCCCTAACCCAATGGTTACGTGAATAACTATACCCCTATCCCGAAATGAGCCCCTTAAGGCACTTGTTCCTAGAAATAGATGTATTAGCAACCTCTAACTTGAAAAGAGAAATTGTTAGTAATATGTATGAAAATAGAAAGCGTAAAAAATTACATGTATGCATATGCCCCAGTCATTGATTATCGCATGTCGCAATAGCAAGATATGGGATAGTCGTGAAAAGAACAATACATAACACCAAAACTAAATGTAAATATTGAAAATGAAATAAAGGAATAGTTGAAACAAAATATACTCACAAATACGTACCTAATAGTGTCAATCATCCTACCACGTACGGGCGCAAACCATGCTGCTAGAACCCTGGAGAATAAAAACTGGAAGGAAACACTAGAGGATCATCAGTAAAATAAGACATAAATTACCTAGCTAGGGGTCTATGGGATGGATGTCAAGATTCATAAATTGAAGATGTAGGGTCGAAAAAGCTCATGAAAGGAGGAAAAAAATAAGTCCAAGCAAAGTCAAAGACCTAAGCAAGGATGCACTTTAGGCCGTGACGATTCACTAGGAAAGGCCGGGGTAGATCAAAGCCAAAAGAGGTAGAATCGAGACCACAACATTCTAACGGTAGGAGATGTCAAGGTAAAAGAGATTGATGATGAACCCAAGCGGGGCGAAGAGCCCAAACAAGAATAGGAGAGTTTTAATGTGTTTAAAACCCAGGGGATCCGAGATCCCAAGAGAAGGCGAGAGATCGGGCCAAAAATGAAATTACGGTGTTTTTGAGGAAGGTGCTTAGCCACGAGGGGAAAAAAGATGTAGAGTATCGGTAATGATATTGTCTACTTGGTTCAAGATATGATTGCAAGCACAAGTCATGAGATCCTCACTAACATGTTTTGTAATAGCTGCGTGTCGATGGAATTTGGACCGAATGGAAAACAAAGTGTCATCAATTTAATCCTCCAACCAAATGAGGATGCCACGTTGAATTTCATTAAGAGTGGGGTGGGGCTCACCGAGAGGTGGATGCCCATATGTAGGCTATGGTCTAGGTGGTCTGGGGGAAGGTGGGTGGCTTTGAGAGGAGTCATCTCTATGCTTGTTTCCATGCAAAGATGACTCAGAACTAGGCACTTTGCCCCGGATGGTCGGACAACCTATGTCAAGGTATGCGGCGAGCCATGGTTTTTAATAATATAATGGAGCTAAGGTGAAAGGTCATTTGGCCTTTCGAGCTTGATCTCACCTAACCTCAACTTCAAATACATCATGCTCTAGAGCCTTATGCCATGTGCAATATGGCTCTGCCCCATAAGGTTGAGGATCCATAAGGGAAAGAGGTAGGGAAGCATGTAAATGATCGGTATGGGTTAACATGGATGATGTTGGCACATTTGGTGATTCGTCATCCATAAGGTCATTGCCTTCATAGTCGAATCCGATATACACTCCCCTTCTTCTAGATGAAGAGCTATGTTACGTGATTTAATGGTGGATTCATGGGGAGAGGGCAAGGTTGGCGGAGTGTCTAAGGCTCGGGTGTCGGTCATTAGGAGGAGGCTCAACCGAATGTGAAGAATCTTCTTGCACAAGAATGACATTCATGTCATGAGTGAGCGTGATTTGAGGGTGCTTTGGTAACGTTGTACTTCTTTGTCCCAAATTTGGGCATAGCTAGCTAAATGGGGATCATCAATCTCTTTTATATTAGATCCACTTTACACACATGGGAGTAAATCCCCATAAGTTTTAAGGTGTTAGATCTCATCAATCTCATTTATATAAACTCAACTACATTGCTTTGTAACTTAACCAACCCAAACTCACATTACATTTCATTCACACTAACTCACCAATCAAATCAAATCATGTTGTATTGTATATATCTTGTCGATCTCACTTAGCGACTCGCGTCCAAATGAACAATGCTCAAGGCTTAGAAAACTCTAATGTGGTGTCGACCACTAACTACAAACAATTAGTTTAATATATTTAAAAGTCTCCATTCACAACAAGTGGTACTATTATTGTCCAATATGTAAATAAAAATTAACTCACCTTCTGAACTAAGGCTTGAACTTGTGACATAGAACCCACAACATCTTCACACTTGAAACTAAGTCTAATGTATGAGTTTCATTTGTATGTTGTTAAGTTGCATGGGGTAGATGGAGTGGGTCTTGAGATCACCTAAACCACCATGCTAAAATTAGAGCCATGAATACAAAATTTTAAGAAGTGAATCCAATGGCCAATCTAAACGTAAAAAAATACGATAAATATCAACCACCAATTAAACCTTTTAATTTTTTCATGATTAGAAAATATATCTTAAATTAAAATTTAATCACATTTTATTCAATGAGAGAACATAAATAGAAAAATTGGAGAAGAATATGGACGGAAAAATATAGAACAAGAGATATAATAATTATGCCAAAGGCGTGGCTAATGATGGGTTACATCTCAATGACTACGGCCTCCACTGGACCAATTTGACGTGTTTGTGTGCGAAGTTCAGTGCTTATTCTTTCCCTACTTCTTCTTACGCCCTCTGCTTCACTTACATGTGGTTGACATGTTTGTCATTGGATCTCGGGCAAGTGTTGCTCATTGTTGTTGCTGATATGTGCTGTCAGGCGGTGTTTATACCTTGTTGCCGCTTGTTTTTGTTTGGTTTATTCTTCCCTTGGTTTTTATGCCCCTTGTCTACCTCTCCGCTCTTTCTGAAACTTCTGTGCGGTGCCTTTTTGTAAGTATGCTTTGCAGATATTTATTTAGCTCTGCATCATCGGTATTTAGATGTTATTTGTATTTGAAACTATAGAATTTTTGGATTTTAAATTTGTAGAATAATAATGTTTTGGTTGATGCCTTCAGGTCGCTTTGTATTTTTGGTTTGGAAACCTGTTTTCCCTCTGTCCACTTTAGGCTTTGTGTATGTCAATTTAGAACTATAATGAAATTGTTTCCTCATTAACATTTGTTGTTGAAGATAATCATTAGACATAACTATAATGGCCATATGTTCAAATAGTTCTTGGTTAGTGTTTTCTCATTGTTTTGGTCAGCCTTTTTTTTAGGCAATTTGATTGTGGAAATGTATACAAATGCACAAAGTGTGCAGCTTAGGAAGATGGTTTTCCACTCAAAGAGATTTGGTTCAACACGAAACACAGTGACGGGGAATTTGTCCACTAAAAAGCAGTGATATTGAGTATGGAAGTCAGCTGAAAATATTGCAACGAGCTCGGCATTTCATTGCAGAGCCGCCTTCTTTCACGATCACATTTCAAATGCTTTTCCGGAATTTCTTCCTCTACTTTGGTCTAACAATAGCTTAGAAGCAAGACGGTTATAATGATTCTAGTGCCGGAATATGCAAATTGTTTAGACATTTTTAGTTATTTTAGGCATGGAAAATGGTGATTTTTAAAATACGACTGTGAAATCAACCCAGCCATGAAATTAAAAAATTAAATAAATATATGACAAACACTATTTACACAATTTATTAGGCAGACTAGCGGTGAGGAAGGCATTCGGATGCATGCCAATTGTTTGATAAAAAGCGTGATAAAAATGGCTGGCCCTATCCCTCACGTAAGTTCGCAGGGGGTAGTGAGTTGGCTGCTGACTGGGCACTGTCCAGTGTTTCACGGAGCTAAAAAAAGTTAACGGAACCCGTGTCTTTTCAGCGCCTCCACTGACTGCTCAACCAACCCAAGTCATTTCAACGCCTCCCCTGACTGCTCAACCATACCTATTCACATTTATTGTTTTGAATATGTTGCGCCATTTCAAAGTATCTTTCAAATATATATTGAATGCTACCATTAATTGCTGCCTAAATTATATTCATTAAACTATTTACTCCACTTTTTGGCGCCACTGTTCTTTTTTTTATTATTTTTACATAAATGATTTATTTAAGTATTGCAAAAAAGAACAGTAGTCATATTTCATTCAGTTTTATGGAAGTTGAAGGAGATTTCTGAAGGTTGGCTATGAGAAAAGAACATTGCTCATGACAGGGAAAATTTGGAAATAATCTGTACATTGCAAATCAGGTAAGAACATTATATTTTTTAAAATCAGTGATAAGTTCAACTCATCTTGTTTATTAATTTATTAAGTTTTTGAACTACTTTGCCAGTCATCTATCAAAGTTGAAAGGAATAACAATTCTGGTTAGTGTTTGCAAGATTTATTTGAAACAAGGCTAATTGAAAACAAAGAAATTATAAGTTGAATGGTAATTCAGATTCTTATATCTAATATTCAAGGTAAGATTTTTCCTGAGAGAGTTTTTTTTACAACAATACAACAACATATTACATTTTCGCCCAATCTAAATGATGGAATATGTTATATTTACTGAAGTATGGTCATTATAGTGTATAAAACTATGATGCCACATTCTTATGTGCCTACGGGATCTATATAAAAGTAGGTTGTTTTGCCACGTAATACGTTGTTGCGTCAACGACATGAAGTTCTAAAGATTTTTTTCCACATCATAGTATTATGAAACTATTCAAATTTGTTTCATTATATTACTTTCAAATAATTTCAAATCCTTTCCATCCTACTTATGAGTACAAAGAATTTAACAACACATTACGTTGTTGCCGTGATAACGATGACCCGACTCGTTCTTAGGCTCCATAAGATACATGGTGTACTTGTATAAAACTATAATTTAAGATCTTCGTGTGCTACGGATCTTTAGCTAATAAGGTGGTTTCTCAACGTAATACGTTGTTTCTTTGAAGACTGCATTTTTAAAGTTTGTTTAGCGCTTGAATAATCTATTAAAAGTTGTTTGATTCAATTAAACTAGAATACTTTCCAATTCATCCTCTCACAATTTAATTTTGACACGACGACAACGTATTACGTTGTCACCCAGTAAATGCAAGTGGAAAACGATATTTTTACAAGCTATATTCATTATAGTTGGTGTGCCTCTTAGCTCGGTAAATCCTCCTCGGAGCATGTCACGTTCTCATATTCATGTTGTTGTTCTTCTCTCTGAACCGTGCCCTCAATCTTTCTTTGTATGCATACACCTATCTTTTGAACAATCGGCATTGAAGTCGACTTCCAAGCATATAGCCAATGACAAGTACTTTGAGTAAGGTTCTTTGTTATCCTAAATCGTCCACATTTACCTTTTAACTCCTAGCTACTAGTCCATTTATCCAACCTCAACACTCCATTTCTTCTCGAGTTCTAAAAGAACACTCTCTTTTTCTCCATGCAAACTGTCTTAACTCAACAACACTCTTTTATGAACCTTAAATATCCTTGAATGCATATATAAAACTTCATCTTTGTTCTCCCTTGTGGAGGTAATCCTTTATGAGACTGTTATGCACCCGATTTATCATCAAACAAGGTCTTCAAATGATACCATTCAATGATCAATTCTGCCCTTCATAGGTTTTGGCCCACGTGTGTGCAATGAAGGATCATCAAAGTATCAAATCCTATTATTAGGTTGTCACCCATACTAAATGATGGAGCGCACTATTTTTACAAGATATAGTAATTATAGTGTATAAAACTGCAATGCACCATTCTTATGTGCCTAAAGGATCTAAATCCTTTCCCTCCTACTATGAGTACAGCAATTTAACAACACATTACGTTGTTGCCCGCGATAACGATGACCTGACTCGTTACTAGGCTCCATAAGGTACATGGTGTACTATATAAAACTATAATTTAAGATCTTCGTGCGCCTACAGGATCTTTAGCTAAGAAGGTGGTTTCTCAACGTAATACGTTGTTTCTTTGATGACCTACATTTTTAAAGTTTGTTTAGCGCTAAATAATCTATTAAAAGTTGTTTGATTCAATTAAAATGGAATACTTTCCAATTCATCCTCTCACAATTTAATTTTGACACGATGACAACGTATTACGTTGTCACCCGGACTAAACGGTGGAAAACGATATTTTTACAAGCTATAGTCATTATAGTTGGTGTGCCTCTTAGCTCAGGTAGATCCTCCTCGAAGGAGCATGTCACGTTCTCATATTCATGTTGTTGTTCTTCTCTCTGAACCATGCCCTCAATCTTTCTTTGTATGCATACACCTATCTTTTGAACAATCGGCATTGAAGTCGACTTCCAAGCATATAGCCAATGACAAGTACCTTGAGTAAGGTTGATGACTGCTCTAACTGTCCACATTTACCTTTTAACTCCTAGCTACTAGTCCATTTATCCAACCTCAACACTCCATTTCTTCTCGAGTTCTAAAAAAACACTCTCTCTTTGTCTCCATGCAAACTGTCTTAACTCAACAACACTCTTTTATGAACCTTAAATATCCTTGAATGCATATATAAAACTTCATCTTTGTTCTCCCTTGCGGAGGTAATCCTTTATGAGACTGTTATGCACCCGATTTATCATTAAACAAGGTCTTCAAATGATACCATTCAATGATCAATTATGCCCTTCACAGGTTTTGGCCCACATGTGTGCAATGAAGGATCATCAAAGTATCAAATCCTATTATTAGGTTGTCACCCATACTAAATGATGGAGCGCACTATTTTTATAAGATACAGTAATTATAGTGTATAAAACTGCAATGCACCATTCTTATGTGCCTAAAGGATCTAAATCCTTTCCCTCCTACTATGAGTACAACAATTTAGCAACACATTACGTTGTTGCCACGATGACAACGATGACTGAATCATTACTTAGGCTCCATAAGGTACATGGTGTACTATAAAACTATAATTTAAGATCTTCATGCGCCTACAGGATCTTTAGCTAAGAAGGTGGTTTCTCAACGTAATACATTATTTCATTTGACGACTTTGCATTTTTAAAGTTTGTTTAGCGCTAAATAATCTATTAAAAGTTATTTGATTCAATTAAACTGAAATACTTTCCAATTCATCCTCTCACAATTTAATTTACACACCTGACGACAACGTATTCGTTATCACCCAGGACTAAATGGTGGAACACGTTATTTTTACAAGCTATATTCATTATAGTTGGTGTACATCTTAGCTCAGGTAGATCCTCCTCGAGGAGCATGTCACGTTCTCATGTTCATGTTGTTGTTCTTCTTCTCTACAACCGTGCCCTCAATCTTTCTTTGTATGCATACACCTATCTTTTCGAACAATCAGCATTGAAGTCTGACTTCCAAGCATATAGCCAATGACAAGTACTTTGAGTAAGGTTCTTGTCTGCCCTAACTATCCACATTTACCTTTTAATTCCTAGCTACTAGTCCATTTATCAAACCTCAACACTCCATTTCTTCTCGAGTTCTAAAAAGAACACTCTCTCTTTGTCTCCATGCAAACTGTCTTAACTCAACAACACTCTTTTATGAACCTTAAATATCCTTGAATGCATATATAAAACTTCATCTTTGTTCTCCCTTGCGGAGGTAATCCTTTATGAAATGTTATGCACCCGATTTATCATCAAACAAGGTCTTCAAATGATACCATTCAATGATCAATTCTGCCCTTCACGGTTTTGGCCCACGTGTGTGCAATGATGAAGGATCATCAAAGTATCAAATCCTATTATTAGGTTGTCACCCATACTAAATGATGGACCACAATATTTTTACAAGATATAGTAATTATAGTGTATAAAACTGCAATGCACCATTCTTATGTGCCTAAAGGATCTAAATCCTTTCCCTCCTACTATGAGTATAGCAATTTAGCAACACATTACGTTGTTTCCCGTGATAACGATCACCTGACTCGTTACTAGGCTCTATAAGGTACATGGTGTACTGTATAAAACTATAATTTAAGATCTTCGTGCGCCTACATGATATTTAGCTAAGAAGGTGGTTTCTCGTAATACGTTGTTTCTTTGACGACCTACATTTTTAAAGTTTGTTTAGCGTTGAATAATCTATTAAAAGTTTTTTTATTCAATTAAACTGGAATACTTTCCAATTCATCCTCTCACAATTTAATTTTCGACACGACGACAACGTATTACGTTGTCCCGGACTCATGGTTTGAAAATGATATTTTTACAAGCTACATTCATTATAGTTAGTGTGCCTCTTAGCTCGGTAGATCCTCCTCGAAGGAGCATGTCACGTTCTCATATTCATGTTGTTGTTCTTCTCTCTGACCACCGCCCTCAATCTTTCTTTGTATGCATACACCTATCTTTTTTCGAACAATCAGCATTGAAGTCTGACTTCCAAGCATATAACCAATGACAAGTACTTTGAGTAAGGTTCTTGACTGCCCTCACTTGTCCACATTTACCTTTTAATTCCTAGCTAGTAGTCCATTTATCCAACCTCAACACTCCATTTCTTCTCGAGTTCTAAAAAGAACACTCTCTCTTTGTCTCATGCAAAAGTGTCTTAACTCAACAACACTCTTTTATGAACCTTAAATATCCTTGAATGCATATATAAAACTTCATCTTTGATCTCCTTTGCGGAGGTAATCCTTTATGAGACTGTTATGCACCCGATTTATCATCAAACAAGGTCTTCAAATGATACCATTCAATGATCAATTCTTCCCTTCACAGGTTTTGGCCCACGTGTGTACAATGAAGGATCATCAAAGTATCAAATCCTATTATTAGGTTGTCACCCATACTAAATGATGGAGCGCACTATTTTTACAAGATATAGTAATTATAGTGTATAAAACGCAATGCACCATTCTTATGTGCCTAAAGGATCTAAATCCTTTCCCTCCTACTATGAGTACAGCAATTTAGCAACACATTAGGTTGTTGCCCGCGATAACGATCACCTGACTCGTTACTAGGCTCCATAAGGTACATGGTGTACTGTATAAAACTATAATTTAAGATCTTCGTGCACCTACATGATATTTAGCTAAGAAGGTGCTTTCTCAACGTAATACGTTGTTTCTTTGATGACCTACATTTTTTAAGTTTGTTTAGCGCTGAATAATCTATTCAAAGTTGTTTCATTCAATTAAATTGGAATACTTTCCAATTCATCCTCTCACACTTTAATTTCGACACGACGACAACGTATTACGTTGTCACCCGAACTAAATGGTGGAACACGTTATTTTTACAAGCTATATTCATTATAGTTGGTGTACCTCTTAGCTCGGTAAATCCTCCTCAAGGAGCATGTCATGTTCTCATATTCATGTTCTTGTTCTTCTCTACAATCTTGCCCTCAATATTTCTTTGTATGCATACACCTATCTTTTTGAACAATCAGCATTGAAGTCTGACTTCCAAGCATATAACCAATGACAAGTACTTTGAGTAAGGTTCTTGACTGCCCTCACTATCCACATTTACCTTTTAATTCCTAGCTAGTAGTCCATTTATCCAACCTCAACACTCCATTTCTTCTTGAGTTCTAAAAAAACACTCTCTCTTTGTCTCCATGCAAACTGTCTTAACTCAACAACACTCTTTTATGAACCTTAAATATCCTTGAATGCATATATAAAACTTCATCTTTGTTCTCCCTTTGGAGGTAATCCTTTATGAGATCTATTATGCACTTTGATTTATCATCAAACAAGGCCTTGAAATGATACCATTCAATGATCAATTATGCCCTTCACAGGTTTTGGCCCACGTGTGTGCAATGAAGGATCATCAAAGTATCAAATCCTATTATTAGGTTGTCACCCATACTAAATGATGGAGTGCACTATTTTTACAAGATATAGTAATTATAGTGTATAAAGCGTAATGCACCATTCTTATGTGACTAAAGGATCTAAATCCTTTCCCTCCTACTATGAGTACAACAATTTAGCAACACATTACGTTGTTGCCCACGATAACGATGACCTCACTCGTTACTAGGCTCCATAAGGTACATGGTGTACTATATAAAACTATAATTTAAGATCTTCGTGTGCCTACAGGATCTTTAGCTAAGAAGGTGGTTTCTCAACTTAATACGTTGTTTCTTTGACGACCTGCATTTTTAAAGTTTGTTTAGCGCTGAATAATCTATTAAAAGTTGTTTGATTCAATTAAACTGGAATACTTTCCAATTCATCCTCTCACAATTTAATTTCGACACGACGACAACGTATTACGTTGTCACCGGACTAAATGGTGGAAAACGATATTTTTACAAGCTATATTCATTATAGTTGGTGTGCCTCTTAGCTCAGTAGATCCTCCTCAAGGAGCATGTCACGTTCTCATATTCATGTTGTTGTTCTTCTCTACAACCATGCCCTCAATCTTTCTTTGTATGCATACACCTATCTTTTTGAACAATCAGCATTGAAGTCTGACTTCCAAGCATATAGCCAATGACAAGTACTTTGAGTAAGGTTGTTGACTGCCCTAACTATCCACATTTACCTTTTAACTCCTAGCTACTAGTCCATTTATCCAACCTCAACACTCCATTTCTTCTCGAGTTCTAAAAAGAACACTCTCTCTTTGTCTCCATGCAAACTGTCTTAACTCAACAACACTCTTTTATGAACCTTAAATATCCTTGAATGCATATATAAAACTTCATCTTTGTTCTCCCTTGCGGAGGTAATCCTTTATGAGACTGTTATGCACCCGATTTATCATCAAACAAGGTCTTCAAATGATACCATTCAATGATCAATTCTGCCCTTCACAGGTTTTGGCCCACGTGTGTGCAATGAAGGATCATCAAAGTATCAAATCCTATTATTAGGTTGTCACCCATACTAAATGATGGAGCGCACTATTTTTACAAGATATAGTAATTATAGTGTATAAAACTGCAATGCACCATTCTTATGTGCCTAAAGGATCTAAATCCTTTCCCTCCTACTATGAGTACAACAATTTAACAACACATTACGTTGTTACCTGCGATAACGATGACTTGACTCATTACTTGAGGCTGCATAAGGTACATGGTGTACTATATAAAACTATAATTTAAGATCTTCTGCGCCTACGGGATCTTTAGCTAAGAAGGTGGTTTCTCAACGTAATACGTTGTTTCTTTGATGACGACCTGCATTTTTAAAGTTTGTTTAGCACTGAATAATCTATTAAAAGTTGTTTGATTCAATTAAACTGGAATACTTTCCAATTCATCCTCTCACAATTTAATTTCGACACGACGACAACGTATTACGTTGTCACCCGACTAAATGGTGGAAAATGATATTTTTACAAGCTATATTCATTATAGTTGGTGTGCCTCTTAGCTCAGTAGATCCTCCTCAAGGAGCATGTCACGTTCTCATATTCATGTTGTTGTTCTTCTCTACAACCGTGCCCTCAATCTTTCTTTGTATGCATACACCTATCTTTTCGAACAATCAGCATTGAAGTCTGACTTCCAAGCATATAGCCAATGACAAGTACTTTGAGTAAGGTTCTTTGACTACCCTAACTTTCCACATTTACCTTTTAACTCCTAGCTACTAGTCCATTTATCCAACCTCAACACTCCATTTCTTCTCGAGTTCTAAAAAGAACACTCTCTCTTTGTCTCCATGCAAACTGTCTTAACTCAACAACACTCTTTTATGAACCTTAAATATCCTTGAATGCATATATAAAACTTCATCTTTGTTCTCCCTTGTGGAGATAATCCTTTATGAGACTGTTATGCACCCGATTTATCATCAAACAAGGTCTTCAAATGATACCATTCAATGATCAATTCTGCCCTTCACAGGTTTTAGCCCACATGTGTACAATGTAGGATCATCAAAGTATCAAATCCTATTATTATGTTGTCACCCATACTAAATGATGGAGCACACTATTTTTACAAGATATAGTCATTATAGTGTATAAAACTGCAATGCACCATTCTTATGTGCCTACAGGATCTAAATCCATTCCCTCCTACTATGAGTACAACAATTTAACAACATATTACGTTGTTACCCCTGATAACGATGATCTGACTCATTACTAGGCTACATAAGATACATGGTGTCTTGTATAAAACTATAATTTAAGATCTTCGTGCTTTATAGGATCTTTAGCTAAGAAGGTGGTTTCTCAACGTAATACGTTGTTTCTTTGATGACTTTGCATTTTTAAAGTTTATTTAGCACTTTGAATAATCTATTCAAAGTTGTTTCAATCAATTAAATTAGAATACTTTCCAATTCATCCTCTCACAATTTAATTTCGACAAGACGAATGACAACGTATTACATTGTCACCGGACTAAACGGTGGAAAACGATATTTTTACAAGCTATATTCATTATAGTTGGTGTGCCTCTTAGCTCAATAGATCCTCCTCGAGGAGCATGTCACGTTCTCATATTCATGTTGTTGTTCTTCTCTACAACCGTGCCCTCGAATCTTTCTTTGTATGCATACACCTATCTTTTGAACAATCGGCATTGAAGTCGACTTCCAAGCATATAACCAATGACAAGTACTTTGAGTAAGGTTCTTGATTGCCCTAATCATCCACATTTACCTTTTAATTCCTAGCTACTAGTCCATTTATCCAACCTCAACACTCCATTTCTTCTCGAGTTCTAAAAAAAACACTCTCTCTTTGTCTCCATGCAAACTGTCTTAACTCAACAACACTCTTTTATGAACCTTAAATATCCTTGAATGCATATATAAAACTTCATCTTTGTTCTCCCTTGCGGAGATAATCCTTTATGAGACTGTTATGCACCCGATTTATCATCAAACAAGGTCTTCAAATGATACCATTCAATGATCAATTCTTCCCTTCACAGGTTTTGGCCCACGTGTGTGCAATGAAGGATCATCAAAGTATCAAATCCTATTATTAGGTTGTCACCCATACTAAATGATGGAGCGCACTATTTTTACAAGATATAGTAATTATAGTGTATAAAGCGGTAATGCACCATTCTTATGTGCCTAAAGGATCTAAATCCTTTCCCTCCTACTATGAGTACAACAATTTAGCAACACATTAGGTTGTTGCCCGCGATAACGATGACACGACTCGTTCTTAGGCTCCATAAGGTACATGGTGTACTTTATATAAAACTATAATTTAAGATCTTCGTGCGCTACGGGGATCTTTAGGTAAGAAGGTGGTTTCTCAACGTAATACGTTGTTTCTTTGACGACCTACATTTTTAAAGTTTGTTTAGCACTGAATAATCTATTAAAAGTTGTTTGATTCAATTAAACTGGAATACTTTCCAATTCATCCTCTCACAATTTAATTTCGACACGACGACAACGTATTACGTTGTCACCCGACTAAATGGTGGAACACGATATTTTTACAAGCTATATTCATTATAGTTGGTGTGCCTCTTAGCTCAGTAGATCCTCCTCAAGGAGCATGTCACGTTCTCATATTCATGTTGTTGTTCTTCTCTACAACCGTGCCCTCAATCTTTCTTTGTATGCATACACCTATCTTTTCGAACAATCAGCATTGAAGTCTGACTTCCAAGCATATAGCCAATGACAAGTACTTTGAGTAAGGTTCTTGACTGCCCTCACTGTCCACATTTACCTTTTAATTCCTAGCTACTAGTCCATTTATCCAACCTCAACACTCCATTTCTTCTCGAGTTCTAAAAAAACACTCTCTCTTTGTCTCCATGCAAACTGTCTTAACTCAACAACACTCTTTTATGAACCTTAAATATCCTTGAATGCATATATAAAACTTCATCTTTGTTCTCCCTTGCGGAGATAATCCTTTATTAATTTGTGTTATGCACCGATTTATCATCAAACAAGGTCTTCAAATGATACCATTCAATGATCAATTATGCCCTTCACAGGTTTTGGCCCACGTGTGTGCAATGAAGGATCATCAAAGTATCAAATCCTATTATTAGGTTGTCACCCATACTAAATGATGGAGCACAATATTTTTACAAGATATAGTAATTATAGTGTATAAAACTACAATGCACCATTCTTATTTGCCTAATGGATCTAAATCCTTTCCCTCTACTATGAGTACTGACACTTTAAACACATTACGTTGTTGCTTGTGATAATGATGACTGACTCGTTACTAGGCTCCATAAAGTACATGGTGTACTGTATAAAACTATAATTTAAGATCTTCGTGCGCCTACAGGATCTTTAGCTAAGAAGGTGGTTTCTCAACGTAATACGTTGTTTCTTTGATGACCTGCATTTTTAAAGTTTGTTTAGCACTGAATAATCTATTAAAAGTTGTTTGATTCAATTAAACTGGAATACTTTCCAATTCATCCTCTCACAATTTAATTTCGACACGACGACAATGTATTATGTTGTCACCCGGACTAAATGGTGGAACACGATATTTTTACAAGCTATATTCATTATAGTTGGTGTGCCTCTTAGCTCAGTAGATCCTCCTCAAGGAGCATGTCACGTTCTCATATTCATGTTGTTGTTCTTCTCTACAACCGTGCCCTCAATCTTTCTTTGTATGCATACACCTATCTTTTCGAACAATCAGCATTGAAGTCTGACTTCCAAGCATATAGCCAATGACAAGTACTTTGAGTAAGGTTGCTGACTGCCCTAACTGTCCACATTTACCTTTTAACTCCTAGCTACTAGTCCATTTATCCAACCTCAACACTCCATTTCTTCTCGAGTTCTAAAAAAAACACTCTCTCTTTGTCTCCATGCAAACTGTCTTAACTCAACAACACTCTTTTATGAACCTTAAATATCCTTGAATGCATATATAAAACTTCATCTTTGTTCTCCCTTGCGGAGGTAATCCTTTATGAGACTGTTATGCACCCGATTTATCATCAAACAAGGTCTTCAAATGATACCATTCAATGATCAATTATGCCCTTCACAGGTTTTGGCCCACGTGTGTGCAATGAAGGATCATCAAAGTATCAAATCCTATTATTAGGTTGTCACCCATACTAAATGATGGAGCGCACTATTTTTACAAGATATAGTAATTATAGTGTATAAAACTGCAATGCACCATTCTTATGTGCCTAAAGGATCTAAATCCTTTCCCTCCTACTATGAGTACAACAATTTAACAACACATTACGTTGTTGCCCGCGATAACGATGACCTGACTCGTTACTAGGCTGCATAAGGTACATGGTGTACTATATAAAACTATAATTTAAGATCTTCGTGCGCCTACAGGATCTTTAGCTAAGAAGGTGGTTTCTCAACGTAATACGTTGTTTCTTTGACGACCTGCATTTTTAAAGTTTGTTTAGCGCTGAATAATCTATTAAAAGTTGTTTGATTCAATTAAACTGGAATACTTTCCAATTCATCCTCTCACAATTTAATTTCGACACGACGACAACGTATTACGTTGTCACCCGGACTAAATGGTGGAAAATGATATTTTTACAAGCTATATTCATTATAGTTGGTGTGCCTCTTAGCTCAGTAGATCCTCCTCAAGGAGCATGTCACGTTCTCATATTCATGTTGTTGTTCTTCTCTACAACCGTGCCCTCAATCTTTCTTTGTATGCATACACCTATCTTTTCGAACAATCAGCATTGAAGTCTGACTTCCAAGCATATAGCCAATCACAAGTACTTTGAGTAAGGTTGTTGACTGCCCTAACTATCCACATTTACCTTTTAACTCCTAGCTACTAGTCCATTTATCCAACCTCAACACTCCATTTCTTCTCGAGTTCTAAAAAAAACACTCTCTCTTTGTCTCCATGCAAACTATCTTAACTCAACAACACTCTTTTATGAACCTTAAATATCCTTGAATGCATATATAAAACTTCATCTTTGTTCTCCCTTGCGGAGGTAATCCTTTATGATACTGTTATGCACCCAATTTATCATCAAACAAGGTCTTCAAATGATACCATTCAATGATCAATTATGCCCTTCACAGGTTTTGGCCCACGTGTGTGGAATGAAGGATCATCAAATCCTATTCTTAGGTTGTCACCCATACTAAATGATGGAGCGCACTATTTTTACAAGATATAGTCATTATAGTGTATAAAACTGCAATGCACCATTCTTATGTGCCTAAAGGATCTAAATCCTTTCCCTCCTACTATGAGTACAGCAATTTAACAACATATTACGTTGTTGTCTGCAATAACGATGACCTGACTCGTTACTAGGCTCCATAAGGTACATGGTGTACTATATAAAACTATAATTTAAGATCTTAGTGCGCCTACAGGATCTATATCTAAGAAGGTGGTTTCTCAACGTAATACGTTGTTTCTTTGACGACCTGCATTTTTAAAGTTTGTTTAGCACTGAATAATCTATTAAAAGTTGTTTCATTCAATTAAACTGGAATACTTTCCAATTCATCCTCTCACAATTTAATTTTGACACGACGACAACATATTACGTTGTCACCCGGACTAAATGGTGGAAAATGATATTTTTACAAGCTATATTCATTATAGTTGGTGTACCTCTTAGCTCAGTAGATCCTCCTCAAGGAGCATGTCACGTTCTCATATTCATGTTGTTGTTCTTCTCTCTGTGACCGTGCCCTCAATCTTTCTTTGTATGCATACACCTATCTTTTCAACAATCAAGCATCGAAGTCTGACTTCCAAGCATATAACCAATGACAAGTACTTTGAGTAAGGTTGCTGACTGCCCTCATTGTCCACATTTACCTTTTAATTCCTAGCTACTAGTCCATTTATCCAACCTCAACACTCCATTTCTTCTCGAGTTCTAAAAAAAACACTCTCTCTTTGTTTCCATGAAAATTGTCTTAACTCAACAACACTCTTTTATGAACCTTAAATATCCTTGAATGCATATATAAAACTTCATCTTTGTTCTCCCTTGTGGAGGTAATCCTTTATGAGACTGTTATGCACCCGATTTATCATCAAACAAGGTCTTCAAATGATACCATTCAATGATCAATTCTGCCCTTCACAGGTTTTGGCCCACGTGTGTACAATGTAGGATCATCAAAGTATCAAATCCTATTATTATGTTGTCACCCATACTAAATAATGGAGCGCACTATTTTTACAAGATATAGTAATTATAGTGTATAAAACTGCAATGTACCATTCTTATGTGCCTAAAGGATCTAAATCATTTCCCTCCTACTATTAGTACAAATGATTTAGCAACACATTACATTGTTGCCGCGATAACGATGACTGACTCACTTAGGCTCCATAAGGTACATGGTGTACTGTATAAAACTATAATTTAAGATCTTCGTGCGCCTACATGATCTTTAGCTAAGAAGGTGGTTTCTCAACGTAATACGTTGTTTCTTTGACAACCCGCATTTTTAAAGTTTGTTTAGCGCTGAATAATCTATTAAAAGTTGTTTGATTCAATTAAACTGAATACTTTCCAATTCATCCTCTCACAATTTAATTTCGACACGACGACAACGTATTACGTTGTCACCCGGACTAAATGGTGGAACACGTTATTTTTACAAGCTATATTCATTATAGTTGGTGTGCCTCTTAGCTCAGTAGATCCTCCTCAAGGAGCATGTCACGTTCTCATATTCATGTTGTTGTTCTTCTCTACAACCGTGCCCTCAATCTTTCTTTGTATGCATACACCTATCTTTTCGAACAATCAGCATTGAAGTCTGACTTCCAAGCATATAGCCAATGACAAGTACTTTGAGTAAGGTTGCTGACTGCCCTAACTGTCCACATTTACCTTTTAACTCCTAGCTACTAGTCCATTTATATTGATGCTAGTGATGATTTGTGATACCCTTGAGAGCTATTTTTGGGTTAATTCTCTTCTATACGGCAGCAGCTGATTTTAAACATTTCTCAACCTTAAATAACTTAGAAAAGATACTCTATTGTCTAATCTTATATATGTATGATGTCGTTTTTATGAGATTATTGATGTCGTTTTTACTTTTTTTGTTGACCTGAATTTTTTTAATAATGATCCTCAATTTCTTTAACATATTGAACATTTGTGAATGCAGGCAGGTCCTATCATTTTAGCATCAACTATAATATAAATATCAAATGGTTAGTGTTATTGTCTAATTGTATAGTGTGTTAGCTTGAGCATTTTTTTTCCAAATTTTAATAATTTGTAGTGTTATTAACATCAATGTATAATCAGAGAGACTCAAAGTGGAAGCGCTTGTTAGACATTCCTATCCAATGTCCTCCGGAAGGACTGTTCTCTGCATTAGATGTAGTTTGGAGCAAAGTTAAAGATAACCATGGAGTGGAAGGGGATTTTGTTGCATGGATAGAAGTTGGACGAGTAGATGATTTTATTAAAGGGGAATGTCAACTGACATCATTTCCAACAAGTTATTACAAACGTTGGAGTCATTCATCACCCATAAGGGAAAGTACACACCGGGTTCGAATTGATAGCACCATCAGTTATATAATGTATGATGTGGCAATGTTCGGTGATGTTTTTAATGCAGTTTTAAAATTGTTGTTTATTTTATTATGACTCACTTTTAGTGACATTTTGTAGATATTGGTGTAGCTATGGGCCTAAAGACTTTAAAGAAGAGGATGCTTTGCCATATGATAAGTCCAAGGTTCCAACTAGAGGGACGGGGAGTAGACCTGGACGTAAACATATAAAATGTGGTTGCCAATGCAATTTTAATGTGTGAATTCTTATGAAAAGAAGTGAATATGCACTTATCACATATCCTCAGATGGATCATGTGGATAACAACAATCATATATGCCATGGCCAAAAGAATCTTGTGTTTCAACAATCTTGTGTGGTGTTCTATTCATATATTTCTTTTATCATATAGCACCGCTCCTTTGGCTAGACAACTAACAATATGCTACTGCAATGATATCTTCAAGAAAGTAAATGATTGTGGCCTGCTACAAGTGTCAGCTTTACCTGCTTTTTTTACATTCCTACTTTCAATTTGGAGCCATTCTCCCTGGAATTTCCTGCTAACTTTATCAACCAGATTTATGGGGAAACGTTTGTGGAATATCACTTGTATGCTCTTGTTTCAAGCAAATAATTAAAAAATATTTCCCATGATAAAGTGAGAATGATAATGTTTTGTTATGGCATGGAATTCCTCAACTATCTCTCTTTTTCTTTTTTTAAATAGTTTTTTTTTAGTCTGTCTATATTGGAATATTTATTGTTTATTGTTTATCCATTTGAGTCTATCTATATGGGAAAATTTTCAGCTGAGATAGTATTGATTGAAATTCCAGCATTCTCTGTCCGTTCTCTGCTCAAGGAATTCTAGCAATTATTATATAGAGGTTCAACATATTCTCGATCATGGCCTGCTAAGTGTGTAAGTCATAGCTGTATTGTTTTTTTGTTGTTCTGCTTTCAATTTGGAGTCAATTTCTATGGAATTTGTTGCTATATTTAAGAACCATATTTATAAGGACACTACACGGGAATATGGTCCATAAACTGTTGCTCCCATCCACTTTGTTGCTGTTGAATATACTGAAACAAGAGGATCTTCAGTGGACTTGTTTATGACCCATTTATGATGGATATCGCCATACTCTGTATTTTTATTTATTTTTAAAAGATGACCTGACCTCTCTTGTGGCCCTGTGGGCATGCAATGCACAGCGAAAGTCTTTATCTGGCACCTGAGTCGAGGTTGAAACATTGACCGCAAGCAAATTTGTAGCAAATTTTATTGTGCTATTTTTTAAAATGGGGGTAAATGTTTAATTCCAATACATGGTATTCAGGGTCAGCTAATAACATGTTCACTTCAGAAGAGTTAATTATACAAGCATAAACAATTCCGGGTTAACATTGTTCACAGTACTAGTCATGACTTCATTAACAAGTAATGGGTACTTGTTCTCCATAGGTAAAAGGTTGGTAGAGAATGAGAAACTCAGAGATTGACAGTGAGAATATATTCTGGAAAGAGAGTGTTGGTCAAAAAGAGACCGAAATTATAAAATAAAAATAAAAATGTATACAATAACTTCATATTAAAAATGTACATAATAATTTCTATATAAAATTGCATTTACAAAATATCATTACATTTGCATCATTTCGACATCCCTTGAAACTCATATACAATCATTAGTTATGTTTGTGGTACTATTTTAGCTTAAATGTGACATGTTTGTTGTGAAAATTTCTGAGGCAAACTTCGCAGCGGGGTAAGTGTTTTATTTCAATTTTATTTTTTTGAGCATTTTTCCATGTTCTTTTTCAGACTTTCCTGGGGTGCGCTTCAGTTGCACATCTGTTGTATCCAATACATCTCCTGACTGTACTTGAGCTATATCCGAATAGAAATGTTATTTGGTCTTGTTCAGACCACAGCTGAAGAGTACTAATATGATGAATTTGCTCATTAAAAATGTGATATTTGAATAAGTACAGCCAGTGAAAGATATGCAACTCCAATCTAGTGACTGCAAAGTGATGCCTAGCTTGCCTTGGCCCGGCAGATGAGCAAGGAAGAAACATCAGACACATCCAAAGCAATGAATATGGGTCTTCCATTAGTGTTCTATAGCCATTGCCACTCTAGTGAACACTTGAAACAAATATATGATATTCAGACACTGTACCATTCAAATGAACTTTAATTTTTTCATGATTATCTAAAATTTCAACATATTGCAAAGGTCATAGCAAACTCGATAACTTTAAATACTATTAATAAGATACACGTGTATAGAGAAGGTATGCATAATCCCATTCATCTAATATGGACAGGAAAAACAGCAATAATAAATAAATAGTCTCAACAGCAATAATAAATGCTATCAATAAATTTGACAGGAAAAACTCATTACATTTTACAAGTCATGTCAGAAGAAGAGCCAAAAGAGGATTTTGGCATAAAATTGGCACTACATATGGATCTTACATTATTTTCTCGTTCAAGGAGAAAAACCATAACATTAAACTTGATTTTTTCTTTGACATAACTGAGTATCTTGGCAATTGTTTTACAAATAATGATACAATTGATTGTAATATCAAAACTTCAACAAATTAAATCTGAGAGCTCTTCAAATTTCTCCGTTGCTTGTTAACAACAATGGAGTTTCGCGCTTCCATCCATCCTTGAATTTTTCTTTTATTTCCTTTCATCTCATCAGGCGTAAGGTGTGTGTGAACTGATGCAGCACTCTTGATACCCTTTAATCTTTTTCCCTGATATGTTTACAAACAATGGGCATATCAGTAAATAAAACTATGCAAACGTAAATGATAAAATAAGTTTATCAAAATTATAAATAAGATATTGTGTGGTCACCTGTTGTTGGGAAGAATGGATCCTTTCTGAAAGTTGCATCTCAGTATCACCTTCACTATTACGTTGCTACAAAAATGAAGGATTATTGATGCAAATTATTTCCTACATTAACTCGAAGAAAAAAACACAAATATTTTAAATGTTTTTATATTTGACTCCTAGAAGAAATTAGCAATGTAAATCTTAATTTTACGTAACTTACCAAATCAGATGAAGCATGACCCATTTTATGTATAATTTGTATGGAATCAACAATATTGGATAACATTTTTACGTTTCTTACCACAAGCTTATTTGGTTGTTCCTCTTCATTCTACAAACAATCAATTCATATAAATACTATATAATACAATTAAAGAACATGATTGTTAGAAAGAAAGAAAATTATAAGTAAAATGATATTGGGGTAAGGGAAGCTCCTGTAACAGCTGCAACAGTCAAGTAAGGGAAGCCAAGTTGGTATGAAAAGTACATAGTTTCATCGTGAATAATATGTTTCCATCGTATAAAATATTATAGTGAAAATGCAAACCAGTTTTGAAAGATAAATACATAGAGGAATACTGCATAAGAATGTAATGGAAGGAAATGTATAGGGAAGTAGGAAAAAATTTAAACATTAGACTAGAAAGGAAAATCCTACAGTATCCATTTCCTTGTGTCACCTATGCATGGTAAAATCTGAATATGAGCTCTCAAAATTCTATTGAATACTGAAATAAATAATGCATCATTGATATAGTCAATCAATTGGAAAAAAATAATGTACATCAAAACATAGTTTTACCTCAATTGCAACATTGTCATCTGAATATTCATTCATTCGCTGCAAACATGACAAAATGGATAAGTATACTTATACTGGATATAAAATCAATCAAATGTGCTAAAAACACAATAACATCAATAAGAATACAAATTAACACACCTTTGTCTCTTTTCCATCCTTTTTCTGGTTAATTGCCTTGAAGCAATCTTTAAACCAGATGCAATATGTCTTCTTCGATTCACCAACAGTATCTACTCCAATATGTGGAAAATGCAATGGAGCGTCATCTACATATGATTCTTCTATGCATATGACAATGCAGTCCCTTTCTAAAGATCGTCCATGGCATTTTGTTCCTGGTTTAGTTGCATGAATTTTAGCAATGCCAACCTTTTTTGCATGGTCAGGCTCTAGGAACATAAAAACTTCTTCTCCTATTGTGAATTCATAGGCAGCCATGTCCTTCGCCTCATTCTTTGGTTTGCCCGGTTCCACCTCAACAAATTTTGAAAAATCAGTCACCTCAATCAATGGATCGGCCATATTTTTTCCCTTATGATCCTCTGTTGATTTTTTCTTTATCATTCATATCGTTTCCCTCACTTTCTTTTGTTCTAATGGAAATAGGTGTTATTTGCATCGGTGGTTCATGTACCCATGCACTTGAAGTGTATGCTTCAACATTATTCTCTTCCTCATCACTCTGAAGCGGTAAAACCCAATTTTTCAAGTGCAACAACATAATAATTAATTGTATATAAAAGATGTAGGTATAAATGCCAAATTAGCAATATGATTAAGATTTAAGCACTTAAAATATATAGAAAACACAAATATTTATATTTGTAATTTACAACTGTACCTTGTTTTCCATTGCATTGTTGTTTACATTCTTTTTTTGTATCGGATTTTCTCCATCAACATCAGTTGAGTCCTATTCATGCATTCAAGTCATGAAAAGTGTGAGAATCACATTTACACAAGATTTCAACATGTTAATGAATGAAAAATGACACTTTATTATTCCAACAATGCTACTAATGTTTTTAATGAAAGCATGTTTCCTTACATGATCAACATTAATGGATTCTTCTTGGATAATATCCTGTACAAATGAAACGTTAATTTAAAATAACATAAAAAAATGTGAATAAACAAAACTAAAATAATTTTAAATTTAAATTATAATAAAAATGGTAAATACCTTATCCTTTTGTCCATTTAGTTCAGAATTTGTACAATCGGTTTTCATCAAATCCTTTTTATATTGCAGCGTTGAAAGGGTTTTTTTCCTTCTTTCCTCCCTCTTTTCCACACTATCATACTCCTCTACAAGCTTGGAAATCAGATCTTTAGCTTGTTGGCTAAGGGATGAAAAATATTGCACCTTTTCTTCCCGACAATAACGCTCAATTAACCTAGATTTGTACATATATTTAGAATTTTTCAAGTGCCAGTCAACACTTCGCTTTGCAACCATATTTTGTACTATTTTTTTTGTTTTCCTTTTATACTTCCCGGTCGCACGTTTACCCGGCTTACGCCTATGTAATGGAGGGAGACCATTGTGATCATGGAGGCGGTGATAGTTGATGTCTTTCAAATGCCATTTTATTCCTTGCATTTCATAGTTGCAGCAAGGAAAGACCATGCACTTAAATCTGTCCCTCTTTCCAATTTCTTTTATAATTTTACACTGCTGCAAATACTACAATTTACAGCCAATAATTAAATAGTTTATGAGTAACAATTGATGTGTAGGGAAATCCTATAACTCTTTAGTTGAAATTATTATGCAAATGTAAAAATATATGGACACTAAAAGAACACGAAATTGGAAAATCCTAATAAATCTAAGACATACTAACATAAGTTGAATACTTGAATAAAAGTGTTTTATTCATGCAAAACAAAAATTATAAATAACACTACTTACTGATCTTTGATGTTTGCACTCATTGGATGCTTTATGGCTCGGACTAGGCACCCAATCTTCATCTTCATCATCCTCCTCTACCTCATAATCTTCGTCATTTTGATCACTATTGTCATCTATGTTTAGTTCCGTGTCAAATTCTTCTTCAAAATCTGAATTCTCTTTTGTTTGATCAACAAATGCTTTTTCTTCTTCAATTTTTTCATCGTTAATCTATGTTTATGTTACAAAAACAAACACTATGTTGTCAGAAATAAGCATTTCATAACACATAATCCACTACAAAAATTATATTTCAATAAAAAACAAACAGTCACATTTCCTTACCCGTTTCAGAAAGGCCATTGCAGCACGTGTTGTCATCCTATTTTTTTGTGGTTGATTTTTTCCACAACCGCTATTTTCTTTCATTTGATTTGATTTCTTTGTGGTTAAAAAATTAAAATTTAAAATTAATACATAATATATGGTCATGCATAATCAAAATAAACAATATTGATGAAAAAACATTGTTAAAAGTTTCATCAATACCTTTAAACACAAATGAAGATGTTGCTTTTGATGATTGCTTATTTGCCAGCAATAAGATTAGAAAGGACTGCTGAAATCCAAAAATATAGAAAGGAACTTCAAATCATCTGCCAGCAATAAGATTATATCAAAAAATAGAACACAGTATATTCCTGATATAATATCTACAATGTGTACCTGTGGAAATCCTGAAGAATTGAAGATTATATCTACCAAGCAAACATGATGGAAACAGGTCCGTAGCTTTCAGAAAAGTGATGAGAAATATAAGATGAAGACAATTTATTTATGGATTATATCAGCTCAGAAATGCCATTTTTAGATATCGTTCAAAAAATCAAAAGATAGAGACATTCTCATAAATCAACAGATATAGATAGAGATATTGTCAACTCTCCATTGATAACTACTTTGACAAGGACTTCGAAGAGACTTTGGCCACACTCAACAGATATACTTCCAACCTACCCATACTTTTAACAAGAAAAGAGCTTATTCTGTCAACTTTATTTGCATTCTACTCGAGGTCTATATGTAATTATTGAGTTACAAATATACATGCACATTTTTTATGCTATTCAACTCATCCACATTAAAAAATGGGTACAACTGCTACTTTCTGTCAGATTAAAAATGACACAAAAGCTGTCAACTGAAGATATAGGTTTTATTATAATGAAGTGTCAAACTTTTTGAGTATAAATATAGTATTCTCCACTTTTTCCTAATTTGCCAATATGGCCTCATGAACTAAGAAACATTAAAAATATGAGAAAGTATAGAATAGCCAGTGCCATAGTATCCTCTAATCTGTCATAACTATGAGTCAATAACAATAAGCAGTTAAGGGTTGTCAAAACCGAAAAAAATTGGAATTCCTATAGGCCTTTTATGTAGACCAATTGGTCCATAATATTTGCTGTCAGCTTTTCTCTCGGTAGTGTTCAGAGGTTACTCATTTAGTCCATCATTCTAAAGTTTTGGAAAAATAATGAACAATGAAAAACAAAGAATTGCATGTTATGGGTGTTGATGTTAGTGCAATTATGTTTCTGTCTTATGCACGTGTGCCTCATGGAATATTGATCTCTGTGGTCAGAAGTTTATATCAGAAAATTGCAAGGTTTCTGTCACTGTGAATGAGGACAAGTGGGCTAGAATAGCTGGCTTTTGTACAAGCGTGTATTGTTTTTGTTTGTTCCTGGGATTCCAAGTTTAGTGTGTCCAGCTCCAACACTGGATTTGCATATGACATTTTCATGGGGATTGACATCTTAGATTCCTTGTGCTGCTTTATTGTAGGCCTAACTCTTGGTTTTGGAACTCATATATGGAAAGGTATTCAAATCCCACCTTCTTGGGAGCCCCACAATTGTATCAACTGATCCAGAAGTGAGCAAGGTGGTTTTGCAAAATGATGGTAGAATATTTGTTCCTTCTTATCCAAAGTCACTTAATGAACTCATGGGGAAGTCTTTGATTGCCAAAAAGGTTGCATGGTCTCATAGGTAGTTTTCTCAAATCTCCAGAGTTAAAAGAACAGATAACCGTGGACATTGAGAAGTATGTGCTAGATTCTGTGAAAAATTGGAAGGATGGTCAACTAGTTTACATCCAAGATGAAACAAAAAAGGTAAGCAATCAATACGCATACACAGATACATGTGTATGTGGGTGGTATATTTTCATAGTATCATAATTATTACGGTAATATTTTTTGTTTTAACCGCATACATTGTTTATTGAACAGATAGCTTTTCAGGTGCTGTTGAAGGCCCTGATGAGTCTTAACCCCAGTGACGAGTTAGAATGCTTAAAACGAGAATTCAGAAAGTTTATTTCGGGTTTAGTCTCAATTCCTGTCAAATTCCCTGGAACAAGGCTTTACAAGTCCTTGCAGGTAGGATTTTATATCTTCAAACTCAATTCCACGTTGATCACTACCAATTACACCAATCTAAGATATGGGCATTGGGAGATTTTAATAATACCGATTATGATTATGAAAGCATGTTTCAGGAAAAAGCAAACATGGTGAAGATGGTGCACAGAATCATACAAGACAGAGGAACAAAGTATGATAGCAACAAAACTCGAGAGAAGGATGTCTTGGATGTATTATTACATGAAACAAATAGTATAACGGGGAAGTTCACTATAGACCTCATCTCAGATAACATGATTTCCAGGAGAAGACTCTGTACCAATGCTTATGACACTAGCTGCTCAATACCTTACCGGTTGCCCACTTGCACTACAACAATTACAGGTACCAATGAATTCCCCTCTCCTTTGAGAAGAACTTATTAACTGCAATATAGTTAGTTACATGAAATAAAAGGATCTATATTACATATAACATGATCTATATATAAGGATGTCCTGGATGTATTATTACATGAAATAAAGAACTCTCCTCCATGAAAAAACTTCCTTAAAAAATCTCCCATATAATTTAAATATAATTCACTAAGAAAATTTAGATACTCTCCTCCCATAAAACCACTTCCTTAAACATGTCTCATGTAATTTATATACAGTAAATAATCACTACTCACAAAGTCCAACAATAGGAGGAAGATTGGCTAGCTTGGCGTAGCTTATACCCTGCATAAGCATAGCACATTAACACAGACCTTGTATAAGCTTTATCAAACCCTTTCTAAACAAATTTTCTTTAAGACTATAATCTAATTTTTTAAATAGGCATAAAGTTAGTTTTCACGCCTTAAACAAATTCTCTTTTAAGACTATAATCTAAATTTGTAAATAGACATGAAGTTAGTTTCCTTTCCTGTGGTATGGCAAGACTGGCTATAGTTATACCAGCGATAAGATCAGACCTGAAGAACTTAAAGGAATATCTGGGTGCCCATTCAAGAATAGGAAATATATACCGGACTCCCAACAAAAGCTTCCTTTTTCTTGGCTGGTTCTTAAATTGCTTGAAGGGATCATCAGGAAAAAAGGTCTCCTTCACAGAATCTTTAATAGAGTGCATCATGCTCTCTGGAGGCCTAACGCTAACTTTGTGAAGAGATGACATCTCTAAATCATTTTGAACAATGTCAAAAGCCCATTGACATGCCCACTGACATTGGTGGTATTCATTTTTGCGTTCTTTCTCTGTCCAAATCTCAACTACACAAGCTCAGACCTTGATGTGACTCATTGCATGGGTAATCAGAAATGCAGAGAAGTATAGGCTCTTATATTCACTGTGCTCCAATACTTTCTTCTTTTCACTCATGAGAAGGCTTTCATCATGTTGGAGCAGTGAAAAATAGAAGCTATTCTGATCTCAAATTCAAATATAGTTCTCACCATTTACCTTTTCTGTCTGGTTCCCACAAGACAAACTGATGGGGGACACGTTAAAATTTCTTGGGTTCAAACAAACCAAGTCATTGCCAGAAACTTTCTTGATTCCATAGTTTTTCCTCTGATATGTGCGGCTGTTAGACTGTAAACCTTGAAGTCCTCCTGCACATAAACGTGGTGATTGGGCTATAAACATTCCCAATTCGGCCTTTTGTGTTACAAATTTTTATTCTGTTGGACTGTCTAGCATTTTTTTTCGGATAGAGAGCTATATTTGTCCATTCTGTTGAACTAGAGGTGACCGGGTTAAGAACATAAATTCCTACTCTCGCTCCTATTTCTTCTCCACCTCTATCTCCTACTCCTTATCCATTTTGTTCTGTTGGGGGACAGATGAAGAGGGGACTGGTCAAACCTCCTATTTGCTTGGGTTGGGGAGTAGAAATCATATTTAGTAACTTCAAAGATATGCATCTATTATTTAAATTTCAGTACTTGAATTTTTTTTTAAGACAAATCAAAGAAGTGGCATATTTGAGCTGTCCCTTCAGATTAGCAGCATGACAGGATTTTCTTTCTAATTTCGTAGAAGAAACCTATCTTTATGTTCTTATCTTATCATCATACATTAAACTTTATCCTTTTCCATAGATAGCCGTCTCTCGTGTCAAGAATCCTCCTTCTAGTGTAGCTTATTGGACTCATTACAAGTCCATCCCTCCTTTGTTGGTCCCCAATCGATGTAAACATTAAAGGGTGCTGGATTATCTTTGGTCCCTCCCACTATGTTTCCTGCAGGTAGATTTTTCTATTGCACCAAATATTCTATAATAACTCCACTTCCCTTTCTATCTCTATCTTCAGGCCATATATCATCAACAAGGAAATCAGATTGCCTTGCAGCTGAAACAGTGTATCCTTCATCTACTTGTTAAATTATAGGGCAAACAATAATAAGTTTTGGCCTTACCAATTTCCACCGTTGAAATCAGTGCGTTGGTAGTTTCCAACAAGGGAATTATAGCATATGCCATAAACATCAGTTATCTTCCTACCATCACATCAAATGCTTGTGCACTTAAACTTCTAACTACATTTAACAGCTCCTTGTTTATCATCATGCTGAGAAACTTATGATCTGGATTGTAAAATTTCCTTTTATCAGTTATGATCTCAAACTCTAAGCTTAAACTATCATTTTATTATTCTGTCTCCTATATCCCTGTGTTGCAAAAGAAACATAAGCAACTGGTTAAGAAATTAAGAATTGGCATAGGCTCTTTGGGAGTAACTCTTGTTGGTTAGACCACTCGAACTGCTGTCTCAATTGCTGATCTTGTTATTTCTTCTTGATTAGTCAAAATAATTGGATCTTTCTTGCATATTTTTAATTCCCTTGGCTTTTCAATTGATAAACTCTCATACAAATTTACCTATTTTTCGGATCTCAAAGCTGAGGTTTCTCCTTTGAATCTCCAAGACTCAAACCAATTCTTCATTTGGGCACATATAAACTTTTCAAAACCTTCTAATTGTATCTTTATTAAAATTCCAAGCCTCTAATCTTGTATCCCTTTGCCTAGGAGGAGATGGAATAGCCACAGCTGAAAATAATGATTTTTAACCACGGCTGAAAATTATTACGGTAATATTTTTTGTTTTAACCGCATACATTGTTTATTGAATGTATAGTTTTTCGGTGTCTTTGTTGAAGGCCCCGATGAGTCTTAACCCCAGTGACGAGTTAGAATGTTTAAAACGAGAATTCGAAAAGTTATTTCGGTTTAGTCTCAATTCTGTCAAATTCCACAACAAGGCTCTACAAGTCCTTGCGGGTAGGATTTTATATCTTCAGACTCAATTCCACGTTGATCACTACCAATTACACCAATCTAAGATATGGGCATTTGGAGATTTTAATAATACCGATTATGATTATGAAAGCATGTTTCAGGAAAAAGCAAACATGGTGAAGATGGTGCACAGAATCATACAAGACAGAGGAACAAAGTATGATAGCAACAAAACTCGAGAGAAGGATGTCCTGGATGTATTATTACATGAAACAAACAGTATAACGGGGAAGTTCACTATAGACCTCATCTCAGATAACATGATTTCTAGGAGAAGACTCTGTACCAATGCTTATGACACTAGCTGCTCAATACCTTACCGGTTGCCCACTTGCACTACAACAATTACAGGTACCAATGAATTCCCCTCTCCTTTGAGAAGAACTTATTAACTGCAATATAGTTAGTTCTGACACTAAAGCATTTATGTATTCAATGATCTCAGGAAGAAAACATGAAGCTCAAGAAGTCCAAGGAAGAGAAGAAAGAGCTAGTAACTTGGAGTGATTACATGTCATTACCATTTACTCAGGATGTGAGTATGATTTGATTAACATTATCTAATATTTATGTAATTTGGTTAAGATACAATTTTCCTTAGAGGCTTAAGTTTCCTACACATTGATCAGATGATAACAGAGACCTTGCGTTTGGGGAACAGGGTTCCATTATGTTAAGTCCCTGTTGTTAAAAGATGTGAAGAGAGAAATAATGAAGAGGAATCGCAATTCACACATTATAAGTTCTGGGTCCGTCATTTTATTATGCAAGAGATAGTCACAAAATGGTTGAAGCGGCTATAACCGTCTATTAGTTAATACATAACTAATAATGACTTAATATTAAACTATAAGCCTTATATTCCTACACCCCCTCTTAAGGTTTACACTACAAAAGTGAGCAAAAACATAGTGATAGAAGATTAAAACTAAATAGAGTCCATTAGTTAATACATAACTAATAGAGACTTAATAATAAACTATAAGCCTTATATTCCTACACCCACTTTTAAGGTTTACACTACAAAAAGTAAGCAAAAACATATTGACAAAAGATTAGAACTAAATAGAGTCCCACATTCTTCAAAAGTTTCCTCTCTAAAACATAGTGCTTTGACTAGGTACAACTCTGTTCATGAGTCGAATTCCATGTTTGAGGTTTTTAGCCATAAATTACAGTTTCAATTTTAGACAGCCCATTTACAGGCTATACAATTTTTTTTTTTTTTGGGTATTGTAATCTTCAATTTGTTTAGATCTTCATTAGCAAACTGTTAAAAAATTGGAGCTTTGAAACAGGGTGTGGACATATGCCAAAGTACTGTGCAGAAGGGAACAGTTGAAGTGCCCTGGTAGGTATTTATGCAAAATTTTGAAGCATGTAAATTATTCGACAAAATTCCTGAGATATATTTTGTCTCCTAGATTGCGGGATATGCAACTTAGTAACTTTTGGGCTATTTCAATTGGCATGTTCAAATCTAGACTCCATAAATCTTTCCAGCATCCTGCTAGCCTCTGTCAAAACAAGGGCTTCAAGAGCACGCCATGAGCAACGATCAAAGTATGATGGAACATTGTTCATATTTTAAGGGTATTGATGAAGGATAGAGGAATTTAATAGATGGTGGGATTTAGTTGGATTAAAGGATATAAAATGGTGAATGGTTTTTTTGTGTAAGAGATGAATCACACCCACAGGTATAGGAGATTAATGCAAAGTTGCAGAGATTTACAGCGGGGTATGGGCATCCACCAAAGCATAATGGAAGTGGTATTTCATAATTTCTAGTGTCTCAGTAAATGCAACCAACATGTGTCCAATCTCTTCAGTTCACTTTTCATATCATACTCCCATCCTCTGCCAAAATATGAGCTTTGAAACAGGGTATGCACATCTACCAAAGCATTGCACAGAAGAAAATTTTGTCAGATATTTTAGTTTCAAATACCCTGGTAGATATGTATGCATAATGTGGAAGCATGTGAATTATTTAACAAAATTCCTGAAACACGTGTTTCTTTTGATGGTGAAATTTTTTTGCAAAGTGTCAAAAAAATTGGAAGACCACTGTTTTTATTTTCCGGAGGCATCCCTTACAGGAGCTTCCCTTACACTCAACCAAAAGCCTTCTTCCGCAATGAGTTAGGGAAGCTACTGTTTTTATTTTACTGAGTCGTGAAAATCAACCAAATGCACAGAGTGTAGATTAACCTAAAAAAATCCAACTTATGGAAGGGATTATTGGACGCAGCATGACAGCTGATTTTATTCTGAGAAATAAAATCATGGATTTGCATCCATGGTGATGTCAAGGAATAACATCATTTCAAACAAAGACATTGTTCTTGCTGAGAGCATTGGTGATGTATTCTGTAAAGCCCTGTTTTATGACTCCATGGAGGTATCGTAAAGTTTCAAACTCTGCACAGAAACTACAAATCACCCCAAATTATTGGAAAAAAGCCTCAGAATGACAAAAAAGAGCAGGACGCATTTAGATAGACGTTTTAGAGAAGGAGCCTGCTAGAAAAGCACGACTAACGAGCTGCAAATATTTCTGGACACTTCAACGCATTGGGTATAAGGTTATGTATTGTTCATGCAATCAAAGACAAGTGACATTGTAGCAGTGATGACAACCACAAGGAATCTATGCTTGGTCGGCGCACTTCAGTGGAATATGCAAATTGAACTGAGCTTTAATTGAATATATAAATGCTTGCCCACATACCGTTAATATCATAGAGTTGTTATATTTAGGTTTATTTTATACAGTACTTACGGTTGCAAAAAGTGTAGTTAGTTAGTTCAAGTGTCATGGCAAGTTCTTCAATGGTGAAGATGGGTTCATGTTTGAAGGCTGATGACGTGCAAGAGCTTGTAAAATCAAAGCCCGGGGCTGAACCAGAGAGATACATTCGACCCAAACAAGAGAGGATTGGATGCTCAGCATTAAATGCTCCAGCTAGCCTTCAAATACCTGTCATTGACATGGGGAGGATTGTATCAGGATGTCATTCTACGAGGCAACATGAGATGGCCAGACTTTCCAAGGCCTGTCAAGAGTGGGGTTTTTTCCAGGTTAGTTGGGCTAAATATATCTGTTTTTTACCACTCGCTAACATTTAAGAGTTAGATGTTTCCAAATGTTCAGTAATAATCTTTACAAACATGTTTGTTACTTAAATGGCCACAATAATTTTAGCAGTGTGTTTATTTTACTTTCTCAGGTTTTGAATCATGGAACTGGGCACTGGCAACTATTGGAGCGAATAAAGAAAGTGGTGATGGAGTTCTTCAAACTGCCATTGGAAGAGAAAGAGAAGTACGCAATGATGTCGGGCACAATCCAGGGATATGGTCACGGTTTCATCTTCTCAGATGACCAGAAGCTAGACTGGTGCGACATGATGGCACTGGCTACCATGCCAAAATCTATTCGTAAACAAAACCTTTGGCCGGATAGACCCTTACTTTTCAGGTTATACGTTTTTATTAATATACCCTGCAATACTACAATGGTAATGCTAACTTATGTCAACTATCTATGCTGAGATGTTTTTTGCTTGAGTTTTGCAGGGATACATTGGAAGCTTATTCAATTGAGGTATTTAGACTCTGCCAACATTTGGAAGCTTATTTTACTTTCTATAGCTACTAGTCCTAGCTATAGAAAATGTGCAGGCACAACGGATGAACTTGTATCCACCCTGATCTAGGCCTGATCTCGTTCTAGGTTTAAGTGCACACTCTGATGGAAGTGCTCTTACTGTGTTACTGCAAGATGACGAATCGGTAGGCTTACAAATTCTTAACAAGAACCTGTGGATTTCTGTAGAGCCGATTCCAGGCGCTCTGGTTATCAATATAGGAGACACGCTAGAGGTACATATACCCAATTTAGAATGTATAAAAATAGTTATAAATCATTTAAAAATTATGTTTCAATGGACATTATAAATATTATATTTGTATAAAACTAGTTATTCGTATAAAAATAACTAATAAATTATTGAAGGGTGTATGATTTTTAATGCGCCATGTTGTTTCAGAGACGAAATTAATACTCTCAGTAAAGAATGCTTAACTTTATTGAAGATAATTCCGGGGAATATTACTTGCTCCCCATGAGCTTTCAACATTGCATTCTCCTGTCTTTTAAATTGGTGTTGTCTCCTTAAAGGTGAAGTTAAATAAGATGTTTCTTCATTAATTGCATATCTGTAACGTTGTTTTGAAATTGATACACTATTGATTGAGATTGTGTAAAGGGTGATAAATATAAGGTTGATTGAGATTGTATTAGGGGTGGCACCACAATTAATATTGTTGACATCCTTTGGCTCATCTTCATCGACATATCCATCTTTTTCATTCCCTTAAATAACAAGCAGAATCAGCTTATTGTATTCACACACAAAAAAAAATGTTTTGAATTTCACAAACCATTGGTTTCAAAATCTCAATCGTGATTAGCTATTCCAATTCTTTAAATGTTAGAAGGTAAAGTGTCACCTTTTAATTACACGGTGTAACGGTTTGAGCTACACGTGCCTTGCACAGCATTCCACCCGTTGTGTCTTAATAAAGATGCGTTTATGGGATGGAAAAGCCATAATCCACAAGGACAATGGAAGAAGAATCGGTTGTGTTTCATTGCAAGATGATGTGATACGATAGTTTTGGCCTTCCTTTCAGTTTTAGATTTACCCAAAGCAGCCCTAGTTTGCAAGCAATGGCAGTCTTTCATCACTTCCAATCCAATTCTAAGAACAGTCTCGTCTTCTCTTCAAAAACGCAAGCCATGGCTGTTGTCAACATTGCATTCTCCTGTCTTTTAAATTGGTGTTGTCTCCTTAAAGGTGAAGTTAAATAAGTTGAAAACTTTTCATTTGGGTATTCTGTATTTGTATTGTAACGCTGCCATACATTGTTCTAGCACGCCTTAACAAGATTGGTTTATAAAAATAGCTATAAACCAATACTAAATTTAACATTGTACAAAATAGCATGTAAAAGAGAAGCACAGAATAGCATGTAACATAAACATAGATTAAAGATATTTTTTCAGAAACAAATCGATGTAACATAATCATAGATTGTAGAAACCCACCTCTGAAATCCGTTCTTTGGAGCAAACAGGGGAAGTTGCATAAGCCTTTCACAAATTCCAGCGTCAATAACAGCCTGCACTGCGCCTGCACCTTCCTCTTTGCTGTCGCAAAAACGGCGGATGATATAACAAGATTTTTCCTGTATTTCTATCTCGTTGTCTGGATCGAGAAGATTTCGCAATGGTGCAAGGAGAGGGATTAAATGCTCGAGGGGAGGAATCGCTGAAAATGAAAAGGTTGGAGAGTGCGTATAAGGCGACGCTGGGGAAGCACCTGCAAGGAGAGGGAACAAAGTTGTGCAGCAGAGAACAGCTCAAACCAACGGCATGGAAACCGCATGGAACAGGGGCTATGGCGGGTCATATGTTTTTGATGAAGGCGGAGCTATGATTTTTCAAACTGGAACCATGTGACAGCTGCAGGTGATTTGACAGGAGTCGCTGAAATGATAGCCGACAAAGGCTGGCAAAACCGGCAGTATTTATTAGCTTGTCAGGAGGGGAATGGAGATGGAGTTAACGGAAATGAAAATGGAGCGTGGGCCACCCCTACAAATGCCACGTAGACATTGTGCCACCTCACTACCCCCTGCGAACTTGCGTGAGGGATAGGGTCAACGGATAAAAATGAGCTTTTTCAAAATGTTAAGGTTGGAGTGTTTGACTTTGGTGTTTAATTGGAGTCCATTATTTTCTCAGCCTAGGGATATTCTATACCACGTGAGGTAGAGGGGATATTAAGAGATCTAGACGTAGGGAAATGAATCGTTGGCATGTTAGTTTGTGTGAGTTTGTATCAAGGTTTAGGAGTTAGAAATGGCCATTTTCAGTGTAATTTACTGCTTTAGGATAAGATAGAAACTCACTACATTTGTAAATAAGAGATGCCAATGAGGAGGTCTTAGATGTCGATACCAAATTTTGAAGGCCATAATACATACTAAGCGAGTTGTAAAGACTTAACATGCTTGGAATGACGCCTTGGGCCATCTATTTCTTGAGTGTAAATCCATGAGCAGCTTGTTCCTGCATTAATTGACTAATTATTCTCTTTCTCTACTGAGAAAACAACAATTGATTTTTTGCTCAAGGCTATGCAGTGTAGAAGAATGATGATACTTGTGCTCAATGGAAGTCTTCATTGTGTGAATCATCCGATTGATTGCTTGAAGGCTATGCAGGTGTAGAAGAATGATGATAGTTGTGCTCAATGGAAGTCTTCATTGTGTGAATCCTTTCTTGTTCATATGCCACATGAAGGAGTCTGCTAAGGCAATTCATGGCACATAAGGGATGATGATCCCGACAATGAGAATTACTCGGATTACTAGCTTCGCTTGGGCTAGAAAGCCCCACAAGATTGACTTTATCACCATAGAATGTTGGGCAATGATGAAGTGGTTGTAGTTTTACTTTGCTAGGTGTGGTATTCCTTGCGGAGAGGTGTCTACCATGACGTTACGAATCGATTGCCTAACAGGGTTATCTCAAGAGAGCTTCTTGAATGGCTCTAGCAGCTTGATTTTGAAGGGGTGATTCAATAGAATTTTGGTCGCTGCGTTTGAAAGTCACCGGCTTACAACGTTATAGTTAGTTGCATAGAGTTGAACCGTACATTGCTCGAATAGAATGGGAGAACATAAAAATTCCTCACTATCTCTTTACAATATAAAATTCCATGTAAAATAGAAGATCTTCACTCTTGTAAACAATATAAACAACTAAAATATCGTTACAGTTAAAGACATACATTTCCTATTTTGTGAATTGCACTTTTTTTGCAAACTTTACTTGGACTGTGAGTTCATGCATTCTTATTCTGTGAGAGCCGCAACAACAAAAAATTAGTCACCTCTACAATACATAGTATATAGTTGTCTTGTTACCTTGTTTGAAACAAGGGTAGGTGGATATTAATGAAACACCTTACATATTAATAACCTTAATATATTTCTCAAAAGTTGGGGCTTCAACAGAATCTGAAACTATTTTCTGTTCGAGCCCAACATGAACAATTTTAGGATATAACCGTATACCAAAGTAGTTAAGCCTATTTGTCTATAAATATTTAGTACGTGTACATACATATAGCATATAATTACACTGGAATCAATAGTCTAAACAACTATCGGTCTATGGGAAAGGTTAAAATACAATCTAGAAACTTTGAGCAATATTCACATGCCAACCGTAAACACTTGCGGCGATAATGCAAGGATCAATAACATAAAATGTTTCATTGCTCTAACTACCACTAAAATCTGAATGAGATTATTTCACTTTGGAGGGCCTACTTCAATTTAACATTAATAACCCTTTACAAATTGGCATACAACATTGTTCAAATCTGCTAGAGAGCTACTAGATCATCAACTTCGTAGAACCTCATCCAGTTTGGCATGAAGAATTTCCAACAATTCGGAACTTGGCCTTCCAATCTCACTTTATCTCGAGCTTCCATTTTAGGCCCATTGGCAGTCCATATGAATCACATCTCCTAGATTACTACCACCATTTCTGCAAAAACCATTGAGTACAGACAATATTGAAGCATCTTTCTATTCTATTAATTAAATAGAAACCTTTAACGAACAAAAATAATTTAAATGCTATGTGTATCATAAATTGTTATAAAAATTCTAAAAGGCGATAACGGTGGATCGAGCTTCATCAATCACCTAGTAAATCAATTATTTGCCATATTAACCCCCGTGTTTTGTATGGGTATAGATTATAGAACTACCCTTTCTGATTGATTCATGCCTAAATAGCTACATTTTTGTGGTAGCGATGACGTGTTCCAATCAAAGTTAGTTTACTTATTTCAAACACCATAATAACGAGAATGATCAAAATGAACCAATAATTTTGTGTTGTTTACTATAAGCTAGCAACCGAAAAGGGAATCTTTGTTCTACTCATACCTACACACCTTCAACTTTCTCTCAATTTGAGCACATCCCTAGCAAGCTTCCGTGTTCATACATATTACCATAGTTGAGCAAGTGTAAACCGCATTACTGCAAATATAAAAGGAAATACAAATTTTTAAAAAGCCATCACTCTAGAATTGTGTAGCTACAAATTTGTGGGTAAGAATTTGTTATTAAGGACGATTCTGAAATAGAAAAACATGTCAAGTATAAACCCCTTAAGCTCGCCATAACATATATGTCCATAAAATTCATTCACTTCAATCTAAGTAGCAGCTATTATCATTCAAACTTTTGCATACATTCTCATTAAAATATTGATGGTTTACTCTCTTTTACATTAAAGAAACTAAATACCGTTTAGGCAGAATACACTTTCTGTTTGGATTCTAGCATGTATAGAAAGTCTAAAACGAAATTTTCCACAATTCCAGGTTTAAAAAAGTTTTTTCCATTCTCATAGAACTTTTCACAATTGTATAAGGTACTTATCTTTTACACACTTTTGGCAGTGTCAACCATAAAGTGCTAGGACCTATCAAAAATGGCAAATACCACTCCAAGAAAAGCACTTGGCGCGCCAACAACTATTAACAAGCTACATCCATATCATATGGCGTGGATATTGGAAGGAAGATTCATTCGCAAAGGAACAATACATGACTACAAAAATGCAAAAGGAGAAGGCCAGATTCTCAATTTCAATGTAATTGACACTCTTGGTGATGACATAAACGTTACATGCTTTGCATGAAAGCCTCTTGCTTTTTACCATGCAAAAATCTAGGAAGGCACAATTTGCACAATTTCAAAGGGGACTCTCAAATATGTTAAGATAGGTATAGGGATTCCAGCAGCCCATGGGAAATCATGTTAGGAATGGATTCTATTTTAGAGATCTGTACAGAACCTACTGCGTACATACCAACAACTGCTTTCCACTTCACACCAATTAGCGCAGTCCAAAAAATTCTTCTAGGAGCCACAGTGGATGTTTTAGGCGCAATAACTTTTTGCTCTGCTATTTCTACAAGCACCCAAACAGATGGAAGTACATTATGTTATACATGTCCAATTAACTCAATAAACAGATGTTTATAGTTATGAAGTAGTTGTTCTGAGATTGTAAATTGGAAGAAATGTAACAATACTAGATTCCTACAACCCTTTGAGTTTCTTTTGCAATGGATATATATGTATCTTACAATTTAACCTTTAAAATGACTTTCCAGAATATATATGAAATGAAATGATCTTTTTAATAATCTAAGTAAACATTGTAGAATTCAATGCTATTGATTGTTATTAATGTCTACAAATATCTACAAAGGTTACTACGGCTAAATAAGTTTGTTCTAATAAGCCAAGAATCACTTAAATTGTTGTATAAATATGTTTCTTGGCCCTTAAGACCTGACATCTACATCAAACAATTGATTACGTAACCCTTTCACAAGAAATGCCCACATGCTTAGATTCATTACAAACAATTTCTCACATTATTTCAACATGTTACCGCTCCATATATAAAACTATGATTATGTGTTTAACAATTGAAAGCATTCCTTTCAACGTTGGAATCTTTTTTTCCCTTCGCCCAATTAATTGATAAGCCAAGTTCGATTGGCTACATAGAAACCCCGAATTGAAGCAAATAAACTTGTGCCCATCTCAAGGTTTGAACCCCTACAAAACATTAATGCTTTTATAAGACGGAAAAAAAGATAGAATCTTAAGGAAAACAATTGTTCCATGTCAATAAATCCAAGTCTAAGTAGAGATTGAGATCTTGTCGAAGAGATCAACATGAAATTACAATAAATTCATGGCCATATACAAAAAACTATCCTGCAATGTCACTGCAATAAGAAGAAAGTCTCGAACTATGATTAGCCTAAAATCACAATTCACCCACAAAACTGTTCAACGATTTAAATTCAAAACAAAAAAAACCGCAGAAACCACCAAATACGCACCCACCTTACATTCCCAACCACAAATGTCCCTCTCACGGCGTAATCTTGCTCCTCCTGGAGCGACCACTAGTATAAAGAAATATCTATAAATAATAAAGAAAGGAGAAGATCATTTCACATATATGGGTATATGTATATATTACACAAGAAGAAAAGAAAGACTTAAAATAGGAGAGGATAACACCGGTTTCTTCCATAAACTATGTATTTATTTAATTATAGAATTCTTGAATTTCGAGTATGATGGCATATTAGTTTAAGAGCTCCATATAATTTTCTAAAAGAACATGGAGAAATAAGAGTGTAAGGTATGCGGGTTAGGTTATAACCAAAAAGGGTATCTAAACCAAATATTTAAAAAAAAGGATTTATATTATTTTAAAAGACAAATTTTAGATATAAAGTGAATTATGCCTTAAAAGAAGTGTTTATGCCTTTAAAGAAGTGTTTATGAGGGAGATTATTACTCTCACTTTCAACACTTGTATTATAGGACTTTGACCATCTTGGAAAACATTAAGTCACATACTTTCATATCTTGTATCATGGTAAACCATAAATGATGTAATAATGGTTATGTTGCGGGAATCTCATTATAGGGATCACCATGGCCAAATAAGGATGGTTAAAGTTTTAGTACACTATAGGTGGAAAACATATGTTTTAAACTTTTATAAAACCATGACAAGGATAAAAATGAAACTATGTTTCGTATGACATTTTAAATTTTTGAGAATTATTATCAAATTTGGAAACACATAAAACTTAAATCATGTATTAAACTTTTATGGGAATTTATATCTCATTTTCTTATGTTGGAAAATAAAGTTTAGGATTTCTATAATAGAACGTTCTTGGGTAGTATGGCACATATAAGGAGGTTGTGATTACTTGAGTAATATTCATGGGTTGTCTTGTGTTGTTTTGGGGATAACAAATTAGTATTAGATTCTTTTATTAATAATGTGAATGGGTGGTATGGGACATTCAAGAAGGTTATTATTGTTTGAGTTCTAGTTTTAGTTTTCTCAAGTTACTTAATTTTTGAGATAGAGGTGTCCTATTAAAAATTCTTATGGGAAAAGGGGATGTTTTCATATATGTGTATATAGATAAGGGAGGGATTTGTATGGATAGGTTAGGTTACCTAATAATTTGTTCACATATGACAAGTGTTAGGGATTATGGGTTGATTGTGTATAGAATCAAGGTATACCCTCATGATTAGTTAAGTAGGATTAATTCATGCTATGGTGTTAGATTTCATTAGAGATGCATGCCTATTTTATCCTAATTCTTTTAAACAAAACCATATCCATCACGACAATTATTTCTAGGATGTTTTATTCCTACTGTGTTCATAGGTCTACCACTTTTGGGGTGATTGTACTACGCACATAATTCTCTTTTACCTTATTGATTACTTGAATATTCCTTCTCATTGAGGCTAGGAACACCTTCCACTTTGTGGGAGGTGTGGGGATCCATAAGCCTATTGGTTGGAGGTAAATTTATCTAAGGATACTCTCTCTCATGGCAAAATATAATATTAGGATGGATCTCTAGTAAAAGGATACAAGCTGTGTCACAATGTATTTGTGATGTATTCTATATTATGATATCTATTGTATTGTATATTGTGACAAAGAAAATATAAACATTTTATATTGAATCCATTTAAACCATTATGTATTATAAATTATGCAAATTGAAATATTTATTCATTTATTCAAAATTGTAACATAACTTACGGGATATAAACCTATGCAATATTGTAACACATGGAATTTGGGAATGAATGGAATTATCTACTTTTAAACCAATTATAATGGAATTGTAATCATGTCATAACCTATAAGTTAACATTATGGATGCATTATGGTTAAGGTAATAAATAAGCATGTTAAATGGAATTACATGTAATGTTCTTGTTCACGTTATTGGAATGAGTGAAAATGATTGCACATGTTGATGGATTAATTGTAAATGCCTTAGTTTAATTAAAAAAATCACTATATATGAAAACATGTATGTAAACATACTTAATATTATATGCATTTTAATTCATTTATGTTTACGAATAGAAGCAAAACCATACAAGTTAAAATGAATGACACAACTTAATCTACCATGTTAGATAACTCTAAATAACTAGTATTACTATTATATTGCTTCATGCATGTGTTTGTTTGTAAATTGTAGGACTAGAAAATTTAGATGCATCAATTTTCGTCCCTAGTTGCACATAAGACTGGTTTGAAATTTTGGTTTTAAAAATTTTGTTTTTTTTTTTCACTCACCTGGGGGGATCGCTACAATTGATAAATAAGTCAAATATTTGTAAAACATAGAGTTGTGTAGTGATGGAAATGATTTTTGATGAATTAAAAACATATAAAATAATAAATAGAAGCACCAAATACAAACAAACACAATTTTTTTATCCTAGACAAACCTAATGTGGGAAAAACTCTAGTGGGTGAGTCAATTGCACTCCCCTTCCACTATGTAATCCAATAAATTGTATAAGTTATTGTAGATTGTTATCTTTATGGATAGACTTGTTATTTACAAAATATTGCATAACGATAATCACCTCAAACACTTCTTTAAATTGATAACACTAAAAATAACACTCACAATTTGGAAGATAATGAATTATAAACAAAGACTCCATCTTGTACAAATTTTCAATGGGAATCCAACTCCATAATTCTCTCTTGATCTTTCTAATCTCTTCTTCATACTTATAAAAAAATTAAGGCATCATCCCACACATTTGGATAACTCAAAATTACAAGTAGAAGAAGAGACATTTGATTTTTCACATTTTGTGTGTTTCCTTTTAATTTTCCAATCCACTATATAAATGCTATAGTATTTACTTAACTATCGCTATCGATAAGTGGAAATTGTGTAATTGCATTATTAGTAGTATCACCTCCTATTTCTAATTTTGTATAAATACTAGAGTTTTTATGCAAATGTTATAAAAAATTTGTAAAAATTATGGCATTTTTGCATAGTCTACTTCAACACCTAAAAATCTCTTTCTTTGAGCTCATTCTTTTTTTTGGTTCCTTTCTTAGTGTGTTTTCCTAATAGAAATAAATTTCTAAATAAAAATTAAAGTCATGAATTACATTAATTTGGAAATTTTTAGATCTATATTTGGATCATACTACCCAAATTTAAGGCTTTTAAGTCCCTCAAATCTCCAGAACTAATTAAGTGAGGAAATTTCTTCCATAAATCTTCTTTGGAATATTATTTGGCTTTTCTAGGTAGTTTCTCCATTAAACCAAAAGTCAATGTTCTTACCCACCTCTTCATGTTGTCCTTTCCTTCCATTGTAATACAACATCTTCCTCCAATTCCACTTGTATATCCAAAGTAGGATCCTCGATAGAAGGTAGCAACCACCCTTCATCTTCATTATCTAGTGTAAAAGTCTCAAAGAGATGTAAGTTATCAGCATTGGAAAATGAATATATCTTCTATAAGGTGGTAAATAAAGCTTATAAGAATTATTTCCCTTCTTTCAAAATTTCAAATGGAACACATCTAAGATACTTGAGATTTTTAGTTTTACCTTGGAGTATATATCTACTCAAGTACAACCATACCTTATCTATATCAAGGAAAGAATGATTAGTCCTATGTTGATCTTGTCATGCTTTGTACTTAGCTTGTGGCTCCTTCAACCTCTCAAGCACATGGAGGTTTTTTTTTTTAATTTTCTTAATAAATTTATCGTATTTTTGTACTTTTGGATCCATTTTCCTATTTTTCTTTCTGGTGGTTTTAAAGAAACATCAAATGCACATGTATGTAGATAGCCAAAATAAGTTTCATAATGAATTTAACTAGTAGAAGCATGAACCGCTATGTTATAATAATGTTGAAGATATGCCAAACTCTCATCCCACATCTTAGTATGCCTCCTATTATACCCTCTCAAGAGTTGTATTAATTTTGTATTTATCACCTTGTTCATCCCATCGGTTTGTGGGTGGAAATTAGTAGATTGATTCAACTTCATATCCATCTTCTCCTATAATGTAGCCCAAATCTTGCCAACAAATATTAAGTCCCAATCTAAAATAATATAGTTAGGAAAACCAAAAATAATGGGCACGTATTAAAAACAACTTGATTGCATTGCTTCCCTTGAGGGTCTTCTTACAAGGAATAAGAATACACATTTTTTTGAACCACTTCACAACCAAAAAAATAGTCATGCCCCTTTCTTTACATAATCAACCCACCTACAAAATTCATAGATATTTTTCCCATGGTTTATAAGGAACCAAAATGGCATATATAAACCTAACTTTATGATACTAGGCTTGATAATGTTGGAAATGAGGTGTCTCAACCTTTTGGATTCATTTAAGTTTTTCTTACAACTATATTTTAAAATAGGTTATCAAAAGATTCCCTTATGATAGTATATCATGGAAGGGCTATTTTTAGAGATAATATGAAATCTTTGAGGATCAAAATTAGGCTAGAATATTGTGGACATGGGAGCCTAATTTTAGATTGAAATCTTTCTCTTTAATGCAATCCACCTCATGAGAGGTTTTGCACATGGTTTTGTAAACCATAGATGGTTTCTTGTATAACCGGAGGTCTATAAATTGAAGGCTTGAAGAAGTAGTTTGTGTGGTGAGTTTTGCAAGTATTGTTATGTTGGAATGCAACCTAAATCCTTCTAGAATTTTTCTAGTGATACTCTTGTAAGAAACTTTCTCTACAAGTGTATGTAATCTTGTTATTAGATTTGAAATACATTGAGTGGGCTTTTGGAGTGTGGGGTTTTTCATCCAAAGGATTTTCCCCACGTATATCTGTGTTTGTGTTAATTGTTTATTTTCTTGTTATGAATGTGTTGCTAGAATTTCTGTAACTGTTTGATTAATTTCTAAAATTTCTGCATAATATCTCTCCTCAAGATTGGCATAGGAAGTTGTTCCACTACTCTAATTTCCTAACAAGTGGTATCAGAGCCTGATCACCTTTGGTTTCAGTTGTGGGTTGTTGGGTTTTTTTGTGCTAATCTGGTTTGAGTGGGAGCTTGTGTAGAGGATACTTTGTTATCGGTTGTAGATATTTTTCAAATGGCGAGCACATCTAGGAGGATTGAGGTAGAGAAGTTTTCTGGCATGAACTTTGAAATGTGGAAGCTAAATATGGAATATTTGTTGATTGATCGGGATCTATGGGATGTGGTGGATGAAAATGTCCATAGGCCTACGGATCCAACTTTGGTTGAAAAATATGATGTAATGGATAGAAAAGCTAAAGGTATCATTAGATTGTGTCTTGCAGATTCAATCTGATAAATGTTCATGAAGAGTCCATTTCAAGAAGATTTGGAAGAAGTTGGGTGAGATATACCAAGCTAAATCTCTAGTAAATAAGATTTTCTTGAGGAAGAAGTTGTATTCCTTAAGAATGGAAGAAGGTGGACAAATCTTTGAGCATCTGAAACATTCAATACATTGGTTACCCAATTGACCTTGGTTGGGGTTAAGATGGATGAAGAAGAAAGGTGACAAACTATGTTGTGTTTGTTGCCAAACTCATGGGACAACCTAGTCATGGTCATTGGGAGCACTTCAGTCACTCTGAAGATGGAGGATGTTGTTGGTTCTCTACTCTCTGAAGAGATGAGAAGGAAGGTATCTCTAAATACCAAAGAGGATTCGAGTGTTCAAGGAATACCAAAAGAACGATGCAAAAATGAGAAGAAGCATTGTCGTTCCAAGAATAAGGAGAGATCAAAATCTCTTAGTAAGTCCAAGGAAATATGTTGGAACTGTGGCAGATCTAGACACTTCTGAAAGGAATACAAATAAGAAGAAGAAGCAAGATTATGATTCTGAGTCCAAAAAGGAATATGGAGATGCCTTTATTGCAGCTTTGGCCACTCGTGTGGGTGATAATGCATGGTTAATAGACTCAGGTGCATCTTTCCACATGACTCCTAACAAAAACTAGTTTAGTAAGTAGGAAAACTATGATGGTGGTAAGGTGTATTTGGGTGATAATTCTTTCCTTGAAATTGTTGGTTGATGTAGTATTCATGTGAAATTTTCTGATGGTAGAGTTAGAAGATTTGATGGTGTCTTGCATATCCTAATACTAGCAAGAAATTTATTATTTGTTAGCAAGCTAATAGATGTGGGTGTGCATGTACGCTTTTATAAAGCGAGTGTGAAAATGGTGAGATGTGTTATGGTGATAGCAAGAGGAAGAAAATTGGGTACATTGTACCAACTTGATGCATGCACGATTGAGTGCAATATCACTTCTGATAAAATTAATCCAGAAACTACTTCCCTAAAAAAGGAGAGGGTTTCCTCTTACGCGAGATGGTTGTGGCTTCCGGGTACCCAAGGGGCTCTGTCTCTCACGATCAAAATTTCTTGCAGAGGAGACCATGTTATAGCACCAAAGGCTTGGCCACATTAGAGAGAAGGGTTTAAAAGCCTTGAAAAATGAGAACCTCATTCAGGGGTTGAATGATTGCAATATGGAGTTTGATTTCTATGAGCATTGTATTTATGGCAAACAAAACTGCATTTAGTTTTACTCGTCTACTCATAAGTCTTCATGTATCTTAGATTTGATCCATTTAGATGTATTTGGTCTTGTTAAGGTTGCTTTTATTGCTAAATCAGTTTATTATGTTACTTTCATTGATGATTTTAGTAGGAGAACATGGGTAAATTTTTAAAGAGTAAATTTAAAGTTTTTTCCATTTTAAGGAATTTAAGGCTATGGTTGAAACTCAAACTGGAAAGAAAATTAAGTGTTTGAGATCTGACAATGGCAGTGAGTATTGTTCTGCAGAATTTGACAGAGTCTGCATGCAGTTGTGGGATTATAAGACAAAAGATAACTTCATATTCTCTGGAGAAGAATGGAGTTGCAGAAAGAATGAACATAATGTTGATGGAGAAGGCTAGGAGCATGTTGATTGGAGCTAGCCTAGAATAAATTTTTTGGGTTGAAGTTGTTTCCACTGCTTGTTATTTGATAAATAGATCTCCTACATCAATGCTTGTTGATAAAATGCCAATGGAGGTGTGGTCGGGGAAAATCCTTCAATTAGACATCAATTAATTTTTGGCTATGAGGCATATGCACATGTTCCTAAGGAGAAGAGAAAAAGTTGGATTCTAAGGCTGTCAAATGTATCTTCATTGGCTACGGCTATGGTGTGAAAGGATAAAAGCTTTGGGACCCTATTGCACAAAAGGTAATACATTCTAGAAGTGTTATTTTTAGAGAGATTAAATCTTTCCCTGTTAATTTTCAGCCATAACAACATAAAGAAAATGAATAGAAAAAGGATGTGGTTCAACTTCCTTCTACGCTTGAGAAATTTGAATTGAGACCCCAAAATAGACAAGAAGTTGAGGAGAGATCATCAAGCTCTGAATCTTCAGAAGCGGAAGAAGAGGAGGATGAAGAAGTGGAAGAATCTCCACCTCAGCTTGTTTAAAGGTCTACAAGGAAAAGGAAACCACCTAAAAGGTATGGGTATTCACCTGATGATTGGAAGTGTATATTTTCTTTGAGTACTAACATTGATGAACCAAGATCTATACAAGAGGCTTTGGGTATGAATGATGCAAAGTCTGGAAAATAACCATGGATGAAGAGATGACAGCCCTTAAAAGGAATGATACATGGGACCTTGTACCATTTCCTAAAGGTTGGAAACTTGTTGGATGTAAATGGGTGTTTAAGAAAAAGATTGGTTCAGATGGAAATGTTGAAAAGTATAAGGCACGGTTGGTTGCAAAGGGTTACTCTCAAGTTGAGGGTATTGATTATGGTGAGATATTTTCTCCTATTGCTAAAATGACATCCATTTGGTTTTTATTATCTATTGCATCACTTACAACCTAGAGGTTGAACAAATGGATCTGAAAATTTCTTTCCTTCATGGTGATTTAGAAGGAGAAATCTATATGACACAACCAGAGAGAAGTACATGGAGAAAAGTAAAAGCAAGTTGGTTTGTAAGTTAAGGAAATCTCTATATGGCCTTAAACAAAGTCCTAGGATGTGGTACCTGAAGTTTGATTCATATGTGTTGAGTTTGGGATTTGTGCGGTCTAAATCTGATCATTGTGTATATTTTAAATCTGATGGTGATTGTTTCCTGGTAATTGTTTTATATGTTGATTACATGTTGTTTATTGGGAGAGGAAAAGGTTTGATTGTAGAATTGAAACCTTAGCTCTCTATGAAATTTGAAATGAAAGATCTTGGTGCAACAAAATACATACTTGGGATGGAGATAAGAAGATATCATGAGAACATAAAGTTATGGCTTGGCCAAAGTAAGTATGTTTGTTCTATTTTGCAAAGGTTCAACATGTAAGATTGTAAATCACTTTGTGTTCCTATTACATTGGGAATGAATTTCTCTATTTCACAATGCCCTTCATCCCCATCAGAGATGGAAGACATGAGCAGAGTGCCTTACTAGAGTGCAGTTGGAAGTTTAATGTATGTTATGGTCTGTATAAGACTAGACATTGCCCAAGCCAGGGGATTTCTTTCTCGTTTTATGTCTAATCTGGAAGAGTACATTGGGATGCGATTAAGAGAGTCTTCAAATATTTGTCGGTACATCGAGTACTCTATATGTTTTTATGGCATAAGAGATCAAAATTCCCTGGGTATTCATGGTTTTGTGGATTCGATTAGGTTGGTGATGTCGATAGCGAATATCTACCGGTGCATATGTGTTTACTCTTAATGGTGGTGTAATAAGTTGGATGAGCAAACGACAAGTTGTGGTCATTTTGTCCACTACTGAGGTAGAGTACATGGCAGCTACTCATGTTTGTAAAGAATTCATTTGGCTAAAGCATTTATGTTCAGATATTGGATTGAAACATGGTGCAGTTACAATGTATTGTGACAACCAAAGCGTAATCTTCCTTGTGAGGAACCCGACTTTTCATGTCAGGACCAAACACATTGATGTTCAATATCACTTCATGAGAGATATGGTTGAGGATGGCAGGTGAAGTTGGAAAAGGTAGAGATAGTTGCAAATGTTGCAGATGAATTAACTAAGCCCATGAGCAAAGTGAAATTTAGGTGGTGTTCGATTCTATGGGCCTTTCGGGCCCCAGTGTTGATCCACAATGGTATGGTTCCCTTAGCCCTTGTAAGGTATTTGACAAGTGGGAGATTGTTGGAAATGAGGTGTCTCAACCTTGCTGGATTCATTTAAGTTTTTCTTACAACTGTGTTTAAAAATAAGTTATCAAAATATTCCCTTATGATAGTATATCTTGGAAGGGCTATTTTTAGAGGGGTCAAAAATAGGGAGAATATTGTGGATGTGGGAGCCTAATTTTAGACCAAAATATTGCTCTTTAATGTAATCCACCTCTTAAGAGGTTTTGCACATGGTTTTGTAAATCATAGATGGTTTCTTGTATAACCGGAGGTCTATAAATTGAAGGCTTGAAGAAGCAATTTGTGTGATGAGTTTTGCAAGTATTGTTATGTTGGAATGCAACCTGAATCCTTCTAGAATTGTTTCTGGTGATACTCCTATAAGAAACTTGCTCTGCAAGTGTATGTAATCTTGTTATTAGATTTGAAATACATTGAGTGGGCTTTTGGAGTGTGAGGTTTTTCATCCGAAAGGATTTTCCCCTCGTATATTTGATGTTTGTGTTAATTGTTTATTTTCTTGTTATGAATGTGTTGCTGGAATTTCTGTAACTATTTGATTAATTTCTAAAAGTTCTGCATGATATCTCTCCTTAAGATTGGCGTAGGAAGTTGTTCCGCTACTCTAATTTCCTAATAGCTAATACTACATAATACACACCTTGTTACAATTTTAGCAACAACTTGCATATTAATCCAATAAACATACCTTTGTAACTATGCAACAATATTTGTAATGCCAAAAATTTCCTTTAACCATGGAAGTATTTTCTATTCTCATAAATTGAAATCTTTCCTCCTTATGTACACGAAGCTTACCCATCTTGCAAAGTAACCCATAATGGAGATAATACTCTCCCTTGGGCTCAAAACCCATGTTTTTAGGTTTCTTTACGTAGTCACAAAATCACGGACTTACTATTACATTTATACTACCAAGTTTTTTGTTTTATAATTGAATCTTGCGTATGAAAAGAATTCACCAATGGCTCATCCCCTAGGCATATCATCGAGTTTAGTTAGTTATTTACATAGTTCTAGTCGTCTCTTAGGGAGTCTTAGTTGTCATCTTTATTCTTTGACTTGGGCGCCTAGGGATGGATTAGGGTGCCCATGAGAGCCCTGGTCCTTATTTTTAGGCACCCTTGTGCTGGTTGCACTTGGTTCTCATTTAGAATTTTGAGGTCAATCTTTGTGTTTCTCCCCCTCATTCCCTAGGTACTAGTCGGCATGTCGGGTCATTAGTGTTGAAATTTGAGCAAGATATCCCTATATAAACACAAAATACACACTATCTTAGGGGCAGACTACTTCTACTAAGGGATAGTTATGTACTAAGGCAAGGGACTACATTTGGGCACTATTTTGCATCACACACTGTATAGGAAGGGTTGTATTCATTCTATTCCATCCACCATTTGCATTTTACATCTAGTTATTACCCATTACTTTGGTGTCATTGGTGCAGATACCTTAGGCACATGATTGCACACACATTAAAATAGAACTACATCGGGTCTAAGATGTAGTGCAGCGCTCAATCGTAAGTCCATCCATTTGGCAACTGAGGACAATCTAACCCATTCATTTGCATCTTTTTTTTAGGGTTTGATGTTTTTGTGTGGGGTTTTGTAGGAGATTATTCATCGGAGATCTACAGTGACATCAATGAAGCTAATGCGACATATATGCGACAAAGACCGAGTTATTACGAAGATCTAGCGACCAACTCGTAATTAGGTTCCAAGTTGTTTTGTAGACCGGGTGCCTATGGGCACCCTAATCCTCCTACATACATCCCAGTCTAGTTGAATCTTCATCTACTATAACTTATTGAGGTGTGTTTTCATACTCTATCCCATTGTGCATCATCTAGTACAATCCCATATCACTACGAGGTAAGTTCATTTCGGTTAGTATTGTTTCCTTCTATTTCAATTACTTCATTTTATTTAGAATATCAAGTAAAATTAATCAACATTTATATTTCAATTTATATCAGTCATTTCATTGTTGTGCTATTCAAATTCACTTATAAAAATCCATATTTTAGTTCATCACTTTCCTTGACAAATCTAAATCTTTCTCATATCCTTCTATGTAAGACTCAAACATAAAAGGCTATATAAGATTTATAATTCCTATAGTTGAAAGTAAAGGTAGTATAAACAACATATCAATTAACTTGTTAGTAACTCATTTCTTATATTTGATGATAAAATTAAACTATTGTAAGAAGCCCATCCATTTATAGTACTGGTATGCTTGAAGTTTATTTTGAGCTTGGAAATATTAATTACATTAATAATCCATACGAATAACAGTTTCCTTACCCATGAAATAGTGCTTCCATTTATTTCACATTTACATAAGAGCATATAGTTCCTTACCGTATATACAATAATCCATTATTACACCATAAAACAACTCAAAATTATAACATACGGGCTAACCTCCATGAAGTAGGATATCCCCCATAATGTATTCACTAGTATTTGTTTCCAACTCAAAAGGTAGTTGTAAGTTATGAAAAGTTGAAACTGGAGTAAGAAAAAATATTATATTTTAATGTTTCAAATGTATATTTGTTCTTCTTACCCAAAGTAAATTAATTACCACTTGTTGTAATAAGATGCAATGGAGTATCCATGGAGGAAAAGCTCTTAATGAACATTCAAAAATACTAAAATGAACTAACAAAAATCCTTACTTTTGTAACATTAGAAGGCTTGGGCCAATTTAATATAGCCTCTATCTTGGCTAGATCAATTCTCAACTCCCCAACTCCAACCCCATGCCCCAATAATAAAATTTTGTTGAGAAAAGTTGCACTTCTTCTCATTTACCACCAACTGATTCTCTTTCAAAAGAATTAAAATTTGTTTTAACTAGTTAACTTTCTCATGAAAAATTCTATTGAAAAAAGTATATCATATAAATACACAATGATAAAGGAATCAATTAATGGTATTACTACCTTTTTCATCAACCACATGAAGGTAGCTAGTTTATTACATAACTAGAAGGTATAACTAGCCACTCATAAAAACCTTTTTTGTCCTGAATGTTGTTCTCCAAATTTCACCTTCATTAATCCACACTTGGTGATGCCCAAATTTCAATTCAAAATTAGAAAAATAATTAACATGCTACAATTGATCTATAAAATCATCAATATGTGAAAGAGGGTACCTATTCTTGATGGTTATTTTATCAATGATCTATAATTAACACACATATGAAGAGGCACAACATCTATGGTTGCTTCATCAATGAAATGTGCATTAATACCAAACTCAACCTTTCATTTCTTGGTGACCTTATTTTCTATACCTTTCTTCACCCAACCAAATGAACATGGATTAGATGATTGTAAGTCTATCTCGTAGCTTATCTACTAAATCCTTGCTATTAAAATTAGATTGTGAACAACCATAAAAAGAGTATCCACTTTTGTTTTATTCAAGTGAATTTTAATGTGGAACATCTTAATAATTTCACTTTCATGAGCACTAGTACTACCTATTTTCCCAAGAGTTAGACTCTCAAAATCCTACAAAATTTTCAAATTTTTCTCACATTAATGTGCTCCATCAATACAATTTTCCGCATATTTTGAATTTCTTTATTTCCCATTCTTTTGGAATGACCTAGGTGGTCATCATCATTATTTTATATCACCTCCATTTTTTCCATCATTCTCATACCCTCGCTCCTCACCCAACATATCCCATGTTCCATAAGCGTATCAATTAGTGGATCCATAGGCTTGCTCTAACATATTTGTGAAAAAGCCCCTTCACAATTGCGGTAAAGACATGAGGGTCTATGGCATTCCCTAAAATTGTCGAATTAATTGGGGTAATCTCGAGCCCCTCCCCGTTGTTTGAAACTTGTTTTGGCGCCCTTTAACTACCTAAACCGACCGACATTTATTGTTTGTGCCATTGAAACTTTTTGAATCCCCGCTCACTCATTCCATGTGAAGTCTTTATATGAATCTTCCCTCACATTTCTTCCCACAGACATGAAACTCTCGGAATTTATTGGATTTAATGTTATTTTTGGGTCCATTTTTAAAACCATGGAATATAATATTATATTTAAGGCATAGTTTTTGTAAAAGAGTTAAGTATATATTTATATATATATTTATGGCAATATTTTAATTTGTAAAAAAGGGGAATATAAATATATGAGTAGCAACTTAATACAATGCAATGAATACATAATAGAAAAGAAGAGCCGCAACTTGAAGGAGAAATAGATGTGGAAAATAGATGTGCAACAACACATAGAAGAAAAGGAAAAATATATAGAGGAAAATACGAGAGAGAGAGAGAAAAGAGAGAGAGAAAGTGTAGAAACATAAAAGAAATAGAAAAGAAAATAGAAAGGGGAATATTTTGCAAATAGATGTGTGCAAAGAGACAAAAGAATTTTTTTTGTAAGAAAAGGAAAAGAAGATTTGGAGACAAGAAGAGAAGCAAATTGAAAAACATAGCGGCAGCTCGAGATTGTAAATTTTCTTGAATTAATATAATATATTTTGTGTGTGTTTTTTTTATTTGTATTTCTGGTTGTGTCTTTCCCTTACTGGTTGTATTTGGTACTAAATTTTGCCAACAATTTGGTATCAAAGCAAACAAGAGCTCAATATTTTGTGGGTTTGTGTTTTTATTTTCTGGGTTGAGTTGTAATGTCTTCCAGTAGAAACTATTAGAAACAACCCCCAATAGTTGATGGGAAAAACTATGACATCTGGTGCATTAAAATGAAGACTTTGTTCTCTTCTCAAGAGCTATGGGAACTAGTTGAAGGAGGCTATACAGAGGTAGCAGACCAGGACTACATTTAATGCATTGACACAAGCATAGAAGAATGCTTTGAAGGAAAATAGAAGAAAGGATGCAAAAGCTTTGAGCTATATCCAGAATGTAGTCACTGATTCAGTATTTCCAAGGATAACAACAACTATAAACTCCAAGAAAGCTTGGGACACCTTGCAAAATGCTTATCAAGGAAGTGACAAGGTAAAAGTTGTAAGACTGCAGATGCTAAGGAGAGAGTTTGAAACTCTTCTCATGAAAGACTCGAGTCTATAAATGACTTATTTACAAGGACTATGACCATTGTCAATCAAATGAGGACAAATGGAGATGTGGTTGAAGAACACAGGATCATAGAGAAGGTATTGAGAAGCCTTCTAGTCAGATTTGACCTAGTTTTGGTAGCCATAGAAGATTTTAAGGACTTAAAACAAATGAGTGTTGATGAGTTGATGGGTTCTTTGCAAACCCATGAATAAAGGATGAGTAGATCAGCCAGCTCCTCCAATGAACAAGCCTTCAAGACAAACACAAATGTTAGAGGCAAGGGAAGAGGAGCATATAATAGAGGAAGAGGAAGATTTAACAACCAGCAAGAAGGTGGAAGTCACAACCACTATCAAGAGCCACATGAAAGAGGAAGAGGTAGAGGAAGGAGTAGAAACACTTCCAGAGGTGGTTCTTCACAAAGGTATGATAAATCAAATGTGCAATGTTATTACTTGTAAAAGTTTGGGCATTATGTCAGTGAATGCAAAAAAGAAAGAATATGATATGAGAAATCATAATCATAATGCAAGCTTCTCTAATGCAAAATAAGTTGAACCAGAGAAGAAGGAAATGGGTGGAGCCTTCCTTTTAACTTGCAATGTAGCTGAGCAAGGAAACAAGCAAGTATGGTACTTGGATAGTGCTTGTAGTAATCATATGTGTGGAAATAAAGAGATGTTCAGTAATATAGATGAAGCAATCAGATCTAAAGTGAAGATGGGAATAAACAATAAGGTTCCTATGATGGGTAAAGGCATTGTATCCATTCTCACCAAGCAAGGAGACAAGAAGCATATACATAATGTTTTCTTTATTCCAGGATTGAAGTATAATCTTCTCAACATTGGGCAGCTTGTCCAAAATGGATATAAGGTGAAGTTTGAGAATGGAGAATGTGTTTTATATGATAAAGGTGGAAGCAACAAGTTGATTGCAATAATGTAGATGACACAAAATAGAATTTTTCCTTTGAGGATGCAAAGTGTAGCAAGCGCAATAGTGTTCAAAACAATAGCCATTGATCAATCCACACTCTGGCATCTTAAGTATGGGCATTTGAGTTTTGGTGGATTGAATGTTCTTTATAAAAAGCAAATGGTTAAAGGATTTCCTCTTATTGAACAACTAGATAAGGTTTGTGAGGCATGCATATTGGGGAAGCAACATAGAAATGCTTTTCCCTCAAGAAAATCTTAGAGAGCAAGCTCACCTCTTGAGCTTATACATTCAGATTTGTGTGGTCCCATGAAAACTCCCTCCATGTCTAAAAGTTTATATTTCATTACTTTTATAGATGACTTCAGCAGAAGGACATGGATTTATTTCTTAAAAATAAATCAGAAACATTTGAAGTATTCAAGCAATTCAAGGCCATGGTTGAGAAGCACAATGGCCATTATATAAAGACATTGAGAACTAATAGAGGGGAGAGTATATATCAAATGATTTTTAAAACTACTGTAAGGATCGCGAGATTAAGAAGCAATTCACAACAAGGTATACACCTTAGAAAAATGGTGTAGCTGAGAGGAAGAATATGAACATTCAAGAAATGGAAAGAAGTATGTTGAAAGCAAGAGGATTGTCCAATGAATTCTGGGCAAAAGCAGTTGGGATAGCAATATATCTGCTAAATAGATGTCCTACGAAGAGTGTGAGGAACAAAATACCTCAAGAAGCATGGAGTGGAAGAAAACCAAGTGTTGAGCACTTGAGAGTTTTTGGATGTGTGGCATATGCACATGTGTCAAAGCAAAGAAGATCAAAATGGGATAACATAGGAGAGAAGTGCATTTTCATTGGATATAGTGAGCAATCAAAAGCTTACAAATTGTTTAATCCAATCACTAAGGAGCTGATAATTAGCAAATATGTTCAATTCATCAAGGAAGCATCTTGGGAAGATGTGCAAGTTGTGGAGTAGCCATAAGCAAAGACAAATGCACCTATCATTGTGCAAACCAGAGAGAAGAGAAAACAATGTACCAAGTTGGACACCCATTTCTCAAAGGGTTGAATATGTAAATGGCAGCAACCAACAAAGCATGCAAGGACAAGTAAATGAAGCATATTCATCATCATCAGACTCATTGTAGCAAGAAGGAGAATGAGGAATGTTTAAGAGATCTATGATTAGTTAAGGTATGAAGAAAATGAAGATGAAATGATTAATTTTTCTTATTTTCACAAGTTGATCCAATTTATTATGAAGAAGCAATTAAAGAAAAGAAATGGTGTGAGTCCATGGATGAAGAAATGCATGCAATAGAAAAGAATCAAACATGGGAGCTAGTAGATCTTCTTGAAGGAAAGGAAGTCATTGGAGTAAAGTGGGTTTATAAAACCAAGACTACTCCTAAGGAAAAATTGAAAGACATAAGGCAAGATTAGTTGTCAAAGGCTACAAAAAAATCCTGGACATGATTATAATGAGACATTTTCTCCAGTAGCAAGGCTAGAGACTGTGAGAACAATTATTTCCATAACTTCTCATCATAAATGGAAATTCCATCAATGGATGTAAAATCAAACTTTCTTGAATGGAGTATTAGAAGAAGAAGTGTATGTGGGCCAGCCACCTGGTTATGAAATCCCAGGGCATGAAAGAAAAGTGTATAAGTTGAAAAGAGCTTTGTATGGTTTGAAACAAGCACCAAGAGCTTGGTATAGTAGGATAGATTCCTACCTGATTAGCAATGGCTTTAGCAAAAGCAGTAGTGAGCCCACACTCTACATCAAAGCAAACAATGGTGAGATTTTAATTGTTGTTTTGTATGTAGATGATCTGATTTTTATTGGAAATTTAGACAAAGCAATTGATGAATTTAAATCAGCCATGAAGAAGGAGTTTGAGATGACTGATTTGGGATTGTTGAAGTATTTTCTTGGCATTGAGGTCAAGCAAATAGAGCATGGAATTTTTATATGTCAATCAAAGTATGCAAAATAAGTTTTGTAAAGATTCAAAATGTTGGATTGTAAACCAACATCTACACCAATAGAGTTAAATCTAAAATTGACCAAAGAAGATTGCAGCAAAAATGTGGATCCTACAAGGTACAAAAGCATGGTAGGAAGCTTGATGTATTTAACTACTACAAGACCAGATATAATGTATGTAGTTTGATTTTCAGATTTATGGAGACACCAAAAGAGTCTCATTGGCAAGTAGGAAAATGAATATTAAGGTATGTGAATGGAACAAGAAATTTTGGAATTTTATATGCTGCTAATAATGATTTTCAATTAGTTGGATATACAGATAGTGATTGGGTAGGTAGCCTTGATGATAGAAAGAGAACATCTAGATATGTGTTTAATGTTGGATCAGGAGCCATTTCATGGGCTTTAAAGAAATAATCAGTAGTTTCTTTGTCTACTACAGAAGCAAAGTATATTGCAGCAAACTCAGCTCACTTGTCAGATGATATGGCTAAAGAGAATCCTCTCATATTTGCATGAAAAGCAATAAGGAGGTTTTGTGATTTATTGTGACAATGTCTTCTATTGCATTATCAAAGAATCCAATTTTTCATGCAGAATCAAGTATATTACAATAAGATATCATTTCATTCGTGAATTGGTTGAGAAAGGATAAATTGAATTAAATTTATGTAGGTCAAAGCAACTACTAGTTGTGACATTTTTACTAAACCGTTGTCAAAGGAAATATTTAAGCATTTGAGAAAAATATGGGCGTCATAAATGGACCGCTTAACTCTAGAGTTTAATTTTTTTGGCTCTAGATTAAGGGGAGTGCCGGAATTAAGTGGGGTAGTCTCAAGTCCCTCCCCGTTGTTTAAAAATTGTTTTGGTGCCACTCTAACTACCTAAACTAATCGACATTTATTGTTTGTGCTATTGAAACTTTTTTGAATCCCCACCCACTCATTCCACATGGGTCTTTCCGTGACTCTTCCCTCACATTTCTTCCCATGGACATGAAATTCCCAAAATTTATTGGGTTTAATGTTATTTTCAAGTTTAATTTAAAATCGTGGAATATAATATTATATTTTTAGGCATAGTTTTTACAACAAAAGAATAAGTATATATATTTATGGAAATATTTTAATTTGTAAAAAAGGGGGAATATAAATATATGAGTATCAACTTAATACAATGCAATGAATACAAAATAGAAAGAAGAGTCACAACTCAAAGGAGAAATAGAGAGGGAAAATAGATGTGCAAAGAACACATGAAGAAGAGGAAATATACAGAGAAGGGGAAATACAGAGAGAGAGAGAGAGAGAGAGAGAGAGAGAAGTGCAGCAAACACAAAAGAAATATAAAAGAAAATAGAAAGGGGATATTTTGCCAATAGATGTGTGCAACAACACAGAAGAATTTTTTTGTAAGAAAAAGAAAAGAAGATTTGGACACAAGAAGAGAAACAAATTGAAAAACAAAGAAGTAACTTTGAGATTGTAAAATTTCTTGAATTAATATAATATATTTTGTGTGTGTGTGTGTTTTTAATTTGTATTTCTGTTGTGTCTTTCCTTCACTTGGTTGTATTTGGCACTAAATTTTTCCAACAAAGCGTAGTAAATCATCATCTAATGGGTATCTGTTAAATTCCAATGAAGCATAGGAAGCACTTTTAAAGCAAATTTCTACTTTCCGTGGCATTTCCACAATCATTTCAAATGTTGGTATTTGTTGCTTGAGAATAGTTGTAGCATTCATCATATGAATGTTACATGATATTGTGGTATTATAGGTAAAGAGCATATGAATGTTGTATATATTCTCAAAGATCTCCCATCTTGGTTCTCGATTTTTGGTCTATGGATGTATTGACTACATTCTCTACTAGAAATGGAGGGATAGTTGAGATTTTATACGCTCCAACTACCTCAACTTTTGCTCAAATTTTTTACAATATGCGATACACCTTTGTGATAAAAGATGGCAATATTGTGGTTTTTCGGAGATCATTAAGTGATAAGGGAAGTCCAAACATTTTATAAGAGCATAAAGAACTTGAATGCGTGGTTAGAGTATAATTTGGTGGTGACAGTACAAGGTGGTGGTGGTATGACATTTTGTTCAAAATGGATGGTAAACCTACTTGAGTAAATTATAAAATGCTTGAATCTGTGTGGAGGAAATACACAGTGACCAAGGCATATGGAAATTACGTTACCCATGCAGCAACACCTCTCAGTATAAAATATTGAGAGCTTGGTTCTTCTCGTATTGATCCTACATAACCAAGATACATGGAGACCACATTGACAGATCTAAGGTTACTTTGAAGACCATAAAAGATACCATTGTATGAAAAATAAAATAACAATGAGTAAAAATGTGAAGGTCATGGAAGAGGTAGCGATAATGAGCATAAGCTGGGTTGATGGTTCATAGGAGGTTACGTGAACAAGAAACCATGAAGGCAACAAATGAATGGTAAACATTGAGTGAGTGAGAAAAATCTTAAGTGAACAAGGTGAACAAGGCCAAATCAAGTCATGAGTGAGAAATATGAGCATGATTATCATAGAGGGTTTGAATTGTAAAATCAATAAAACATCATATAATTAAAAAGGTAAATTATATATTGTCATAAATTTAATCAAAACCCATTTCCCCCTTTTTTATGGTGGATCCAAAGTCAGTGACCTGACACCACATATTTCAAATTCATTATTCTCACTTTCTGCTTCATAATGTTAACATTAAATAAATTGGTACTAAAATATGAATTCCAAGGCATAATGCACACGTTCATACTCATTGCAAACCATGACCACATAACTAACACGAATATCGAGCACGTCAATATGAGTTAATTTTGTAACTAAACATGATATGAGGGCCATACAATGTTTTCTTAATGTTTGTACTACATTGGGTTGCGATAAGTTGTGGCATTCCTAATGTCAATTTAATTCCCTAAGTTGATCATTGCATGTGTTAAAAATTATGACCCTGAGAAGAGAGGTTTTTTCGATAGAAATAATAAGTCTATTCTCCTAGTCACCCTTGAACACAATGGGGATCTTCTCTAAATCTTTGAATATGATGAAATTACTGAAATTATGAAGGAATATACACAACAAGATACTAGGATAAAGACCAACTATGATACTCCAAATCCATAAACAAGAACTTGTTGGTCACCAAGAGGACTCACGCAAATCATCTTCCTAAGAATTTTCTCACATAAAGCTCTGAATTTAAAATTGTGCCATGATCACCTTACTAAGTAGAGTGTTTGAGATCCCTTTTAAAGCTACTTTTAACTAAGGATGTACAAGTTCATTTGTGTCATCCTAGATTTAAAACTTCACAATGGTTGGGCTATAAGAATATGTGCCACATTGCGTATAAGTAGATGATTAAGGTAAGGATAACAGTTGCTTCTACATGACATCCTACCTCGTCTATGGTGTGGCAAGAAGAAGAATCTTTGTTGTTCTAGAAACTATAGGCACAATGGCACCGAATAAAAATAGTGCCTTTAATTATTACCCATAGCTATAATTCAAATCAAACATGCATCACTTCCAACATGTCAATGATTCTTTCCTCTTCTACATCATCATAATGTTCAAGAATAAAATGTAATAAATATTCTAACATTAGGCCAAAGAGATGTTTCTAGATGGACTGCATGGTTCATTTAGTTTCCTACCTTCTCATACATTTTTTATGTATATAATGGCGTGCCCTACAAATTTCCTAGGTATGTAAGTGATAGGTGGGCTCTCATGGAAATTTCTCACCGCTTTACATCAATAAAACACTTCTTAGGTGAGAAATATTAAATTGGTCTTCATTTTCCTATCTTCATTAGTGTGTATGAATGTTTATCATTCCATCATGCAAAAATTATTGATAAGGATATGATAATTGTAACACAAAATCCATTTGTGAGATAGTGGGAATTCGACATTTATGGATTCATGGAGAGAACATACCCATAATACATACACCATCCAGATGTATAATATCAATGGGCCAATTGTGCAAATGAATTTGAGGTTCGGTGTTGTGAATACTCTCGAATGACTCTAAGTCAAATCATGACATTCAGATTGAAGGATGTCCCACGAGGAGTCACTAATAGTGTCCTTAATGTGATTGATCCTGCATATGATTTGATTGCATCCTCACCTCTTCCTAGAATCAATTGGTCTAAGAGAGATGATACATCACTTGAAGACAAAATTCAACAAGTGATCAAGAGAAGTATTACCTAGTATAAGGGAGAATTTTCCAAGGGCACCGTATCTAAAAGAAACATACATGAAGATCATAGGACATTCAAATAGAGTAAGAAGAAAAGTTTGAATTCCACTCAATCATCCTCTCATCACACTACACAAACTTTGTCACATACTTAGGCAAGTAAAAAGTAATGGAAGCCAAAGTCATCTTATGGGTCGTCTTTTGTGACTAACGAACCTGAGAGGAAAAAAGAGGTCAATGAGGGGAAGGAACATGTTTTGAGGATATCACAATCAATCCAACATTCATCAACTCGTGGTAATGTTAGTTCTCAAAGGTTGATTAGGAACGCCACTTTGTAGATCATGGTATCGAATGAGGTGCAAGTTATAATGATTTAAATCTCTAACTCACATGAGCCTTCACATCCTAAAGACATTCCACAAGATCCTTCCATGCATCATGAAGATATTGTGATGACTCTTCATCCCCAACATGAAAAATTAAATCACACCCCACCTAAATTTGAGCGTCTTCCACAACCATAAGAGCAACTCGACCCAATGTAAGGATTTTATGTGGTAAGCTAGTTAAAGAAGTGCCCTCCGGTTACACAAAGAGATCAAGAAGAGGAAAATAATTTTCAATCCCATCATAATTTACCTTAAATCCATTACATCAATGAAAGATTCATTCACTCCCAATAAGTGATTTGTTGAAAATAATTTGTAAACAAACCTTTAAAATTTGCTCAAAACTCATTTTTCGGAGTTTAATTCATCTTTACGATTTTCCTTTAATTGATAAATGATTAAAACTACGAGATAAGATTGTGGAAAATATAAAACCAAGAAAATACAAGATAATTTTGACACAAGCAATTGATAATGGAGTTTGGCACGAAGCCTACATCTCTGGGTCCATAAATATGAGACTCGATCTATTAAAAATATACCTCAAAACACTTACAATTTCATGTACAAGGTAATTCAAGACCTTCCCCAATTGCCACAGTGTTCTTCCTACAATTTTAACCCCGGTCTCTTTACAAAATTTCTCACCAAAATGCCTCTATCTCCCAAAACCCCTATAAGGTTTGCATATTCAACTTACCACCCTTCTATGAAATCCAACTCACTTATATATAGTTATGTCTCTATTGTTTGGTCTAACGATGCCCCTTAATTTTGGTATGTGAGTGGTTAGGGGTAAATCTCCCCAACCTCCACCGACCATATTTTTACCAATTTAGGATCTTAAGTACCACATTGCTTGTGTGCCACTTGAGATAATAGTTTAAATTTGGCATGTGGGCTAAGGTGAGGTGGTTGCATGGCCCACTTATGGCACTTGTCATATGTAGGTGGTTGGATTGTTTGTGGGTTATTTTCTTGGTTTGTGGATGTCAAGGATGGCGAGTCGAGTTGGAAGTGGGGAGTTGTTATGTTGAGCTATAGATTGGTTAAGATGTGGGTGAGCTATGTTGAATGTGTAGAGAGTTGGAGGACGTGTTGGCTCGGTAAGTTAGCACCCAAACTTGGCATGTCTGTGTATACTAAAAATGCATGGTAATTAATTTTAAAATATAATGAACTTTAATCCCACATGCATGGTGTGGAGAATAACAGAGAATTTATACACAAAATCATGACAATGGTAATATAAAGATACATAGTGCAAAGGCACCCTCAAAGAAAAAGAGTGTGTCGACCTTGGCTGAGGGCCCCTAGCCAGCAAACAGTGGGGCCCACTTGTTCGATAACGAGTGTCAAAGACCAGAGGTAAAAAACACCCTTTTGTATAAAACTACATTGTCACTTATTGCATTCTGATTGATCCATATGATGAGTGTGCATGTGTCAATGTCATCTCAAACCTATGCACAAACCCATATTTTTGCCAGATTGACCAAAAACTGTAGCATGTGATAACTTCTACGTACGGCCTTTGTTTTCAAAGTTTAGCATACCATCGGAAATCTCTCGACCGAATCTATGCAGTGAAACTGATTGCAATAGATTTAGGGAATATTATAGATCATTATTTCTTAGTAAATATCTTTGGATCACACCTCCCCACTGAGAAACTTTTGGACCTCCAAAATTACTTTTAATTGGTAATGAGGTGAGGGTACTTCTCCCTCACCTTTCCAGTTTCCATCCATTTTTCCTTATTTGGATGCATTCCTTTCAAACCCACACGAAGATATACTCAACATCATCCCTTCACGAAGTTCTCACCTTTTTGTCCAAAATGGTATATTCTTACAACTCATTCAAATAATCATGAGTAAAATCATAAACAGAAGGTACATAAATGTTATCATCATGATCCATAATCATAGGAGGCTCATACAATTTCATATTTTCCACATTTACAACTGAATAAATTTACATGTAAGGAGGTAAATCTAACCGAAAATCATTATTACCAAATTTTTCCAATATTCGAAATGGACCATACCTATTTAGTTTCAAATTTTTACCTTTGACCTATCAATATTTCCTTGTTGGTGTGAAGCCAAACTGAATCACCCACTTGTAATTTGTGAATAGTTTGATGTTTATCATGTCTAGCCTTGTACTTGGCTTGAATTTTCTCTAATTGTTCTCGAAAAATTGATTGGCCAACTATATCTTCTGCACAAAGTTTTTCGCTTTGTCAATATCACTATGTCCATTAATAACATATTCTTGTCCAAAAGAGAAATCCAAAGGAGATTTAGAAGATATCCAAAACAAGTCTCAAAAGGAGACTTCATAGTAGAAGAATGAAGTGCATAGTTATAAGCATGTTGCACATAATACAAATGTTCATCCCATAACTTAGGATGTTTACCATAATAACCTCTAAGCATATGTACCACAATACGGTTTATGACCTCTATTTAACCATCGGTCTATGGAAGAAATGTGGTGCTTTTCATTAGCTGGGTGTCCATCAAATCCCACAAAGTTGACCAAAATTCCCAAGAAACCTAGAATCCCGATCATAAATAATAGAAGTGGGTAATCCAAAATGAACCCATACATGTTGGAAGAATAAGTGTGCAGTCCCTTCAATAGTAATTTGTTTAGTACAAGGAATCAACACACACATTTTGCTAAATCTATCCACAACCACATATAAATAGTCATGTTTTCTCCATGACATGGGCAAGCCTCCTATAAAATCCATGGATATACTTTCCTGGGATGAGTAGGGATGGGAAGAGGAGTGTAAAGTCCTAACTTCCTATTGTTAGGCTTTCTCGTGGCACAAAGAACGCATCTTATTATATATTTGACATCATGTTCTTACATACTATCAAATTATTCTACAAGGATCAATATGGCACCCCGTGCACATTGAAAAGGTTACACTTCCAATGGTATTAGAGTCACATTGGTATTAAGTGTGTCTAGTTTTATCCTATTGGTTTTACATAAGATTATTTTTGTAATAGTTTTGGTGTTAGGTGTTTGATCTATTGGCTAATGTTGGTGCAACCCATTAAAGGCCTCCATAGCACATTGCAGGCTCATGCAGTCCACCCAAGGCTTGTTTCTGCCATTAAAAGGAGCTTTCAGCAAGAAAGGGGTGTTTTTGCTATTAGAGGGATGTTTTTTTTGCATCTAAATCCTTGGATATGCTCTTCTAATGCACTTTCATTTATTCTAAAGATGTTTTTGTTGTTTTGAGGGTGTTTTTGTTGTTTAGAGGGCATTTTTTGTTATTTAAAGCCACATGTTGGCTCATTTGTAGACCCGGGCTACATCCTTGCCCAATAAAACAAGTGTTGGAGGGTTAACAAAAGCCCGGGAGGGCGTTTTTAACCTATACATCAAAAAGGTTGCACTTCCAATGGTGTCGTGAACGCTTTAAGTAGAAAGTAAGAGATCGAATCACAAACAAAATCAAACATGAAAGAAACATGCTCTAGAATTCTCATAGATTAAAAATAAGAGGTACATATAGGAGTGTTGTGTAGTTCTTATGTATGACACGTGGACACAACCCTACCTAACCCCAATTATCTATTATCCGACTAAGTGAGATGACTAACCATATGTGGTAGACAAGACACCGAATGATGATGAAACAAGTCATATACATCAACACCCCCCTTCATCGAAGCTAAAGTAGAGGTCATGGAAAGTCGAACAAAAAGAGAACTCCCTAGATAACTAAGAAAGATGTGTTAATGGGGCCTGACAACTAAAGGCCTGATAAGGTACCCATGTACAAACAACATCTCTTGAAAAGAAGAAGAGGGGAAATATGGGTTCCGAAAACTAGGCCTGATGAGGTACCCATATACAATAAGGATCTCAAGTAATGGAGGAAAACCCCTAAGGGAAAAAAATCCACTTACAAGAGATAAAAGACTCCCCTAAATAACCTAAGAAAGATGCATCATATGGGTTCCGACAATTATAGGCCTACTAAGGTACCCATGTACAAACTGCAATCTTTCTACAAGAAGAATATGAGGAGAAGAAGAGAACTAGCCAACTCCTCCGGAAGATGATTTTTGATGAACTCCCATGAAATTTGAAGAACCTGAAAGTCTATAATCAGTGGTGGAGGGAGGAGGAATATGAAGTGTCTCTAAAGGTGGAAGAGAATCCTGAAGAGGAGAGGAAGACAAGAAGGCCCAAAGTAGATGTGCGGAAGTAGTAGTGGACCTCACCCCAAGACGAGAGCACAAGTAAGGATACTTGGCTTCAGTGAAGGGTTCGGTAAAGAATTCTACAACCGGATCTGAAGTTTGAAACTCTATGAAGTCTCCAAGAAGAGTGTCGATGATGTGGTCTTTCACATGTAGACTGAAGAAGGTCCATCCACATCAAAAATGTTTCGTCCTTAGGAAGAATAGAAATGGTGTACTGAAAGTCTTCCCACTCCACGAATGAACATAAAGGCATCAATATGAAGAACTCTAAATTTGGTCCACGAAATGTGATAAAGGTCTGACAAGTAAGTACACAAGAGTTGAAGTTAATGCCACGAATGTAGAACTGTCAAAGTATGAGAGAGGAACATCTACCGAAAGGATTCCCAAGTGAAGTGAAGGCAAAGTAAAAACCCCACAATAGTAGAAAGAGAATCCACAAGAAAGGGTGGATCACTGATGGTATCCAAAAAAGTATAAGTGATAAGATTCCTAGAAGGGACACTCCCAACAAGGAGATGAAGGAATCCTCCAAAAACTTGTAGAAGTATGAGAAACTCTTTATACTACATCACAAGTAGGCATTACAAAGATACAACTAAGGTTTGTTAGATAATTGTCCCAAAATGGAGGCTCGACAAACAAAAGAGCAATGTCTGACATGTATGAATCATTAACACATAAAGGAGGAGGAGTGGAAAGGGCCTCATGTACTGGAAGTGGAAAGGAGGAAGACATAATGAGAGTATGAAGTTGGGAATAAGAATGCCTAATGTTTGATGGAAAGGGAGGAGTGTCAACATTCTCTTAAAGGTAGCCGAGAGGAGGAGAGAAGTCCTCATTTGTACTCTCGTTATTAGAACTAGAATAACGATCCTCGTCATTAGGGATAGGAACAAACAAGTCTATATCAGCAGAACTGTCATCACATGAGGAAGGAGAGGATATAATCAGTATCGAGAGAAAAATAACAGACACTACTTTGAGGGTCTCCAAATAAGGACTGAAGAATGATCTAAATAGTGCGAGGACACTCTATGTGTGCCACATAATGGTGGAGAGGCCTGAAAATGTACATCAAAAAATGACCAATGACCATGCTACAAGTATCAAGAAAGTCTTCAAGCTAGTCAGATCAATGTGGGTAGGTGCTTGTCCATACAAGTAGAGATAAATGTCGTCTTGAATAAGAAAACATTCCATGCTCAAAGGCCACAATGCATAATGTATGGCAAGAAAAAATGTGTCTAAGCACCATGAACTCTTATCATATATTTAACTAGGGTATTTGATGCAACGAGTGAGGGACACGCTGACACCAACACACAAACAAATAGAATTAAAGGGGGTATAAGGACCAATATGATCACATACCCCAAGGGAGGTAACCCTTACACTAGGAAAAACAAAGGTTTCCAAGACCTTAGGTTGAAGAAGAGGAAGGAACCCTACGGAGGTATTGACACTATAGGGGGTGATAAACAAAAGAAGCGCATAAATATCCATGCTAACCAATGGAAATCATGTAACATGAAAGGAACTGAAATACAATATGCTAACCTAACATGTCCATAAAATACTAAGCTAACATAGAGTATGTATAGAATGTAAGGAACTACTCTACATAAAATGACAAAGTGAGTTAGATAACTTACATGTTGGGGGCAATTGTTGATACATCTATATCCCAAAGGATCATACACCAAGAGAGAACAACTTTCGGTAGAGAAGAACAAAAATCTAGTCCTAGGTCACAATAGATGACCTAAAAGTGCAAACAAACCAATCTGATCAAAAAGAAGCTCCAAGCCAAGATTCAAGATGTAATAAATCTAGAATTTAAGTGAACAGATGCAAGTTAGCGTAAGAGAGCAAAGCTAAAAGTGAGTTCCTTTGTGCAATTAAAGAGCTTATGATGTCAAAATGAGAGTTGGGGTATTTATACCAACACTATCGCCTGTGGACGAAGGCGTCGATATGGAATTTGAATTTACACTGATGTAAATTGCCCACAGTGATGGTGTTGGCAAGGGAGGAGAAATCAAGGGGATATTTTCAAAGAGTCATGAAGAATAAGAATGATGCAAAACAAAAGAAATGGGGTCATGAGCAAGCAAGACGTCGGAAGAATGCGAGGAAAATAAGAACAATATGAGCAAAAGAAACACATAAATGGGACCAAAAATGTCCTCTCTCCATATATCATCCCTAACCCAATGGTTATGTGAATAACCATACCCCTATCCCAGAATGAGCCCCTTAAGGCACTCATTTTAGAGATAGATGTATTATCGACCTCTAACCTGAAAAAGAGAATTGTTAGTAATAAGTATGAAAATAGAAAGCGTAAAAATTTAGGTGGATACATATGCCCCAATCATTGATTACTGCATGTCGCCATAGTCAAAAGTGGGGCACTCAAAGAAAAGAACGATACATAACACCAAAATAGAAAGTACATGCTAAAAGTAGAGAAAGGACTAGCTTAAAATGAAATATACTTACCAATGCGTACCTGATAATATCGGTTGTCCTGCTACGTACGAGCATAATCCATACTACTAGAACCCTGGAGAAGCAAAACCGAAAGGAAAAACTAGAGGATAATTATTAAAATAATACACAAATCACCTAGCTAGGGGCCCATGGGATGGATATCGCGGATTTAGAATTTGGAGATGAGGGTAAAAAAAGTGTGATTTTAGGCCAAAAGGTGGAGCAAGGCGTGTAATATGTCAAAAAGAATGGGAGAAGATCACGATCCCAACGCAACCAATGATTGATTTTGTGGAAATCAAGAACCAAAATGACAAATACTTAAATATTGAGACCGATCGTGGTGATATTAAATAGAAAAATTGAAGTTTATATAGAATTTTTGAGGTTTATTTGATTATTGCTATTTTTAGAATTAAGAGAACGGAGCTCTATAATTCCCAATTTGGAGATTGACGTGACAAGATGGCACACGTACGAGGAGGAGGCCAAGATCGACGAGGTGGTGTACACGGTGGAGCACGACCATAGGTAAGTCGATGTATTTAACTTTATTAGGTAGCTTATCGGTAATTTGATTTTTCAGAAATGCAAAGGTAATAGGACATCATTTTTAGTAAAACTTGTGTCATTAGGAAGAGTGGGACAAAATACAAGTGGGTTTGGGAGGGTTTTAATTTTAGCTTTTTTGTTTTTAGATTTTTTCTTTTTAATTTTTAAAAGTTATAGTCGTGATGGATTTAGATGTCATCACCCCCACAAACAATAGGGCCGATGTCGTCGGAATAGCTATAATTTTTTTACAGTGATGGCATATGCCAAAGGACGAATGGCATAGGGAATATTTATGAAGCATAAAGATTATTATGTTTTTAGATTTTAATTTGATTTTTGATGAATGTAATGCGTGCATTTTACTAATTTGTGATTGTAAGATGATCAAAGGATCTACCTTTCGATAGTGGGCGATTTGGGCGAGACAGAGATGGTCGTGACACTTCAGGACGTGCACGGATATTGGGACTTCAAATAGATGGAGCCTACATGTATTGTGATCTCGCCATGGATGTAGCAGAGAGGAGAGCCTTGGCCGTATGGGCCACCAAGTAGTAAAAACATATGATGAGGGGATGCTTTAAGTGTTAGCGCAACACAAGATTACCGTGTAAAGATTTTGCTATCCTAAGGTGGTGATGGGCATTACCATGACACACATACTATGCAACAAGATAGATGGTACGATTTCATTGTATTTGGTGGCAATGTGTACATATGTGATAGAGCAAGATGTGTTATTCGGATAGGGGACCTCTATATGTGTGCGGTTGGTGCATGATCTATACGGGGTTTGACGAGAGGGCAAAGAGGGCTATAGGTCCTACGATATTGTCGACATCCTGGATATATGAGAGGTTTCCCATGTATAGGCCCACAATGACACCCCTATTCACAACAACAGATGCCTCGATAGTACTCTAGTGGGCACATGGGTCGATAGTGAGAGGACTTTTAGATTATTAGCCATTACGACATGTACACCCAAATGAGGTCATATGGGAGCCATATATAGGGAATGTGGATCAGTGGCCTAGTCACCACGAGTAGAGTACTTAGAGGCGATTGCATAGTTGATGACCATTATTTGCATTGGTAGAGACCCATATGATTAATAGGGTACACAGAGCAGCTTCGAAGGCCCAAGCTACCGTGATACCACCACTTCCATCCTATAGACAACGACATGTAAGAGAGGTTGTGAGAGAAGTGGATGGAGTACCAATTACATTCTGACCTTGAATAGTATGGGCCGCAGCAAATAAGGATAGAGGAAAAGATGGAGAGGTGGGGCAACAAGGACCCACCGAGAGATTATCAGTGTAGTAGAGAGCTCAAATGAGGGATCAAGTGGAGGACCCATTGGCCCGGACCCACAAGTGGGTGACATATGCACGATTGGTACTAGAACTAGAGAGGAGAGACAACCAGGACATGGATGAGAGAGCATAGGATGTGGCATCCAAAGGGTGGTTACTTGACGCTGTGTGGCATAGAGATGGCCCTATAACTATGAGACAAACCTAGGGCTCGACACAGAGGAGACATGATTTTGGTGCCCTAAGATAGGTGGGCACAATATGTCGGGTAGAGATCATGGAGATTTGATGAGGCTGAGGTGATATTGGGTGGCCGTGGAGATGGGGAGACTATCATCGAGCGAGTCACGTAGCCATGTATGAATGTGATGACTTAATTATGATTGTGTAGATGATTATATTTGATGACTTATATTGATATTGATGAGAAAGTTTTTATGGGTTTTGTAGAGAGCGGATGACAAAGGAGTGACACTCGTTGATTAAGAGTGCACACCATGATATCCTAAATCCAATGTTGGATGTCTAGGATAGCTTAGTTATGGCGAACCCCACAACATCATTGATCGGGAGTCGGAGGAAAATTTTGGTTAGTGGGAGAGGTTGTGAGGACATTGTGGAGATTCGAGAGATGCACAGTAATGGTAAATAAGGGCAACATAGATATGATGCTACAAATCGATTGCAGCACAGGTGCCTTGGTTAGGAAGCAGCAACACGCCTATAAGAAGTCGGGAGTGTTGCAGAGAGGATCATGAGGCTAGAGGCACAACTGGCGAGAGAACATGGAGAGGCCTCCAGAGAACGATCTAGGGCAGAGTTTCTAGCTCGCATAGCTCGAGCATCCAACATGGCACCTTCGGCACAAAACATCCAGAGACCACCCCGAGGGGGTGAGGATGCCTGAGCCACCTAGATATCGATGATGTATCATGATGGATTTTGATGTATTTTGTCGATGTATAAAAATTAATTTAATATGATTATTTTGATGATGTTGGTGAATATTGAAATTGATGGATGATGATTTACTTATCACTTTCCTTTCTTTCTCATGCATGTATGTAGTAATACTCATGGTACTTAGGAATAACGATAATGATAATTAGGTAAGAAAGTTGGTTAGATGAGAGATAAATCCAAGCAAGGTCAAATACCTAAGCGAGGATGCACAAGACCGCAACAATCCACTTAAGGAAATCTAGGGCGAATGGAGCCAAAAGAGGTAGAATCAAGACCGCGACATTCCAACGGTAGGAGATGTCAGGGAAAAATAGATTGATGATAAACCCAAGCGGGTAGAGAGCCCAAGAAAGGATAAGATTGGTGTAGATGTGAAAAACCTAAGGGGGCCGAGATCCCAAGTGAAGGCGAGAGCCTGGGATAAAGAAAATGATCGAGGTATGCTTAAGAGAGGTGTTTAGCCTCAAGGGGTGAATGATCGTAGAGTATTGGTGATGATATCATCTACTTGGTTCAAGATATGACTGCGTGCACGAGTCATGAGGTCCTTGATAACATACTTCGTTATTTATCTCAAATAAGGGGCAAAACATCATAAGTATTATCTATCATCACCTAAGTTTGCATCAAAGGCACAAGAGCACTAAAAGGCATACATCTAGCACATCCATATAAGGGACATGGGCTGCATTATCCTGTATACACAACATAGGAGGATTTCATTCTATTTCATCACATATATCTTGTATACTTGGTACAATCTGTATCTAGCCCGCTATCATCATGCAACTTGCACAATGGTAAGTTAGGGCATCATTACACACACAAGCACACAAAACTACATGAAGTCCGAGATGTAGTGCAACGCTCACCGTAAGTTCACTCTTCAGTGACCACCGAGATCAGTTTGACTCTACATTCTCGCATATTTTTATTATATTTGATGCAGTCGTGGAAATGTGCAGTAAACATTTGTTTTACATGTTACATGTATGACCAACGACATTACAACAAAACTAGAGTGACAAAAGAAGATAAAAATGAAGTTCCTCCAACCCAAAAATACTTGAACTTGAGCATCTAAGCGACAAAAATTCCCAATTCATCACTAACACCCATGGCTCTCCTGTCCTCTTGTGGGTGTTTCGTCTTATACAATTCGAGTTCCATAACCCTCACCGAGCCTCGACGATACTATTTTTAGTCCATGCCAGCTTACTCAATCCATATCACTTCCGAGTTGCACATAATTAGCTAAGTCGTCTTCCTCTCTCATTTAGTTAGGGTTTCACATCATTGAATGATTATTGCTTGGACATTACCGTAGTTTATTACCCGAATACCATTATCTACAAAGTAAGTTACTCTGAAATAAAGGTTTGATTTAGTTTAGATTAAATCAAAAGGATATATGTTGATTCAAAGGTAAGGGCATGAAGTACGCTCCGGTCAAGCTAAACATCTTTTTAGCATGGGTCTTGTGATATTTTAAATTACAAAGCTTGCGAGAATGTGATATCTACTTACAAAAATTCATACACTTTATTTTTTTGACTTAATTCTTTTGAGAACTAATATATCTAAGTCTACACTTATCTAATATAAAATCAAGGTGATAATGGATCTTGCTAAACTTACTACCTAGTAAAGATTATTTCGACCGATGTCCCTTTCTATAATTATAGTTTTTGGAAAATAAATTAAATTTTTAATTAAGGAAACCTTGCATCAAAATTCCAATTACATTAATAATGTGATAAAACATAAATTATGAATTAATGCGATGCTTCCTAACTGGATCCAAAAATGAAAGTAACTAAGCTTTGAAAAAATGAAAAAAATCCTTAATGCCCTTGCCAACTTACCAACTCAAAATTGTAAGATCCCACTCACAAGAAAAAATCAACCCTAAAAATGTGTTCACTAACCTCTCCCCATATACACATGTAATATATACATAAGAGGAGAAATCATTACACTCCCAATTAATGTTGCATATGTAGAAAAACAAAAATACTATAATATACTCACAAAATATACTTCATTGTCAACTTACATAGTAATAAGATAAGTTGGGAATTTTATAAATGATTGATCACTTTGATGCAAAGATTTTTCATTTTTGCCAATGTTCTAAAACTTTCATCATTGAAGTTCCTACAACCTAAGTCGATGAATGAATATGATGTATCGATGCGATCTAGTCACTATAATCATAACAGTAATAGTAAATATTTGCAGGGTAAAATTATGCAATAACCGAGTTGACAAAATGCTTTGGTGATTGTTTCTTTTATTTAATGAAATTACCAATGTAAAAATCAATTAAAAATAAAAATAAAATGAATAAACTTCCTTAAATTTAGAAGCGTCCATATTAATATGCCATGTGGGAAAAACAATACAAGGTAAATGGGCGGGAGGAACCCTATGTTGACACCATGCATTCCAAAAAAAGTAACGCGTTTACCAATGAGATTCAGATTAGCAAGTGCCAACACCATTCTATGGTTTCAAAATTCTACTAGTTTTATCAAATGAGAGAATATTTACACTTATTATTGCTCACCTATAAATTCACTATGGATCAAACCCCATGACAAAGTATCATGGAATCTTCCAAAACTATTCAACTCCATAGCTCTAAATTTAGCAGAGATTAAAGATTTGAATAAAACAAGCCTTAAGATTTAACAAATATTTAAGAGATTTTATCTTCTACAAATTTAGCATCATGGTGATGGATGCAAGCTTGAAAGAAGTTTTTTTTATTGATAAGGCGGGTTGAAGGGACACGTTCCCTATTTACAAAAAAGGAGGCTCAACCTCAGATGTATAAAAAAACCAACCATAACCAGGTCCCACTGGCATATAAACAAAACCAGACATTATTCTATATACTAATACTAGGACCTGGATGAAAGAAACCTATTTTAACCATCATCCGCCGATATATTGAGACCCCACCCAAAATCCCATGATTCGTCCCGAGCTCCAATTCAAAATCCATGTCGATTAGAGCCCTTGAGCCAACCCTATCGAGGTGTTCGAAGGCGCCACTGCAGCAGCCTCGAGCTCCACCCACCAAAGACGACACAGCTCTGAGAGGCAAACCCAGAGCGCGAACATCTGGAAGCTTTATGCGAGCACGCCCAGACTTCTTATCCCACGCGAAAACCACCAAGGACTCGGTGAATTCCAACAGAATCTGAAAGTGCTTCTCCAAGTCCGCCATACCCACATCATTACCTCCCTGTGAACACAGAGCCCCTAGACACCGGCCAAGATACCAGACTAAAATTAGCAACCTCTCGAGGCAAGGTTTCTAAAAAATAGGGTGTCAACCAAGATGGCGATCGAATTAACTACCTCCACCTTTGAGGGACACATAACCCTAGAAGATTTTCTATGAAGATGGAAGCAATTCCGCTATTAATTCTTGGCCACCCTTCCGCATTCAGAAAACCCAACCCCAACACCACTTTCACAGCCTCTAGATCCTCAGAGCTAGAAATACAAAATATTTTCTTCACTTACAGTAGAGACCTTATTACGAAAGGCCATTTCCCTCATATCGCAAGACAATGCCAACAATGGAGCCCAAGGAGGATCCATAACAGCCATAAGCAAAAACTGAACAAAAAGAGCCCCCATCGCCTTAAGTAGCAATCCCATCCTTCACATGCGGGGAGAACTGATTGATTCCATAATTAGGCTCCTCCTTCGAAACCATCATATCAAGGCCCTCCCACGTAGAGCCATTAATATCAACCTTCTCCCAAAGAATTTTCTCAATACCTTTATTTGCTAGCCAGTCGGCACACTGATTTCCCTCCCTATACACGTGCCTAATGCTCCAATTATTAAAAAAGGAGAGTTGCCATAAAAATTTTGAACCCCTAAGTCCAGCTTCCATGAAAGGGCTCTTTTTTTAATAATGGCATTAATGATTACCAAGGAATCCCCCTCTATTTCCAGATTCTCAATTTTAAGCGAGGCCGCTAAGGACAATCCCTTACTAAGCGCTTGAAGCTCTGTTGAATTACAAGTACCCACTTTAAGCTTATAGGAAGCAACACCCACCAACTTACCCATGGAATTATGAATTAAGCACCCCGCACTAGAAACACCCAGATTCCCACAGGTAGCTCCATCGGTTTTAAAAAACCATGGGAAGGGGGACCATTTAACCTTTTTTCTAGCCAAGGAGGAAGGCACGAAGATTTCAGAGCACCATCACTAGGTTTGATAATCGAGGCCAATTTCTTTCAAGCATCCTGTCATGAGAAGTAAAAGGGCAAGATCTCTACCAATTAGATGACACCACTTCCGAAATGGCTCCTTCCAGCTTGCATAGGACCATTTCCACATAACTAGACTCTTCCCTAAAGAGTCGCTTATTCCTTTCCCACCATAAACTCCAAAGGAGAAGCACAAGACTGCAAAGCCATATGGAGGACAAAGCCCTCGAGTGGGAATACATTGGCTAGGCTAGAATAGCTACCATGGCAGATTAAGCTTGGTGCACAACCAATTCCAACACTCCACTATAAGGGGCAGTGTAATAACAAATGATCCCTATCTTCTTCTGCTTTTTCACATAAAACACACCTAGAGGGGCCCTGAAACCCAAACTTTTTCCTTCTTTCCTGAGTAAGAATTTTACCTTGGAAGGCCATCCAGGAAAAGAGGCCGGCCTTTGGGGGCGGGAGGTTCTAAACATTCTTTCCAAATGTTAGCCTCCATCACAACATCCTCATGAAGCAAAAGATAACCCAGATGTGAGGAATACGACCCCGAGGAAGCAGCGGTCCAAACAATTTCATCTTGCTTGCCAGAGATCAACACTTGCCTATCCTACATAGTAGACTTAAAATTCTTCATTACCAACTCCAAGAGCCCTAAATGATCAATCTCATTCCATAAAAAATAGAGGGAGGAGGTTCACCCAACTGCCCATAGTTCGAGACACAAGGACCCCAATCTTCAAGTAACCTCTCTTTAATTTCCTCAAATTCTGGAACGTCCCCCAAAGTAGGGAACCCATTCCAAGGATCATCCCAAAAAGGGGTTTTTCACCATTCCCCACTTTCCAGTCCACATTGTATAAGAACAAAGACCTGCAATCCAACATGAAATTCCAAATATGAGAACCCCTGGGTGGGTTCACAATATGGAGAATAGATTATGGAAGGGGGGCTCCTAGATATTTCTTTTCAAAAACTTGACTGAGGAGACTGTTAGGATTTGAAATTAAATTCCACACCATCTTAGCACCTAGAGCCAAATTTTGTAGGCCCAAATTAAGAATCCCCACCCCACCTAGAGCCTTTGGTTTTGTTAAAACATCCCAACTGATCAGTGGGATTTTCCTTTCTCCCGAGAGACCTTGCCACAAGAACTTTCTCATCATCACCTTCAACTTTTCCAACACACTTTTGGGAAATTTGAGAACGGAAAACAAATACATGGGAGAGGCACTGAGAACCGATTTGATAAGCTGCAATCTCCCAGCTAAGGAAAGCCATTTTCCTTTCCAAGAGTTTAATTTAGCATCAATGAGGATAGAAAATCCTTCCACAATGAGACTTTACCTGAACCTTTAAACAAGGGAATACCAAGATATTTGACGGAAGGAAACCCTTTATGAATTTGAAAATATTCAAAATACGAGCTTCAAGTGAGGAGACGTTGAAGAAAAAAATGTAGGACTTGAGGAGACTAACTTCTTGCCTTGCAACTTTTGAGTATTCATCCAAAGTCCCCTTTATCTCTTTAGCTTCCCGAATGCTGGCCCTGCCAAACAAAAAGGTATCATCTACAAATTGCTGGTGGGATAGAGGAGGGACACCATCCGCAATTTTCAATCCTTTGAGGCTACCCTCCACCATTTTCCTCTTCAAATCCCTACCTAAAGATTCAACAACCAAAATATAGAGAAAAGAGGACATCGGGTCCCCTTGCCTAATGCCTCTGTTACTAAAAAAAAACCTTCAGCACTCCCATTAATTAAAACCGAGAAGGAAGGGCCAGAAATGTAGCTGAAAATCTAGTCACACAACCCTTTAGAGAAACCAAATTTTCTAAGAACTCTTATGAGAAACCTCCAGTTGATCTTATCATAGGCTTTACTAATATCAAGCTTTAAGAGCATACCAGGGGAATTCGAAGAAGAAAGGGAGTGGGTCAACTCATGAGACAAAATAACTCCCTCCAAAATTGATCTGCCCGACATAAACCCGGTTTGTTCTTGGGATATTAAAGGATCCGAACAACTTTCAAATGAAGGGCTATGGCCTTAGAAATAATTTTATAGGAGGTATTACAAAGAGAGACCGGCCTAAAGTCTGCAAAGGAGGAAGGCTGAGGCAATTTTGGGAAGAGCAGATATAAAGTTTTCTTTCAAGAGAGAGCGAGGTGTCAGATTTAAAGAAGAGCCGGAGATGGCCAAAACCGAGGCCTGCCCCATTGGTAAGCCATTATTCCCACCGAGCTGAGGAACAGGGGAACGAAGGAAATTTCCGGAAAAGGCAAGCCATCCCCCATCTAGGATGAAGGCCTAGAAACCACTTCTTTTTTCCAATTAGATGGGTAAGCCTTCTTTAAGTGACCTAATAAACCACAAGAGAAACAATGAAGATGCAACCCTTCATAGTCAATTGACTGTGATCTGGAACCCCTACCAGTGGCCAAAATGACCGAGCTCAGAAGAGGGGAGGATAAATCCATCTCGACACAAATCCGGGCTAAAGAATTTCTCCAAGCCAATAGCGAAGGGTTAAAAATATGAACCCACGATCCGAGGGTATTAGCGATCTCCTTTAGGGTAGCTTGATTCCTGAATTCTGAAGGCGATTATGAAAACTCAACCAAAGCGGGGCACTAAGAATTTTTTCCTTATGCGATTAAACTCAGAGGACCACGGACACAGATACAGGCTTGAGGAATTAAGAAACCAAGGTCCTCCTTTGAAGACTTTCTCCAGCAGGGCCTCCGAATGGAACAAAACTTGGAAGAAGCCATTCGAGAGAAAGAAAAATTTAGGCTTCCTCTCCTTGCCCCAGAACCAGAAGACCCAATTTAAGATTTTTCTCCGGAAAACCTAGCCCCCACAAATTTACAACAGATTTCTCTTTTAACACGAACATCCACAAAGTCCCTTCTAGGGCTTGAAGGGAGATTAACTCGCACCACATCCTTAGACAATTTAAAACCAATCCCCCCCACCTTGATTTCCTCCACCTCCTGCGAACCGCTTACTTCGAGCTCAATTGGATTTGAAGGGACCTCCTTCCCCACATCCAAGGTGGGTGAAACAATCCTTTGGCAGGAATCGACATCCACCAACAAATTTTTAGAGCCGAATTCCCTAACAACCTAGCCAAGGACTTGACCACTGTGCCGAGGCCAAACTTAACCAACAATGTCGAGACTTCATCCTTTGCCAGCTCCACAGAATTCTTCTTGAACCACTCTACCCCGCTACCAAAGACCCAACGGGTTTCTATGCGCACCAGGAGGAAAAATGCCTCGGCGAGCACAACCGCTGCAACTTCCTTTCCCACCACGAAAACTTCCTCCAACTCCAAATTCAAAAATTCACGAGAATCGCCACTTCTCCGCTCCATCGGTAGGGACAAGCGTGTGAGAAGTTAGTAGTGAGAGGCATGAGATTAGTATTAGGGGACATTCGTCATGCAACAAGTTTGTAAATTACAAGTTGTATGACTCCCCCATGGTGGCATGCAAGGACACTAGGCTTGCATGTGTTTGAGTGGTGCTACTGCGAGGAAACTAGTCTAGGCGGGTGTGCAAGATGTATGATATAATTTGATGTTTTTGTACCATTTGATTGTTTATATAGTCTTGGTTAGTGTTCGAATCCCTTATCAACACCATGTGCTAAAGATGGGTCAAAGTTGTCATGACTTTCTTTCTATACAAGAAGGCAAAAAGATTGAAATTGTGCCAATATTATATCATTGATATGGAAGACAATATGCAATTTGTATGCATGCACGATGCAAATTATCGACGGTAAAATTAATTGCCTAGTGCAATATAAACATACATACACTTCAAGTTTAATCAAGAAAGGGAACAATAACACTTGAGTAACTTAAATTACATTCTCATAAATGATCGTGCTAAAAGAAACACCTTGTTGATGTATGATTATGGCGGGACAAATGTACATGCATTCCAAACTTTTTGTATATTGCATGAACCTATGTATTCATCACTATTTTTTTGGATGTTGTTGGGATATTTTATAAGTACTCTGTATGGTGGTGGCAGAGGCTTATGGTTATATAAGAAATGAATGCTCCCATCTACACCATTTAATGTAGGGGTGGTGCAGGAAGCGATGATATGACTATAGAAAGGGATGAACAATACTTACAATAGATATTTTACAAGCACAAAGAATATTGATTTGTAGAACCAAAAAGGTGCTCGAAAGAATTTTGTCGAAAGACATGACACTTTTCAACAGACTCCCACCATATAAGACCCCTTTGGTGTAATTAAAATTTTTAAATTTTGATTCAAATTGGTGCTCAAACCGATATCCAACAATAAAAAATCAAATGAAAAGAGTTGGAAAAGATCATGCCTAGGTCAAAGAATGTCATTTGAGTTGGAAAAAATCAAATGAAAAAGAGTGAGAAAAGATCACCTTCGAATGCCTCCCGTCTCGTCCCCATCTCCATAGTTTTGCTTGTGGTATCTGGCTCCACCGTGGTTTCATTCTCCTCCCAAACCTCCTTACCGCCACCTCGGTCTTCTTGCCCTTGTTTTACGGGTTTTGATGGAAACCGGTTGATTGTAAACTTGTCCTCCTTCCCTATTGATGGACCCACCGCACGTGTTCTTGGTAGAGGGTTAGGTTTTGCCATTACTCCAAAAAATATTCCTTTTGAAAACTTAATTGTGAGCATTGAAAATGCTATTCGGGGCCTTCCTTCCCATGTTGTCGAGGAAATTTGAAAATATTTTCGCATTATATTAAGAAGAGCTAAACCTCCTGATTGTAACATCTCAAAAGAAGAAACAATGTCTCTAAATAACATTAATGAAAATGAAGACATTTTTGTCCTTAAAGTGGACAAGGGTAATGTCGTTGTCATTCTTGACAAATCTGATTATAAGAGAAAAATGTTGGATCATTTAGGATGTGGGAGCTATAGGTTGGTTAATAAGAATCCTCTAAATAAGATCACGAAGGAGGTTATCCGGGTCATCAACAACTCATCTCTAAGTGCGGAACAAAAATGAAATCTAAAACCCTTAGATCCAATTATGCCTAGAATATATGGCTTACCAAAAATACACAAATTAGGCATACCACTTAGACCCATTGTTGACATGATTGACTCGCCAACGTACGGTTTAGCTAAATATCTTGTTGGGAAACTAGAACAATTTGTTGGAAATACCTCCTCGTTTATAAAAGATTCCACCGATTTTGTTCACATAATTGAAAGTAAGAACATTGAAAAACAAGACATTATGGTTAGCTTTGATGTTATTTCCTTTACACCAAAATACCAATAAATGACGTCATAAATGTGATTAAAGCTTTAATTGATCAAGAGACAACATACTTAACTGAATTTTGTCTTCACTCCACTTTCTTCACCTTCGATGGTAAATTCTTTGAACAAAATGAGGGGGTTGCGATGGGTTCTCCTTTGTCACCCATTGTGGTAAACCTATTCATGGAAAGATTTGAAGAGAAAGCACTTAGATCTACACCCCTGAAACCCGAGTGGTGGTATAGATTTGTTGATGATACAAATGTAAACTGAAACATGGCATGGATCAACTGCATAAATTCTTGAACATTTAAATATGCAATCACCACACATACAATTCACTATGGAGGTTGAAGAAAGTGGAATGCTCCCATTTCTTGATGTTCTAATCAAACGAAATGAGGATGACTCTCTTGCAAGACAAGTTTACCGAAAAAAGACTCACACTGACATATATATTAGGGTGAATCACACCATCACCCTTCTCAAAAGGATGGGGTCTTAAATACTCTGTTTACAAGAGCCCTGAGAATTTTGGATAATAATCACTTACACTCAAAGAGAAATATCTCACCAACATTCTCATAAGGAATGGTTACAAGAAATGGCAAATCGAGCTGCCCCAAAGAGCTAAGGTGGGTGTGTCTAGGTCGCCTCGATCTTCATCTCTATGCATTGGGGGTAACAATAAAGCCTTCCTACCCTACATTTTTGGGACTACTAATAGAATTGCCATGATTTTAAAAAGAAAGGGTATTAAAACTTGTTTCAAACCGATTAAAACCATTAGAAACAAGCTTAAAAACCCTAAAGACCCGATTTGTCCTAATTTAAGAAAAGGGGTTTACTCCATACCGTGTGTGTGTGTGGAAAAACATACATCGGTGAAACAAGGAGATCACTAAAAATGAGACTTCATGAACATTGTAAAGATTTAGAATTTACCCGGGTTGGTAAATCAGCTCTAGTGGAACACGAAGACATAACAAAACACACCATCTACATTAACAACACAAAATTAATAGCTACATAATCACACTATGCAAACAAAAAATTACATGAAGCTGTCGAGATTGAGAAACACCCGAACAACCTAAATCACGATGATGGGTGGAAGCTCAATCAATCTTGGAAACCCCTTTTGCATAAGTTGACAACCTCTACACCCCTGCCCTTGTGTGTTGAATTATTTGGTGTATTTTTTTTCTTCGTTGACCTTTTGAGTGTCTTACTCATCCGCTATTCTAAACTCCCTCTTCCCTGTGCTTCCATCATTCTTCACTTTAATTCCCCCTCTTTTTGTTTTCCTTCTTCTTCTTAGTATTCTATCTTAATTTAATTTTATATTCTTTTTAATTGTTTATTTTATCTTTTTACTTTAGTCATTTTCACATCTCTTCTAGAACATGTCTTTTGGTCAAATTAATTATTTATACTAGTTCATTTTTCATCTCTGCTCTCAAGCAAATGCTCACCTTGATGATGGTTTTGGTATGGGAACCGAAACGTTGGTGCTAATCCTCACTATGTAGCATATCCAGAAGTTTTATTCTTCATTTGACATGCGATATGAACCTAAAATCTTTGATGTGGTAACTCTTTAGGCACTCACAAAAACATTAGGATGTGTGGACATCGAGCCCAAGGTGTACGAAGAAGGGAAGGAAAGGGAGAGTAGCATATGAAACCCGAGGGTGTTTGAGCCATTAAATAAATTCTATAAACCCACTCTTAACAATTTATTTGGACAAGTAGAGAACTAACCTAAAATACATAAATACGTGGAGCCTTTTTAGATGTTTAAAATATTTTTGAGTGGGTAGAATTTGTTCCATCATAATCACTAAAACAATAAAAAACCCTGACAAGTAAGACACTACAGCGAACCGAGTGAGCGAATTGAATTGATCTGCAAGGAGGAATTTGAAAGAAAACGATGGGGTTTATAATGGAATTCGCAGAGGAGTTAATTAGGAACAGTATGGAAGATCCAAAGGAGAGGGAACGTAGGCGCAGAGAACATCTGTACGCGGTAAAGGAGCGGTGTAAGCAAAGAATTGAATTAACAAAACTGCCGCTGCGTCCCTACGGGTTCTGGACAATGGAGAAGCACACCCTTCGCCTCAACTGGGACAAGCAGATGTCCAACACTCCCGGCCGCACTGATCCTTACGACACCATCTCCGCTGATCCCTTCGCCTTCGAAGATCAAGCCTGACAGGTCTTTTGTTTTTTCGAGTTTGCTAGATAAGTGAGGGTTTTCAAAATTAAAAGTCAAATATTTGCTTTTTTTTTTCTCCCTCTATCTTATTTTTTCCAATTTGACTTCAGAAAGAAGCAGTTCGTTTGTCTCTGAGCAATGCGAGTATTTGCCTCTTTTACTTACAGGTTTAGCCTGGGATGGGATGATCTAAAATCAATTTTCTAGCCCTAACAGTAGAAAAAGACCTAAAAAGAGACAGGACAGGTTGAACATTTGTCTGAGAAGTGCTAAAAGGGCTCATGAAATGATCATTATTATAAATGCTAAACTAGCACTGCAAAAAATGGATTTTAGGCTGGAAAAACCTTCTTTACTGGGTTCGCAGAGGAATTTTACCATTTGGAGGGTAGGAACGATTCCTCTTAATTAGGTGGTGGACTGCCCGGGTGACAAGATCACCCCCACAGGGCTGCGGCGACACAGTTGCGTACAGGGCTTGGCTGACGTTTCCTGTAATTAGGTGGATTGAAAAGATTAGTAGCGGTATGAGATGATTCCTCCCATGATTTGGTCCAATCTCCAGGTCATCAGGATTTCCTGCTAAGGCGACTTGTGTCCCCTGTTGGAGAAATCCAGCAGTCCATCTTAAATTCTGCGGGCTAGAAGCACAAGGTGTTTTATTTAATTCTCGAGATTCACCAGCTTTAAATTCAAAATGTAATTAATCCTATACAATATATCTAAGATCGGTAGAGAGAAAATCTACACCATGAACACAAATACGACTATAGACAGCTATAACAGATCCTATGTATAGTGATAATGAGTGTCCTTTCTTATAGAGTTCAAGTTTTAATATAAAAGTGTAACTTCAGCACACAACCAGCTGGAAATTAGTAAACAAGAGATAAGGAGACAAACAATTATCTTGGAGAAACCCAATTGGGAAAAACTCTAGTGGGTGAGCAATTGCCCCCTTCCACTATGCAATTCTCAAAAAAATACAAGCTTACTGCCACTGTGTGGCCTTCATGAAAGGTTCAGACCTCTCTTACTTGCATTTACTTGTTTACAACCCTCAGACTTGGATTCACCCAAAACCACTATTTCACCTCATGGACGTGTTCTCCCACTTGTATTTAATGTTGCTCTTGCTCAGAAGAAGAAGGAAGCAAAACGAACCATTTAGAGAAGTGCAAACGTTTGCAACCGTTCACATTCACATTTTGGGTAGTTGTAGAATAATTGTTGTGTAGCTGCTGCAAAATTGCTGCCAAAACTTCCTTCTCAAAACAGAACTTTCTGGCCTTGTCATTCGAAGTTGTCCGGATCACCTTTAGATTGACTCAACCATTTTTACCTTACAATTTACATGAGAGAGAGGGGATATTACAAGTTAAGCTAGAGAATTACATAAATTGGGCACTTCCAGATCCATTTTTGGATCATGCCTCCCCAATTTGAGGCTTTTAAGTCCTTAAAAGCTTTAGGAACTGATGAGGTGAGGAAATTTCTTCCCCACATCTTCTCTGAATACCACTTGGCCTTGTTCGGAATTGACCTTTTAACCCAATCAACCACCGTCTTGCACTCCTCGTTGTGTTGTCCTCTCTTTTCGCTGCAATACCACATCTTCCTCTAATTCCAACTGATTATTTGGAGTAAGATCCTCAATGGATGGCAACAACAACCCTTCTTCTTCATGATCTAGCATAGAGGGCTCAAAGAGACGTAAGTTTTCAACATTAACAACTGAATATATTCTCATATAAGGAGGCAAATCCAACCTAAATGCATTCTTGCCCACTTGTTCCAGAATTTCAAATGGGCCATATCTAAGAGGTTTGAGTTTCTTAGCTTTACCTTGGAGTCTCTCTCTACTCAAGTACAACCATACCTTGTCACCAACAAGGAAAGAATGCTCAGTTCTATGTTGATCATGCCTTGCTTTGTACTTGGCTTGTGACTCCTTCAACCTCTCGTGTACATGGAGGTGTATTTGTTGAATCTTCTCAATGAACTTCTCATCTTTGTGGACTTTCGGATCCACTCTCCCATTGTCTCTACATGGTAGTCTCAAACAACATCAAATGCACTCTTAGGAAAATAACCAAAACAAGTCTCAAAAGGAGTCTTACTAGTAGAAGCATGAATTGCCCTGTTATAAGAATGTTGAATATACACCAAATTCTCATCCCAAGTCTTAGGATGTTTCTTGTTATACCCCCACAAGAGCTGAACCAATGTCCAATTTACTACTTTGGTTTGCCCATTAGTTTGTGGGTGAAAAGCTTGTAGACCTCTTTAGCTTGGTATCCATCTTCTCCCACAAAGTAGACCAAAACTTCCCAATGAACCGTGAGTCCCTATTTGAAACAATAGAGTTGGGCAAACCAAAATGAACCCACACATTAGCAAAAAATAACTCAGCTGCATCATTGGCTTTGAGAGTTTTCTTGCAAGGAGTAAGAATACACATTTTACTGAACCGGTCCACAACCACAAAAATATAATCATATCCTCTTTTGGAAATAGGCAAACCGCCCACAAAATCCATGGAGATGCTTTCCCATGGCCTAGATGGAACCGGTAATGGCATATATAAACCCAACTTTCTATTACTAGGCTTGCTTGTACTACATAAAACACATCCTTTGATAAACTTAACAACTTTTGCTTGCATATTTGGCCATAAACATACCTTTGTAAGTGTGTAATAGTCTTTGTAACACCAAAGTGACCAGCAACCTTAGAAGTGTGTGCTTCTCTCATCAACTATACTCTTTCCCCTTAGGTACACAAAGTTTCTCATTCTTGTAGAGTAGCCCATCCCGAAGTAATATTCTCCTTTAAGCTCAAGCCCTCACTTGGAGGCTTTCGTTGGAATACCTCTCAAAATCCGGATCCTGCTCATAACCTTCCTTATATGCTTCACATACAAAAGGTTCAAGAAGAGTTAACGTGCCTATAGCTGAAAGCAAAGGAGGCCTAGACAACATATCAACTAATTTGTTAGTCACACCTTTCTTATATTTTATGATCAAATGAAACTATTTGCAAGAAACCCATCCATTTATAGTGTCTAGCTTGTTGAAGTTTATTTTGAGATTGCAAATATTGAAGAGGTTGATGATTTGTGTGTATGATAGTTTCCTTACCCATCGATAGTGCTTCCATTTCTTGACCGCTTGAACAAGAGCATACAATTCCTTATCATATGTACAATAATTCAAATTGCACCATGAAACAATTCATAGAATGGTAACATACGGGCCTACCTCCTTGAAGTAGGACAACCCCCATAACATAATCACTAGCATTTGTTTCTACTTCAAAAGGAAGCTACAAGTTAGGCAAAGCTAAAATTGGAGCATGACTAATCTTGTGTTTAAATGTCTCAAATGCATCTTGTTGCTTCTTACCCCAAACAAAAACCTTACCACATGTTGTCACAAAATGTAGAGGCGCTTGCTATGGAGGAGAAGTTCTTGATGAACTTCCTCAAATATTGAACTGCAATAAAACTCCTTGTCTCGGTCAAACTAGAAGGTATAGGCCAATTCAAAATGGCCTCTATCTTAGCCGGATCAATTCTCAATTCTCCATCTCCAACCACATGCCCCAAGAAGACAAGTGATTGTTGAGCAAACTTACATATCTTCTCATTCAACACTAACCACTTCTCCTTTAAAACTTGCAAAACTTGATGCAAATGGTTAATATGCTCATCAAAAGTTCTGCTAAAAATGAGAATGTCATTCAAATATACAATCGGAGAACCACACAGAGAAGTGCTAAGACGGATTATACCTTGCTTAATCAAATATATGAATCTGTTGTTTTACCTCGTTGGCATCCTTCAAGGACTACCTGTACAAACCAAGGTTTGGAAGTGGACTATTGGGTAGCAAATGTATCTCATGCTCAATAGGCCTAATTGGGGGCAGCCTCGTAGGCTCTTGGAAGACTTCCTTGAACTGTTGTACCAACTCTCTCATCTGCTTCTGCTCTTTGTTAGTAAACATGCTACAAGTGGTTTTAGATGCAACAACTTTCTCTTCTTGAATATCTCTCAAAAGGAGCAAGGCAAATTTCCCACTAGCATTAATAAGCTTCTTAGCTTTAGAGGCACTTACCAAAGAGATCTTTGAATCTCCCTTGTAGGCTGAAATGATGTAGCTCTTACCATCCTTCACCAAGTGGTATTGGTTGGCTCTCCTTGTGAAGATGGCATCCTTGATATACAAGTATGGGCTGCCAAACACTACACCACACACATCAAGAGGAACAACATCCACAGAACTTCATCAATGAAATGTTTATTAACACCAAACGTGATTTTGCATTGCTTGGTAACCTTGATGTCTATGCCCTTCTTCACCCAACCCAACAAGTAAGGGCTTGGATGATGGTAAGTCTCTATTTTCAGCTTATCAACTAACTCTTTACTTATCAAATTCGCTTGAGAACAAGTATCAAAAAGAGCATCCACTTTGGTTTTCTTCAACTGAATTTTAATATGAAAGAGCTTAGCAAGTTCATTTTCTTGAACACCATTACTACTACCCAAACATACCTCTCTATTGAGAGGTACAACACATTGTCTCATCCACCTCATCACTGCAATCTACTTTCTCCCCTTGGAGGGCAGCCATGCCTTCCTTCTTGTTCTTCTTGAAGGGTGTAATTCCGGGTGGAGCTTCCAACATTTATCCTCAAAATGAGTGTCAACATCACAATGACCACAATGAACTTTAGTATCCTTTTTAGAAATGGAAGTAACATTCTTCTTACCTTTCCCTTTCCCTTTTTCCTTTTGCTTGGTGTCACTTTGTTTGTTTGAAGCACTTTGAGAGGTAGACGAACTCTTCTTCTTGTCCATCTCTAGGTAGTGGGCTTGAGAACAAGCCTCATCTACATTCACCAGCTTGGCCAAGAGAACTGGTCTTCTCAAGTGGCTATGGAGTCCACCAATGTATTTCATCAAGATATCTTAGATCTGCTACATCTTTGCCCATTTGGATAGCCTTCTTCCGGAACTCGCTGGTGTACTCTTACACGTTTTGGCCTTGCTTTTGCTTGAGATACTGCCAATACATGGACCTCTCTTCCTCATAACAAATAGGATAGAACTGCTTCTTGATTAGCATCTTAAATTCATCCCACTTAGAAATAGGGGATCTTCTTAACAACCAAAGTGTGAACATAACTTTCAAACCAAGTTAGAGCATGATTGGTTAATTTTAACCTTGCAAAAGAAATCTGCCGACTCTCATTAATCTGATGCAAACTGAAATATACCTCTAATTGGGCTAGCCAATGGTCTAGCTTCTCGGCATTTACGTCTCCGTCATATGGCTGAATCTCTATCTTCGCCTCAACTTTGAATGGAGGAAGGGCAGGGTTGGCACAAGGTTGTTCTTCCTCATATTCAGGAGCGTCCTCCCTATGATCTCCTAGTGCCTCCTTGGGGACACCAAGCTTCTCCATGAGCAGTCCCATGATAGACTCCAACTTTCCCATAGACAAGGAAATGTTGCCCATATTCTTTGACAAACTTGCCACATCCGCCTCCAACTTGTAGAAACGTTCCTCTTCAGTTCCACATGCATCTTCATCACCACTACGAGCCATGCTTTGGATTCCTTGCTTCCACTTTCTTGTGGAAATCTCTGCTTCAAAAGGTATAAGGATACCTTCACCGCTTTCACTACCTCTTCGGGTAAGGGCATATAATTGCAATGTCAACACAAGTTAACCACACAAAGACAATTTGATTCTAACTGCTTTGATACCAATCTGATCCGTAAACTAACTATAGACAACTATAACAGATCCTATGTATAGTGATAATGAGTGTCCTTTCTTATAAAGTTCCAATTTTAATATAAAATGCAACTTCAGCACACAACCAACTAGAAATTAGTAAACAAGAGATAAGGAGACAAGGAATTATCCTGGAGAAACCCAATTGGGAAAAACTCCAGTGGGTGAGCAATTGCCTCCCTTCCACTATGCAGTTCTAAAAAAACATGCTTACTGCGACTGTGTGGCCTTCATGAAAGGTTCAAACCTCTCTTACTTGCATTTACTTGTTTACAACCCTCGGACTTGGATTCACCCAAAACCACCTATGTTGGACATGTTCTTCCACTTGTATTTAATGTTGCTCTGCTCAGGAAGGAAGAAGGAAGCGAAACAAACCGTTTAGAAAAGTGCAAACGTTTGCAACCATTCACATTCACGTTTTTGGGTAACTACCTTAAAATTACCGTGTAATTGCTGCCAAAACTTCCTTTTCAGAACAAAAACTTTCTGGCCTTGTCATTCGAAGCTGTCCGAATCACCTTCAGATTGACTCAACCAATTTTACCTTACAATTTACACAAGAGAGGGATATTACAAGTTAAGCTAGAGAATTACATAAACTGGGTACTCAGGTCCATTTTTGATAAGGAAAACTCGCCAAAACTGAGCATTGTACTCTTTTTTGGTTGAAAATTAATGGAAAACATACTTATGTGGTCTCTACATTCGTCTCTCATGTCATTTAACAGTGTTTTAATGTTATTTAAGTTTATTTAATGTTTTTATATATATATTTTTAGTTTTTAATTAGCGTTAAAGTTGCCAAGTAATCATGGAGTAATTGCCGAGTCCCGAGTCTGAGTCAAAATTTTGGGCTGCCAAGTGATTGCCGAGTATGAGTACTTGAACTATGGTTTCTATTATGGGCATCTTGCCTGTTCCAAAACTAGAGAATATACATGAAATACATCTCTTTCCAGCAGCATACCAGATTAAATAGCTACTGTTCTTGACTAGTGACAGATATCCTGCTATACAGTATCTTGCATAAAAATGCTTACAGTTCTTGATTCCGAAAAGACAGATAAATAATATCACCCCTGCTAAAATCCGTTCAGAACTGCCATTTACAAAGCACAAAAACTGTTATTTGTAGTAAAAAGAGTGTTCTTTCTAAAGACATTGAAACAACTCTAAATCACCATATCAAACTAAACTAGAACCAGGAAAGGGAAGAAAGTACCAACGACGTGCGGGACTTGAGCATTTCAACATCTTAAAGGGTGGAATCAACTCCAGAGAGAGGTATCAGCAGCAGCGTCGGCGCCAGATGATATACCATTGTACCCATGCCCTTTGCCTCCTACTCTTCTATCTTGGCTTTTGCTTATGCAGTTGCCTCTGGCAAAGGAACCTTTGTTGGGTTAAAGCTTCAAGAATTTGTTGAGAGCGGTGATGTATTTAGATCTTTAAAATACCTTTCCAATGGTTTGAAAATGGAGTCTGCATGACCAAGTTAGGACTTTTGGAAGAAAAACTGCCCCATGATGGTGAAATGGATGTCAAGTCTAACCTAACCATTTCAGGCCCTAAATGGCAGAGTCTGAAAAAAAATGCAGAGAAGTGATCCTTGACGAATTTCTGCGAGGAATCCAATTATGTGTTCAGACCTGAAAACACAATGCCCATTACCTCATAAATTGGAAGGAATCTGAGATCAATCACCCAAAAATGTCATTTGAATCATAAACTTTGCTGAATTGCGATTTTTCTCTGAAAAATAACTCCTACTAAATGCTGAAGCAACCAAACACTTCCTGTGATGCTGGCAATGCCTCGGTGTATCAAGTGGTTATAATTTGTAAAGGACCAAAACCAATGGTCTTAAACCCTAGGCTCTGATACCATGTGAGAGCCAAGTGAAATATTCCATGATTAATAGAAATGAAATATCTGCGAACATTCAAGAGGTCATACATAGAGATATTGGGGTGAATTTCCCTAACGAATCCCAGAACACACCATACTCAATAAACGAAGAGAATTCACTATACGATATGATGCTTGGATGTAGGTGGGAAAGCCTTTTGTTTTTACATCTACTTCTAATCACATGTTGGGTGAGCTGACCACTCAAGATCTTATTAAGTTAACATGCATCCCAACGTATTCTGTACGTGAAGGAAAAATACAATGTGCATGATCTGAAGGATTTATTTGCCCTAGCATAAGGCACCACCTTGTAATGAAATACTCTGTCCTCCTCCATTGGAAATTAATTTTGGCCATTCATAAGGATTTAACATCAATCAATCGAACATCAATTAGAGGTACTTATCTAAATGTAATTGGACATTTCAGGTATAATGCTATCCAAACTCTATGTATTAATACCTTTATAAAAGATAATTTCATCTAATGTCTCAATTGCGTTTGTCATCTCTCTTTCCTCTTGCTCCATTTGCAATTCTACAAAAGTGGTTGTCCTAACAATCTTATTTTTAAACATCCTCTCTAACATATTTCTTTCTTTTGAAGCTTCTAAAAATAATTAACACATTAAAGCTTTCAGAAAAATACGGAAAATATCTCAAGGAACATTTCCAAATTAGGGAACTTGTGGAGAGGTTTTACTTCTATTACTTGTCTACTAGCCATAAACAAGGGAACTTATTGGGTTTAGTTATAGTTTTTTTTTCTTTTTCATTTGATTGAGGTTTAGTTATGGCTATTTCTCTTTGAGGTTTAGTTATAGTTATTTCTCTTTATGTCTGTTTAAAAAAATGCATCTATATGGACCTCCCTTGCAGAAAGATAACATTATAAAATCAGCGAGAAGGATTAAAAATTCCATAACTCTGATTTAACATTCATGCAGAGTGTGGTTGTGTGCATGCATAAGAATAGAAAATGTAATGCCCAAAAATTCCTTGAGCCAAAATGGTTCAGCTTTTTTTGTTTTAAAGCAATAGCAACCCACACAAAGCAAGGCAAGCATGCACCCAAGCAAGAACCTAAAGCATAAGCAAGTTTCAATTTACTAAGCTTCCAGAGTTTTGTTTGCGCAGGTTTTAAATGATCATAACACTAGCTTAAGATTCCACCGTAGTTTTCTGTGGTTGCATGTTCTAATGTGATCCTCAAGTTCACTTTAAGGGTCTGCTAGTCTAATTAGAGGCTCATTTTACTTTACTAGGTTTCCAATGTTTAATTTAATGTTTTACTGTACTTTTAAGTGTTTCTAACCTATTTAAGGGTTCACTTTAATAACAAACCCCAAATCTAATATTAAATGTACATACTTTATCGTTAAGTGTGATTAATATTATGGTTGGGGCCACTTACACATAAAGTGCACCCTCTTGCTTAGTCACTTAAGGGACAACTCAATGACATGACCTCACTAGGCTTAATTAAAACATACCCACCTGAAGGTTCACTAAGGTTCCCATTTGACTTAGTTAAAGGTCACATGAAATTAAAATCTTATCTCAAAACACATGGGACAACCTACACCCTTGGATCAATTTAATCTCACCCATTAGATTAACCTATACTACACCACAAACTATTCTAATCCTAGTCCACTATCCTAGGGTTACAGATGCTTATAAATGCCATAAAGGCATTCTTTCAGCATCACTAGCACATTTTCTTCTACAAATATTGGATTGAAAAGAAAGAGCGAAAAAGGTGGGAGGCAAGGGTTTGACTCAAGCAAGCCACCTCCTTAATGGCTTTCCTCTAAACTTCCTAAGCTTGTGCAAGGCATTTATTGCCTTCTAAGACTCATAAAACACTTTTAGGGTGAATTAATGTAGGTTTAGACAAGATTACCCGAACCCCCAAGTGTGTTTTAGCCATTTGGTCTATTTCCAAAAGTTCCAGATTAATTAAAAAAACAAATGTAGGAAAACAGTCCAAAATGGTTGATTACCCAATATCAAAGCTTTGTAACTAACAAAATACCAATAATTTTTTTCTGAAAATTTATGTTTTTAGTTTCCATATTATAGGCTATTAACCCATTGAAAACTAGAATGAAATTGTTTGAATTAAAGTTGAAAATGGTTTTTCAAAATGTATTTTTGAACATGTAATTCAGAACAAAATTTTAAATTGACAAAGGAAGTATCCTAAGATGAACTCTCGAGCATTGCACAAAGAATATAAAACGTTTGTTTTCATATAATATTACATACTGCAAATATTTCTATGCTTGCTCCAAATGGTTTCCACCCAAATTACATTTTATTGAAACTATCCTCTATGTAAACAATTCAAGCTTCCACCTTTTCATGTAAAGTTAGCCCATTCACAAAAATAACAATTGGATTTTACCATATTTAACCTCTAGTTTAGATTGATGCACTTAAATAAAAATGACGACAAATTTCATACCATGAATCTAAAATCACCTATACGTCAAATTTCATCAATTTACTTCTATAGGGGTATAGAGTCCTAACTCATCATAATGTACAAACCATAAAACATCGAAACTTGAATTAACTTGCATTTTTTACAAAAAATAGTTTACTTTGAAGGAAATAGAAGAAAGTACAAATCCATCTATTTAAAATTCATTTTGAAGGCCAAAATTGAAGGTACAATTATCGTACATGCATTTGAAACTGAACCTACAAGCACCCATTTCATATTTCCTCATAAAACACCAAACCCAAAATTATATCAACATTTAAAACTAGATCTAAGGTCGAATCACAATCTATTATCAATTCTGTTTTATTTAATTAATCCCCCTCTACTTATAGCTAATCCGACTCATAACAATCAAGTTTTTCACAATTCATATCTCAAACCTTAAAGCCCTTTTAAGATCCAGAGAGTATACTTAGCGCTTATAGCATGCATGATAAAACATTGTAGAAACCTAATATTTCACTTTACGACTTTTTTCACCATAGGCACCATTGGTGCATTAGCTTCCTCAAGTGGTATCCTTAGGGATATTGTCGGGAACAGGGGAGTAACAAGAAACAATTACGTGTATCTTTCACCACTTGCATTGGGTTGGTTAGTAGTGGTGGTACTTATGAAAGAGCTTTCACGCAGACCTTTGTCATGTCACCCCTCTTAGTATTTATGAGTTCCCTCCATCGCCTTGACCCGCTCTTTGACTTCCCCATGACTTGGCATTTTCTTGGCCGGCGGTATCGACCATGGCTGATATTGCTGGGCGAGTAGTTATCCTCAACCGATGATATCGATCATGGTCAATATTACTCGGGTGAGTAGATTTTATACATCCGATGGTAACCGTGGGCGGCTAACATAAAATGTAAACGCTATCATTTTGCTATTTATATGTGGTAGATGGCCGTTCATTCCAACACACATTCATCACTCATTCGGTTTGGTGGCACTCAACAATCTGCCCTTAAAGCCTCAAAGGTCTTGCAGGTTGGTCATATTTGTCTTCTTTAGAGTTCACACTTGGAGAATCGGGTACTTGGGATCTTGAAACATAGGGGTTGTACTTGTCATGGTCTACTCAACCTTAGGAGTAATTGGAGTCTTGAACTAGAGGTTTTCCTAGGTCTACTTCTACTCGCTTGTGGTCCCACACATCAACTCTCTCATAAGGTGCTGCTAACCCTAGGGAGAAATTAATCTGTGATGGTGTCTTCAAGCATGTATCTCTAACCTCGCTTTTCCTTTTTTTTCATTTCAAATTTGGATGTTTGTTTGATGTGGTCATACATAGAGAGTAGAATAGGCATCATATTTTTATGTATTGCATTCTTTATTTATCGATTCTAATCTTACAATTCCCATTTTAGGACCTACAACCTTATACAACCCTTGATCCTCGTGACTCTTGCTTTAACATCTTGGATCTATTTTCTCATTACAAAACAGATTACAACCTTACCATCGACAAATTACTATTATGAGCTAGTTAGACATCACTACCTTATTTTAGATCAAGGTTTTGGAACCCCATGTCTCTTATAGAGTGTGGAGTATCATAGTCCTAGTTCCACATCTCCATCAACTAACAACCTCAAGGTGTGCATCTTTAGCATGACCCCTCTCATTATTCTAGTCTAGATCACCCATTATAGAGAGACAAAAAGGATTTTTAATTGGGCCATTTGTTATTTTCATACACTTTGGTGAACTCGACGTGAATCTTACCCTCTCCCAATTAAGGCACATTCACGTTTCTTTTTATCTATCATCTCTTCAAAATCATTCTTATTTTTTCCAAATCTATTCCAATCTTTCCTATATCTTTTCTAAACTTTTCTAAATTACTCCAACATGGATCATCTCTTTAATTCTCAAAAGAGCAATAACTCCCAAGATTGGGATTCCTTCTTTAAGCCTACTCTCTTTTACTATGATTGCAATATGGCCGACAAAAATGCCAAAGACAGACCGAAAGGCAAACAATGAAGGAAATACATGATCCAATACTAACGCTATAATCTAGAATAAGATCTTGAGCAAGAGGAAGAAGACAACACAAAATATGTTTATTCTCTTATTATGCAAGAATTCATCTTAGCTTACCCCAACTTTGCTTGCTAGCCTCCCCGAACTCATCATGGCCAATATGGAGGCGTCTGATAATGTCGCTTAGGGCAACTCCCCAATACAATCCTTCACATTCAATAGTTGCTTATTCAAATGTGCCTCAAAATCCTTACTAGAATTCTTTTCAAAATGCTCCTTTTAAGGACCCCACTCAACTTATCTTGCAACTCATTAACCAAATGAGTTTGCAACAAGCTAGTGCTAATAACCAATTTCTTCAAATGAATGCAAATCTTGCTTGCATGCATAGTAGATCTCAACAAATTCAGTGGGGTATGCCTAATCAGTGTCCTCCCCACCTCCTCTTGTAAATCACAATGGATTCCTATTTTGTGACCTCCCATAACCAATAAGGTGCTCCAATCTATTCGATTGAACCTTTGGCTCCATATATAGCCGTTATGGGTATTGTAAGTATCACCCCTTATCTTACTTACGACGGGCCCACCCGACCCTAGACTTCACATTAAAACCTTTGGCAATTGTTGGCAAAATTGTCGGTGTCCTTGTGGGATTCGTGACATGGACTAACCGCATCCCGTGGATTCATTAACTCTAGCGCTTGTATTGGAAATCGATGGGTCGGCCTTTTGGTTTAACGACAATTGCTTTCAACAATCGATATTAGAGCGAAAGGTCACGGGTTCGAATCCCCGGTAATCCTGGGGGGAGTTTGTTGGCAAAATTGTCAGCGCTCCCCGTGGAACCCGTGGGATTCGTGACATGGACTAACCGCCTCCCGTGGATTCATTAACTCTAGCGCTTGTATCGGAAATTGATAGGTCAACCATTTGGTTTAACGACAATTGTTTCCAATAGCAATGTCTACAAGGACTGGATCAAAGATAACTCTTATGTGGTTGTCAAGCTCTTAGCTAAGACCCTTACGAGCTGTGCTTTAGATCGGTACCATTCTCTCCCTCCTACTCCAACATCGAACTTGAGGGCTTAGTCAACTTACTTCTTAAAGAATTCCTTTCTTAAGATTTATCTAAAGACAACTTGAATATCTTCATCAATGCTGATTCTAAGCGGGGTGATCATAAGAATGTCCAATCCTTTATGAAATGATGGAAAATGACAAGCATTCCCTATGGAAGTTGAGGGTATCTTCCGTAACACGAGACTCATTAAAACATAAAATTTAGTTTCGGTAAATATTTATATTTTTATATTTTAAAGTATTTTTATATTTTTCCCTTTTAGGGACCTTCAAAGCAATTTCAAAAGAAAATAACATCCCAAAGCAGAGGAATGAATTGAAGAAAATTCCAATCTTTCTATCACATCTTAGGGTTTTGAATTCTAAGTACTATTAATGAGATTGTGAGCCCAACAAGGTGGTAATCTTAAGGTGCAATGCCCTGAATAGCCACCTAGATCAATCATCCCCCTTAGGAAGCACATGGGCCCCCATTGACTCCAATCTGATTTTTAATGAACATAAGAACTTCTCAATGCAAAAGTGATTTTCTTCCACTTGCATGGGAATAATCCCTCCAAAATTCATTTTTACTGATTGTGAGGATTTTGGAGTATGAGGGTTAGTAAACCAACATATAAATTACAAGAATAAACATTCCAACATTCAAAAGAATCGCAACCTCTTCTACCACAATAAAAGCAAGTGATGATGAAGTGTGTCTTTTACTTGTGCGTGCAAGATGCCTACACTAATGTTGAGCAACTTATTCTACATCTATTATAACTGCATATATATCTACTTCAATGGAAGTGGAAGTCATGACGTGTTGAGAAGATTTTCCAATATGCCCGAGACCAAAGTTCTTGGGCTCCGTCTCTACTTTAATACTTTTTTAATTCCTTAAACGTATTTGCTAAGACATTGACCAGTGTATCACATAATTTTCGATAGCCTGAAACCAATTCCTTTGGGGTGTTTTTTAAAACTGCCTCATAAATATGGGGAATAATTAGATTGTGTGGGATTGAAATAACATACTATGTTTTCCTCTATTCTTTTCTATGCATCCAAAACTCGAGGTTTTCTTTTCCTTCATCTCTTCAACTTTGTCTTCCACTTGTGCATGCAAGAATGTGAAACACGTCTTCTACTTGTGTGTGCAAGATGCCTACACTAATGTTGAGCACCTTATTCCACATCTATTACATCTACATATATGTCTACTTCAATGGAAGTGGAACTCATGATAAGTTGAAAAGATTTTCCAATATGCCCGAGACCAAAGTTCCTCAGCTAAGACATTGACCGGAGTATTGCATATTTTTCAATACCCTGAAACCAATTCCTTTGGTGTGTTTTTCAAAACTACCACATAAATATGGGGAATAATTAGATTGTGTGGAATTGAAATATCATAATATGCTTTTGTAATGTCCCTTAGGGCATAAATTAATGAAATTTGGATTTCCTAGCAAACCCTTTTGACAAAGATACAATAATTTGAATTTTTATACAAACCCTCGAAATAAAAAATACCCAAATCTAGAAATTGCTATTAAATCACGAAAAATATGGATTTTGGCATAGAAAATGACAGCCATGGATAAAATACTGAAATCTGAATTTTCTGAACAACTGATTTATTTTTATTTATTTTCCTGCTAAGAATTAATTAGGAAAATGACAACTGACTGTAAGTAGGAAAACAAACGCCAAAATGTGGTCCAACTAGCTGAAGTTGGCATTTAGGATAGAATTTGGCTATTTGCAAGCCCTAGAACCCAATCCCAACCGTACCAACAACTGCAACAGTCTCCAAGGGGGTCGTCCAGCCCTAGGAGGGTGACATCCAAGACTCTAGAGGGTTTCTAAAATGCAATTACATCCCCAAACTAGCTGTCCCAGCTGAATAAATGATGCTCTAGCTGTAAAAATCACAAAATCTGATCTAAAACGTGCCCTAGCTGATAAACCATGAAATCTGACTTGGAATGTGATGCCCTAGCTGAGAAAGACTGAAAATCTGATTTTTTTATGCATGCCCTAGCTGTACCACCACTGAAAACAACCTTGGATCTATGCCCTAGCTTTGATTGACTGAATTGAGTCTCAAGTGTGACCTCTGTATGAGACCACCAAGGAGAAATTGAGGGTTTTCATCCCCAAGATTTGAATGTTAATTAGGGTTTTCGTCCTCAAGCGCTGAAGGTGAAAGCACAAACTTCAACTCTCCAAAAATAGAAATTGTTGTAAATGTAATCATTCCCTAAAGAAACCCCAAGCTGACTTTTATAATTTTCCATTTGCCTTTCTCAAGTCGGGCTCTCCACTTTGGGCCTTTTCTTTATTTTTAATAAAGTAATGCTTATATTTCTATTTTAGCGTTGACTTTATTTTAAATTCACCTTTTAATTAAATAATAATAAAACGTAAGTTGCCTTTAATATAACATAAAGTTACTTTTTTTTGGCTAAGTTAGTCAAATTATTATTTTACTTTAAGTATTTAAAAATTATTTTCATTTTAATAATAATAATATTATTAAGTTGCCCAAAAGATTAGAAATGACAGGGCCCAACTTAAATAATATTATTAATTATTTTAATCTAGAAAAGGGGACATGACAGTCTGCCCTTCCCATAATTTGTTTGCCCCCATGCAAATGCAAGCCCATATGATCAAGTATCATTGTGCTAAATTGATGAATCAAGTTGTAATGCCCATGTAATCTAGAGCCTGTACTTGTGGAGCAGGACAACTCCTCCAACCTGGACCTTTCTATCAATGTCAGGTTCCCAAACCAATCTCAAGAACTCTTCATCATGCTTTTGCTACACCATTTTGATACAATTGGGAGCTAAAAAGCCCCTCTGAGCCGCAGACTCGAAGCTCCCATAACCTGGATCCCATATCATCCTTGGGAATTGGTCTGACCAACTATCCAATTTTTCAAACTGTGGGAAAACTTCAGTAAACTCCCAAAAGCGTTCACATACAATCTCATAATGTTGTTGTTCAAAATCAGCAATAGGAGCAAGATAAAGTTGTGCCTTTGTTGGATCAAGTGTCATGGAGTCCTCCCACTGAGCCACATAATAACTTCCTTGAGTTCCAATAGATCGTACAACTATATTGTAGGCAGAAACCCTCATGAATTTGTACCACTCAATTTTTACGCACTCTGGAACGAAGTTGCAACAGTCATAGTTCATTTGGAACCTTAACCAAAACAGCAGTATGACAGTTGAAGTGATTGCTTTCAGTGGTTCCAATGGCTGAAACCCTTCACAAACAACATTATACAAGAGAAACTTCCTTGAAGTTTGCGAATTGGGTGTTGAATGTGACTGATGACAGTGGTCCAAAATCAATAACCCTAAAATTCAGCAGTCTAAGAATGGTACAACTGTAATACTGAAAATCCAATGCAGAAAACAGCGAAGTGAGTAATATAGAGGCTAGAAACAACCATACACTAACTGAAAATATTTCAATAACAGCATCAAACTGAAAATCCCTCAATTCTATGACTGAAAACACTTGTATGTGTATAGTGTAGCAGTTGGAAATGGTGATGACATTAGCCCTATAGGTGGAATTTATGAAGACAGCAGCCCCTGTTATGTTTCCTTTGCAATAGAATGGCAATATGCTATTAAGATCAAGTGTTTCACCTATGGGTGAAGTTGTGGTTGTCATCAATTGATATTCCATCAACTTGACCATGACAACTCTTGGAGCTCCATCTTCGATGCTTGGAAGCACTACCATTCTTCCTTTGGATTTCTACCCATAGTGAACTCTCCAATAGAATGTAACCCTTGCATTCCACAACTATACTCCTCTCTTCTATATTGTTATCATAATGATTGCTTTGGACTCTAAAAGTTCCTACCCTACTGCCCCAAGCTTTTCTCTTTGAAAACTGGTTCGGATCAGACCTTATGGGTGTTGTAAGCAAGTGTAATAGACATACATTACCTTGAATTTTTTTCATAAACTGTAATGTCCCTTTTAGGGCTGAAAGTGGAGAAAAGGGGTTTACCGGCTGTCCAAAATAGATCTGATCTGAAAACACCTTCAAATACACACACAACAAACTGAAAATAACTGAAAACTAATCCAAAATCTGCAGTCTCCTAAGCAGCGATCTGCCTTATGAGATTCGAATAATGACCCTCTTTTTCGAATAATGACATCGAAGACCTTTGGCCCATTTTGTCTACCCGACGGCGAAAGGAAGTGTGCAAGGGTGACTTAAGTCATAATAATTTTTTTTTAAGTGCCTAAAAGAAAAATATTAAAGCACTTATAATTATTTATTTGACTTAATAAAGAATGCACCTATAAACAATTGTTGTAATCTCTAGGTGAGTGCATAGGGTCTTATATTATATTTGTATCCTCCCTAGGAGAATTGGTGAGTTGTCTAGGAAAGACTATATTAGCTGCCTAGAAGGAAAATAGACCCAAAACCATTTTGTATTTTCCTAGGCAAAAATGCGACTAGGCCTAATGAGGAAAATTTGCATAGAGAAATGTATTGCAAGCTGATTGGAGGTTAAAAAGGCTCTTTTGGGTCACTTTGCCTATTTAAAGGAGAGGTCGACTTAGAGGAGGCATCTCATTCTCATTTTATAAAAATCTGACTTTTGTCTAAGCTTTGAGCTTTGCAAAATTACTCTAGAGGACGAAAACCCTCATAGAGAAGAAGAGAGATTTCCATACAGGGAATCTTATTGTGCTTCAAAGGAACTTCAGCTGTTATGTTGAATTTTGGCAATAAAGGACTGGAGGATTTATGGCAGCAGTGTTATTACATTTTATTCATGTGGAGCGACCCAATTTTTGGTGAGACCATGGTGTTTGAGGACCATTTCCAGGTCTGATTTTAATTGTCTTCACTCATTCTGTATTTTGGGCTTCAAATGTATTATTTTCAGAACCTTATGAAGGAAATATAGAGCCATTTCAGTCCATAGTAATCTGCAGCATTCTGGGTCATATTTACTTGTGTATTTATGCCCTACACATTCGATTTCATGTAATAATGGACTGCTACACAATTATGATATATGTTCATGTGGGAGATATGTTTATTTGCTGCTGATTTACAAGGGTTTCCCTCATACCCATAGTTGCCATTTCTGGCAATTTATTGCAGCTGTCCAACTGGGATTGTATGATCTTATTATCTCTTGTTTTTGAACGGTTTTACCTCCCAAAAATCTGCTTGTCACATTGGAGTTAGGAGACATTCTTGTTGTCACGAATTTGGTATAGTTTTCTCTATGAACCAAGTTGCTTTGCCTTAATTACATTCAGATCTGCAGTCACAGTCCTTGGATTATCTTATTAAGACTTGCATGCTAGTGTTGGAATTGTTTGAAATTCACTCAGGATCCAAAGAGCCAACAGGGGACATTACATACCGGCTGTCCAAAATAGATCTGATCTGAAAACACCTTCAAGTACACACACAACAAACTGAAAATAACTGAAAACTAATCCAAAATCTGCAGTCTCCTAGGAAAGGGATCTGCCTTATGAGATTCGAGTCCACTTTTCACTATGCAAATCAATGTAGATTGCCCCGAAATAATTAATCTAGCCACCACAATATTTATACATCACAAATACATCAAAATACTGAAGAAATATCTGATCAGTACAACTCGAATTAAATATTTATACCAGCAGCAGTCTAGCCAAAACCAAGGGCTATGAAAAATAATAAATCTTTACCAAAATTCACTAAAGTCCAGATTACGGCCTTATAAATTATGCCAAACAAGAATATCAAAGAATAAGTGAGTGATGTGTCCTAGAAGGCACCGAATAAGTGAGTTATGTGCCCTAGTCGCTCCCCTAGGGAAGAGTTTTAAAAATCATGCAAAACCTTTGTAATCCTTCTTCTCAATGTCCTTGATCCAAATCAACAAGCAAGTCTTCAAGAGATATCTTCAATTCACCCACATGGAGAGTTTTCATTCTCTACCAAGCCACAAGAAAGGTTTCTCATGTATAGTTACCATGTTCGAAAAGTTCGGGTTGTTCGGACATGGAAAAAAGTTCGGAAGTTCGGAATTTCACAAAAATATGGTTTGGTTCCCTATGATTCAAAAAAACATAAAACTGAATAATCATCCATACTTGCTTCAAAAAAATAAATCATACATACAAATAAATAAACATACAAGTATACTAAAGTCTTAAAACATATAAATGTATAGCAAAATCCATGTTAAACTTAAGACTTACAAGTTATATTTATGACTCAAACAATGAAAATTCATAGTTCATACATATTGATATAATATTTAGCGATGAGAATTATCCATTGCTCAAACTTCAAAGTTTTGAGCATTAACCAAAAATTAAAATGCAATTTTAAACATTTGCAACATCAAATCCTGCTTCTACATCAAAAGTATCACTAGCATCTTCATCTAATATTATAGTAGTAGGGTTATCATCAACATCATTTTCTTCATTTTCAAAACATGCTTCTCCCAAGCGAGAGTTGTCATCTTCATTTCAAGAGTGAGTAAGCAATCGTAAATTGCTATGCACAAAAACAAGGTCGAGAGTTTTTGAGCCCCTAATCGATTCCTCTTGTTTGTGTGGATAAAATCAAGTGTACTCTAATTTCTTTCACAAGTAGAAGCACTAGAAGATTGGTTGAAAATTCACACGGCAAGCTTCTACAAATGCTGGAATAGAAGACCCACAAGTCTCGCCACCATTTAGATGGTTGACATGTCATTTTCCCTTACCCTTGCTTCTTTTTCACCAAACATTTTGAGTTGGTTCTTGAAAATAGTAAGTTCTCTTGCTTTTTCCTTCCCATCCTCATCATGTACCAATCTATGGTTCTGCATAAGTATACCTCCCTTTTATCTCCTCATCCGCATCATGATCTACCTCTACTAATGTAGGATCTAAATAACATGTTCACTGCATATAGAGGACGGTGTAGCATGAACCATTGTTTGTCCACGATTTCCAAAATAAGCTTGACTTCTTCAACATCATCTCACTAGTATCTTTTGGATTTCTTCCTTTGCTCTATCCATGCCCTCATATACAAAACCCATGCATGGCTGATTGCCATCGACCATTCTCAAAATTTGAACAAGTGGCTCAAACACATTTACAACCTTCTTAGCACCCTCCCAAAATGTGTCCCTTAAGATTATTTTTCAAATTCTTTTGAATGGGTTTCCTTGAAGGCTTCGACTCATACCCATTCATTAGAAGAACCACCACTTTTCTTAATGCTGTCCTCTCCTTTACCTCCCTTTGCAAAGTAATGAAGTTGGTAACAAATCTTGTTTCCGTAGGTGAAAGAAGCTCACGTTTTGCAAAAGAACGATACAAGTTCAATGTCAACCGGTGATTGAGGATAAACTTAGAGATTTGTTTTCTTTCAACTCACAATATTACTTTACCCATTCTATTTTTGATAGATCTTCAACCAAAAGATCTAACACATGGGCTGCACAAAATGTTTAAAAGATATGAAGAAATTTATCCATGAGTATCTCTCCCGCTCCTTCAAGTGCACGTTTGGCTGCATTATCCGTAATAACTGCCTCAACAACATTATCTTCTCCTATCTCCAAAATGGCTGATTCGATGCATTTGGAAATGAAAAGAGAAGTTTTTTGCTCATTACTTGTGTCAATTGATTTTATAAACATTGCACCTTGTGGAGATATTGCCAAAAGATTTAGGAGCGGCCTTCGCCTTGAATCAAACCATCCATCACTTACTATTGTGCAACCTGTTCTTTTCCAACTTTTTTTCATTTCATCTAGCTCACTGGATATAGATGACACCTCTTTTCAAGAAGAGTAGTTCTTAGTCTTTCATAACAAGGCAATGTGTAACCCTTCCCAAACTCAACTGCTTCATCTATGAAAGACTTGAAATGTGGGGAACGAATTACATTGAAAGGGATAGCCTCCGCATAAAACAATCTAGCTGCATAACCCTTTACCTCATGTTTTTGTTGTGGCCTCCACATGGACTTCAAAGAACCTTGTGACTTTTTCTCTAATTTGCACTTTCACTTCTTGTGAAAATGGCAATGGGGCAATTTGAATTCTTTGAAGGAGCCCATTTGTGAGATAGAGTGTTGGATTTTGCCTTCTTTCTTAACAAAGCTAATGATCCAACACGACTCATATTAAATTTTGCTTGAACTTGATGTATGAAATCTCTGTATTCACCTTCCTTTGAATTCACATTTGCCATTAGGATGCTTGACATCTTCTGGATCCTCCTAAGTAATGGTATCGAACTCTAGTTACACTTTGCACTGTAATATTCCCATTGCACAAGGTGCATCTCATATGTAGTTTATTATCATCTCTTTGGAAGATGTATTTCATCGCCAAGGAACGATTGCTACTAGACATCTTTACAGTTGTCTTTCCCTTTACCTTCCAACTACCCTCTAAACCTCGTAAAATTTAAAAATATTACGGTTTTAACAAATTTTAGCATTTTTTACTTACTAACAAATTAATAAATAACAATTACGGTTTAAAATAAATAAATAAAATTGTTTAATTAATATTTTTACATACTAGCAAATAAATAAATAATCATTTTAAAAATAAAATAAAGCTTAGCATATAAAACACAACTCGAATTATGTAAACTTAATAAATAGTAAATATTAAATAGAATGTAATTTTTTTATTTTAAACTTTAAATTAAATTAACAAGTTCAAATTAATAATTTTATAGAAAATAAATAAATTTAATTATTTAATTAAAAATTTAAATGTAAGACATTTTATGGTTTATATATATTATTTTTAACAAATTAAAAACATAAAACTACCGTGGAGTTTTAAACTTGTAAGTGTTTAGCCCTAAATGTTTATAAAATTATATCTAAGTTTACTATTTAGTATTTAGCCCCCCCTCGTATAAAATTAAACTTACAAAGTTATAAAAGTTTGAAGTTTTAATTTTTTAAACCTAAAACTATTCTTGTAAACAAATATGTTGATGAGCCACGACTTGCTTGGAAAATGCTTAATGGAGTTGTAGGGTTTTTTTAATGGTGGAAATGCTTCTTTGCAGGTTGCCACTTCGCTTTCTCCTCCTGGTTTCAAAAAGTTGGATGTGTGCTTCACTGGTTGCTTTTAGTATTCACGACATACGTTTATCTACCCTGCCGCTTTTCCTTTTAACGTTTTGATTTTAATACGTTTTAACTTTTAGGGTTTTCGACTTTATCACTATGCACTTTATTATTTTAATTTATTTATTTGTCAAATAAAAAAACATGGGTCAAAACTTAATACGAATCGAATCTTTCGAATAAGTTCGTTTTCCCAAAAAAGTTCGGTTCAAATCGAAGCATGTTCGTATGAACATGGTAACTATGGTTTCTGTCTTCCTTGGATGCCACACAAAAAGGTTTTTGTCCTCAAGTGGAAAGGTATTGAGCAACTTGCCCAACAAAGCAATTGTAGATGTAAAATATGCCAAAGGTAATCTCTAAATGAGGTCATACAACCCCTTTTATATGCTTTGCTTGGCACCAAAGGCCAAATAGACGAGGACCGACCTTTAAGCTTCACTTTATCTTTTAATTTGCCTTTTTAATTCCTTTAACGCAGCCGAATGTAATGTCCCCAAATGGACAAATTTTGCCCCTAAATGGATTTTAGGCAAATCCCAACTAAAATTGCAGATTATAGAATTTATGATAAAATATATATTGCAGATCTGAATTTTACTAGGAAAATGTGACTAGGGCTGAGTATGAAACTTATAAAAATCAGAAATAAATCATGATATTTTCCACCATAAATTGAGCTGAAACTTATAATATTTCACCCTTAATAAACTCGTGCAACGATCTGGATTTTAGAGCGCATATACAACTAAAATGAATTTATTTTAAAACCCCAGTCTGCAAAAAATTATGGCAACTTCAAAAATTCATAACTCACTCAAAAATGCTCCGATCCACACAAATAAACTATGCACAAACTCACAAAAATAGGGAGAATGCAATGATGTTACCCATTCATACAAATGACCACCACAAGTGCCCTAAACAACCAAAACACCAATTCACCCTTAGGGTTTGGGGTTGGAAATTACAACAAAAACATATAGATATATTCAAATCTGATACTCTAGAAAATCAGCAACCATAACAATCAAATCTGGTTTGTAGCAGCCCCAAAATACCTCAAAATAGTCCACTATGCAAGTCGTACCAGCTGGAAACAAGGAGAAACTCAACCACCACTTTCCTCATCAAACCCTTGGACCAAATCTACACTTTTACCTACTTCAACTGCTGGAAAAATATTGAAAAATACTACTAATCAAGTGATCTGCAATGGAAACCCCAGGGTGGAGAATCCTCTCAACTAGGAGAAGGGTTTTCGTCCTTCTACTAGACTCTTTGAGGGTTTTCATCCTCAAGAGTGAATCTCTAAGGGTTTTCATCCTTAGAAGATTGAAGATGCTAGCTCAAAACTCAACATACAAATTTGATTTAAGAAAATAGACAAGTGATGCTCTCCTCAAGCAAATTGACTTGCATATGTAGAATTAATGGACCAACTTGCCTCCCTTAACATCCAATCAAATTTTAGCCCCTCATTTATTGTTTTTCCTTTTGATCCATCCCATAAGGAGGTCACATTTTCTAGGGAAAAGAAGATTTTATCGGGTGACTTTAGCTTTTTTCTAATTTTATTTTTTTATTAAGTCTATAATAACTTTATTACAAGTACCTTTATAATATTTTCTTTTTTAATTGCACTTTATAATAAATTATTATGATTTAAGTTCTTTTTGTGCTCATCTCTTAGCCGTCGGGAGACAAAGGGGCTAAGGGTCTTCGACCGAGAAGGGAATATTACACCGACCTGCCTCATAAAGGCAAAACCCTAAAAAGAAACATTAAAACTAATAAAAGAAAATTGAAATGAAGTGCAATTCCTTCCCTTGTTCACTTATTCTTCTTCGCCATGGGAAGGGAGTGGCAAGAAGTCTTCATTAGGCCTAAATTCGAAAAAGGGGAAACTACAATCCTCCCTTCCCGAAATTGCTTGCCCTCAAGCAATTGCAAACTCATATGCCCAAGCATCATCATATCAAGGTAAAGGAACATGTTGTAGTGCTCCCATAATTTGGATCTTGTGCCTATCAAATGAAGGAGCTTCAACCCAAACGAACTCAAACCTCTACTGCTCCTTCATTGAAGTCTTCTTCAATTTTTACTTCAAAATCAACAGTGACATGTCCTTTCTTTACATGGCCAACTGTACCAAAATCACTGCAAACTGATGTAGTTTCCATCATAAAGCAAGAAATCAACAAATAATCAGCTTGACTAGCTATCTCTCTTATTACAAAATGCAAATCAAATTGTGGAGGGGCTGAAAATAATTCACCACAGCGATAAATCTCATGGAATCTTATCCAATTCAAAGCTATTTAATCTGATTTGTTTATTCCTTTCAGCTGCAACCTTCTTCCCACATCAACCCATGGTGGAATTCCCTTTGAAAATGTAAGTTCACTATTGTTCATGACTGCTAATGGCAGTTCCACATCTGATTTTTGCATGTTCAACTCTATAACCATGGCATAACAACTACCAAATTGAAATCTTATGGAAAAAGACAATTTCACGAGTAATGTAGGGACTGAAAATTGTCTTTACATACGTTGAAAAATGAAGATCAACAAGTCTATGGCTGGAATCAACAGATATAATGGCCCTTAAATCAAGGTTCTTGCAACCCATCCTTGTTCCAACTTGGTGTAGAAGATGGTTTTCAACAAGAAAGTTCCAATTCGTTCTTAATTTTTCAAGTGTTCCCCACATGGAGGTAATACTATGCATGCCCGGAACCAACCAAAAATTATCACCATGAAGCATCTTACCCAAGAGTAAACCCTTGCTAGCCTCTATGCATTGAATGCCTCAAAGATATGCTTCTTCCTTCTTCATGCTAGCCACACTTGTAAGCATTGCCTTTATCATTGCATTTCAACATAAAATGCAAACAACACATACCAAAACTTATGCTCACCTCTTTTGGAAGGTTGTTACCTTGCTGATTTGGGTTTTCAATTGTTGACTTGAAGCTGCCCCACCGAATTTTCTTCCCCATTGAGTTTGGATCAGACCATAGAAGTGCGGATGAGTGGGTGTAGTGTCCATGTACAGCTCTACATTTCTTCATAAGCAACGCCAAAGATGTTGGGATGTTGGCTTTGCTCAATCTCCATGTGTAAACCCTCTTACCCATCATATTAAGTGGAAAGAGTGTCTCCAAACCTGCCTCTTTCTCGTTGTCCATGGAAAGTATGCACAACCCCATGCATAATTTTGAAGAGGACAGCCCATCATGGCTGTAGTATAGCATTTCTAACTCAAAATTCTTAGATGTTATTGACATAGGAAGGGTGCAACAACTATAATACTTAATAGTGTCGTTTGCAAATTCAATCAAGAGCTCCACTTTTGCAGGAGTGTTGGGGGTTTCTAAGACCCCCAAGGGCTGCTCCTCTTAGTAACCAACGACTGCAATATATCTCCTCCTTAGGGGATAGGCATGTCCATCCTCGCCCTAGTGATCTTGGGAGTTTGGCTCCCTCTTCCTCAAGCTCCGTAGCCTCTTCTTGCTTTGCCAACAAGATGGGCTCTTCTCCACTAGGGGTCGATATCCCTCCCATGACCCTTGTTCATGGCTCGGGCTTGACGAAGTTCCAATGCCCACTCTATCTTTTCTCCATCCTACAAACTCGGAAAATGATAGGGCATCACGAATAACTTCCTGAGGGCTTTATAGTTTTCAAAGCTAGCAGCAACCTTGTTAACCCTTGAAACCCTAGGTTCTTCCTTGAATTTCCTTCCCCTCTATAGGTTTTGCATGGTGAAGGCAAGGGAGTCCAAGGTGTCCACAAGTCTTTCTTGCATCTTCATCATTCTGTCCATCTTTCTTCCACACAAGAAACCCTCAGGATGGGAAGATCGGTGCTCGATACCACCGTAATGGGCCTTTTAGAGATGAAAGTGGACAAGAGGGGTGTATCGACCGACCAAAATAGATATGACCTGAAAACACCTTTAAGTACACACACACAATGACTGAAAATAATTAAAAACCAGTCCAAAATATGCAATCTCCTAGGGTAGTGAATCGTATATGAGATTCGAGTCCATTTTTCACTATGCAAATCAATGTAGATTGCCCCGAAACAATTAATTTAACCACGGCAATATTTATACATCACAAATACATAAAAATAATGAAGAAATATCTGATTAGTAAAGCTAGAATTAAATATTTATAACAGTCTAGCCAAAACCGAGGGCTAGGAAAAATAGTAAATCTTTACCAAAATTCATCAAAGTCCAAATTACGGCCTTATAAAATATGCCAAACAAGAGTATCAAAGAATAAGTGAGTTATGTGCCCTAGAAGGCACCAAATCACCACCAAACTCTAGTCGCTCCCCTAGGGAAGAGCTCTAAAAATCATGCAAAGCCTTTGTAATCCTTCTTCTTAATGTTCTTGATCCAAATCAGCAAGCAAGTCTTCAAGAGATATCTTCAATTCACCCACATGGAGAGTTTTCGTTCTCCACCAAGCCACAAGGAAGGTTTCTGTCTTCCTTGGATGCCACACAAGAGGGTTTTTATCCTCAAGTGGAAAGGTATTGAGCAACTTACCCAACAAACCAATTGTAGATGTAAAATTGCCAAAGATGACCTCCAAATGAGGTCATACAACCCCTTTTATATCCCTTGCTTGGCACCAAAGGCCAAATAGATGAGGACCGACCTCTTAAGCTTCACTTTATCTTTTAATTTTCCTTTTAATTCCTCCAACCTAGCCGACCTGCCTCATAACGGAAAAACACTAAAAGAAACATTAAAACTAATAAAAGAAAACTGAAACGAAGTGCAATTCCTTACCTTGTTCACTTATTCTTCTTTGCCATGGGAAGGGAGTGGCAAGAAGTCTTCATTAGGCCTCAATTTGAAAAAGGGGACATTACACAAACAATAACAAGGATGTTGGGATGTTGACATTAATTGATCTCAATAAGTGAACCCTTTCACAACTAACATTAGGCCAAAAAATTCCTCCATATCTGCAAATCTATGGTGGTTCCATGTAGATTCTATCACTTTAACACATGAAACTAGGAAGAGCATTATACCATGGCTAGAGGATTGCATTTTGTTACTCAAAATCGGAATTGTAGTGATTGGAAACCCTTTTGTATCAGCTACAAACACTTCATTCATGGCAATAGGTAGGAAATTTATTTTCCTTTTGATATAAGCTTCCTTTATGGCAGCAACTAGAATGTCGGACAAGTTGGAAATGTGGGTAACAACAGCTCTAAAATTGGAGACAGCTCCCACACTGATCTATGTGTCATCTAGACCCATGATATAGGGATCATTACATACCTTAGGCTGACAACATGCTACAATTGTTCCAACATATCATTTTTCAATTTTGTCTCCAATGTGGGACTTAGCTCCAAGGAGTGATATATGAATCGTGAGCATTGATCATTTACAACTTCGATAGACTGCACAACATATATATGATTTTTCATGATCTTCCTTTTATCCAAATGCATAGGATGAAGAATTCACTAGAACTAGTAATTTTAATCTTATTAAAGCCTTTATCCATTTTTTCCTCAAAAGATCACCCAAATCCCATATGCAAAAAACAATTTGGAGCTTGAATTAAAGAATCCATTTGCCCTATGTTGCAAGTAGCATCCTTCTCCCTATCGCCCTTTTTAGCATGTTGTCCATGATGACAAGATTCTTGTAAGGACATAGTATGGAACAATAAATTTGGGATATGACCATCATACCTTGGGCTATAATCACAATGCTTATCAATAGTTGCTGATGTGAACATTTCAGCAAGCTGAAAATCAACATTAATACCCGATGAGGTACCTTTCTCATGTGCATGCCTTTCAACATAGTCATCCGGAAACTCAGCCTCATAGGCTTCTGGACTTGCACATTCTTTTGTAGCATGGACTCGATCCTTGGTGGATTGATTGGTGTATATTGAACTCGGAACTTCTTCCTCACTTGTGCATTCATCAAGTGATGCTTTTTCCCTTTGACTTCCTCACTATTTTGTTGATACATGCAATCCTTAGAAATCAATAAAACATTCACTACCATCAAAGAACCTTTACCCTCAAGCTGCATGTTGGATTCCTTGTATTCGGTTGTCATTCCTATTGTTAAGTACAACTTGTCTTCACACGATTAACTACCTTTTGAGCCAATGCATGTGCAATCGGTGAGACTCTCTCGCTCATCCTTTCGCATATTAGTCAATAAAACGGATAGGAGTGGTTGGAAAATAACATCAATCTCATTCAGAATCAATGGCATAATTCTTGGCATTGATGCGACAATATTTTTCCTGCATCATTGTTATGAATAGTAGCAAAGAATTGTTCAAACATTTGGAGAATTAGATCATCACATTCAAGATCTAACATTAGAACACAAGATCTGATTTTTGCCATAGTTTCTAGAATTGTGATTCTCCTAGAAAAAGAAGTATTTTTGATGTCCTCTAGACCTTGGAAACTTTCAACAATTAATTGAAATATCTCCCTCATGGTGTTGTTGTTGTATGGCTTTTCAGAGCTGGTATTCTTGTAATTTCACTAATACAAGTGATAACTACAAATCTCACATTTGGATTTGGGTGTCTCCAAAGATTGGACTTGGCCAAATGAATTACCGATGGATTCATTGCCCAAGACATAGACCCAAAATCTGATTGTCTTATCATGGGCAAACGGTTTTCCGATTACTCCAAAATACTGATTAGAATAATTTTCGAATGAGGCGGATGCTCAAGTTGCTTCCCGCTCTACAAAGTTTTGTTCTCAACTCATCTTTACTCATTAACTACATGATTCACAGGGTATGCATAAGATAGTATTTGCAAAACATTAATCCTTCCCAACAACCGGCAATATCATCAACTCTAATACCATTGGAATGCCCCTTAGGGCATAAAGTAATGAAATGTGGATTTCCTAGGAAACCCTTTTGACAAAGATATAGTAATCTGAATTTTTATGCAAACCCTCAAAATATAAACAAACGTAGATCTGGAAATTGCTTTTAAATCGTGAAAAAATAGAGATTTTCACATAGAAAATGACAGCCATGGATAAAATACCGAATTCTGATTTTTTTGCACAACTGAATTAATTTTATTTATTTTCCCGACTAAGAATTAATTAGGAAAATGACATCTGACCATAAGTAGGAAAACAAATGCCAAAATGTGGTCTAGCTCGCTGAAGTGGGCTTTTAGGGCAAAATTTGGCTATTTGCAAGCCCTAGAACCTAATCCCAACTGTGCCAATAGCTGCAACAATCTACAAGGGGGTCGTCCATCCCTAGGAGGGCGATGTCCAGTGCTCTAGGGGTTTCCAAAATGCAATGACAACCCTCCAACTCGCTGTCCTAGTTGAATAAATGATGCCCTAGCTGAATAAATGATGCCCTAGCTGTAAAAATCCCGAAATATGAACTGAAACGTGCCCTAGCTGATAAACCATGAAATCTGACCTGGAATGTGATGCCCTAGCTGAAAAAGACTGAAAATCTGATTTTTTATGCGTGCCCTAGTTGTACCACCTTTGAAAATAACCTTGGATCCGTGCTTTAGCTCTAATTGACTGAATTGAAGCTCAAGTTTGACCTCTGTATGAGACCACCAAGGAGAAATTGAGAGTTTTCGTCCCCAAGATCTGAATGCTAATGAGGGTTTTCATCCTCAACAGCTTGCCAATGAGGGATTTCGTCCTCAATAGTTGAAGGTGAAAGCACAAGCTCCAACTCTCCAAAAATAGAAAATGTTGTAAATGTAATCACCCCAAAAGAAACCCCAAGCTGCCTTTTATAATTTTCCATTTGCCTTTCCCAAGTTGGGCACTTCACTTTGGGCCTTTTCTTTATTTTTAAAAAAGTAATGCTTATATTACTATTTTAGTGTTGACTTTATTTTAAATTAAAAACACCTTTTTAATTAAATAATACTAAAATTTAAGTTGCCTTTAATATAACATAAGTCAAATTATTATTTTACTTTTAAGTATTTAAAAATACTTTTTATTTTAATATTATTATTATTATTAAATTGCCCAAAAGATTAGAAATGAATAGACCCAACTTAAATAATATTATTAATTAGTTTAATCTAGAAAAGGGGACATGACAACTTTCTTCTTATTTTTTATATGCATCCAAAGCTCAAGGTTTTCTTTTCCTTCATCTCTTCAACTTTGTCCTCTAGTATAGCAAGGTCATTGTTGAATTTCATCACAAGCTGCATCTTATTCAAATAGTTCTTGTTAAAGAGTCTCGCATAGCTTGGTTGTATCTTTCCTTTTCTCGACATTATCCTTTGAACATAGGTTTTCCGATTCGGGAAATATTTTTCTACATTTCTATTTTTGCTCCACGATGAGGCTAAGGTTGTTGTGCAATCATATGTTCTCATCCCTATCGTATATTCTAGTGTTTTAAAATCGGTCAAACCGAACCGAACCGGCCGGTTTGACCTTTTTTCGCGAACCATTCAAGAAACGGATTGGTTTGACCGGTTTTAGCCCAAACCGGTCAAACCGGTTTGGTTTCGTCATAAACCGGCCGGTTCAAGTTTGTTTTGCCTTATATGGCGGTGACTTTAAAAATACGTTTTTTTAATTTTTTTGTATTTTTATTGTCTCTAAACCTTAATTTGGTGTTAAAAATACACCCCCCCTCTATTCACTTCACACCTCTCTCATTGAGCATTTGTGAGCATAAGATCAAGAGTTTATTTTTTGTAGTGAGCTTGGAAGTTAGAGGCTTGGAGCTTGTTTGACATTGTTTGTGGGCTCTTTGCGGTGATATTGACATCCATTTGTGAGCACCTCTCTTATTTGCAAGGATTTGGAGAATTGGGACAACATTGAATAGTGTTCATTTGGAGTGAGTTTGGGCGTTGTTTGGCGTCAAGTGTGGGCTCTTTGTGGTGGCATATACATCTACATTTGGAGTGTTGGCTCTTTGTGGTGCCATATACAAGCTTGGAACATTTCTTCACCTCATTTGTGTGCACATTGAAAGGTATGTTATATTTTAAACTTACCCCTTATTTGTAAATTTTATTAAATAAGAAATATGGAATTTATTTTGTTTTTATTTGCATTTTCAGATTTGTTTGCATTTGCAATGGCCCCTAAAACAAAAGACCCTACATGGACCCATGCAGACGTAATTGATGATCAAGTTTTTTGTAAATATTGTAAGAAACACATCAAGGGGGAATCATAGGTTGAAACAACACTTGGGTGGGCAAAGAGACCAAGTTACCCCATGTGATGCACCCGATATTGATGCCATTAGGTTGGAAATGAAAAACATGCTTGAAAAACATAGAAAAGAGAAGGTCGGCAAAAAGAGATGGAAGCTGAAATAGGGAGAAGGGAACATGCCTTGAGTGTTGAAGGAGCTTGCTTTGACCCTTCGTGATCAAGTAGAGACCCTTTCGGTATATGCCTCCCCCATCCACTCATAGTCAAGAAAACCGGCCTAAAAAGAAAAGACCATTCAAAACTTTTTTCCATCTTCCACACTGCTATCAAGCTAGTGCCTCCATGCCAACACAAAATCAACCCACCTTGGATAACCATTGGAAGAAGCAATACAAAGAAGCAACTTTTGAGTACATTGCTAGATGGTGGTATGATACAAATATCCCTTTCAATGCTGCCCGCTCACCTTATTACCAGCCGATGTTTGGTTCCATTGTTGCTGCTGGTAAGGGCTTCAAAGGTCCTAGTATGCATGACTTGAGAGGATCACTTTTGAAGAAAGAAGTTGCATCCATAGATGAATATTTGAAAGGTCGAAAGCTTCATGGGCCAAAACATGATGCACTATCATGTCAGATGGGAGGAGTGATGGCAAGAACCGCACAATAATAAATTTTCTTGCCACTTGTCCACAAGGTACAATGTTTTTGAAATCAATAGATGCATTTGATAGGGTGAAAGATGCAAATTTATTGTTTGAGCTTTTGGATGAGATTGTTTTAGAGGTGGGGGTGGAAAATGTTGTACAAATCATAACAGATAATGCCTCTAACTATGTTCTTGCTGGTAAGATGTTAGAGGCTAAACACAAAACAATATTTTGGACTCCATGTCATGCTTGAGGATATAGGGAAAAAAGATTGGATCAAGAACACTGTAGAGCATGGCAAAAGCATCACCAAATACATCTACAATCACTCATGGGTATTGAACCTAATGAGAAAGAACACTGAGGGTAAAGAACTTGTTAGGCTAGCCATCACGAGATTTGCAACAAACTTCCTCACGTTGCAATCTCTTATTTCCCAACAATAGAACTTGAAAATGATGTTTTCAAGTGATAAATGGAATGCATCAAAGTGGAGCTGAAACAGATGAGAAAGACAAAGAAGAAACTTTTTGATAATTTATTTTGGAAAAAAAGCGTAGATTGTGAAAGTTGCCGAGCCTCTTGTTAAGGTGTTGTGGTTGGTGGATGGGGAAAAATTAGCTATGGGCTATATTTATGAGGCTATGGATCAGGCAAAGGAGCAGATAAGGGAAACATACAAAGGGTAACTAAGTATGGGCCTATATTGGAGATCATAGATAATAGATGAAACAATCAACTCCATCAGCCTATACATGCAGCTGGGTATTTCTTGAACCCGAAATATCATTATAGAGCTCAACTTGGAGAAGATCAAACAGGAGAAGTAAAAGATGGTTTGTATGAGTGCCTAGAGTGCATGGTCCCTGATGAGATGCAACAACTTGAGGTTCATCGACAAATCAACTTCTTCAGCAGAGCCACAAGTACCTTTGGGAAAAACTTTGCAAAGATTGCAAGGGATGTGGACCAACCAGGTAAGAAATTCTAAGTTTTTTGAAGTTCATTTGATTAAAATTTTTAATGAATAATCATGAATTTTTAGCATAAGACAATCTTTATCTAATTTGTTGAATTACGCTTTAACCTTTAAGTTATAAGTTTTTGTTTTACTTTTAATTTTTAACTGTGTTTTTAACTTTTTATCGTCATTGTTTACTAATTAAACATTTACACTTTTTATCGCAACACATTGGTGGGATTCGTTTGGTAGTCAATGTCCTCAATTGCAAAAGTTTGCAATTAGGATCTGAGCCAAACTTGCAGTGCTTCTGGGTGCAAGCGCAATTGGTCCGTCTTTGAGCGGATTCACACGAAGAAGAGAAACTGTTTGGAACAACGGTTGAATGATCTTGTCTTTGTGCAGTACAACCTTCGGTTAAGGTGTAACTAGTTGTTGAACCGAAGACCTGATATTGATCCCATTGTCTTGGATGATATAGATCCAACCTCAGAATGGGTAGAGGAGAGTCAGCCAACAGAGTTTGATCCCGATGACTTGGGGTGGATGGGTTTGGATCAGGAATCTGATGAGCCATTAGCAGCACCGCCGCCATCGTCACGAGACACAACAGGCACTAGTCGCACTCGTGCTACTCCCAACCCCGTGCCAATACAGTTGTTGCAGATGTACCTGAGGATTTGGATGAGTCCGAGTCAGAGCCAGAGGCCGGTGATGATATTGATGAGGATGACCTTGAGGATCCCATTTCCAACAGCGGTGCAAAGTTTGATGATTGATCATTGATGTCATCTAGTTTATTCTAGAGTTTTGTAACTTGTAGTATTTGTAATGTATCAATGATCATAGCATGTTGTTTTTTTGGAGTCTCGAACTATGGAGGCCATTTAGAGCCTCATTGTTTATGTATTTTGTTTCGAATCTCATCTATGATATATGTATTGTGTATTGGACTTGGAGTTCGTGCCATTTTGCTATAAACACCTTTCTTGCATATATATAAGAGCAAACTTTGCATATTTTGTGTGTAATTGTTGGAATCATGGTTTTTAACCTTTCAAATATATTATTTTCATTAAAAATATAAAATTTTATGTATTTTTAGTAAACCGGTTCATTAAGTTTGAACTGGTCTGGTTCCGGTTCAGTTCTGGTCCGGACCTCGTCCGGTTCCGATTTTTAAAACATTGGTATATTCTCTGCAAGGAGTCACTAGTGCTCATTCTGGGGCATTAAAAGCGCATCTGCATCTTGGATTTGTTCCTCCTGGTGCTTCTCTGTACTTGCTGTTCTCATGATATCTAAAGAAGCTCGCAATCTGAATGTGATTATTGCTCCAATACCACTGCTAGGGGGTAGGAAACTTGCTCTAAGACCAGTGATTTGGATTTGATTGGTAATTTGGGAGACAACACACTAAATTTTTGAAACTTAGACATGTTATAGCCCATAGGCATAAGCAATTCAGTACAACAATTCTGGCATAGAGATAAATACAGAATTGTAACTGACTAAACCCTGAACAAAAAGAACAATGTCGATAGTCAAATATCAGCTAGGTTATTTTGAGAGGTATGCACAGCTCTCTTTGAGAAGATATGCAAGCCAATACTAGTATTATACAAGAAGGTAGCAATCTCTAAGAAGAAATGAGAACATACCACACTCTAATTAATACAAAAAGATGTAAAGCTACTACCCGCTTCTCTCATCTGTCTTCTTTGTTGTCTCTCTGATTTTTACATCCAAATATCAAATTCTTTTCTAACTATTTTTATAGAAAACAAGCAATTTAGGAAGGGAAAATGAGGCAATTAAACCTAGTATCCAGAAATCCAAGAGACGAGCTCCCGGGAAGTTGATGTGTTCTACCACGACATGAGAGGAATCCAAGATTCCAAACATTAAATTTCAGTTATCAGAATTTTCAAAACATTTCTCAGAAAATTTGACGTCCAACGGTAAAGAGAGATGACTTAGTGAAAATCTGATTTATTTTTGACATGCCATACGTTTTTTGCATTTCAAGCCCTGATCAAGAAACTGTGAACCTTGCAAAGTGGTCATCTTAAGGGTTGGTGCCTATCATAAGAGGATACTCCCTGATTTGTCACTTGGATCAGTCATCCCACCTTAGGAAGCAACAGGCCCTATTGCTTCTACTTTTGAATTTTGATGAACATAAGATATATGCTAAAGTGATTATTTTCCACTTGAATGGGATAATCCATCCAAATTTCTTTTTCACTCATTCTGAAGATTTTTCTGAGTGGGAACGTCAGCAAAACAACATGCAGAATTGTTGTGGTTGCAATACCCCACAATTCTCATGGATAAAAATTCCAAGATTTACTAGAATGGAAACCTCTTTTACCACATTAACTTCAAGTTATAGGATAAAACATATACCTTCTATTTGAGACACTGATGTTGTGCAGGTTCTTCCATGTCTACTACATCTACATATAGGTCTAAATCAATGTAAGTGGTACCTGTGGTGGATTGAGAAGAGTCTCTTGTGAATTAGAGACCAGAATTCCTCGCAAGGTTCATATCCCAAGGCTCCTCATTTGGAGGAAGCTTATTTATTGCTATAGTGAGGTGCCCACCAATGCAGAACCACAGCTGTAGTGCAAAGAAGAAGAATAAAATATAAAATAAAGCAAGATAGAGGCTTTACTGTATTTGCTGAAGCGTGATATGTTGGAGAGCACAAAGAAGCAGTCCTATATATAGGAGCATAGATCTTCTGAAAAATGATTGAGGCACCCATGATAGAGGATGGAATGCCGTACAATGTGCAGCCTAGCTTCAAGTATAGCAACAAAAATTACATTATTACAAAGTTTGTTTCACAAACTTTTAGGGCAAGTTTTATTTAGTTTGTTTTAGGTTTAAGCAATTTAATCAAGTTTTATAAAGTCTTTAAAAACTTTATAAATTTATTTATATAGTTTAGAATTTAGATATTTATTTTAAATTATTGCTCTTAATTTTCCTGGAATGAGAATAGTTCTATAACTTGTAGACCATGTTGAGTTTTCAGCACAAAATGGTCTGTTTGTGTCAAATACCATTGTCAACCTTTCCCTATAAGGATTTTGCTCCAACTACTGTAGTTATTTAGATTTAATTGTTTTTGTACACTCGTAGTGTAGTTCAAACTCTATAATCTGGCCCAGAGGATCATATTAAATTCGTAACTTCTTATTTGGGAGGCAAAAATTTGCCAGTGTGTAAAATTGTATTCTAAACCTTTTGGAAAAAGGCTTTTGCTTTAGCCTTTACACTTAGTAATATTTTTTTTCCCTCAAAGCTCCATTGAAATTCATTTGTCTAACAAACACCAGTAAAAACACCCGCAAAACTATCAGAGAACTTCACATAGCAGTCTGTGGTCCACATGACCATTAAGATTGACCTAGCTGCGTGAACCACGCTCCAAATAAGGATGGAGGATAACTACTAGTCTTCAGTTTGTTGCTAGCTCGGAGATTGGATGATTTCCTTAGTGGAAAACTAGTTCAAAAAGATCATAAAGCTGAAGACAGTGAATATCACTGAAGGTGATGATACAGACGATAATTCTACTGCACATGGGATGTTGTTCGTCAGTCAGGCCAGTTCCCATTGATGAACTGTAGCGAGGCCTTGTCCCACTACGATTGCTTTATAACTTTTCAGTGAGGCCCTCAATTGAGGTGAGGCCCAGTCCCACAAGAAGATAAGATAGTGAGGCCTGATCTCACTATTGTATTTGCTGACTAGTTGAGTATGTCCCTATTCGTACATTTTTTTATGTTGTGGAAAGTTGAATGAGCCTAAGTTCACAAAAAATTAACCCATTGTAGAAAATGTATCGTGCAATACATATTGTTTCTTATAGCTGAACTGTAATGTACCTTTTAGGACATCAAATGGAAAATAGGGGTTTGGGCTCAAACCACATCCAACGAACTCTGATGTTTATGGCAGCCACCGAAAAATTATTTGAAACCCTCATGGAAACAAACTGGAAATGCAATTAGCAACAAAAAGAAATCCGAATTTTTATGACAGCAACTGAATTGTGATGACAGCCAACAATGATTCCACACAAACCCTAGCTGTGAACCAATATTTATTCTCCTAGGGCAGCGAACTGTAATGGCACTTCAATGGCATCAATTCCCATGCAACACAAGCTGAAAATGACATAGAATGCTTCCAAATATTTTATTCAACCATGGAAATATTTATCCAGCCAATACACTCCAAAATAAATGAGAAATGAGGAGATAAATCACAGCTGTAATTAATTTCTTAACAGCAGAAGTACAACCAACACACAGGGCTGGAAATAATGATTAATGAATCCCAAAAATCACTCCAAAGTGTAGATCCAGCCTCATAAATTATGAGGAACAATTACATCAACTCAAAATGCCAAGATGTGCCCTAGAAGGCACCAAACACAATACCCAAGCAAGTCACCTAGGGCTGGAAATGAAGGAATTGCACAAGAAATCTCCTTAGTAGCTCACTTGTGATCTCCTTGTGAGATCACCCCAAGATGAATGAGGGTTTTCATCCTCAAACAAGGCCAAGAAAGGGTTTCATCTTTCAAGGCAAGAGAGAGAAGCTTCACAAGCTCCAACTTCAAGAAAATATCAATGATGAATGATGCATGCCTTCTCAAGCCAAATGATCTCCTTATATATCCTCTATGTGGTGCCAACTTCAATGCATGCTCTTTGTTGGAGGACCGACCTCCTTGGGAGAGTTATTTCTCCTTTATCTTCAACATATGTTTTCCACAAGACCAACCTCATTATGAAGGAAAAGAGCACTTTCTATCACCAACGTAGGCCTCCAAGATGACCGACCTCAATGTAGGAAAAGAGTACTTTCTATCTCCAAAGAAGACCGACCTCATGAAGACAAAAATAGAAGTTCTTGCTTTGTTTGTCAAGTCATCCTTCACAATTATGGCAATGTTTCACCTCCCTTGCTTCCCTCCCTAAGGCCCACGGGAAGTGGAATGGGCCCAAGGTCTTCGTAGTCAACTAACTTGAAAAAGAGGAGATTACAGTCCTCCCCCCCAAAATTGCTTGCCCTCAAGCAATTGCAAGCTCTCATGCCCAAGTGCCATCATACCAAGGTGAAGGAACATGCTGTAGTGCTCCCATAATCTAGATCCCGTGCCTGTCAAATGAAGGAGTTTTTGCCCAAACAAACTCAGACACCTGCTGCCCCTTTCTTCATTGAAGTCCTCTTCATCTTCAACTTCAAAAACAACAGTAACAACTTCTTCCTTTGCATACTCAGCTGTATAAAAAACCTTCCAAACTGCTGTAATCTCAGTCATAGAGCAAGAAATTGATGAATAATCAGCAACTTGACAAGCTAATCCATGTCCCAATGTGGCATCCTCATTCTTCGTTCCATCCTTGTCAACTAAGGTGGAAGAACACTCCATATTCCCAAATACAAATGCAACTGAAATTAGGTGGGGCTGCTAGAAATGATGACAGCAGCATCAATGATGGCAGTTTGGCTCATGGCTGCCATAAAAACACTTTCTTTGAATTGAGGCAGTAACTGCTGTTTGTAGTGGCATCTTGATATGCCTATAGATAGGGAACTGCTCATAAATCCATGAGGACAGTAGAATAATGGGACCAATCGCCTGCTGTTGTCTCACCTGCAATCTGTATAAATCATGGGCCAGTTGTACCCAAATGGGTGCCCCCCTAACTGAAGTGAACACCCCATTCTAGAGCTTACTTGCAAGACTCCATCTAATTTGTGACACAGAATCTGTGTCACAACAATTCCAATAACGGCCTTCCGGATATCAGAAATCCATGAAGCATAAACAATACTGAGACGGAGAGGTGACCTCTGGTGATACTCATCTGAACCTGTTTGCCACTATGCCAACTCTTTCTTCTCGTCTGCACTCTCCAACTCTTTCCTCTCCTCTGCACTCTCGGGCACATCACAAAACATGCGTGCCGTTAGATCGGAAGTCCCAGAATAACATGGACATCCTCTAGTGTGAAGGTCATCTCAATAGTGTCCTTGCCAGCATGCCATCTAAAGGTGTTGGTGTGATTCTCCCAGGTACCAATAAACTCTGAATTAAATCCAGATCCAAAGGGATTTGTCCCATTTGGATAATCCTGCCAAAACCCAAATCTTGTAATCAGAATCTATATGCGGCCGGTAATCTCGAATGAGGTTTGCAATCATGCCAAATCAACCTATCTCCAAAGTCGGATCCTCCGTGGGACCTGCACAATATGGACTAACAAGCACCCATTAGTCTCCGTCAGATAAAAACAACATAAAACATCAATAACAACCACAAATTTGTAGTCGTCTCCAAGCACCTGAAATGTCCCTGATGTCCAAGAGATGGGGGTGCATCCCCACATAACACTGAGAGAGCGAATCATGCATTAAGTTGCAACAATGCTTCTAAGATATCCCTATTTACACCCGTCACTTCTGAAGAAATACTCCAAACCAATTAGAAAATTGTGTCCATAGCAAGATTTTAAAATTGCCATACAAATTTATCTCAATTGCAAAACTTTGAACTACATTTTTAGTGGCCAGATTTACTGGCACTGGCATGCATAACCCATTTTAATGATGGTACACATCATTGTGCATTGGAGTGGATTGGAAATGCTCGAGCAGGGACCCATGTTTCTGGCTATCATCTCCACTTGTCACCTGCATGTGTCGTAACAGTTGACCTATAGCAAGACTTTACTTCTGTGCCTTACATGTGATTCCTATAGATGCTTCATAATTGTGCTCAAGGATAAATGGTTTATAGATCATGTAGATGCAAATACCAAACATATAGAAAACTCTGAACTGTACTTTTGTTAAATGTACTGTTAGTTTTGAACTTCACAATTTCTCTATTTTATTATTATTAATGCCAGACATTCTACTGGACAAACTTGCTATATGTATGTGATTGAACAATACTGTATTGAATCTGCAGTGAGGTTTCACAAAGATAATGCTATGTTGTGTTGCTTTGTTTGCGAGCCGACTTTTTATGGCTGAAAGCATGTTTTAATGTGTCATTACATGATACACGCACAACTATATGATTGAATGGTTGGTTGGTAACTTGGTTGTATTATGTATTTGTATGTTCAGATGGAGAGAGCATTTGTTGCCTATAGGCTAACCAATTCAATTTATTCATATTCTGTGCAGGTATGGAAATAAAATCGTGGAAATAAAATTGGAGAGTTTCTTGGACAACAGGGGTAGTGGGATACTATTTTCGCTTTGCTCAGAATAATCCTTGTTGGCTACACTTACAAACAGGACTATAATAATTCAGACTATTGCACCCAACATGTATTATTTTGCTTCTCTTAGTGCTAGATCTTTAACTTGTATAGTTTTGAATGGGATCTTAAGTTAAAATAATCTGTCCCAAGAGATATGTATCAAACATATATATTTGGCAATGATTAAAATTAGTATTAAAATGTTAAAATTGTGCTGTTGCATATTGTTCAAAATTTTAATCTCGTGTCCTATAAGACTGCTAAATAGCGAGAGTTCATTTTGAAAGCACAAGCTTCTGATGGAAAAACTACAGTCAGCTCTCTAGCATACTGGATGTCAAAACTTTAATCTTCTGTGTTCTGTAAGACGACTAAATAGGGGAGTTCTTTTTGAAAGCACAAGCTTTGGATGGAAAAATACAGTCAGCTCTTTAGCATGCCGGAAATGTTTTTAAATGCTTTTGCTTTTTTGTGCATTCATTTGAAATGATGCTTAGTCATCAGTTACGAAGTATTACAAATGTACAGAATGAAATATTCTTGGTTTTACATGATTAAATGCACGTGGTTTGCTTGGATAAATAAGTATAGGGATCCAAGACTCGACTTGCATAATATAACTTTGTGCTTTGTAGTCAAACAAGTTGGTGTCAATAACCAGTAATTTTAGAGCATTCCTTTCATACCCTACATATTGCACTAGTATATTGGTCTAGCATAATAAATAAGTATGTTGAAAGCCACTGTGTTTGAGGAGGTGGTAGAACTTTGTGCATCAAAATTGTGATTTTTTATGGACCTGAATTTCAAGTTCCACCTGTGTAGTCACAACTCTTCCATGTGCAGATCCTGGTCTTGTGCTAGATTGGAAAGGTAGGCTAAAATTAGTGTTTCTTAGATTTGGAGGTAAGGATAGGAATATGGTAGGTCACGTTTGTAGCCTTATCCTTCGCTAACCTGTCCCGAAAAATTAATCTCTGTTCCAATACTAATCGCACTTAAATGATCAAATTTGTTGTAGACATGCACCATAGAATTTCTACTGCAGGCACATGACTCGGATGAAATTACCGACCTTGTGCATACATATTAGTTCTGCTATGTTACAATTGCATTTTATCTTTAGATTGTTCAATCTGCTGCTGCTTTTACTCTGGGTAATCCAACCAATCCATGGAACCATGGGGAGGGGCTACAAGTTTTTATCAACTGGCACCGTTGAGGGATTCTGGGAGTGTTTACCAATTTTGTGTACTTATTGAAGTCAGGCTGAGGGGCTTTAGGGAGGGGCTACAACCTTTTCTCAAGTGGCACCGTTGAGGGATGTAAGGAGTGTTTACCGATTTTGTGTACTTACTGAATTTAGGCTGAGGGGCTTTAGGATGGGGAGAGGATTAGGTTGGGTTTTTATACAAACCAAGGGAGGAAGATTTCTGTGACGAGGAGCAATTGTTTTCTGAAGAGGACAAGGAACATTTGTTGTCTGAACAGCAGACACCCAGAGTAGCAATTGTCATATGAAAAGCGGGCACACCAATTGAAGTTAGGCTGAGGGGCTTTAGGATGGGGAGAGGAATAGGTTGGAGTTCAATACAAATTAAAGGAGGAGGATTTCTCTGACTAGAGCAATTGTTTTTGAACAGTGGGCACCCAGAGAAGGAATTTTCATATGAAAAGCAGATGCCCAGGTAAACTCAACGGCATGGGGGTTCTAGGGCATTTCTAGCATATTCTATGCAATCATGGTTTTGAGTACATGATACTTCAATTTATGTTAAAAAAAAAAAAAAGAAAAGAGGAAAACATCTTCAAATGTCATTTTCACCGTCATACATGAAAGTGTATGGCAATGCAGTAAGTCACCTATTCATGCAACTCATACTTTGCCCTGTGAATGATAGGATGTCTTGAGATTCTGTTCACGAGCTTGCATCCCTGATAAATATATATGGAAACAATTGTGTACCAAGAATAATTTTGACTCTCTATTAAGAAAAATAATTTCGAGATTTTCTTGGGATTCTTTAAAATTGAAATAAATATCTTTTAAATTCTATGTAATTGTGTAGGTAAGAAATTTTACTTCCCTCAATTGCGAACACAATGTAAACATAATGAAGAAATAAGATTTGAAAATGTAGTGTAGCTTTTTATAAAATTGAAAATGCTGCTTATATTGTTTTGAAAGAGTACAAGAATTAGAGGGTTAAAGAGATATGAAGGCCCCCAAGGGGGAACAATAAACAAGTAACTGAGATCCGTTTACAAAGCAGACCCCATAGCAAAAGTATCTTGGAACAAGAAGAAATACATAAGCCAAACATATGCATCACGCCATGAAATGGAGATTGACCATTGGCGTGCGAGGTCCTAAACCTCTCTCTTTCGTAGCACTTAGAGACATTCTTAATCATTTTGAGCATGGCATGCAACTCTTTGTGTTGAGTGTTGATTTGTTCCAAGTGCAATGAATTAGGACAAAAGTGAGTTTGTTGAATAGGTAATACAACATCATTCTCAACTTAAACTTGCTGGCTGTGATTTTTCCATATATGATAGAGAATGACCAATGTGCAGGTGTTCCAAATGATTGAGAGAGTGAAGGGGGAAAGAATGTTTAGCAAGCAATTTTTTTATTGAAATAGTTAGGAATGAGTTTTGGAAGATTTAAGGAGGGAGGACCAAAGTTGGGAAGAGGATGGGCAATGCCAAAAGAGGTGGGGCCATTTCAAGGGTGGGGTAAAAGTCACATTTGCACACATCAAGACCAAGTTTGGACAATGTGCAACCAACATGGAGTTTCATATGATGAATGTGCCAGCTCAATAATTGACACGTGGCCTATGGAGGGATTGTCAAATTGTGTTTGCCATGCATTGCCATTGAGAATTGAAGAAGGGTGTAGATAATTTGTAATTAAGAAAATCATCTAGAGGGAATAGGCCTTGAACTTGATGATACAAAAACTTCGACGTGGTTGTGGTAATGGTCCCCCTTGTTTGGCCGGTGCCAACCTTTTCATGGGGATGTAAGACTAGCAACAACTTTCATGAGGACTTCTGGTGAAATCGTTGTATGAGAGAGGTATATGCCTGATTAAGTTTGGCATGCAAACCAAACATATATTGTATTAGGTCCTAGATCCAATTGCTGATGTCTTTATTCCAAATACTCTTAATTGTATTAATGCTTTTTTTGGAAAGGATTTGGCCTTGAAATCTGGTTGGACGTCAAGGGGAAGAGCATAAAATTGGATAACTTGATTCCACAAATAAGTGGAGACGGGGATAGTCAATCCATGTCGAAGGGATTGGTGGCAACATTGTAGAAGAGGGGCCAAGTCTTGTCAGGCTGCCCAATTGCGTTTAAGAGGAAGAGCCAACATCAAAAAAAGGTGCATTAAGGATTTTGTCTTCCCAAAAAATGGAGATTTAAGAACCTTTTTGTGATGTACGTTGAACTCATTCTCCTACAAAAATCTTCAAGGCTCACAACCCTAGGTAGCTCTTGCAAGCCTGTTAGCGGCAAAATATTCTCTTGTTGTAATGGATCGATTATTCCTAGTCCACTTGTAATTTTAGGCTAAGTGCAAAGCTCCCATGTAATGGCCACCATACCATTCTTCCCTGAGTTACCTTAAAAGTTGCGAGTAGACAATATAATTTTGCCATAAGCTAATTTCAAAGGAAACCAACAAGATTAATGAGCATGGTTGGCCAGAAAAATGTGATTGATAACTATCAGTTTTCTTGCTAGAGAAAAAATTGCAAGACCAATTTTCACTTTTTTTTTGAAATTTGTTGAGCACCCAATTCAACTTGTCTCGAGGGGAAAGGTGGATACCAAAAAGAGCACCCAGAAACGAGCAATTTTCCCATGACATTCCAAGCTAGGGGTTCCAAATTTGGAGCACTTTTGATGATGTGTTTTGTTTTATAGTTGCACAACTTGGATCCAAACAAATCATAATAAACATCAAGAATTGATTGAGCATTAACAATTTCTTACTCAATTCAGAGAAAGAGGAGAATCATCAACAAAATGGGAGTTAAGAGCAAAAAAACATTGTGGAAGAGTATTTCCCTTTCAACCTCCTTGGTGATGAGCATATAACCAAGAGCATCAACAACCATAACATACAAAAAGGGGGCAAGTAGAAAACCCTGATGAATGGAGCACTGAAGATCAAAGGATGTTGAGAGACTCCCATTGACCATGACTTGAGCTCGTGCTTCAACAAAGAGCATTTGGATGCGATGTCCAAAATAAGCACTGAATCCCAACCACTAAAGCATCTTGAGAAGAAATCACCAATGAATTCAATTGTGTTTTATAAAATCAATTTTGACTAATATCGCATTTTGATCATAATATACCTTTTAGGAATCCAGTTTGCTCATGTCTAACAATGCCGAGAACAACAGGTTCAATTTCATGGGAATGGCCTTTGCAATAATTTTGTAGGGTATGTATGCATGTGAAACTAATCTAAATTAATGAAATGAACCTAATACCAAGTAGATTCATAACTTAGTTAATCAAACCAAACATCATGATAAAACATAAAGGAAATATTAACTAATTAAGTATAAAACATTAAATCAAATATCAAATGTAAACCACATTTGATTGTTGGACGTGCTTTTAGATAGTAGGTATTTTCTTTGTGAATCGAACGTAACTATGCATGATCAAAGAATTTCTCCAAGGAAGAGGAAGAGATCTCACCAATATGGGTTGATCTCACCAAGTAGAAAGGAGAGATTTACTTGAATTTAATAAGCTTTCCAATATGAAATGCTCTTCTCAAGTGTAAGATTGGTAGGAAGGTACTAGGTTCTTTATATAACTTTCCAATTTAGGAGAAGCTTGCAACCTAGTGAATGTGGGATAAAGGGAATGTAGAATTAGAAATGGATAAGTATGATTAAAAGAGATTAATTAAAGATTAGCAACTCATGGGAGTTGAGGTGATTTAATTAATCAACTAAGATTAATTAATAGGCCAAGATAAGCTTAAGAAGCCATTTGGAAATGATTTAGAAGGAAATTAGTAGAATTTGAAGGGTTTGAAAGGGGGATTTAACTAATAAGAAAGTTTATTAGTTAAATACGAGATTGAAAGACTTAATTAATTAATAATGGTTAATTAATTAAAAGAGGATTATAACTAATGAAGTGATGATAATTGACATACATGAAGGGGAAAACGAGTTAATTAACAAAGTGTCGTAGATTGACCGAGACGAAGTGGAATGTTAGCTAATTAGCGGAATACACCATTTAAAACGCAATGAAGGGAAAGAGGATTATTAGTGCAATTTTAGTATTAAAACTGTAGTTAGATTTGGGTGTCTACAGGGTACATTAAGGAGAGTAATGGAGCACCAACCATTTATCCTATTCTTGTTTCCGACTTTAGGAATTAATTTGATCAAGCCATGGTTGATGGAGCCACCCAAGTATCCATTGGTATCCACCTTCTTATAAACATTCAACAAGTCCATCTTGAGGGTGAGACATATAGCTTGAAAGAATTCAATCGTGAGCCCATCTAAGCCGGGGGTCTTCCTAGTCTTCATTACCTAAAGAGCTATTTCAAGGTTTACTATAGTGAGATGTTGAAGAAGGTGGCTAGTAGGTTGATCCACTTTTCGAGGAATGTACTCATGCAACAATTCTTCAAGAAAAGATTCATATTCCTTAAGGTAGTGTTCTTCCTAAAAGGTTTTACTATAATGCTAGTAGAAAGCTTCCTTAATATAATCAAAGATGAGGTCTCCACTTTAGTAAAAATCACCGAGATGTACTCATTACGTTGTTTATATTGCAAGTATTTGAAGAAGTATTTAGAACCATGGTCACTGTGTTTAATCTAGAAAAAATAAACCCACATTTGAGCACCTTGGCCCCTATAAACCTCATTTTTTCTAAGAATTGATTTAGGTTTGGTGACAACAACTTGTAGGGGGATGTCATGGTGATGATCCTCAAGAGTGACATCCTTCAATTTGTGTTCTTCTTTCTTCTCTCTTTGGCCATAACTTTTCATATCCTCTTAGGAACTTGATTGTTCTTGCCACAACTTCCCACTATAAGATCCATCCTAGAGATGAAGTAGATTAGGTTACAAATCCCAAACAACAAAATAAGAGGAAAACAATGTGGGAAGAGAGATGAACAAATATTGAGCTTGTAGGGGAGTTGAGTGAGAGTGAGTGAGAGTGTTACAATAGGAAATGGGAGAAGTGACTTCACAAATGTGCTAACACAAAACCTATCAAGTCTCATTGAGCCTCCTTTGTCTTTGTCTAACTTGATTATTGGACAGGGGTGAATCGATTGTCTATCTATGGAGCTAAACATCTTAAAATTGGGTCAAATACTCCCAAGGAATTACAATAATTTAGCCATGTTGAAAACTCCTCTTGAGAGAGAGGAGGTGAGTGTCGCATATCACTCAATGCGAGTTCCAAAATGATAAATGAGAAACCAAATATCCCGATCAATATATTAAAAGTAATAATAATGGTAACAATTTTTTCGAAGGTAAATTAATTACTTGACAGCTTAAGATTACCCATAACAATAGTAACGCGATTAAGTCGCAACATACGACGAAGCAACACCAAAGCGCATTTGTGAACGAAAGGTGAGAATTAATCATTTTCACGCCGTTACGGCCGTGTCACATTTTTGGCTTTACAGACGAAGAGTCAGCGTAATGCCGCTTTCACGAGATAGAATAAAATTATGATTTTTTTATAATGTCGATGATAGTTAAATTGTGATAGCGATAAGGAAAGTTATCAACTAGAGATAATGCTTATCACGTTGGAATGGTTAATGTGAGTTTAATTTAATTATGGAAAGGTTAATAATAATTTCTAAAACGATTATTAAAAATTGTAGAAAACCAAAATAATTATTACGGTCATGGTTCCCATTTAGGCTCCTAAATGAGCCCATGTCTTCACATTTTATTTCACAAGATTACAATAAACTTAATTAATTAATACATTCAATTATTAAGGCACAACCATATAACCTAAGTTCTCTCCAAAATAATACATTTAATTAAAACCTATTATAAGTGCAACCATTTGACTTAAGTAAATTTCTAATTAATTTGGAGCCCTTAGATTCAAGAGATCTCCACTATGAGATAAAAACCCTAAAATTAAAACTCACGAGGATCAAATTCCAAACCTAATATCTATTATTCATTTTTCATCGGGATGCCCTAATTTTTGGTTTTTTATTTTGGTTTTTTGCAGGGAGGAGGAGAAGCTCATGGTCGTGAGCATTGGTAGGGGCGTGGAAAGGTGAGGGCAGGGATTGTGGCATGCACCACAACCCCAAAGGGGTTTCAATGGGGAGTGTGGGGGACGAGTGGGATAAGCGTCCCACCCCGCCCACATTAATAACTTTTAAAAATATATTTAAATCATCCTTTGCATAAAAGGATTCGACCCATCTTGCTTATTACGACCTCACAAAAATATTTGATAATACTATATATATATATATATATATAATTCCCAATCTGGAATCTTCTTTGGTACAATACCTTCTGGTTGGGACAATATTTGAAATGGTTGGATCCGAACCATCTCTTAACTATGTGTGTGAATATTATTTAGACATCTCTTAACTATGTGTATCAAATTTGTCCGCGGATCAAATATTGTCCCAACCGTAAGGTATTGTACCAAAGAAGATTCCAGATTGGGAATAATATATATATATATATATATATATATATATATATATATATATATATATATACACCATATTTATAATATGTTTCATAACTTATTTAGTATAAAAGCATTTATAATTATGATATATAACCATTATGAATCTAGGTCTTACCATAATGGTTATATATCATAATTATAAATGATTTTATACTAAATAAGTTATGAAACATATCATAAATATGGGTCTTACCGTAATGGTTTATATATTTATATATATATATATATATATATATATATATATAAAATTCCCACACACACACAAAAAGTAGGAATCAATCTAAAAGAGATAATTTTCCTAATATAAGTTATATTCGAACAATTTTTATTATATGAGAAACATGAGAGTTCCGGATCCCTAACCCTTTCATTTAACATTTTTTTAAAAAGGAAACAAATCATGATAACTTAATATAGGTTTAATTTTGTACACACACACACGCGCCCACACACACACACACACACACGCACACACGCGCACGCACACACACACACGCACGCACACGCGCACGCACGCACACACGCGCACACACACACACACCACACACACACGCACACACATGCACACACGCACACACACACGCACACACGTACGCACGCACACACACACACACACACACGCACACACACACACACATGCACACACACACACACGTACGCACACACACACACACACGCACGCACACACGCACACACGCACGCGCACACACACACACACGCACGCACACACACACACACACACAAGCACACACACATATGCATGCGCACGCGCACACACACACACACACACACACACAGAAAACCAACAAGCAAAACAATAAGTGTTCCATGCATACATTTTTATAATGTTTGACTAAGTTTATAAATGAGTAAACTTAAACAGTTTTCATACCAAGTTGGAAGATAAAAATGCTACAAATCTGCAAATGATACAATTTTTTTCCATTGCAAAAACAACAAGATGTGGCTTTTAATACAACTGTTTCATTTCCTAACTTGATCCAAATAAAAACAACTAATTGATATTTTACACTAAACATTCAATTTTTGCACGATTCCATGAATAAAGAGATAAAATGTAGAATTTTCAGATTTCACAAGGAAGAAAGAAGGATAAGGCTATTTAGATTTCCCCATAACTTTACAATTTTTATAAACTCACTAAGTTGATATCTTTCAATTTTAGAAAATATTTCAAGAGGGAAAAAGATATTTTAAACAACAATCATAATCCTTCAAACAAGGTGAAACTTTTCAATTTTGTAACAACTAGCTATTTTTCAAACAACAAGAAGTAGTCCTTTAATGAGTATTTCCAACAACATTTTAATACTGAAATAATTCATTCTTTGGAAGTAATTTAACACATTAAACTTAGAATAACAAAGAAGGAAAAACACTTAATAATGCAAGCTATAAGCCCTCTATTAAAATGAAGACAACATGGCAAATTTGTTCCAAAATTTGAACTCTTTCATAACAATAAGAAGTCTCGCAAACCGTTAATCAAAACAACTCTATCCAGCTCCAAAATCCACAAGAGTGAGCATGATTACCACCCAACCAATTGACATCATTACATGCCGCCAAGGAATTTAAGGCAACATGCTAGCCTCCCCCCAAGCCCATGGGAAAGAGGCAACACATTCTAACCAACACTGAGGAGAAGAGAGAATTTGAACACATTCCATACTTGGTATCAAAACAATAAATAACAAATTTAGCCAAGGAAAAAATAACCAAGAAGCACCATGCTTCATACAAGGGAAGAGGGGATAGAAAATCCCAATTTAAGTAGCTAAATAACTCCATTTAAATCAACAAGTTTTCTCCTTATCTCTCAAACCAAAACAACACCCCTTATCACTCCAAATTACTCCCATTATCTCCCAATTTCTCTCCCCATGACGGCTTTTCAAGCTCCAAGTTTTCCTTCAATGAGGGTAGGGATTGATCTCTAAACCAAATGGAAATCAGTCCTTACTTACAAGACAAATGCATATGGGTTAACCAAAAGAAAATTGCTTTCAATTTTGTCAAACAAACATAGAAAGTGAACAAGGAGGAATTCCTCTCTCTTCCCAACTAGCTCCTAAATCCACACCCCTCAAGGGTGGATGGAGTAACAAAAAACAACTTAAAACATTCAAAAGTCTTCTATTTTGTAATCAAATTCACATACATAATTTAAACACATAACCAAAGAGAAAATCAAAGTGTGCAAGATCCTACCTTGCAAATTCAAGCACCTAATCCAATCCAATTTCTCACCAAGGCTCCAAATGCTTTCCAAGATTTCCCAAAACAATGCTCTCCCCAAAATTTCCAAACAAAAGAACCCCTAACCATAGACATGAGGGATTATGAAGAGAAGGAAGCCACCCAAACAAACCAATGGGAGGGTGATAAGTGTCATCAGACGAAAGAAAATCAACACACGACCTTCTTCACACCTGAATTCCCGAGGTCATGCCGAGACAAACGATGTAGAATAGAAATGTGTGTGGTGATGATGGATAAGCTAATGAGGCAGCCTTATATCTTCGACACGCAATAACGAGATCTGTGAATCTAAGGCAAAGAATGCTCTCCTAACCTAAAGTGGCATGATGGATCGATATGATATGATAGTTGCTTAGAGACTCTAGTCAATATTGAGCTCTACCGAGATTCTATTCACTGGTTGTTGAACACATAGAAAGTGACCTGCGGGTGCCTCGTATAGATTTCCAGACAAGGTCATGGAAGTAAGAACGAGAGGTGTAATGGAGCCACATGGACTATGGATGATTTTATGGTCTATTCCGTAAGGTCTTAGCACGATCGACTGTTATATTAAAAAATGAAAGCTATGCAATGATATCGGGTGGAAGTGGTGATGATCTAAATAATGATGCACGTAAACCGAAAGTGTCGATATCTAATCAATTAGCAGCCCGTTGGGTTGTGGGACCAAAGGATCACAACCGTACGTCTTTTCTTGTTGTGGGCCGTTGATGGTCATGCAGAATGAATTGAAATGATCTTGATAAAACAAACTAACTATCAAAGGAAATCTAATCTATGTTTTTGGAATTTTCACAATTTATCGTGAGCAAAGAAAAGAAAGCAAACTAATCCAAAAAAGTAAATGTTTTTGATCCTTTCTAGTTTTTAAACACTGCGTTCTAATCTAATAAACAAACTAAAGACAAGTAATCAACCGGATGTAGCTAGTTACTTGTGCAAATATGTAAATCTAAATCTAAAAAAAATAACCTAATTTAATCAAAACCCTTCAAACCCTACCTCGAGTTGAACAAATCATGACCGTAGAAGAGCTATTGTTCCCCACAACTTTCATGGTAATGTTAAAGAACAAACTTTCTAATGATTTGATCTATTTGTAATTGCCTAATCAATTGAAATGAACAATTTTACTACTCTATTTGATATGAAATTGAAGCTAATGATTCAAAATTGACAATTTGGCAAATGAAGCAAACAAATAAGTAATTCCAATCTGGATAAGCAAGAGATTTGGCAAATCCGGTTGTATATGTGTCTGTCGCCTCAATTTGTTCCTTTCTTTCTTTGTGTGTTCATATGAGTCCAAGGAATTGGGAATGCAAGAAAAAAAATAGAAGAAGCCACTTGAGAAATGGTAGCTTGAAGGCAATTTGGTTACAATGCAAGTAGAAGAGAGATAAAAAAGAGATATGAGCTTGGTTATGCGATTCCTAGCAGGATTGTGGCGAATACTTTGCGAGATACGAGAAAAATTCTCAGGCCTTTTTCTTGAACACAAGCATGGAATATATAAGAATTGGGTCTGGGACGTGCCTTCATGCACAAGGCAAGAAGAGGCAGTTCCAACTAACTAAAGCACATGCAAAAATAGAAGAGGAAGGAGAACCAAGCAATCAAAACTATTTTTAGACAAATCGGTTCACAAACGCATCCTAAAAGTGAAGTTAAGTGAATTGTGTCGCATGTTAAAAACACGCATGATGAAATCTGGAAAAATCACTCAGACCGCCGCCCAGGCGGTGGCGGTCCTGACACTAAAGGCCAAAACATGCACAAAATGAAGTGGGAAGTTGGAAAAAATCGTGGAAAAGCTAAGTAAGAATGTCTAGGCTACAAATATACACTGCAGATGGGTTTAGGAGCTCGAACATCTTCGAAAGGACATGAATCATCATTGGGGACTTTTGTAACCATTTTTTTGACAATGTAGCACATGCAATTTTGGGTGCGTAATCACCCTCCACCAAAACTTCATGCAATGAACATACTATAAAATTTCATCCAAAATAAAAGAAAAGAAAACTAAATTAGACTCGAAGCACTCATGAGGATTTTCAATTTCCCAAAATTTTTCCAAGAATTGAAATTTCATAAATTTGAAGTATGTGGGAAGAGACAATATGAGCCAATGGGCTTCCTTTGCATTAAAAATATACCACCCACCCATAGGGATGAGGGCTAGGGCCTCTGTTCAAAGAAAATGAGGTCATTTACTTACCATTTATCCTTTCTAAATGACACATTTTTCCCAAATCCGAGTTTAGGAAAAATGTGGCATTTAGGTGGGGCAATTAGGATCACTTAATCCATAATTAGGTATCCTGATTCCTCCAAAACCCTTGCACAACATCCCAAGCCACAAGCGACGCTAAAAACCACAAAAGGGTAACATGAAACACTAGATAACATTAAACCAAAGAGGGATTTATAATTTAAATCATATAACTATACAAGATGAACATATATCACCAAGATAAGAGATAAATCAATAATAACATAGCCAAGAAAATAAAACATATGACAAGGTAAAAACATGATCAAGATGTTGTAATCGATAAGAGCGGAGAGGTTTGGCCCTTTGGGAAATTTTTGTGCTAGTTGAAATATGTTCCCTAAATACCACGTTCTCCCATGACTAGATTCCCCGTCACTTGCACACTCAAGGAAAAACTCATTTATGTCCAATACAATAATCGAAATATGATAATATCTAAATGCATCATAATCAATCATCCATACATAATCATGCTAGCTAAGCAATATATCATGAAAACGAATCATCAACATAGTAAGAAGGTTTACAACCATGCATCAATATGAATCCAATAATAGTACAAGATGGTGCTCAGATCAAAACATGATAATATCTCATATAAATAATTGATCAATGAAACGTGGCATTGTGTGCTCCATCGACAACTCACAAAATTTTTAGCATCCTAGTGCTAGTATATAACCATATCGTGAAACAATGTCACATCAAAATAATATAACATAACAACAATATCCCTATCAACATAGATAATCCATATACAATGAGTAGATATAGCTCAAATTGAGAATACAAAAATAGATGGGCATTACATCCCCTACCCTAGGAATTGAATTCCCAGAAGTTTTTGAAAGAGGTAAGGATATCAGGCCCACAATGGTGTCGTATCCTTCAAAGTAGCTACAGCCTCATCATATGATGTAGGGACATCACTACTAGACCTAATGCAGGATGTGTGTCATCGAATTTTGCGTTTTAAGTCCCTTAAGTTGTCTTAAGATTCATTAAATGGTCCATGTAGGCTATAGAGGTCTATAATTTGAATAAGGAGGTTTCCCTCCATTTTGCTTAGTTTAAAAATTTGAATTGTTGTAAAGCCACTTGTAGGATTGTGAGCATGTGTAGGTAGTCTAGTTGGTGTGATAAGTCCTTTAGAGGTGTGTAGAGATGTAATCATGATATTTTGAGCTCCATCACGGCTTTTGATAAAGAATTTATAACTTCTTTAATTATTTTGTAACTCCTTATCATGTAACTTACTCCTTACTCCCTTCGCGAGTATGACAAGGAAGTTACACTTACAACATTTGAGTGAGGATGTAAACATGACAATTTGTGACTGTTTGGAACTATCGATCAATCAAAGGGAATGCATTTTGGAGCTCCAAGGGAAGTTAGGCCTTTTTCATTATTCCTTTGTATACATACAATGATAGGGAATATAGTGTGAAGTCTCCAACTCAAGAAAGGGAAAATTGTGTGTTCTATTGGCTTAAAGGGATCCCATTACCGGTAAGAGCTTATCCAAGAATGCATTTATGCATAACCTTTGGTTTTGGTGTTGAAAGGTTAGAGTAAGCCATGAAAAGCTTACAACTTGTTGTCAATGGAGATGAGTTAGTTTACACAAGTAATGTAGAAAACAAAGGTTAGATTCCACATTTAAGAATGTTAGAAAGAATGTTGTCTCGTGCTTAGGAGTATTAAACAATTGAACCAATGTGGAAGGTCAATTAGTGACTGAGGAGTGTGGAAATATAGTTCAATAATCAATACTCTATTCCTTGAGGCTAGGACAAGGCATTTCTTAGAGTAAATACATGTTTGGACACACAATGAACCTATTGGAAAATTTATTTATTCCTAGGAGGGTGTGAAGACCCGCTTGAAGTTGTTAGGGGCATTGACAAGAATTCCATAGCAAATGGTGAAGAGATTTGCATTCTCGGGTTTGTACTAAGAAACCCTTAGGGTTTAAGACAATTTTGGCTATTTGAGTGGCTTAAGATTATTTGTAAAATCCTAAAACTTCAAGCATTTCTCCTCATTGACCCCTTAATAGGATTGAAGCAATAATTTGCACTAAAAATCTCTCTTAGAGTAGATATTCTTGACACTCATAATAAGGGCATTGTAGCAAAACCTGAACGACTTGATTTAGAGACAAAAGTAAGGTTTTGAAGCTTGTACATTAAAGGAAACTAGATTAAAAAATTGTTCAGAGGCCAAAAGTCCAAATGGGTGTTTGAATTACCATTTTGATAGTAACAAGAACCTTGCAATCAAAAGTTACACCAAAATTTGTTCAAGGACAAACCTAGTATGATGATTAAGCTTGAGGAGGTGACTTGTGAAGGAAGTAGGAATTATTTTTATAATTGAGCCAAATCAACTTGCCCACATTTTTACCTTGATAAAGGGTGCTCAAAATTTTTAACACTTTTCTCAATGGCCTTGTGGATCACCCTAACTCATCTCATTCCAATAATCACGTTCTCCTGGAAGCCAAGAATCACATTTTTAGCAAAGTTGAACAAATCCACCAACTCTTGTGCTTCAAATTTCCTAGGTAGATGAGAGAGGTTGAGTCGGGGATGGTGAACTTTCTTGAAGCATTGAATGAGACCATTTGAGCTCGTAGAGGAAAATTTTGTGTGATTTGGGATGTTTCTTAGTCTTGAGGAAAGGAGTACATGTCGCAAGATCTTAGACAAATTGAAGTTTCTTAACTAAAATAGTTTGTTGAATGTGTTAAGATCCTAGATACTCTACATCATATTGGTATCGAGAGGTAATAAAGAGAAGAAAGTGATAGGAAGAGAGAGAAATAAGTAGTGAAGAATAAAGAGTTTGAGATGGAAGTGAATAATTTGACAAAATGCCACCAAGAAGAATGGCTAGAGGAGGAAATAAAGAGTAGCTAAGAGAAGATGATTGGTTTGAAATATTGACAAACATCCAAGACAAATTAGGAGCACTAGAAGTAGCTCAGAGAAGAGGGAAAACACTAGATGATGATAGTGATGAAGAAGAAAAAGAAGGAGAAGTGACAACAAAGAGAATACCGAAAGAGGAAAATATAGATTTAAAACTCTTGAAGGTAGTCATAGGAGCAAGAACAAAGTCAAGAATGAAAGTGCTAGAATATGGAGGAAGTCTACATCCGAAGAACTCATAGACTAGATAGCCAAGATGGAAAAATACTTTGATTTTGAGAGCATTGCAAAGAACAAGAAAGTGAAGTTTGCATGCACCAAGCTTACTAGGACATGTTGCAATATGGTGGGACTTTGTACAAGAAGAAAGAATGAGTAGAGGTAAAGAAAAGATCAAGAAATGGGACAATATGGTGGCCAAGTTGAAAGGTAAGTTCATTCCTGCAGACTATCAAACTATTTTATTCAAGAAGTTGCAAAATTTGAGACAAAGAGAATTAAGCGTAGCTAATTATACTGATGAATTCTACAAACTATCTACAAGGTTTGGCCATATACAGGGTGATGCTGAAGAAGTGGCCAGGTATGAAAATGGTTTGAGATTGAATATACAAGATGAAATCAATTTATTTAATTTTAGATCAATAGAGAAAGCATATTGGGAAGCCTTAAGGGTAAAGAGAAACTATCAAGAAAACAAACTCAGTATTTGAGAGGTAGAGGCAGAGGAGTAAGAGGAAGAATTTAGAAGTCAGGAAGAGGATAACAACAACAAAAATAAATGAGGAAGAAGGGAATATTTCACAAACATAGAGTTCATTCGAGGTGGATACTCAAATAGAGGCAGAGGTGGATATGGAAGAGGTAGAGGTGAATTCATTGGAAGATGCTTCAAGTGCAACAAATTTGCTTTGGACATAGGTCATTTGAATTTCCGAATATCCACAAGTAAGAATCGAAAATACTAATGAAGCAAGAAATCAAATAGCACATGCAGATGAAGAGGAGAGTGTAACATCACCATCCTTGGTAGAGGATCCTGAGACTGGAGAATCACTGATGATGAGAAGAGATTTGGTGAGTGCAAGCAAGCATGAAGAACTAGTGCAGAGAAGAACATTGTTTAGAACCATATGCAAGGCAAGAGGTAAGTGCTGCAAACTCATTATTGAAAATGGTAGTACTGATAATATAGTCTCCACTGAAATGGTAGAAAATTTGAACCTAAAGAAAGTAAAGCATCGTAATCCATACAAAGTCTTCTCGGGTACAAAAGTAGCATCGGTGTTAGTGAATCAACAATGTTTAGTTGATTTTTAAATAGGTAGATATCATGGTCGGTGTTGTGTAATTGTAGACACCAAATTTGAGTCACACTCCCCATTTACCCCACATGTATATTAATTTAATTACCTATAGTTAAATTAAAGCCCATTCTCACAATATTCATTATTTAATTACCTTAATGGAACTAATTTCCACCTCACCTAGACACCTCACCCCACCACATCACCTAAACACTTCATCATAGACATATTCATAACATGTTTCCTTTTAACTAATACCTAGTCCTACCTACCTTAATTAACTAAGACTTAGTTAAACCCTAAAATCACATGCCTATTCTTCTTCTAACCACATTCCCGCTTATCTAAGTGTAACATTCCATTTTGATCCGCAACAATGGACAAAATTGGCCAAAATATTGCCAAGATCTGTCATTTTAGCAAACCTAGGAATTTCCGCCTTAATCGACGCTTATCACAACCCGAAACCGACGTTGATCACCTCTAACCATCATTAGTTACCTTATAGTCATTTTGGGTAACCTTTTCTCGAGGTTGGAAGAATTATTCAAGTTTTGGAGAAGAGAGATCTGCATGCAAGCACACACTAAAGCACTCTTGCACATCTAGACATCTTGAACCAACACCAAACACTGATATGAAGGTCAAGCATTCACGGTAACATTCTCGGGAAGCATGACCGTGACACTGACCACCAGTTCCATGGATCAATCATCACCTCCATCCAACCATCAAGTTTTCAAGTACAAGTAATTACATTTGGATCTACATCTTTCCATACTTATTTAGATTAGTTTCTTTATCTCTGTTTGGGAATCCTAGTCTCCTTTGCATCTCATCACCTCTCACCTTCCTACCAATCCCTCCACCTAACCACCTACAACCTCCCAACCCTCCATACCTAACTCCAGACATCTTTGAGTATTCCTAGCACTATCATCAACCTCACCATTCTTCTGTCTATTCTCTATGCAATCATAGAGAATCATTAAAACCAAACTTTATTGAGTCTTTATCAAAGATAACCCTACCGACGCCAAGTTACCCTAAACCATCATCGGTTTCCTATCAAACGACATCATTATACTATACTAGACCGACGCGTGGTCTCTCGTATCTGTAAATCTGCTTTACAACAACAACCATATAAAATTTACCCAAATAAACCAAACCACTAAAAAGTTGACCCTGACATGTCCCAACCACATTATTCACCTATCTAACTTCCATATCCGATCATAACCTAGCATGTTAGATTATATTTGTTTATTGTACTTGAATGAGACACCTAAATCATATAAACTACAATAGGATATTATTGGTTTACGTTATTTCTTGCATTAAGTTGTGTTAAACAATGGATTGACAACCATCTAGAAGTATCACACTTCCCGGATCTAGCATACGCTAGGCAATCCACTGACATATATTGTTTAATATTCCTCTTGTGGTCTTGTTTTGTATTTGCAAGTAGTTCCTCCTAGAAAAAGGAAGTTCTTGCAATCAACACTAGATCGGGAAATTAGAACGCGCACACTCTACCTTCCACCTTCATTCATAGGTATTCCTCCTCACCCTTACCCTATATGTTTTGCTCTTACGTACATAACTTATCGGTGAAACATTTTGGCATGCCTGGTGGGACCCTATCTTGGGTTCATTGATTTTTCTTCATATAGGGAAATTTTTTGTGTGTTTCTTTCCTTTTGAAAAATACACATTTAATCTTCTCCCTGATAAAATTCTTTTCTTCTAATTGTCTAAACAATATTTTTCATTTGGTGCTTAAAAAGAACCAATTCTTTCTTCTTGCATTTGCATAATAGTGAAAGAGCACATTATTGACCTATTCATCATTTGCTTCATCGAATATAATTGTTGATTTGGGTTATAAAATTTGTTGCATTTCATCCTTGTATGTTGTATTATTATCTCACATTTAAAAATGAGGGAAACCTATATGCTGGAAGTCATGCCTAACTGATGGTTGACACAATTGAACCATAGAAAGCACATTTCTCTCTTCTCTCTCTTTTCCAAACTACACAAATTTTAATTTACACATCTTCTTAAACAACATCCCACCCGGAAGAGATTGTCAATGATCACATGATCAGAGGATTGACAGTGGGCACCCAACTAGTTATCTCTGTCCAGTCATCACCTCAGAGAAAGGACCGCCCGCCATAACATAACCTGAAACCACACTTTTAGAATTTCCTTCTTCATAGGACACCTTCCCAACCAAAAATTGTTCTAAATTCACAAGTCAGTCTTAAATAGCATAAGCTAAAACAAACATAAATTCACTTTTAGGATTGTGTGTTTTTCTTAGCTTTGTTCTTGACTTGCGTTGTGAGGTGTGAGGTTACGATTCTTCATTTTTCTTCTTCCTTTCACACTCCACCATCATAGTTGGAGTATTCTGATTGTTTCTAAGTGTGTCAGACCTCATCTTATCATTCTTAGATTTCTGGGTTGATCCTTCATCTAGTTTAATTCACCAAAAATCCATTTTTCTTCATTTCTTCTAATTTCACAATAATCGGCGTTAGTCTAGTGACCATCGTCGGTTTACATCTGACCATCATCAATTTACCTAACCAGTGTCAGATTTTGGATCTTTTGGTTATTTTACCTGAAACAACCTTCATCACCTATTCTTTTCTATTTTTGGTCCTCAGACACCATCATATCCCCAACATTCTGATATCTCTGTCAGATATAGTTTCCCCATTTCACATTCATCAATTTTGTTTCATTTGTTGAAACTGGTATTTCCCATAGTGACCGGTATTGGTTATCATAATTGTCATCGCTTCCTGTAATAGTCATCAATCATACTTGACCGTCGTCGATTGTTGTGTTTGATTTTTAATCAAAAAAGCTCGACTGTATTTACCCCGTGGACTTCATCCTTCTCTACTTTTGCTATTTTCTATGTCATTTACGAATACCATTTTACCAAGTCAACACTAATTCACATGGTGTTGACTCGCAACCAAACTAACGCCCTTGTATTTCATGCCAACCGTCAGCCACTCCCACCTAGTCCATCGCCGCCATCCATCATGTCACCTATGGATCCAACTCAACCTATCACCATTTCTACCAGAGATGAGGAGTTTGCAAGACTCCTTGATTAGAATCCCGTGGCCTTACAATACTATCTTTCCTAATCATCTACCTGAGACTCCTCAGGACAACTAGTGTACGACATGCCTGTATCTATTCCTCCCCCCTCGCATCCACTTTTCGCGTCAGCTACCATTAGCTTAGCGCTGCCCTCATCCAAATTACCCCATGTGGTCTCTCAGTTAGGGTCCCACCTTTGCCATAACTGCTGCCCCAACGACGTCTATTGCACCCGTGGTGTCAACCATTCCTTCACCAACCGCTTTGAACATGGCCCCATCTACCCCATTTTCCTCGTATATACCAGTTGCATCACACCACCTCTAGTGTCGGCAACCCACACCCCATTCCAAAATCTGGTTCTTTCCATCCCTCGTCTCTACCACCCATTACCAAGAGATTTGTTGCATGCCACCCCACCTATTTATACGTATCACTAGCAACCCCCAATCTCGTCTATCACTTATTCAGGGTACATTCCACCTGTATCTATTCCCCCTTTACAGTTTTCATATTTGGAACCCCCATGTACTGGGATGTCATCCACATCATACACCCATCATCAACCTCCCTTTACTGCAGGAGGCACCCATTCCTCACAACCCACCAATGACCTCATTAGGATGATGATGGAAAAGATGTAGACATTAGAAGCATCAATTTTTGGCTCTCATAACTCCTTGACCTATGATGAAATATGTAATGAGCCTATTCATCCATCCATTCCTATTCACCCATACCATATGCATTGGGAAATGCCCAAGTTTAACCGTTTCAACAATAAAGAGGACCCACAACAACACTTGTGGTCATTCAAACATGGGTGCTACCTAATTTCCCATGACGATGCTTTGCTCTTACAAACATTTCCCATGTCCCTAACAAGACCCGCCTTAGATTGGTACATCAATTTACCTAGACATTCCATCTACTCCTTTAACCAAGTAGCTCAAGCATTCCTAGACCACTTCTCGATCAATGTAGTAAACAACATCACCATGACTGACCTATATTCGACATGAAAATACGACGACAAATCTATTACAAATTTTGTTTCTCATTGTGAGTCTTATCAACCAATTAACGTTCCAGTTACCTAAAACTAAACTTATTGAGTTGTTCACTAGAGCTTGTGCAAGACACATCTCACCATATTTGTAGGTACAAACCTTCCAAACCTTTGACAAAGTGTTCACCATGGTACAAAATATAGAAATTTTTGCCATTGATGAAAAGAAAATATAATTAGGAATCAAGAATTCCCCGTTCAAACCAAATGATTCTCATTCATTGTTAAAACCCAAAAATAATTATTCAAAATCCAAAGGATCTACCAACGTGGTAGTTCTCAAAGTGGGTCCATCTCATCCCTTTAATCAAGCCCAATCTTATACCAATCTTTCCCATGTCCAGACCTTTCAGTTCCGGTGGGAGCAACAAAAGTACACTTCAATTGAGAGCCCTATTATTCAATCTTAGAAATGCTTCTTAAATCTGGAGCCATAACACTTCCTCCCATAAAACCATATACTAGTTTTGATCTCACTCGTCCCATGCCTCAGTATGGTATAAGGAACACGACTACTATAATTATCATCGTGTCAAAGGCCATAGTGATGGTAACTACATAACTTTTAAGAAAATTATCCAGGAGATGATAGATAATGGAGACCTCGTCGTGGACAACCCGAACGCGCCAGATAAATAAAAATTTGCACATCTTTAAGAATCCATTCCCTAACCATAAACCATCATCTAATCAAAATAGTGAACCTTCATCTAATGATAACAATGTTCGTGAAGTCCACGCGGTTTTTGATATCATACCGGTTGTTCCTCAAATTCCACCTATTTTGTCTATTGAAGAAATTATGGCACGAGCTCCTCTACCCACAAAGGAGCATACCTCTTCTACTCCTTCACCCATAGAGGAGTCCCCTTCATCTCCCCTACTCTCATGGAGAAACCCATGTTTTTGTTGATGCCATTCCACTATCTACCTCACAACCTACCGAACAATCAATAGTATTAACTCTCCCATCCACAGGAGAATTGTCATCACCTTCTCCTCCACCAAGGGAGAATTCTACCTCACCCCACCTACCATCTCTCCTACCCATGGGAGATTCTTCAGACATGCCACTACCTATTGGGGGAAATTCTCCCTCAGCATCCCAAGACCCCATTGATATGATCTCAACTCTTTTACCCACAGATTCTCGAGGCTAGCCAATTCCCTGTCTCACAGACATATTTTATAGGATTGCCACCAAACCAATTGCATCTCCTCCTACAATAGTCCCATTTTCATGGCTGGCCGATCGCTTGGATTATGTTGATAATTCCATGCTTTGGGGACATCTTCGGCTCCCCTTTTCGAATCAAATGCAAATGTTTCCTAAGGATACTTCCACGATCTACCCAAAGGTATTTCTAAAGCAACTGATCAACCCTACCCATGCCTATCGAAATGAATTATTTTTCATCCTATCTACCTACATCTGAACCTTTACCCACAACTAAAACCATTCCAATACCTAAGAACCTACCCACACCTATATCTTCATCTGTATCTAGACCCATCACTAGTTTGGGTGTCATGCTAACGTCAAGCCTTACCCATCCACCTGTCAAATTGGACTTAGCCACATCTTCCCAAACCCATACCAAAGTTATTCCTCCACCTAAAAGGAAGACCCAACCTTCTAGGCCACATACACTAGTCTCACCTACCACACCTTTGTCACCTTCGCCCCTTCCGTCCATCATAGGGCCTCACCCATCAACCCTAGCCAAACAATATCCTACCCAAGGCCAGTCAAAAGCTAAGAAACCTATTGCTTCATCACGAGCCTTTGTTACACCTCATTTACCTATATGGAAAACACCCTCACCCTCACTCGTGCATTTCTTACCACCTATACCTCCACTAGTTACTATAACTCCACCCTTTCCTATACAACTTTAACCCATATTGTCCACCTAGACTCTACCAACCAATTCCACCGAAACTCTATTGCCCCCATGGGTAACCCATCCTCTTCCACCACCTGATTTTCCTTTTTGCATCATGTACTCCAGTGTCACCTCTATCCAAGAAGGTGCAACCCAAAGATAAAAACCCACTACGCTCCAATAAGGTAGTTAAACCAATAGAATCTTTCCTTGCTAACTCTTCTACCACACCTTTACCTAAGTAGATGCCATCATAACCTAAGACAATACCACTTACCAAACAAGTGGTCCAACCCATCCCTCATCCTATAACACCCCTTCCTTCCCAATCATCCGCACCTTTACCCAAACCCACACTCATCTCCCATTGTGATCCGTTGGTAGGGTCATACGCCAACATTCTAACCAACCTCTTAGAGACTTCGTCATCACGTTACCATCACTTCGAAATTATGAACCTCTCAAACCCAAAGCAAAAGGGTTTGATGAAACCAAGATTTGTGCCTATCATCGTGTGCTAGGACATGATGTAGAAAATTGTAAGGCTCTAAAAACCATTCTTCTCCAATTTTTTCCTTCTAACAAAATTTCGATGATGATGAACTTCTTGATGAGGACCATGTTCCAACTTCACCTGTCGCCGCATATCATAATCCCTTGCTTCTTCAACGACCTACATCTCCACCCCCACAACCCTTTTTTCCACCTCCAAAATTTGAGATCAACATGGTCTGTATTAGAGAGTTGGCCAAACCACCACCCAAATGCCAAAGTGTGCCCCGCTCATTTGAAAGGATCTTCCTCCGATTAGGTTTTTTTCCATCGTGCCGTTACACTACTCACCCCACACCTTCTCCATCTACCACCTCCCCTTAGATTAACATGGTCCAAGTTTCCACCCGCACCTAGAAGGACAAAGGAAAAGAAAAAGCAACTAGCCCATCAACCAACCCCATGCCCAATATACCATCTGCACCCACACCCAAAATCACCATTTGAGGACCCACATACCTTATCTTTGATGGGGTCACCAATCGTACAATGATAAAACAATTACACCAATCCCCTTAATGATGTCTTTGTACCATCTCATCTAAACTTCTGAATCTCATAGACAAGCCCTTATGGAGGTTTTGCAATCCATCGAAGTTTTACCCAATGACCCCACACCAGTGGCCTCCATTATCACCCCTCACCACGTGGCCTCACTTACCAAATCATCTCCTTCTTCTACCCCCATGCCCACTCATCAAGTCACCACCCTTAGTTTCTCTGATGAGGAGATTGTACCTCTCTAGTCAGATGACCCTGATCCCGCCCTTTTCATTTCCATCTATATCAATAACATACGTGTACGACACATCATGATCGATGGTGGTGCTAGCATTAACATCATCTCCTCCCATGCATACAATCAAATGCACATCCCTTCCAATTGTATGCATAATAACCTAGTTATGTTGTGCTCCTTCAATGACACCATCACCTCCACCCTTAGAAACATTATTCTCTAGGTTCGTGTGGGTCCTCATATTGTCCTTGAATTATTCGACGTCTTAGAGTGAGAGTTCCAAGATAACATATTGCTTGATGAGACCTTGGATTCACATCATGGGTTGTGTCCCTTCAACTTTACACCATTGTGTAAAATTTGAACATGAGGGGCATAACTATACCATCCCACTACTAACCCATCACTCTTGAAAAATTACATGTTGTACCAACCTAATGATGTACTTGTACTAGTTAAGGCATCTGCCACTACCCCCACTTCTCCTTCACCCACAACCCCATCCACCAATGCTGCTACCACCTCTCCCAAACCTAACTCTTCTATTCTTACTACTGTCATAGCCTCTATAATTGACCCATCTACTTCCCAACCAACCAATACCCCTCATGTCAAATCATCTAGTGATTCGTCTATCCCCGCTACCCGTATATAGACTACTGATCCCTTAGAAGGTGTTTTTCAACCCCTCACTCTAGGGGAATACTACCTCTACAATATTAACACATTCCTCACTCCGCAAGAGTATGGAAACCTGTGCCAACACCCTCGTTATGACTATCACATAGGAGATGTTTTCCCTTATGGTCCTCCCCACCTTTGCACGAATTTAATGTATGGGGGACTTGATACTATTACTTATTCACCCAAACCTCCATCCAAACATGACCATTTTCATCTTACCTCAAATCCCTCACAAACCACCACTTTTCCCACACTTTCCTTCACCGTTGCGCATGGAAAGGCTTTGGCTTCAGTTTTTACGAACAAGGCCATCATACTATCATTCCATGTACCACCCAGTAAACACAAAGATCATAGTGGCATTGGCTTTACTACACCATCTTCCAAGAAGGACCACATCGATCTCATCGAGGAAGAAAAACCTTCTCCACCCCATTCACCAATGTCACCACGTTCACCCACAGAGTCCATAGATCCCGAATCTATCCTCCTATTTTTTTTCATGAACATGATTTCCCTAGGACCTATGACTTATCAACACGATGACGAGGCTCCTTCTTATTTTCCCTTCCTATATCCTAACATGATCGATGAAGATACACCTTCTATTAACGTCATTCAATGTCAGGATGATGAGTTTATAGTCAACTACCTTGGTGCGGAAGAGTCTTATATTCAACGGTCATTACCTTCTGAGACACAAACCATATTGAATGAATCGACCATTGAAATCAAAATTAACACTCATGACAACACACACATTCTAAAGATAGGCCAATCTTTAGATGCTACTGAACAAGAAGATTTTAATTATTTCCTCCGGGACCATAACAATGATTTTTCTTGGTCCTATGCTGATATGCCCGGTATTGACCCAAATATTGTGGTCCACAATATCATAACCATTCTGACGCAAACCCATAAAAAAAAGCTATAAAAATGCATCCTCACATTGCTTTGTTCTTGTCAAAGAAGAACTCCAATGCCTTCTCTTAGTTTCATTCATCTTACCCATTGCTATCCCCAATGGATTTATAATATCGTTCCTGTCACAAAAGCGATAGGGGGACTCTGCATTTACACGGATTTCCATGACCTCGACTTAGCTTTCCCCAAAGATGGTTTTCCTCTACCAGGTATTGACCAACTGGTTGATCTCACCACCAGCCATGAGATGCTATCACTCATGGATGGTTTCTAGGGTTATAATTAAATATTACTCACTCTTAAGATCAACACAAAAATGCCTTCATCATGCCTTAGGGGACCTTCTACATCGAGTCATGACTTTTGGCCTTAAAAATGCTAGTGCTACTTATCAATGTGCCATGACTTATATCTTCCATGACATCATGCATCGCATATTGGAAGATTCGTGGATGACCTTCTTGTCAAATACAAACATCGTGTCCGAACACTTGACAATTCCTTAAGGTCATCTTTGACGACCTCATCAAGTATTGTGTTCGGCTTCAACCTAAGAAGTGTGTCTATGCGGTTGTCTTGGGCAAGCTCCTTGGTTTCATTGTTTCTTTGTGTGGTATAGAAGTCAATCCTGCTAAAGTAAAGGATATTCTCGAAATGCCTCTGCTTACTAATCTCCATCAACTTCAAAGTTTGCAAGGTAAGTTGTAATCTATTCTTCAGCTTTTATTTCACAACTTTCTCGATTGCTATCAACCATTTCATCATCTCCTAAAAAAGGACGTATCCTTCAAATGGGATAATGAATGCCACAAAGCCTTTGCCACCTTAAAACAATACCTTTTTCAACCACCGATGCTCATTCCCTCTAAAGATGACCAATCCTTTTACCTATACATTTATGCTATTGACCATTCCTTAGGTTCCATGCTCACTCATCATGATGAGTAGCACATGGAACAAACAATTTATTACATACGTCATACCCTTTTGGACTACGAAAATAGGTATAACCATGCTGAAAAACTTTGCTTAGCCTTAGTTTTTGTTGCCACTAAACTTTGTCATTACCTACTCAACCAAAAAACCTTTGTAAATCACTAACACTAACACCGATCCCTACATTACATGTACACAAAAACCTACCAACATCAATCTACTACACGTTGGCTCATGCTTCTTGCATACCTTGACCTCGAATTCATCCATCAAAAGTCTGCCAAAGGCCAATCCATCGTTGATGAACTAGTAGACACACGTTTTTTTGGAGATCAACCCTCTATATTCGATTTCCCAGATGAATCCATTGCTACCCTCTCTTTGGAAGATACCACTTACTAGATGACCTTATTCTTTGATGGTTCCAAATGTCAGCATGGAGGTAGTGTGGGTGTTATCCTCATTCCTCTTGATGGTGAACCTATGCCTTTATCTTTCAAACTAGATTTTGATTGCACTAACAACATCACCGAATATGAAGCACTTGTATTAGGCCTTCAAACCACCATCGTCCTAGATGTTAAATCAATTAATATCTTTGGTGATTCCCAACTGGTTGTAAACCAAGTCAATGGTATATACCAGTGTCATAAAAAATACTCAAAAATTACAAATGTCATGTCGACATACTTTTGACTACCTTTAACCATTATGAACTTCAAACCACCCCACATTCTATTAATAAATTTGTGGATACCATGGCCTACCTGGCTTCTTAGATTCTTGCTTCGTCTTGACTCCAAAATATTTGTCACAATATAAAGGTTGCAATCACCCTCTTATTTATCATGAGATGTCAACACCGCGTCGAACAATTGCAATCGACCTAATGACCTTTGGTGCAAATAGTTTGTAGACTACCTTTCCTTTCCATTTTGCCTCCCGATCTCACTTGTAATGGACAACATGCCTTTGTTAAAGGTGTCTCTTGCTATGTAATCATGGGTGGTATTCTTTATAAATGTGGTTTTGATGGTATTATCTTACGATGCCTTACAGTTCTCAAATTCCTTACATCATCAAGGAAGTTCACGATGGAATTTGTGGAGGCTACTTTAGTGGCTTAGCTTGTTGCTAAATGCATTCTTCGCCTTGGCTATTATTGGGAAACCCTAAACCGTGATCATTGTGACTATGTCAAATGTTGTGTGAAATTTCAGCAACATACCAATATTCATCACACACCTATTCATGCCTCACAGGTCGCACACGACCTTTGGCCTTTCTCTCAATGGGGTTTGGATCTTTTCAGAGAGATCAATCCTCATTCTTCACAATGCTACCAATGGATTATAACCACTATTGAATACTACACTAAATGGGTATAAGCCATTCCCCTCATTTCTACAAAATTTGAGAAAATTTGTGAATTCATTAACCATCACATCATTTTTTGCTTTGGCGTCCCTCACCGCCTCATCACTGATAATGGAAAGAAATTCAAAAACAAAACCCTACGAAAAATTTGTGATGATTTTAGCATTCAAATCATTTTCATGTCACCTTATTACCCATAAAAAAATGGCCAAGCAGAATCAACCAATAAAACCTTGAACAAAATTCTTATAAAAGTAGTTGATGATATTGGGAAGGATTAGCATACGCACATTCCTTTCACCTTATGGGCTTACCACACTAGTATTCACACTTCTATTGCAGCCACACCTTTCTCTCTGGTCTATGGTACCGAGGCTATCTTTCCTCTTGAAGTCCATATTCCATCTCTCCGCATCTCACTACAAGACATGCTCAACAACGATGACTTTCACTAGGATCATTTGGCACAACTTGAGTTATTAGATGAACGTTATCTCAATGCTCTTGATCATCTCCAAATCTACCAAAAACATATCAAATGTGCCTATGACAAATGTGTCCACAAACGAACCTTCCATGTCGGTGACCTCATCCTAAAGGAAAATCAACATGTAACCAAAGAAGAGAAAAGTAAACAGGGAAAATTTTTCTCCTAATTAGCTCGGACCTTATATCGTTACTCATACCTATGGATTAGGTGCTTATCATTTGTCTTCACTCGAAGGTAAATCCAAACTTGAGCCCCTCAATGCCTTGCATCTTAGACCATTTTATTGTTGAAATCAAGTCCTATATCACCTTCTGTCTATTGACCGCTCATCCTTTGAGCACCATTCACCTTCCATGTTACCTATTTTGAGGATCAAAACTAAACAAGAATCATGTGATTACCCATCACCTTTCAGCCTTATCTTTAATATGAGTACCATGGCTCTACTCATGACATGATTCTCATGGATACTTTTCATGTCTTTACAAAGATGGAATACCATGTTCGTCATCACTTAAAACCACATCTTTCATAGTTAACCTCTTTATGACATGGTTTTATCTTCTAAACAAGAACCTACTCTTCCTCTATATTCTAGTCCATGACTTAAACACCCAAAATAAAAATGGGATTCAACTCCATGAGTCAAACTTACAACAATGAGATTACTCCCTCAAAAGGGACATCTCTTCTCTCTATTCTCGCCTCTATAAATAGACTTTGCTCCCTCAAAGGAAAACTTTATAAAGTTGTTGCAACAAAAAAATATTCAGGAGCTTCCCACATTGATCAGATTCACAAATACCTTAAGGAGATAATGTACTTATCCCACATAGACTTCCTACATCGACCAATCTATCAAAAACAAAAACAAAAGAAGAAAATTATAAAATTTTTGGCATGGACTTGCCTATTTTTGATCATGGGTTTCTTGCCAGGTAAATATGCTTTGTCATACACTAAGTTACGCTAAACCACCCATTTTCACCTCATTGCCTTTTCACCCTAATTTTCTATCTTCTCAAGGGACTTGACGCAACTGTGAAATTTCGTGATCATGTGACTTTCTTCACCCTTAGAATAGTCTAATATGAAATGCCTTTAGGATCTCACATTCATAAGCAAATATTTGGTATGATAGACTCATTAGGGTTCTTATTAATTAGGTGGATCTTTTACCACCTCTTACCATTCACCTTCTTCATTACTTATTGCTTACCCTATACAGACTAGACTATCAACACCTACATTTTAAAATATTTCCACTATCACCTAAGGCTAAACCATGCCTAAAACCAAGACTCAACCATGCCTAAGTGACCTAACTCAACCATGCCTAAGTAACCTCACTCAATCATGCCTAAGTGACCTAACTCAACCATGCCTAAGTGACCTCATTCAACCATGCCTATGACCTAGACTCAATCATGCTTGAAACCTACTAACCAATTCCTTTACCTCATCATATTCTTCCCTAGCTTATGGGAGAACTATATCATCCTCGAGGCCCCTTTTCTCTAGGGATATATACGTAACACTCTTAGGGCATGGGGCCCTTGGAGGTTAGCTCGGCCACTCTTACCCTAAACCATTTTCCCCACATGTTTTCTATTAACATTCTATTGTAATTAATTTCCATTTTTTTATATAACACTTGGAAACTTACCACACATACATATCTACCATGTTATCACATCATAAAAACATCTAATCAATCATTTCACATTTCCATAATATCAAATATTTTGGAAATTTACACCATAACATACATATAACTCATCATTTATTTCCCATGTTACCAATAACTTGGAAATTAAATCAAAATTAAAAACAAGACTCCATCATACCTTGAACATGACCTAACTCAACCATGCCTAAATGACCTAACTCCACCATACCTAAACCAACCTGACTCCATCATGCCTAAATGACCTAATTCCATCATGCCTAAACCGAACTGACTCCATCATGCCTAAACCGACCTAACTCAACCATGCTTATATATGACTCAATCATGCCTATACCTAACTCAACCATGCCTATAACCTAGACTCAACCATGCCTAACCGAACTAACTCCACCATGCCTAATCAACCTAGTTTCCATCCATATACAAATAACAATAGAATTTCAAAACACAAGTACATCATCTCTCCAATAAATATCATCATCTATATCACTATGAAAGTCTATGTATCCATCAACTATAAACTGATACAAAATAATATAAGTCTATCAAAACTCTCATATAAAGCCTCACCATCATCGACACGCAGTCGTAAGATATATAAATAAAAATGATGATGTACAAAGACATCAATCATCGGCCCATCTGATGTCTAGGCCGGTCTCATCTGTCTCCTCCTCCTCTCCTCCAACCCGACGCCCTACCAGCATCTCTCCACCCTTTATGGGTCTATGTTTCACCTCCGCCTAGCCTCAGTTCTTTGGTTAGGCCTCCGTTAACTAGTGGCTTCACCCTGACCCTGTCTCTGGGCTCGCCGGCCCCCTGTACTCTTGGCACTATGCATGTGAGATATTGTCCTCTCACTCGAGGCCTGATGTGCTCTATACTCTGCATAAGAGGGGACAACTATCCCAACAATCGCCAAGTGATCTTGGTAATATCTCGGCCTCATTTATGGCATCCATGAATCTTGCCATCACCACTATCTTTGGTGGTGCTATAAGTCTTATAGCAATATGTGAGATCTTTCTTGCTAATGATGGCCTCGGCCCTGTCCATGTGAAATATTTCCTCCTCCTCGTATCATGGGACCCTGTCCCCATCAAGCTACATATAATATGGGAACCCGATCCTCGGGCTGTGAGGTTCTGTGCCGTGACTCTAGGATTATATGGCCATAATCTGAGCCTGTGTAGTGGCCAAATGACCCTGCAAACCTGTTACCCACACCTTTAAGGAGGCTACCTGTCCCCCATCACCATCCCCACCCTATGCGCAGTACACTCCCCTCGTGTAACCCGGGCTGCAGGGGCTACCAAGTGGTTCCTATAGCTTGGCAACCTATGCCTCTCAACCTGTAAGCTATCCCTACACTGGTCCTAGGCTATGTCAAAAGGGTAGCCACCTAACCCTGTAATGTGTCCCTCTGAACCATAATGGTGGCTAAGGAAGGCTACCATGGCCTTAGTGGTGCTCCCGTAGTTACGCTACCCACCACTGCCTATATCTATTTGTAACCCCGATGTCATCAATCCGCTAGTCCACCGCCTGCTCCTCTTCTTGCCTGTCGCCGCCAAGACTGCTGGCCGTGGGAGAGGCATATGCCTCTCCACATCATCTCTCTTGTACTGTGGGAATGGTGGAAGCACATCTTGGGGTAGCCCAAAATTCCATCGGAACCTATCAAAAGGTATTATCTTGTCGACCGATAGGCCGTCCCTCTATCTATCTCAATATTTATAGCTCATCCAATACCACGGCCATGTGTCTATATGAAGGGAAGCCAACATATGGCCTCCAAATGACGTCAACTCATGATAACCTCTTTAGTACGTGACTGTAATATGCCACATCATTTGCAACCCTAGTAGCCATATGCTCTCCCCTAGCAGGCACCCAATGCTTGTACCCAACTTAGATCAAGCCCGCATCAAATGCATCAAGCCGGGCATACCAACTAGACGCACACATATGATGTGCTTATATGCCCAATAGTGAAGAAGAAAGGTACAACACAAACTGAACCTCTATAGCCTCCCATAGGCCCATAGCTCTTTGTATAACTACACCAAGAATGCTTGGTGCCCAAGAAAAGTGGGTCCTATCCTCCATCATGTCTTTAAGAACCCCCATCCGTGATCATGGGAATCTCCCACCCTCTGCATTTGGTAATGAAAAGCAACACACTACGCCTATGTTTAGGATACAACCAATCTCATCTCCTGAGGATGGGCCACGTACATGTCCCCATAGCTCAAGTACGTGCTATGGTACCTCATCTACACCATCCCCTCTCCAAACACTACCAACATCAGCTCCTTTGATGCCTCTAAGGAAATTGAATAAACCTTCTCTCCCACTATCACGTGGTAGCTGTAAGATCTTGTATACATCCTCTAGGGTGACAATGATCTCACCACGCCGAGGTGAAATGTATTGTCACCGAATCCCATATATTGATGAGTGCGACCATCAAGCTCAACTCTTGAAATATATGCCTTTATCATTGGATCCCAATTAGGCTGATGTTTGTCACGTGCCTCCACTCCTCTATGGTCATGCTCAACCGTACCGCTAGTAACAAAGGTGGAACTCTTTCTCACATCCGCAGCTGGTCCCTAGCCTACATCCAACAAACCAAAACATTATCACAACCTATCAACCTTCACTTACCTATTAACCCCTTGAACCATACCCAATCACATCGGTCCCACTCACCTCATTTACCTAATCCACCTACAAACCTATTTGTCTCTTATCCTCATTACCCGCTAACTTAGTTCATCTCACCTACTTACCTATCCCACATCACCCAAATAACATTTTACCCTTTTTCCTCTACATAACTCTTCACCTACCCCTTTCTCACCTATTTCACTCTCCTACCTAGCCTTTCTTTCACCAATCTACTCTTAAACATGACCAACACCGGTCACCATGACCATCATCGGTCCCCCGACTGGTCGGTCCATCGAAATCATGACCGACAACGGCCAAAGCCAACCGATGTTGGCCACCCCTTGACAATTTTCGGTCTCTATCAAGACATACAACCTGAAACCCCCATCCCCATTATCAATAAATTCACAAAAATAACCTAAATACCTACCCCAACCCACCAAAACCTATCCTAGCTTAATTACTACCCCTATTTACGCCATGTTTGACCTTCTCCACTGTTTCATTTAATTTTACCCACGATTTCAAAATTACATTTCCACCAAAATTTTAAACAAACAATTTCAAAAAAATATTTTCAATCAAATGAAGGATCAAGATTGTCTCCTACCTCATCCCGATGTCGCTCGCATGGTGGTACAACAACAGGCCACTACATCAATGCCCCACTTGATCCATCTCCGGCCTCTGCCATGCCCAAATCAACACCTCACCCCAAACGAATGAAATCACTCAAACCGATCTTGTGGACCCGCCAATCAAATGCCAATCACCTACCACGTAGCTCACCACCTCAACTCTACACCTCATCTTATTGTTTTCCAACTTTCCTCTTCTCCTTTGTCATTTTCCACAAATATCTACAAGAAAAATGATTCGTAAAAGTGGAATTTTCCTTTTTTACCCCCAAATGACCGATGTAGGTCATATCATGCCCTAGCCAATCGATGTCGGTTAAAATATAACCAACATTTGTCAACCCTGATATCTGTTTGCCCATGCTAGGCTTCTTTTTCCTATAACCATTATTGCTCAAACACCTTTTATCATTACAAAAACCTATTGAACCTTACATACAAGCCCCAAATACCCCTACAGCTTCCTTAGTTGCATCTTAGGATCTCGTTATTTACGTATACCTTGGCCTTACCTATGCCATGACCTATTTTACTAACCTAACCTACTTGGTGTGACCAATGACCTTATGTACTCACTATACCTTGCGATGCTGTTACCTATCTTGTTTTAGGCTAACAACCATACCTTGTCTATTTCCATGCCATTTATCCTGACCAAACCTTTGGTGTACTAGAACATACCTAAATGTTCCTGCACCTGACCTATGTTGTGTTTCCGGACCATATCCTATGCCTTGGATACCTGAATCACTTCACCCTTGTTTGGATAAACCTATTGACCTTGGATGATGTAGAGTTTGCAAGCTCTTCAACTTGGTACCACGTTGCAATCTATACATGTGTGTGCATTTGATTTCCATTACCCATTACCCAATTTTGACCCCAGCCTATTACCTATTACCCGAGTTGACCATCACCCTTTCCCATAGTACTCATACCCTTCCCCACCTACCTTCACTTCCACCAACTACACATTTATCAAACCACTCACCAATTCATAACACCTCATCAGTTCCTGGTTTGAGGGGGATCACCTTCACCCACACATGGGGCAATCACTTCTTGTTTTTGTCAGCGTCGCTTACCAATACAAGCTACGTGACAAAAAGGGGAAAATGTAGACACCAAATTTGGGTCACACTCCCCCTTTACCCCACATGTATATTAATTTAATTACCTACAATTAAATTAATGCCCATTCTCACAATATTCATTATTTAATTACCTTAATGGAACTAATTTCCACCTCACCTAGATACCTCACCCCACCACATCATCTAGATACTTCATCATAGACCCATTCATAACATGTTTCCTTTTAACTAAGACCTAGTACTACCTACCTTAATTAACTAAGAATTAGTTCATCCATAAAATAACATGCCTATTCTTCCTCTAATGGTATGCCCTCTTATTTAAGCACAACATTCCATTTTGATCTGCAATAATAGACAAAATCAAGCAAAAGATTTCCAAGATCTGTCATTTTAGAAAACCTAGGAATTCCCATGTTAACCGATCTGGTCAACCCTAAAATGATGCCGGTCACCTCTAACCATCACTTGCTACCTTATAGTCATTTTAGGTAACCTTTTATTGAGGTTGGAAGATTTATTTGAGTTTTGGAGAAGAGAGATTTGCATGTAAGCACACACGAGCACTCTTACACATCCAAACATCCTAAACAAACACCAAGCACTGATATGAAGGTAAAGCATTCAAGGTAATGTTCTGGGAAGAATGGCCACAAAATCGACAACTAGCTCCACAAATCAATCATCACCTCCATCCAACCATCGGTTCTCCAAGTATAATTAAGTACATCCGGATCTCGTATATTTCCATACGTATTTATATTAGTTTCTTTATCTCTGTTTGGGAATCATATTATCCTTTGCATCTCATCACCTCTCACATTCCTACCAATCCCTCCACCTAAGCACCTACAACCTCCCAGCTCTCCATACCCAACTCTAGACATCTATGAGTAATCCCAGTGTTGGTGGTCAATTTGATCTTGCCTGTTTGTCCTTGAAAGTCTTTAGTGTGAGGACTCTGTCCTATTTTTTATCTCCATGTGTTGATGCATGAAAGATATGTCCTGCATTTGGTTACCATGATCAGTCCTTTCCTTTGGTTGAGGATCACATTAAGTCCAAAATTTGTTTTATGTTCCTCTGTCCATGTGAAATAATTTTTAACTTGGGCATAAATTCGGGTTTTTTTCCTTCCTTTTTTCCACAACCATGTTTTGTTTTCCCTGTCAATTTTTGTCCCAATATCTGTGGAAACACGGTCCTTTCTGATTGGATGTGGCTCGAAGTGGATAACATTTGGGGCTTACATCATTTCCAAATTCTCTCGTCTTGAAAGAAAGATTCATTTTCGAGTGAAAATGGTGATTCCCCGCATTTTACGGTTTGTGAGATGTGTTTTCCTGTCAAATTTATATCTTAGCATATGTGGAAACGTGGCCCTTTCTAATTGGATGCGGCTCGGAGGGGAACTTTGAAACTCTAAGGCCTGATTCAACTCAAGTTTTGTCAATGTGGAGGTCATACTCTCATTTGAAATTTACCTCTTGGTTTGACCTTTGGAGTTGCGTCAGGGAGACACGTGGAGGTTTCCACCTTGCCCAGACTTAGACATTTTTCATGTGACCGTACAACCTTTTCAAATGAGGGACACGTGGAGGGTTGGTGCTGATTTGAGGATCTGCCTCTGGGTCCTACCTTAACAGTTATGCCAAGGAGACACGTGGTGAGCCCGCACTTGTTTGGGGTCTCCACTTTTGGGAACCATCTCAAAATTGTGCCAGGAGACACGTGGAGGCTTCCGCTAGCTCCTCTTTATACTTAAACTTTTCAAGAAAATTTCTAAAGGCTTGGGACACGTGGAGGAACAGTGCATGTTTGTCGACCTGCCCCTAAATTTTACTTTGAAGAAGTGGCAAGAGGACACTTGGAGGTTTCCGCTTACTCGCCCTTGCTTGGACTTTTCAATGGCCGATGAAACTTTCTTGGACCCTAGATACATGTCACCTTCCCCTGGTCCTTTTTTTCAACAACTCTATCAGATTGAGACACATGGTGAGCCCGCACTTGTTTGGGGTCTTCGCTTTTGAGGACCATACCAAAGGTGTGCCAAGGTGACACGTGGAGGCTTCCGCTGGCTCCTTTTGACTGAGACTTTTCAAAGGCCAAAAGGCATTTTTCTTGGGCCCAAGACATGTGGAAGGCCCATGCTTATTTGGAAACTTGCCTCTGTACCTCACCTTTGCATATGCACCAAGAAAACATGACTCTAATCTAAAGTTGAGAAGGGGAAAAATCAATGATTGCTATGCATTGCATCTATTTTTCTACCATTTTTTCTCCAAGACTCCTAGAGATACAAATACACACTATTTTTCATCATTTTTTGATGAAATTCCTTGTCATTTTGTCTCTGTAAAGTGCCATTAAATGGATTTAGAACTTAATTTGTGAGTCCAAGGATTGTTAAGGTTGATATTTTGAAGTTGGAATTGCTCAGGCACTTGCAAAAATGTGAATTACCAGAGAAGCTGGATGCGGGATAGAGTTGCAGAGGAAAGAGAGGGAAAATGATGAAATGATGGAGGTTACATGCACAAAGGATGAAAAAGGTGTTGCCTCGAGGGTGAAAAGGATTTCTGTCAGATCTAACTATACAAAGCCTCCAAAAATGATTAAAATGAGGATTTCTCACATGATAGAATAAGAATGATTAGAAGGACTGTCAAAAATTGTGGCATGACATCCTAGTCATTAGTCGAGGGTCTGAAAAATGTGCTCAGTTCATGATTTGTCCACCTAGTAGCTTTGGGTATGAATTTGTTAAACATTGCTTTCTGAGGCAAATTGGTAACAAGAAAAGGTTCCTTGAATATTATTCTTTTTGGGGGAAATTTGGGATGAGTGAATAAGTGAAATGTATAAATGCAATGAGAATACTCTTGCAAAGGGTCGGTGATTGAATTCTTAAGAGAAAATTTGAGAGATCCCATATTCCTGAGAGACCAATATGAGAAACTTGTTAATTTCTTGTGTTTTAGATTTCAATCATGTCAAGTTAGTTGCGAGTCTACAACCATTGACAAGCTCTCGAGACCGTTAAAAGAAACTTTCCATTGAAATATATTGTTTAATATTCCTCTTGTGGTCTTGTTTTTATTCGTAGGTAGTTCCTCATAGCAAAAAAGGAAGTTATTGCAATTAGCACTGGATCAAGAATTAGAACTCGCACACTCTCCCTTCCACCTTCATTCACAGCTTATTCCTCCTCACCCTTACCCTATCTATTTTTCTCTTACGTACGAAACTTATCGGTGAAACAAGAATGTAATGCCCATGGATGCATGCCATCTTCTATTGGGAAGACCATGGAAATTTGACAGAAATCCATCCATGATGGATGGGAAAACACCTATACATTTGTGAAGGATGGAACTAGGCACACCTTGAATCCATTAAAGGATAAGAAAGCATGACATGAACAACAATCAAGGGTGATGTTCATTATTTCAACATGGAACGAAGGTGGAATAATGGAGGAAGGAGCTAACTTAGTTAAGAACGTATGGCAATGGATAAGTGGAGAGAGAGAGAGATTATCTAGATAACTTGCAATAGAGAGTGAATGTGCAAGATGAAGGAGATTATGTAGACTATGCTTTGAGAAGGAGGGAAACAATGTGACTAAGGAAAGGTGTAATACAGACCATGAAAGCCAAATGTAACAATCAATCCTAGAAGAGGGTGAAACCATTCTTGAAGCATGCCTAAAGACAATCCAAGAAGGTATAATAGTGTAAAAACAAGACGAGAGCATACATGAAAAGAATATGGCAATCAAATATGAATGGAAGGATCAAATTTTTCCAGCTAACCTAGCTTTGGATGTTGTGTATATAGGTAAAGTACTTGAAGTAATGAAAGAGTAGTCCCAAGAAGATGCATACTTCAAGCAAGAACCACAATTTTTCAATTTTGAAGGTGTTATGAATCAAGGAGAGAAACAAGAAGGTGTCAAGCATGGTTTACCAATTAGAGCACCTCAAGAACCATCACAAGTGACCATGAAACTAGTGTATAATCTCAAGTAAGAGATGTAAGGGACAATATGTAGCCTTAACACAGTTAATGAACTCATGAAAAGGATTGCTATAGAGGAGAGAAGACTTGAAAAGGGTAAGGTCCAACCACTAAGGAGGCTTGGGGTAACAAACTCAGTTAGAATGCATCCTCAGAAGATTATATTCAGTTGGAAAAGAAGAAAGAAGGAAAAAGATCAGCTTGCAAGCCAAACACTACAAGAAGCCTTCTTTTCCCCTTGGTAGTATGATGTAGGGGCATCACTACTAGGCCTAATATAGGATGTGTGTCATAAATTTTTGGGTTTTAGGTCCCTTAGGTTGTCTTAAGAGTCATTAAATGGTCCATGTAGGATATGGAGGTATAGAATTTGAATAAGAAGGTTTCCTTCCATTTTGGTTAGTTTAAAAATTTGAATTTTTGTAAAGCCACTTGTAGGATTTTGAGCATGTGTAGGTAGTCTAGTTGGTGTAATAAGTCCTTTAGAGGTGTCTATATGATGAGTTGTTTAGTTGAACCATTTGAAGCCTTGTACTTGTATTCCCATGTTATCCTCGCTAAAACATTTCATTATAACATGAACTTATGAGATGATTATTATTTAATATAGTTATTACTAGTTAAATTTATTTTGTGGTATTGTGAGTACAAATTTATTCTTTTGATTACAATAAGGTGTTTGAATGGTGTTTTATATGATGAAAACCTTATTTGCAAGTAACTTGTTATATGTGAAAAATCACATGTAGCTAAGGGATCCATAAACAACAACCCATCTCGCAACCAAAAAGAATAATATACAACTAAGGGATTGTCCACATCAACTCTCATGCAGCTAAAGGAATTATATGTGGAAAATCATCCGTAGCCAAAGGAATTCATACACATTAAAGAAGCCATGATCCCTAGAAACTCTAGGCATGTGGACTTAACACTTGAGTTTACATGTGTTGATGGAAGAAGAAATTATAATTACAACATGAGAACTAGGAGATGACTCAACTCCAACATCTGATTATGCGTTGCAACTTAATAAGGAACTAACTGATTAAATTCATGATTTGGGAACTGATTGATTGAACTGATTGGTTACTTAAGTTATGTAATTGACATCTAAACACCTTCTGATTAATCATGTTGCATGCATCGAGTCTCCGGATTATTTGGTTGAGATATTTTACTTGATCTGTTCAAACTCCTAGTCAAAATCTATTTCCTCATGCTTTTGTTGTAATGAGATGTATAAAAAGAAAAGGATTAATGATGAAGAGAAGGTGGTTACTGTATGTAGAGCTAGATAGAGATTAGAGAGCAGCAGATATGAAAAATACAAAGGTTTCTTTGTATTTAGATGTAATCTTCATACCAATATAATAAAAAGTCCAAGTTCTGTTAAGTAGTTCTAAGGACAAGCCTTAGGAGGGATTAACACCCAAGGAAGGGCCCACTTGTGGTTTTCTAACCCCCTCCATAGTTTTTTGCTTTATTTATTGCATGAGTAGAATTATCAGCAATTCATTCCTTTATCTGTATTTCGAGTTTACATGCTTTACTTTAGTCATAGTATTTACTTTCATTCTGAATTCAGTTTATTTCAAAGAATTGTTATTTCTAGTATTGTAGTGACAAAATTTCATTTCCTTACCTCCTAAAATACATGTAACTATGTATACATCACTGCATTATTGAAATTTTACATCCCTTGGTTTGATAATTAAATGACTGTAGATTAATGAACTACATATTAATCATTGCAAGTTAATTTACACCACCATTTTTTCCATCATTGTTAGGGATACTACCAAGTTATAAGGTTTTTGAGAGGTTTTTCATTTCTTAGAAGCAATTTAGGTTTTAGGAAATTCACCTCCAACCAACCCCCACTAATTTTTGTTGATTGAGTTGAGCTAGTTGATACATGCACCATCCAAGAGATGCCCATGGTATATTTTTACCCAATCCACAAGTAGCACGATCTCTTCATACAATTCTAAGGATTATGAAGAAGATATAATTTCCTATGTACAAGGTTTGTTGTTTGAAGATCCCTTTCTAAGTGAAAGTTTAGAAGCTACTCCTGAGCAACCAGAAATGACAGAAGAAGTAAACCAAAATTTTGAAAATGGGGCAACCACCTTTGAGTTTCCCATTTCTAACAATGATGAAGTGCTACTACAAAGAATATTTCTCCCTATGCCTTGCCTAACTTTCATGGATCCATGACTGAAGACCCAAACACCTTTTTGTTTGAGTTTGACATTTTATGTAGGAGCTATGATTATACCACTGATGCACATAAACTGAAGCTATTTCCTATCACACTTAAGGATGCAACCTTGAGATGGTTCATGGGTTTAGGAAGAGATACCATTACCACTTGGGAACATATGAGGGGAATTTTCTTACTAAGTACCAAAACTATTGTAGACCGAGTAGCAGAGGAGGTGATGAAATCTACAAGATGACATAGAAAGAGGATGAACCATTGAAAGACTATTTCTAAATATTCCCATTCTGCATTCGTAAGATAAGGCACATAAAACTACCTCATGAATATCTCAAATTAATATTTTTGAAGGGAATTAGTGAGGAGGAAATGGTTTCTCTAGATATGATAGGAGCTAGAGAAATTTTAAAATCTTCCTTTGAGGATATTTGTGAAGCCTACAGAATTACTCCAGAGCCACTATGAAGAGAATAAGACATGTAAGATCAAGAGGTGGATCAACTACCAAAATGATTAAGGACATATCTAAGTCAAAGATTACAAAAATGTTCAAGAACATGAAGTAGGAGATTGTTAATGACATGACCACTCAATTAGATGCTTTACATGCCAAGAAGAAAAAAGAAGATGCAGAGGCAAAACTCACGAGCACTCGCCCATGCGTACAAAAGGAATAAATATGATTGTAGATGTAGAGGATTGGCCAACATTACATAAGAAAGGGAGGCTTCACCTAAATTTAAGATGTTGGAGATAGAGGATGGACAAGTCTTTTATGTTGCTCAAAGAAAACCGTGGCCGCCAAGACAAGGAGGTATGTCACAAGACCCTATGCCAACATTTCAAAATTGGTCTAGTAATCCATATATGCAACCCCCACCTTGGGCTAATACGTAACAAGGTTGGGATCCATACCCTATCTAATTCTAGCAACAATGTCAACCTCAATTTGTAGGCCAACAATAATGGAAACAAACCCCTCAATCAGGGCAAAAACCTTGGAGAGAACGAAAGTCATGTAACAACCCATCTCCTAATTACCAAGAATCTTACTAAGCGACCTCCTTATTCGCAACAAAAATCTTTAATGACAAATCCCCAACCTGGATCTCATCCAAAATCAATTCAGTTACCATATCAACCAACGCCTAACCCCAACAATAAAGCTGTACAACTAGCCTATTCCACTTAACCACTCAATACCCTACCTATTCCATTGATGTTAACAATATCCATCTCCACTCAAGAAGATCACTTCCTCCACCAAATGTGTAACGCCCTGATTTTTGTAAGTTATCATGGTGATTATTTTTCATAATGTTGTAACTGCTGAAATGAAGGAAAACATGTTAAGATATATTTTTGATCTTAAGGGAATGTGTTGCTAATCTGGATTCTTGCATACTGTAATTTGTTTACATGGGACAGCAGTTATTATTGCTTGTATGTTTGCTGATGTGACGAAAAATTTGTCGTATGCTTGCTGAACTCTATATGTTGTGGCCTTCTTGTAATCGCTTTGTCGATTTACTCTTAAACCGGACTGAAGGTTGATATAGATGTGCAGCACGGTATGAATAGTTGGCACGTAGATGCCAATGGAAAAGGTTCGATTCTCGAACCATACACTGTGTAACGCCAGATCCCGTAAGGTGATAAAGGCCTGGATGCGGGTGGCTCGGTATATGTATAACGCGGGATGAAATGTCCTGCACAGTGTTGAAATTAGATGTTAGTCGGAAGGACTTGTTTGGAAGTTGATTAATTAGGTGTTAGGGGGAATTAGATCCTAATCTACTCCTAAGTTCTACCTTACATCCTAAACTACTATCCTAAGTGGATTTTTAAATTCTAAATGGTGAAAATAGACCTAAGTTCTATTAACCTAAGAACTAGGCGGTGACCTAGGTTTGAACACTATTGTTAATCCTAAACTAATCCTAACCTAAGGAAGGGGACGCACAAACCCATGGGAAAGGATAAGGATGGAAGAAAATTTAATGGCATTGAATGAAGGTCCTTACGTGGACAGTGCCAGTTTGGCGGGAATAGGGAAAAAGCTAGAGGTATCTAGTTAGTTATGGAACTAAACTTGGTTTGCATGCAAAAATTTGAATTTGGAAGTTCGCCAACCCAAGTCGGTGGTGGCGTGAGGAAATAGAAAAAGGTAGAGCCTTTAATGCATTCAATTTTCTTGGTCATCGTGACCAGCCCACCTTGGAAAGAGTATGGAGGAATTTTTTTGGTTGTTTATTGTGTTGTTCGGATTTTTGGGAAGTTGCTCTGCATTTGGTTTTTCTTGGTTCAGTCGAACCAGTTGTGTTTGGTTGATTATCACTGTTTCTTTGGAAATTGAAGGCTATTTTCTAGCCTGTAGCAGAAGGTGGTTGTTGGAAAGCTTGTTGCTATCACCATGGAAGGAAATACCACCTGTGGACGTGGTTTTCTTCGAGCTTCGAGGAAAAATTGCAGGCATGTTAAGCCCTTCTCTTTAAAACTACTTGCTTTACTTAAGCGTCTCATTAAAACAACCCTGCTCTTCTGATGAAGGGGGTTTTGGGTTTATTTGTTTGCTGTCATGACTGAGATGATTTGGGTTTAGTCGGTTTGCTGTCATGTTGGAAATGATTTGGGTAGAATCATTTTCCTTGTTGTTGTGATTTGAACTGTCTTTGTGTATTTATTATATTGGAAATACAGTCATATTGTGTTGGTTTATTCGACAGTATTGGGAAATTCGTTCTTTAAACAATGAAACTGTACAGTTGTATGAGTGGTTTTTCATTGTTGAGCAATTGTTCTTTTGCTATTACGAACTTGAGTGATGGAACGTATTAACTATGCGAGTGGATTTACATTGTTTCCTTACTGAAATTTTGAGGAAATGAGTTCCTCTTCTTTCTGTTGTTCTGGATTTTGAAGGAAATAGTAAATGGGTTTTATTGAGCATTATGAGCTCGGTTTTAAGGAAGTGATAGAATTATTCTTATTGCTGTGCTTTTTCTTTTGTAAAAGAAATGGACGAATACGATTTGGGTATTCGTGAAAGTTGGAGAAAGTAACTGTTTTTCTTCTGAACTTGTAATGAACTGTGTTTTCTCCTTGCTGTGATGGGAAGATGATTTTGTTGTGTTTTATTGATGCGGTTCGATCTTCCAGTTCAGACTGTTGTCATGAAAACGAGCTTGGCTTTGTATTTCTGTGCAATGAATGAATTATGTTTTCTTCTTGCTGTGATGGAAAGTTGATTTTATAGTGTTTTGTGGATGCGGTTTGATCTTCTAACTCAAACTGTCATCGTGAAAATGCACTTGACTTTGGATTGCTGTGCAAATGAAGAAATGCATGGGAATTAGTTTGCTTGTTTGAGTCTGTCTTGACTGTACCAAGCTTACGTATTTCATACCCTATGCGGGTTTGCCTTGATAGAGGTATTGATATATGAATATTGTATTTTGAGTTCTGTACATCATTATGAAATAGGAGAATGTTTTTGGATTTAAATGGTTGATCGAGATGGAACTCGAACTGGGCATTCTTTTCATATGGTATATTGAATAAAATTGTGCATACTGTGCGATTTGGTTTTGATATCGTTTCTTTTCTGGATTTAAAAAGGAAACGAGTTCTTCTTCTTCTGCTGTTTTAAATTTTGAAGAAATGTTAATTGGGGATTTATTGAACATTTGGATTCGGCTTGATGAAGTGACAGTGGCATTTAGATTGTTTTCTGAGTGTTGTGTTTTGCTGTACAAACGGAATATTTAAATGTTTAGTGTGATCTCTGATTTTACACTGTCATTCAAAAAAAAATGATGAACTCGACTTGAGTAATTCTTGTTGCGTTGAAGAAAATGGATGTTTTCTTATTGAAATAGTTAAAGGAATGAATTTTTCTCTTTTGTTGTTTGAGTTCTAGAAACAACAACAATAGAGCTTCATGTACAATATGAGTTAGACTTGCTTTGTAGGTAACGGCAATGTGCAAATGGTTATTTATGAACTGTGTGCGTTCATGGATATGGAAAGTCATGAGAATAATTGATTAAGTGACTGTATAACTGTTTGTTCGGTTAGAATACAAATGAAAGAAGTATGAAATATTTTAGTACAGTAGAGGTACATAGTATGCATTCTTTATAATGCTTGTTCTATGATGGATACGATGTTTTACCAACTTGTTTTTGGTATTCGTATGTGCCTGCTTGAAAGGGAGTATTGATATGGATAATAAATTCTTCCTTGTCTTTATTTAAAGCTGAATATGAATGGAATTATTCTTTGCTGCTGGAAAGTGAGTTCTGAATGGATTTTGTAAGTTTCACTCTGAATTGTTATCTTGATTTGATGACTCATTTGGATTCAAGTTGCAGTACAGTCATGAGGAAAGGAATAGGAATGTGAATGGATAACTTGGAAAAATGATCATTTCTTCTCTCATACAGTTGGAAATCTGTAATCGTTTAGGAACGAATTTTGTATTGCTTGGGTTTAAGCATCTATATTTATTGTTGTTTGCTCTTCTCATCTATACTTGATTGCTTGAAATCAAAGGAGATGCATGAACTGAAAGGAAAGTAATTGGTTTACATTTCAGTTAGATTTTATCCTTTGCATTTATTACTAATGTAAGGAAAGGGAAGGGATAGCAGTTATGATTATAACAACAGTATGCTTTTACTTGTATTCCTAGTTCTTACAAATGTTGTAATCTGGAACTGTCGAAGGAAATTGCATCTTGTATTGGTTATGTGGGAAATAGGACAGAAATCCTTTGACTGATTGGGATGGTATTTAGATGGTTCAGTTGTCATGCTGTTCATTCTTTTTGATGCTTAATTCTTGATTGATGTTCTTATTAACGTTTCATAAAAGCAGGGTTCTTTTATTGAGACAATTAATTGGAAGCACATCATTTTAATGACAAGTGCTTAATATGCTCGATTGATAATGAACTCCCGACCGTGCAAGTAATTTTACAGATGGAATTTGAGTAAAACGAGGACATGGCTGTTTTCTGATACTTCTTTTGATTGTCTGAAGATGAATTGTATTTGTTAATTATTTTTCCTCTACGAGGAATTGTGAAAAGAAGAAAGTACATTCTTCTATCTATGGGTTGTAATGTTGTTTTATATAAACAAAGTCCAGTCATTTGGACTGGAAATGTATGGATTATGAAATGGATTGATGAATACAAATACAAGTGTGATATTTTAATGACTATATCAGTTTGATATTGTTGATTAAATTGGAAATATAATGTTATTTCTTGATTTGGAATTATTCAATTGTCCTTGGATGGATTTAAAGGGAACTGATTTCTATTCTTACCTAAATGCAACTTTTAAGTTGAAATATGCAATTAGTTCATACTTGGTTAAGATGATTTTTAATTGACATTAAAAAGGATTAGGAGGAACGTGATGTCATAAACCGATAGGTATTCAAGATTAGCTTGGAAGCTAAGGAATATGAAATAACTTAGGAGCAGCCGAACCTCGTATTCGGACTCCGTTAATAGCCTCGAATGTTAAATTCAAAAAGAAAGGATATGGGATAAATATATCCAGGGCTATCAGACCTTAACTATGTAAGGTTAAGGAGAATAAATGAATACATTTATTGAGAATTAAACCTCGTTTAAATGACGTCCAATAAGCTGGAATTCTGAATTTGGTTACAGTTGTGAAAAATTTGGTTAAGTTTAATAGGTTAAACTTATTACGTCTGTCGGTAATGGGTTGCTTAATCCAATGATTAAGAAAAGAACCAAGGAGAGAAAATGCAACCCTTCGATGCGAAGGAGAAGATGGATAGTAAGCTAGAAGATGAATTTAGTCTCTCTTAGCTACTTATAACTGTAACAAGAACGAGGATAAATGATCAGCATGGTTGCTGAAAGTTGATCTTAAATATTAAGATCATATCCAAATCACTTGAGCTGGATGTGTACTCTCGATGGGAGGATTCCGTAGGACATTGACATATGCCAACTACAACAAGCTATCTTCATGAAGGCGAGGCCTTCATGACGACACAATGTTATAGCTGACATATTACAATGCCCTCCTGAATTAAATCATCAAGATTACATAAGCTGAATATTAAGATCTTGGTTGGGGATAGGAGTATGATCACGTATGCGAGTGACTCCGGAGGACTAAAGATAACTAGACACATGGAGTCGTTTAGGAATGACATCGTATGTCTGCGTATCTTTAGTTACCATGAGTGCCTTCCTATACTCGTTCATATTGCTAGTAGGAGTTAGAAATTGACCTTATTTTGGAAGGACTGGTAGGAACCAGGAAAGACCATTCTAGATAACAGGTGAAGTGAGGTGAAGGACGTATTCCATTGGTGTGTATCACATCCAGGAATATGATCATGTAAAGCATGTGAAAATCTTTGGCCAAAGTATCGCAAGTGCTGGTTGCGTTGTCCTAATCACCTAATTTAAGATGCAGGATGTCAGATGAATATCAGTAACAAATATTCAGATAGGCTTCTTAAATGGATCACTTCGATTAGCGGAATGGTAAGAGAACCTTGTATATATATTATACTATGCATGAATGAACATGAAGGATCGGTAGTTGCCGAGTCATGAAATGAGAGATCGTTGAAACTCCGAGCCATGAAAATGGGAGATCGGTAGTTCTTCGAGTCATTTACAACAGCATATAGAATCTATTATAAGATTGAATGGCACTGAATGTGTGTTCCATATTACAAATATGTGAATAGGGAACATTAGTTTTAAAAGGAAATTGTGTGTTCCAAACTACATTGTTTGGGCAGAGAACAATTATTAAAACTTGAACATGTGTTTGAATTATATAATTCATAACAGAGAACGTTTTATAATTTTTTTTTCCCCTTGTTCTAGTATCTTAAAATGGGGATGTTACATCTTGGACCCACCATTACAAAGATTGCAGATGAACCACAACAAAATGAGAACACGCTACAAGATGATCCGCATCAACATGAACAAAGTTCTAGTAATGGTAAAGTACAAACTAATGAACCACCATTTCTAGAGAGATTACAAGAAAAGAAGAATAACCTCAAATTAAAATCTGATTCTAATTTTTACATTAGCTGAGAGATATTTGTGTCAAAATTCCATTGATTCAAGCAATCAAGGATGTGCCCATCTAAAACAAATTGGTTAAGGATCTATGCATTAAAAACTAGGTAGAAAGAGGAAGGATCCATCTACTATGCAAGTTATTGGACAACTGACCGATATCATGCTTGGGAATTCAATTTTACCAAAGTATATAGATCCAGGAAGTCCTTTGGTAAATGTTACAATCAATGACACAACAATAAAGAACACTCTGATTGACTTGGGGGAAACCATTAACGTCATGAAAAAGAAAATTATGGATGATATGAAATTAGAAGGACTAAGGCCAACAACTACAATCTTACAACTTGCAGATAGATCAACAATGAGACCTAAAGGAGTACTTGAAGACATAGTTGTGGTGGTAGACTCTTGGGAATACCTTGTTGACTTTATTGTCTTCAACCAAAATCAAGCTTAGGAGGATATCCTATCATCCTAGGAAGGCCATGGTTGACCACTGTTGATGCATTCATAGGTTGTAGGTATGACAACATGATTATTTCTAATGGAAGTGGTACTAAAAAGATAATGCTTTATCCTCCTGCCCAACCATTGAATGATGAAGATCAAACCATTTGGGTAGAAGAACTAGAAGTATATCATAACTCTGTGTAACAACTTATGATGTTGGAGAAGTTGTGTACCATTGAAGGATAAGAAGAAGAGTTTGTTCTCTCCAATGTCTTGTAGAATAACTATGGAAGGAATGAAGAAGTGGATGATAGATTAAGGTGCTTAAACTGCCCCTTGAACCAAGTTCTACCACAACAAAGCACCAAGGAAATTCCAGATAAGAATTGTGTCCTTCATTAACTTCTTCCTCATGAATGTATATTGAATTATATTAGCGTCAATATATGCTCAATGTCTGATCTCTCCAAGAAATTGAAAATAACCTCAGGAAGGCAACTAAACATGAACAAGATGCTCATCATGCATCAAGAGAAATTACTTATTACTCTTCTATAAAAACACAAAGTAACACTTACATGGGAATATGGTGACATGCATGGGATTCATCCTAATCTATGTACTCATAAGATTTATATAAAATAAAATTATAAGCCAATCGGGTAGCTAGAGAGAAGAATGAACCCAATAGTGAGAGACATCATGAAAGAATAGTTGCAGAAGTTACTTGATACTTGGATTTACATATCCAATTTTAGACAATCAATTGGTGTCACCCCTTGTCATTGTGCCAATAAGAATGGAAAATGGAGGATCTGTGTAGATTATATAAATTTGAATGTAACAACGAAGAAGAATCATTTTCCAATCCCTTTCATTGATCATGTACTTGACACTTTGGTTGGTAAGAAATATTTTTGTTTTCTTAATGGATATAGTGGCTATAATCAAATTCATATTACAGCACTAGAAGGTTAAGAAAAAAATACCTTCACGTTCCCATGGGGAACATTTGCATATTTTGTTCTTCCATTTGGCTTGTGTAATGCACCTTATAAATTTTAGAGTGCGAGTCTTGAGCATATTTTTAGATTTAACAAATGATTGTATGGAGGTATACATGGATAATTTCACAGTCCATGGAAGAAGTTTTGAAGAAGCCATGTAAAATCTGGAAAAAGTATTGAAGAGATGTAAAGAGTACAACTGTCCTTGAGTAATGAAAAATGCTACATGATGATATCTGAAGGTATAGTCTTGGGACACTATCTTTCTTTTGATGGAATTCAAGTTGATCCAACAAAGATATCTGTCATCATAAATCTGCCAACACCAAAGAAACAAAAGGATGTTAGGAGATTCCTAGGCCATGCTAGTTATTACAAAATATTTATACAAGATTTCAACAAGATTGTAATGCCATTGTTTGTACTACTAGGAAAGGATGCTGCATTTGAGTGGACTGAAAAATGTGAAACTGCATTTCAAACCTTGAAGCAAATGTTGACGACTGCCCATGTATTAAGAGGACCTGATTAGAACCTACCATTCCACATCTATACTGATGCATCAGACCATGCCATTGGAGTTGTTTTAGGACAGAAGGATGGAGTTCTAAACTATGCAATTTATTACATTAGTAAGAACTTGCAACATGCTGAACTTAATTACACAATCACAGAAAAGGAGTTCTTAGAAGTTGCGTATGCTATCAATGTGTTCGAGCACAACATCCCATGTTATGTAGTTTTCATTCACATTGGCATTGTTTCCATTAAATATGTGATCAATAAACTAGTAGTAAGTAACAATATTATCATATGGTTTCTCCTTCTACAAGAGTTTGATGTCACAATATTAGATAAGCCTGGAAAGGACAATGTGGTAGCATATTTCCTTTCAAGAATGGAGACTAATGATGAAGAACAGATAGTTGATGAATCTTTCCCAGATGAGCACTTATTTTCTATCTCCACAAAAACACCTTGGTATGCAGACATAGCCAACTATCTAGTTTCAAGTAAAACACCTCCACACTACTTATATTCTGAAAAGAGTGTGCATTTTTCTTGGATAGCTAGATTTATATTTCACACAGGGAAAGATCATGTCATGAGAAGATGTATAGATGATGAGGAAATATATGATGTCCTCAAATCATACCACAATGAACCTTGTGGAGGAAAATTTGCTGTAAAAAGAACAACATAGAAGGTGTTGACAACATGTTATTATTGGACACCATTGCATAAGGACACAACACTATACACCAGGAGATGTGATAGATGTCAAAGAATGGGAAATCCTACTAGATTAGATGAGATGCCATTGTAGCCTTAGTTAGTCTTGCAACCATTTGAAAAATGGGGCTTAGAATTCATTGGTCCTATAGATCCTAAATCTTAGTAGAAGGAATACATCTTGGTATGCATAGATTATCTAGGTGGAAAGAGGTGAAGGCATTGATAAGTCAAAAGAGTGAGAAAGTATCCAAATTTCTCTATGATCACATCTTCACAAGGTATGGAGTGCCAAGAGAAATTGTTACTGATCAAGGTACACACTTTACTACTGATGTAATTTTTGATCTAGCTAAAGAGTATGAAATCAGACATAATAATTCTACGATGTACCATTTGCAATCCGATAGCTAAGTAGAGGTGATGATCGGGGAGATAGAATCTGTCTTGACAAAACCATTTCACTCCACATGAAAGATTGGTCAAAAATATTTCCAGAGGCAAGATGAGCATTCAACAAAAAGTGGAAGACAAGTTACTTCACACCATTTGGGCTTTTGTATGCTAAGACTGCTATTCTCCTATTGAATTTGAGCACAAGACACTAAAGACTAAACTTGAACTAGGCATAGATTTGTCTGAAGCTCAAAGGTAGAGGATTATCCAACTCAATGAGTTAGATGAAATGAGAAGATAGGTTGTGCATAATACAAAAGTAGTGCAGAAGCAAAGGATCAAATGGCATGATAGGTTCATCAAGACAAGATAATTTCAAGAAGGTGACTGGGCACTCTTGTTTGAATCAAAGTACAAGGACCACATGGGAAAACTCAATACAAGGTGGCTAGGTCCATATGAGATTGAGAAAATATTTTCCAATGAAGTCAAAACTCACAACCATAGATCTTATAAGGTTCAAGCTACTGGTCAATGGCCATAGGTTGAGATTGTACAAGAAGCCAACTGATATAAGTACCTTCATGCAATAGTTCAGAGGAGGAAAAACAAGATGGAAATAAGGACATAAAAATTAAGATAAGAAGATGAGATTCCTCATTCATCTTATGAAGTTTCAGAGGATTGAGATATTTTAGTGGCCTTGGTATATTTAGCTTGTTGAATACTCCAAGGGAAAATAAAAGTGTTGTGATCAACCCTCTTGGTGATCAACAACACTCAACTAACACATTTTATTTTCTTAGAATTTCTGTTTTATAGGATTTGATGTATATGTATGCAAGAGTGCATAATTTTTGACATAGGGAGATAATGTAAAGATTGTGTGTTCCACTTACAACAACATGCAAAAAATATCTGTTTTGTTTTCATGTTTGGTGGAACTCATAATTGCATGAAGGAAATAATAGATACCTATACGTGTGAGTGATGATGGAGACAATGGTGCCCAAACAAGTTAGCATTCCCTCTCTCGGGAGTTATCTAATTCAATAAAGGATCCTCTAATACAAATTTCACACATGCTTGCATAATTGTAATAGTGTCTGCAACATCATAACAAAAGAACATGCAACAAGGGTTAAAATCGATAAAGCATGTGCAATCATCATTCTAAATATGCCTCAAGATAAGTGCACTCCTACCAATTTATTAAAGTATGATTAACATGATTATTATTAATTAGTATTTATGCCATGATATCATGTCTTTAATTGCATTGATAAAACACCACCCTTTTATGTTGTGAGGTGTCATTACACGTCATCCCACTCCATAATACCACTTTACCTCACATGTTCCTATAATCAAATCAATTAATTACATTCCCTTTTACTATCTTTGCATGTGCATCGCTCTCAAATTTCAAAAATAAAATACTAAAAAAATCCCACACAATTCAATTTTGCATCATTTCTCCAAAATTGTGTGATTGCATTACCAGAGTTGAGCAAGCCGCATCATGAAAATGGGTGGAAAATTAATACGCCATGAACTGAAAGAGCATTTTCAAATCCTTAGCCAACCACAAATTCTATAGTACTTTCATGACAATGGGTGGCTAGATTATATAAATCAATTCCAAGGTTTCAATGAATCAATGGTTGAAGAATTTGCTGCTACATTCAGAAATGGTGAAGTAAAGGTCAAGGGTTTATCAATAAGAATTAGTGATGAAATTTTGGCTGAGGTGACTAGAATTCCCACACAGGGTGAACCTTTCCCTGAGAAATTAAATTTGAAAGCATCCAGATGATAATTTGTTGATGTAGATGATGTGTTCATCAATGATCGCCAAGGTACTTACAAAAATTCTCTCAAACCTCTTTGGGCTGAAATTGCAAATTACATTATCAAGTATTTTACCTGCAAGGGGAGGTACTCTAGGTTAAAAATTCATTTTAAAATGCGCATCATCTCAAGAATAATAGATATGTCAATGTGCCTAATTTCTTGAATGAAAATTTGAAAAATATGGGTAGGGAGGCACAACGAGGAAGGTATGCTCTTTCACATCACTGCCTCATCACTCTGATAATCAAACACACCCTACAGAGGGAATACCTTGAGATAAGGTGGGATGATTTTTCAAGAGATAAACACATTGATGAATTACTGGGAAATAAAAGGAAGAGAAGAAGAATTACTGGAAGTTCTTCCACACATGCAATTGAAATATGAACATTAACTTCCCAACCTAAATAAATTCCTATTTTTGAGAATTTACCATCTTTTATACCAAACCATGAACCAATCTCACCTGAAAGAATATTTATTGTTAAAACCCTCTTAGAAATATCTACACCCGAATCATCTACATCTAAAGGAAAAATAAAATCTTCCAAGTCAACTCCTACACCACAGAGGTGCTCTCATAGGCTAAATACCAAAATACCAAAGACCTCCAAGCTAACAAGGACCCAGACCATATCACTTGATAGTGATGTGGAAGCTGTAGAGGAGAAATTGAGCCCACACCACTAGAAACAATGCAAGGAGGTACTAATGTTGCATTTTGTGAGAAGCCATTCCCTGAAGAGCATATGGAGGGACAAGAATACCAAGCCCAGAATGTGGATACAATGGGTGTGAAGGAGGGTCATGAAGAGAAAGGTGAAGAAGGTGGTACAAAAACTATACATGAATTCCCTAAAGAGTACATGGAGAAACATGCAGAGGCGCTTCATGCCAATGTAAGTTATGGAGAGGAGTGATCTAGGATCATAGAGGCAGTTTGATAGCTGCTTATGCTAGTAAAATGGGAATACAAACTAATCATTTTGCTGAAGCATTAGCCACTTTATGGGGCCTTAGAATTGCTCAGACTCATAATATTCAAAATCTTATACTGGAAGGAGACTCACTTAATATCATTAACCATCTTAATCAGTGTTCACCTCCAAGCTGGAACATCAAGGACTTCATCTTGGAATCCATAAGTATTTGCCAAACCTTCAACAATATTCGGATCAAGCATACTTACCGGGAGGGTAATAAGGTGGCAGATGCATTGGCTAACTACGACATAAATGTTAATCACATTATTTGGGATAATAGTGATCACATTCTTGAGCAGGTTCAAAACAACATTCAAGCGGATACTTATGGGCATGCAAATACGGAGTAAGGTTAATGATCATTTGGAGTGGGTCTTTGAGAATATGATTTACACACGTGCTGAAAATTTCTTGTTTAAAACAACACTCAAGCAGATCTTTGTGGGAAATCAAGGTTATAGTAAGGATAATGATGACTTAAAGTGGATTTCTGAGAAGATCAAATTCACACATGCGGGTAATCTTTTGCTTATAACAGCTTTCAAATAGGTTTTTGCGGACATTCAAGTCTGTAGTAAGGATGATGATGACTTGGAGTGGGTTTCTAAGGAGGTAGAAGTTCGCGCATGTGGGATTTCCCAGGTACAAAGTAGCATTCATGCAGGCATTCGTGGGAACTTTCATGTTAGCAACGACTATACTAATCCTCATTCCCATCGCGTGAGAGATATTTTTAAAAACAGAGAAAGGTGGATTGGAAACTACGTTTCATATAGCATTCCTCATAGGGGTTTTGAAGAAAATACTTTCAAACACTTCAGCAAGGTGAAAATGGGAGGAGCCCCTTGCCAGATTGAGCCCAGTAGGGACCCGGATTGGAAGAATAATAAAGAGCTATGGAATCTTCTCAATCAGGGAGGCATTACAAATTTTATTGAGAAGATATAGGGTCACGACCAAAACATTTCTGTGTAATTTGTGATGGATTGGAAGGATCGCAAAGTTGAATATGGCGGGCAAAAAATATTGATTAATGAAGAGTTTATAGCTGAAGCAACAGGCCTTGGGATGGATGGGTACCACTTTTTTAATAAAAGGATTGATAGAGCAGCTGAGGAGAGGAAGTTTGTTGAAGGCAATGAGGAACTGATCTTTGTCACGGTGGGTTTGAAGGTTAGCTCTATCCCTCCACCATTTGACGATGTCACCCGCATGATGGTTCGATACATCTCCTTGGAGGGGAGATACATCACAGTGCCCATTAAGCATATTGTGTTCCTCAATCACTTCCACAGAAGTATCACAGTATGTTTCCCACACTATCTTCTTAATTCTCTTGAATGCTCCATTTTGGAGTTCCAAAAACATACTCGTGTGGTCCCTCTACATCAAGGTCTCATCTTCTTGCTGCATAAACTCTATATTCTTAAGTATCCCAGCCTTCCTTCTTCCCCCATCTCTGCTCCATTTATCCCCTTCACCACTGCCACTACCCCCATCTCTTCTCCTTCTATCCCCATCACCATTGCTGCTACCCCTTTACCTTCCATCTTGGCTCCCACCACCATCCCCTCCACCTCTGCTCCCACCCCCTTCGCCTCCACTTTGACCAGACCTATAACTAGGTCTTCTAAGAAACTGAAACTGGATACCCCTGTTTCGGGGAACGTTCCTCAGGACTTGGAGGATGCTCAAAATCTTCTCCATATTAGCAGTGCTAGCTTGCATGAGGCTTTACACACCGAGAGTTCCACACAAAGGCTGGAAGCCTTAGAAAAAGACATGTTGCTGTTGAAAGATGAAGTTAAAAACTTGGCTAAGCAAAAAGGTAAGAGGAAGAAGGAGGAGGAGGTTGATCTTGACAATAAACAAGTTGAGGATATTTATAAAAACTAAACTCCCTGGACAACCATCTAGGGAAAGCCAAGAATCATCATGACCATAATATGGCTATTTTTAGTGCAATCGAGAGACTTCCTTGAGCAGCATGTCCGCAACGTCTCTGCTCTCAGTGAAATCCCAGCAACTCTATGGGGCATGGAAAAAGAAAGAAAACAGACCATTGAAAAGCTGGATGCTTCAGACCTTACTCACATGATGACATTGGCTTTGTTTACCTCTTGGAAAACTATCAAATCCAGAATTGCCAAAGCGCCAAGAAGTAAATGTGGAGCTTCACTTTGCTGATGCTTGCCTTCCTGCGTGTTTTTTGCTGTTTTTTAGCTATTTTTTGGCTACTTTTCTGTAGTGTTCAAACTGGTTAGCTATTTTGTGGTAACTTCTCTTTGGTTACCTTTGGTTCTTATGACTTATCTAGATCTTGATCCTTTTTGTGGTGCTTTTTAATTCCTATTCTGGCTTTTAGGCCCTCTTTGTATACAAGGGTATAGTCCCTTTCAAAAACTATGTACTAATAATAATTTTTTCTTTAAAGTTATGGAGAGCATGAAGGAAAATAAGTTGAAAAGGAAACCGAGGAGACAGTTCCTACAACCATAGGTCATGAGGAGAGGATGGAAGAGGAAACATACAAGATAGTTTATGAACAAGAAATTAGTGAAGATATGCCCTAGACTGTTGAAAATTTATCGAGCAACTTGCCCATGGAATTGAGAAAGAGAACATGTTTGTGGAAACTGAGACAATACAAGAGAACATTTTAGTAGTTACTAATGCAATAATTGAGAAAGTGTTGGAGAAGACACCACATGTTAGCATGCGAAGTCGGATATAGCCTCAAAGTAACCACAAATTATCATTTGAGAAGTTATAAAAGATCCTGTCAAACCAGTTTGTAGGAACATGGCAACAAAAAAAAATGTTGTTGGATTACTGGGTGTATCAATTTGAAACCTATGTTAATAAGTTAAAAGGAAAATGGGAAAGAGAAAATAAGAATTCATCTTCTAGCACCAAAAAGAAATTAAGGAAAAGACATGGAAATTAAGGCAAAATATAAAGAAATTGAAAGGTTAAATAAAAATCAAGAAGAAATAGTTAAGGTGACACATGACATATTCAATTGCAGGCCCCCTTTAAAATTTATGTTATTTTCTTGAAATAAAAGATGTTGCAATTATGAAACTTACATGTGTCAACTCTGACATTCCATTTGACATTAGTGCAGCTAGGAGCTTCTTTAGATTATATCTAAAAATGCCTCATGAAATTCAGCTCCTATTGTGTGAAATATACATGTACAATTATGCTCTTGAGTATGATAGGGATTGGATTCCAGTCCTCTACATTGGAGATGTTCTAGTTAAAGCACTTTGTTCTTATTTTCTAAATGAGTTGGATAGGGAGAGACAAATAGAAGAGTACATGCACTTGGAAAAGGTACAACCATTGATGATCGGGATGAAGCTGCAAACACTAAGGTAGTTATTGAAGAATATGGAAAATATATGGAGAACAAGGAAATTAGAAACAAGGTATGGAAGATGCGGAAAGAAGCTCATGAGGAAGTTAGGGACAAAATTAAGTACAATGTAAAAGAGATAGTATATTCTTGCAGGATGCGCTAGAATGAAATGTCCCTTGAGATGCAAAAGAAATAAATGCACTCTTATCATAATATCATTCCAAATTTAAGAAGAGTGAATGCATACATTGATATTTCTATTGCATGTGCAAAAACTTGGTTTCCAATTGGCTATCACCCACCAATCTTCCACTTTCCTATACCACATTGGTCTAGTAATCAACCCTTGGATGAAATAATACATGACAAATTCATGAACATGTACATGATGAATGGTGGTTACTTCTTCACAGATCCTAAAGGGACACCTACTCTAGTAGATTTCATATGCTTATGCAACACCATTTAGGAGGAACCTAAGAAAAATGAAGAGCCTAAGAAACCTGAATGAGGACATTCAAGAAGTTAAGTATGGGGGTGTGATGAGTTGTTTAATTCCCTTTCTAAATAACTCATCTTCTATAATTTGTTGAACCATTTGAAGCCTTGTACTTGTATTCCCCTGTTATATTGCTAAGACATTTCATTATAACCTGAACTTATGGCATGAATATTAATTAATATAGTTATTACTAGTTAAATTTATTTTGTGGTATTGTGAGTACACATTTATTATTTTGATTACAATAAGGTGTTTGAATGATGTTTTGTATGATGCCAACCTTGTTTGCAAGAAACTTGTTATATGCAGCAACTCACATGTAGCCAAAGGATCCATATGCAACAACCCATCTGCAGCCAAAAGGAATCATCTACAGCTAAGGGATTGTCCACAACAACTCTCATACAACCAAAGGACTTGTTTCCAAAAAATCATCCATAACCAAAGGAAGTCACACACATTAAAGAAGTTGTGATCTTGAGAAGCTCGTGGAACGTGGAAATAACACTCAATTTTTCACATGTCGATGGAAGAAGCAATTACAATTACAACATGAGAACTAGGAGATGACTCAAATCCAACATCTGATTATGCATTGCAACTTAATAAGGAACTAACTGATTAAATTCATGATTTGGGAACTGATTGATTGAACTGATCGATTACTTAAGTTATGTGATTGACATCTAAACACCTGTTGGTTAATCATGTTAGCATGCATCGATTCTCCAAATTATTTGGTTGAGATATTTCACTTGATTTGTTCGAAATCCTAGTCAAAATCTATTTCCTCATGCTTTTCTTTGTGATGAGATGTATAAAAAGAAAAAGATTAATGCTGAAGATAAGGTGGTTAATGTATGTAGATCTAGATAGAGACTAGAGAGTAGAAGATATGCTGAAGATAAGGTGGTTAATGTATGTAGATCTAGATAGAGACTAGAGAGTAGAAGATATGCAGAATACAAAGGTTGCTTTGTATTCAAATGTAATATTCATGCCAATACATTAAAAAATATGAGTTATGTTCAGTAGTTCTAGGGACAAGAATTAAGAGGGATTAACACCCAAGGCAGGGCCCACTTGTGGTTTGATAACCCCTCTCCATATTTTTTTCTTTGTTTATTGCATGAGTAGAATTAGTAACAATTCATTCCTTTATTTGTATTCTGAGTTTACATGCTTTACCTTAGTCATAGTATTTACTTTCAGTCTGATTTTAATTTATTTCAAAGAATTTTTATTTCCAATATTGTAGTGACGACAATTCATTTCCTTACCTCTGAAAATACTTGTAACTGTGTATAAAACATTGGCATTATTGAAAATTTACATCCCTTGGTTTGATAATTAAATGAATGTAGATTAATGAAAAACATATTAATTTCATAAGTTAATTTGCACCACCAGGTAGTGATGTAATCAAAATATTTTGAGCTTCATCATGGCTTTTGATAAATAATTTGTATCTCCTTTAATGATTTTGTAACTCCTTGTCATGCAACTTACTCTTGCTACCATCATGAGTATGACAGGGGTAATCACACTTATAGTATTTGAGTAAGGATGTAAATATGGTACTTTGTGGACTGTTTGGAACTATGGATCGATCAAAGGGAATGAGTTTTGGAGCTTCAGGGAAGTTAGGAGTTTTTGTTGTTCTTTTGTATGCATACAAGAATAGGGAATACAATGTGAAGTTGTTAACCTAAAGAAATGGAAAACTATGTGTTCTATTGGCTTGAAGGGATACCATTATCGGTAATATATTATCCAAGAATGAATTCATGCATAACCTTTGGTTTTGGTGTTGAAAGGTTAGAATAAGCCATGAAAAGCTTACATCTTATTCTCAATGGAGATGAGTTAGTTTATATAGTACTTGTAGAAAGAAGAGGTTAGATTCCACATTTAGCAACTATGATAGAAATAATGTTGGCCCATGCTCGGGAGTATTAAACCATTGAACCAATGTGGAAGGTCATTCAGTGATTGAGGAGTGTGGCAATATAGTTCAAGAATCAATACTGCTTCTTGAGGGTAGAAGAGGGCAGTTCTTAGAGTAAATACACGTTTGGGGACATAATGAACCTCTTGGTAAGTTTATTTTCTCCTAGGAGGGTGTGCAGACTTACTTGGAAGTTGTTAGGGGTATTGGAAAGCGTTCCAAAGAAAATGGTGAAGATATTTGCGTTCTCGAGTCTATACTAAGAAACCCTTAGGGTTTAAGACAATTTTGGCTATTTGAGTGGCTTAAGATTCTTTGTAAAAGCCTAAAACTTCTAGAATTTATTCTAATTGACCCCTTAATAGGATTTAAGAAATAATTTGTACTAAAAATCTCTCTTAGAGTAGATATTCTTGAAAGTCATAATAAAGGTAGCAAAACCTAAATGCCCTGATTTAGAGACAAAAGTGAGGTTTTGAAGCTTGTACATTAAAGGAAGCTAGATTAAAAACTTGTTCGAGTCCAAAAGCCCAAATGGGCGTTTGAATTACCATTTTTATAGTAACAAGAACCTTGCAATAAAAAGTTACACCTATATTTGTTCTAGGACAAACCTAGTATGATGATTAAGCTTGAGGAGGTGAGTTGTGAAGGAAGTAGGAGTTATTTTTATAATTGAGCCAAATGAATTTTCCCACACTTTTACCTTGATTAAGGGTGCTTAAAAATTCTAAAACTTTTATCAATGGTCCTGTGGATCACCCTAACTCATCTCATTCTAATAATCATGTTCTCTGGAAGCCAAAAATCACATTTTTAGCAAAGTTGAACAAATCCACCAAATCTTGTGCTTCCAATTTCCTAGGTTCTTTGAGATAGGTTGAGTCAAGGATGATGAAATTTATTGAAGCATTGAATGATACCATTTGATCTTAGAGGATAGTTTTGTGTGATTTGGTATGTTTTTAGTCTTGAGGAAAGGAGTACATGTTGTAATATCTTAGATAAATTGAAGTTGATTAACTAAACTAGTTTGTTGAGTCTGTTAAGGTCCTAGATGCTCTACATCATCCACTAGACCAGTAACTTTGGTCCAAGTCTCTCCCTCAAAATACACAAGAGATCCAAAATCCATTTTCCTTTGGCCTCTACCTGTAAGGATGACCAATCCAAAACTTGAGTTGTGTCAAGAATATACTTCCATATCTTGAGACATGAAACACATTGTGTGCACAAGATAGGCTTGAAGACAGAGGTAAGAGGTAGGAAAATGGATTAATAATATCCAAAATATCAAAAGGCCCATGAAATTGAGGGGATAACTTAGAACCCTTTCCATAACGAATTGGAATTTTGTCCGACGCTCCCGAGAAATACCTTGTCACCCAAAATAAGTGACACTCTATGATATTCGTATCAACATATGCCTTATGGCGTGCACGAGCCTGATCCAAACACTACTTAATGAGAACAACCTACTACTCCATATCTTGAAGATAAGCGGGGCCAAAAACAATCCTATCATCTAATCTGTCCCAACTCAAAAATGTCCTAGAAGGTCTCCTATATAAGGTATGAAATGGTGCCAAGCCGATGGAAATGTGAAAACTATTATTGTACACAAACTCAACCAAATATAGATGACGCTCCCAATTCTTCTACTTGATCCATCATATACATTGAAGCATGTCCTTGAGCACTGGTTCACCCTCTCCATCTTCCCATAATTTTGATGGTGGTACACTCAAAAAAATTAATTTGAGTTCCCTAAGCTGATTGAAATGAAGTCCAAAACTCAAAAGTGTAAATAAAGCCACAATCACAATGGCGATCATCTTAGGAATACCATGCAACCTCACTACACTATTCCAAGAAACATGTGCAATGAAAATTGCATTAAATGAGTCCTTCATTACTTGAAATGGAAAACCTTGGTCAACTTATCCACCATCACCATGATGGCGTCATGATGAAATGATGAAGTGGGAACACCAAAAATAAAATCCATGGACACCATGTCCCACTTCCACTGCAAAATATCATGTGAGTAGAGAAGGATTGCGGTTTGAGCATGCTCAACATTTATCCTCTGGAACTTAAGACAATGGGCTATGAAATATGTAATATCACATTATAACCTAGGCTAAAAATATAGCTTTTTCAAGTCCGCATGCATCTTCTTAACCCCTGGATGAGCCGCATACGAGATTCGATGTGCCTCTAAAATAATAATACTTGAACAAATAAAAAAGCGTAGGCACATATATGCGTCTCTAAAAATAAATAAAACCATATGACTCTAAGGTGTAACCTACATACTTTCCCTCCAAGGGCCCCTGAGACTTTACCACTCTTTGAAACCCTTGTAGAATATGTCTCTTGGAATATTATGAAGTATCTTGCCTCTAAGATCTGATCACAAAGTCAAGGTAGAAATCTCATCCCACCACCTACTTAAGGCATCAATGAAGACATTTTCTTTCCCCTTGATATACCAGATATCCATATCATACTCATAGAGGAAATCAATCAACCGTCTCTGCCAGAATTGAGATTGGGCTACATAAAGATATGATGAAGGCTCAAATGGTCTATTCTCAAAACAAATGACCTACCTAATAGGAAATGCATCCAATCAACTAATACATGAAGTAATACTATAAGCTCAAGATCATGGGTAGGATAGTTAAGTTTTTAGTCCTTGAGCTATGAGACTCAAATAAAATGACATGATGCTCTTGCATGAGCACTTTGCTCCAAGTACCTCTATCGATGCATCAATGTAAGCCACAAATTCAACCAATGGATCAAGAACTGCAAGGATGGGTGTAGTTTTCAATCACTCATTGAGAAGCTAAAATGAATCCTTACACTTCTCTGACCAACATAACTTATTCCCTTTACACTTTGAAGGCAAGTGATAAGATTGATAATCATAGAAAAATCCTGAACAAAATGACGGTAATACCCAAATAACCCCATAAAACTCGTAACCTCACCACTTTGTGGTGGGGATGGCTAATTAATGATAACATTAATATTTGAGGGATCTACTGAGATATCCTCACCTATGATGATGTCCCCAAATATTGAATCTAGATCTGAAAGAAGGAACACATCTCCAAATACCCAAAAATGGTTTTCTCTCGGAACCTATAATACTTGGCTCAAGTGCTCTTGGTGCTTCTCTACCCAACGTGAATAAATAAAAATGTCATCTAGAAAAAGAAAAATCCATCCAAGAAAGTCCTATAAACCACATTCATGATGCTCCTAAACACTGCGCAGTGCATTCATCAAACCGAAAGGAACTACTATGAACTTGTAATGCCCGTGCAGAGTCCAAAAAAAGCTGTTTTATGAATATCCACCTTTACGATATTCACCTTATGGTAACATGAATTCAGATCTATTCTAGAGAACACTATGTATCCCCTCATATGATCAAAAAAATAATTGATATAGGGCACATGATAATGGTTCTTCACCGTTACCATGTTCAACTATCAGTTAACACACAACAAAAGGGACCCGTCCTTCTTCTTCACAAAATCACCATTGTGCCCCAAGGAGACACACTAGGTCAGGTGATACTCTTCTCTAATAGACCCTCTAAATGAATCTTGATCTCATGAAGCTAAAGGGTAGTCATCCTATACGTGGCATGGGAAACAGTGCGAACACGAACAAGATTAATTGAAAATTCTACCTCACGACATGGTGGCATACTCGGGAGCTCACTTTGTAGTCCTTTTATTTCCACTCAAATGCTATGTGTGCTGGAACTTAGTTCGAGAGATATCTAAAATCTTACCTAAAGCACGCGTAGCTACCATGTCCTTACTTTATGTTGTTTAACAGGAAGTTAGTATGCATGTTCATCTTGTTTTCAAGTAATCAACTATTCATCCATAGACAATCATTCTAACCACAATACCTTGGAAACACATATAGTAAGGAAGAAGAACAATCTATATAATCACCAAGATTAACTGCATCATTACAACACCATAATTAGAGATGTCAACAATCAATATCTACCAACAATTATCCATCATCAAATAAAATTCATCACATTACTAAATTTGAACACGTCTTACGGTCATTACACATGTGCACTAATCCATACATGCAAGCATCAAACCATAGGTCTTTACCCATTACCCTAACTCTTCCAACACATAAATGAAATTATCTAGGGAATAAGCTATACATTAGGTATATATAGGGGTGGGAACTTTCCCTTCACCGCCCATGCACTCTCCTAAAAATAGATGTGCTCACAAAAATAGTCTGTATGTATGCTTTCCTAAAAATATCCATTCATACAACTCGTGCATGTTTTTAAAAATTATACTATTAATAGATTATTCCTAAAGATAAGAATTTATTTAATCTTATTAATAGCTTCCACAAAGTGTGTTCTCAATGTTCTTTTTCCACTTTCTTGATCCGCCTCCAAGTATATTTTTAGCCTGATCTGGAAAATTGGTTGAGTCTCAACTTTGCTTCCCGTGTGTTCATAATCCCATACACTAACCTATTCAATATTTACATGCACCCTTCCATGTGCTACCATTGTTCATTTGCACGCGTGCATTCCTACCCCTAAGCCTCTATTATTTTTTGATACTTAGTCCATTTCTCTAACTAGCATTACCCCACACTAGGTATGTTCTCCGTCCTCGAAACACTAAACACATAATATCCCATGAAAGAATAAATATTGTATGAGTAAAAATACCAAAGAATGAAAGAATAACTTGGCACACAAAGTGATCTCTACCATTTAGTTGGTTGTAGTAGTTTGGGAACTCTTTATTAAGGATGCTCTCCAAATCATCCCATTCTACTAGCCCCTTGGTTGCTTATCCTCGGAACCAACACCGCTACCTCCATCATCTATTCAAGGGTCATATATTCTCCTTCTACTTTAAATCCCTTATAACTCCAATTAGGCCCAAGATAAACCCCTCCATGCCATCCATATTTCACATGACGAGGGATCGTAGCTCCTTAAGCCTTATTTCATATACATCCCTAATTATTTTCAAGGAATCCTCGCTTCGCACAATCTCTGTCAATATCTCCTCATGTTTAAGCTTCCCTTCTTTATTTATGGCCTATACACGCACCAACTCTACTTATTCTTGATAAGCCTTAAGGATGGAGTCAAGGTTTTGAAAATTATCAAAATCCCATACCACCTTCTTCAAAGCACATCCCTTATAGCCTAGCATAATGCCTCATACTCTATAATTTTGTGTGCTATCAGCTTTCTTATTCTTTTCCTTATCGGTGGGCAAGTCTTATTGTGATGTCCCCTACACACTCAGATTTTATTCCAAAATCATATGGAACAAATATTGTAAATAATTTAGTATCGAGGGTAATCTTCCTTGGTTCTATCATCAAACTCGGGCGTCTTTGTTATGTTCTCATCCGTAATATAGATGACCATGTCTAGAATGTACTTGACACACTTTTCTACCTTTTTTGGTCACCTCTGTAAGTCGGTAGAATTCCTACATCTTATCCTTCTTATCTTCAAGAAACATTTGTATGGTGTCCCCCTTATCCAGGTTTCTCTAAGCTACTTCCATAGCCATCTTGGTCGAGCATTGTTGTCTTGTTCATCTATAAGTTCAGTCAACTTTACTATAAAAATTTCCTTTGACACCCTTTTTAGTTTGTATGTAGCGAATTCTTCTTTAATGATTATGCATACTCTATGACAACATATTCCTCATGCACATGGACATACCCCATAGGTTGATCACTTCCCATCCGTAGAGTTTTTCAATTGCTACATAACTTTGAAACTATGTGCACAACACCTTGGGTTGATCACCAATGTAACTTGAGGTGTGTACATGACTTCATCTTTATTCCTCCTTCCACTGTGTGCCTTCTTGTCAATATGAGCTGCTCATATTGGGTACGTGCACTAGTTCCTTCACAAACATAAAATCCTTCACTCCTTATTGGATCTTAATCTCTTTTGATTTTTATTCTTCCTTAGGAAATCCTCCGTGCACTTCTTTATCATGCTTTGGACATTCTTGTCCTTAACTTATTCTTCCTCCACATTATGGACTGGAGCCTCTATGTTCTCGTATAGCTTCTTATGATATTATTTCTTTGTCACTTTGTCTCCCTTATGTACCAATTTTCACCTCATCTTATTTTTATTTTCTGGTTGGGTTTAGGTGGAGTGACTTCTTCATAGGTTATGAAGTCCCTACACCACTATTGTTCCTCATGGGTTCTCTTGTACTTTCTTTTGAGGATTTTATCAAGTGTGGTGCTATATTATTTTTTCCTCACATCCTCCTCCTCATCCTTATTCTTTTCTTCTTCATTCCTTGGAGGAGTAGCCTCACGCATTTTCCTTGTTTCAATCATATGCCTTCCTTTTAGTGGTTATGGGACCTTGAGTTCATCCTTAATATATTTTACATATACCAACCTAGGCTTCAAATATATATATAAACCTTCTCTTCTTCCTCATTACCTATCGCCAAAGTTTTTGAATTGATATTAATATCATCCTATATCATAGTCTCTATGTATGTTACCTTTTTGGGGTAGACGCATGTGTTACGTGTAACATTCCCATTTTAGTACATTAGAACAAGATTTTTTTTTTTTTTTTTTGATAAGTGCTTCCTAGTTCTAAATACACAATTTAGAACTCACGAGATCAAAACAATCATTCATATGACAGATAACCATATGCAACTGTAATGACTCGGTGTACCATCGATCTATTCATTCCATGACTCGGTGATCTACCGATCTATTCATGAGTATCATAGAGTTGGCATTTTTATTTTAACACTACACTCTTGCGGTTCTCTTCCCTAATCTGGGATTTCAGAATGCTCTGTCCAAGGAACCTATCTGAATAATTGTTACCATTATTCATCGGCATCTCGTCCCTTAGACTAGGTGACATAGGACAACGTAATCAGCAGCTTACGATACTTTGGCCAAATATTTGAAACATACTGTTCATGTCTCGTATTCCTTGACGGCATACTCGTCAATCTGGAATACTTCCTTCACCCCACTCCGATGTTAGATAGAATGTCTTATACTGACTTCTGTCAGTCTCCCCTGTCCCAAGTCATTCACTCAGGAACAGATTAATAACATGACACACGTTATAAGGATGCTCTTGAGGACTAGGATAAGCTGACATACTGGGTCAACCACAGTTAACCCTGTGTGTCAAGGTACCCCAAATCTCCAAGGGCAGCCTCATAACATGACCATGGTCCTAACCGGTTCCAGAGTAAAAACTTGTTCGAGTTTAAGGTGTAAATCTTAACGATCAATGCAAAGGGTGTCGCCATAAGTCACCTGCATTGTTGTATCCTCGAGAAGATCCTAATCTTCTCGAAGGTACAACCCTACAGTTGACATGTGCCGACATCCTACAAAACTACCTCGGAAAGATTTACTTAACTTCAAGGTGTTACTTAATTTGAGTTAAAATTATATTTAAGACTCTCCTAACTAGGTAGTCTTTTCCCAACCCCTGGGTTCCACACCTTTGAGTTGCTTTACACAATTAAGTTCAATTTCACAAAGAGAAGTTTAATAAGATTTGATATCTCACCAAGGAGACCATTGGTTCCCAATAACCTTATTCTACATAATTGGGCAATAGCCCTAAGTCCTCTCATAAGGATGCTAACTAAACCCATATGGGTTTATATCACTCCTAGACTGAAATATATCTTACTTATTGGTACAAAATATATTGATTTAAAACCATCAATTACGTTGCCTTGACTTAGATCATGGGTAGGGAGTAATAGATTACTCTTCCCGTTTTCAGCTACCTATTAGGGTGGTAGTTTAATCTTAACTTCTCGAAAGGCAGTGGACTGATTTCTAGTTTAGCCTTATTCATAACATACAAGAATTACTATTCATTCACGAAGTATTTGGTCACATAAATTTTACAAGACCTACATAGAAAATCCAAATAAATCCCATGGTACACAATATTAAAAAGCACTTACATTCAATCAGACCTAAGAAGTTCAATCCATCAAATGAAAAACCAGCCACATAAGTAACAATCTCTCCATTTCATTCATTTCCGGACCATACATTTACAACTAATGCACTTCGGCACATTTGATACATGATCAACATCGAAAGAATATCTTTCTTCCTATAATACATTTTGAGACAATCAAATTGAAATTCATCATTAAACCAATTTAAACAATCTAAGCATCATATCAGATCTGCATGCTTTTACCACTTACGATGTTCATCTGCAAAAATTGCTAGCACAGGTCAGTTCAGTGAACTGAGCATGATAAGCACTAATTCTTAAAACAATTGCATTCTACCAACTGTTTCCATTAGACAACCTGTTTAAATGAAATCATTTCTTCAAATCCTTAAACTTGAATCAGGCTAATCATTTTTCTACAATTCTAATATGACTTTAACGCATGACTCATATTATAGCTGCCAGTTAAACCTAAATATATTTCAGATAATTCATGGTATATATTAGAGACTAAGAAGAACAAAATGAATCCAAACATCCATCCATCTGAAAATCAAGGACAACAATAATTCAACAAATTACTCCATTCAAGAATGAATTCCTATCAGTACGTGTATCCAACAGGTGAGTATTTAAAAATTCAAGCAAAGGCAGATTATAACATCCAGCAAGCTCAACTGACGGGATTCCTTTATATTCATAGCCTTATTTCAATGATATTGACAAGTATACCAACTTCTTCTGCAATACTATTTTTATAAAAATGGATAACCGTACAACTCAAACATGATAGTAATATAACCGTTAATAAAGAAGAAGACTCCCGAGTCAAGTCGTACCGCTTTCCCCTTACAATTTTAACAATCTATTCTTCTTATGCCCGTACCGTAGAATTCACATAAAGGTACAAAAGAAGAGAGCACTCATAGTTTCTAGACAAGGAGAGAATATTTTCTTAATCCAACAGTTATATATCAACATATACTTCACAGCTTAGGAGAAAGAAACATAGGCATTCAGATCTCCATTCCAATCATGTTCAAGACTGTACCAACTTCCCAAGAGTAATGCATATACATCCAATCTTGAATTCAATAAGGAAGAAGAGAGAGCAAGAAAATCAACACCCATCCCTTCCAAATACAAACCTGATTCCCATCCATGCAGACCCAGGATTACCCATAAGTTAATAAACATCGAGTTCCTCAAAGCAAGATTTCTCTCGGTCAGGTTGTGTTCCCATTAACCAAGCAAGGTCGTAAAGAAAACAATAATTACATTTATATTTCATCACATACAGAATCTATAATCATAGACCATCCAAATCCTTTTCACAGAGATGCAGATTTAAATATAACATACATCATACGCATGCGACTAAATCAGTCGAGCTCAAAAGAAGGAACTACAGTTTCATCCCAATTCAATTATATAATCACCGAAACCTTGCAAGAAAAGAGCTCTCGTGACCAAGCAATAATAAATAAACCAACCAAATTAGACCCAACAATTCTTTCCATGTCATTCTTCAAACATGAAATTACCCAACACCATCGCCTAACATGGCACTGTTAGGAACTCATTACCTCAGTTGAACAAGAGACTAGGTAACATCATAAACAGAAGTCGAACCCATATACAAACACAACAAACATTTCAACTGAGTCGAATCCATATGTATACACAACAAACATTTCAACTGAATCGAATCCATATGAATATACAGCAAGGACTTCAACAGAAGTCGAGCCAACATGCAAACACATCAAGGACTTCAACAGAAGTCGATTCACATGAGAACACCGCAAGGACTTTTCGAAGTTGTATCCAACAAGTATTTACAACAAAGGCTTCAACAGAAGTCAAAATATTATGAAAACATTGCAAGGACTTCAACAGAAGTTGTATCTAACAAGTATTCACAACAAAGGCTTCAACAGAAGTCAAAATCATACGAAAACATTGCAAGGACTTCAACAGAAGTCGTAATCATACGAAAACATTGCAAGGACTTCAACAGAAGTCGTATCCAACAAGTATTCACAGCAAGGACTTCAACAGAAGTCGAATCAAAATGTAAACACAGTAAGGACTTCAACAGAAGTCGTGTTCATAAATAATCCAACAAACATTTCAACAGAGTCTACGCATAACCAGGGAGTCCCAATTCAACAAGAGAGGAAGAAAACCATTACAATGCTTCCAGACAAACCAACTGTACAAAGAAATCATCTGAACAGAGTTGTTCTAATGAAAGCATTTGAAGGAAAGCAAGATTTTTAAAAGTTAGGGCCTATCATGCCTGATAGTGTCGCTTAAAAATTTGAAGAAGACCTCCGAATGTGCTCGCTCCTTCTCTTCTTCTTCCACGATAGATTAAACAACAATAAATTGTTACCTTCATGCCTTATAAACTTTCCCCGATAGAGAAAGGAGCTAGAAATTCTCAAAGTTGCCATGTAACACGAGAGTAGACGATCGGTTCGAAGAACCAAGGCTTAAAGTAACGAAAAACAGAGTGCATGAAAAACCACACAACCAAACAATATTCCATCTCGTATGCTTTCCCAAGCAATACACGCTCGGGAACCAAAGTTCATTAATTGTATTAACTGTCATCCTCCCGCCTATTCTCCACTGCCACCGACCACCAAAATTGGTGATCGCCAAAAGAAAACAAACAACCATTCCCATACTTGGTGATACTACCACGTCAGGTCACAATAGCCATTTGCAACCTCCGCCAAATTTGACAGCATCCCAAGTCCTTCAACCTTATCCACCTCATAAATGCCATGGAAACCACCGCCCATGACTCGCGCCCCTTCATAGGTCCCCCTCCATTCTTATCATTAGTTAAGATAGGTTAGATCATAGGGTTAAGACATTAGTCTTACATCCATAGCGCTAGAAGAAGTTAACTCTAGGAGCATTAAGCTTATAGTTTAGGGCTAGGTTAGATTTGTAATTATTTTAACCAATAGGTTATAGTTTAGGTTAGGATTATTAACCTTAACAAATCCATTCTAGGTCTCCAAAGTAGGACCAATCAGCATTAGAGCCAAACAGGGTAAAACATTCCTGTAAAGGATTCTATCGGGAATAGCTAAATTAAGCTTACGGTAAAAACATGAACATCTTACCTGGCTTAAGGTCTAGGCCTTCCCGATGTTACGGTATTTGGAACCAAATTTCATTTAACATGATCAGCCTGAGTTAAACTCCGGAATTGCTCATTCAACTCATTCAGACCTTGCAACTTTCGTAAGGTCAATAATTTTTGTTCATCCTGAATAAGCTTAAAACATCTCTTGGATCAATGCAACTGATCCAAGGCTGAGTCATAAAGATGGATAAATCCACAATTCATCCCGAAATCAAATTGAACTCAAAGCAAAAATGAAAGAAATAAAAAATTCCAAGCATATTCTGACTCAGTCAAAGATCTTCAAGAGCAAAGAAGATACAATCCATATCAAGCATGACTTCACAAATCGAAGGAACATGTCCTTATACAGAAGAAATCATATATCAACACTTGAGTGCTCAGGAGGAAGTAACAACAGTTTAGGGTGTTACATGCTTCCCTCCTAAAAGATTCATCGTCCCGATGATTACATCTTTTGATTTATCTTCATGTCAATCAATTTATTAGTTCACAATACAAAAGACTATTTCCAACTTGAATAATTCCAGAAATCAATGTCATGATACAATTTATTCAACCTGAATAATGTTTGCCTCAAAGTTGGCTTACATAAAGACATGAAAAAGATAAGTTCATAATAATTTATTTTTTTGTCAACAGATTCTATTCTGTTCAAAAAGAAAGGGAAAAGCAATTTTCATCTCTTCCAGATTTTCCCAAGTTGCACTTTCTTCATTAAACTGGTCCCACTGGACCTTACATTGCTATATTTCACGATTTCTCAAATGCAATTGGCGAGTTTCCAGCACTCGTGTGGGCTTAACCATGATTATTCCTGGGTCTTGGACCTGTAAGGAATTCCAATTTAAAACATGTGACAAGTCTGAAACGTATTTCTTAAGCAAAAGAAATATGGAAAACATCATGCATGCGAGACAAAGTAGGTGGTAATGCTAATCCGTAAGCTACAGGATTGATTATTTCGACAATCTCGAAAGGTCCCACATAACGAGGTGACAACTTGGCAGCCTTGCCAAAAGTTATAGAACTCTTTCTAGGTTTAACACGCAGGAAAACCTTTTCACCAAGTTCAAACTTTCGATCCACCCGCTTTAGGTCAACATAGCTCTTCTTCCTATCTGCGCTTCTTTCAATCGCTCACGAATCATCTTAACTTGTTGTTCCATTTCAGTGAGGATTTCTGGTCCAATTACCACTCTATCCTCAATACTATCCCAACTAACAGGGGTTCTGCACTTTCTTCCATAAAGTGCCTCAAAAGGTGCCATTTTAAGAGAAGAGTGATATGTGTTGTTGTATGTGAACTCAACTAATGGGGGATACTCTTCCCATTTATACTGTTGATCCATGCAATACATTCGTAACATATCTTCCAACACCCGATTAACTCTCTCAGTTTTTCCATCCGTTTCTGGATGATATGCAGAACTAAAATTTAGTTTCATTCCAAGAGCTGTATTAAGTGTTTGCAAAATCTTGAGGTCATTCTAGGATCCTGTCATCAGATATAATTAATTTAGGTACTCCATGCAACCTAAAAATTTGTGTACAAACCTTTTGGCTAACACTGGTGAGCCAAAAGGTACTCCATCCTTTAGATTTCCAGCAATGAAATGAGCTACCTGTTGGTCCGAAAATCATCGCGTGGACGGATCTATGGATAGACGCAGCCAACAGTGTGCGGGCTTAGCCCCTCTTTGAGACAAAGAAAGCGAAATCGGTTTATTGCTATTTCTACTAGCAGGAACCTATGCAAGTCTCACAGATTCTGCCTTCGGGGGTTGGGATCTCATCCCAGTAGAGTGTTCCAGGCTGCGAAAAGAAAGGAATGAAAGAGGGAGAAGAGAAAGAACAGATCCGAAGGGAGAAAAGAAATGAATTCCAAAGCAGAAAGGTCAGAAGATTTATGTTTTTAGTTTGGTAGTAAACAGAGCCAAACCTACTTGCATAAATAAACAAAGCAATACTGATAAACAAATGACGGAAAAGTAGATATGAATCCAACAGATTAAACACATACAGATCTAACGTAAGAAAGATCTAATGTATAACACAGCTATTGAGCACAAAGTCTGAATAATTGTATTACTGTTCTTTTCTGTTACAAGAAAGCTCAAAGTCTTTCTCTCCTCACTTCTATTTCTATCTAAAAATGTTCACCAAGAATACAACAAGTATTCTCATATTTATAGAAGATGAGGGAGAGAGAAGGCAAAATGGAGCCAACCACTTATTTACAAAGATATTTACAAAATATCTAAAAGTCATGTTGACTTTGACAACTTGGTGGATGACATCATCACATGATGCAACATGGATGATGTCATCATTTGTGCCAACACATTTTAGACATTTCGAAAAGAAAGTCGGAGAATAGAGAGAAGAAGAAGAAGAAGAAGAAGAAGAAGAAGAAGCTACTCATCATCATCATCCTGCGGCCGAAAAGGGGTTGCCTGTTTCTGATGCTGCTCAGGTGATGATATGTGGAACTGAGCGCGGTATTCCAAAAACTTGCTAATCATCGGCCCAAATTGATCTTGTGACGGATCCTTGTGCCGTTCACTGATTGCTTCGCAAGTCTCCCGCTCGTCTATGAGCTTTTCCGGAGTTTGGAATAATCTTTCTCCACCTCGATAAGGAACCCGATGAAGTCCCTACAGCCAAGAGGGTTGTTGATAGATTCAGTGTCGAATGTGACCTCTGGCCCTGTCCCTTGAGAAGCTATCTCCTTGAAGATCCGGATAGTGTCATCAGCTGATCTCAAGGTAAGGGAAGGAGTGAGCAACCCTGGAGTCATGGCGAGGACAATTTTCTCCATTTGATGCATTGCATCCAGGGCCTCTTCCTTTACCTTGTCTATCTTTTCTAAAACAAATTCCAGCTGATCTATCTGATAGTCCAGAGTGGACATAGTTTTGTTGAGGGCCCTTGGATGACCGAAGACTCCGAACTTGACCAGATCTTCGACTGAACAGAAACATTTGTTGGAAGGTCTCGTGCTGGAGTCTAGCATGTTCTAACTCTTCTGATATCGGACCTGCTAATGCTTGGAGTTCCTTATTCACCTTCTCGATGTTTAGGTATAAACTGATATACTCGGCGATTACTCTTTCACTATCCTTGAGGATCTGGCTCCTCCAAGCAGAAACAGCCATACCCTGCTCGCCGATCTTTGAATACTCATTGATCTTCTCCTGACTGAGCAGCTCAGGAGTCTCGCGGCAGTTGTGGGAGGTGCACTTCCCATCTTCTGTAAGGCTTGAAGCAGGTATTTGTTCTGCTCCTTCAGTAGCCTTTTCTCCTCTTTTGTTTCCTGAAGCTTTTTGCAGAGTGCATCAACTGCGGAAAGAGCTTCCCCCTGGAGACTTTCTGAGGATGTCCCCATTGTGACTTGGGTCATGGTGAAATCTCTCAGAGACAGATCTTCTTTCTCTTTGAGGGGGTTGGGGTACGCTATTTCCATGACTCTCTCACCTGCAGCGCTCTTTGAGAAGCGTGTAACCGGCTTGTGCTTCTTTGCTCCTTTAGCCGGAATGACCGAAAAGTCCATCGGAGCGATGGGGACTTTCCTCTTTTGTTGGCTCAGCTGCTGAGAGATCCAAGCTGGTCCTATAGAAGAAGGACCAGAGACAGAGGGGGAGGCAGTAACGGTAGAAGAGGGGAAAAACGCGGAGACACGCGGCGGCGGCATTGAAAGAATAGCCGAAGAAATGTCTACGGGAGGAAGGGAAACCGCAACTGCAGAAGACATAGGAAGGGAAGGGAGCTCGGAGATGAGGGAAGAAATAGAGGAAGACAAATCAGCGAGGGAGGAGAAGATAGATGAAGAAGCAGGGGAAAGGGTAGAAGAAGGGGCAGAGGACACGACCAAAGGGGTGGTCGTTTGAGTCACTCGAGGAGGGGAAGGAAGAGAAGAAGAAGGGATAGAAGGGACCTCTGAAGTTGTAGCGACGCCAACATCCTGGGTGGATGGGCGTATAGGACTATCCTCTGTCAATTCCTCATCAAGAGTTATGACTTGTTCAGGCTCTGAAGGAAGAGGACTTTCAGGGGCTTCCTCCTGAATGGTGCTAGGTTCACCTTCTGCACCTTTGCCTTTCAGCTGCTTTTGACCTTGGAGGTGCGTTGCCCAAAGGGGAAGTTGTGAAATCTACCCCGAGGTAGATTAGTCCATTCATGCGGCACCAATGCTCTGTTCTCCGCATAGTCTCCTTGACCCTCTCCTCAATTGTTTGAGGAGCCTTGTTCCTGTCAATGGCCGGGAAGGGCCAATTGTCCCCATCTGTGTCATTATACACCTTATCTACTTCATCTTCCGTAGTCTGGAAGCCTTCGGGGACAATGGCCACTCCGTATTGGATGATTTCCGCCAATGCTAAGCGAGAGTGATCCTTTCTTCTGAGTTCCGCCTCATGGAGAACGTCAATGTAAATATCCTCAATTTGAGGGACATGGATCGGATCGAGCTTCGCTTTTGGCAGGCAGCTTCTTGGGTCGAAGGTAGGCCTGGCTGGGAAGTCATGCTTCAAATTGAGTAGCTCCAGCTCTGCGAACATTTCCTTCACCTTATGGTGGGTGGAGCATGTGTATCGGCCCACTTTGAGGGGGAAAGGAGTTCCACCCTTCTTTCTTTTGAGGCACTTCTCATGGTATGTGACCAGCTGCCTTGACAGTTCTAGTAGAATCAGCTTAGGCCCAGCATACCTTGGTAGCCTGGTTGGCTCTCCCAAAAAGTTGGCAGCCCTTAGATAGGTGAACGTGGGAAATTGGGTGAACAGGGCCCCCCATTTCTCTGTGACTGCCACTATGTTTTTGGTCGTCCGGCTATGAGTCATGTTTGGCCTCAGTAGGCAGATGACATGATAGAAGAATGCATCGTTAACTTTTGTGAAATGTTGGATGCTATTCTCCAGCCTCAGCTCTGGGTAGTAATCAAATATCTTGGCCTGAGGCCATACTCCACTTCGGTTCAACCCCGGATAATCCCTTGCCGACGCTGCAGCGTAGACTACATAGGAGTTCATATGGAACACTCTTGTTGTGGGCGAATCGTCAGAAATGCCGCCGTAGATTGTGCTTGCTTATTATTTCACCCCAAAGAAAAGTGCTTTGATCGGGCAAATTCTTATTCATTGTCTCCAGGTACCGCAACATCCACTTATGGAAATAGTGGGCATCTGAAAGCCCGAAGACTCTGCTCAGAAAGTGATAGTATCACTGAGTTCCTCTGAGAAATCACTTCGGTGGATAGTCTGAGGCCACCGGGTCACCGCCTTCTTGTTCTTTAGGTAGACCTCATTCATCAACTGCATGCACTGGTCTTCGTTGTCTTCCCAGGCCTTGATGCATTCTCGTTGGCTAACAGCCACGTAGTTCCGGTGGTGAGGGATGCCAAGTATCAACTCAAAATGACGGGCAGTGAGGTTTATGACTGCCTCGCCCTTACTATTCTCGACACATCTTGTGTCTTTGTTGTAACATTGCGCAATCACCATCATGAATTCGTTGTTTACAGCGCTGACGGGGATTCCTCCGGCGAAGTGCAGGGCACTGCCTATTAACTTGTCCATCCATGGACTTCTTGTAACTTTTTGAGTTCTAACCCAGAACTCATCCATGTCAATGTGACCCAATTCAGAGTCTCTGACATCCATACTGCACTCAGCCTGTGATTCGGGCATCCTGACCCTCTGATATTTGTATTTCATCTCTTCTTCTGTCAGCTTAGCCTTTCCTCTTGGTTTGGTGGGCTTCTTGCTTGACGTAGACATGTGTTCTTTCGAACTCAGTTGCTGATCTGCATGAAGAAGAAGTGAGACCCAATCCAAAAAGGTTGAATTAGTCATTTGATCTTCCATTGGAAAGCTAGCAGAAGAAAGAGTTAGAGATTTTAAGGCTCAGGGCACGGGAAAAATGCAACTGGCAGGCCAAATAGATAAGGCGCACAGAAAAGGAATGTTGCAGAGGTTATACTGGCGCCAAAGGCGCATGGCGCATGGATGAAGCAGGTTGCATTTTATAGCAGGGCGCATGGAAAGAGTATGTTACATGAAGGTTCGGTGCACCCTTTGGCGCATGGATGGATTATGTAACATTAACAAATGGTGCGCCAAAGGCTTTGGCGCGGCGCATGAAGGGTTTACACAACATCATGTTACTGCAATGGAGGGTGCGCCCGCGCCTTGATAGCTTTATACTTGCGCGCAGAAGGCTTGCGTTACATGAAAGCTGGGTGCGCCCTTTGGCACATGGAAACATTATGTAGCATGGATAAAGGGTGTGCCAAAGGATTTTTAAGGAGGTGCGGGTTTTGGTCATGTAACATGGCGTGTAGATGCGCCAAAGGGGCGCAACTGTTTTAAGTGTGACAAGACGCGCCAGTGCGCCATAGAACTAAACTCATTGCTTCAAACATTTTCATTCTTTTCTCCATTTCAAAGATAGCATGGACATACAAGGTTTTTATAAAAAAGATTCTTAGACCAAGCTATTTCAAAACAATACTCTTTACCAGCAGATCTGGAAAGAGGGAGGAGGAGGAAAAGAAGAGAAGAAAACAGGACAGCACAGGGGGAAAATAGCTCAAACATATCTCATTTTAACACTGGCTAGCAAACCAAAATACAGACCAAGAACACCCAAGGAACCGAAAGCACAAAATGGAGAAGAGGGAGAACCTCTTACCTTAAATATATAGCAAAAATTGAGAGCGGGTCCACAGGGCGACGAAAACGACGGAGCAGAGGCTGACAAGTCCAGAGAGATCACGTGCTCGACAAAAAGAATGAAAATGACATTGGGCGCGCACGTATATATATATAGAAAAACTTGTCATCAATGCGCCAACCACTTTTGAAATGGCGCATGAAAGTTGCTGTCGACAGGGGAAAGCGTGCGCCCTTTGGCGCACGAAAGTATTTGACAACAGAAGATTGAGCGCGCCTTTGGCGCACCATATGTATTGTCGACATGAAGTTATGTGCGCCCTTTGGCGCACCAAACTTGGTGTTGCATAGAGATTATGTGCGCCCTTTGGCGCACCGAAAGACGTGTTAACATGGAAAACCATGCGCCAAAGGCTTTTAAGGGGGCGCACCAAAACTTCGTGTTACAAGGCAAATCCATGCGCCCAGCCAAAAAAGGCTCAAAAAGACTAAGTTCGAAAACTAGATTTCCCGGGAAGGGATTTTACAACGTTTCGAACGCAAGGGATCCCTAACGAGGGATCGAAACAAAAGTTTCGGTATGGTTATCGGTAAAATTGCCCTTGTCAATTTTACGGGATAACAGCTGGCTCCTTCTGGGGACTACCCCTGAGCGAACTCGGGGGTAGAGAATCCCAGATCACATGTGCCTATCCATTGGGTACGGAGTCAAAAACAAGGGGGACCGGAGGGAGAACAAAGGAAACACAAAACAAACCGAAAGCAAACACACGACGAAAGCAAACACACAACGAAAAGCAAACTGTACAAAGAAGAGAGCAAGCTCTACTTCCTGAAGATCTTGAGATGTTGCCCGCTATAGGGAAGCGGGAGTTCAGCTCCATCCAGATACGAGAGATAGAAACTATTCTCTCCATTGAGTTGCTTGATTTTGAAGGGCCCTCTCCATAGGGAATCAAATTTTCCGTGCATGCCCTTTGGCTCTCTTCGCTTGTCCCATAAGAGGACGAGATCTCCCACTTGAAAATTTCTCTGCTTGGCCTTCTTGTCAAAAAGCCTCTTTACTTGATTCTGATGCTCAGTGATCCTGTCGACCACTCTTACTCTCTTTTCTTCAAGTTCCGCAAGATACATGATTCTCTTTTCTAGAGAATTCTGGAAAGTTTCATCTTCAATTGCTCGTGCCAAGCGCAGAGCAGGAAGTTCAGCAGAAATAGGAAGCTCGGCATCAGTGCCATATAACACTTGAAAAGGTGACATGCCGAGAGATCTCTTGGGGGTAATGCGGTCCGCCCACAAAGCATCGTACAAAGACTTGTGCCACATCCGCTGATTCTCATCTACTAATTTCCGTATGATGGTCACCAAGTTCTTATTACTGGATTCCGCCTGACCATTTCCCTGAGGGTAATAATCCGAGGCATGTGCTAAAGTTATCCCATATTCATAGCAAAAACTAATAACTTCCCATGAGGAGAAGTTAGAAGCATTATCAGCAACGATTTTGTTTGGAACGCCGAACCTGACAATGATATTTTCTTTGATAAAACTACAAACCACCTCAGAAGTGGCATGCTTGACAGGTATGGCTTCCACCCACTTGGTGAAGTAATCCGTTGCTGTAAGGACATAGCTATGTCCAGCACTCGATTGAGGATTGAGTGCGCCAATAAAATCAATTCCCCATTGCCTGAATGGTTCATTGATAATGACCGGCCTTAGGGGAAGGGCAGCCAACTTGGGCTTGCCGACAAATTGCTGACAGGGTTCACACTTTGCCACCCAGGTAGCCGCATCTTGAAAGAGCGTCGGCCAATAGTACCTGGCTCGAATGATCTTGTGTGCTGTCACGGAAGAAGAAAAATGGCCTCCACAGGCTGAATTGTGAAAACTTTCCAGCAGTTTTACTTGCTGGGGCTTGTCAACACATCGCAGGAAGACACCGTCTATCCCGCGCTTATATAAACCGTCATCCCAGATGACATATTTAGCTGCTCTGAGCTTTATAGTGCGCTTCTCCTTTGCAGTTAGGTGCATTGGGCATTCGCCGTAGGTAAGGAAGAAAGCGATGTCGGAGTACCACTCGTCACTAGTTGCAACAAATAGAACCAGAGGTAGAGAATCAGGCTCCTTTAGAGGGCTTTGCTCTTCGTTGGCACAATCTTCTTTTCCTTTAGGATTTTCTAAATTTTCATTTTCAGCCATTAGCTGACACAGGCCTTTGCCCCTCACCAGCTTGGTAGGTTTAATATCCAGGTCATATTCCTGGACCTTTGCGATCCAATTCCCTCTCAAGCTTCCTAACTCCTGCTGAGTTAGAATTGATTTTACCGCCGTGTCAGGGACCAGCACCACCGTATGCGAGTTTAGAATGTAATACCTGAAATTCTTCACTGCTTTGACAACGGCAAAGGCATGCTTTTCCAATTGAGTCATCTTCAACTCGTGAGGCTTGAGGGGAGAACTCATGAATGCAATCGGGGATTCAATGTCTTCTGAATTCTTTTGCATTAAGATTGCAGACACAGTATGTTCTGATGCGTAGCTATACATGATGAAGTCCTTGGAGAAGTCGGGACATACCAGGACTGGTGCATGGGCAACAGAAGTTTTTATTTCTTCAAATGACCTTTTCCCTTCTTCACTCCATCTGAAAGTTGGTGACCCCTTCATCATGTTCGATATGTGGCGAGTCTTTTCGGCAAAGTCAGGAACAAAACGCCTAAGAAAGTTCACCTTTCCGAAGAAAGAATGAACACCAGTCTTGCTTGTAGGCAGAGTAAGGCTCTGAATAGCCTTAACTCTTTCAATATCTATCTTTGTCCCTTCTTTGCTAACCACATGCCCTAGCAACTTCCCTTCCGTAACTCCAAAAACGGACTTTTTGGGATTTAGGGAAATTCCATGTTCTCGGCACCTGGCCAATACTTGCTCCAAGTGATCACAATGATCACCTCGTTGTTTAGAGAACACGGTTAAGTCATCTAGATAAACTACAATGACTTTTCCCATCATACCTTTAAATGCGAAGTCCATGGCCCGTTGAAAAGTAGCACCAGCATTAGTCAGGCCAAAAGGTATTATGTGAGGCAAATGTACCCCAGGGAGTAGTGAATGCTGTTTTGAATTGATCTTCAGGCGAGACTTCAATCTGATTGTAGCCTGAAAAACCATCAAGCATAGACAACATTTCTGATCCAGTTACTGCTTGCAGAACTTGATCCATTATCGGAAGAGGGTAGTTATCTTTCAGTGAAGCTTGATTCAAATTTCGAAAGTCTACGCATATGCGTATCTCGCCGTTTTTCTTGCGCACTGGCACAATATTCGCCACCCAAGTGCTGTGATGGATAGGGAAGATGATTCTTGCATCCAGCATCTTCTGAATTTCTGCCTGGATGGTGCCCGAAATCTTCGGATTATAATGCCTTTGCTTCTGGCGAAAGGCTTTGACATCTTCTTTCAGCGGTATGTCATGCTGAACGTCCTTTGGCTTGAAGGACTTTAGATCGGCATAGGACCATGCCAACACATCTATATATTTCTTCAGCAACTTGACAAATTTCCGCTTCTCTTCAGGCGTGCAACATTTGCCAATGTTTACAAATTGCGGATGTGCCTCAGAACCTATATTGACTGGTTCTGTTTCTGGGGATGAGTCAGGAACATCTTGCTTCTTCTTTTTCATAAAACGGTCGTGCTGGCACAAAATAGGTGCTCCAGAGAAACCAGGCCCTTCGGAATTTTATTTCCTTTGAGCTGACATATGCCGTCTTTCTCCTCTGATTCATGGTTTTGACTGTTGATTGATTCACGGCATGTAGAGGTGGATCCTTCAAAATACAACTCATCAAAATTTTCTGATTTTTCTAGAAAGGCAATGAGGTGATTATCATCGTTGAATACCTGCCAATGCTGAGAGTTGTCTGGCACGCTCGGGCGGAAAACCACTTCAATGGTGTATTTGTTCATTTTCAAACCCGGGTGCGGGAGCATGAGAGATGCCGAAACGGCCAATGAATCGGCCATATCATTTTGAGCTCTTGGAATTGCTCCTATTGAAAAGGCATCAAATTCCTCGATGCTGTCCCATACTGCGTTACGGTAGTGCCTGAGCCTCTCATTTTTCACTTGGTAAATCCTTTTGACCTGATTTACAACTAGCTCAGCATCACCTTGAACTTTTAGATTTTTAATTCCTCTTTCCTTTGCAGCTTGCATACCGAGCAACAGAGATTCATACTCAGCAGTATTGTTAGTGTTGAAAAACTGCAACTTGAAAGAAAGAGGAATTACCTCCTCTTCGGGAGATATTAGCACGATTCCGGCGCCACACCCACTAGTCGCGCAACTGCCATCAAATTGCAAGGTCCAGATCTCATTAAGATCCTTTTCTTGAACAAAAACGCCCTTTGTACCCGTCTCGGTAGATAAGAAGTAGTTCCCCATCCCTGATGATTCAAAAAGGATTTGGGCTTTGGGGTCTTCAGAGCTAGTAACCAAGTACTTCTTTTGCGATTCTGGTTCTAAAGTCTGCATCACACCTTTGACGGGTATTCTAGCTTTAGACCAGTCCATGTGAATTTCTCCGCCAACTTCGCTGCAGAAACTCCTTCCTAGCAGAATTCCATAGGCTGCTGGAATGTCAGCAACGAGAACGGTCATCTTTACCCTCTTTTCAGGGAATGCTGCGAACGCAAATTACGCGTCTTTGATTTGACCAATCAATGGCACTTGCTTGGTTTCCAATGAATAACATCTGCCGAAAGGTTTGGTAAGAGTGAGGCCTAAAGCATGGGCGACTTTCGCCGGCATGACATTATCAGAAGCTCCGGAATCAATTATACAGTTGCTCAACTTATGGCCGTTGATTAGGAGAGAGAGATAGAAAGGTTCTATCTTACCTGATGCAGATGTTGAAGCAACATTTATGTGGGATTCAGGGGGAGTGGAAAGGATTCCTTTTGGGGAAACCTGTTTAGACGTAACAGCTTGACTCTGAATATATTTAGTTAATCTTACAAGCTGTTCGGGGTTTGACTGAAGGTACTCAGCTTCAGACATTTGGATCTTGGTCTTCTTAGCGTGATCTATAATATCAAACGCGGCCAAGGGTTGCGTTGGTGAGGGAATGAGTCCTTCACTTCGCGATGGTGGAACAGGGTTACTGATCTTGATAGGAATATGAGGGGGCTGATTCGGAGGAGAGATGGGCGGAAAGGACTTCTTTGGAAAAGACTTAGCAGGGAGTTGAGTAGGAAGGGGATTACCTCTTTTAACAATGGTTGGAGGCACGTTTGACACGACCTTCTCCTTCTGCGCATGGGCAGCAACCTCCGCTTCCTTTCCTTGTGAGCGGGTAAAAACAGCGTATGATTGTCCGCTTGCATAGCCCTGAGTACTCTCTTCTTCATCAGATTCATCCTCATCAAATTCCATGTATCCAATAGTAGAGTCGCCAGTCGGCTCACCGACATCTTGATCATCTTCGCCTTGAGGCGAAGATTCTTCATAGTACTGCTCTTCCTCTTCAATTTCGGCCAAAGCATTGACCGGAGGAGCTTCAAGCGCCAACCGTGGAGCAGTTGCAGGTAGACGCGGTCTTTGTGAAACATTGTTGGGAACGAAACTCCTTCGTGGAACGTCTCGGTATGAAGAACTAGGAGCCTGGGCCAACTGCTTTTTTAATGCGAGCAGATCATTCGCCATCTTTTGGAATGCTGGATCAGACGAAGTAGCAGGCGAGGGATCCGAAGATTTGGACTTTGATGATTCCTTTTTCAACTCGCCAGATATTATTAAATTGTCTTCTATCCGGATGGCAGCAGCCTGAGCAAGAGGTAGAGTAGCTACTCGCTCTTGAAGGAGCAAGAAGCTGACTTTTGAGCTCATGGCGTTCACGAAGAAACACTTCTGATTCTCCGGTGTTGGAAGCATGGCAGTAGGGACACGGTTGATTAATGCATTGAACCGGTGACGAAATCACGCATAGTCTCATTGGCCTCTTTCTTCAGGTGGGTGATCCGTGATAGCAACGCAAATGCATCTTCTGAAGGCTTGTATCTGTCTTCAAAAGCTTCCCGCAAGGTTGCCCAACTGGTGATAGATGCGGCCGGCAAATGCTGAAACCATTCAGCTGCGGGCCCTTGTAGAGTTTCCAGAAAAAGGCGAACCGACACATCTTCGTGAGTCACGTCCAAAATACTGCATGACATAATGAAAGTAGATATGTGGGAATCCGTGCTTTGATTTCCACTCCCGTCGAATTTAGGAAAATTCTTTCTGTTTCCGTGAGGGAGCGCGTGAACTGGATGTGGTAATGCGAGAGGACCCATAGCATTTCCCCATGGTACCGCCATTTGAAAGGCTGGAAAAAGCACACGAGCTGGGAGGGTGGTTCCACTGAGCAGCAAGGCACTACAAAGGGATGTAGATGCTCCTTGTAAAAGACTTTTTCTTCGTGGAGGTGAGACACTCCTGGATGACCGGCTAGCCGAGCTTAACGCTGAAAAACGTGCCGGTGTTACGCTGAAATTGTGCCTTTGAAGCAGATCGAAAGTGGGATCAACTTCTCCACGGGCTCTCCTGCTGCGCGTAAAAGGTTCACTTGCCAGCGTACCTTCCAGATCTGCGATATTATGGCGCAGATTTAAACTTTATTTTTGGGTGTACTTGCTGATTTTCTGGTTTTTCTGACAAAAACCAGCAGCATGCACTTTTCTAGATATTTAGAAACTATCCTCTCGAAAAACCGATTGCGGTTAATGACAAATAGCAGCGAGGATAAGATGGCAGGGAAGAATAGCAGGCTGATTTTCAGATCTGATCTTTACTTTTCAGAGGGTTTCAAACTTTTTTAGAAAACAGTCAAAAACTCAGATCTACGGAAAAATGTTAACTTTGATAAAAACTCAGCGAACTAAAGATCTGTAACTAGGCCCGATCTATGGATTTCAGAAGAAAATTTTCAATTTCGGGCACTTTTGCAAATTTTTTGGATTTTCAACAAAAGTTCAGATTTGCAAACTGGCAGCGATTTTCTTATATTTTTCTGATTTTATATTATATCACCACCATAGATCTGACAGATCTATTCGATCCCCAGCGGAGTCGCCAAAAACTGTTGGTCCGAAAATCTGTCGCGTGGACAGATCTATGGATAGACGAGCCAACAGTGTGCAGGGCTTAGCCCCTCTTTGAGACAGCAAAGCGAAACTGGTTTATTGCTATTTCTACTAGCAGGAACCTATGCAAGTCTCACAGATTCTGCCTTCGGGGTTGGGATCTCATCCCAGTAGAGTGTTCCAGGCTGCGAAAAGAAAGGAATGAAAGAGGGAGAGAGAAAGAACAGATCCGAAGGGAGAAAAGAAATGAATTCCAAAGCAGAAAGGTCAGAAGATTTATGTTTTTAGTTTGGTAGTAAACAGAGCCAAACCTACTTGCATAAATAAACAAAGCAATACTGATAAACAAATGACGGAAAAGTAGATATGAATCCAACAGATTAAACACATACAGATCTAACGTAAGAAAGATCTAATGTATAACACAGCTATTGAGCACAAAGTCTGAATAATTGTATTCTTGTTCTTTTCAGTTACAAGAAAGCTCAAAGTCTTTCTCTCCTCACTTCTATTTCTATCTAAAAATGTTCACCATGAATACAACAAGTATTCTCATATTTATAGAAGATGAGGGAGAGAGAAGGCAAAATGGAGCCAACCACTTATTTACAAAGATATTTACAAAATATCTAAAAGTCATGTTGACTTTGACAACTTGGTGGATGACATCATCACATGATGCAACATGGATGATGTCATCATTTGTGCCAACACATTTTAGACATTTCAAAAGAAAGTCGGAGAATAGAGAGAAGAAGAAGAAGAAGAAGAAGAAGAAGAAGAAGAAGAAGCTACTCATCATCATCATCCTGCGGCCGAAAAGGGGTTGCCTGTTTCTGATGCTGCTCAGGTGATGATATGTGGAACTGAGCGCGGTATTCCAAAAACTTGCTAATCATCGGCCCAAATTGATCTTGTGACGGATCCTTGTGCCGTTCACTGATTGCTTCGCAAGTCTCCCGCTCGTCTATGAGCTTTTCCGGGAGTTTGGAATAATCTTTCTCCGCCTCGATAAGGAACCCGATGAAGTCCCTACAGGCCAGTAGGTTGTTGATAGATTCAGTGTCGAATGTGACCTCCGCCCCGTCCCTTAAGAAAGCTATCTCCTCGAAGATCCGGATAGTGTCATCAGCTGATCTCAAGGTAAGGGAAGGAGTGAGCAACCCTGGAGTCATGGCGAGGACAATTTTCTCCATTTGATGCATTGCATCCAGGGCCTCTTCCTTTACCTTGTCTATCTTTTCTAAAACAAATTCCAGCTGATCTATCTGATAGTCCAGAGTGGACATAGTTTTGTTGAGGGCCCTTGGATGACCGAAGACTCCGAACTTGACCAGATCTTCGACTGAACAGTCGAACATTTGTTGGAAGGTCTCGTGCTGGAGTCTAGCATGTTCTAACTCTTCTGATATCGGACCTGCTAATGCTTGGAGTTCCTTATTCACCTTCTCGATGTTTAGGTATAAACTGATATACTCGGCGATTACTCTTTCACTATCCTTGAGGATCTGGCTCCTCCAAGCAGAAACAGCCATACCCTGCTCGCCGATCTTTGAATACTCATTGATCTTCTCCTGACTGAGCAGCTCAGGAGTCTCGGCGGCAGTTGTGGGAGGTGCACTTCCCATCTTCTGTAAGGCTTGAAGCAGGTATTTGTTCTGCTCCTTCAGTAGCCTTTTCTCCTCTTTCGTTTCCTGAAGCTTTTTGCAGAGTGCATCAACTGCGGAAAGAGCTTCCCCCTGGAGACTTTCTGAGGATGTCCCCATTGTGACTTGGGTCACGGTGAAATCTGTCGGAGATAGATCTTCTTTCTCTTTGAGGGGTTGGGGTACGCTATTTCCATGACTCTCTCACCTACAGCGCTCTTTGAGAAGCGTGTAACCGGCTTGTGCTTCTTTGCTCCTTTAGCCGGAATGACCGAAAAGTCCATCGGAGCGATGGGGACTTTCCTCTTTTGTTGGCTCAGCTGCTGAGAGATCCAAGCTGGTCCTATAGAAGAAGGACCAGAGACAGAGGGGGAGGCAGCAACGGTAGAAGAGGGGAAAAACGCGGAGACACGCGGCGGCATTGAAAGAATAGCCGAAGAAATGTCCACGGGAGGAAGGGAAACCGCAACTGCAGAAGACATAGGAAGGGAAGGGAGCTCGGAGATGAGGGAAGAAATAGAGGAAGACAAATCAGCGAGGGAGGAGAAGATAGATGAAGAAGCAGGGGAAAGGGTAGAAGAAGGGGCAGAGGACACGACCAAAGGGGTGGTCGTTTGAGTCACTCGAGGAGGGGAAGGAAGAGAAGAAGAAGGGATAGAAGGGACCTCGAAGTTGTAAGCGACGCCAACATCCTGGGTGGATGGGCGTATAGGACTATCCTCTGTCAATTCCTCATCAAGAGTTATGACTTGTTCAGGCTCTGAAGGAAGAGGACTTTCAGGGGCTTCCTCCTGAATGGTGCTAGGTTCACCTTCTGCACCTTTGCCTTTCAGCTGCTTCTTTGACCTTGGAGGTGCGTTGCCCAAAGGGGAAGTTGTGAAATCTACCCCGAGGTAGATTAGTCCGTTCATGCGGCACCAATGCTCTGTTCTCCGCATAGTCTCCTTGACCCTCTCCTCAATTGTTCCACCCACTTTGAGGGGGAAAGGAGTTCCACCCTTCTTTCTTTTGAGGCACTTCTCATGGTATGTGACCAGCTGCCTTGACAGTTCTAGTAGAATCAGCTTAGGCCTAGCATACCTTGGTAGCCTGGTTGGCTCTCCCAAAAAGTTGGCAGCCCTTAGATAGGTGAACGTGGGAAATTGGGTGAATAGGGCCCCCCATTTCTCTGTGACTGCCACTATGTTTTTGGTCGTCCGGCTATGAGTCATGTTTGGCCTCAGTAGGCAGATGACATGATAGAAGAATGCATCGTTAACTTTTGCGAAATGTTGGATGCTATTCTCCAGCCTCAGCTCTGGGTAGTAATCAAATATCTTGGCCTGAGGCCATACTCCACTTCGGTTCAGCCCCGGATAATCCTCTTGCGACGCTGCAGTAGCGTGACTACATAGGAGTTCATATGGAACACTCCTGTTGTGGCGAACTGTTGCAGCTGCTCAGAGATGGTGCTGCTTATTATTTCCCCCCAGCAAAAGCGCTGATCGGGAAAATTCTTATTCATTGTCTCCAGGTACCGCAGCATCCACTTATGGAAATAGTGGGCATCCGAAAGCCCGAAGACTCTGCTCAGAAAGTGATAGTATCACTGAGTTCCTCTGAGAAATCACTTCGGTGGATAGTCTGAGGCCACCAGGTCACCACCTTCTTGTTCTTTAGGTAGACCTCATTCATCAACTGCATGCACTGGTCTTCATTGTCTTCCCAGGCCTTGATGCATTCTCGTTGGCTAACAACCACGTAGTTCCGGTGGTGAGGGATGCCAAGTATCAACTCAAAATGACGGGCAGTGAGGTTTATGACTGCCTCGCCCTTACTGTTCTCGACACATCTTGTGTCCTTGTTGTAACATTACATGAATCACCATCATGAATTCATTGTTTACAGTCTTGACGGGATTCCTCCGGTGAAGTGCAGGGCACTGCCTATTAACTTGTCCATCCATGGACTTCTTGTAACTTTTTGAGTCCTAACCCAGAACTCATCCATGTCAATGTGACCCAATTCAGAGTCTCTGACATCCATACTGCACTCAGCCTGTGATTCGGGCATCCTGACCCTCTGATATTTGTATTTCATCTCTTCTTCTGTCAGCTTAGCCTTTCCTCTTGGTTTGGTGGGCTTCTTGCTTGACGTAGACATGTGTTCTTTCGAACTCAGTTGCTGATCTGCATGAAGAAGAAGTGAGACCCAATCCAAAAAGGTTGAATTAGTCATTTGATCTTCCATTGGAAAGCTAGCAGAAGAAAGAGTTAGAGATTTTAAGGCTCAGGGCACAGGAAAAATGCAACTGGCAGGCCAAATAGATAAGGCGCACAGAAAAGGAATGTTGCAGAGGTTATACTGGCGCCAAAGGCGCATGGCGCATGGATGAAGCAGGTTGCATTTTATAGCAGGGCGCATGGAAAGAGTATGTTACATGAAGGTTCGGTGCGCCCTTTGGCGCATGGATGGATTATGTAACATTAACAAATGGTGCGCCAAAGGCTTTGGCGCGGCGCATGAAGGGTTTACACAACATCATGTTACTGCAATGGAGGGTGCGCCCGCGCCTTGATAGCTTTATACTTGCGCGAATAAGGCTTGTGTTACATGAAAGCTGGGTGCGCCCTTTGGCGCATGGAAACATTATGTAGCATGGATAAAGGGTGCGCCAAAGGCTTTTAAGGAGGCGCGGGTTTTGGTCATGTAACATGGCGTGTAGATGCGCCAAAGGGGCGCAACTGTTTTAAGTGTGACAAGACGCGCCAGTGCGCCATAGAACTAAACTCATTGCTTCAAACATTTTCATTCTTTTCTCCATTTCAAAGATAGCATGGACATACAAGGTTTTTATAAAAAGATTCTTAGACCAAGCTATTTCAAAACAATACTCTTTACCAGCAGATCTGGAAAGAGGGAGGAGGAGGAAAAGAAGAGAAGAAAACAGGACAGCACAGGGGGAAAATAGCTCAAACATATCTCATTTTAACACTGGCTAGCAAACCAAAACGCAGACCAAGAACACGCAAAGAACCGAAAGCACGAAAATGGAGAAGAGGGAGAACCTCTTACCTTAGATATATAGCAAAAATTGAGAGCGGGTCCACAGGGCGACGAAAACGACGGAGCAGAGGCTGACAAGTCCAGAGAGATCACGTGCTCGACAAAAAGAATGAAAATGACATTGGGCGCGCACGTATATATATAGAAAAACTTGTCATCAATGCGCCAACCACTTTTGAAATGGCACATGAAAGTTGCTGTCGACAGGGGAAAGCGTGCGCCCTTTGGCACACGAAAGTATTTGACAACAGAAGATTGAGCGCGCCTTTGGCGCACCATATGTATTGTCGACATGAAGTTATGTGCGCCCTTTGGCGCACCAAAACTTGGTGTTGCATAGAGATTATGTGCGCCCTTTGGCGCACCGAAAGACGTGTTAACATGGAAAACTATGCGCCAAAGGCTTTTAAGGGGGCGCACCAAAACTTCGTGTTACAAGGCAAATCCATGCGCCCAGCCAAAAAAGGCTCAAAAAGACTAAGTTCGAAAACTAGATTTCCCGGGAAGGGATTTTACAACGTTTCGAACGCAAGGGATCCCTAACGAGGGATCGAAACAAAAGTTTTGGTATGGTTATCGGTAAAATTGCCCTTGTCAATTTTACGGGATAACTACTACCTTGAGTTAGTTTATCTACAACTACCAAGATAACATCATGTTTATTCCTTAACATAGGCAACCCTTGTACAAAGTTCATGCTTATTACTTGCCATTTATCTGCGGTATGCTATGGGGATATAATAGTCCAGCGAGGTGCATGTGTTCTCGCCTTAACTCACGCCGACATTCCGCATAATGAGTCACAAAATCAATAACATCCTTTTTCATACCTTTCCAAAAGTATTGCTTTTTAGATCAGCAAGCATTTTTGTGATACCAGTGTCCAGAGAAGGCGAATTTTGAAATTCAACTAACAACTTCTTTCTCAAATCATTTAGCACAGTGCGTATACTCTATCTTCATAATGTAAGATTCCTTCATTATCAAAATGAAAACCTTTATACCTTTCATCTTTTGGTTCTGCAGCCAATCTTGCTTTTACTTGCTTGAAAGTATATATCGATTCTAAGGCACTTTTAACCTCATCCTTAAACCGAGTTCTTAATGTTATAAGAGCAAAAATGTGCTTCCTACGACTTAGAGCATCTCTACTCTATTCTATTTTCCTTTGATGTAACTAATATCAAAATCATATTGAGATAAAAATCTAACCACCTTCACTGTCTTGCATTTAGGTTAGAATTGAGTGAAAATATATTTCAGCCCTAAATGATCGTTTTTAACTCAAAAGGTTTCCCAAGTAAATAGTGTCTCCGGACTTGACTTGAAGCACATGAACAATGGCAGCAAGCTCTAAATCATGAGGGGCATAATTCAGCTCATGTAACTTAAGTTTTCTACTTTCATAAGCTATGACTTGATCATTTTGTAAGAGAACACCTCCAAGGCCTTCCCCAAAAGCATCCGTTACAACAATAAAGTTCCCATTAGGGTCCAAAGATACACTAAAATAGGTGCTAAAGTCAATTGGCTTTTCAAAAATTTAAAGCGCTTTCACACTTATCATTCCAAATAAATTTCTTATCCTTCTTCTACAATGAAGTTATAGGTGCAAACACTTTGAAAAATCCTTCACAAATTTTCTATAATAACCAAAGAAGACCCATGAAGCTTCTTACTTGTACATTCTTGGGTGCGAGCCACTCGATTATTGCCACTATTTTTGAAGGATCCACAAAATTCCTTCTTTACTAATGACATGACCCAAATAGTGAACTTCATCAAAGAAAGAACATTTGGATAACTTACCGTATAACTTTCTTTTTCTCAAAATTTCCAAAACTATCTTCAAATGCTCATTGTGCTCTTCGACACTTTTAGAATATATGAGGATATCGTCCAAGAATACAAGCACAAACTTATCCAAATATTCTTGAAAGATATTATTCATTAAGTTCATAAAAAATTTGTGGGTGCATTAGTTAATCCAAAGGGTAGAACCATGAATTCATAATGTCCGTACTGGTTGGAAAGCTTGTTTTATGAATATCTTCTTCTCTAATCCTTAATTGATGATAACTTGATTGAAGATCTATCTTGGAATAAAACAACGCTTACGCATCCGATCAAATAGATCATCAATCCTTGGAAGTGGGTATCTGTTCTTTATTGTTGCTTTGTTCAACATCTGATAATCAATACATAGTCTAGGGGTTCCATCTTTCTTTTTTACAAATATTACTGGCACTCCCCATGGTGAAACACTTGGTCTAATCAAACCCTTAGACAAAAGTTCTTGCAATTGTGCCTTAAGCTCGACTAACTCTATAGTAGTCATCCGATAAGGTGCCTTGGAAATAGGTTCCGTTCCTGGTTTGATTTCAATGGTGAAGTCAAATTCCCTTTTGGGTGGTAAACATGGTAATTCCTCTAGAAATACATCCCTGAAACCTTGTAACAGTGGGAATCGTTTCATGGAATCACCATCTTCTTCTGAAAATTCAGATATTTTTACTGCATATAAGGTACATCCTTTGTTTTTAGCCTTTTTAAGTTACATAGCTGACAATTTTCTAACTGAAATTTCCCATTTCACACCTTGAATCTCTGCTGCTTCCAGCCGATCATCTAAACATCTTATATTCTTTTCAAAGCAGTCTACTTTTGCTTTATGGTCAGCTAACCAATTGACACCGATGAAAATGTCATAGGATCCCAAAGGTGTAACATAGAGGTCAACTTCCGTGGAAAAGTTAGGTAAGTCAAGGACTGCCCCAAAAAGACACATACTCACTGTATGAACAGAGTTATTACCATACAGTATAGTCCAAGATTTATCCATTTTTCCAGCTTTTCTTTTAAGTTTAGAAGCAAGTTTACTAGAAATAAAACATTCAGTAGCTCCTGTATCAAAAGAATAGTGACAGGTATGCCAAATAACTTACCCGGAACTTCTATAGGTGTCACTTACTTTTCAGCTTGCTTGTCTGCTACTACAGCATGTATCTTATGCTGCTGATTACGATCATCCTTCTTCAAAGGGCACTGATTTGCATAGTGGTCTTTGCCACAATTATAAAAGCCTCCTATAGGTCCCTTTTTAGGCTCAAAATTACTTCTAGCCTTAAAATTATCACGTTGTCCTCCATAGGGCTTCTGCCCATTATTATAATTTTTGGCAAAACTATCCCTTACATTTCCAACAGGCTTATTCACTGTCGTTTTCTTATTATTATCCACTGAAAACTTACTTCTGTTTCCAAACTTTTTCCATGGCCCCTTCTTGGGTGCAAGTGAAGTTGAAGAAGGGTTTGCAATCTTCTTCCGCACTTCCTCTTTATGAGCAGAAATAGCCTTTAATTTCTGTTCTTGCCTTATGGATTTTTCAACAACCCCTTCCATAGTGGTTGGGCTGTGAACATCGACCTCTCCTCCTATCACGGGATTTAGTCCCATGATGAATTTCCATATTCTGAACTTCTCGTCAGTTTGATACTGCGGTACATACTTGAGGAGTTTTGTAAACCGCTCCCAGTATTCAGTTACCGTTAGCTTTCCTTGAGCTAAGTTCTAGAATTCTGTCATTTTCTGATCATAGAAAAGTTGTGGCAGCCAACGTTGCCTAAAATAGCCTTTAAATTGATCCCAAGTGATATTGGTCTCATCAATATTTAGCTCAGCTTTACGGCTATCCCACCACGAAGATGCTTCATGGGAAAGCTGATAGGCTCCCCAAATAGCTTTGGTTTCCTCCGAGAAGTTTCTTATTGCAAAGTACTTCTCCATTTCGCTGAGCTAGTTCTCAGCTCCATCTCCTAATGTGGTGCCATCATATTTAGGTGGACTTATCCTTTTTATATCATTAGTGAGTTCCGCTGCCAACCTGGCCTTTTTGTTTTCTGGTTGGGCGGGTGCATTTCCAGTGTTATTATCAACACCCATATCGGGGTTGTCCTCAAGAGGTAGCTGATTGTTGTTACCAACTTCATCATCCTCCTCATTTCCCATTACTTCTTGTTCAAGTACAACTAAACAATCTCTTGTGTCCAATAGGGCAGCAAGGATCTCATCAAGTTTATGGGTTGTTACCGCCCCTCCTTCCTCGGTGGAGCATTATTCGCAACGTTCCTCTTGTTCTAACCATTTTCTCATTACAGAAAATTCAGGTTTTTATCAGATTATGGACACAATAGGTCCAAGAGCTGCAACCTTCAGCTCTGATACCAAGATGTAACATTCCCATTTTAGTACATTAGAACAAGATTTTTTTTTTTTGATAAGTGCTTCCTAGTTCTAAATACATAATTTAGAACTCACAGATCAAAACAATCATTCTTATGACAGATAACCATATGCAACTGTAATGACTCAGTGTACCACCGATCTATTCATTCCATGACTCGGTGATCTACCGATCTATTCATGAGTATCATAGAGTTGGCGTTTTTATTTTAACACTACACTCTTACGGTTCTCTTCCCTAATCTGGGATTTTAGAATGCTCTGTCCAAGGAACCTATCTGAATAATTGTTACCATTATTCATCGGCATCTTGTCCCTCAGACTAGGTGACATAGGACAACGCAATCAGTAGCTTGCGATACTTTGGCCAAAGATTTGAAACATATTGTTCATGTCTCGTATTCCTTGACGGCATACTCGTCAATCTGGAATACTTCCTTCACCCCACTCCGATGTTAGATAGAATTTCTTATACTACTTCTTCCAGTCTCCCTGTCCCAAGTCATTCACTCAGGAATGGATTAATAACATGACACACATTATAAGGATGCTCTTGAGGACTAGGGTAAGCTGACATACTGGGTCAACCATAGTTAACCCTGTGTGTCAAGGTACCCAAATCTCCAAGGGCAGCCTCATAACATGACCATGGTCCTAACCGGTTCCAGAGTAAAAACTTGTTCAAGTTTAAGGTGTAAATCTTAATGATCAATGCAAAGGGTGTCGCCATAAGTCACCTACATTGTTGTATCCTCGAGAAGATCCTAATCTTCTCGAAGGTACAACCCTGTAGTTGACATGTGCCAAAATCCTACAAAAACGCCTCGAAAGATTTACTTTAATTCAGGTGTTACTTAATTTGAGTTAAAATTATATTTAAGACTCTCCTAACTGGGTAGTCTTTTCCCAACCCCTAGGTTCCACACCTTTGAGTTGCTTTACGCAATTAAGTTCAATTTCACAGAGAGAAGTTTAATAAGATTTGATATCTCGCCAAGGAGACCATTGGTTCCCAATAACCTTATTCTACATAATTGGGCAATAGCCCTAAGTCCTCTCATAAGGATGCTAACTAAACCCATATGGGTTTATATCAGCTCCCTAGACTGAAATATATCTTACTTATTGGTACAAGATATATTGATTTAAAACCATCAATTACGTTGCCTTGACTTAGATCATGGGTAGGGAGTAATAGATTACTCTTCCCATTTTCAGCTACCTATTAGGGTGGTAGTTTAATCTTAACTTCTCGAAAGGCAGTGGACTGATTTCCAGTTTAGCCTTATTCATAACATAAAAGAATTACTATTCATTCACGAAGTATTTGGTCACATAATTTTTACAAGACCTACATAGAAAATCCAAATAACTCCCATGGTACACAATATTAAAAAGCACTTACATTCAATCAGACCTAAGAAGTTCAATCCATCAAATGAAAAAGTAGCCACATAAGTAACAATCTCTCCATTTCATTCATTTCCAGACCATACATTTACAACTTATGCACTTCGGCACATTTGATACAATGATCAACATCGAAAGAATATCTTTCTTCCTATAATACAATTTGAGACAATCAAATTGAAATTCATCATTAAACCAGTTTAAACAATCTGAGCATCATATCAGATCTGCGTGCTTTTACCACTTACGATGTCCATCTACAAAAATTGCTAGCACAGGTCAGTTCAGTGAACTGAGCATGATAAGCACTAATTCTTAAAACAATTGCATTCTACCAACTGTTTCCATTAGACAACCTGTTTAAATGAAATCATTTCTTCAAATCCTTAAACTTGAATCAGGCTAATCATTTTTCTACAATTCTAATATGACTTTAACGCATGACTCATATTATAGCTGCCAGTTAAACCTAAATATATTTCAGATAATTCATGGTATATATTAGAGACTAAGAAGAACAAAATGAATCCAAACATTCATCCATCTAAAAATCAAGGAAAACAATAATTCAAAAATTACTCCATTCAAGAATGAATTCCTATCAGTACGTGTATCCAACAGGTGAGTATTTAACAATTCAAGCAAAGGAAGATTATAACATCCAGCAAGCTCAACTGACGGGATTCCTTTATATTCATAGCCTTATTTCAATGATATTGACAAGTATACCAACTTCTTCTGCAATACTATTTTTATAAAAGTGGATAACCATACAACTCAAACAGGATAGTAATATAACCGTTAATAAAGAAGAAGACTCCAGTCAAGAGTCAGTACTTACCAGTTTCTCCTTACAATTTTAACAATCTATTCTTCTTATGCCCGTACCGTAGAATTCACATAAAGGTACAAAAGAAGAGAGCACTCATAGTTTCTAGACAAGGAGAGAATATTTTCTTAATCCAACAGTTATATATCAACATATACTTCACAGCTTAGGAGAAAGAAACATAGGCATTCAGATCTCCATTCCAATCATGTTCAAGACTGTACCAACTTCCCAAGAGTAATGCATATACATCCAATCTTGAATTCAATAAGGAAGAAGAGAGAGCAAGAAAATCAACACCCATCCCTTCCAAATACAAACATGATTCCCATCCATGCAGACCCAGGATTACCCATAAGTTAATAAACATCAGAGTTCCTTAAGAAATATTTCTCTTGGTCAGGCTGTGTTCCCATTAACCAAGCAAGGTTGTAAAGAAAACAATAATTACATTTATATTTCATCACATACAAAATCTATAATCATAGACCATCCAAATCCTTTTCACAGAGATGTAGATTTAAATATAACATACATCATACGCATGTGACTAAATCAGTCGAGCTCAAAAGAAGGAACTACAGTTTCATCCCAATTCAATTATATAATCACCTGAAACCTTGCAATAAAAGAGCTCTCGTGACCAAGCAATAATCAATAAACCAACCAAATTAGACCCAACAATTCTTTCCATGTCATTCTTCAAACATGAAATTACCCAATGCCATCGCCTGACATGGCACAGTTAGGAACTCATTATCTCAGTCAACAAGAGACTAGGTAACATCATAAACAGAAGTCGAAACCATATACAAACACAACAAACATTTCAACTGAGTTGAATCCATATGTATACACAGCAAACATTTCAACTGAATCGAATCCATATGAACATACATCAAGGACTTCAATCAAGTCGAGCCAACACAACACTGCAAGGACTTCTACAGAAGTCGTATCTAACAAGTATTCACAAAAAAGGCTTCAATATAAGTTGAAATCATATGAAAACATTGCAAGGACTTCAACAGAAGTCGTATCCAACAAGTATTCACAACAAAGGCTTCAACAGAATTTAAAATCATACGAAAAAATTGCAAGGACTTCAACAGAAGTCGTATCCAACAAGTATTCACAGCAAGGACTTCAATAGAAGTCGAATCAAAATGTAAACACAATAAGGAATTCAACAGAAGTCGTGTTCATAAATAATCCAACAACATTTCAACAGAGTCTACACATAACCAGGGAGTCCCAATTCAACAAGAGAGGAAGAAAACCATTACAATGCTTCCAGACAAACCAACTATACAAAGAAATCATCTAAACAAAGTTGTTCTAATGAAAGAATTTGAAGGAAAGCAAGATTTTTAAAAGTTAGGGCCTATCATGCCTGATAGTGTCGCTTAAAAATTCGAAGAAGACCTCCGAATGTGCTCGCTCCTTCTCTTCTTCTTCCACGATAGATTAAACAACAATAAATTGTTACCTTCATGCCTTATAAACTTTCCCCGACAGAGAAAGGAGCTAGAAATTCTCAAAGTTTCCATGCAACACAGAGTAGACGACTGGTTCGAAGAACCAGTGCTCAAGCAGAGCGAAAAATGGAGTGCATGAAAAACCAAACAACCAAACAATATTCCATCTGCATGCCTTCCCAAGCAATCCGCGCTCGGGAACCAAAGTTCATTAATTGTATTAACTGCCATCCTCCCGCCTATTCTCCACTACCACCGACCGCCAAAATTGGTGATCACCAAAAGAAAACAAACAACCATTCCCATACTTGGTGATATTGCCACATCAGGTCACAATAGCCATTTGCAACCTCCACCAAATCTGACAGCATCCCAAGTCCTTCAACCTTATCCACCTCATAAATGCCATGGAAACCACCTCGCCCATGACTTGCGCCTTCATAGGTCCCCCTCCATTCTTATCATTAGTTAAGATAGGTTAGATCATAGGGTAGATCATAGGGTTAAGACATTAGTCTTACATCCATAGCGCTAGAAGAAGTTAACTCTAGGAGCATTAAGCTTATAGTTTAGGGCTAGGTTAGATTTGCAATTATTTTAACCAATAGGTTATAGTTTAGGTTAGGATTATTAACCTTAACAAATCCAGTCTAGGTCTCCAAAGTAGGACCAATCAGCGTTAGAGCCAAACAGGGTAAAACATTCCTGTAAAGGATTCTATCGAGAATAGCTAAATTAAGCTTACGGTAAAAACATGAACATCTTACCTGGCTTAAGGTCTAGGCCTTCCCGATGTTACGGTATTTGGAACCAAATTTCATTTAACATGATCAGCCTGAGTTAAACTCCGAATTGCTCATTCAACTCATTCAGACCTTGCAACTTTCGTAAGGTCAATAAATTTTGTTCATCCTGAATAAGCTTAAAACATCTCTTGGATCAATGCAACTGATCCAAGGTTGAGTCATAAAGATGGATAAATCCACAATTCATCCCGAAATCAAATTGAACTCAGGTGCTAAAAATGAAAGAAATAAAAGAGTCCAAGCATATTTTGACTCAGTCAAAGATCTTCAAGAGAAAAGAAGATACAATCCATATCAAGCATGACTTCACAAATCAAAGGAACACATCTTTATACAGAAGAAATCATATATCAACACTTGAGTGCTCAGGAGTAAGTAACAACAATTCGGGTGTTACATTACGCAACATATGGTAGTCATAGTTTACCTTATCAACATCAAATCTTATCTTTCATGCATCTCGAGAACCTCGTTCATAGATGCCTAAAGTACCATGTTGTAAAAGCATAAGGAATATTACACCATGGTATCTTATCAACAATCTTCAAGTAAAAGTTTCTTAGATAGAAGTGTTGATATACTACAAACTCTTATTTTCCTTCCGTAACTATGGGAAAATCACTTGGGATGTGCCACTCATGTTCATAGGTGTCGTGCATTCACCTATACCACCTATCCACTCATTAATTATAGGCATTGGATATTATTTCATAGGTATACTCTATGAATATCTTTGTGGGGGTTTTATTATTAGGTGGGTACTTTCACATCTTGTCACTTGGTACATTTAGAACTCTAATTTCGAGAAAATAATTGAAAGGTGGATTGATCCCAAGGTTATCCTATTTCCCATGTGGGATTTCTCCATTATTACTTCTATAATGAAAGAAAAATGTTTGTACACGACCCCTTCACTCATCTTCTTCGCAATATGGAGCCATCTCTTGTTCACCTATGTCCATATCTCATTTGCTCACAACTTTATAACCATATTCATGAAGATTCTCAAGATTGGGTCGAAGCTCAAAAATTTCCATGACGCAACCACCTTTTTGATACCTCAGCTCTAAAATATTGGCCTTTGATCCCAATTCGTCATCCAAATATGTCTCTATCTCTATGCCTAAACCGTGTAACCTACTACTTGTCTAATCATCTATGTGGTAATGTGTATCCTCCTACTTGCAAATTAAAATAAGTCCTTGTGGACCCTCGACATCAGCCATTTATAGAGGCACTTAGGATTTCCAAAATAAGAAAGTTTGTGAAGTTGAAGAACTCTCGTGCCCTCTAATAATTGGTATCCCTTATCATCATAGATTGGCTTCCCATATGTAGTCCTCTCATTGGTATTATATATTAATTCATTTTCTATTGCGCGCTCATTTGAGTATGAGAAATGGTTATAATAACTCACTTTACACTTTGTGATGTAGGACTCCCGGATATGTCCCATGATAACATCCTATGGATACTTATTTTCCGAGAATCATCCTTTTGACACTTCTTCCACCTCAACGTCTATTTATTTTTTCTTTCCTTTACCCTTAGTTACCACCGCGGATGCCCTTCCAGGTTCCACTTTGTTATCTATGTAAGGTTCTAACTGCCTCTCTTAAACCCCCATGCCCTAGGTACTGAAATCATTCACTCAAACACCTGCACCCAAAAGATTTTTCTCGTTATTCTTACTTGCTCTTACTCCTTAGTATTCTTAAATCAAATTCATGCCTTGATTCCAATTTTGGGTAATTGTGATAAAAGAAACCTATAAACCCTACTTCACAACCCTCCATAAATTTTCCACACTTCAAAATTCCTTTCGAAGGAATTTCATAATTAGGCACGCGTGCTTACTCGATCGGGGTTACTCGATTCTTCAAGTTCTCACCCAAATTCTCACAAGTGTGTAAATTTTTTCTCAAATTTGCACTCTTCAATGCTTGAATTATTCATAAGGAAAGGTAAATAATGAACCCTCTTTGGTGCCCTTTTCGTAGATTTCCAAATTTTATCACATTAATTTCTCCTCACCTACCACCATACTGTAACTTTAACTATTATTTATGATTTTTCCAAACTTTTCTTTGTTTTCTTCCACGCGTTGTAGTCTTAACCTTCTAGTGAGCTTACTATGTCCAAGAAACAAAAATCCTTGCACGTATTTTCTTGCACTATAACACATCTTCCTCTCGCACTTTATATCAAGTAGTCCATTCTATTTCTGCCTACTTTGCTTTATACTACATGATATCTTACTTGTGTGGTCTTAAACATGAGCAATTATTCCATCATTCTTAACACCTAATACATTATTTTATTTTTCTTGTGTGTACCTTTCAAAAGGCATCCCTCCTAAATATTTTCGCGTATACATCTCGCACCAATTTTCTTATAAGTCCCAAAACTAACCAAGATTTTCTTCGAGTACTTTTTGATTCACCCCACAATAAAAGTATGTGTGGTCCTCTATACATGAACTCAATAGATAGTAATTAGATTCCTACATGCAAACATGCTTATTATAAAAAAACAAGAAAAAAAACCAAACACAAAATATAAAAGAGAAATCTAATCTAAGTGGTAATAATTATTATGAACACCAAGAAGCTTATTTATAGTAGGGCTTCAACCTACTCCCATTGATGTAACCAGGTAACATGGTGCCATCCAATTCTCTGAAATTGACATGCACTGATTTGAGTAATTTGGTTACCACAAAAGGTCCCAACCAATGCATCTTCAACTTCCCTGGGTGGTGCACAAACTTGGAGTCAAAGAGAAGGACAATCTTACCAATTACAAATGTCTTGTTCTTAATGTGCCTATCATGCTATGCCTTCCATCTCACCTTCTCAATATTTTGGATCTAACCCATAATAGTGCGCCACTCATATAGTTACATCAATTTCTCAATAGGCTCTTCCCTAAATTGTTCATCCGAAAACCATCCTATGTGCGCAATACATAGGGATGGTAGTAAAAACTCCACTGGTAGTACTACCTCTGTTTCAAACACCAACTAAAAGGGTATGTCCTTGTTCAACCTTTTATACGTGGTCCTATAAGCCCAAAGTAGTCTAACACTTTATCATCCCAATCCTTTCTTCCAGCATTGCAAATCTTCGTTAAAGTTTGTCCCAAGATCTTGTTGAAAGCTTTTGCATTACCATTAGCTTGAGGGTGATAAGGGGTAGTTTTATGGTGTGCCACCATAAAATATTCCAACATAATTATGATTACATCATTTAAGAAATGAGAGCCTCTATCATTGGTCAAGCTTATGGATAATCGTACCTACTAATGATGTTTTACCAAAGGAACCTTGCTGCTATAGATGTAATACAATCCTTCATAGGTGTTGTCTCTACCCACCTTGTTAAATAATATGTGCAAGTAATTATATAGCACACTCTAGTCCTACGTGTGGGTGGTGTAATAGGTCTTACAAAGTCATTCCCCACTTCTCAAAAGGTTCCACGCTTTAACTATGGGTCGTAATGAAATCTCATCTCTATGTCCATGCTTTTCAACTCACCGACAATGATCACATGATTTCACAATAGCCTTAGTATATTTGTATAATGTCTCCAACCATAAGCTAGCTAAAAGGATATTTCACATAGTCGCATCTCGATACATAATGTCCTCCTATAATACCTCCATGAGATTCCTCCAAAATAGCTTCATGCTCATATTCCAAAACAAACTCGCGCAACACTTCATCACAACCCATCTTGTACATGAAGTACCCTCTAATAAGGCTGATAGGGTGCTATGCAAATAGCAAGTTGATTATTCTCTAATGTTTTCATCCCTTCAAGCCCTAGTCTACCGCACAAAAATATAACTATATCCTCCAAATCCATGGGCACGTAATTCAACTTGAATAATCGTGCATCAGGCATAGTGTCCTCAATACTCTGTGCATCCTCACCAGAATTGATACTAGATAAGTGATCAAGCCCTAAATTAAATTTACCTGGTTTACAACTGTAAAACTAGATTCCTAAAAAATAAGTATCCACCAGTAGATGCACCCTTACAAAATAGGATTTTAACCAAATTATTTAATGTGATATGACCTGAATAAAAATTAAAAGGCATAGCTAGAAGAAATCTTGTCGAAACTTGTTAAGAATGTAGATCATAGACAATGCCTCGCACTCTATTGTAATATAATTTTTCTCTATTGGTGTCAACTTCTTACTTGCAAAACATATAGGATGATCCACATTACCCTCTCCTAGTTGTGCCAAGATTGTGCTAATCACCATACTAGAGACATCAACATGTACATGGAAGGGTTTTTTCCAGGAATGAAAGCACAAATTGGTGCAGTAGTAAGATTCAAATTCGATGTCTCAAATTCCTGCTACTGCATGTCACTGCAATGAAAATTTCCCTTGTCCTTGAGAAAATTTTCTAGGGCCGTAATAATATTTACATATCCTTTGATAAATTTCTTATAGTAGCCATTATGCCCCAAGAATCTACACACTTCACTTTGATTGGTAGGATCCTCTAAACCCAAAATCACAACTATCTTGGCTTGGTCTACCAATAATCCTTCTTTGAAAATGATGTGCCCAAGAAAATTTCCAAAGAGTAGAGTAAAGATACACTTCATAATGTTAAGTGAGATGTTCAACTCCCCGCACCTCTCAAATATAAGGCTTAAATTATCACAATGATCCTTAACCAAACCATAAACAGTCTAATCATCTAGATAAACCTCTAAGAAACTGTGAATGAAATCATGAAAAGCCTACACAACGATATGTGAGAACACTGCTGACGCATTCTTTAATCCAAATGACATGAAATTATATGTAAAATTTTCCCATTTAGTGGTAAAGGTGGTATTTTATTGGTCCTCTTACATAATGCGCACTGATAATATTATGAAAATCCATCGGTAAAGGAGTAAATCTCGTGCCTTGCGACGCCCTCAAGGATTTATTATGTTAATGGTGTAGGAAAAGGATATGTAACGCATGATGCATTAAGATCTTGGTAATCTACACAAATCTTGATCGACCCATCCTTCTTTATACTTATAACCGTAAGGCTAACACTCTCGGATTCCTCAATTGGTTTAATAATTCCAGACTTGAGAATCTTATTAATTTCCTCCTTCACTTCACGTGTAGGTTTGGATTCATCCTATAACGAATCTTTGAAACAAGACGTGTACCTTCTTTCAACTTAATCTTCATCTCTCCTAATGAGGGTGTACTCCCTTCAACTTATGATGGTCCCATTGAAATAAGTCCTAGAAGTCACGTAAAAGCTCAATGATATTTTCTACATCTTTTTAAACCAAGAATCCCCAATGAAGACCTCCTTAGGTGCATCTTCAACACCAATATTTACCTTTTTGGTCTTCATCGAGCATGGTATGCATGAGAATTTTTGTCTACTGTGTCCATTACTTCACGCGCACCTTTTGTATGGCTAATCTTTAAATTTTCAACTTTTTCATCATCAATTTTACCTTTTATTTCTCCCTCTAGCGCGACCCATTTGCATCTCCTTTGTTTCCTTAGTATCCAGTGCACCTCGGAATCGTTTTTTAAGTAACACAAGCATGAGCTCCTATGATTTCATGCTATCCCCTAATGTCATGCACTTCATGATCTGTAATTCTTTATGGAATGTATATTTATTAGAAAAATAATCAAATGTATGTACCATACCTTTAGTCATATTTCACCAACTTGCAGTATCTTGTTTGAGCTCAACATGCATATACCATGCGCGTGCACAAATGTGTAAGGTGTAATAGAACTTATGCACCCACAGAGATGGTGGTAAAGCTTCCTGGACTTGTGTCCATTATCTCTCATAGTTATGAATGTGTACCAAAGCAGAGTCTTCCCATCATACTCATAGATAAGTGTAGGTGCAATTCTCTCGAGTAAACCTTGTTGAAAAGATGACTCTCACTTCTTGTCACCCCAAAATTTATCTTTGTGTGTTTCCCACTAACACGCTGTTGTCTGTCCGTGTAAGGTATAGAAAAACATGTTTCTTCTATCACCTTCATTCTTCCATTGTTCCCCATGGCACACAAGAAAGATTTAGACTTTTCTTCACCAAGATATATAGGTAATCGAGTTCTTCCCATGCACCTAACCATGCACAACCTGATCATTCTAGTTACTCACCCATTCATCTTGCACCCAACCATTTCATACATACAATGGGGTCGCTTATCACAAGAAGCACTTGTGGTGTTGCTAATTAACTACGTAACATCTCACCGAAGTATGCCTTCCTTGGATGGTTCCACATTCTCAAGGTATCATACTTGAGCATGTATATATCCTATTAATATATTATTCACTTAAAGGCTTGAATTATGGTGCATATTTTTATTCGTTCAAAGGTATAATCCCATTCTCATATTTATTCTCAAAGTTTATATATCCCTTGTTGAAACACAGGTCTATATTATTCACATAACACTAGGGTCATCCAAGTAGTGTTGGAAAGTTATATGCTTCAGCAAGCTCCAATACCTCAAAGTCTCTAGTAAACTTGGATCCCTGAATTGTAATGTAAGCATCCTTCAACACCCCAAAAACATACCCATTATTTTTTTTTCCATATATAACACATTTGAAGAAGGCTACAATATAGGTCTCCTCATCTCGATTCCACGCATCTTGAGTCAAAAATTTACCTCGCTGCTGCTTTCTATCAAAATATTTCTTACCAACCACCCATCAATCACTGCATCCAACGTGATCTCCTTATCATACTCATGGTTATGTGGTGGAAATTTCACATGTAGTATCTATCACTCATGCTTAAATCCAACCTTTTCACGTAACCATTCCCCTAGTAGTGGGATGCTATTATCATGGTGCAACATATTACACACCTCCTTCAGATCATCCAAATCCTTATGAGGGAGTTCAACATTATTTTTATGTTTTCTCTTATGTGTTTTCTCCTACAAGCACTATATCTCATCCCGCATCTACCTAATTACTCCCATAGTCTCTTGATAAAATTAATTTTGATGTGAAACATCTGGATACTTTACATGCATAAATTGCTCTCTCCCGATGAGTGGGTTGGATTTAAAAGGTTCAAGCATGCATGTTGCTTCAACGCATGTAGTAACCAACAAAGGATGTAACTCGTAACATGACATCTTATTCGACATCTACCGATCAATCTTCGGGCACTACACCTTGATCATCTCCGTGCCTTTGTCCTTATTTTTAATCTTACACATATGCTCATAAAGGTAAGGATAATCCTCAACGTAATGTTACTTTCCACAATAGGCACATACTATATTATGGGGATAAACGTGTTGGAAATGATTTGGGGAGCTACATGTATAACAAGTTCCGCATGGAAATATACTTTTTCCACCACGACCTCTGCTCCTATATTGTCTAAAGAATCCACCTCCTCGATTACATTTTTAGAAAGCCGGGTTTCGTACTCGAGCTACTTGCCACCATGGTCTATTCTAGTCCTATCGCACATACCTCATGAATTTGATCTATCATCTGATAACCATTCGTATCATGAGTGTGCATGTCACAAATCTTACAAGACATAGATACATTCTGTAACATTCCCATTTTAAGATTTTAGAAACAAAGGATTTTTTTGAAACATAATGTTCTCTATTCTAAATAAAACATCATTTAGAACCTACATTCCATGCCAATCAATCTCATAACGAGATAACCATTTGCAGCTGTAATGACTCGGTATACTACCGATCTCTCATTCCATGACTCGGTTACGAATGATATCTCATGTTAACTTAAAGTATAGAATAATTTATGTATACTACGTATACTTGGTTCTCCTACCCTATTCCAGGTACTAAGTGATCTGTTTAAAGAACCTATCTGAATATTTGTTACCAATATTCATCTGACATCACGTTGCTTTAAACTAGGTGACATAGGACAACAAAACCAACAACTTGTGATACTTTGGCCAAACAATTTCAACATAATGTTCATGCTACTATTCCTAGGTGACATATTCGTCATTCTAGAATACGTCCTTTTCCTCAATCCTCATTATCTAGAATGGTTTTTACTTGACTACCATTAGTCCACTTGCCCAAGGTTTGACCCTAGCCCCTATTAGCATCATAGTTTTTATAGGAAGATGCTCATGATGACTTAGGGTATATGGGTATACTCGGGTGACCTAAGTCATTCGAATGTGCCAAGGTACCCTGAGTCATAGAGAGCTACTACCTATCAAAAACATGCTACTAGCTTGACCTAGAGGGAAACAAAGTTCAAGTTCGGATGTGCGTAGATCTAGATGAAAAATATGGAAGGGTGTTGCCACATGTCAATCGCAACACTTTGTATCCTTGAGAATTCCAGGGACTTCTCAAGGGCACATCTGCAATGGTCGGTGTGTGCCAATCCGTTAGAAATTATTCATCAAGATGTACATACCCCCTTAGTGGTCATTAATCATAATTAAATTGGATTAAGATTAATATTACAACAACCATGTTTAACCCTAATTCCAACATTCCTTAAGTTCTTTATCCAACACTAGCCTGATTAGATATGGAGAAATTCATTAATTCATGTTTGCATTGTTATTCGTTAACGTGGTATAACAAGCAGTTATCCCAAAAATAGGACAACAAACATCAAATGTTTAATTCTTAATGCAACCTAGCTGTCCAAATCAAGTGTGTCATCCACCTAGATTCAACTAGTGTTTACCTTATAAACTTAGTATAAAGATTAAAGATCATAACCACTATTCCTTTTATCTTTCATTCCATGAGAGAGGAAGAGTCTTCCTCTACATGATTAGAGGTTAGGTTTAACATAACCTTTTTATCATTCGCTACTTATATAGTTTAATTGTATGTCCCAAGCATATTTCATTATTAAACTATCATTGTGAAGTTAGAGAACGACACCTTTGCAATTTAACAATTTCATTATAATAGGGGAGATTATACTTATCTCCTTAATCCCACTTATTATCTTATAACAACAATAATATACAATAGATATAAGGAATACCGCAAGGATATCACTATTATTTCCATCATACAAGTACAAAAGTATTCACATCACAAATTGGAGTCCAACACAAAACCTTTCAATTCATGATGATAAATATACATTTACAAGACTATGCATTTCATACATTCTGCATGTCAATCAGAATTAAGATCTTAAAAGAACAACACTTTTCTTTTCCAATACAACTCAAGAATGAATCAAAATTCTTTATAGAAGATCCAGAATTAAATAAGCCAATGCATCATAAAAGTTTCTATCTTCTTTTATCACTTATGATGTCCATCTCGCAAAATTGCTACATGGGTCGGCTTCAATGAACGAGCATGATAAGCACTAAGCATTAAAGTAAAGTGCATTCCACTAATTGTTCCATTAAAACAACTATGCTTTAATGAAACAATTAATATATCATACAAATAATCATAAGTAATAACATCTTAGAAAAGAAGTACATTAAAAGAGTCTAAATTTACTTTTTAAGAAAAGAACTTAATATAACCCGCAACATCAGAATTATATCACTAAGTTTAATTGACCCTATCAATTAATTTTGAACAATCAATAGGTCTTGTCATCTAATTGTTTCATAGTTCTATAAGAATAGAAATACACATTTATCTTTACTAAGCAAAAAAATAATTTAATTACCACATAGATCATATTAGAATGCTTCATCTTTCCATATAACAAAGGAAGAAGAATCAATACATACTATTCCCCAAACACTAATCATCTGAAAGAAAAATACAGGTTTAGAACACACGAATCTGCCTCAATTCAAAGATAACAATACAAGGATTCAACATTAAAGAAAAGCATCTAACAAGAATCCCAAATCAATCCAAGTAGGGTAGAGAGTCAAAACAGTCCCTCCCTCAAGTCAAAATGACTCCCATATGTTAGAGGATATAATTCAAAGATCTGAAACCAAATGTTCCACAATAAATTTTCCATCTCAGAAGAAGATCGAAAATAGAAAATTTTAATCAAATGAACTTATCCAAACAACAGAAAAAGGATCTCAAATAGAAAAGGACCCAATCTATAATTCATTTCATTTATACTATGAAATGAATTCCCATTTCTATTTCAAACTTAGAAATTCTTTATCTAGTTCCCAAAAGAGAACACAAAACCAAACACATAGTTAAAGAAACCACACTTCTAGTTTTCCTTTACAAATCTTACAAACTAGTTTACCTATTTCCATTCATCAAGCACAAGTTCGAATTCAAATCTCATAACGAAGTACACAGTACAATCCCAAAGTAGTATACTGTCCCCAAGAAAACATGTTCCTTTCTCTATAAAACTTGGAGATTCGTTCAATGAATCCATCAAGGAGTAGAAATCCTCAAACAGTAAAAGATATACAAGTTCAGAAGTAATCACGAACTCAAGAACTGAAATCCCATTACAAGGCTTCAATAACTCAATACAAAGAAGTAAGTAGTTCGTGATCCAAATAAGAACAATAATACAAAACTATTTGAACAAAGATAAAATATATCCTTTCATACAAAATTTAGTGCACTAAGGTACTCAATCCATCATTTTAATATTACCTAGAAATCAATTAAAAAGAACTGAAGAGAGTAAGAGAGTCCAATAATTTTTAAGTCAAGATATGACCCATTCTTACCTCCATCAAGGTTGAAACAGAATCACAACAAGGACTCCCGAGTTCCATTTAAAAATATTACAACACGGAAGGCAATTGTTTCAGACATCTATTACAAGAAGGAGAATGAATATTTCATTTCCATAAACCCTCAAAAACTGTTATGACTATTCCAAATGAACTAAAAATCAACCAAACCCACAACAAGACATAGATCCAGTCTATTAATCCTATGATCAAAACAGTCAGGCTTCAACAAGATGCGGGTTTTCTCAGGGTAGAGAAGGAAATATATACTTCACATTCACTCACCCTATCCAGTTCAAAGAAGGAAGTACAGTCTCCAAAATAGAAGTGCCACAATAATTCCAATAAGAAGCTACAAGGAGAATTTCTCAAAGAGATTACCAGGTCCTACTTCTAAACAAAACAAATCTCTCAGGACCCTTTTGAACAGACAGTCCTTAAATGAGATTAAAGCTTTCCAAATCCTTAATACCAACAAAAATCTAGCTCAGAATTTAAGTATAGAATCAAACACGTCGTTTCCAACACAAGTTCAAAACACGCACGAATGGAATACCGACTAATGTCAAACATGAGCTTTGAAAAAATTTTCAGAACAATACAAGCTCAAGTACTAGCTCAAATGAAACACAAGACTACACATAATAGTTCAAAATGAAAAATAAGACAACGCGTTCCTGTTTAGTCAACACCAACCTTGTAAACAAGTTTCAGAATGAAATACAAAGCTCCTAATATAAATTTTACATGCATGCCACCATTACACTAAGAGAAAGTTTCCCAAAACTATCATTGCACAAAGAATGGATTTACATTCCAAAACCACATAGATTCATAAAAACATGCAAGTAGCTAACCAAAAAAATCATGCAAATATTTATCTCATGAGAGTAGATTTGTTCTAATGAATCACTTAGAAGAAAGCAAGAAATCTTAATGGGTAGGGCCTATCATGCCTGATAGTGCTTCTGTAAATTCGAAGGAGACTTCCAGCCAAGCTTCCCACTCTTTTTCTTCTCCACGACAGATCAACAACCAAAATTTTTTTCTTCCAATGCCTCTTATACATTCCCTTGATCAAAAATAGACCAGAGAAACCAAAAATAGACAAGAATAAGAAGAATTGAACTGCTGGTTCAAAGAACCAGATAGCTCCATGTAGAGAAAAATTCGCAAGGCATGCAAAACCAAACAACCTCCCACAAATCCGCCTCCCTTGTTTCCAAGATGGTTTGCACACAAAAATTGAGATCCATTAATGCCATTACTCCCAATTCTCCCACTTATCTCTCCTTGCCACCACCTCCCAAAGTGGAAAATACCATTTCCAAATCAACAAGCAATTCCATACTTAGTGAAGCCTCCACATAAGCCCCACTAAAGTTAACTAGCCCTTGCCAAAAATGGCAGTACTTCCTTGCATTAATACCCAATCAAATCAATTAAAAGCCATTGGAACCATCACCTTAGTGCCATGTGACCCTTAGGTTCCTTTTAAATAGTTTAGGCTAGATTTCCCAAAACTTAGGTTAGTCTAGCAATAATTTCCTTAGGTCTTATAACATTGCCAAAGGTAATACCCACTTTAGGTTAGATTAAATTTACTTCCATATAGTATTAGGCATTAGGTTAATATAGTCTAGTATTACTATAGTAATCTCCCCTTCCCATATTCATTTAGCACAAGAGCTTAGGTTAGGTCACCCCCAACACAATAGAATAAGAAGCTTAGGTTAGATTACAACCCAATTAAGTAGACGTAGCTAGGAAGTAGGCACTCTTACCTAGTTTAGGATGCCATTAGGTTAATCCTTTAGTTTTAGGATTTAAATCCCCTTCATATTCATAAGCAGACTATTTTTTTTATGCCAATAATGTCCTGCAGAGATCAATCTAGAATACCCAAGCAAAAACATACAACCAAATGAAAGCACTTTCACACAAGACCATCAAATTTGCAAAATACAAAAGTTCAGTCCGCTATGTCTCTCAACTAATGAATGTCAATTTTTCCATTTAGTCCATTGAGAAGATTTAAAAATTCCTTGGATCATTGAAATTGATCCAAGGATGAGTCAGTAAAGAAGATAAGTTTGCAACTCTCAAGACCAGATTGTAACTTACCTATAAGAAGCAAAAGTGGATTCTTGTAAGCCATATCATTTCATTCTAAAGAATCCAAGAGCAGAAATGATTTATCCATAACAAGCTTGATTTTCAACAATCCAGGGGACACACCTCATTCAAGAAAATCACATGCCAACGCTTGTAATGCAAATAGAAATATAATAGTTTGTCCAAGGTGTTACACATTCTTCATTTTTACATGTTGAAAGAGGGGGAAATTTAGACATCTTGATTCTTGTGATAGATCTCACATGATTGCAACAATACATGCACCGTCCCGCATAATCAAATATACTTAGTATGTCCTTCAACCTCATAGTCTATACACCATATACTACTATGTGTCTCATGCGCTGAATTGGTAGAGAGATTATCCAATTGGTTAGCCATATTCACTATTTATGCCTCCAAAAATGGGTTCAATCCAAAGATCAACTCTCCCAACCATTTCAGCATGCGAGCTACTTCCAAGGCCTCGTGTGGATCCACATATGTCTTATGAGATAAAGATCTTTGAAAAAGTCAAAATCCTCTAACAAACCACCGGCATGCTTGACTTGGGTGAATATCATAAGATAATTTGGAAAAAAAGTCTTAAAAATGCATCATATTCTCTCACAATTTCTAACAAACCCCGCTTGATATCCTTTAGTGCACCGATACTTTTCTATTTGAACTCGACATATGGAACTCATCCAAAAATACAATGTGCAAAGAATCATAATCCACCGCAGTCTGATGTGGGTCATACTTTCTGTACCAACTACGTGCGTGTTATTGAAGCATAGTGGAAAATTGAATTACCTTCCTATTTGAAGTTGTAATTCTTTTAGTGTGCCATAGAAATTCACATTTTTGCACATGATTTGCTACATCTTCCACACCTTTGTACTTTGGTAAGTGAATCGACATATAAAAATAGACTTGAGGTGTCTCGCTATAGTTGTTGAGGTGGTGTTTATTGATGCTGATTCGATGGTGGCTATTGTAATGGTGGACCTTTCCTTGAGTAGGACCAGACCTAAATCCTCCACCGCAACTCCTCCGGGAGGTTTCGACCGACCTTCCCAAGCCTCCCACACACTCTATTTCCGGTAATTGGGCCCAATTGAATTCCCACGTGTCCTAGTTGTAGTATTAAATTGGACACCCACTGTCTATGCTATCACAACACCTACAAAAGTGTGCCCAAATTTTTGCGTGCAATACTCTATCTAAATGAAACTCCTGAAAAAATTCCCCCAAGTGTACTTTTAAACACTGGCACTTGCTGAGTTGTCATGGGCACATTTCTAGTCTGATGTACTTCTTGATTCAACACAAAATGATATCTACATATAACTTCCTACTTAACTTCACTAGACTACCTTTATACTACTTCTAAATCTAAAACACCCGGCATGAGGGTTAGGTATATAGGTTGAGTTAGATGCACACCCATGGTCCTCATTCTCTCCTATGATGGGATCTCATCCGGCCGATGGGGACTCTCTACTTGAAATTTCCAAACATCGGAGAAAATGATGTTGTGGCTCCTCGCCTTCCACGAGTGTCTCAAAACATTCGCTAGCCATCACTCTTATTGACTATAGCACTACTTCAATTTACCTCTCTCGCACTTCATCATACTTGATCTATATTTCCTCTCTCTATATTTCTTCCTCTACGGCCACCATCCTTCTCCACACCTACTCCTTCCCCTGTGTGCAATGGGGATTTAGCTAGCCATAGGAAACCTTTCCACTCCCAATTCTATTATCAAGATCTTGATAGCCAAGGGTATCGTGCGCAAGTAATATCCTCCGGATTGTGCAAGAACTTAAAATCTAATTACTCAAGGCAAGAATACATCAAAATTACGTATTCTAATGTATAATTGTGTAACACACTCACCCACTAATGATCTACAACTCTATTCCAATATTCATTGGTATCAAATAGAGTCTGATAATCTTCTTACGTCCAAATCCTCGGTCTAGGACAATAAATTCTCTTTGATGTGAAAGATGCCACCATTGGTACAATTATATTGGAAAGAAAATGAAGAACATTTCATATAATTCATGATAAATATTATCTTCCACCCATTTTCATGCATTAAAATCAGGTCCAGTGCTATACCTCTGTAAAATTATCCTGTTTGTCTTCTACCCAACTTTCAATGCTATCCAAATACAATCGATACACCATTTGCATGCAACATCCTAGCTAACAAATCAAAAAGAGGTCCTGACAACATAACCAAAATGTATTCCTTTTTATTTCCACTCAAACGCTATGTGCACTGGCACTTCATTCAGAGAGATCTAAATGCTCACCTGAAGCATGTGTAACTACTAGGTCCCTCTTTTGTGTTGTTTTACGGAAGTTAGCATGCATATTCATCATGTTTTCAAATAATCAACTATTCATCAATAGATAATCGGTCTAACCAAAATATCTTGGAAACACATATAGTAAGGAAGAAGAACAATCTATATAATCACCAAGATCAATTACATCATTACAACTTCATAATCAAAGATGTCCATAATAAATATCCATCCACAATCATCCACAATAAAATAAAATAGAATTCATTACATTATTGAAGCTGAATAGTCTAACATTTATTACACAGGTGCGTTGGACCATGTGCGCAAACATCAATATCTAGATCCATACCCAATAACCCTCTGCAAAACATTCATTTTTTTAACTAGGGACTAATTATACGTTAGGTATATATAGGGGTGGGGACTTGTCTTTCACCACCCATGCACTCTCCTAAAAATAGATGTGCTCACAAAATAGCCTACATGCTTGTTTTCCTAAAAATAACCATGCGTACAGCTTGTGGATGATTTTAAAACTTGTAATATTAATAGATTAATCCTAAAGATAATACTTGATTTAATCATATTAATATCCCCCACCAAGCATGTTATGCATGTGTTTTTTGCTATTCCTTGATCTGAATTCCAAGTATATTTTTAGCCCGATCTAGAAAATTGGCTACGTCCTAACTTTGATTCCTGTGTGCGCAGATCATGCACTACCATGTTTAACACCTACACACACCCTTATACATGCTACCCATGTTATTTTGGGCACACACATTACTATGCATAATCCTTTTTACTTTTCTAATACTTAGTCCATTTATCCAACCAACACTCACTAGAAAAAACATCTCAGAAACTCTCACAATATGGGGTGATCATATAAATGTGAACTCACTAGAATCTCCTCATATCTATCACTAATTTTCATAGAAAATATTTGACACCCTCGCACATACTCCTCTTGAGCTGCATAATGGTGATCATGCGCAAGGGCACAAGTCTCTAAACCTTAGAAATAAATATAGAATTGCCTAATGAACCAACACTCTATAAATTTTTTTCTCGCATTCAATTTTGGCCCGATGGGAATCAAGCCAATCCATACCAAGAACAACCTCATAATATCCCAATGAAAAATACATAGGTATAATATGGTGGAGAACAATCCAAGGTTTATGATGTAACTCTCCACATATGTGTTTAGGGTGAGCTTGGCCCCGGGCCAACTCTACTCGCCTCTATCTGCCCGCCTAAAAGCCACCAAACAACACCTATCCACCGTAGTCACAAAATCATGCAATTTAGGAATTATTTAGCATGGTCTCATACTACTATTTAGAAGATTCTTGAGTGAAGAAAGTACTAATTAATCCCATCTTTTGGCCATCTTGTTTCAATTTTTATTTCATCTTTCCCGCACATTTTTACATACATGCCTAGTTATTTCATAACTTTCCCATCATTTTAGCCTAAACCAGGGTGCCCAAGCCTATACGTGGGTGCCCCAAGGTGCCCTAGTCCCACCTAGGGTGCTCCAAATCTTGTTTTACTTTCCCACCTCTTTTTGGGCTCTTTCTAGCCATTTTTCATCCTTATCTTTTTCCTAGTCAGCCATGTTAGGATTAATTACGAAATTAGAGCAAGAGAACCCTATAAATATAAAGTTATGAGACCATAATGAGGGTCTTAGCGTCACTTACTACTATCACTCCATATAGAGTTGTATCCATTACATTAATTACATCCACATACTTGCACTCATAAAGGCTAGGAGATCTACATCAACACACACTTCATAGGGGATGGATTCTATTCTATTCCATGCACACATACTATTACATTTTATACATTTAGTTATTGCTTGCTACTTCACAAAGTGTGACTGACACAAGAACACTAGGGCACGACATGCACACACACACTAGAACTACATTTGGGTCCAAAATATAGTGCTACACTTATTTTAGTAAGCCCATTGTTGTGGCAGATTTGAGGTCAGTTCGACCCATTCATTTGCATCTTTTATTTTTAGGGTTTTGATACTTCTCTTGTCTCTTAACTCATTAAGTTCATCTTGCTAGATTTGGTACATTCAATGCAGTTCAAGGAATCCAGTGTGACAGGCAGAAGAAAGTTACAGAGCATCTTCCGACCTAGAAAGAACTAGGTTCCAAGATTTTTCAAAGACCAGGGTGCCTATTTTTCCATACCAGGGCACCCCAATACCCTCCTAGGTGCTTCAATCTACTCGATATTCCAGATTCACTCTTTTGGGACTTATGTGTAACCATTCTAGCTTCGTATTTTCCTATCAGACACTGTGACACCCTGCGATAGTCATCCATAATCAGCGGAGTTCATTCCTTAGCTTTCTCTTATATATTAGGGTTTTATTTCTACTAGTTCAATCATTTTAATCATTTTAGTCACTTAATATTAATTTAGTGCATTTATTTACAACATTTATGTCATCATAGATTAGATTAACTATTATTACATTTCCCCCATTTTTAGTTAATTTTAAGTAATCATTTTAGTGAACCTGATCATCTACACTTCTAGAATCCTCTTTCTTCTTTAACTAGGGTTTATTTTCTCCTTCTTCTAATTTATGCCCATTACCTATAGTGGTCATTTCAGATCTCTTTAGTATTGTGATGTCCCTTCGCTTATCATCGTACTTCTAGGTCAATGGTGATACCACCACCTCTATGGCTGAAATCTCTTTATATAATTCGAGTAGCGTTCCTCTCCATGACATCAAGCCTCGATAGTGAAAAATCCTATGATGAAGACACTAATATTGACCAAGAACAACTTAATGTTATTACTAATTTCCATTAAGCTTTGCATGAAAACCTCTATCATCTTCAACATGTCTTACACACTTTATTTCTTCTCAACAAGCTCATGATACTTCCTCTTCTCGTCATGGTTTCTTCGGCTCCCATGGTTTCCACTCTGCTCATTTATGTTTTTGGTCCTATTTTTACAATTACCACCCCCATAACTCACCCCTTGCAATCCCCATATGCAGCTTGGATTATCCTTCAAAACTCTTGATTTATCATCTCTATATCAGGATTTATAAAACCAAATTTACCACTCCCAGCTTCTACTTTCGAGGATCACCATCTCTAGATTCTACCTCGTTATTGCATTCTCCCTTCGCACCAACTATTTCCGCATATACATTTCCACCCAACTTTTTCTCTCCCAAATTTCCCATATTTAAAGGCCATGGTGACCCACAAGAGCATCTCTCGTACTTTTCATGTAGCATGTCTTGATTATGTGGATGATCATATCATTCTTGCTAAGCTTTTCTTCTTAGTTTACAAGACTATGCAATGCGCTAGTTCTATGACCTTCCCATCCATTCGGTAGTCTCTTTCACGCATCTAGATGACACCTTTCTCACACATTTTTCTATTAATATTGGCTCTAAGATTTCTTATGCTCGCTAGCACAACTCAAGCAAGGGCCCAATGAACACTTATCCGATTATGTCTTGCGTTACAAACATAACTTAGCTAAGATGACTAATATCCTTGCGGATTTTGAGCTCCAAGACGTATTTATTCATAGTCTATTACCACCACTTCAAGAGAGTATTCTATTTGAAACATCTTCCTCATTCAATCAAAATTTTCACACTCTCAAGCTTCGTGAGACTAAGCTTCTTGCCATAGGGAAACTTAAGTATCAAGAACAAGATTCATCCTCCACTCGTGCTCCAAGTAAACCTCCATCCAAAAATTTTATGTCCAAAGTTATGGACATAAAACCTACTATTAATGTCGTCTCTACTCCTTGGGAGCTTCGACCTCAACCATACAGACGTACTCTTTAAAGCTTAGTACACCACCAAGCGTTTTGTTACCACAACTTATCAACAATAATATTATCACCTTACCATCACCTCTACAACTTGATCCATCTCAGCCCAAAGGGCATAAATTCAATGAAAGCTCTTATTATGATTATCATCAATATGTAGGACATCCCACTGATCACTATTTTTGGTTACGACACCTCATTCAAGACTTGTTTGACAATGGTCACATTGAACTTCCCGAATCTACAACATCAACACCAACTAATGAAAATCATAAACTTAAGATTTTTAATAACCCATTACCTAAACATGATATAAAATAAACTGATCCCATCTAATTATGCTGCACCTTCTCCATCAAGAGATCTTGATTTCTTAGTTGCTAACACCGAGGTTTGTGCCACCTATCATTTCCTTTTTTAACGTAGATTATCATGCCAAGTTCACATATAATCATTTGCATATTTTTGCATCTATCGATCAACCTCTATCGAAACACAATACTAAGTTGACCCATCATGGCCCATTAGTGTGTGTTCTATGTCACTCCTTAAGGCTATCCACTATCCTCTATCTCATGTCAATTACCCTTTCAAACAAATTTTGGCATTGTTCAACTACATGTCACAGTTGTCCCTCTTAAAATTCTCATACCTTTCCTCGTTGGAAACACAGTTGAGGGATGTGACATGCTCCTTGGTCTCAATTGGATGCGTCAATCACAATATATCATCTCTATGAATCATCTACACCTCAAATTTATCTACAATAATTAGGTCATCTCTATTGATGGTGTCCCTCCATCTACTCTGTGGCCACCATCTCATCACGTGGTATCTAGAGCACCCCTCAATTATTCTACATCACACACTATATTAATCCTAGAAAAATTTAATCCTAGCTCACCTACTCATGCACCATCTACATAACCGACTCATTCTACTAGTCCTACACATCGGCATAGACCTATTCCTAGGATGGTTATTGCTTCTTGACTTTAATCACCGCCTTACTTTATTCCACATGGGTCTTCATCACATTTGCAAACAACATCACCGATATATCCATCACCGAGGAATTTTTATAGGCCACGATATTAATCTTATACTCATCTCTCACATACATATAGACTTCATTAATCAGCACACCATTTATCTCGAATGCCACCATTTTTAGATCATGGCCCTCCACTTTCATCATCACAACCATCAATTGAACTACCTTCAACATTCACTCTAATTGGTTAGTTTGTCGATTTATATGCACTTGGGGTTTGAAAATCATACACCCCCAATAACTCACACATATATCTTCTTTACATAATCATACCATATCACACATCATAACACCATCATTACTCGATGACACACTCTTGTGCTTCGGTTCACACTTGAATGTTGAGGGATTACCATTACAATGAACCCCACACACTACACCTTAGGCATTATATATTACATTTCATCATACATTGCATGTCATACACCATTCATTATACACTTATCCTATATTATAATATTCCTCATCTAAACATTACATCCATTAGGGTATCTACGCACTTAGTCAAATCATACACATTTAATTTATACACATATTCTACATCTTACGCTAGTCACATTACGTATGAGTCTAGATTTACATGTTATCATTACATATTCCATTTCTATCTACACCTACTATTTTACTTTACAAATTATATGATATACATCTTACACACCCTACACATCCTACATTACATTTCCCACACCGCACATTTACAAATCTTACTCATCATGTGGCAGTCTAGTGTCGCATACATATACTATATTGTTTTCTATGTGTTGCACTCACCACCCTATGACACAATTTGGTTCCTCAGTCCATACTTGAATGCTGAGGTTTTACAAATCAAATGGACCTTACACTCATCATGTGATATTTCACCATGCGAAATTCTCGTGATAGTGACATACGCTTTAGGCTAAATCATCACCCACCTCCATCATTTCCTCTAGTAGTGACATACTCTTTAGGATAAATCATCACCCACCTCCATCATTTCCTCTAGTAGTGACATACACGTTAGGCTAAATCGTCACCCACTTTTGTCATTTACTCTCGTAGTGGTATATGCTTTAAGCTATATCACCACCTCCATTATTGCATCTTGTAGGGGCATACACCTTAGGTTACATCACCACTCCTTACCTTTCATCATATAGTGACATTTTCTTTAGGATAAATCATCACCCATCTCCATCCATTCATATTATAGTGATATATGCTTAGGGATAAATCATCACTCATCCTTTCATCATATAATGATATACGCTTAGTGCTAAATCATCACTCATCTTAATCCTTTCATCATATAGTGATATACACTTAGTGCTAAATCATCACTCATTCATTCAAACAAGTTGTGATATACACTTCAGCTATAAGGTTCACACACATCCTTTCTATATCTCGCATCTCATCACTTCTACACGTACACATTCATTGCAGCAGAATGTGCTAGACACAACAAAGCATCACTCGACCATTTCCCGATGACACACTCTCGTTTACAATTCATTATTGACTGTTGAGGGGAAAAAAAATGAACCTCATTACATACACTTACATACATTCGGGGGGCACGTTGCTCCTATAATTCCATCTTGCATTCCATTCAATCCATCCACAACATGTTGCATTGTCTTGGGGACATTTACTATTGTTTACTACTGTTTTGCATGATCACTTTACTACACATGTTAGATTGATTTATTATATTTCATTATCTATATCATATACACATGCACATTCATGCCTTTGTTTAGTGTGATTGCAAATACATGACTCTTACATGTGGCATGGATGATTTTCTTCTATCGCTTCCTATAGTGGTCATTGCGCGCATCCACATTCATCTCATACATGTGCTATTGTTTCATTTTGTACTTAGCATATTATATTATTTGATCATACATGCTTTAACATATTGGTTATTTCTCTAACATGCTAATGGGTGTTCCATGTGCAACACTTTTTTTGTAGGATTATATGTCTCCATGACTCCTTGTTTGTTTGTTTCTACTTGTCTTCCATTATTTTCCATTATATGCGGGATTTTCCATATGTTTGTGTGCACACTTGTTTTATGTCTACAACAATGATGGCCTTGCATGTCTTACGACATCGCAAGTGATGTCCCATGTTTGTAATATGTGTTGTGCAGATTACTTGTTTCTTGCGTGTTTACACTATTGTGCTAGGTAGTTTCTACATTGGATTTGTATTTTAAACTTGTCTTATTACATGCATGTGTTTTTGGACTAACACTTGTTTTGGCTAACCATCCTTGTTTGTGTATGCCTTGGTTTCTACCAAGTGAACCCCCTTTCCCCCTGCAAGGCAGAGTCACAAAGTTTAGAGTGCATTAGGTCCTCTTTTGGGGCCGCATTCTCCTATCAGTGACGTCACATGCACCCCCAAATAGGGGGCATCATTGAGGGTTTATATACTAACACAACATATTTACACCGATTCAATAAATTACACTTTCCGCCCTTAGCATTGTGGGTTTACATACAACGAGTGGGTTCAGACTAGTCTATGAACCCCATACATAGTGGATTTTATAGGACATGGTGTCCTTAACATTTCTAGGAAGCAATTACAAGCTTGGGGGTTACAGTGGGTGTGCCTCTCTACACTACTTCGTCTAGTGGCATCGGATCACCCAAAAAACTAGGACAATACAAAGATCTCTTCACACACATTTTAGTAGAAGCGGTCAAAGGTTGGAGGACACAGAGAATTTCCTCCCTACACTTCTTCAACCAGGGTGGCATGAGATCACCCAAAAAAATCGCAGCAGTACAAGATATCCTTCTACACCCTTTCTCTCGACATGGATCAGTTCACATGTTCCATTTACATTTTTCATTTCATGTATTTTACATTTGAATATTTTACACATTTTAATACACATGTGTATTTTACATACATACATATTTGACTACTTGATTGTTTTCTCCTTATAGGTCCGACCGTATGAGAAATAAAAGTCAAATTGGGGATAACAACAACAACGATAACAACAACATTCCATGATGGCACATGCCTTACTAGCCATGCAGGTACACTACAAACCAAAGTAGCTACACATATGTTCCACCCTAGGTTCACTCTTATCACTTTTTCTATGCGTATTTTTAATCTAAAGTTTCCACGCTCCCCCATATTTTTATCATTCTACACCTTTTTCTAGTCCTTTGGTGTGTTTTCTACTACACTCTATATGGACATCAAGTATGCATATCTATCTACTTTATGTTACCGAGATTTCCACTCACCAACATAAAGTGGGGGAAAAATTTAGTCACAAAATCATTCACTTTAGACATTATTTATCTTGGTCTCATACTACTATTTAGAAGGTTCTTGAGTGAAGAAATTAGTAATTAATTCCACCTTTTAGCCATCTTATTTCACTTTATATTTCATCTTTCCCGCACATTTTTACATACATGCCCATTTCGGCATTGTTTCAGCACTTTCCTGTCATTTTAGCCTAACCCGGGGCGCCCTGGTCCCACCTGGGGCACCCCGATCCTTGTTTTACTTTTTTCACCTCCTTTTGGGCTCTTTCTACCCATTTTTCATCCTTATCTTTTTCCTAGTCGCCCATGTCAAGATTAATTATGAAATCAGAGCAAGATAACCCTATAAATATAAAGTTATGAGACCATAATAAGGGTCCTAACATCACTTAATACTATCACTCCATTTGGAGTTTCATCCATTACATCACTTGCATTCACATACTTCCATGCGTCAAGGCTAGGAGATCTGCATCAACACACACTTCATAGGGGGAGGGATTCTATTCTATTCAATGCACACATACTATTACATTTTCTACATTTAGTTATTGATCATTACTTCATAAAGCGTGATGACACAAGATCACCTAGGGCATGACATGCACACACACACACACACACACCCGAACTACATTTGGGTCCGAAATGTAGTGCAACACTCAATTTAGCAAGCCAATTGTTGTGGTAGCTGAGGTCATTCTCACCCATTCATTTGCATCTTTTATTTTTTTAGGTTTTTGACGCTTCTCTTGTCTCTTACAGGTCTTCAACTTCATCTTGATACATTTGGTGTAGTTCAACGAATCTAGTGCAATAAGTAGAGAAGTTCTACAAAACATATTCGACCCAAAAACTAAGTTCGAGATTTTTAAGAGATTAGGGTGCCTATTCAACCATACTAGGGCACCCCAGGGTGCCTTAATACCCTCATAGGCACTCCTGTTTGCTCGATCTTCCGTATTAACTCTTTTTAGGACCTCTGTGCATCCATTCCAGCTTTTGTATTTTCCCGTCTGTCGACCTGCGACACCTGCGATAGTAATCCATAATCGCTAAGTTAATTACTTACCTTCCTCTTGCATATTAAGGTTTTTTTGTACTAGTTCAATAATTTTAATAATTTTAATCCCTTCATATTACTTTAATGAATTTATTTACAGCGTTTATGTCCTCCTAGATTAGATTAACTATTATTACATTTCCTCCATTTTTAGTTAATTTTAGTTAATAATAAAGAAGGTGATATAAAAGAGTGGGAAGCTCCCGAATAAAAATACACTAACAAGTGTACCTCTAATCATACCTGGTCATCTTAATGACCATGTCCCGGTGCTCAACCCGATGGTTCGATACCATGACATAAATATGGAGAGCACACCCTATGTCGTTAATAGTGTTCTTAGAAACATGTGTCTTTTGAATTAAAAAAAAAGGGTCTATGAAGATAGAAATATGCATAATGATCATGGGCCCTAAAAATGAAACAACCTTGTGAATCCCCATGTGAACGGGTCCCTCATATGTTCCGTGTACTGATCCTATGGGTCCCACTCTAGTAAACTATTGAGAACGATCCAAATTAGGTCATGCTGATTACTAGGCCTCTTGTCTCTACATAGAATGTGGCCACTACAAACCTTACCTTTCTAACTATCCTAGCCTAGCCTAGTCCATCGCTACTAAGTAACTTGATACTGAGATGGTTGTTGTGGGTGTGGAGGGGGTCTCGAAGCTGAATTAAATGGTCTAACCCTTCCTCTCTGGGGTGGGGCGAGATACATGATCTTTGATCTGAAATGTACACACTCACTCCTATAAATTTCCCTGGTTCCTATCCCGAGACTCTTATGCCATGGTATTTTTATCCTCTCTGCTAAATATGCCTCCTCCACTACCTTCTCCAAGGCCTCGGGAGATAAAATCCTAACTAATTTGGCCAAGTCTCATCATCGGCCCTTGATGAACATGTTCACTTGTAGTTTTTCATCTTGGAGATAGTATATATACTATAGAAGATTAAAAATATACACCCATACTTGAGCTACTATACTAGACCCCTATCGAAGATCATGAAACTCATTGATTCTTTTTTAAATGAAATTATCTCGACATACCAATCCTAGAAATGATCCTTAAACATCTCATAGGTAACAATATCTTAGGTCAAATGGAGCTTTTGATTCTTATTCCTCCACAAGACACCTGCTACATCGCAAAGGAGGTGTATGACAAGACGAACCTTGAAATTTCTCTCACAAGGATGTAAGATAAAGAAACTATATAAACTTATGAGCCATAAATCAACCCCAAAACCATCAATCATGCCTCTTTATGTGGGTGGATGAAGTTGAAGAAAGCCACAGATAACACCACTTGCTACCCCCTTTTGTAATGTCCCTCTTTCCGGCATGACCCTTGGACACTTGGTGGGTAGCTTATTTGTCATATTCGTAAGCTAGTCCCGTTGTTTAGGAGATGATGTGCATAACAAGTAAGGGTTTTATTGACGATCTGTGGATTATTTGATGTTAGCAATGAGTTCATTGGTCTTAAGGACTCACTTGCACTTTCTCGAGGTTATTTTTGACTTCGGTGTGTTCTCCAAGATTCTTGGAGAGAGTAACTATTTATAGTAAGTCACCCAACTGACTTCATTTCTCATTATTCATCATTGGCACCACTTCTACTCAATCGGTTTCTGATTCTGGTTCTTTTCGATGATTTCGCACTTTGGGAGCATTAATAGCTTATTTTAATTATTTTACTTAGGTTGCTTATATTTGTACGAATTACTTGGTGAGCACCTTAGTATTATAGCTCTTCGAAAAGAGAATGTGAAGTTCTAAATGATGAGATGCTAATTCAGTGACCTTGGGTGCCAGGAATGATTAATTAATTAAATAAATCACTTTTCGTAGTTATAAGGTGTAATTAATTAATAAAGTGATTTATTAATTATATTTTCTTTTAATTAAAATTCTCGAAAAGGTTATAAAAGGAGGATTTGGCCCATTCGTTGGGGACAATTATTATTTTGAACAAAAAAACAAATTCAGAGCAGCTCTTGCTAATTACTCTCGAAGGACGGAAACCCTTGGAGATTACGGATTGGATGGAAACCCAATTCGAAGGAGGAAGATTCAAACAGGGTCTTCATTGTGCTTCACATCAGATCATTTTGATATTGCTTTACAGTTAATTGCAGCATGTGTTTATCAGTTTACTCATAGAGGAATATTATTACCATCATTGGGGTGCCATCTTTCCCATTTGGAGAGCACAACAGTTAGAGGAGTGAGAGGGGTGTTAGCAGTAGTTGTGTAATAGGTGTAGCCACTATTGGATCCTTTACATGCAAGATTTCTGATCATTTCAGTACCATTGATATCCCTTCATTTTATCACACAAATCTAGACTTCTGGGTATGTAATTTAGAGATGAATTTCATTGTATTTGGAATCCATAAATAAATAAATAAATCCTTTCATTTCCAATCAGACTTGTATTGTTTATGCATTGTGGGAGTTATGTTTGTCTGCAATCATTTGTGGGACTTTCTATTGGCAATGTTCTTTTAATTAAAGAGAAACAACAAAAATATCAGAAATTGAGACGACATGACAAGTGTTTGACGAAATGTCAATGCACTAAAAACTCAAAAAAAAATAAATAATGGAGTTGGAATTGGTTGGGATATTTCAGTGGTATCAGAGCAGAGTATCCTCCCAGCCTGTGTGGGAAGGAAGCAGTTAATAGTCATAAAAAAATCAGCCTTGAATGCAGCATAGAGAGGACAATCCACACAGATAATACACCCAAAGACGGGCAACAATCGAAGCAGGTATTACCGGAGGTGACAGAATGGAATATTTGGGTGAGAGACCTAAGAGTCCTCCTCGAGAGGAACATGTAGATCCGGATAGGGATTTCATTCGGGATATGGCAGCCACTCAGAGGCAGTTGTTACAGACTATGGAGCACATGGGCTCTGCCTTGGACAGGTTGGCGCTTGATAGGCCGCATGACAGACATGGCAGGAGGGATAGATCAGTATCAGTTGCCAGTGGTCACAGGGATCCCAGCAGATCACCTTCAAAGCTTGGGAGTGTTAGGGGATCGCCACGCCGTGAGCGTAGGCACACTCATACAGATGATAGGAGGGCTACACGGACTACAGATAGGCCTATGCAACCTAACTTCTTGCCTAGAGATGACCCACCAGAGTTTGAGGTGCGACTGGAAGAAGTAGCTTTTCTAGATACTATTATGGCAGTCAGTGATGAGTGGAGGAGTTTTCCACAACATGTGAGGGATGTATTCCCCTTCCACAAGATTTTTCTCGAGGAGAGATAACACGAGGGCTGGGAGACAGATAGGAGGCCTAGAACGTAGTAGAACAGGGATTTGCAACATACTACCACTAAGGTAACCCTCTCCACTTTTGATGGTAGTGGAAATATTAGTTCCAGGCTTGGATTCACAAGCTTGACACCTATCTTACCCTCAAAGCCGAGAGAGGATAAGAGGCTATATAGTTCACCATGTTACACCTTGAGGGGGTGGTTTATGATTGGTGGCACCATGGTTTAGTTACACAGGGTCATGAGCTTCTACAGTATTACAGGGATTTTAGTGAGAGGTTGATTGTGAGATTTGATTGCAAGGATGTGGAGATTTATTATAGGGACTTAGCACAGCTCCGATAGAGTGGACACGTTGATTCATACATCAACGAATTTCAGCGTATAGCAGTGATGGTTCCAGAGATGCCGGAAAGGCGTGTGGTGATGCTCTTTATAGAGGGATTACAAGATAGATTGAGGGGTTTTGTCAAGGCTCTTAAGCCTGGAACTTTGCATGAGGCCATTCAGACAACATTGGATTTAGACACTACTCCTCCATTTCAATCCCAAAAGAAAAATGTCAGGAATGAAAAATCAGAACAACATGAAAGTGAGCAACCCACTTCTTCAAAGGTAGAATCTACACCAAAGATGGACCATGAATCGAGGAATGACCTTCGTAGGAAAAACTTATGTTTTCATTGCAAAGATCCTTGGGCACCGGGTCATAGGTGTCTTGGAAAGGGTAAGATACATCTCATTGAGGTTGTTTCAGATGGGGATGATGATACTACTTCAGAAAATGTACAGGGGCAGCCAGCGCCAAACATTGAAAATGATGGTAGACTCACTTATCTTTCAGGAGCACCAAGGTATAATCCATTCATGTTTGAAGGTACAATGTTCGGGTGTAAAGTCATGGCACTTCTTGATAGTGGATCTACACACAATTTCATGGATGAAGGTTTGGTGATCAAAAGAGGTTTGCATTGTTATAATTTTGAAGGCTTTGATGTGACTATAGCAGGAGGTCTCACTATCCCTTGCAAGAAGAAAGTAAACCAAGTTAGCATTCTATTTGGTGGGTATACACTTTGTGATGACTTCTATGTTATTGACTTGAAGGATAACAATGTTGTGCTTGGTATGCAATGGCTACATTCACTAGGAAAAGTCACCCAAGATTTGCAAGCTATGGAGTTGAGTTTCCATCATGAAGGGGAGCAAGTCACCATGAGAGCAGCCAAATACACGCTGCCCCATCAAATGACAGCCAAGTCTATGATAGTTATGGACAAAAAATCATCTCATGCAGACATCTATGAGGATTTTTCACTACATATCAGCATGGGACAGCAGGAACAGGGTGAAGATTATGGCAAATTGGGGGCATACTTGAGGGGGATTGTGGCACTTTTTATGAGTAAGTTGCACAAGTTCTATTTTGCAGACTTTGAGCAGTTTAGCACAGTGCATTTGAAGCCATTCAAAAGGTTTCAGTTGATTTGGGATCCGGGACTTGATTGGTATGCAGATCTGATATTGCTTGTGGACAAGCAATCTCGGGAAGGGAGGACTGTAATGTCCCTCTTTCCGCATGACCCTTGAAAACTTGGTGGGTAACTTATTTGTCATCTTCGTAAGCTAGTCCCATTGTTTAAGAGATGATGTGTATAGCAGGTAAGGGTTTTATTGACGTTCTGGTGGATTATTTGATGTTAGCAATGAGTTCAGTTGGTCTTAAGGACTCACTTGGCACTTTTCGAGGTTATTTCTGACTTCTGGTGTGTTCTCCAAGATTCTTGGAGATAGTATCTATTTATAGTAAGTCACCCAACTAACTTCATTTCTCATTATTCATCATCGGCACCACTTCTTCTCAGTCAGTTTCCGATTCTGGTGCTTTCCGACGATTTCTACACTTTGGGAGCATTAATGGCTTATTTTAATTATTTTACTTAGGTTGCTTATATTTGTACAAATTACTTGGCGAGCACCTCAATATTATAGCTCATCGGAAAGATAATGTGAAGTTATAAATGATGAGATGCTAATTCAGTGACCTTGGGCACCAGGAATGATTAATTAATTAAATAAATCACTTTCCGGAGTTATAAGGTGTAATTAATTAATAAAGTGATTTATTAATTATATTTTCTTTTAATGAAAATTCTCGGAAAAGGTTATAAAAGGAGGATTTGGCCCATTTTCTGGGGACACTTATTATTTTGAACAAAAAAACAAATTTAGAGCAGCTCTTGCTAATTACTCTCGAAGGACGGAAACCCTTGGAGATTACGAATTGGACGGAAACCCAATTTGAAGGAGGAAGATTCAAACAGGGTCTTCATTGCGCTTCACATCAGATCATTTTGATATTGCTTTACCATTAATTGCAGCATGTGTTTATTAGTTTACTCATAGAGGAATATTATTACCATCATTGGGGCGCCATCTTTCCCATTTGGAGAGCGCAATAGTTAGAGGAGTGAGAGGGGTGTTAGTAGCAGTTGTGTAACAGGTGCAGCCACTATTGGCTCCTTCACATGTGATATTTCTGATCATTTCAGTACCATTGATATCCATTCATTTTATCACACAAAGTTGGACTTCTAGGTATGCAATTTAGAGATGAATTTCATTGTATTTGGAATCCATAAATAAATAAATAAATCCTTTCGTTTCCAATCGAATTGTATTAATTATGTATTGTGGGAGTTATGTTTGTCTCAATCATTTGTGGGACTTTTTATTGGCCGTGTTCTTTCAATTAAAGAGAAATAACAAAAATATCAAAAATTGAGATGACATGATAAGTGTTTGACGAAATGTCAATGCACTAAAAACTCAAAATAAATAAATATTGGAGTTGGAATTGGTTGGGATATTTCACCCGCCCATGAGGGTGTGTATCAATCAATCTATGAATCTAAACTATAGGGACATGAGACCTCTCTCATCATACTGAAATATGAATTGTAAGACCGTGAGACCTCTCTTATTGTGAAGGAGTTTGAATGTGAGTGGCGAATGTGAACCCTCATCCGGTGTGTCTCATTTTTACATTGAATAGTCTCCCAACTGGATTAGGTTGTGTGGAAATTTTATCCTGGAAAAATCCCATCATATGATGAAGTAAATATAGGATATGTATCCCAAAATTGGCCCTAGGAATCTCTAGTGGTGACTTCTTAAGGCCTCTAGTTACCCCTACACCTCACTTGTTATTGCGCCTCATCATCTTGTACGAAGGAAAATTGATACATTAGACTTTTGTGGAAACAATTTAAACAAATTGGTTAAACTAACTTAAGATACCAAAAGATAACAATACATGTCTAGACTATTCAATGTTGAAACTGATCTCGATACCGGATGTCGCACCTCACTTATTATGAATTCAAAAATGATAAAGAGCAACCAAATATCTCGATCAAGATATTAATAATAATAATAATGGGAAATTTTTTTAAAGAGGTAAATTAATTACACCATGGTTAAGATTACTTATAACAATAGTAACATGACTAAGTTGCAACATAAGGTGAAGAGACACCAAATTGCATTCGCAAAACATAAGATGAGAATTATTAATTTTTGCGCCATTGCGACCACATCACATTTTTGGATTTACGGGATGAAGAGTCGGCATAATGCCGCTTTCATGAGATAAAATAAAATTAATATTATTATTTTTTAATAATGTTGATGATAGTTAAATCATGATGATGACAAGGTAAGTTATCAACTAGCGATAAATCTTATCGCGTTAGAAGGGTTAATGCACGTTTAATTTAATTATGAAAAGGCTAATAATTATTTTGAAAATTACTATCAAAAACTTGCGGAACTCAAAAAAAATTATTACAATCATGGGTCCCATTTATGATCCTAAATGGACCAATTCCTTCACATTTTATTTCTCAAGATTAAAATAGGTTTAATTAATTAATACATTCAATTATTAATGTGTAACCATATAACCTAAATCCTCTCTAAAATAATACATTTAATTAAAACCCATTATAAGTGCAACCATATGACTTAATTCATTTTCTAATCAAATTAGAGCCCTTGAATTCAAGAGATCTCCATCATGAGATCAAAAACCATAAAATTACAACTTATGAGCATTGAATTCCAAACCTAATTTCTATTATTCATTTTTCCTCCTCTCTTTCATCCGAATGCCCAAATTTTTGGTTTTTTTATTTTAGTTTTTTTGTAGGGAGGAGGAAAATCTCATGGAGAGATATATAAGGAAGAGATTAAAATAATGGGTTTCCACTCCATTGTTATTAATATATTCAGTTTTGGATATCATTCTAGTTTGTACACAATTATTTTATATATATTCGTGTAAGAGAATTAATGCTAAATGCATTGTTAAGGCCCAAAATGGGTGACATACTATAAGAAAGGTCGTAGGCTTGTGATACACAGGGGGGGGTGGGGCGGGCGGTGAATCAAACCATGGCCATGAGAATTGGGAGTGAGGGGAAAGGTGAGGGTCTGGGCTATGGCATGCACTAAAACCACAAAGTGGTTTCAGTCCCACCCATCCCCCTAAATTCATAAGTCTTTTTATAGATTTAAAACATCCTCTGTATAAAATAATTCATCGCTTCATGCTTATTATGGCCTCACAAAAATATTTGATAACATAATATCATTATATATATATATATATATATATATATATATATATGTATGTATGTATGTATGTATGCATGGATGTATGTTTATAACATATATACCCATATATATGTTTGTAGTAATTAATCCAAAAGAGATTATTTTCCGATACTCTTGAGTTATATTCATAATTTTTTTATTATATGAGAAACATTAGAGTTCTAGATCCCTAACCCTTTCATTTAACATTTTTTTAAAGGAAATAAATCAAGATAATTTAATATAGTTTTTATGTTTGTATATAAACACACTCACACACACACACACACACACACACACACACACACACACACACACACACACACACACACACACACACACACACACACACACACACACACACACACAAAAGAGAAAACCAACAAGAAAAAAATTAGTGTTCCAAACACACATTTTTATGATGTTTGAATAAGTTCATAAATGAGTAAACTGAAACTGATTTCGCTACCAAGTTGAAGATAAAAAGTGCTACGAGATCTGAAAATGATACAAAAAAATTTCCATTACAAAAATAACAAGATGTGGATTTTAATACAATAATCTAATTTAAGTATAGCTAATTGATAGTGTACACTAAAGATTCAATTTTTGCATGATTCCATGAAGGAAGAGATAAAATGCAGAATTTTCAGATTTCACAAGGAAGAAATAAGGATAATTTATATTCATATTTTCCCCATAACTTTACAAATTTTCTTCACTCACTAAGTTTCTATATTTTACTTTCAGAAAATATTTCAAGAGGAAAAAAAGATATTTTAAACACCAATCTTAATCCTTGAAACAAGGTGAAAGTTTCCAATTTTGTAACAACTAGCTACATTTTTAAACATCAAGAAGTAGTAATTTAATGATTATTTCCAACAAATTTTTAATAATGGAACAATTCATTCTTTGGAAGTAATTTAACACATTAAACTTAGAATAACAAAGAAGGAAAAATACTTAATAATGCAAGTTAAAATCCCTCCACTAAAGTGGAGACAACATGGTAAATTTTTTCTAGAATTTGAACTCTTTCATAACAATAATAAATTTTCAAACTTCCCTTCCGTAAATCTCCATCCGATCCAAAACAACATAAGTAAAAACCTTCAAAAATCCATAAGAGTGAGCCTAGTTTACCACCTAACCAATTTTCATCATTACATGCCACCAAGGGATCCAAGGCGTAGTATGCTATCCTCCCCCTAAGCCCATGGGAAAGGCAACACAATCCAACCAACACTTAAGAGAAGTGATAATTTGGACACATTCCATACTTGGTTCCAAAACAACAAATAAAAAAATTTAACCAAGGAAAAAACAACCAAGAAGCACCATGCTTCATAATAGGGAAGAGGGGATAAAAATCCCAATTTAAGTAACCAAATAACTCCATTTAAATTAACAAGTTTTCTCCTTATCTCTCAATTCAAAACAACAACGGTTATCACTCCAAATTACTTCCCTTATCTCTCCATTCCCCCATGAAGGCCTTTCAAACTCCATTTTTCTTTCAATGAGGGTAGGGATTGATTTCTAAACCAAATGGAAATCAGTCCCTACCTACAAGCCAAATGTAGGTGGGTTAACCAAAAAAAATTTCTTTCAAGCTTGTCAAAAAGCATAGAAAGTGAACAAGGAGGAATTTCTCCCTCTTCCCATCAAACTCCTAAATCCACACCCCTCAAGGGTGGATGGAGTAACAAAATTTAACTTAAAACATTAAAATTCTTCCATTTTGCAATCAAATTCACATACAAAATTTCAACACATAACCAAAGATAAAATCAAAGTGTGCAAGATCCTATCTTGCAAATTCAAGCACCTAATCTAATTCAATTTCTCACCAAGGATCCAAATTCTTTCCAATATTTCCCAAAAACAATTCTCTCCCCAAAATTTTCAAGCAAAAATAACCCCATAACCATGGACACGAGGGATTATGAAGAGAATGAAGCCACCCAAATAACCAATGGGAGGGTGAAACGTGTCACCCTCTACTAAAACTTCATCCAATGACCATACTATAAAATTTCATCCAAATTAAAAGAAAGGAAAACAAAATTAGACTCCAAACATCATGATGATTTTCAAATTCCCAAAACATTCCCAAGGATCAAAATTTCATAAATTTGAAGTGTGTGGGAAGAGGCAATATGAGCCAATGAGCTTCATTTGCATTGAAAAGATCCCACCCACCCATATGGATGGTGGTTAGGGCCTCTTTTCAAAGAAAATTAGGTCATTTGCTTGCCATTTACCCTTCCTAAATGGCACATTTTTATCAAATCCGAGTTTGAGAAAAATGTGGCACTTAGGAGGGGCAATTAGGCTCGCCTAATCCATGATTAGGTGTCTTAATTCATCTAAAACCCTTGCACACCATCCCAAGCCACAAGAAATGCCAAAATCCACAAAGGGTAACATGAAACATTGTATAACATTAAACCAAAGAGGGAGTTATAATTTAAATCATATAACTATACAAGATGAGCATATATCACCAAGATAAAATATAGACCAACAATCACATAGCCATGAAAATTCAACATACAAAAAGGTAAAAACATGACAAATAGTATGTCGTAATCGATAAGAGAGGAGAGGTGTGGACCTTTGGGCCTTTTGTGCTAGTTGGAATATGTTCCCAAAATACCACATTCTCCCATGAGCAGAATTTTGTCACCTATACAATCAAGGAAAACCTCATACTCATCCAATACAATAATCAAAATAATATAATATCCAAATTAATCATAATCAATCATTTATACATAATAGTGATAACTAAGTGGTATATCACAAAAATGAATCATCAACATAAGTGGTATATCCCCTAAAAATTCCATAAGTGTAGGGATAACTTCATGAGACATCTCTAAAAAGACAATTTTTGACATTGTTATTAGAAAACAAGGTGAAATGGTTGGAATCGGGATTGGGAGAAGGGGATAATGATGTGGTTCATCTAAAAATTTTTAGTGATCAACATATCTTCTCACCATTAGGTCCTACCCTAGTCACTTTTTGTGAATCCTCAACATTGGACCTAGTTCCCTTAGTACCAACAACTTATTTTGGGGTACTAATTTTTGAAGAGGATATAATTCTTTTATCTACAAAATTTTAGTTATTAGAAAGGTGAATATCATTGACTTGAGTTTTGGAACACAATAAGGGACTGTGTTAGTAGAGGTATGCCAATTGTCATTTTTGGGAACATGTGAGATGATGTTATTATGAGGACTAGGGTTGGGAGTAAGTAAAATGTGGTTATTCAAGTGCACAATGTGCACTTTTGGTAGAGCTAAGGGGTGGGTGTTAAAAGTTGTGGTAATAAATTTTTCTATCTTTTGTTATTTGCATTTGTGTTTAGGGAAATCATGGACTTAAATACTTCTATTTTTAATATTAGAAACAAGTAGTAAGTATGTTGAGATAAACAACTAATTAGAGTTGGGTAAATCCTGGGCCAAAAATTTGAATTGAAGTGAGTAGTGGTTGCGAAAAGGTTCATTTCAATTGTAACCTCTAGGTTGGTTTCAGACCCGAATTTTTTTCTATCACTTTTACACCACATAATTTTACCTAATTCACTGGAATGTTCATGAAAAAAGGGATCTAACAACTAGGATAAGAAAAATAAAGTCAATCCATATATGATATTGTGAACGATATAGCCCTTGATCGAATATTATTTCCATCTATAGAGAAGAAAACCTAGCCACGAATAACATATACCATATTGAAGTAGAAAAATAACATAAATATCCTCTACCTAACCCTCTCACATAATCAATTTTCTACACTCTAGTTTCCTTCTAGACTAGGTGTGTCTATATATAAAAATCAATTTAGGAAGGAATGCCTCTTAGGAAAAAACAAAACTGAACTCTAGGAAATGTCTAAAAAATTTCAGCAAACTCATTAGGTAGTTAAAACTCAAAATATTTATCTTTTAAATGATGACCAATATCATTGGGTCCATTACGGGTACCTTGGGATTATTTATTTATGTATCACGACAGTCCATCTACTTCACATTCCTAGAAGAGGGATGAACATCGATGTCCATCCATGTTTGATAACCTCAGTAACTAGGGTTTTTATACTCTTTTAGTTCACTTAATTGAGGAAAATAATGAAAGGAATTATTGTCTAAATAACACATCCCTAATTTCCTTCAACAAATCATGGAACCCTTTGGCCTTTCCTTGAAAGATTGGATTACTTACGCATTTCAAGTTTCCACCCTCTCGCACTGCTCATCTTTATTTTATTGGCCCCCTTTGCATTGTTACTTGTTCCTTATTTTTCCAAGCCCTTCAATATTTAAAGTGTGTGAAGCCTCACTTGTCTCATTTTCAAGTGTGCAAGTGAATTTACTTTCTACGTATGACCTTGAAGATTGTTGTACAATATATTTGCACAAAACTCCTTCACCTGCGTAATATTCTGTGACCTTTTTTTTTCTTTGCATGCACATTTTCTCGCACAACTCCTTTTTTATTTTTACACGCCCTTCTACATCCACTAAATTATATACATTTTATCTTGCACAATTTCATTGCACAATATCTTAAGTCCACACACCATTACCTTAAATCCACGGACTACACAATACCATTGTGCAACATCCCGAGTATTCCTACATGCTTGGCCATTGATTTATTGAAGTATGGCAACATTGCATGAGTTTCCTATGCTCAAATTAGATTTTTTCTTCATTGCACCACCCCATGAGTCTTGTAGCCTGCCAATTATTTGTGACACCTTAAACCCACTAAACATCCCATTGTACTTTGTGCACAATCTCCAAACTTCTAAATCATTCACCACAATTATATGATGGAATAATTATAACCCACATGGGAAAATTTTACACCTAACACTTGGTTCTTTCAAGCTTGATGTTGTGCATGTATTGTACATGCATTCACAATACCTTGAAGATCGCACAAAATAAATGTTAGAGAATATTATAAGGAAGACAATGCACATAGTTTGATGCACTCATTTGTATTGCACAAACTATGAAATATCAAGAGCGTACATCTTTTACACACAAAGCATAAAAATAAGCGTACACTAAACAAATGCACACACCGCACACGTAGTATAATTATGTTTTGATCGTGTACTTTCCTTTCACAATACTAGGTTTTCTCTTCTTATGCCTTATGAGTTTTAGATGTGTTATTGTAGAACATCCCCAAAGGAGTGCACAAAATGTTAGAAATACCAAAATTCACAATGCAAAAAATATTTTTTTTGTCACTAAATGAAAGCATGCATCGTGAAATTCAATAGAATTTTCTGTTTTTGACACAACAATTCCCAAAACTAACATTTATGTCAAGAAATAAAATCTTGTCCACTTTGTTAACAAAATAGGTTAAAGAAGATCCTTTGGACACACCATGTTAGAAAACATGTGCCATATAAATTTAGTGAAGATTGACATGTGTCATGCAAGCTACCCCTTACGTGTCATACAACATTGAATGCTACCCGATCCAAATTGAAGTTCAAATCTGATTTCCTTCTAGATCACGTGGGTAACGCTTCATTTTGATTGGATTATGTAGATATCATGAATTTAATTTGTTATATCTACACTACGTAGTTAGCTATGGCCATTTATTGTAAGATTTATGCTTATTCCAAAATAAGTTGTGGGTTTTCTAATAAACACCTCGTTGAAAGACTTTATTATGATTGGATCCTTGTAGAAAGAAGTTTTTTAACATTTTAATGCATTTGTCTTAGTTCTCTTGTTTCTACTTTGTGGTTTATCATGATTTTTTTGTCTATGTGCATTCTTTCTATCTTATTGAAGTCAATCTTACCTATTTATCAATATATACATCTTTATATCATGTCTTAGAGTTAATTTTCACTTCCTACGCATATAACGACATTATGCTCTTCTTAACTCTACAAAATTTTCCTCGAATATTACACCTTCTCATGTATTGATTGAGAAAATTATGGTTTGAGCGTGAGTATGGTTTTATGGATATGCCTTCACCAACTAGAAAGGGATCTCTACCACACTATCATATTCACTTTCCTTTTTGTCCTACCCTTCTCTCTTTTGCACTTTTTAATCCTCCTATTAGGGTAGGCTAATATAGGACTAAATATTGTAGTCAGTTCATTTTTCTAACTCTTTGTGATTGTAGGTGATACCCATTGCACACTATATTTCACATGTTAATTTCCATGTGTAATTAATGAATGACCCAAAAACTTGTGTGCACCCACTCTTAATCTTTTAAGGATGAATCCCATCATTTTACCATTTTTTACTCCCACATGTAGTACCTTTAGAACCTATGAACGAACCAAAAAATGACCTCATTAAAATCATATAACTTCTAACCACCTTGGGACATTACCAAAAAACCTTATGGCCACCAAGAACTGGTGACATAAAACCTTGGGGAGATCTCCATGCACACAATCCATTATAAAATCAATTTCCTTGATTGCACACCCTCCTTTCAAGAGAGAAATATCCCCATCCATTTTCATATAGCCATACCTATTATTTCATGAGCTTGTGTGTGCCCCTGATTCCTTTCTTATATTGACACCATTCAACACTAGAAGAGGAGGATAAAGGTGGGACACTCGTAAAGATCAATAGGAAGGAAAAACATATGAAATTAAATTTATTACTTACGTGGCATCATCTCACAAAGATTAATTTTTTTTGTTCCTGTTTATAGGAAAGAGAGTTTACAGATCCATAATTTAAGGATAATTTTGTACAAAGGAGGAAGATGGCTACGAAAGTGATGTAAACGAGAAGTTTTCAATGTATTTTGTAGCCTTGTCTATCATTACGGAGGGATCAAATGGAATATCTCTCTTCACCATCCATGACATGTCCCGACCATTAGGAGAAGGGTGTGATGGAGGATTTATAGGTTGATGAATATGTATTAACTATAGATGATTGAGAAAGGATACTAAAGCCTTTGGATGTTCCAAGGGAAAATCATGCTACAAATGATGATAAAAATGGAGTTTAGGGAATAGAAGGATTTTTTTCACATGAATGGCCTTCTAACAGATCTAAGGAGCTGTTTGATATATATAGGAATGCCCTTATTTGGGATTGAGAATCCTCTACTTTCCTTGAGGTTAGTTTTATGAGAGAGATCTATGAGGATGAAAAAGTGATACTATAGTTCTCTTATTTGTTGTTTGATGGAAAAAACATGGAATCACACTCTCTTCTTGATGAGTAAGGTATTTCATCAGATGAATATGCATGGCTACAAAATTAAGAGGATGGTTCTAGATCTAAAAAATTTGAGCTATCTTCTCTAAAGGAAGTAAATGATGAATCTATCTCAGATTTATTGACTAAAGAGGTGGTGGATGATATACATTTTAGGAGTTTGATTTCAGTTTTAGAAGATGATTTTGGTAAGGATGGGTCGTGGATGGAGCCAAATGAGTCCCATATGGTTCCTCCTCCTCGGGGTGGAAAGATGGATGTGGATAGTAAGGTGTTTATATTAGAAAATGTTCATATTTTAAGGGGTGGTACTTAAGAGGTACATATCATTGAAGAAAAGGTATAAGCCATATCATTTGTTTAGATGTCTACTTTGGGAAAAAATATGAGTGATAAGAATGAACTTGTTTACATGTTAATTAAGGATCTTAGTGTGAAGACAACACAAATTGATACTTGTAAGAAATGTGTGTTGTGTGGGAAAACTATGTTGCTAGGAAGTGTGGGAAGTGAATATGCTTCATCCTCTTCGGCATCTTTCACAATGGTGAATAAGTGTTCCTTAAAATATCAAGCTACGAAGTTATTAATAATTAAAATTGTAAAAGGAATATTATGGAGGGGTATTAGATTTACAATTGGATTAGAAAGTACTAGAAAGGGGTGATCTACGAATGTTATATTTATTTCCTAATGGTGGTTTTGTGGCTTCCTTGAAATCTGAAGAAGAAATGTATTATGTTTTAAAGTGAAACAATTGGTATATTTACAAGTAAAAATTGAGGTAAGACCTTGGGAGGAGAACTTTAGATAATATTCTCATGATATATTTATGAGTTGTAGGTTTGAATCTATAATTTACCTTTAAATTTTGGAACTTGGAGTTGCTAAAGTAGATTGGGGACTCATTAAGCATATTTTCCTACTTGGATTCAAGGTTTTGGGATATTTTTTGTAGTTTTGTAAGGATGAAAATTACGGTGCAATTTGATATGGTTTTGGTCCCTCCAATTTTGTTAAGCATAAATGGTGAGGATTGGTTTCATAATATTATGTATTAATTTCCTCTAGTTACATTGCTTCAATTTTAATGCCACAAATCATTTGTTTTGAAAATTTCGTAATTAGGGGGCTATTCTACGAAAATATTTCACGGTTAACACATTTTCGAGGATTAAGACTTGTAAAGATGTGGGTGAAAAGAATTATACTTTATTGGTTAAGGATTAGGGTGAACATGTTTCCTAGGTTGGTTGAATATGGATGGTTTAAAGATTGGGGATAAAAATGGAAAGCGTATAGGTTTTGGGTTTATTTGGGGAGTAAAGTGGTTGGGCCCTCTTTACTCTCTTCTATTCATTAAGTTATTCTGATGTTTCTTCCATAGTATTATTAATATGGGAGGTTTTTTGGGACATGATTTGCTACTAGAGGATTAAAATTTCTCTTGGTTCATTTGATGACTTGATGATTGAAATGTGGTAATTATGATGAAGATGCAATGGTAATTATGATAAGAGTGAATATTTTTATGATTCACTTGTAAGGAAGGTGTTTTACGCACATGGTAAAGTGACTACTTATGTAGGATTATTTATGATGATTTTTTCCTTTTATGGCTTGTCTACACCGTGATCTAGGGGCTTTCATTTTTGAAAAATCTTTGGTTACCATCATCAATTTGGAACATGAGGATCACTATATTTTAGATAATGATGTTGTTTTTAGGTGAGATATTTTAAGAATTTGGTGGGCTTAAATTATTCGAAATATTTTAGGGCATTGATGAAGTAATGTCCATAGAAAATTTGGCATCTTGGAGTAATACAGTGGTGGTTATCAGAGGGTTATGAATGGAAGTTTTAGAAGAAGGTTTGGGGAGAGTTCTAGACATTTATTTTGAAGGGGAGAAGTGTTTTGTGGTCAAATAATGGGGTTCAAACTGCAAGGAAAAATTCCTTCTCTCTAGGGAATAGGTGCATGATATTGAGAAGGGTGTTATTTGAGATTCATTTCCTAAATATTGGCTTAAGGTTGTAATTTTTATTCATACATATATTACCTAATAAGGAAGGTAATCACTTCTATATTATTACCATTTTAAACTACTTTCTCTCCTTATGCATAAGAATACTATCAACGTTCCTTTATTTCTTGTGAAATAATTAGAAAATATGGTGGCAAGAGCTAAGCGAGAAAATAAAAATTCTTTGGATCACCAAGGGATTATAAAAATTATAGTTTTAGATGTTATAAAATTGTTAACAAAGGTGGTGTCTTGGAAATAATTTTATGAATCCACGTCATTTATCGAAATGGAAATGAATAAGTAGAGAAAGGTGGTATTTTATCCTCTTCTTCCTCCTCTGCACAACCCCTCGGGCATATCAAAATAAATACATGAAGGATATGGGATTATTCTAGACATAGAATATCTCACATATTAGGGAAGCACTACATTCCCTTGTGAAGAAATGCTAGAGATAATGCTCCTTGGGTCAATATTAGTGAATATGATATGGAGGGGGAGAATGTAGATATGGTTATTAGAAAGAAGGATGTGCATTTTTGGGTTAAAAAAGGTTACGATTCTAGTAGAAAATCATTGAATGTTGATGATATTATGTTGGAAGGAAGCATAAATGTTGGGGTTGAGGATGGGAAGGATAAAGGAGTAGCATAAAATTTTAAAGGTTTACTCGAAGATTTCATAGGGGTTGGTGTGCTTGGTTTGGAGGATATTGTAGCCAAAACCTTTGAGTGTACTAAGAAAGAGAAGGTGGATAGAATATATAGATTGGAATTGGAGGTAGATCCTTTAATTCTTGGGGTTGGAATGATGAATGTTGAGAATTTTTCTATTTTGGATAATATTATTGGTATTGATGTTGCAACCAACCCTTAAATTATAACTATGTCACCATACGTACTATGGTGGATTAACCTTCTTTTTCTATTCTAATGATGATTTCCACCCAGATCTTCGAGTCCTTAGAGAATGAGCCTCCTCTTTTTAAATCTAGGATTCATGTGGTGGAATAAAAAATTATAAAGACAAGATTTTCTTGGTGATTTGAAGGATATACTTAGAGGGTTTTATATGGACATGCATTTTTTAGGAAAAAATAATACGGTTGTATATAAATTCCTAGCTCAACAAAATATGAAGGAAAAGAGAATTAAGATCATACATAATAACCTCATTCTAGCTTGTGAAGTTAGTGCTCAATTATCTAAATTTCACGTCCCTCCCAAAATTTATACTTTGATTCTCAAGAAACTTGGTTAAAATTTAAATTAGAAAGATTGAATTCATGGTTATTAGTGGTTATTTCAAGGGTAGACAATTTATTGAAGTCTTATTTTCCTATATAGAAGAAGAGAAATACATGTTATGTGAAACTTATGTTCATATTTTTGTTTTACCTTTTGAGGTTCAGTGGAACCTTAACCCATTTGCAATGGATGTACTATTGAGGGCCTTTATGTCTTATCTTTCAAATGAAATTAGGGTTTCTTAGGAGTGAGAATTTTTTTATAGGAGGCAACTAGATCCATTTGGATTAGGTCATAATATCATAGAACTTGATTAATTCAACTGAATTATAGGAAATTTTTGTAGAATCCTCAAATTGGAAATAAGATCAAAGAAATCAATAATTCACTAGTTCATGGTCAACATAATGTACATGCTTTGAGGTTTCATGCATATAGCATATGTTGTGTGAGATGGGAAATTATACCTCAACACTTAAGAAAAATAGAATGAATGTCCCCATTCAATTTTGGGGTGTTCAATGCATTAGTTTAAAGTTTCAATAACCATTTTTCTGGTTCCCACTTATGCATTTTTATGGGTGGACTTTGGTTAATATGGAGGATGAAACTAAGAACCACTTGGATTATAATGCATCCTAGGTTACTATGTTGATATGGATGAACTTGAGTCTTTACAATTGGATATTTATCCCATGTAAATGGCTGCAAGTAAATTGATCTAGATGTATTGGAGCATGATTTGGTATGGTTGATGCTACAAAAAAGAGGAGGAATTTTTATTCTCTAGAAGATGGTATAGATGATCCCTTTGGCTTTAGAAGATACTTGTATTGAGTCTGGGTTTTCTAATTTTTCCGATAACTTTTGATAGCTTTAGTGACTCATTTTATTTTGGCATTATTATTTTTACTATGGATGGGGCCTTTTCCATTATCATCTGGGCATGATTTTTTTAAAATTATTTATAATTATATAAATGGGTAAGGGGCCCATTAAATTTTTACCAATTAATAAAAAAATAATGCATTAAATCAATCCATAAACCTTACAATCAAATTTAAGTAGATACAAAACTATAAAATCACACTTAATTTCATAAATGATATAAATAAAATATGAATAATTAAAAATGTTGGGCAATGTGTCATTTTTTTATTAGATACGTTAAAAATAGGGATCAGCTCCCAGGGGCCATTACAAAAGGAGAATAAAAAAACAACCAACAAGAAGGAAACAAAAAGTCCTGGAAAGGAGTTAAACATGCTTAACTCTTACAAAGAAGGACCAAACTTTATAGCAAGGTGGGGAAACTAGAGAGAAGGAGAAACAGTCTCCAAAATGGAAAAACAACAAAATTTCACCAAAATTCTACCAATAGACTAGAAACAAATGTTAATTTTTGGGGATCCCCCACTTTATTACCATCATGGCTATCTTTGTTCCCGCCACTCTCAGCACCTTTATCATTAATATCATCCTCCACTCATCCTCGAGAGCTGCTGATGCACAAGTTGAAAATCCTTCTTTTGGTGCCCTCCTCCATCCTTTCCAACTTGTCGCTGAGATTTTTGACCTGGTCCTCCAGCTCAAGAAGTTTCTACCTAGACTTCACCTGTGCGGTGACAATTTTCTTAGAAGCATTGATGACATCCATCATTGTATCCCTTTGGCCAACATTGGTTTCTTCCATCGCATGGAGCACCCCTTCTAAGTACTGAACCTTACTACTCAAATCCTCTAAACCCTTTAAATTTCCATCCCTGTCCCATTTTCTCAAGTGCTCACTTCCCCATGACCAACCTCACCCATATCTTTACCAGAATCCTCCCCAACAAATTTACAATTGCCGACCTTCATCTTAGTGAGGCAGTCAGCAAGAGTGAGGTCATCCTCGTCTGCGCATGATATTTCAGGGGAGGATACAAAGTAGGTTTCCCATTTTCATACATCAGTAGAATGAGCCCTTTGTGCAGAGGTGAATCCACTTTCTCCTACTGGAAAGCCACTAAGGAGTTAGTCAGTGACATATACAAAAAGAAGGGGATGCTCACCATGACCTTATGGCGGAACATGTTTAGAAGGGTCAAATGGTGAGTATATATTTTTCTATATTTACCCTCCAAAGTGATGTACTTCATAATATGAAGGCACACCTCTCTCCAAATACCCTGAAATGCACGACCTGGCAATACCATCTGTAAAGAAAGAACATCTTTCCTTGCCAACAAAGAACCACTCAATTTCCTGTTCTCTGTGGGTTCTATCCTTAAATTTTTAAGCCCATCCATTTTCATGTCCATGACCAGGGTGATGGAGGACTCAGATACCTCAATTTCCATCCCTTTGACAAAAAAATTATCCACTTTCCATTCTTCGATGAAATCCTTAGACAGAGAGGGATCATGACCATGTAATTTGGCAATGAAATTGTTGAAACCCCCAATCCTAAGCCTGTTCCATAGAGGTTGATTACAAACATCAATGCTATGGATAGCAGGTTCAACATGAATCCTATCACCCCCCATATTCACCAGATTGAGTTTCTTCTGATTGCTACAAAAATTCAACAAGAGACCTTCTTTCATGCTCAGTAGAAATCTTGGAAAACAAGATATTAAGTAAGTTGTCGCCACCACAATTCTCACTTGTGCCAACATTATAAAACTTAGTGCCCTCTATCTCTACTGATGGTCTCATTAATATCTATGGGTAATATATCAACTTTACACCATAGCTTATAATCATTACAATGGATGTTGTAATTGGCCATCTTATCTACACATTTGTTCCCTTGACGAAGGGTATGATTATAAGAAATTCTATCAAAAAATTAAAGGTTTCCTTAATATCATTGAGGATATTACTTATGGCCCAATTAATGGAACCTTTGTTATTAAGGCCATTAATGATGAGGAGAGATTCACCTTCGATCTGGAGGTCCGACAATGTGTCAACATGTTATCATTGATGTCAAGTGTCCATTAATGTCAAAATGTCCCCAAGTAGTCTCAGGTGTCAAATCATGATGTCATGGTATGTAAAAATGATCTAGGTGTATGGTAAAATAAGTGAGTGGTGTGAATGTGTCCTCCCAAGGTTTTATGAATGCTTTACAAAGTTAAACATGGTCAATGAGATGTGTGTGGGGTGCTAATGTGTTTGTAACAAGTCAACATGGTCAAATTCATGAAGAGATAGGTAGGTCTAGGCCTAATTATGATACTAAATCAAATAGGGTGGCATGGAAACTTGAGAATTGAATCAAGAAAAATCAAGGAAATCATGGTTGGAGTAGTATGAGTTGGTATAGAATACATAGGAGTCTCGGTCAAGAATCGTATATAGGGCATGAAGTTGATCATTTTGAGGTTTTTAAGTATGACATGCCTAGTAGACAAGTGAGATTGCTAAGCCAAGGCATGATGATGCAAGAAAAATCATGGAATGAGCACAATATGGTAGTACACGAGGTGTACATATATTTACAAGTGATTAATAAGGTGAATTAAATACTTATACAGTTTGGATAACATTCTTGATTAAGACTAAAGAACTAATTTTGTAAAAATGATATGGGAAATGGATTTTGTAGTAAAATATGACAAATGGGTCATTTTAGATCATGGAGAAGTGAGTTATGAAGGTGTGGTCAAAATTTTAGGACATAAGGAGGTGTTTTGTGCAAGTTATGGAAGTTTTTCTAAAATTGGGTTTTTGGAAAATACAAATTAAGCACCCTAACTTCTTAACACCTATTATAAATTGTGAGGATTGTTAAGATAAATCATATACTATTTTTTTTTATGGAATTTTTATAAAAATCAAATTCAAAAGGTTTGAGATCAATTGGTTAAGTATCAAAAGATTTATAATTATTTTTCTGATCTAGTTTGAAACCTTCCAAACCTTCATCCCAGAGTGATAAAGATAAAATGAAGTTTTTGGGCTTCAAATCACCTAAGAAATATATGAAACCTACTTATAAGTGTAGAGGACTCTCTCAAGCACATTTGTGTGGTATTTTTCATTTGCAGGTGTGACTATACGAAATAGACAAACAATAATTTTGTTGAAAATTGTAGGTACAAGTGTGGTTTAAGTGTTTCATGAAGAAAAAATTATTGTTACTAAGAGATCATGGTGTCATCTATATTATCGATAGTTTTATGATCAATTTTTGTGAGAAAATTTGAAATGTGGGTGCATTTCTCCTTCCTACTACTAGAAGGCTATGTATGCAATAACCAATCATAGTGAGATGAAAGAGTTCTTGTGTGAATGGTGGTGGCTGAGGTTTAAGAAGTGTGTGGAAAATCGCTACAGGTATGGAGAAACATGTTTGAGAAAATATTTTTCTTTGGTGATGAGTTTTAAAGTCTTAGTTTCATTCATACTTGACTACCCCGTGAGATACCTAGTCAAGAAGACTGAAAATATGAGTTGCTCTTATGGTTTTATCTCTACAAATCATGTACAAAAATAGTTAGAGATAGAGTGTAGGTATTTATTAAAGTGTTCATGTAAATATAAATCATGAAAGGATGTTTCAACATACTAAGACCTTTTATGGAACAAGACTAGGTCTTGAAGGTTAAAACCCTGGCTCTGTGTAACTTGAAAACCATGCAAGTTTGAGTCATTATTTATGGAATGAAGAAATGCACATGCCTGAGGTAATGAAAACCATATTAATCACATGTGTAATGTGACTTTAAGGTCATAAAAATTAATAAAGTATGTGTGGTTTCAAAAATTGTGAAGATATAAATTTGTGCTTACAAAACTATGTCTCCCTACTTCAATACATGTTCTATGAAGGCAATGAGAATGCCTTACAATTTATGATTAGTTGAATGTGGTGTAAAACCTTCTCCTATCATGATCAAGTTATTAGAGGGTCTAGAACTCCATTCTCTGCAAGTTATCAAGACATTCATGAGGGCTAGCTTTTTAAAATTGTGTGTATGCAAGAATTTGGTGAATAGATGAAGAAGAGACTTCAAGGTGTGGCATGATGAACTCCAAGTTTTTTGTGATGTGTAGAATATTTGTAGAATTTATGCTCATAAGTATATAGCATGATTTAATCTCATAGGTTCCCTAAAATCTAAAATTGTAAGTTTGAAGTTGTTGTTGAAAGTGAGGAGAATTGTGTGCTAGTATTGTAAAAGTGATAGGAATGAATATGTATTGAAAACCATGGAAAATTAAGACATAAAAAGAGAATAAAAGTGAGATGAAACAATGATCAAATTATGTTGATGTAAGAAAAAAATTTGAAATGATGCTCAAAATTCATATGTTAAAAGTCTGAGTTGTTTCTAAGAAATTTGAGAGCGAGATTCCTTACAAGTAGGTGTTTACAAAACAATATTCAAGTGGGTGTTTTCCATAGAATTAAAGTTAAATTTTCTTCAAAACTATATTTTTTTCTTTAGGGTGAGTGGGTGTTTACCACATGGTGAAATAATTGTAACTTTATAGGACAATTTTCATAGCTAGTTCTTTGGTTCTAGTGGTTTTTTCCTTGATGGGTTTACCACATTAAATCCTATCTCCTCATTTGTTCATGTGTGTTTTTGCTCTTTCTCTTTCATGGTTGAATGCTTCTGATTGATTGATTGAATCATTGTAAATTATTTTAATTTTTTTTAAAGAAGATTGATTCACCCCCTCTCTCAGTGCCTAGAATTCCTAACAATTGGTATTTGATCTGGTTCTCTTGGTACAAGTTTAAAAACTTAAGAGAAGGTCCTCAATGCACAAGCATGGGTGGTCAAGATGAAATAATACTGAAGAAGTATGAGATTTCTCAAGCCTTGATAAATAAGATGAAATCAAGTTCATGGAAGTCAATCATCTCCAAGAACTTGAAGAGGTGGCATCAATTGTTTGTACCTTGTTAAAATCTCTAAGTGTCAAGGAAAAATATTTTCTCAAACATGAAGAATAATTAAAGAATCTAAATGATGAGTTAGAATTGATGATGTATCAAAGAATTAAGGAAAGTTCAAGCAATCAAATACTTCCTAATGACAGATTAGGTATGGTTCTTAAATGTGAAGAAATTCAATGTGAATTGGAGCATGAGTCTAGTCATGAATCATGTCAAGATGCTATCAAATCCAAAGTTGAAGAATGTGATAAAGTAAGTGCATAGCTGAAGAATATAGGAGAGGAATTAGAACAAGAAAGATAGGCTGAATTAAAGGGAAAGTCAAGTCATACATCATGTTAAGAAATTCTGAAACCAAGAAGCATATCAAAGAACACAATAATCTCATCAAGCAACCAAATGTAAGGATATTCTTTGGTAAGTTTCATGGAATTTATTTTTCACGCCATGTATTTAGACATAGAGTTAGGGATTATATAAGGATAGTATACAAAGAACACCCATGGGAGATTGTAGGATTAAATTTGAAAAGAATAGATTTTGTTTCAATTGTCATGAGAGGGTCACATAGCCAAATTATGTCTTGAAGATCCTATGAAGAAGGATTGGGTCAAGGAAACATCTAGAGATAAGATTCATCTTGTATGTTTTAAGTGCAAAAAACAAGTCACTTTGCAAGAAAGTGTCATAAATACCTAGATACAACACTAAGTTATGGGTTTTCAATAGGCAAAGTAAAATGTACATATACAAAGTCAAGGAAACAAATCCTAGTCCTGAAAAGTAAAAGAATAATAAGAGGATAGTATGGGAAGATGGTGAAGAGACAAAGAAATCAATGTTAGCTACAAGAGAAACAAGTTCAAACCAGGTAGAAAAAATGATGAAGTCTAAGGAGAAATATTTCCCATTGCTATTGTAGAAAAAATACATGAGATGCATCACATGTGCTTGTCAAGTGTCAAATAATAAAATGAAGGCTTAGGAAACGAAGTTGTCACACTAAGGAATGCACCCAAGAAGATTTAAAAGATCACGAGGAAAAGAAAGAAAATGATTGAGTCATCATGTTGTTTTGATGACTATCTACTATTTTGAGATGATATAAGAAGAAAATTGTGCCTTCTCTAGGATTCTAGGAGGAATACATTCTTGAAAGAAGAATTGGAGTGCTCTTAGGGAGAATTCATCATCAAGAGATGTCAATGAAAAACCTTCCATGCTTCAAATGTACCACATTTCTATCTAAATTTATGTTGGTTCAATCAATCTCTTAAATTCCTCATACAAGTTTGGTGTTTCATGTATTATTCAAGTAAATAATAAGTGTCTCTTTTTCCCATATAACCTTCCAAGGCCCGTTCTGTCATTTTTTATTATTCATGTGAAGAAAGTATGTGCAGTAGGTACAAGGTTGGTTTTAATAATAAAGAGTGTTATGCAACATCTTTGAGAGCATGTGTGGGCATAATACTAGGTATGGTCCTTCATTAGTCTATAAAAACATGAAAACCTTTTCTATTTTGAATTTTGAGTATATAATTCATGGTGCTGTTGTTAAAATCTCTTATAAAGTCACTGTAGAATGTGTATAGGGTCATAGTGAACATAAAAAATTCATCTTGTATAAAATGCATGAATAGTTTGCATGAAGATTATCAAGATGACTCTCAAGTATGAAGTAAATGATTTATCACATTAATAAGGTATTGCTCAGTTTGTAGAAAGGTATCAAATAGGTCTCAACAAAGTGTGTTAGATGAAAAATGGCCTTGAAGTCATGTTATGTATTGAATTTATGAATGATCCATCAAATTATGGTCTTGTTGGTCTCAATGATCCATGGTGTTCATATCCTTTCTTCAAGTATAAAGTATTGGATGAAGAATAAGTTTAGAGATTCTACCAAGGTCATAACATGTATTGATTTCCAAGGGTGTATCCAAGGACAAGAAAAGTGATCATGTTTTTACACATGGTTGTCAAGAATGCATAGTATGAGTGAATGTACATGAACCTCCCAATTTTTCAAAAAATGTTAGAGAAGAGTTATTTTACACATGCAATGGAGTCCATAAAGGAAATTGAAGATGAAATAAAAAATATTGAATCATCAAGAAGGATATTCACTACTCTCTTAGGGATAAGGAAAGTTGAAGAGCTTAAAGAGAAAGTCTCAAAGTAAGTGGTTCAAGAAGAAGTAAAATGAAGGAAAAACAAATAGGTAAGCTCAAGCCAAATGTCAATAAATAAGGAGAATAAATCATGCTAATATAATTTTGAAGAGACACTTCATCGATGAGGGAAAAGATAAAAAGGCACATCAGGGTTTTTGACCAAGTGTACAAAATGATTAAAGATAACTCGTGTATAGTGAAATATAAGGCCTAGAACAAGAATCAATGTCAAATAAATAGATTTTAATGGCTTCAAGAGGGTGTTTCAAAGTGTGAAAGATGGATATATCAATTGCAAAGTCCTAGAAGAAAGAATCAAGAGTTGAAACCATGTATTTTGCATAGAGAAACTTAGCCTTTCTCTTCTTGTCCTCAAACCATAGACTAGGGGTTTGATGGAAAATGAAATAACCAGAGGTTATATATATATATATATATATATATATATATATATATATAAAATTCATAATATTTGGAACATGTATCTGCAAAGGGATGCATAAAAGGACTAAAGTGGTTTTAGGCACCAAAATTCTCCCACGTACAAACAGTTCTTGACAATCCTCATGAAATCCTAGAGTTAGCTTTGATGACCTAATTTGGAACCTTGAATTGAAGATTTAGAGCCTTCTTGACAAAGTAAGTTGTAATTAAACTTTTCACATAGAAGGAAATCCCTAATGGGTATTTAAATTTATGTCCATTTTAAAACTTGAAGCCTCACAGGAGTTGCACTTGATTCTATCTCAAGTAAGGGCTATATAGAAGGATGAATGCCAAAAGAAGAAAAAAAGAAATGAAGAGCTACATGAGGTTTTAGATCAAGATATTTTATATGCCCATTGAGAATCCTATAATAAATATATACATGGTCTCAATATACTCTATTCATGCACAAAGTGCCTCCCAATGTGGATCATGGGTTGTTATAGAGCTTGAGAAAGGGGATATGACAGATAAGGAAAGGAAAAAAAAAAAGTGAACATGGTCCGATGATGTTAAGAACTTAAAAAGATTCATATAATTAGGAGAAAAGTATATTAGTATCTCAAATTTCAAAGGGACTCTCATATGAAAATATATAAAATGTATAACAAATAAAAATGGTGAAACCCTTTCTCATTGTAAAACGATAAAACCTAAGTTTGAGGTGGTGGTTGCCCAAGAAAAATATTTTGGATGGATATTAAAGCTATGTGTTTTATAAATGATGTGATGACTACATCTCTTAACATGCATGAAATATAGTGATGACTACATCCTTGACCATCGAAGAAAGAAAGAAAATGAACTATGCTATCTATTTTTGTACAAATACTGATCATAAATGCAATACTACATGTGATATAAGTATGAATCCTATTGATACTAAATGAGGATATATAAGTCCTAAGAAATATTGGATGGTGATTAAGTTGATAAAATAAGGTATCCATAATGACTAAAGTGTGAAAGTTGACAAAAAAACAATGACTACATCCTACAAATCTATAGATGAATAAATGGCTCATCTCATAGTTTGATGATGCATTCCTAATCTCTCAATAATGAAGATTACTGGGATGTACATATACTGATGATAATTTTGAAAATAGAATATTTCAAAGGGGAAGATGGTGTAGAGGAATTATTGGTGAAGGTTGTTTCAATAAATTAGAATTATTGTCAAATTCCGTGAAAAACACTTCAATAAAAGTTGAGGACCCCGTGAAAATTGTGACCATTATTTGGGTATGGTAATCATGTTTAAAACCTCAATTTTATGCTCTCAAGTAGGAAGAGGTGGTACACACCCTGTGAAAGAAATGGAATAAGGTTTCATGAGGTGGTGAGATCTCAAGAGGCTATCAAATTTTAGTCAAAATGCACTAAAAATATGCTACATGGATCTATATAGCAGTTGAGGACAAGATGGAAATGATGAGAAAAAAGGGTTTATCTGAGCTTGGCTAGTCAAATATGGTCTTTACTCTCAAAGTAGGTTGTCCAAGTCTAGGGGGGGCTTGGTTTAGCCAAGAAGGAAGTCATTTAAAGCTGATATAGGTGTAAAATAATGAGAAAACATGGTATGAAGGAAGAATATGTTGATTTTCTAATGATGCCTTGAAAGGACAAGTCTAGAAGGTGGTGTAGAGCCAAAATGGTGTAATAGGAGTATAATATTAGGGGGACCTATTCTAATTCCCAAGATAGGACCATAAATCATTTTTCAGCTAGTTGGAGTCACGAAGAAAGAGTACAGTCTTAGGGAAATCCTGCGAACAAGTAAGTCTTTTTCATGCATTTTTGTTCTTGGTTGTCATTGTGTTCATGTCAAGTGGTCAAGTTACCTTTGTCATAGATGTCAAAGGGGGAGAGTGAACCAAGAAACATGAGAAAAAGAGGTCTTGTAGGTGTTGGTCTTGTTTGGTTGCCATCAATGTTTCTAGGTGGTTTCCATCAATGACAAAGGGGAGATTGTTGGGAAATGTGTCAAAATTTTATCATTGATGTCAAGTTTCCATTGATGTCAAAGTATCCCCAAGTAGTCTCAGGTGTCAAATCATGATGTCATGGTATGTAAACATGATCTAGGTGCATGGTAAAACAAGTGAGTTGTGTGAATGTGTCCTCCCAAGGTTGTATGAAGGCTTCATAAGGTCAAACATGGTTAATGAGATGTGTGTGGGGTGTTAATGTGTTTGTAATAGGTCAACATGGTCAAATTCATGAAGAGTCAGGTAGGTCTAGGCCTAATCCTGGTCCTAAATCAAGCAGGGTGGCATGGAAACTTGAGAAATGAATCACATAAAAGTAGGGAAAGAGTGGTTGGAGTAGTAGAGATGGTATAAAATATATATGAGGTGTATCAGGTCAAGAATGAGACATATATGACATGAAGTTGATCATTATGAGGTTTTTCAGGTAAGACATGCCTAGTAGACAAGTGAGATTATTGAGCCAAGGCATGATGATGAAAACCAAGCATGGCATGAGCACAATATGGTGGTATATGAGGTGTATAGATCTTTACAAGTGACTAAGAAGGTGAATTAAGCACTTATACATGTTTAAATAACATTATTTCTTAGGACTAGAGAACTAATGTATCACAAATGATATGGGAAAGGGATTTTGGAGTAAACTATGAAAAATTGGTCATTTTAATTCATGGAGGAGTGAGTTGTGAAGGTGTGGTCAAAATTTTAGGACCTAAGGAGGTGTTTTGTACAAGTTATGAATTTTTTTCCAAAATTGGGTTTTTGGAAAATGCAAATTAAGCACCCTAACTTCTTAGCACCCATTCTAAATTGTGAGGGATTGTTAAGATAAATCATACAAGTTTTTTAAGGAAATTTTGATAAAAATAAAAATTCAAAAGTTCTAATATCAATTGGTTAAGTATCAAAAGGGTCATAATCATTTTTTTGATGTAGTTTGAAACCCTCCAAACCTTCATCCGAGAGTGCTAAAGGTAAAATGATGTTTTGGGATTTAAATCACATGATAAAGATATGAAACCTACTAATAAGTGTAGAGGAATCTCTCAATCACAGTTTGGTTGTATTTTTCATGTGCATATGTGATGAAGACAAAATAGAAAAATAATGGTTTTGTTGAAAATTACAGGTACATGTGTGGTCTGAGTGTTTCATGAAGAAAAAATTATTGTTCTTGAGAGCTCATAGTGCCCTCTAGATGCTAAAAAAGTTTTCTGAGAAATTTTTGTGAGAAGAATTTGAAATGTGGGTACATTTCTCCTTCCTAGGCTATGTATGCAATAACCAGTCATAGTGAGATGAAAGAGTTCTTGTGTGAATGCTAGTAGCTAAAGTGTAAGAATTGTATGGAAAATATATATAGGTATGGAGAAAAGTGTTTGAGAAAACAATTTTCTTTGGTGATGAGTTTTATAGTCTTAGTTTCATTCATACTTGACTACCCCAAATACCTAGTCAAGAAGACTAAAAATCTGAGTTGCTCTTATGGTTTTCTTTCCACAAATCATGCCAAAAAATAGTTAGAGATAGAGTTCAGGTATTTATTAAATTTTTCATGCAAATATAAATCATGAAAGGGTGTTCTAACATACTAAGACCCTTTATGGAACAATACTAGGTCTTGATGGTCAAAAACCTGGTTTTGTGTAACCTAAAAACCATGCAAGTTTGAGTCATTCTTTATGGAATGAAGCAAGGAAAATGCATGAGGTAATGAAAAAATATTAAAAACCATTGGAATGTGACTTTAAGGTCATGAAAAATCAAGAAAGTATGTGTGGTTACACAAATTGTGATGATATAAATTTGTGCTTACAAAAATGTGTCTCCTACTTCAATGCATGTTTTATGAAGGCAATGCGATTGATTTGCACTTTCCAATCAGTTGAAGGTTGTGTAAAATCTGATCCTATCATGATTAAGTTCTTGGAGTGTTTGGAACTCCATTCTCTACAAGTGATCAAGACATTCATGAGGGCTAGCTCTTCAAAATTGTGTGCATCCAAGAGTTTTGTGAATGGATGAATAAGAGACTTCAAGGTGTGGCATGATGAAATCCAAGTCCTCTCGTGACATGTAGACTCTTTGCAACATTGATTCTGATAAGTATCTAACATGATTTAATCTTATAGGTTTCCTCAAATCTGCAATTACATGTTTGTACCAACTATTATCTCTTATGCGCTCTTGTGAGAACTTGAAGGTAAATGACGAGGCATGAAGGTTGAAAGGAGGTTACAAAGAAAATTTGAAGTGTTTGTAATGTGCTTTCATGAGAAGGAAAAGTGTCAACCTATTCTCTTTTCTCAAAATAAATATTCCAATGTGAAATATAAGACAAAACAATAGTTTTTAGTCACAAAACGGGTTAATGGAGGTAGATGGAATGTTTGTCGATGTGGTAGGATGTTAGGTAGTTTTAAAGGATTTATAATTCATCATTTTATCTAAGATAATCCTTATAAGATCTTGTAGATCATGAAGACACAATTTTTAGATGTCAGATGCAAGAAGAATTTTTTTGAGAAATTATTTTGTAAAGTTATTTTCATGCACTTGTACATATGGAAAGTGAGTGATTTGAAGATTATTTGTAAGTGAAAGGTCAAGGGTCATCTCAAGGAGTCATGTTTTTTTATATAAGCTCATTTTTGAGCATGTAGTTATTGTTGAAAGTGAGGAGAGATTAGTTCTAATATTGTAAAAGAGAGAAGAGTAAAAATGCATTGAAAACCATGGAAAAATTAAGATAGAAGAAGAGAAAAAAAATGAGATGAAACAATGATCACATTATGTTGATGTAAGAAAAAAAGTGGCAAAGGTGATCAAAATTATTATGATAAAAGTATGAGTTATTGCTCAACAACTTTGGAGTGAGATTATTTACAAATAGGTGCTTGCAAAACAATATTCAAGTGGGTGCTTGGCATAGAATTGAAGTAGGTGCTTCAAAACTAGAGTTAGTGCTTCAAGGTGAGTGGGTTCTCACCACATGGTGAAATCATTATAACTTTATAGGACAATTTTCCAAGTTAGTTTTCTAGTTTCAGTGGGTTTTGTCCCTTGATGGGTTTGCCACATTAAATCTCTCCTTATGTATTCATGTGTGTTTGTTTCTCTTTCTCTTTCATGGTTGAATGCTTATGCCTTTCATGGTTAAGATAATTAAGTTTGATTGATGGAATCATTGTAACTTGCTTGAAAAGTTTTTAAGAGCAATGATTCACCCCCTCCCAATGCCTCGAATTCTTAACAAACAAGAGGGGATTTATAAAAATATATGATTCATCATAAATTTAGAGATAATAAAATATACGAGTAGTAAATTTAGAGATAACAATGAGATATTGATAAAGCAAAGCATGCCCAAACATTGAGGCGAGTAAAAATTAAAAAATCAACATAAATAAAGAACTATTTACAAAATTGAATGGTCTCACTTAGTACCATTAGTACATGGTTTTGAGAACTTGGGCATGAGAAAATATTAACATTACAATCCTATTTGTGAGCTTCAGGATTTTAAAGCCTTGCTTTCTCATAATTTGGTGTAGATAATTCAAAAACAATGTCCTTTTTGAAACTCAGTAATAGCGTAATGAAACTTCACAAAAATTGAATAAAACCAAGGGATTTTTTGGGGTGCATGTTATCCTTGCATAATTATCAACACTCAGGAAATTTTATAATCTTCAAAATTAACACACCATTTATAATTTTGCGCTCAATATGTTCTCTAGTGTCATGTAAATGCCTAATTCTTATCACTTTAAATGCTATAATGAATCCTTGATGAAATACATAATAAACATTAAGAAAATATTCATATTTCACATCCGTTTGTATGCTTTTTCTACATGTTTATAATTAGTTCTCACACGGGGATGCTCTTCTATCACTATTTTATGTATAAAAATGCACTAAGGAATTTATGTATTATAGATTTCTCAAATTCAAACTAAGACAATATTGGTGCAATTTATGATACAAAATGAGTGATTAAACTAAAAATAAGTTTTGTAATGGCCCATGAAAGGGAAATCACTAGAACCATAAAGCTATAGTCTCAGGGAACATGACTATACAATTATAGTTATGTGGGCCACGTAACCATTAGAAAATTAGGAAAATAGGAAAGGAGAGAGAAAGACGAGAGGAGAGAAATAAGAACATCATAAAAATAACCAAAAAATAGAGAAAAAAACTGTAAGACGTCAATATGGACCAATAATTGACAAAAACCTACTCTAAAACATTGAAAATTTATTACTAATATTAATCACATAATCATGTAACAAAATGTATTATCATGCTTTCTTCACTTTGAAACTTAATTTTTTTGTTCCTCATGTAGACACCTATTCTCGGTACTCTACATTGTGTATCCATAATCCTCACACTAAAAAAATTAAACTATTTCATCATCCTATAAATTATGTCTTCACCCCTATAAAATAACATTCCACCTCCCCATAAATTTCATTTAATCACCCTAAACCTCCCTAGCCACCCATAACCCATCTTAACCCATTTAACCCGAACCATCTAACCTCTTAACCTCCCTTAACACCCTCACCACCATTTAAAATCATCCCCATACCCGAATCTACAAATTTGGAATTGGTTGAAACCACTTCCAAATGGGTTTCTCTAGCTTTCCTAGGTCACCAACAATTCTAACGGATCACCGACAATTATTTAAGCAACATAAAAATTCTTCAAACAGATCCCCATATGTTTGCAGTGAAGTTCTAACTCATTGGAGAATTATACAAAACAGCCATGATCATATTGATACCTTTAGTATCCTGTTATGTGCATGAAAGCTTTACAAACACTTGTAAGATTTCGATAACATTGTTTTTAACATCTTTCATCCAAGTTAAGGTCCAATCACTTGTCTTCATAATCAACTTATCAATAAGTCATATGTAATATTATTTCTATCATCAAATCCTTCATTTTATATCTAATTCACATTCTATCAAAGAGTCAATATTTTCACAAGAATCACCAGGATTCATATTATTCACCGAAGATTATGCTTAATCACCAACAATCTATGTCATTTTAGAATTTTAATAAATTTAATCACATATGCCATCAAATATCAATTTGTTTTCTATCTAATCCACCTGTTCCTAAGTTGTTTCTCTCTCTATAGATGACTATACCAGTGTCAAAAACATTTGATCACACACATATACAACCTTCCTATCATCTAAAAATCCTTCATCTCGAGAGAAATTCAACATTTAACATGGACTCAACCTTTGTGCCATCGCCTTGACACTAGATGTTGAAGACATCGAAGATAAAATTGAAGTCATACAAGAAGAATGGGACACTGTAGAACAATCCTAGTTTTATTACTTCAAGGAGTTCAAGCTTGCCATAACCCTTGCTTGGACCACCTATCACATGGAGTGGGATATCTCTATCCATTTGGAGTTTTAACCTCCATTTCATGTTCAATTATCTTGTTATTAGTATCGCTTAATCGTAAAACTAGTTGACACCCTTTGAGGAAACACATTGATTCCTAGGATTAGCCTTTGCTAAGAAAATCGTCAAGTATTTATCTAATATCTATCTTGTTTATTTATATTTGCATGAATGTTCTTGTACAACAGAAAATCAACACGTGACCTTCTTCACACATGACCTCTTGAGGTCATGTTGAGACAAACGGTATATAGAATGAATGTGAATGTGAGTGTGGTGATAGAGATCAAGCTAATTAGGAAATATTATATCTTCAACATGCAATGTTAGGATCTATGAGTCTAAGGAAAAGAATGCTCTCCTAACTTGAAGTGGTGTGATGGATCGATCTGAGATAATAGCTACTCGGAGACTCCAATCAATGTCGAGCTCTGCCGAGATTTTATTTGTTGGTTGTTGAACATGCGGAAAATGACTTGCGGGTGCCTTATATAGATTTCCAGATAAGGTCATGGAAGTAAGAACAAGATGCATGGTGGAGACATAGGGATATATGGGAAATTTTTCGGTATGGTCCATAAATTCTTAGCTGATTGGCTGCTATGTTCAATAAGGAAAGTTGTGCAATAATGTCTAGTGGAAGTGGTGAAGATCTGAATACTAATGTATGCAAACTAGTGTCAATGTCTAATTGATTAGTAGGCCCGTTGGGTTGTGGGACCTGAGGATCACAACCAAAGACTTATGGAGGCTATGGCCCTTGTATGGTCATGTGCATAATCAAGCCCTATTGCTAGGAGCAGTCCAATAGTCGTAGGCTTGATTAGCAATGATGTTTAGTGTATTGAGTTGTTCTATTTTCTTAGCAAAAGTTACAGGTGTGCGTAAGACTATTAAACGTAAGTTGGTATCAATGTCAGTTATCAATTCTAGCCTGTTGGGTTGTGGGACCAAGGGATCACAACTGTATGTCTTTTCTTGTTGTGGACCATTGATGGTGTAGTGCCCACTTCCCTTTGACACCTTTTTATACTAATCTTGATACTATTAATTACATTATGGACATTATTATGGTTTTGATTTAGTATGATGTTAGATGTTGGACCATGTATTATTATTCATTTAAAGTTAATTATGATGAATGATGATTATTAGAGACACTTCAGATGTGGATGATGATATACTATTTGACATGGATATATTGTGAATGTTGTTCGGGCATGTGATTTTGGATATTGTGAGTAGACCTAGAAAAATGGACATTATATGATGATGATATAGTTGTTGATATAAATTGTAAGTGATAATGTTGATTGCCTTGATGTGTTGTGATTCATATGTATAGTTGATTTTGTGATTATATTTATATCATGTTGGATGTTTTGATATGGCCACGAGGTCAAATGAGGTATTTGTGTTTTTGCAGGTTAAAATATCACAACAAACATTGGGGGATTGGAGACCAACCACATTGGAATTCTAGGTGAATTCAACAAGGTCACCATGGCAACATGTTTTTGTGTGTGTGTTGTTTTGTTAGGGATTCTCATGGGGGAATCACCTTTAAATGTGACCATGGGTTTTGTGTATTTTATTAATGTGGTTCCTTGTTTTATTGTATGTGTTTTATTAGTGATGTGTCCCTTTCTTTTAATTAATTAAATTGTGGTAGATTAATGTGAGAAAACATATGGTTAAAAGTTAATTAATCAAATTGGGATATGAGAAAGTAATTATAGAAGTGGTTGGATCTTTGTATTAAATATGTAAGGGATGTGTAAGTATGTGTAAGAGTTGTGTAAGTCATATTTTGGAGTATGAAACACTCCACCTCCTTGGAAATTCAAATTTTCCTTGAGGCTATTTTTAGAGGCTTGTGGGACAAGTAAAACTTGTCCCATGCCTTTTAATTTAATTTACCAACCATACCTATGGTTTTAGGGTTGATTTTAGACATTTTAATGCATTTTTATTAATCATGTTGCATGTTTTAATCGTACTCTTCTTACATTTTATTTAATTCAGTCCTTTGGGGTGTGGGCTTTTTAGAGTGTGCAAGTAATTTGTCATATTTTCACCCACCTCTTTATTGTGCTTTGGAGAATGAAATTTTAATTTTGTGTTGGAGTTGAGGATGTGTGATGTGGCATCCTACATGGATCCACCTCATCCTCTCCTTCCCTCTTCTATAAAATTTGAACTCTTTGCCTTGTTTTGGGTTGTTGAACTTTTGCATACTTCCTTTTGGGGTGCATTTTTTGCTGTTGGGAGCTCTTGTTGATTTGGAGGAGATTGGAGAGCATTTCATACTTAGAGATTGCTGATTTTGGGACTATTTTTGACATTGAAAGCTTGCTGTGTTGGAACAAAAGCTACCATGGAGAGGTAGGAGCTTAGCTCTTCTTTTATGTTGTTATTTATTTTTGTGTTTATGTGAATGGTGAATGTTCTGTGTGTTTATTGGCTATTTGGGTAGACTTCCATAGGAATGGTGTAGGAGAAGGCTATGAGGAATCCATGTGGGGGTGCATAAGGGAATACCGGGGCATCAATATTCTTGTGGAGGGATTTTAGGTTTGGGATCCACCATGGAAAAGAAATAGCTTGCATTTCTTACTTGTGGGGGCATAAGGAAATTTATGGGGGCATAAGGAGGGATTGTGGGGGGCATAAGGAAATGTGTGGTGAATTTTATTGGTGGTTTGTTATAGGTGGATACCCAATTCCCATTGGGAGGCATAAGCAGCTTCCCCATAGTCCTTGCTCCTTTGGCTTGCATGATAAAGCCTGAGTTCTGTTTTAATGTTTTCAATGTAGTTGTAAACTACTATATTGTGTTGAACTGTGTTTTATTTTGAAATGTGCATGTTGAAAGAATGCTATGTGTATGTTTTATGGAAGCCTATTTTTTCCATGAGTTGAATCACACCTTCTACGCCTTGTGGTTTTGGCTCGGGGCCAATGATGAAGGATGGATTCTCCTTTCATTGGATGTCTTGGTTGGGTGGAGAAAGTTGCCTTTCCCCCACTTTTGTTGTGATCAAATTGGAAGAAAAAGGAAACTTGCATGTTGCTATTCTGGAGCAGAGGAAAATACAGTTTTGATAGTCCCTTATGAAATATATTTTATTGTAACCTTTCCCACTTTGAAGTGGATGAAATTGTAACATATTTTGTGAAGAGAAGATGTTTGTAATTGGTTATGAAATTTGTAAAGTGAAATGTAAAAGAGCTATGCTCTGTTTTCAGTTTTGTTATTATATATAAAAAAAGACATGTATTTGATATGTCAGTATATATATATATATATATATATATATATATATATATATATATATATATATATATATATATATATATATATATATATATATATATATATATATGAAAGGAGTTGTAAAAGATTCATTGAATTAATGGAAGTTGCCTTACCTTGTTTAGAATGGCATTGTTATAATTATATTCTGTATTGGAAATCTATGTTTGGAAAAATTGAAATGAGGAAATATGTATGAAGGAATTATATTATTTTGTCTCTTTTGGAAATGTATAAAATTTGAAACCGGACTTTACATTTTAGCTTTTAGAATAGTTTTATTTAAATAATTTAAATGTATTAGACTAGATGAGAAATGAAATTTCATGCTTGGAAGAAGAAATGGTAAATAGATCCCTCAAGATTTGATCTTTGTTTTAAATTTTTAAAAATTGGCAAATAATTTAATTAAAAACACAGTTTGGGCTGCATAAAAGGAACGATAACCAGATCGTGTCAAGCCAAAAACACATATGCTAATCAAACATCACGATAAATAAGATGAAACTAATTCACCGAATAACTTTACATAAACCTTTGCAAACAAATGAGCAGTAATATCATATATTATTATGAAACTCAATGAAATACAATGAGAATGGGCCTTGCTTATATAGGCAAGGAATAACAATCTAAGAACTAGTCAAGGTCATAGATCAAACCATAAATCATGGAAAGAACTAGTCATCAAAGAACTAGTCAAGTCCATAGATTTATGAGAGAACTAGACATTAAGGATCTAGTCAATACCATAGATCTAGGAAAGAACTAGTCAATACCATAGATCAAGGAAAGAACTATACCTAACAACTAGATAATATCTCCTAATATCTAAATAAATAAAAATGAATATCCACACACATAAGTGGGTGAGGATAAATACAATAATGTGCCTAGGTGAACATGAGTTAAGGTAAATACCTAATCTAACACTGCACACAATAATCAACATGGAAACATTAAAATTTAGTATGTTGTGATATCAATGGACTCAATTTGACAAAAACACTTAAGAAAATAATTTAAAACATTGCAAAATCGGGCCCAAACTTTTCACAGTCATTTTTCTGTCAATTGTTGGAAAAATTCAAATTGGAATCAATCAAGAAAAATCACCTTCCAAAAACATCCTAAATCCTTCTTAGAACAATCCTCCATGTCTGTTTGGCATGTTGAGTGAAGGAGAAGATCAAATTGAACCAAATTTATAAGTTAAAATTTACCAATTTGCTTTTAAAAAGCCTATAGGCTGTTTTCATAAAATTGACCCCTTAAACTTTATCAAAATCTAAAATTTATGTTTTCTTGTATAAAGAGAGCATTGAGAGCTTTCCAAAAAGTCCTCTTTTTCCTAAAACTAAGATTTCTAGAAAAAGTTATGGCCTTCTGAAGTTTTCCTTCCTTGGGGAAAATTTGGGAAAATTTTCCTTGGCAGCCGCCCTAAAACCTTAGAAAATTATTTGGAATTTTTTTTGGAAATTTTTTAAATCTACCCTCATCACCCCACCGGCCCATAGCTAATTAGAGGCTGCCATGTGGCCTCACAAGGCAATAGTGGAGGTGCGGCATAAAATTATTCCTTGGGACTTTTTTTTAAACTTTTGGAAAATTTCATTATTTTCCTCCACCAGCCCGCAATCCCGCATCCATCGGGTACTGCCATGTGGCACTGGGGTGATAGCAAAGGGGGTAGAATGCTTGAAACCTTATCATTTTTTTGAATTTTTTTGGAAAATTTTCTTAAAAACCTCCACAGACCCACATTCCCGCCCCTGCCTTGGGAGAATCTCTTCCACGGAGGCACGGACATGCGTGTCAAACTATCCCTTTTCCCCTCCCCTTTGGAAAATTTCTCCAACTTTCTCCACCACCCCACCTTTCCCTCATTCTTTCCCTACGTGAGCTTGGAGCTCGACACATGTCCCCGTTGGCATAGCAGAGGTGCGGGTGCAAGTTGGATTTTCTCCCCTGCCCAAAGGAAAAATTTTCTAAGTCACCCCGTGACCCGCCAACTTGTCCTTTTGGGAAATTTTTCATCCCTAGGCCCGCGGGCCAACTCTTGGGGAAAATTTTCACCCCAAGGCCCGCTGACCCATAGTTGGAGTTTTACAAGGAGTTAGGAGGACTTATTTATATTGTTCGAAAGGTGAGGAAATTTACTATCCAATGGGAATGCTTTAGGGAAATTTTGAATGTATTAAGTGTGAGAAAAATAAATTTGAAACTCTGAGCCTGTTAGAGAGTGGGTATGGTGATAGTTTACCCTCTGAACCTAACTGAAACTCCTAACCCTAAAATTTGGACCTTGTGACCTCTGATAATTGTTAATAAAAGAAAATTTTGTTCTAGCAGATTAAAATTGTTCCAGAACCTGTTAGTGACAACTATTGTATTGCAACTTGGTTGTAGACACTTCTAATAAAAAAATTATTCCATAATTTTCCTGACTAATCCTAGGTTATTTCTTGGGTCTTAAGTGGGTTGTTTTAGCGGGCATCACGGATGGTCATGCATAATGAAACAAATGATTTTGATAAGAAAACTAATTACTAAAGGAAATATAATCTATTTTTGGATTTTTCACGATATATGGATCAAAGCAATAAAAGAAAAGTAATCTATCAATGGAAATATTTTTGATCTTTTCTAATTTTTAAGTAATGCATTCTAATCTAATAAATAAAATAAAGATAAGTAATCAGCCAGATGTAGCTAGTTACTTGTGAAAATGTGTGAATCTAATCTAAAATAAATAACCTAATCTAATCAAAGCCTTTCAAACCCTACCTCATAGGTGAAGAAAAAATCATGACCCTGAAAATGGACCATTATTCCTCACAACTTCCTTGGTAATGTTAAAGAGGAAAAATTACTAATGATTTGATCTACTTTTGATTGTCTACTCTATTGAAATGAATGATTTTGTAGTCTATTTGATATGTAACTGAATGTAGTGATTTCAAATTGACAATTTAACCAATAGAGAAAACAAACACACAACTACAACCTAGACAAGCAAGAGCTTTGGAAAATCTAGTTGTACTTGTATTTCTACCCTCAGTATGTTCCTTTCTTTCTCTGAGTGTTCATGTGAGTCCAAGGGATTGGAAATGTAAGAACATCAACAAGAGGATTACGCTTGAGTAATGACAACTTGATGGCAGTCTGGATGCAATGCAAGTAGAAGAGATATAACACAAGAGATCAGAGCTTGGCTATAAAAGTCCTAGCAATATCGTAGCAGTAATACAATGCAAGATACAAAAAAATTCTCAAGAATTTTGTTTGAATACAAGCATGGAATATATAAGAATGGAGGATGGGAGGTGCCTTCAATCTCAAGGAAAGAAGGAGTAGTTCCAAATAATTAAATCCATTTAAAAATAGGAGGAAGGATAACCAAGAAATCAAAGCTAATTTTAGACAATTTGGCTCATGGATGCATGCTAAAAGTGAAATTAAGTGAACCATCACATGTTAAAACACGCGTGAGGGAATATGAAAAAGCGGGTAGGACCGTTGCCCTATTTTGGGTGGCGCTTTGAATCGCTGCCCGGGTAGGATGGAGGTCTTGACACTAAATGCCAACATATGTACAGAAAGAGGAAGGAAGCTAGAAAAAGCATGGGAAGTCTAAGTAAATACTTCTAGGCAACAAATATACATTGCAAATGGGATTTGGAGCTCGAAAATCTTCTTGAAAGGACTGAATCATCATTGGGGAATTTTGTAACCATTTTTATGACAATGTAACACATGCAATTTTGGGCGCGTACATATTTCCCTCTTGGAGAATCATCTTAGCCATGAAAAGGTGTAAAATGTAGAGTCCAAGTATGGCGTTCCCAAAAAGGGGAGTTGGAAGTTATATCTAACATGCCCATGTATCGAAATGTTACTACCCTAAAATCCTGCTACTTGTAGAATAAAAAATCAAAACGATAAGAGGACTTACCATTTGTGCGGGGATATAGAGATATACCTACGCCAATGCTCCAGCCTTGTGAACACATACACTCAAAATGAGGTTAAAAATAACATATATTATATATATATATATATATATATATATATATAAATTCATTTTTCAATTCATTTGTGCATTCTTGATTTGGTGAATTTGGAGCTCTGGATTCATGGTGACCATTTTTACGAGAGTACAACCGAAACGACCATTGTCGGAATAGTGATCATGCCTCCATGTGTGGGAGATCGACCAATGCAATCAAAGGTTGGTTATTTTCACTTTTGTCTTTTTATTCCTAGAATGTAAAAATGTTGAAAAGTTCACCTAGGGGATTATTTTCAAATTTTCTTGTTTTAAAGGAGTCTCTAGGGGGTACCCATAGGGCATTCTTTTATTTTGTTGGAAATGACACTTTTTGCATTTTTTTGCATTTTTAGGGTTAAGGGTGTGTTTGGAAAATCAGTTCAGACCACCACCCAAAGTAGGGCGGAGGTCCTTGAATGGCCACCCCAGCACCGGGTGGTGGTTCTCAATGTAATGACCAAAACATTCACTAACATGGATTTTTTTAGATTTTTCATGTTTTATTGTGTTTCTAGTGATCTTGTCTTCTTTTATACATTAATAACTTGCTCTTTTCTCATATTTTGGTGAATGTATAAGGAGGAATACATCCGTTGGATTAGAGAGAGAGAGAGAGATAGTGTGTGTGTGAGATTGGCTCCACGGGATTATGGATCAACTAACTCAGCCGAGAGAGGACATTATGCATAGGGCAAGTAGCTAGAGGATTGCATGGGTACCCCACATTGCCCCGCCATTCATGTATTGTATGACTTGTTCTTCTCTTGGGACGTAGATCAAAAAACATTCCTGTTTCCAGTGTTAGGGGTGAGTGGACCATTACTCTAGAGGATGTATATCGCATCCTTAGGCTCCTAATTCTTAGGAGGAGACTAAATTTAGAGACAGTAGGATCCAGGTCCACGATGACATAGTGGGCCACATATATGGGATAAGCTGTTGTCTCATCTGGTTTGAAGAATGAGATGAAGGTCCTGGCCGATCACTACCGCTCCCATTCTAATAATTCGAGAGCCATTATGGGTATCTTGTCCTCACGATTGATCAAGGACAAGGGAGGTGAAACTCTTTTATACTTTTGGGCTCCCATTATCACATAGATTGAGGGACATGGCCATAGGTATGCATGGGGAGTAGACATCCTAGGGACTACCTACCATGACTTATACAGGGTAGTCCAATTACAGGGGTAGTCACTGAGCCACCCCACTCTTGTCATGAGATGGGTATATGAGCATATCACCCCTTATGGAAGGGGAGTATAGGTATTGGACCTAGGATCCATCTAGGTAGTAATGTGGACTGCTATGTCATTCTTAGGACACCTCATCAACCAGTGGCTTCTCTTACTATAACAGACATGGTTGCTACTCCCTACTAGGACATGGTAGGGTTATGGGGATAGGAGGTGACCACGGTGGTCCCTCAATAGTTTGGCCTACCATATGCTGACATACTTCCCCCAATGGTATCGGTCTATAGGACCATTCAGGAGGCCCAAAGGGGCCCTAGAGGAGATCTCGACTGGATAATGGTTACTCTAGGTGTGCCTATTGCAGTTAGGTGCATGGTTCATGCTTGATAGGTAGTGATACCCCTCAAACACCTTTACTCTAGATTGTGGTTGCTCCTTCTCACAACGAAGAGGATGATGAGCCTATTAGTGTGGATTCTGATTTTGAGGAGTGTGCAGGAGGTGAGATAGAGGTGTAGTTAGTTGGAGAGGAGACTAAGGAGGATGAAGGGGGTGATGTTGAGATTGGAGAGGCAATCTATATGGTATGGGAGGAGAGTGATCTTGAGTGGCATGATACTCAGGAGATGTTGAGAGCTATACATGAGGAGGCCACTGTGAGACCTTAGTCTCAGAGGATCCATTTCATCTAGATGGGGAGGGGGATGATGAGTCTGTGATCGGAAAACATTTGGCCTATGGCTTTGGGGAGGCCCCACAGCCTTCTAGAAACATCAACAACAATTTTCAAAGGTGACCCTACCTAGATGCCCGAGATCCGAGTATGTTTTACACTCTTCTCTCAACTTTGTTAATTCGAAACATTAGTTCTGGTATTCTCTTTTGATATCACGTTTGTGGTTTTTCTAACTTATCTGTTTCTTCTCCTTTCCCTACTTGACTACACAGGAGTGGAGAGAGATCATATGATGGGTGTGCATGGACACCCTACTGATCCCTTCGGGGAAAACTTGAGCCAAACTAAATAATGACTCGGTCAACCGCTAGCTTCCGACAGACACACTGATGTGTTTTCTCCTGTTTGGAGGATAGCGGAGGTGGTGACATCTTTTCATACCAAAGTGGATAGATATGAGGCTGCTAAGAATCTAATGAGGTGGAGCCATTCATGCAGTGAGACCACAACTAGTAAACACCACCACGAGCACTTGCACCATTCGGTTCACTCCCGGTGTCATCACGAGAAAATCAAGATCCCTAGACATGGCCATGCACCATTCAAGGGATCCCATTGGGATGACAGATATCTTGGGCCATTTATTGCTTTGTTGCAATTTTTTTTCGGCACTATATGATTTTTTTGTAAATTTTAGGCTCATTGCGAGTGTTTTATACACACCTAATGCTTGATGGCATTATATAGAAACTTGACCCACTATGATATATACAGACTCTTATTTTTGGTTCAGTAATCCATTGTATTTGAGTTGACTCTCTTTTGGTTTATTTCTCATGTGTACTCTAGATGTTTAGAATTTCTATTTTTCTATGCTTTTCGAATGTATGTAGTGGATGTGAAATGATAACAGAATGATTTCTTTTTGTATTTTATAATGCTGATATATGATAATGCGAACACAATGTGATGTTGAAATTTAGTTTCTTTAAGCAATTTTCAATACTTCATATTGTCTTGGCAAAACATGGTGATACAATGATAAGATAAGTGAATGTATTCACCCTACTCCCAAATCCACGCAACTAGTAGGATGTGAGGGCTCAACACCAAGAGCCGAAAGGGCACAAGTTAAGAAATTTTATTGAATGGTAATGATGAGGGAAAGACAATGGTTTGACAGACCAAATTGAGACACTACAACCTCACCCTACTCAAGTTACCTCATAGCTTAGAATGTGATTTAATTTCTAGTTTATCTAGAATTAGATTCGTAGATGGATACCTAGTTGACAAAATCTGGTTTTGAGGTTTTAAAATCTTTTGGAATTTTGGACATCTAACTCACTTTGTTTTTGACTTATGATTTCACAATATTTGAACGAATTATTTGTAACTTTCAAGTTTATCAAAGAGACCCCCTACACCTTGCCCCATGCTACTAGTAGGAAGCATGGGCTTATCACCATAGACAAGGAATAGGTGAGTAAGGGAATTTCTCTCCTTTCCTAACCCTACATCACTAGTAAGAGATGCAGGCTCAACACCGAAGGTTGGTAGGGAAAAGAAATGTGTAAAATAAAAATTTTCTATGGATTTACATTTGACTTACTCATCTAGGAAAAATGTTTAGTATGTTCTTATTTCCAAAGATATTTTTATGGGATAGATGTGACACCATGAAGCTTCTAGAACAAACTATAAGCAAAGACACCTAATCTAGAAAGATACTATATGCAGAAGCAAGTATGCAGGCCTTGGTATGACCACGGTCAAAACTTCATCTTATCCTATTTGAACTGATGAAATAATTTGAAAACAATTGATGATACCATAAAATTTGGAGAGACATGATTTAAATGTTATACCAAGTGTTTTTCAGAAGTTTTTAGGAGTCGCTATAAGAAAAAATCCCTTGACCACAAATTTTCTAGAATGAGCTGGAAAATGAAAGTGTAATGCAGATGTAGTAATATACATATGAAAATGCTAACAGTGGATCATGCATAATACCTCTTTAGGTGAAGAGAGTTCATAGATTTGTTAAACTCCTCACCCTCTAGTGTACACAGCAAAATTCCCCATTTTTGTAGTCTTTTACTACTCGATATGGACCCAACCACCTAGGTTTGAATTTCCTTCCCTCACCGGTATTTTTGTCTATCTAGCTATCAAGTCTTAAGACAAAATCTCCCTCATATATTTCACACTCGTAAACCTTCTTGTTGTATTACCAAGCCATCCAAATAAGGTGTAAGCGATGTGCTTTGTTCAACATTGAGTCTAACCTCATCGATAATTTCTAACTGAGAGAGTCACTCTGCTCGATAGCCTTCTTCTCCCAATAATTTAGACCTCAAGTAGTAAAACTACTTCCACACCAAATACCAAAGAAAAGGGGGTTGCCCCTATTGGTGTTCTAACTGATGTTCGATAGGCCCACAAGACTGGGAAAATATTTAAATGCCAATCTCACTTGTTCTCCTTAACAGTTTTAAGGAGGATGGATTTTAATGTTTTATTCATAGCATCATCCTATCCATTGGACTAAGGATAATAAAGAGAAGCTGTGTGATGACTTATCTTGAAATTTACACACAACTCACGCACCTTGTCATTTTTTAAAGACGTACCATTATCCAAGATAATGAATTGTGGGACCCCATACCTACAAATGATCTAGTTTAAGATGAATTTAACAATCACGCACTGAGTACACTAGTAATGTTTCCACTTCGGGGTACATATGGTCCATTATAAAATTAATGATGTCAGTGTATCATGGACACGCAAAAATAGGGGGCCTAGTCCCAATGAAGTACACCCACTCATCAGGGAAGTCTAGATCTACCAGATCACCTGGATTTAATGGATTATCATCTAACCAATCCACAATGATTTGTCCTTTGACGGATTTCTAATTAAAAAATGTTAGCTCAAATTCACCCATCAGAGTTATGAAGTGCCCAACATTCTTAGATAAGGATCCTTGTGTGAGGAATGTTCATAAGTGATCTAACTTAACAATAACCCTTGTTTCTTGATTCAACATATAATGTCTCAAGCACTTTGTCATGAAGACTATGGAAAGGCATTCTTTTTCTACCTGGGTGTAACATGTCTCATAATCAAGAAACATTCGAATAATAAAATAGATCGCATACCCTTGTTTGTCATCATCTTCTTGAGATAACATGTAGGCTAGTGAAACATCCATAGCACGTGAATACAAGATCAAAGGGAAATCTGACCTAGGAAGCATTAGTGTGGGAGGGGATAATAAGAATCATTTAACCAACTCAAATTCCTCATTTCATTCATTTTTCCAATCAATGCGAGAATAATTTTTCAACAAATTGTTAGTTAGGTGAATAACAAAGGTCAAGTCAAGAATGAATCTTGGATTTCCCAGGTTGGGAATCGGGGATTGCGAGAATAGTGCTATGATTAAATAATAAACCCAATCATACACACAGGATCTTAACAATTCCCCAGAATCTATAGTAGTGGAAGTATAAACTAGAATAATCCAAATGAAAACAAAATACACACACATAACACAACATGTACCATGGTTCACCCAATGTGGGCTACATCCACCAAAGATAGAGATCTCATATATAATACAACAAGAGTACAAACCAAATCTTCAATACATGAGTATAATGCATCTCTCTAAGATTATCTCCTCTCCTCCAGATCTCTAAATGTATCTCCATGAGTGCACTACAACTATGCCTCCAAACACCACAAACAAATCTCACATAACCAAGAACTACTACATCTCTGAACTGCTACCAAGTTCTCTGTGGATTTGCAACAAGACCTCTCACATGGGTATACCATATGTGTAACTATGATTGTGCACCAAGAAGTAAATCCATCTCTCCATCACTACATAACCTGTGCAGACATGAAGACAACCTCCTCTACAAGATCTACATAGATCTATAATACAAGATCTCACAACAACTTGTGGATCTAACAATATAAGACTAGATCTACATGGATCAAAATACATCATGATCTCATGGATCTACAATACAATATCTCACCAACATGTGGATCTATAAGAAGAAAATCTATGTGCTTTGCATACTATGCAAGCCATTACAATGAGACAATAAGTATACAAAGAAAATACAATAGAAGATGTTACCCTCTTCTCACCATTCAGATGTACCTACTATTTCTTTCTGTCCATCTCCTTTCCATGGAGACTCTGTCTTCATGTAACCTATTCTTTCTTTCTCTTTTCTTAGTTATCATCATCCTCTCAATCTAGAAGAATCAAGGATCTAATTCAATCCTTCTCTTAATTCTACTTCTAAACCCTAGCTTTTATGCTTATATAGTCATTTATAAACTTAGGGCACTTTGCCATGCAATTACATCTAATAAATCTACTTTAATGCTAAAAATAGATTTCATTCCTGAGAGTTAATTAAAACATCATCACACAGTAACGGCACCATTGCTTCTGACCGGTGCGGTTACATCCTCGACTGACCGGTGCGTTACTTCCTCGACGACGCGCAATTACATCCTCGACCTAATCGACCGATGCCGGTTACACTTTAACCGATGCCGATTCTTTGTCAAAACAGTAACATGTAAAAGCATGCTTATTGTGAAGCAATCTAGCTCCACAACCTAACAATCTCCCACTTGGAGATAAATTTTGAACCTCTGTACCTGTACCTATACATCACCATCCTCAACACACCATGAAGACCATCTATTCTTTCCTTCAACAATTCTCTCAAAAATAAAACCAGGAAGATCAAACTATCTTCTAAAAACAAGAAGATAAAACCATGACTCACCAAACCTGCACAAAGCTACAACTGATTCATGAAACCGAGCCACAAGCTCCCACTGAATCGTAACACCATACCAATTGTTGGTATTAGGAAATAAATCCAACCAAGCTCCTTATGCAACCAAGCCATCATGACTAACACACATGTAAGATCTCCCACTCAAACTGAAGTACTGAGCTTCAACTACAACCATATCCATACCTACAAAACCAACCATGTTCTCCATCTATCTATCCATGTCTCCATGCAACCATCAATGCAAATGTCCAAAGACAAATCAAACTAGAATATGCAAAAGCAAAACAAGATCTTGGGTAAAAACAACCTTGAATGAGTTCTACATGCAACAATGGGTGATCAATCCACAAACACCTACATAACTCAAAGAAATCCAAACATTGCATTCTACAAATCCAACCTCTGCATAAACAACTAGCATGTCCAAGACATTCATCTATAGATAACATATCTATCAAGGAGTAACATAGTAACAAGAGGAAATACAAACATCCCCTACTCATGCTCAAGGCATATAAACTGTGCTCATAGGCATCCATGTGCAAATCAAACATCTGCATCATCATAGACTCACAAAACTAAATCTATCCACATGTATAAACTCACCTATACATCCATCCATATCATCAGCTCTCCAGAAGCTCCAAGTCTGCCACCGACTAACTCCAAAAGCTGAATATAAATTTTGTGCTCATTAATGTCAATAAAAACAAACCATGCTAAACCATGCAACTAATACCAAGTGCAAATACCAACATACATGTCATCAACATACTGCACAAACCAACCAAGATGAAAGAAAAACAAGGGCACCATCTCAAATGGTAAATAAAAACTGTTGTCAAACTTGTGACCAAACCGACCACGGTTACCAGATGACCAACCATAGTTAACCATAACCGACACCGGTCTCTGTAACTAACATATTTTCTCCTTTTTCACCCTTCAAACTTTGAAAATTTCTCTATCATCTAAAACTAGCTGAATCAACCATCAACTACCATCCCTAAGGAATATCTAGACACCACAAAATAATCCAGAAGTGACATCATAAAGCAATAAACTCAATATACCTGCATAATCTATGACTTCCCTCCAAAACCAACTAGTGCCTCTGCCACTATGTATAGTAGCAATCTCCTCTCACTCTGCATGTGCATCATGTATCCAATCCTGCAATGCCAATAACCATGGCTTGCTCCCACTGAACATGAAATTCCCTACACTGCCTCTAACACCAAGCTCAAAAGCTAATATGTCAGTGAGAAATAAAACTAGATGAAAGAACTATAAAATTGATTCCCTTTCTTATCAAAGAATACTTCTACATCAAATAAGTTTGGACTTCTTGTGAAGTAGGTGAATCAACTTATTTTCATCTTGTGTACTCAACATCTTTCATTATCTGCAACTGTGTCTAACCATGAATTTTCATTGAGAGATCTCATCCTTAGACTAGATATCCTTGTCCTCAAGATTCCACACAACCGGGAAATAAAATTCAAACAACACCCAAAACATGGTGTAAATCTATGCACACTATCCAAAATTAATATCAGTTGCTTCAAATGAAAGAGATAAAACATGAACCATATAGAGATACTCGACCCAAAGTCTCAATGGACTAACCAAGCCAACTCTATCCTCTTCATGATCCAAACCATGGCGTGATTTACAGTATTTTTGCCTATACACACTGTGCGAGAAACCTGATCCTCCAAAATAGGACACTAAATCAATCATGCCCTCTTCTACTATAAGAAACCATATGTAAACTCATTTTCACAAAGACCTACCATGGTTCCCTGATCAACATCGGTGTTGCTGGAACTAACACAATGCCAAAATTGGCATAGGTCACCAAACCAGGTGCCTACTCCGACCAAAGTCAATAGTTGTGTTGAGCCAGTCATTTCAAGAAGCACCCAACCTTGCACAAAAACTTAACAACAAACATACATGCAATAAAAATTACACCAAGATGAAACACATCACCTTACCAGCACCAAAATACTCAACCGCATCTCAAAACTGAAAAACATGCTTCTCTGATGGAAACCCATCTTCATTCTGCGCTATTATATTCAGCTTCTCTAATGAAGCCCATGCATCTAACTACACAAAAGGATGCATAACTACTCCTTTTCTCATTCTCAGATCTAGATCTATAATCCCAAACATGCATGTGCAACCAAAATAATATAAGCACTTGTAATACCAAGATAAAACCATACCTCCATAACCGGATCTGTAATCTGACCAATATGCTTGTGCCTCCAAGAACCAGGGACACCTCAACAAACAAGATACCTTCCATGCATCTTCTCAATTCTTCAGATATGTGATTTTCTGTTTATAACTAGGCTGCCCAGTAACCAACCACAGTCACCCTGTAACCGACCATGGTCACACTCTACCGACGCGTTAGTTTCCACTAAATTGACACAGTCACCAGTACTTTCAAGCAACCTTACTCTTCCAACTTCCACTTGAGATCGAATCTCTTCCTGTGATCTCCACATAAGGAAAACAAACACTTCTCGCATAAACCTATCAGTAAACCACTAACAATATACTGAAGAAAAACCTTGCTCTGAAATAACCAAGCTAACCAAGCTCTGATACCATTTGTTGGTATTAGATAAGCTAAAAACCTAGATATGATACCAGTTGTTGGTATCTAAAAAGCTAACAAACTTGGCTCGATACCAGTTGTTTGGTATCGATAAGCTAAGCTAACAAACCTCGGCTTTGATACTAGTAGTTGGTATCAAATAAGCTAACAAACCCAAATTGATATTAGCTTGTTGGTATCGATAAGCTAACAAACCTAGCTCGATACCAGTTGTTGGGAATTAGGGACTGTGGAATAGTGCTATGATTAAATAACAAACCCAATCATGCACACAAGATCTTAAAATTCCGTAGAATCTACAGTAGTGGAAGTATAAACTAGAATAATCCAAATAAAAAAAAATACACACATGCACATAACACAACATGTACCGTGGTTTATCCAATGTGGGCTACGTCCACCAAAGATAGAGATCTCATATATAAAATACAACAAGAGTACAAACCAAATCTTCAATACAAGAGTATAATGCATCTCTCCAAGAGTATCTCCTCTCCTCCAGATCTCTAAATGGATCTCCATGAGTACACTACAATTGTGCCTCCAAACACCACCAACAGATCTCACATAACCAGGAACTACTACATCTCCGAATCTGCTACCAAGTTCTCTGTAGATCTCAAATAAGATCTCTCACATGGGTCTACCATATGTGCAACTATGACTATGCACCAATAAGTAAGTCTCGTCTCTCCATCACTGCATAACCTGTGCAAACATGAAGATAACCTCCTCTAAAATATCTAGATCTACATGGATCTATAATACAAGATCTCACAACAACTTGTTGATCTAATAATATAAGACTAGATCTACATGGATCAACAATACATCATGATATCATGAATCTACAATACAAGATCTCACCAACATGTGGATCTACAAGAAGAAACTCTATGTGCTTTGCATACTATGCAAGCCATTACAATGAGACAATAATTATACAAAGAAAATAAAGTAGAAGATGTTACCTCTTCTCACCATTCGATGTACTACTATTTCCTTCTGTCTAGCTCCTTTCCATGGAGACTCTGTCTTCATGTAACCTATTTTTCTTTCTCTTTTTCTTATTTATCATCATCCTCTCAATCTAGGAGAATCAAGGATCTAAGTCAATCCTTCTCTTAATTCTACTACTAAACCCTAGATTTTATGCTTATATAGTCATTTATAAACTTAGGGTACTTCGCCATGCAATTACATCCAATAAATCTACTTTAATGCTAAAAATAGATTTAATTCCCGAGAGTTAATTAAAACATCGTCACACAGTATCGCATCGGTTACTACGACTAGTGTGGTTACATCCTCGACTCGACCCGACTCGACTAGTGCCGGTTACTACCTAACCATCACCGGTTACATCCTGACCTAATCTGACCGACGTCGGTTACACCTTAATCGATGCCGGTTATTGTCAGAACCAATAACATGTAAAAGCATGCTTATTGTGAAGCAATCTAGCTCCACAACCTAACATGCCCCGAGATTTCTAAGAAAATATCTGATGTTAGACTCATCCGATGGAGGAATAATTTCCAATACAACTCAGATTTTTGCTGGGTCTACATCAATTCCTCATTAAGATATGATGTACCCCAAAATATTTCCTCTTGTTACACCAAATACACAATTTTTTAGATTCAATTAGACACTCGTATTCTATTAAGCACAAAAGGATGATACAAAGCACCTTTGGGTGATTACAACACTTGCTTGCATTAGCCAACATGTCATTCATGTAGGATTCCACAATTAGATGTATAAGATCATGGAATATATAAGTCATCACTTGTTGGTATGTAGCTCTAATGTTCTTAATCCCGAATGACATGACCACATAAAATTATGTTCCCAAATAGTTATAAACATGGTTTTAGCCTGATCCTCTTTAGATATTCTGATCTGATTATACCCAGAGAATCCATCCATAAGAGACAACAACTCAAAACCAGCTGTTGTGTCAACAATAACATCGATGGATGGTAGTGGGAAATCATCCTTGGGACAATCCTTATTTATATTCTGAAAATCTACGTAGATTTGGATCTTTCCATTTTTATTGAGAATGGGGAGTATGTTAGATACCCATTGAGAGTAATCACTGCTTGATGAATCCCACCGAGGAGTTTCATCACTTCTTCCTTCACCATGAGGACCACCTTTGGCTTCACGAGCCTCGAATTTTTCTTAATCAGCTTTTACATCTGGTTTGGTGATTTATATTTTACACCACAATGTGTGATGTAATCCCTGTAATTTATTTGTAATTAAATGTAAATGATTTTGATGCTCCTTGAGAATGTGGGTATGTATTTTAACCTCCTCAAGAGTTAAATAGGACCCTAGCTTCAAAATATTTGGTTATTCCTTGGTCCCGATATTTATATTGATTGTTCCCTCAATTAAGGAGGTGTTGCCTTCCTAAAACTTAGGCATGGATGGAGGAAAATCTAAATCCCCTCTTCTCCTACCTCACAAATTTCAAGTTCCCTCCTAGGGAGGATTCCATCATGGGATTTCCAAAATAGGAAGAAGAGTGTGGAATTAGAGAAAGATTAACCTCGTGATGTGTAAGATGTAGCTTTGTGAGAGTGTTTAGATATTCTAGGGTTACTTTGTCAATGTCAATGGGGTCTGTAATGACAGACTCGCTCTCAATCTCCATGTATGTCAACATTGGAGTTACTGGTGTCTTACGAACCAAAGGTTCTAGCACAAACCAAGACCGTGAAGTTTGAATATTCCAACTCACCACTTGGAGTAAAGTGAGAAGCGGATGTTGTGATTGAGTCTGCAAGGAGATTCTAGTCTCGTGGAATTGCCTTAATTGATATGAAGTCAAACCTCTTCATTAAATTCAACACTATTATTTTGTGAAGTCAGCAAATGCTCACTCTAGTTTCATATAATTTGGATACCTAATTTATAACCTGATTGTGAATCACTGAGCACCTTGATATTTTGAGCACCCATTCTTTCATTGACGATGAGACCAAGTAGATGGGCTTCGTATTCATCTCGTATTTGTGCATTCAAATTTTAATTTGAAGGCAAAGGGTAGAATCCTTCCCTCAGGAGAAGTAAGAATCACACCTGCCCCAGCACCAAAATGACACTTGGCTCTATCAAAATGGAGAATCCAACATTTACTTGGAAAAATGGACATTGGATCAAATTTTGAATCTTTCTCCTTTACTTTAGTTACCTCAACCATACAAACCTCATTTTCTGAAGAGAATCGAGTCCTATGGTATGTCCCATGCCCATAAAATCAAAAGGAAGGAGAATGGGTAAATATTTTTCCAATAGCTCGACAATATTTTTTGTAGTTCCTAATGATATTGTCTCTATGATGACAATTTAATATTTGATTGCTAAGAACGCCTTCGATCAAACCCATGACTTCTAATTCCATTGTAGGAACTAACTTTTCATTTGGTACCAAGCTTGTAGGTTTATTTAAATTATTTATAGGAAGCTCAAACTTAGAGTGGACCCCTAGCCTCTTTTTCAAATTAGCTAGGTGTATGTTGAAGGGTTTTGGATCACCCTATGCTATAAAGACCTTCCCTAAATGCATGAACCTAACTTCTTGGAACAAAGTGGAAAGAATCACCTTCATGTGATGAATCCAAGGATGACCAAGGATCATACTATAGTTGGTTTCTGATATATTATATAAAACTCGGTTAGTATTGTCTTAGGTCCAAGGGTGATTGAAAATACTATAGTTCCAATTGACGTTGCTTTGAGGTTGTCATAGCCCCTCAGCGTATTTCGTGTCGAAGAGCAATTGGTCTCTCTGTACCCTAGTTTTTAAAGGAAAAAGAAGGGGACTATGTTGAATGCTGCCCCATCATCAATCATTACATGCTGTACGTAGTTGTTGTAAATCTAGACTTGTATAAACAACGTTGGATCGTCCCTATGATCTATTTTAGAGTATGTGGACATCTTGCGATGTCGAAATACAAATCCAACATCTCTTTCAGGCTTCCCTAGCGGATATACATCAAAGTCCACATGGTTTATTTGTGCTTCTAGAGGAGGTGTGACATTAGCCAAAAGACAAAAACCCAACACTTCTAGTAGAGCAACCCTATGAGTAGGGGAGTTCTTTAGCAGATCTAAGAAGGAAATGTGTAAAAATGTCTTAGTTAAGTTGCTTAATCAAATCATAAGCTCCTAATGGCTTTCTTAGGGTATCATGAATGTCATCTGATGTAGTCAGGTAGATCAAAATAGGATGCAAAGAATAATCCCTAGTTCTAGTGGCAACATTAATTTGTGGTTCAATGTCCAACTCTACCAACCCCACAATTTTTGTTTGTTGGTGACCATCCAAAGGAGGTGCCACTTGTGGGTTTGATGAAGTTGAGGATTCACAACCATGGGTCCATATTATAATACATTTGGTCAAAATGTTGGCATCTAATCTACCATATTTTGGAAACATGGGGAGAGGATCGTTAAAGATTCCCAATGGTGTGTTATGTGGATATACTGGTCCCATTTAGGTTTTTTGAGTGGGAGCTATTGGGTTCACTAGAAACAGGTCAAAAAATAACTATATTTGATCCTCCGATAAATTCTATAAAAACTTGTTACAATCGTGGCATGTTCTTGCGTCATGTCCGCAAACCCTATGGAAACCGTAATATAAATCGGTATTGTAATCTCAATGCATTTGGTTTGTACCTTGTTATGGCCTAAAATTATGGTTATTATTCAGATGTTGATTGTTATTGTTAAAATTTGGGAACCCTTTCCCTTGATTTTGAAATTGGTTTAGATACCCACCTGGGTATTGGTTAGGGCCTTGGGTCTGTGTTTGTCTTTCTTCTTTGAGGTTATTGTTGTTGATGGTTAAAATCTATAACATTGAATGAGGGCAAGAAGATATTATTTCTTTGATTGTTGTCATTGTTATTGTGGGTGTTTGAAGTGGAAGTATTGGGAGCATTAACAACATTAGGCTTCTTAATTTGGTTTGTCACTCCATCTGTAGTGACTCCATGATTCATATTAAGGATTTTTCAGTCCTTGGTTTTTAATCGTGTTATTGGAGTAACTAGGGTTATTTTGATTATGGGTTACTAAACTTCCATTATCTCCATAAGTACTATGACCACTGTCCAATGGATTCTTGGTCAATTCAAGAACACCCTCTAACACCTCTTCATAGCTCCTTAGCAGGAACTTTTGAACCTGTTCCTTTGTCTCCTGTTGAAGAGTGGAGGAAAAAATCACAAAGTTATGTTTGATCCATATTTGGAGCACTTACAAAGGATTCGAGAACTTGTCACCACCTTTGAATGAAGTGGGATGTAGAATTTGTTTTGCTCTTGCTTGATATGAAGGAATTCCCTGATATCAAAAGCTTTCTTCAATTATGATACGAGTTGCTTAAATGAGTGTATTGAAGCCTCTGATATCCTATATTACCAGTCAAGAGCAATACATTCTAGTGTCTTAGGGAAAATTTTCACAACGACTGTGTCCCATGGGAACAACTCTTGAATGGCCATTGCATAAACATTGATATAGGCATTAGGATTTCCCTCCCCTTTGAATTTTAGAAGATCAGGTAAGGGTCTTAGGAGCATGACTATATGAATAGAGAAGTCTAGGGGATCCTTGAGATATTTAGAATAGGTCCCCATTATGTATGTTTCCACCATTAAAGATTATTTTTGGAGAGGTGGAGGTTGCATTAGTTGTTGAAATGGGACAAGATAGACATTTTTTGGGGTGTATGGAAAACCTGCGGTTGTCCATATGGTCTCGTAAGTATACATTGCCCCTGTGGAGATTTAGAATACATGTGTATATAGGGGGGTTGATTACCTTGATATGGAATTGAAGGCACAAAGCCAGGAACATTGCATTTCCGGCTAGTATGGCATTTGAGAATGTACTTTCAGTTAGTGCCTATTATAGATATCCATACATGGATTGAGGGGCATACCCAAGGTGCCCGTCCCCGTAAGAAGATCTCCAGGGTTTTGAGTACTCATATAAACTAGAGGATTATGTGCAATAGGTATTTATCCATAATTTTGTGGGTAGGGAGAAGTTCGTGATTTCCCGTGTACAAATTTTGAGTATTTTGGGCAAGCTCTAGCTCCTTGAATTTTTCTACCAAAGCCAAGATGACATTTCTTGTTGACGGGGTTATGCTTTTCTTAGGTGATTTTTGTTGAACCCTCGGAGGTTGTTGAGGAGTATGGTATCCTGCTATGAATTGTTCACTATGTTGCCACCCCTCATTGGTAATATTTTCAGTTGGTGGAGGGGTAACATTATTGTTTTGGAGCAGAACATCACCTTTCCTTGCAACCTATCGAAAGCTCGGTTCATGTTCTGGAAGTGTTTTTCACTCCTAGCATATCATGCTAAATACTCCTCATCTAGATGCGGGAGTTGGTCTAATTGCATGCTAATGGGCTGTCAAAACAATACCCGAGGAGATGAACTTGCTTCACTAGTGAAATTCATGTTGTTTGAACTTGATTGTTCATGAGGATAGGTCTGCGTGACTTGGTCAAGTTCCTCAATACGTACAGAGGAACCAACATTGGTTCCCAAAGCAGAGGGTTTTGAGCCAATGAGCGGTTGTTTACCCACGTTGAAAGTGAAGGTGATTGTTGTGGTATACTTGATTAGTAGTTATACATGTCAAAAATGGGATGGGTCAACCATACTCATCGTATCCTAACATATTTGGGGGTATAAGAATACCTACAGAATAAAGGATGGATGAAGAAAGTGGAAATATTTAGAGACTAGCTCTTCATGTCAGTTCACCAATTTGTATGACAGAAAAATCAACACGTGACCTTCTTCACACCCAACCTCTCAAGGTCGTGCTGAGACAGCCGGTGTAGAATGAATGTGAATATGAGTGTGGTGATGGAGATCAAGCTAATTGGGAAATATTATATCTTCAACACACAATGTCGGGATCTACGAGTCTAAGGAAAATAATGCTCTCCTAACTTGAAGTGGTGTGATGGTTTAGTCTGAGATAATAGCCACTCGTAGACTCTAATCAATGTCGAGCTCTGCAGAGATTCTATTTGTTGGTTGTTGAACACACGGAAAATGACCTGTAGGCACCTTGTATAGATTTCTAGACAAGGTCATGGAAGTAAGAACGAGAGGTGTGGTGGAGCCACAAGGATCTATGGGTGATTTTTGTCCGTGCAGTAAAGAAAGTATTAGCTTGATTAGTTGCTATGTTTAGTAAGGAAAGTTGTGCAATAATATCTGGTGGAAGTGGTGAAGATCTGAATACTAATGTACACAAACTAGTGTCAATGTCTAACTGATTAGTAGGCCCGTTGGGTTGTGGGACCTGAGGATCATAACCAAAGACTCGTGGAGGTTGTGGCCCTTGTATGGTCATGCACGTAATCAAGCCCTGTTTCCAGGAGTATTCCAATAGTCGTAAGCTTGATTAGCAATGATGTTTATCGTATTGAGTTGTTCTATTTTCTCAAAGAAAAGTTTGGTGTACGTAAGATTGTCAAATGTAAGCTGGTATCAATGTCAGTTATCAATTCTAGCCCATTGGGTTATGGGACCAAGGGATCACAATTGTATGTCTTTTCCTGTTGTGGACCGTTGATGGTCATACAAAATGAAATAAATTATTTTAATAAGCAAAATAATTACCGAAGGAAATATAATCTATGTTTTTGGATTTTTCACGATATATGAGATCAAAGCGATAAAAGAAAACTAATCTATCAAAGAAAATATTTTTTGATCTTTTCTAATTTTTAAGCAATGCATTCTAATCTAATAAATAAACTAAAGACAAGTAATCAACTAGATGTATCTGGTTACTTGTGCGAATGTGTGAATCTAATCTAAAACAAATAACCTAATCTAATCATAACCCTTTAAACCCTACCTCAAAGGTGAAGAACAAATCATGACCATGAAAGGGGCTATTGTTCCTCACAACTTCCCTGGTAATGTTAAAGAGGAAAAATAACTAATGATTTTATCTCCTTGTGATTTTATACTCTATTTAATATGTAATTGAAACTAGTGATTTGAAATTGACAATTTAACAAATAAAGCAAAAAAACACACAATTCCAACCTAGACAAGCAAGAGCTTTGGAAAATCTGGTTGTACTGTATTTGTCCCCTTAGTATGTTCCTTTATTTCTCTAAGTGTTCATGTGAGTCTAAGGGATTGGGAATGTAAGAACAACAGCAGGAGGATGGCACTTGAGCAATGGCAACTTGATGGTAGTCCAGATGCAATGTAAGTAGAAGAGAGATAACACAAGAGATCAGAGCTTGGCTATGCAATTCCTAACAAGATCATAGTAGAAATACAATGCAAGATACACAAAAATTATCAAGCCTTTTGCTTGAATACAAGCATGGAATATATAGGAATGGAGGATGGGAGGTTCCTTCAAGCTCAAGGAAAGAAGGAGCAGTTCCAACTAATTAAATCTATTTTAAAATAGAAGGAGGAAGAAGAACCAAGCAATCAAAGCTAGTTTTAGACAATTTGGATCATGGATGCATGCTAAAAGTGAAATTAAGTGAACCGTCACATGTTAAAACACACGTGAGGGAATCTGAAAAAGCGGGTAGGACCGCCACCTTACGCAGGGTGGTGGTTTTAGAACCGCCACCCTGTTTTGGGTGGTAATTTCAGAACCACCTCCCAGGTAGGATGGTGGTCCTAGAACTAAAGGCCAACCCATGTGCAAAAAGAGGAAGGAAGCTGGAAAAAGCATGGGAAGGCTAAGTAAAGACGTTTAGGCAAAAAATATACACTGCGAATGGGTTTTGAAGCTCGAAGACCTTCTTGAAAGGACCTAAATCATCATTGGGGACTTTTGTAACCATTATTCGACAATGCAAAGACATGTAATTTTGGGTGCGTACAACTCTCTCATCTGTTGGAAAGATTCTCACATCCGTATTGCATCCATTCATCCCAACATTGCATTGTCGGTGAAGGTATCATTAAACCCCGGCATTTTTAAAGTTTTTAGTGTTTATAAAATAATTGATGAACCGAAAATCACCTCAAACATTCTCAAACATCCCGTGAGACCCTTAGTACCTTTTTGATCAAATTTATATCTTCTTATTTTATTTCTTTTAGAATCATATAAATTTTTAGCTCGAGTGCTTTGTTATCACTTCTTCAAAAATGCGTAAAATAAGAAAATTTGAAAACAAAAAATGAACATAGGTATGTTTTTTTTTTTCATTTTATTTTAGCATCACATATTTATCTAATTGGTCTTCATAAAAATTAACCATTCCATTTGGGTTATTAAAAGTAACCTCCATATTACTTTCTCACATATTTTAATTAGGGGTTAAATGATTGCATTCAAAAATTCCCCTCACACACAACCAAACCACATCATAAATCAAACTTGCATCTAAACACTTCTTTTTATGTCTAATTACTTGGATCTCATCACCAAGGGGGAATCCAAATCGGTTTTTAGGTTGAGTATAAATAACTAATGGGTGGTATATTGACTAAGCACTTGATACCATTGTCACTGCAGGACCATGAAGTGAGAGGCTAGGCCCCAATACCATGTCTTGTACTGACACCATCACAAACTTGGGCCTCATGTATCTTCAGGTACATCAAGGACTATAACCTTAACTAACCTTAGATCAGCCTTAGATAGTTCCCTTTTTAGACATTTTTTTCAATTTACACTTTTCTTAAGTTAACCAAGATAATCTAAAATCGTTCTTCCAAGTGTATGATTTTTTTTCTTTACAATTATCTTTCTTTTCTTTTTTTCTTGTTTATTTAGTTCATGGTTTTGACTAGAATATAGTCTCACCTTTAAAACACATCAAATATGACAGATTCACTTCAAAAATCCTTAAAATCAACCCAATCTCATATTAAAAACATCCCAAGCATGACATATCCATTATAAAGACATTTAGAAATAGATCGAAACATCCCCATTCTCTCAAGATTTAATCTGCTGACATTAGAAGTTCCTTTTCTTGACCCTCCATAGTTCTTACAGAGTGGTGACCCGGTCTTTCCAGAACTCTTAGACTCCACTATGATTTCCCTTTATAGATACCTTGCTTCCAAAGGTATTTTTATCAGCTTATCCCCCTTATCCTAAATATTGTACCTCTTCTACCGTCGACACTTGTAACTATTCTATACTTTATAACCAACCCATCATTGATCATATCACTCCTTATCCCTCTACTAGTGATACAAGGATATCAACACCTAATTTATCCACTCCTATTGTTGATTTTGAACTTAATGCCATATCATCATAGAATACATCTAGCCAACAAGAACTTGCCTCATCAACTTCCTCATCTAGTTTGTAGGTTACATAAACTCATACTACTACCTCCCCACCCACATAAAATCACACAAAGTATGCCTCTCATCCTCCACCTTCAATCTTAGTGGTTGTATCTCTATCTAAAAATAATTTGATCATGTCTCAACTTGTTTCCTCACAACAACCTATGGCTCTTCAATTAAAAATATAGTCCTATTTATCCCTACATCTATACCACGTATGTACACGAGTGACATTTGTAATACTCTACCATTTTTAGAATAAGAATCCACTACACCTATCTCACAACATACTTACATCTCTTCTCAATACATCCCACAACCATCACAACCCCATGTCAACACTTTTATTAATTTTCCTTATCAATACATCCAATATTCACAACCATTAGTCTCACAACACACTTATAATATCCCAACTAATATTCCTCCCTCTCAAAATATTCCATTACCATATCACTTGTATCAATAATCAAACCCTCACACCTATAATCAATCCATTCCTTCTTCTTCAAACACACAACCACTACAGAAAGATACAAATAAGATGTTATTAAGAATAATTTCTAGCCTTGAAGTAACCACTATGGGACTTAAGAAGAATATTTTTATGAAAAATTTGCAATGAACCAATCAACCCATCCATGCCTTTTAAGGCCTCTCCCCCACACTAGGATCTCCCTAAATTCATTAATTTTTACAGTAAGGACCCAAAAGAACATATCAAGATCCTCCATGTCATGCATGTTATCTCATTGATCATGACCAAGATATCAATTTGAGGACATTCCCCATGTCCGTAGTTGGCCCTACCTTTGACTAGTACAATAGTATGCCATAACATTCTTTGTTCTCATTCACACAACTCGCGTAGTTGTTCCTAGAATTTTTTTCAATCAATATCACTTGTAAAATATCCATTATTGATCTCTATGATATGCAACAATTTGAAGACAAGTCCATTACTGATTTCATCACTAGATGGTGAGGATTATCAACCAAATTTCCTTCTCTCTTCCACAAAATGAGTTGATCGATTTTTTTTCTCAATCCTATGCCAAAAATATCATCAACTCTTAAAATTTAATCCTTTCAAACATTTGATGACAAGGCTTTAACATGTCCTAGAAACTAGAGCTCTACATGTTTGAGGATAGTAAAGTCAAATATGATCTAAGAAACCAAAACTTTAATTATGTTTTTAACCTTCTTCCAACAATGATAAGTATTAAGTGTCAAAAAGAACATTTGTTTTGAAAAATGCATCTAAAGGTCATTTGACTCCCATTGACCCAAACCTCAACATAAATACACACACTTAGGGGAGTCTTATAGTGCTATCTTCAAAAAGCTCTTAGCCACTTGTATGATTAAGCTCCCTCATATCCAACCCATTGGCATTTCCACTTCCAAACCACCATGGTATAGATAAAATGATTATTGTAAGTATCATCAAGTTTGAGGAAATGACATTGAAAAGTTTCTCTCATTCATTAATGTCCTCCATGACCTTATCAACCATGGTGAGTTACAACTTGAGAACCCGAAAGCACATCAAAATACAAATTTAGATGTGTTTAAAAAACACTACCCGAATAATCCCCTAACTGGAAATAAACCTCAATCCAATGTCATAGGGTCGCATCACACCATCAATATTATCAAAAATTCCTCACCCACATCTACAACACCTCCTGTTTCTAAAACAAGAGCATTGAATGAAAAACATAAATCCTTAGATATCCTCACCACTGAGATCCTAATCCTTTCCACATCACAACATACAAACCCTACCACACCTACCCACATATAAGCTTCCCATAACATTCCTTCAAAGTCACTAGAAAATAATCCTTCCATAAAAAATCCTAAATATCTCTATCCAAGACCATGTCACCCAACAACGACCCCAAATCCTTGGTGATTCAACATAAAACTATATAAATCACCTCCCTAGAAAAATAGAAATATTAGAAGACCCTCACAATACAAACACAACACATGATAACATGTCCTTACCCTCCATTTTGGGACCTCATCCCTCATCCAAGTTTACAATCATTGTCACAAAGTATAGACCCATCCCTTAACCAACACCTCAACATGCATTACAAAATAGTACTCAATTATATCATGCTCCTAAAATTCCAAAAATAGTCCCATCTGTCATCCTCATCATCAATATATTACACCAATATCATTAAAAAAATCATTCGATAAACAATCATTACATTACCCCATATTAATCCCTCTCGATCCTCTAGGGTGAAACCTTCCTAGTATAACTACGAGGCATTATTTGCTTATCATCAAATACCAAAAACCACACAAAGGGCTACAAAATCCTCCATGCCATAGTATGAAGTATCACTAGCAAAATAATTCTCCCCATAGATAAAAATTATCTCTTGTCCATCCTCTATTCTCAATGCAACCAAATACCAACATCAAATCAAGTTGACTCTGCGAGTCTCTAAACATATAAATTCCAAACCATCACTTGATATAATATCTAAAAAAATAAGGCCTCTTCTAGTAAATCCCCTCACTTCCATATATATTTCATTCATATAACCAAAAGAGCACGTGTAAAGGATTTGAAAGAATGACCTAAGGTATCCATTTCCATCTCTCCTTCCAAGTCACCCAACCCATCATATTCTAAAGCCAAGGTTTCCATCCTTGTGGCACCTCAAACTCAATTTACTCATCCATACAAAACACCGTCATAAAAAAATTACATCAAGCTCATGTCAAAATATCTCTTTATAAGCTTATTAAAAACTCTCCACAACATTACCAAGCCATGATTGAAGCTCTTCAATCCATTATAGTACCATTAGATGAACCCCAAAATTTTCCAACCTCGTTGGCACTCTTAAAATGTCTATCACTATCACATTTGAAGACTCTAAAATTCCTTCCTTACAACCTGAAGACCACGATATTCCTCTCTTTGTTACCACCCAAATCAATGACACTCTCATTAAAAGAGTTATGATCGATAATGGTGCTAGTATCAACATAATATCATCTCACACCTTTAAGAATATTTCTACCAAAAACCATAGTTTCCCAATCACCATGTGTGCTACGTGATTTTAATGACATTTTCAAACCCACATTAAGCACAATCATTCTACCTATCAAAATAGGTGTTAAAATTCTTCACGAACTCTTCTATCTTGTAGGAGAGTTCCAATATAACATGTTGCTAGGTCATCCTTGGATATATGTTATGCGTTATATCCCATCAACACTACATAGATGTATAAAATATGAACATGAGGGTAAAACCTTCATGGTCCCCACCGAACCTAATCCCTTCAATCTATATCACATAACCAAGACCTAATGACGTATTACTTCCAATACCAAAATCTACCTCTTAAGATCAAGATTCAACAAGTTCTCCATCCCCTCATCCAAATTACCAGATTATTGATCCTTTGAAGATGTCATAAAACATATTTTAGTGGGGGAATATCACCTTCTAGCTCTTAACGTACTCCCTATACCTAAAACATATGGGAGACCTAAAAAAACCTCTCTACAAGCCCAATGTATGCAATATCATTTATTTCAGCCCCTTCCTCTAAACATAGTTAGTAGATAGAGGCATCAACCGCTCTTCATCTCATCTTGATGATCAACCACACGTGAAACCATTTTACTTAGACTTTTCATTCTTGGATAAACCTCAATTTTATTGGACTTATCTCCATGGATGTGCTTAGAAAGGATTCAATTTGGTTTGATATGAGCAAGGTATACATGACTTACCATTCTAAGACCTGATAAAACATCATGAAAAACACAATATCGACATCAAATTACCTTTTTCTAATATATCATCATCAACATCGAATCACCATCTCACCCATCATCACCATTATACTCACCCTTTGATGATGACAACATGGTATCTATCCAATCCCCTAACTTTTTTAGTCAATGCTATTATAATTAGACCATTTGCTTATCAAGGTAATGATAAAAATGAAGCTATCCCTCTCACATTACCGCATATGATAGAGGAATATTCCCCTACTATTAAAGTTCTCCATCTTCACATGATGATGATGCTATCTTAACTTAAATGAGTGTTTAAGATAACTATCTTGAGAAGACCCTTCCTTCTAATACGTCTACACTTATCAATGAATCAACCACTAATGTTAATATCAACACACCATAAGAGCCACACATTGTTAAAATCATCCAAGCCTTAGGATTGTGTGAACTCCAATAATTCATTGCTTTCCTATCAAAAACAATCAAGGCTTTTCATGCTCCTATAGTGACATGCTTGGTATAGACCCTAACATCATTGTCCACATCATTATGACCATCTCGGATGCTAAACCCATAAAGAAAAAAATTCATAGGATGCATCCTCCGTTACACTACTAGTCAAGGAAGAACCTTGACGTCTCTTTTCAGCCAACTTCATATTGCCCATTGATTATCCATAATGGGCTTTTAACATCATACCCATCACTAAAGACCCTAAAAAATTGCACATCTATACGGACTTCTAAGACTTGAACCTTGTTTTCCCCAAAGATGATTTTCCTTACCTAACATCGACCAATTCGTCAATTTAACAATAGGCCATGAGATGTTATCCCTTATGGATGGTTTCTTTGGTTACAATCAAATCCTTATCACACTAGAGGATCAACACAAGACATCATTTATCACCCCATGGGGTACCTTTTGCTATAGAGTAAGGCCCTTTATCCTGAAAAATGTAGGAGATACTTATCAATGCGCCATGACTTACATATTCCATGATCTCATCCAAAACCATAGAGGACTACGTTGACGATATCTTAGGTACATCGAAAAATTAAAGAGATCACCTAGTTGTTCTTAACATGATATTTTCCCATATTTTATAATTTGTATTTATCTCAATCTTGTTAAATACATTTTTGGAGTTCTCACAAGAAAAATTCTTGTATTTATAAAATAAGGGAATTGAAGTTAACTCCATTAAATTCAAATTCATTCTCAAATGACCCCACTATAAAATCTCAAATAAATTCATAGCCTTCAAGGAAAGATCCAATCCATCCATCATTTTATCTCTCAACTATTAGATCAGTGTCAACCTTTCCATCATCTTCTAAGAAAGGATATCCACTTCCAATGGGATGATAATAACCAACGAGCCTTTGTCGCTACTCAAACAATACCTTTTATCACCACTAGTGCTTACACCTCCATGCAAGGGGGAGCCATTCTATCTTTATATATCCATGACTGACCATGCCTTGGGAGCCATGCTAGCACATTGATATGAACAAGGTAAGGAACAATTTTCTATTACATCAGCCTTACCCTTCATGATTACGAGACTTGCTATTCCAAAGTTGAAAAGTTGTGTTGTGCCTTGTACTTCACAACTTCCAAAATCCGTCACTATCTCCTCAATCACAAAACCTACATTGTCACCAAATTTAAACTAATAAAAAAATATGCATTTAATCCCTATAACAAATACCACATCACTATATGGATCATGCTCATGATTGAATTTGACCTCAAATTTATCTCTCAAAAATCCATTAAGGGGCAAGTCATCACCAATCATCTCCCCTTCCTACCAATCAATACCTTGTGAACACTTTATGGAAAATCTATTAAAAATATGGATCATGAAAACACTCCCTTTAAATAACCTTTCTCTTTGACGGGTCCAGATGTAGGCAAGAGGGAGGTGCTGGAATAGTCATAATACCCCCTTAGGACACTCATATTCCACTATCTTTCAAAATTAATTTCAAATGTACCAATAACATGGCAGAATATGAGGAACTTATCGTGGGACTTAAAATAAACACCTTTCTTGGCATACAAATCCTTGACATCTACGAAGACTCACAACTAGTCATCAACCAAATCAAAGGGATCTACCAATGTAAAAATGAGGTCCTACAAAAATACAAAACCATCATTGAAGACTTATTACAACTCTTTAACCATTACAAAAATTCAAACCACCCCTTATTCATTTAAAAAATTTGTAGACACCATGGCTTCACTTGCCTCTCTCATCCCTTTATCACCAGATGATTCCAAACTTTTCATTTTCATACAAAAACTTGGTCACCATCCTATACCAACATTGAACTTCCTACTATCAATCACTTAGAAGACAAATCATCTGATACATGGTATACACAAATATATGATTATATTTCCACTAGAAAATTACCCCTAGATCTATCCAGAAATGGAAAAATATCCTTTAAAAATGCACGTCTCCCTATGTCATACTAGGAGGTATCCTTTACAAAAGAGGGTTTGACATCCTCCTCCTCCAGTGTCTTAAAACTCGGAGGCTCATCTAGATTTCCAAAAATTTAATAGTTTGGCTATTTCTAAATGCATCTTATGCATGGGCTACTATTTTCATATGCATAACCAAGACTATTGTGACTATGTCAAGAAATGCATCAAATTTCATAAACACTTCAATCTCACACATATACCTAGCCACACTTATAAAACAACACAAGAATGTGACCATTCTCACAATGGGGGCTTGAGCTTATCGGCCTTATCAACCCTCACTCATCACAATGACACAATTCTAATCGAGAAACTAAATATCTTAATAAATGGGTGGAGACAATGCCCTTATCTACACTAAAATAATATAAAATTATTGACTTCATCCATCATCACATTATCTATCACTTTGGTATACCACATAAAATCATCACAGATAATGGAAAATCATTCAAAAACAATAAATTTCAAAAACTTTTCAATACTTACAACATCAATCTTAGATTTTCCTCACCTTACTATCTACAGGATAATGACCAAGTCGAAGAATCTAACAAAATCCTCATGAAAATTGTCATGAAATTTTTGATCAAGATTGTAGAAATTGGAATCCCAAATCCTATTTGCATTATGGGCATATCATACTAATTTTAGAGCACCTATAGGCAATATACCCTTCTACTTAGTATACAACACTAAATCCATTCTTCTTCTTGAAGTTCAAATCCCATCCCTATGTTTTTCTCTCAAAGATTTCATCCGTGATGAAGAATAATATTAAGAATGCCTATCATAACTTGAAATATTAGAAGAACTTCATCTAATCACCCTTGAAGATATTACCAACTATAATGAAAAAATCAAATAGGATTATAATAAACATCTCAAAAAATGTGACTTTAACATTGGTGATCTCGTTCTCAAAGAAAACCAACATGTCACTAACATGGAAAAGAGTAAATGTGGAAAGTTTTCTCTGAATTGTCTTGGACCATATATTATCACTCATAAATATGGGTCCAAATCTTATTGTTTAGCCTCCCTTGATGGTAAACCTAAAAGGATCCTCTTAACTCCATGCACTTACGACCGTTCTACTATTAAAATATTGAATCATGAGACCTTAGTAAAAATATGATCTCCATCCATCCACCCACACATCCCATCACCCTTGTAATGGTTTATAATCATGTGGTATCTTCTATCAACATACCATCTCATGACATTGAATATGGGCACCATGGCTCTACTCATAGGATATTCCTCATGGACATGCTCCATTCTCACAATTAGGGAACACCGTAATTGTTCCTCTCACCATCCCCTTATTTTATCCTCTTTCACGACATGAAAAGGAAATAAGTATAACTTGCATACTTATTTATCCCGTTCTAAAGTGATTACCCAATGTTGCCTCCAACTCAAAATCAAAATATCCATGACATGGATTTGATAAAAATATAGACTGATCCCTTAAAGAAAACTATCAAAAAGAAAATTATTACAATAAATTTGTAGACCACTCTCTCAAAGGATGGCTACCATGAAATAAAAAATCAATAAAATCGTAGACTAAAACAAAACAACAAAGACTTCCCGCATTGATAAGTCCTCATATCAAAAAGGGTTTCCTATATTGATCAGCCCTCATATCAAAATTTAAAAAACAACCATCCTTGGAAAGCCTCCCACATTGATCAACTTTCTGTTAAATTTAAGCTTTCCGAATTGATCAACTTACCCAATATAATAAAGCTAGGAAGAAACTCGGTAACTATTAAGAAGAACTGTTTCCCTATGATTTCTACACATAAATCTTTCTCGTGTTAGAAAATGATAGATATGACTATCCCACATCCATCAATGATCCTAGTATGACTAACTATTGTGATTCATATGTTAACATTATTTACAAATCTGCATGTGCAATATCATACATTTAAAACAGTTTACCATCACACACTATACATGTGTCCAAAATAGTAAAGAAATAAACATTTCACATTCTATTCTTATCCATTGTATAGTGCATTAATCAAACAACAAGATCATAATTTTTTCACAAACATATTCATAAAATTGAAATCACATCAAACATCTCTAATCTAAAAATATACATTTCACATACATCCATAACTCATCATATCAAAATCATAACTAAAATTATTAAATAAATCATCATCATCATCATCTACATCTATATCCATCTCATTGCAATCATTACAAATATAAATCAAATATCAAAATTCTCTCTCTCTCTCTCTCTCTTTCTCTCTCTCTCACACAATATATATATATATATATATATATATATATAACACACACACACACACACACACACACACACACATCATAAAAGGATTCAAAGAGCCTCACGTATAAAAATATTTCTCTATATTCGTAACAAGTGCTTCAAACAATCCTCATACATAAAAAATATATACAATAGAATCTATCTAAAAACTACCTAGTAAACTGAATTTCCATCAACTAGACACTCCCTCGAGCATTAATCCCTCGATCATCATATGGTCCCCTAGATGGTCCCTCACCAGGCATCTAGGAGGCTGACCCAAACTCACGGAACTACCTAAAGGAATATTTCATTGTCGAGCCAACAATATAGCATAACAAGGCTCATCTGGAAGCCTCCACATCACTATATCCTCATAATATCAAAGCTCATCACACAAATCATGGTAGTTCACCACACTCACATCACTAGGTGGCCCCACCTAAATAGTGGTATGAGACCATGATACCTATAATTCAACCCCGATAATGACATACATGTCACTCCAAAGGTCTTTCACAATGTCTCTTAGACCAATCTATATCTATGTTTGTCACTCTCACCTGTGTGAAATCTTCCTAATTAGTAGTGAGCTTCCTGGTTCAACCAATATCTCTCTCTAGTCACAATATCTCTCTCACCAACTAGTGTGTCCCACTTAGCTAACCACATGGACCTCTCAACCTCTAATAAGGCCACCCTATCATCCTCATATCCATCCTCATCATCACCACCACCATTTTGTGTAGCCTCTATGCGATCCCACACCCACCTCTAAAAACCATCCGGGTGACCATTCCACCACATAACATAGCCCTCTATCACTCGACATCACTATTACCCACCAATCCCTCCTCATATTCCATATCCATTACCTCTTAAACAATTGGCAATGTTATATATGACTATGCATCATCTCACCGATAGGCCACTTTCTACCTCCAACACATCCCGAATCAACCCAAACTGTCACCTAATGTGACAAAATCTAATAATATCCCACCGATATTCCCTCCTACTCCTATCAGATCAAGAATTTTGTGCTTGTTACTGTCTAAGTTAATGTACCAAACTAAACACAAAAACCTTGAAAAACTCAAATGAAATCGATACGAAAGACAAGATCTCAAAGATGTAGATGGAAAAGAAATTCGATGTAGACAAGATGGGTGCACATGAGTGATCCCGCAAAGTAGATCCAAGAAACCTATGAGACACGGATGCTTGTGACGAAAAATACCATGTTAACAGATATTTGGGTGGATCGCTCAAAAGCGGGTCCGGAAGTGATAAGCTCCCTCGGCGGATGTTAGTTCACGTTTTCAATTAGGGAAAGAAGCATACATGATAAAATATAAGTAAATGTCTATATTTTGATTAAAAATGATGAGTAAAAAAAGTAAACAATAGACATAAACCAATAAAAGACAGAAAGTGTGAAAACAATGTTGGATTTGTGTTTCCTGAATTATTTTACCTATTCGTAGGCGGATCGGTGCCGATTAGGAAAATCGACGCCGATTGATAAGAATTGGCGCCGACTCGATATAGGTCGAATCGACTAGAGAGAATCGGCATTGATCGGGAAAATTATAGGAAGATCAAGAAACAGATAGTGGAATCTAGATCGTCAATCTCCTCTGGATCTGCAAGAGCCGTAGGGATACTGACAAGGCTCCACCTGTGCTGGATGTAGGAACAGAGTCACCAAGAGATTGATGGAGGCTCACGATGTTGATGTGGTAGGAGTAGAGTAATGGTACTCCTCTCAGGGATTGGTTTGGACAGATTCACTCTCACTTGACGATAATGCTCGGACTTGATGCTCAAAACTCTCTCGTTCTTTCTCTCTGTCTCTGTCTCTCTCTCTTGTCTCACTATCTCACCGTCTAATCTGCCTAAGCTGCCTCTTACTGTCCCACCGTCCCACCGTAACTGAATTCCGGCCTTCTATTTGTAATCGGTGCCGCTCGAAAAAATCGGCGTCGACCGAGTATCGGCCGGCACCGATTAGGAAAGACTCTGAGATGGCTAAAAGGGACAATTTTTGGGAAGATCAAGTGATCCTCCCACCTCAAATACAGGAAATATCCCATTGCTTAGTTTGGGAAGAGAAAAAATAGGGGGGATAGATGGATAGAATAGATGCAGGAGGTTAGAAATTGATATGGGGTAGATAAGTGGTTAGGATATATGTAGAAAATATAATTAAATAGTTAATATTTAATTATCCATGGGTAAAACATAATGGGGTGACATAAACTTAGGATAGATGTTTAAATCAAATATTAAATAATACCCTAAGGGAGAAGTGGTGATGTAAACATGCCCCAGGTTACCCGAGAAGACAAATGCACACGGGGACACCAAATTGGATAACCAATTTTAGGTGTCTACATTTTGCCCCTTTTTGTCAAGTAACTTGCGATAAGAAAAGTTGCGAGACAAAAACAAGGAGTTGGAAGAAAGGAAGAAAAAGTGATGATGTGATCCCCCTCAAACTAGGGATGGGATGGGCCCCAAAAGAGAAACCGATCCCAAGTTTGAAAAAGGTAGATGAAAACACAAGATGCCCCAGCTAGATGCCTAGAGTAGATCTGATCATTAATGATGCACAAAAATAAACATTAAGGCAAAGCAACCTAAGGAACTCACATTGGTAGGGAAGACTAGATGGTCTCCGCATGAGATGACGTTAGTACCTACAGACCCATGAGTGTAAGGAGGGCTATAAAATAGTCAACACCTAAAAAGAGACACATTGGTAGGGACAACTAGACAGTCTGCAAATCAGACGATGTTAGTGCCTACAGACTGCGTTAACTCTAAGTCGAAAATGCGAGTGTCCCATGGACAGGAACATGCTCAAAATGATAATATCAAAAGTATGTGCCAAAAGGAAACACTCAAGGCACAATAATGACCAGATAAATAAGCCAAGCATCAACACTATGGCAAGAAGATCAGGAGATGGAAGAAAGTGACGTGGAGAAGCCAAACTGCAACCCATTAGTAACAATGGGCCCAAATCGACGTCAATCAAACAAATCAGCGCTGACCATAAAAATCGGTGCCGACCGTGCCAATAAGTGCTGACCGTACCTATCACATATAAATATGCGAATAGAAAATGGGGATGATTTATTTACACTGCGACGATTGATTCAGAGAGAGTTAAAAATTGATTTTGAACAACATGGAAGCCTCTCAAGCGCTTAGAATTGGAAGAGGACACGACCGGGGGTAAGTGAATCTACCCGAACTTCCTTATATACTTTTATCGTGAAATAGCATATTAGGATGCCAAATTTTAGAGAAAAAGGGAATAAGTGGGAAGTAAGAGTGTTTTTGACACTCGTCCTCCCAGTCAGCGTCGATTGGAAAAATCGACGCCGATTAGATGAAATCGCTGATTAGATGAAATCGGTGCCGATTATCTTCAATCGACGTCGACTATTTTGGATCAATGCTGATTTAAGTAAATCGATGCCGATTGGACCGAATAGACTGATAAGATGATAGAATGTGTTTTTTGATGTTTTGATTTGGATAAATGGGAAGCTAACATTGCTCTTGATGTCATGGATGTAGGCATGAGAGGTGTTACACATGCAAGATGCTATTCCCGAGCTTCTAGAGACCATTCTCCCCGATGTGACTGACATAGATTGGTGCCACCTAGAGTTAGCCGGGCTCGGGGCTTCCGGTACTACCGACGAGTGCCGCGAGATGTAGAGTTGCTGCGAGCACTAGTATGATGATGGGACAGCCAGACTTGCACTTTTTGGTTCAGGACGGGTGAGATGACCATCACCCATGAGGACATATATAGGATCCCGAGGTTGCGATCACCGGGGACCCGATAGATATTACTCCACGAGAGCAGCAACAGAGGGCCCTAGGATGATTGTATGGAGATATTGTGGATGATTCGTAGATAATGTCCTCGGTGGTGAGGATAGCCTCTCGGTCTGACATGATGATGCCGGAGAAAACTGATAGTGTTGATTCAGATGGCTATCTCCTATTTTGCTCTGCCAGATTTAGGAGGTGGGAGATTCCCATTACTATTACTAGATTGTGTTTGTGACATCCTGCAGTTTAGACAGGTGTTCACATTTTCGACGCCCTGATAGCTCAAATATATTATGAGTTATGGATGTATACCACCGGCAGGAGGACAGGCATTGATGTTAGTTTTGTGCTCCATTGCTGGGCATATGAGCACATAGCAATGATTAGGCCATCTGGGCTTCCATGGATGCTAGCAGTAGTGGGGGCCATTGATTATGGGTTCTGGTGATGGTAGGATGACATGGCCCTGGGAGATACAGGGAGATACGTAGATTGGTATGCTTTGAGCACTTGTGATATCGACACTAGAGTAGGTCATTTGGAGACCATATCGGGTCTACCCGACATGGGCCGGTCAGGAGGCTCACCTGGTGGGGTTGAGACAGAGTAGGGTGGTTAGGGGCCGCAGCCTGATATGTGGGAGTGCATCCCATTTATATGGGTATTGAGACAGTTTCGGCCTAGTGCAGACAGTGCCGACCACCTACAGGCCATACACGAAAGATAGCAAAGAGACTGATCTGCCAATTTTGATCTCGGAAGATCCATTGAGGGAGGCCCCACCTTCTGCAGACAGTGATGATGATGCCAGAGTGGATGACGGCTATGCGGCATGGTATTTGTCAGAGCGACCATGACACTGCCCAAAGATCCATATATGCCGATGAGGAGGATATAGCCACAACGACTTTGGAGAGGCTGGAGGGAGAGCATTTTACCCTGACGCAGACACACCAGGCGGCCCTCGAGGAGATCAGAGCTCTGATAGAGGAGAGGGATGCCCTGATATTGGAGAGAGACACAACTCGCTAGGAGTGAGATACAGTGATCCAACAGAGGGATCGCTACCATCGGCATAGAGAGGCCCTCAGGGCCAAATATGGTGATACAGGTACCATGTCAGAGTCCGGGACACAGGGTATGACCATAGGAGGGCCACCACCAACAAGCACCAAGTAGTGACATTATGAGCACCTGGTATGGTGATCCTGAGTACTTATCAGTCTCTCCTCGCTGAGGTGAGATACTATGAGGATGCCCTAGCACAACATGCCCCTGAGGTGCCTCATTACGGTGTGAGGAGGAGATCAACGATAGCCATAGCTAGTGGTGCATCAGAGGGAGGGAGTACCGGGAGAGAGTGAGGTGGAGGTAGGCCCCCATTAGCGTGTTCTTCCAGATTCGATAGGTGGTGTCCAGAGAGTCGGTCCTGGTCCAGAGGAGGGTGGAGGAGATAACATCTTCCACTTATCAAACTTTACGATATAGAGATTGGTGTATTTTGATATCGATATATTGATGTAGCCTTGATTTGAAGGAATTTTTGATGTATGATATAGATGGCTTGATTGAAATCCATCCATTCTTTTTTGTACAGATACTCATGTATATATATATATATATATATATATATATAGATTCATCATTTTCTTTGTCATATGATTGTACTCATGCTTTTTAATTTCGATATACATGGATAGATGTAGCGTAATTGTGATGGATATAGACATATGCTGATAGATGATAAATAGATGTGATTGGATGGACATAGACATAGAGGATAGATAGACATGATGTGATTTGATGTGATTGATATGTGGATTTAATTTTGATGAAAAATAGATATAGATAGATGTAGTGTAACTTGGATGTACACATTTTTAGATGTTTTGATGGATAGATGGATAGATGTTATTGATAGATTTGATACGTTAATTTAATTTTGATGAAAATAGATAGGTAGGTCCACATGTGTTGACAATACATGCTTTTATATGACAAAGTAGATAAGATGATAGATTTTGATTAAATTAACATGTGAAGTGTCAATTTAACTGGATGAATAACAAATAATAATGGGGAATACTCTCTGAAGAGCCAATGACATAATGAAATAACCTTGATTAGAAATAAAGGAAATACACCTAGATAAGAAAAAGAAATGATAAGCTAGGCCCCTAATCGACCATAAATAGAGACTTTGATAGGAAACCAAAAGACCATGCATACAAGGCCATATATGAGGTTAAAATAAACCTGACACTAGCTAGTCGCAAACCAGATCTAGAAGGTAAATGGAAGGAGAAGTAAGTATTTATCTTGTCAAAATTTACAAAGGACAGAATATATGCTCCCATTGGGAAAATAGGGTTCTCTATATGATCGACAAAAGGTCTTATGTCTCAGCTTCATGATTTTTGTTTTGACAGAAGAGCAAACTAATCAATGCGGGAAGTTTGCTAGATATAGAAAGACTGATCGATACGGGAAGTCTTTCAATGATGCTAAGAAGCAAACAAACAACCATCCTTTAAGGGATCAGTCTGTATTTCAAATGTAGCCATCCTTCAAGGGCATGGTCTATATTTCAAATGTAGCCATCCTTCAAGGGTATGGTCTATATCTTTTGATTCATTTTGAAAATGCATAGATAGCTGTCCTTTGAGGGATCAGTCTATCTTTTGGAATTTTTTTTTGAGCTTTTGGAGCTTGTTTTGAAAGAAGCTGAGTGTAGACCAGATAGAGGGGAAGAAAATGTATAAAAGCACGTACTCATGCCCCGAGTAGATTTGATTAAGATATATACTTGGGATAGATGAAGAAGTGATTGAGGTGTCCCTACTAGGAGAAGGAACATATCCATAAGAAAAATTCTATGAGTAGAGCCACGATACTCATATTTAAGGTGGAAAAGACATGGCGCGGAGAACCACATAGTTCCGAATCACTATGAAAATATATGACTGGTTGTTAGATGGATGAAAGATCTATTTTGCAACTAAAATCATGTAAGATAGATTTCAATGTAAAGAGAAGGGCCTTAGATGCAAGGCATTAAGAGGTTCCATTTCGTACACCATCCATGGAGGATAGACAATAAGCCCTGCACTATATTTATGAGTAACTATGTACGAACCCATCCAGCTAGGAGAAAACTTACCACGCCGACTGCTTAAGCATAGTGACATTTTGGTTTTCTTTAAGAACAAGATCACCAATTTTGAAGTCACGGTGTTGCAAGTGCTTGTTATAAGCACATTTGACATGCTAAAGATAGATTTGATGATGTTCAAGATCATTGAGATACCATTCATCTAGCAACTCAAGTTGCAGCTAGACAATTTTGACAATAGTCCTCATCGAGAGACAAATTCTTTGAGAGAAACACGAAGAGATGGGATCTAGACTTCTAAAGGAAGAACAACCTCGACCCATAGACTAGAGAGAAGGAGTAGCACCCGTAGGAGTACAAATGCTAGTCCGATAAGCCAAGAGAGCAAAAGAGATATGTAAATTCCAATCCCTACCAAATTGACTAGTTACTTTGCGAGGATATTACGCAAAGTTTTATTGAAGCCTCGGCACGGCCGTTAGCTTGGGGATAGTATGGAGAAGAAAATATGAGTTTGATATTGAAAGAATCACAGAGGTTTTGCAAATCGACGTTTTTGAAAGATTTACCATTGTCTGTGATGAGTTTTTGTGGAACACCAAAGCGACAAATGATGTGTTGATAGAAAAATCAACAATCGGTTTAGCTTTGGTCGATGAAAGAGGAATAGCTTCCACCCACTTAGTAAAGTATTCTATGGCAGTAATGATAGAATGATGACACTGTGAAGGGTGGGGATTGATAAGACCAATGAGATCAAGACCCCATTGTGAAAAAGGCCACAAATCTGTTGTAGGTTGCAAAGCCTGAGTAGGGATATGAGTAAGATTGGAATGTTGTTGACACTTGACACATTTCTTAGTGTATTCACAACAATCTCGATTAAGAGAAGGAAAATAATAGCCTAAATGTAAGATGTGTTTGGCTACGGCCAAGCCACTAAAATGTCCACCACAGATACCATCATGGACTTCCTGGATGGCTTTAGATGATTCAGGGGTTTTGAGGCATCGAAGCAAAATACCATCAAAACCATGTTTGTAGAGGATTCCACCTAGAATAGTATAGTGATTAGCACGTAGGATAAAAGATCTTCTACCATTGGAAGTTAGATATGGAGGAAGCACTGAATGAGATAGATAATCAACGATCTGTTGATACCACTCATCTTGAGTATTGGTTGTGACGACATTGATTGAAGTTAGTTTCGGAGATGAGATGGTTGATCTAATCGCTGCATAGCCACATAAAGTCGTGAGTCTTTGGTAAAAGGTGGAATAAGCAAGGCTAACGAAGCCATTGTATCTGCGAATTGATTCGCAGTGCGAGGAATAGCTTGGATAGTGAATTTATCAAAATATTGGAGTTGAAAGAGAATGATATCACGATATTTTTGGAGGATATCATTTTATCAACGATAGAAACCCATGACTTAATTAACGATGAGTTCAGAGTCACCAAAGATGTTGATATGGCGGGTGCCAAGATTAATGGTGTTTTGAAGATGTAAAACAAGAGCTTCATATTCAGCCATATTATTGGTACACTCAAAGTTAAGTTTGTGTGCGACAGGGATAGGTGTACCCCAAGGAGGAATCATAACAAAACCTACACCTCCCCCTTGCTAGCATTTGGATTCGTCAAAGAAGAGTTTTACTTTAAATGGAGAAAGACCGAAATCAATTTGTTGGATATACTCATTAGGGAATTAAGCAAGGGGGACTTGAGTGTCCGGAAGAGGAGCATCAGATAATTGATCTGCAATGACCTGACCCTTGATAGATTTTTGCAGAATAAACTCGAGATCAAATTCTATCATTAGCATGCACCAACAAGTGATACGATCATTGTGATAAGGCTTCGCATGCATTTTCTTGAGTGGATTGACACTTGTGACAATGTAAGTTTTGTGATTGAGGAGGTAGTGACGAAGCTTAGAAGTTGCAAAGAAGAGAGAACAACACAACTTTTCAGCTTCAGAATAACATGTTTCATACTCATGGAGAGTGCGCGATTGATGGCTCCCAAAGCATGGTCACTCACGAAATATAAAGATAGAATGGCTCCCCCGCATGGAGGTGTAAGCACAGTGGGGAAAGAAGATAAGCTTTGAGATCATCAAAGACCTTTTGCAATGCTCATCCCATTCAAAATGAACATTCTTATGGAGGAGATGATGAAAAGGTTGACAACGGTCAGCTGATAGCTTACAAGATAAAATGATGCACCGATTGAAGGTGTCCTCAAGACCATGGAGTTGCTTTAAGTTAGAAGGGGGAGGCATCTCAAGGATAGCTTTTATTTTTGCGGGATCAACTTCAATACTCTTAATAGAAATGATAAAGCCTAAGAGTTTACCAGTGAGAATGCCAAACACGCATTTAGATGGATTTAGGCGAAGACAAAAGTGAATGAGCCTCTCAAAGAGAGGTGCAAGAACAAAAATATGATTTCTACGGCGTTTGTATTTACCGAGGAGATCATTGACATAATCCTCCACCGTTTTTGTAAAAGATCATGGAAGATGTAGGTCATCGATAGGTTCTTCGCTCGTTGATAGGTTGTTCTTGTGTTCTTAAGACCGAAAGGCATGACACTATAACAAAAAGTCTCCCAAGGGGTTATGAAGGAAGTATTATGTTGGTCCTCTCAGTGCAATGAGAATTTTATTATGCCCAGAGAATCCATCCATAAGAGAAAGCATCTCGTGACTGCCGTTAAATCCACGAGTTGGTCGATATTAGGTAGAGGAAAATCATCTTTTGGAAAAGCAAGATTAAGATCCCGAAAGTCAATACAAATTCAAATATTCCCGTAGCTTTGGTTACTTGGTACTATATTTGAAACCTATTGTGGATAATCGATGGGTTGGATGAAGTTAGCAAAAGTAAATGTTGTAACTCTTCTTTAACAAGAAGGGATACTTGAGGGTGCATTTTATGCAATTTTTGTTTAACTGGTTTGATGTCGAAGAGTAACGATATTGTGGACCATGATATTAGGATTGAGTCCCGGCATATCCTCGTATGACCAAGCAAAGGCTTGACGATGGTTGGAATGAAAAGTGGTAAAGTCTCCTAACTCTTGTGGATTAAGAGATTGGCCGACCTTAATGATGCGAGGGTCTTTAGAAGTCCCCATATTAAGATCGACAGGTGGCTTCGTTAAGAAGCGCGTAGATGTGTCGAAGGAATGGTTTTAGGAAGATAGGAATCCTCTCGTCCCAGGATAGGTGAGGACAAAATCATCATCTCGCACAAAGGATAGTGTTAATAGTAGGAGAGTCATCTCCAACTATTTCAGGGAAGATAATGGTATGGAAGTGGATTTGTTATTATTTTTATAGGTCAAAGTGGCCCTAAGGAAATGGTATTTACTAAAAAAAAGGTTAGATGGGATGGAAATGGTGTTATCCACATCAAATGATGCTTCCGACCTAGCGGGAGAAGATGGTTCCTCAATAGGAGAGGCTCATCAAGAATAGTGATGGTGGCTTTTGAAAGAGGTTTAAATCCTAAACCAAATTTTTGATGTGGTTTGAGAGTTGGAATGGACGCGAGGTCATGCACACCATGTTCATACTTTCCCAGGCCAAAAACCTTCCACGCACATCGATATAAATAAGTTTTTGCAAACGTGGGATTTTGTAGACAATCAAACCCTACTGAATAGGGTTTGGCCATAAGAGGAAAGTCCGGGTGATAGTGAGGTGTATCAAGACCACCGTAAATGAATTTAGTATGTTGATTGGGTAGACCAATGGTGATGACATGACCGAGACTTGGTTGATATTCAGGTTGTTTTTCTGGTCTACCATACTCATTAGGTTTGAGATGGGCATTAAAAGAAAGAAGAGGAAGCTCTCCTAGTGAGAAACACTACAATGTATCTTCTAGATTTTGTAAATCTAGTAGTTTTGTTGTAGGTATGGAAGAGGATGAAGCCTCGTCAGGAGAACAAGCATTCTCCTTTAGAGGGGCAGACCCTGTGGTCATGTCGCACTGTGTAGAAGGAAAAGGATCTCCTGGATGAGTATAGATTTTTCCCTCATATTGATATTTTAAGCATCGATGGAGGGTTGATGGGACACAATTCATTGCACAAATCCAAGAGTGTCCAAGGATCATATTGTAGTGGAATTTCCCTTCAACAATGTAAAAGAGTTCGTGAAGCAGCTTCTTACCTACTCAAATGGGCAGAACCACAGTTCCTAAAGTAACTACCAACTGATCGTTAAATGATTGAAGGGAAAAAGGTGGGGGTGACACTATGTTCTTTGGTAACTTAAGTTGCTCGAATGTGTGTGAGGAAATGATGTTAAGTGCAGCACCACTATCAATCATAGTGTGTTTTAACATAGTGTTGTTGATTTGAACTGTGATAAAGAGGGGAGCCTCCAAATCCTTGGAAGAAAGGGAAGGAATTTCTGAATCTTCAAAAGAAATGGTGGTTGACGGTTTATTCAATCCAACAATCATCTCGAAAGGCTAGGGCTCATCTGAATTCACTGCGATATGGTGCGCAGATTATCAATCAAAGCTTGGTGATGCTGTGGAGATGATTGAATGAGGTCAAAAAGAGACATTTTAACTGGAGCATGAGTAAGTTATTTCTTAACACTCTTCTCTCTGAAATGGGAATCTAAGCTTGAGGTGAAGTACGAATAGAGACCCTAGGTCTTGAGGAGGAATGCCTTCAGGGGCTGCAAAAATGACAACCCGTGGTCGAGATGATGATAGATTATCATATTGTTGTGTTCTAGTGGCGATATGAATCGTGTCGATTTGGGAAGGTGGAAGACCGTCCAACGTGGAATTAGTAGAACTAGAGGCCTGAGTAGATTGTTGAGCCTCAGATGTGGTTGAGATGATAGGAGATACTTGTTCCTCCTCTTCTTCTAGCAGAAGATCACTTTCTTCCAAAAGACTGTTAACGACAGATTGAAGGGCCTTACATCCCTCGGTGTCATGTCCTAGGGTGCGATGGTAAGCACAAATCAAATCAGAGTTGAACTAGGAAGGTTTTACTCCTTTAGGATTATAGGGTTTGATTGGAGGAAGGGATATGGATGAAGACAGATAAGTTGGCGAAGAATCTCGATATAGAATCTGGTAGACAAAGATGAGGACATAGATGACGGAGGTGCCTCTCTTACCTCCATGGACTGCCGAGGTAAAAGAACCTACATATCTGGTTTGAAAGTCTTTTTAGGGATCATTTTACTTTTTCAGACATCGGAAGAAGTAGCCTTGGACACTTGAGATGGAAGCAAGTGAGGCATGATTGATTTCTGCAGAGGAGGATCTCCTAAGATATATTTTGAAGAAGATGAAGATGTGACAAGTGTTATGGTCTTCAGAGATAGGGAAGGCTGCTTGATCAAAATAGATGATGATTTAGATAATGCTGATTTAGATGAGGGAGGAGCTCCTAAAATAGGTCTGATCAGAGGAACATAGGGTGCCTTGGATTTTGGTGATGAAGATGATGGTCCTGATAAAAGAGGTGATGCCTCTCTAGTCTATGAATTCACTTTACAAGGCACTAGTGAAGAAGGTGTTGTAGAAGAAGAGGATGATGGTTCTAATGGTATTGTAGAAGAAGACACCTTCCCAGTTGACAAATCCAATCTTTTATGAGGCGCAGAAAGAGATTTTTGAGGGAAAGCACCAAGAGTCTTAATAGTCCGAAATATGGGTTTTCCTTTTTTAGGGATGGTGACAACTTCAACCACATAAGGTGATTGTAGCCTTTTCGGGGAAGGAGATGAGGAGGTGCTGATGATGTAACGTTAGACTTTAGTTGTCTTGGTTTAAGTCCAGGAACCGAGAGTGTAGGTGCCTGGTGCTATTTCTTTAGATTTTCCCTTAATAGGAAAAATAGTATCGGTGATGGAAGAAGTGGATGATGAAGGAGCAGTTCCTTGCGAGGGAGGTACTTCTGGTATAGTAATTGTGGGTGTAACTACTGTGGGAAAGGAGATGGGAAGAGTCAAAATCAAAGATGCTTCCGTTGAAGTTGGTACAACTATAGGTATGTTTACCAATGGCATAGTCGTAGAAAAAATGGGAGAAACAGAAGTAGATGTATTCGTGGTGGAAACTTGAAGAGATGTAATCACCTCGAGCATCGAAAGAATATCTAATGATGAGACAGATGAGGATGACACTGTCTCAGGTATAGATGGAAGATCAGATAAAGAGGCAGAGGGAGATGAATCTGTCTCTAACAATGTGGGAATATTCAAAGATGGGGTGTCTGAAGATGATGGAATCCCAACGACTAGTGGAGCGGCAGGAGGTTCTGATTCAGTCGATGTGTTTGTAGATGGCTTAGTTTTAGAAGAAGATTCTTCAGTAGAAATGAAGTTGATAGTATGAGTGTTTGGTTTTTGAGACTCTGAAGCATCATGGTTCGGGGAATGATTAGGAAAAGGTTGTTTAAAAACATCAAGCGCCTGATTTGGGGAGCATTTGGGTTATCCAGAATGAGCTCACCTTTATCAATGAATTTTTGGACAAGATTTTTGAAGGTCTGACATCATTCAATGTCATGGCCTTTGGTTCTATGATAACGATAGAAGTCATTTTCCCTATACCAAAATGGACGTTCTTGGCTTTCATCAAAATTTCTAATAGGGGGAAGTTCGATCATGTGAACTTCCAACATTTTTTCTAAGATAGAAGCATATGATTCCCCCAATGAAGTAAAAGATCGAGATGACGAGGGTCCTTTTCAAGAAGATGAGGAGTCTCTCTGTGGTGTTTGATTATAAGTGCTTTGTCGGCACATGGTGTTTTTAATATGATAGCATTAGTGGATCCCTGATTTTTGTCTTTAGAAGTGGAAGGGTTTGATTTTGTAAACCGAGAAAAATATGGTTTAGATTTAGAGCAAAGTTTTAACTTCCCTTGTTCAATGGCACGGGACTCAAGTTTACGTGCCATCGTAAAGGCTTCTTCAAATGTATGAAAAGTTTGGATCCTTAAAGTGGAAGAAATATGATTAGCACAAGATCGAGTAAACAACTCGATCTATTGAGATTGAGGAAGGGAGAAAGACAATTGGTTTATTATCCCTCTCCAATGAGTGACAAAGTCTGTAATAGACTCATCATCGAATTGATGAATGTTATAAATATCTGTAATTGAGATCTTATGTGTGATGTTTATTGAAAATTTTTCAACAAACATCTGGGCCAATTGAGAGAAAGAAAACAAGGAATGTTGAGGAATGTTATTGTACCAATCTAAAGCAGGCCCTGCTAGAGACATAGGAAAAGTACGGAGCATAAGCTCCTGATCCTAGACTATCAGGTAGCAAGCGTGTTTGAATGCTCGCAGGTGCTTTGTTGAGGATCCTCCCAACTATGAAATTTTGAGAACTTAGGTAGTTCCCATTGGGGGGGATAAGGCTTAAAAGCCACTGATGGATGAATGGGTTCATTACACACTTCTTTAAAAGATTATGAAGGACGAGCCCCTTTGGTGGAGGCTTTTAAGTCTGTGATTTTCTTGAAAAGAATTTGGACCACGCGATTGAGGAGGAGGCATACTGGTGTGTCCTATATAAGAAGCGAATGGTGGATTTTGTTGAGGCGTCAACGGGGGATTTATCTGTTGATTAATAGGATGATAAGAGGAATAACCAGGTGTTCTAGGTGACACCTGGTGAGGTATTTGCTGTGAAGGAGCCTATGTATAAATAGGCTGTGAGATGACAAGTGGTTGAGAAAAAGGTGGTTGAATGAAAGCCGGAGCCTATGATTGGTGGGCTCCTACACTTGTCGACTGAATCAGAATGGATTGAGGAACATGGGTATTGATTTGATTGGACATGGTGGGGAACAAGGTCTGAATGAGGCTTTTGACTTGCTAGATTGGTTATTAAGGGCGCCGATGCTAGAGGATGGGTGAAGGTCACTATCGCTGGAACATTGGAAGAAAGACCAACTGGAGGACGAGAAGCAGGAACCAACTGACTCATTGAAGGGGGTTGACTCATAAAGAGGTACTGACCTTGGGATGTAATGGATGACATAGAAGAATTAACAACAATTTGTGGGTGTGCAGATGCACCCATTATAGCTAGAGAAGAGGACTTCTTAGAAGTAGGTTGTGGAATAGTCAAGGTAACTGCGGTGTTAGGAATAGGAAAGACTATTTGAGAACTAGTCGACATGGTCGGTGGAAGAGAAAAAGGAGGCACAGGTGCACCACCCTCTTCCATGGTTTGAGGTGAGAAAAAGGATGCTACCTGTTTACAAAAGCCCGAGATGTTTCATGAGGATAATCATAAACTTGGTGAATTGGTGGTCCCTTATCAGATATTCGAATAGACTTATGTACTAGATAGTCCATAAGGGCTATCGGATTGCGATCAAGGAGTGCCTGAAATTTAGGATCCCCGAGGAACATACTCTATATCAGAAGCAGATGATATTTCTGAAGGACTGGGGGAAGCTGGACGTGATGGGATTGCTTTAGGCTGATAGAAAGGATTATATGACCAAGATGGGGAACCAACTAATAGCGGTCCCGAGGAAGACCCGAGGGGTGCCGAAACATCCACACTAGTGGTGATCTCGGAGGAAGAAGGGGCTAGTTGAGCCATTCTTCTAGATTGTAACCGAGTGATGACCGTCATAAACAAGTAGAAATATAGAAAAAGAAGATTGACCTAACTAATGCACAGACAATTCAAGTAGCATAGGTGATTATCTCTTTTAAGTTTTCCTACTTTTAAGAAAGAAAATATTAGGGAAGGCTTTTTAGAACAGGAACTACTTAGATAGCCAAACTAAGAATGGTTTGGGGAATGCTTTGGTGAGGAGTCCCAAAGGCACTTCAGTAAAAGACCAGTAAATGGCTTGATATAGGGGCCTATCCCCGCACTTCACACACCGTTGTGATAAGGGAGTCGGGTGCTTTGCCAATATATACCAGAAATTCCGTGAATTTATAGCGCGGCCTGAGTACCATGTAGGTTCTTACTCTTGGATGTCACTTCCAAGTAGGTGAGGCTAGGGGAGGAATTTTTTTTTTGATGCTTTATACCTAGTGATTTTGGCTTTGTGTGCAAGGGTGAAAAATAAAAATCAAATAGTGTCACTACCAATTTTGATTAATTTTTCCAGCCTATTTAGAAAACTAGATGAATAGCATATAGAAGAAATGACAAAGGAAAATTTATTTTTAAGCACTAAGAACGAAGTGTTGGATTTCGATGAAGACAAGTCAAAAAAATTCTTTCCCAGATGCGATTAAATTCTTTTTAAGCACCAAAATCAAAATGTTTGAATGTGATAGAAAACAAACAAGTTCTTTTTAAGTTCTTAAAAAGGAGAAAACACCGTAAAAGAGGAATACCTGTAGATTTAGCTCTCCAAGGTGTGTGGACTTCAAAAAGCATGTTGTTGAGCTCTTCCCCTCGAACAATCCCATGAACAAGCAATGTGCTCTGCAAGAAAAGGTTAAGCAAACACCCAACAAATCCAGATGATAGTAGAATGAAAATTCCTATTTAAAGAACTAGAAAACTTTCAATAAAATAACAATTTTGCAAAAAGAGATGGATCAAGAATGTAATTTTGAAATCAAATGAAAGATTTATTTATCTTCAGAATAGGAATTAGAATTTAGCTTTGCAAGAAAGAAGAAACTTTTAACTTTGCGAATTATTAAGTGAAAGAAGCAAGACCAAAATGAAGGGAGGAAATGCTACGGAGAATTGACGAAAAGCAATGAAGAAACAAAACAGAAGCTCAAAACTGGAAAAGAAATGAACTTACCAATAAGGGAATTTGGTTGGGTCCCACCAGGCATGCTGAGAATGCGAGATCAAGAATTTTGCGCTTGTTACTGTCCAAGTTAATGTACCAAACTAAACACAAAAACCTTTAAAAACTCAAATGAAATCGATACCTGAAAGACAAGATTTGAAGATGTAGATGGAAAAGAAAGCCGATGTAGACAAGATGGGTGCACACAAGCGATCTTGCAAAGTAGATCCAAGAAACCTACGAGACACAGATGCTTGATAGAAAAAGACCACATTAAAAGATATTTGGGTGGATTGCCCAAAAGTGGGTCCGTGAAGCAATAAGCTCCTCGGTGGATGTCACCACATTTTCAATTAAAGATAGAAGAATACATGATAAAAGATGTAAGTAAATGTCTATATTTTGATTAAAAATGACAGACATAAAAGTAAATAGCAAACATAAACCAATAAAAGACAGGAAAGTGTGAAAACAATGCTGGATTTGTGTTTCCTAAATTATTTTACCCGTCCACAGTGCAGATCAAAGCATTGATTAGGAAAATCGACGTCAACTAATAAGAATCGGTGTCAATCGATATAGGTCGATGTCGAATAGAGAGAATTGGCATCAACTAGGGAAAATTATAGGAAGATTGAGAAACAGATAGTGGAAGCTAGATCATCAATCTCTGCTGGATCTGCAAGAGCCGTAGGGATATTGAAAAGGCTCCACCTGTGCTGGATGCAGGAATAGAGTCACCAAGAGATTGATGGAGGCTCACGATGTTGATGTGGTAGGAGCAAAGTAATGGTACTCCTCTCAGGGATTGGTTTGGATAGGATTCACTCTCACTTGATAGATAATGCTCAGACTTGATGCTCAAAACTCTCTTGTTCTTTCTGTCTCTCTCTTTGTCTCACCTCTCACTATCTAACTATCTAACTATCTCACCGTCGCACTGCGAACTGAATTCTAGCCTTCTATTTGTAATTGGCGCCGACCGAGATGAAATCGGCGCCGCTCCAAAAAATTGGCGTCGACCGAGTATCGGTCGGCGCCGATCAGGGAACAGACTCCCGAAATGGCCAAAAGGGACAATTTTTGGGAAGATCAAGTGATCCTCCCACCTCAAATACAGGAAATATCCCGCTGCTCAGTTTGGGAGGAGAAAAATAGGGGGGATAGATGGATAGAATAGATATGGGAGGTTAGGAATTGATATGGGGTAGATAAGTGGTTAGGATATATGTAGAAAATATAATTAAATAGTTAATATTTAATTATCCATGGGTAAAACATAATGGGGTGACATAAACTTAGGATAGATGTTTAAATCAAATATTAAATAATACCCTAAGGGAGAAGTGGTGATGTAAATGTGCCCCAGGTTACCCGAGAAGACAAACGCGCATGGGGGACACCAAATTGGATAACCAATTTTAGGTGTCTACACCTACACCCACCTATTTTGATATGGACCTCAACTCAACCTCGGCACCTAACCATACTTGGGAAAGTTGTATAAGGCCTCCAAACAACATCTCCACCCTATAAGATGGCTACGAGCCGTCTATAATAGTATTTGCATATGATGGGATTTGTGGTTGCGTGATCCGATCGCCACCTCATAAACCTCAATGGTTACACTAATTAAACCCGTCTCTCCCATTTAAATCCCCTCATCCGAGCGACTACAATGTTCTCGTAAGCATGAAAATATAATAAGAATGACAAATCAACTCCAAATCTACATTTAGTAGTCCAAGAATATAGCTCCCTATAAACCCGTGCCAACAAAACATGAGCCCAAGAAAAATGTATCCTTTATATCATCATATTGGCAACCACTCCAATCAAAATCCATGAAAATTCCCCTCTAGCTGAATTCGGTAAGGTGTAACAACTAATACCGTCATCACCATAGTGACTAGGTCTCGCACATCATCATCCTCACTATACTATGATCCATATGAAAAATCCCCATAAGTATAGACCACATCAACCCCATCATCACCATATAATATCTGCATCATAGTACCCCTTCCTACCTCATCAATCATGTAAACCTTCTCACCCTATATTGGTAAGCACAATATCCTGTGTATATCCTCTAATGTCATGGTCATCTCTCCTGTAGGAAACCAAAATGTGCCTATGACATGGTCCCATCGCTCAAATAACACCAAAAAAACCCCATGTCTCTAGGAATGATTCTCTAATAATGCATCCCTCAAAGTCTAACCTCCTCCAAGTGAGTCCAATCAACATTTGATAACTGAGCTTGAACATCATCTTATATCTTTAGGATCCTAGTATGTATAGTCAAACTCTCTCTAGCCTACATCCACAATGAAACAACAAACCATCGAAATAATTAATCAAAGACCATTCACAATTGAAATCACAACTCTTATCAAAACACTAAAATTGCCACTAACTCTGCTTGAATTGTTGAAGACCATATCAAAATTACCAAAGTGACCCATCAATTAACAATGATTTCATATGAAATTTCTAGCGGTTTCTAAAGATCCAAATTTATAAGAAAAAAAAAAAAAATCTAAAAAGACCACCTACCTCAGCATGTGTGAGTCTTCTTCACCTATGCACACCTCTAACTACCTCCATATCACTCAAAATAGTAAAAAAATAGAAATAAGGGTTTCTTGGTCTCTCAAGTTCTCAAATTGTAGTTTACCAAATGATCCTCCAAAACCTTCTTTTATAATAACACTTTTCCCACCCACTCGATCATTGACGATTGGGTTAATTGCCGATGATTTTTAAAATTTCACCAACTTATGGTAATCACCCATGATTAATTCCTCTTTATCCAAAAACATCATTGATTGGTATCGAGCCTCATAAAAAACATCATTTTTTCATCATTCCTTTCAAAAATTGCACATTTCTAAGTGTGTTTCCTTTTTGGGCTCCAAGACCCTTTAAAAATCAAAATCAATCAATCTATATAGAGCTTTCCTTTATAAAATACATTTGGTATTTTTCAGCTATCGTGAAAACATTTCCCTTGCTTCCATTAAGTCATACGTGTATAGGTTGAGAACCCATTGATTCCCCTATCACTTGAATTCTTGGCCATGTAATCCCACATTTTTGGAATCATCCTTTATATCGAGCCTATGTCTCCCGACACACTGTGGATACTATACACCTTCTCGAGAACTTCTTCATGTATCCTCTTCCTATGAGTCATAGGTCTATCGATGAGAACCCATTGGTTCCCCTATCACTTGACTCTTTGGTTGCACAAGTCCACCTTTGTGGCAATTTATTTTCATGCCTAGTCTTGGGGCATCTTAAATGGAAACACAACACACAAACCTATCTCATCCAATAACCTATTCAAAAATGTGATCATTGCACTTCATCACAATAACTCCTAGTTTGAGGGGGAGCAACCTATCTAACACAAATCATCTCATTCCACTCATTTTTTCCAGCCTTGTCCATCACAAACCACTTGAAAAAAGGGAAAATGTAGACACTTGTTTTCAGTACCCTACATTTTTTATCTATAATCCTAACACTTAAAACATTAAACTATTTTATGATCTTATAAATTATGTCTTCACCCTCAAAAAATCACATTCTACCTCTCTGTAAATTTCATTTACTCACCCTAAACCTCCCTAACCACCCATAACCCACATTAACCCATTTTAACCCTAACCATCTAACCTCCCAACCTCCCTTAACACCCTCATAACCATTTTAACTGTCCATATGCCCGAATCTACCCATTTGGAAGTGGTTGGAACCACTTCCAAATGGGTTTCTCCACTTTTCCCATATCAAAAATGATTTTAACGGATCACTGACGATTATTTAAGCAACATCAAAGTTATAAAAATGGATCTCCAAACATTTACAACAAAGCTATGACACATTGGATACTTAGAAGACACCCCCACAATCATCTTGATACCTTCAACATCCCTGTTATGTCCGTGTGAAAGCTTTGTAAACATTGTAAGGTTCCCATAACATCATTTCTTAATATTTCTCATCCAAGGTAAGATCCCATCACTTTTCTTCATACTCAACTTAGCTATAAGTCATATGCAAGGTCATATATATCATTAGATAATTTATTTTTATCTAATTCACATTCTAACAAAGAATTAATATTTTTCATAGTAATTGCCAATGATTCATTTGTGTAGGCATAAAATCACGTACTTTGGTACATTTATAGGTCCTAAAAGTATACTAGCATTTACATGATTCCTAAGCAAGAAAAATAGTAATTGAAAATTATTTTTGGCCTCTTTTTTATGTCTTTTATGTTCTCTTTAGTCTTACACACCCTACAACCTAGTAAAAACTTTACTTGATTATATTTTATGACTTACGATACTAGCGCCCATCCAGATGCCAATGCCCAAGAACCCTCATGCCTTCCTGGTGCCCCTAAAATATTTCCACCTTACTCGATATTTTTGGCCTATTTTATCTTTTAGGCATCTAAGTTTCTTATGGTCTAGCCTTTCATTTGTCAATTATGAAATTCAACCAAGGGAATCATATAAATACATAGCTATGTGATCAAAATAAGGGACCAAGCTCTAAGAATCTACTATCATTTCTTAATCTTACATCCAAAGTCACTAAAGAGCACTAAAGGCATCCATCTAGCATCCATTCAAGTGACAAGGGCCTTCATTTTATGCATACAGTACATAAGAAGGGGAAGTTCATTATTCCATGCACACATCTATCTACATTATTACATATAGCTACAACTTACTATCAAATGAAATTGCACAAAGGCATCCTAGGGCATAATTCTTATACACAATCATAAGAAATACATGGAATTTGAGATGTAGTACAGTGTTTAGTTGTAATATCACTCTGTTGAGTGACCGTCGAGGTCAATCTGACTCCCCATATTACATCTTTTATTTTTTGGATTTGATGAAGTTTTGTGGGTTTTGGTGTGAACATTTATTTTGCAGGTTACATGTATCCTCAATGACCAAGGTACGATACACATGCATTCAACAAGAGCTAATTGAGGAACTTGTGTGACATAGTAAAAATTAGTTATTTATGCAGTCACAGGTGCCCAATAGCAGTATTTAACGTCCATGCATCCCTCGTCCTCTTATGGGTGCCCATGTACGACATAATCCATGATCTCTAGAATTTATCCTAAATATTGTTAACACAGATCACCTCCTATTTAGCATCTTTCTTGATTTAGGACATTTTAGGGTCAAGTGTATATCAACTAAGTCATTCTTTTACACCTCTTGCTTAGGTTTTAATAATTTATTTGCTTATTGATTGTGTCATATTATATTCAGTAGTCGTATATCATAGTTTAAATTTAGTTACTCAGTAATCGTGGTTTAAGAAAACTATTTTTGTTAAATCATTTGGTGAACTCAATTCCAATACACTTGGATCCTTCTTTTTCTTCTTTCATAGCTCCTCAATTTCCTCAAGTATTTTTACATGACATGATTAAAATTCATCCACATTGCAGGTTATTATTAAAAACCCTAGACACTATGCATCTTCCTCAAACATTCCACCCACTCAAGTAAGTTCCATCTTTAATCATCTAGCTAATGAATCTATTTTTCCTATTCCTTCAGCTAATCAATCCATATTCGAGTTAATTCAAGATTTTAGTTATTTGTTTCAAGACAAAATTAAAGCTATGGAAACAACAATTACATCTCTTAAATATGAAATTCAACATCTTAAGGATGCTTCTCAATCCCATGTTAGTTCTTCTTCTACATCTCATTCTCCTTCTATGTATTCTACATGTGCTCATATCAGTGAACCCCAAGCCTTACCACTCCTTGCACCTCTCAAGTTTGATTTCAATGATAAATGACAAGATATTCTTTTGCAGCTCCTCACTCATCAATTTATAAACTTTCCATCTACTCATTTCTATCCTCCTTATTGGATTACAAAATATTAAGGTCATCTATATTGCAATTATCATCAAATTAATAGACATAATGAAAATTATTTCTATTCTTTACAATAAAAATTGGCCACCTTAAGCATTATGTTCTTATTTCATTTTCCAAAAACATATTGCCACATGTTCATCTCCAATTGCTACATCCTATTGGGTTCCTAAATATGATTCATCTATGTCTAATGAGCATCATGTCATCACTTCTAATGTTCCTTCTTCATTCACTCAAGTGCCACCTATACAACCCACTCAAACTAAGAAATCACCTCTCAAGGTCCATCCTCCATCACCTTATCGTACTAAGGCATCTAAAAAATTACCAACTACAACTAAGAAAACTCCTCTAAAAATCGGTCCAACCCCTCCTATCAAGTCTTTTGCAATGCTATCAATTCCAAATAAGCCACCACCATTGAGGGTCCCAATCCAACCTCCACTTTAGAAACCAATCTCTTTTTTCAAACAAATTATTCCTTACATTGATGGATGAGACACATTTCAAACACCACCATAGATATTCATCTCTTACACACTTAGGGGCATCACACTTTCCCCATTTAGCACTATTAGTTATCTCTAGTATCTACTTCACACTTCATGATCTGAACTTAATGTCTAATGTTTCTAAGAAATTTCAAACCCTTTAATACACATAATGTATGATTTTTATCCTATGACACAATCTAGTTCCACGGTTCATACTCGAATTTTGAGGGTATAAATCTAAAATGAACCTCACATAATTCAATATTTATGCTCTACACTTAATTATCTATCTTTCTAAACACATTTTCAAACCATTTACCGATGACACACTCTTGTTCTATGGTTCATTCTTGACTATTGAGGGGTATTTTATAAATGAACCTCATCTCATAATCATCCATATCTATTGGAGGACATGCTTCTCCTATCACATTCATATTACATACCATTCCATCTCACCTATACACAACATATTACATATCTTGGTTGCACTTATTCTTATTTGCTTATACTTACATGTACACTTTGTTTCCCATGCTAGACGAATACTTAGTATGTCAATATATTTTCTATATACACATGCATGTTCACTTGGTCTTTTGGAGTGAATGCAAATCTCTCATAGGTCCTTACATGCTACAATGATGCTTGGCACTACACCACTTACCAGTCCCACTGAGGCTCTTGGGGGCATATAATTTTTCACACACTATAGGTGTTATTGTTTCATTTACATACTACTTACTATTCTTTCTAGAAAAATACTTTACATTGACATATACATACCTTGACATACTTTTTTATCTTTCTAACATGCTAATGAGTGCTTCATGTGTAAAATTTTACTTGCATGACTATTTTCCACCGTGGCTATCTCGATACATTTTGTTTTCCATTGTATGCCATTGTTTATGGCTATGCCCTATGTATTCTTTGATCGGTGCTTGTATGAATTTGGTTTCTTTGGCCCTGATTGTCTTATGACATTATGAGTGATGTTCTATGTTTGAAACCCACTTTTCATGGCCTATCTTGTTTGCACACTTGCTTGTTATATTATTTTTCTATTACATGCTTTTACTTTCACTAACGTATGTCACTAGCCATTTTTTCGCATGTGCATTGGTTTCTACCATGCACATCCCCTCCCCCCTGTAGGGACACAATATAATTCAACATCACATCCTCTCTTTTATTATACATTCTCCTAGTGATGTCACATGCACCCCAAATTAGGGGGATACATTGGGTGAACAAATCACCCTATACAATAGCTCGAGATACAACACATACAACAACAAACAAAAGAAAAATACAATCACATAATGACCTAGAATCTGACTTGGGTCATGAGAACAACACAAAAACCAATACCCAAGCTCGACAGAGTGCCTAGGTGCCTCTCGTCCTCTCCCATGGGAGCTAATTTCCCAGGGACTCACATAATCACTTTCTCATTAACACATCCCACATAAGCCTTTAGAGTAGTTTTACAATATCAAGCATAGTCCTCTAATAAGAGAATGCATTCTTTCTCCATTTCAATCAGAACAAACACTACATTCAGAACTAAATTGGTATAATTTAGAACAACATGAGACACACCATTTGTAGTGTGTTTATCAGGAAAAGTCATGGAAGGAGAGTGACATCAGAATCCTCTCCCCAACACTTTCTATTTGGCATCGATCACCCAAAAAACTCACACTTGGAGAGATATCACCAACAAAAATTGTTCTTGGTGTGGGATCACCCAAAAAAATTTCTCTTGGCATGAGAACACCCAAAAATATTGTTCTACACAACATTTTTAGGACATTTTTATATCCTTTTACACTCTTCTACATCTGGTGCACACTTTCCTTTTACACACGTTTACATACTTATGCACAATTTTCTCTGATTTATCATATACAAGAATTTGAATACATTTTTATCTTCTTTTTATAGGTTCGGCCTTATAAGAAGCATAAAAAACAAACAAAATAATAGGTACAACATGATACAATGCATACGCTTTACCCCTAGGGTTGATTTCCTTTCCTAGTTTCCATGCTTCACTTTTTGCATCATTCCACGTTTCACTTGTCTCTTCAATGTTATTGTCATCAAAGTCTACATGAACAACAAATACACATCTTATAACTACTTTATTCTATCAATTAATCACTCAATAACATAAAGTAGGGGAAAATGTAGACATAAAATCACGCACTTGGGTTTCTAGGTCCTAAAAGCATACTAACATTTACATGATTCCTAAGTGAGAAAACTAGTAATGGACACCTATATATTGCCTATTTTCTATGTCTTTTATGTTCCCTTTGGTATTACATACCCTACAACCTAGTCATAACTTTGTTTGATTATATTTTATGACTTTGGACACCAAGTACCTAGCTAGGACGTCAACACCTGTGCACCCTCATCCCCTGGGAGCCCCTGACCTATTTCTACCTTACTCACTCTTTTTGGGACTCTTTTATCTTTTGGGCCTCTTATTTTCTTATGGATTGAAATTTAAATTTTCAATTACAAAATTCAACCAAGGGAATCATATAAATATATAGCTACGTGATCAAAATAATGGAACCAAGCTCTAAGCATATACTATCATCACCTAAGCTTGCATCCAAAGCCACTAAAAATAATTAAAGGCATCCATATAACATCCATTAAAGGGACAAGGGGATGAATTTTTTTCATACACTACATATGAAGGGTAAGTTCATTATTCCATCCACACATCTATCTACATTGTTACATCTAGCTATAACCCACTATCAAGTGCACTTGTATAAGGGCATCCTAGGGCATGATTCTTACACACACTCACAAGAACTACATGGAGTCTGAGATGTAGTGTAGTTTTTAGTTGTAAGCTCACTATGTTTGGTGACCACTAGGGTCGACTCGACTCACCATATTGTATATTGTATATTTTAGTTTTGACGCAGCTTTATGGGTTTTGCAGGTGAATATTTATTTTACAGGTTACATGTATCCTTGGTGACCAAGGTGAAACACACATGTGATCAATAAGAGCTACTTGTGACACTTGTGTGACATAGTATAAATAATATTTTGACTATTTTTGCAGTCATGAATGCCCATTAGTAGTCTCTAGCACCCATGCACCCCCTCGCCCTCCCCGGGGTTCCCATGTTTGACATCATCCATGAGCTCCGAATTTATCATGAGTAGTGAAAACACATATCATATCCTATTTATTAGTTTTCATAGTTCAAGACATTTTAGGGTCAAGTGTAGATCATCTAAGACATTCTTTCTATACCTCTTGCTCAGGGTTTTGTTGTTTGTTTTCTTATTTCTTGTGTCATATTGTATTTAGCAGTTGTATATCATAGTTTACATTCAATTAATCTATAATTAGAGTTTAATAAAACTATTTTTGGTAAATATTTTGAATCATCAATGTCCATGCTTAATCACCAGTGATCCCTGTCATTTTAACATTTTAATCAATTTAATCACATTCTCCATCAAATATCAATCTATTTTTCTCTCTAATCTTCATATTCCCAAGTTTTTTCTCTTTGTAGATGAATGTACCAGGTCAAGAACATGTGATCACAAGTATATACGACCTTCCTATAATCCAATATCCCTTCGTATAAGAAAATTTTGACATTATGCACGAACTCAACCTTTGTTCCATCACCTTAACAACAGACATTGAAGACATTAAAGATAAACTTGAATTCATACAAGAAGAATGAGACGCTATAGAAAAATGATAGTTTGATTAATTTGATGAGTTCGAGCTCGCCATAGCCATTTCTTGGGCCACTTGTCACACGGAGCAGGATCTCTCTATCCATCTAGAGTTTTAACCTCCATTTCATTGTGAATTATCTTATTATCATTATCACTTAATTGTAAAAAACAATTGACATCGTTTGAGGAATCCCATTAGTTCCTTAGATCATCCTTTTCCGAGCAACTCATTATGCGGTTATCTAATATAAATCTTGTCTAGCTATCTTTGCATGCATGTTATCTCATCCACTAAAAGGAGGAGTCTCACATCCATATTACATGTATTCATCCTAACATTTTATTGTCAGTTCTGTATTTTAAAACCATTTTGTATTCCAATTTTTTAGTGTTTATCACATAATTGATGAGCCAAAATCCACCTCAAACCTCTCCCAATTCTATTGAGGTGTGTCATATTCTATAATTTGGTATATATTTGTTGCCAACAATATTTATTTTTCATTTAAAAAAATGTATTTTTGGATTGATTCTATTGGTTGGAAAATAATTTCATAAACATGTGGCTTGTTTTTCAATGAGTAGAAAATAAATATTTCTAGTTTAACCAATAATAATGTGGTAAAAATGATTTTTTTGCATAAAAAAAAGGTTCTTTGTAGATAATGTGTGGGGAAAAGTCCTCCTCTATTATGAGGGAGGTACCCCTAATTTTGAACAAAAATGAATAAGAGAGAATATGAACCATTTTTTATATTATCTCATGGGGGTGATATTTTACTCCTAGGAAATAAATATAAGTTAAAAGATGAGAAGAAAGGAATGGCGAATTTAAAGAGAAAGAAAGAATGAAATTGAATCTTCTATTTCAAATAAGTAAATGTAGAGTACATTTTATTTTACAAATAGATAATTTAATATAAGAAACACTTTTGATAAGGATTATAAACACATTAAAAGGAATGAAGAAGGATAAACACATGACATAAGAAAACATGTTGTTTAAAAAAAAAAGTGACACAATGTTCAATAAATATCTTTTTATTTCTTCACACAAATGAACACAAACTCTCATACTCTTTTCTCTCATACAATATCTTGTAAAAAATTAAGAGCAAAAAAATTATGGAAAAATTCCCTTCAAAAATTGAACAATTCAAATCCCCTCAAGAAATGATGAAATGTCCTTTTACAATATCCTAGAAAAACCAAAGTATCTTCACTTATATTTTAATAAATCTCCCTTAAAAGTGTCACAAAGTAGCCTCTCCAAGTAAAAATACTAGTTGGTAAAAGTCCCTTAAAATGATTTGAACAAAAATATTTTCTATTTTACAAGTGGCATGCATGGATGAATAAGTAAATTTTTCTAATAATAGAAACTCATACTTTGAAAAAGTATATTTACATATGCATGAGAGATAAAATATAAGTTTGTAAAGGACTGTAAATTGATAATTTTCAACTTGCAAAAATGGAATGTGCAATTTTACAATGATAAAATATAAGAGATTGGAATTGCACATTGTTAGAAGAAAAATGGAATGGGGGTGAATTAGTCCTGAAAATATTTCAATTCATTTACCATAACTTAGAACATCATCCAAAGCAACCATTAACCATATACATTCAATATGAGCTTCTTAAGTGTACAACATCCATTCACAAGAACATAAAACATGAGAGAGAGAACATGAAAACTATATTTAAGTTGGAAACCCTCAAGGGGAAGAAAAAATACTAAAAAATCTACTAATATTACTCATAAAAAGGACTCAAGTGAATATTACACATCATATGAGATTTTTTTAGTGAGGCACCAACCCCACAAGGAGCACCAACCCCTAGTTTAATAGGACACCAATCCTACAAGGAGGCTACAACCCCTAATATGACTAAGCAAAAATAAGACACCTAAAATGGATGATCATTGAATATATGTTTTTGGAACAACTGATGGTGATAAAATATTCAACTCACTACTCTTCAAACCTTCTCAAAACAAGCTCTCTCCTTATTTTCTCAAATCTTCCTCTTCTTCAAGCTGATTTCTCCTTTTCACTAGCTCCTCATTATATGATCTCTCTATTGGATGTATTCACATGTTAATTTTCATCTTCTATAGGTCATAAATACCTCTCATGCATCCATAAGTTCCCCTCTAGGTCACACTTTTCTCTCACTTGCACAACTAGTCACAATGAGCCTTCTAATTTGCCTTTATACCTATTTATTTTCCTCAAAACACATGAGTCAACATTAATATATTAAAAATAATTTCCACATTATAATACAATGTTAAAATTATCATCCAAAGGAATAAGTAGGTTTCCACTATCACTAAGACCCACCAAAATCTCCACTGGGACACAACAAGTCCTGAAACCCCCAAAATAGCAACTCGCCAACCAAGGAGTGAAAAAGAGCCAAAATAATTTCATCAAAGCATGGAAAATCAATATACATGTTTTATAAGAACTCATAAACCTCTAGAAAACATTCAACACCTCGAACAATCAACAAACCTCATGCATCAACTCAACAACATACACAAACAAGCACCCTCAAATTTGACCTTCAAAGAACATGTCATAACGTGCTCATTACTTAGAAAAAAATAAAGTGTGATATATTATTGGAAATATATTGGAGTTAGGATCATGAAAAAATTAAACCATGTCATAAATCCAATTGTATCACCTTCAAAACTACTCTTTTCCCGTACTTCTCAAAGCGCCCAAAACTCCCTAAAAATTAGTCCTCATAAATAGAGCACACTTTTCAATTTATAGGATCAACTGTGATTTGAGATCATCATATAAATTTATTACAACTACCATGATTCAATAAATGATAAATTAGTCAATAGGTTCAATGGGAAAAATTTACACAAACTGAAAATTTCTAGAAACAAACATATTTGAGTGGGGCCCACATACATTCAAAAGATTTAAAATAAATAATCAGTAAATATGGAGTAGTACTATTTATCATAAAATCATCACGTTAGAAAAAGGAAAAATTCTATACATATACAAGTAATTTCTCCTAAGTCACCGCTAACTAGGGTTTTAGGAGGGTTTCAAACATGTTTACCTTATTAACAATTGTTCATAAAACTATGATGATAAAAAAACCTCATTATAATTGGAAAATATTAATAATTGAACTAATTATCTATAAAAATTATCTCAGGTCCCCATGCAAATCATATAGTCCAAAATGAACATCCGAAAGTCAACTTTTAACACAAAAACACACCATTGAAAAACTGGTTTTTAGCAAAAGCTCAATATCTTCAAACATTTTCATCACCTGGACCTTAAATTTGACCCAAAACATCATTATAACCTCATATAATTGACCTAAGTATCATCCATGCTAAAATTCTTATGAATATTTCTCACCAGAAAGACTTACATGTGTCTTCTTGCCTTGTTCTCAAGAACTTTCTTCAAAAAGACCATGAAGCATCACTAAAATTATGAAGTATGACATAAAATTCCTCATAAAAATGTTATGACATGTCACAAAATATTTCCCATGCTCATACATGACTCACCTACTCCATACTTCATGCTTTCATATCATCCACCATGCACCAGGTCAAGGAATAAGCCTAGAATGACTACTACAACTCATGACATCACATGAAATGACCATGGAGACATCTTACATAATCATAAGCAAAAATTAGACATTACACTGAACTTTCTTGACCTCATGAAGACCTTTGAACATCTTTGGATTTCATACACTAGACCATATATGCACCAAACACACTTGAACACCATACTACTTCACCAAAACAACACTCACCAAAGCAATACATCATCATGACACCTCATAGAGACTCATATGACACCTACACACCATTTTCCATAAATGACATTTGAAATTAATGAAAAAATAAGACACAATGTCCAAAAATCCCCCTTTTTCATTGATGGAAACCATGAATGTAAACACACCTACAAGACCCATTTTCCATTCTTATAATGCTAATCTCCCCTTTAACATCTATAAAAAGGAACAATGACAACTAGACATGGAAAAAGACAACTTACAATGACAAGAATGCAAATGAAAAACTTACTTGCTCAAAAAAATCCTCCTTGGATTGAACCCTATTTTCTTATTTTCATCAACATCTACCGAGATCCATAGACCTAACATAAGCTTCCACATAGCTCCCCCTTAGAGTATATTCTCCATATTTTATCTTCATACCTGTTATTCATCATCTTCTAGGTTTATACTATGCAATAAACACTAACTCATCCTTCAACACTAGCGTGTCACCACTTGGGTAAATGAGCCCTAAAGAATACTTTCAATCCAAAAATGAAAACTTTATCAATGCTATAGAATCAAATAGTACATGTAAAATTCCTTCTTAGTGCTCCCATTAACAAAATATCATCATTATCTACTTGCCTATGAATTGATGAGGTCACATACCTTGAATATATGTCGTGAAAATGGATCATTCATAATGTCGCAGTCTAAATCACTTTTTTAATGTTTTCTCGCCCATGTTGACATCTTTATCAAACTCGGCCACAATTCCCGTTGAATTTAGATTTTTTTACTATATTTTAGATCTTCTTACAAGTACCTTATTCAAAGAGAACAAAATAATAACACCCTTGTTTACATTACTTCAACCTAAGCACAATAACCTGATAATGACTTGTTAGATACTTTCAAGCTTGGGATGAATCTTGTTTAGTACAAGATTGTGAATTTTTAAACCTGCTGCTTATGATTTTCAAGAGAAGATGAAGCACTTCCATACCTTTGAGACAATATCTCCCTACAATGTCTTCATACATCTTGACAAGACCTCAACAAGCCTTCAAACATCTTCAAAGAGCATCTATAATGACATCATAAGTAGGGAAGAACATTACCAAACCTTATCCATCTAGAAAATCCTCATTTGCAATCATTTCTCATGATATTTCCTTCAATATGAGACTTTGAACCTTGTCTAATCATCCTATTGCACCTCATACACTCACAAAACACACAATCAAATATATAACATATCTAAAACTTGGTTAAGACCTTAAGGCAAAAGTAAATCCATTTTTTCACATGACAATCATTATGACACCAAGAATGCTTTAATGAAAAAATCAGTCCTTGAACCTCAAATCACAAGGTCATATTTAGGTTTTGAAGCTTATTTACTCACCGTATAAATTTAAAGTCCTTCAAAAATTACCACTTGATGCTAGGATTTCATTAAAATAGACCTCCTTTATTGGCCTTTTCAACTATAGTGCACTCTTTAACTACTTAGGAACCAATAAAACATTATTTAAATAATAATAAACATAGTCCCGATATTCTCAAACACACATAAACATAATCCATACCTATACATGATTGTCTCAACATTGCAAATAGTACTCAAAACACCCATATTTATGTAGACTATATCTCATAGATATTACCAGATCTCAAGGACTTAATCTAATAAGAAGAAATATCAAATTGATCCACACAACCTTTTAAATTACTATTTCTCTTTCTTCAACTAGAAAGACCAAAAACACAGTTCTTAGAGCAATGTACTACTTTTTAAATTTTTTCCAAGTATCATGAAAACAAGTCACCGATCAGCGAACTCAAGAAAAAGTAGTCCCCAAACCATTCTCGACCATCATAGGAATATCCTTAACAATCATTAAATCCTAAGATTCAAACATACCTCATGGTATTCAAACAATAGTATTTATATGCCAACACTTCTACTTGAACACATCTCAATTTTTCACTTCTTAATTCTTGATCACTGAGGTCACAGTGATACTCTTGTGAACCCACAAATTTCTTCATGAATCATTCCATATTCATATAGTTCTTAATCATTCTAATGTGACTTGAAACAACAAAACAAGGTCATCCAACATTGATCAATCATTCTTAACAACTTAGGAAGCATTCATCATATCTCCATTCTTTCATTTGATACTTACAGATATAGAAATATTCATGAAATTACTTAAGGAAACAATTCATCATAGCAACATACCTTCAAAGAACCTTGAGGATACCTCTCATTAAAAAAATTATGTAACCAAGATAAAACTAACTCCCCTTGAGTTCATTGCCTCATCTTATTTTCTTCAACTTTTTTACTTATGATATTCAAGAGAAAAACAAAGCACTTGTAGATATATTCCCTTCTTGCAATACCAAGCATACCTCCATTCTCAAAGCACCTAAAAATTCTCATAATCTAATGGAGCTGACCTATCTTCTTCAATCTTGACCACTTATATGACCATTTGATTATTATGATGACTCTAACTAATAACAAGGACATGTACTAGATTGAGACAACCATGTTATGAATTTATGATATATAGAATTCTTATGTATGATATAGGGAAAATCAAGACATAGACAATTTGACATAACTCTTCATAGTATTTTGGACTCATGATATATTACAATGGATTTGAAGCAACACCAAGACCTCTTACATCAACTAAAGATGGTAGAATCATGACATTAATACACACACACACACACACACACACACACACACACACACACACACACACACACACACACACACACACACACACACACACACACACACACACACACTCATTAGAAATTTTACTTGAAAATTACTCACATTCTGAGCAATATTACAACTTTTGGGGACTCTCATATACAAACATGACATCATAACTGATGAGAAATCAAACCTTTATATGAATGATATAGGACCCAAACACACTTGTACCTCTTATGAAGAATCTTTACACCACTGACTCAACCTTCTTATATCATGACTTCAAATTCAAATCAAGACACAACTAATGCAACATAGATTATTTATAGATAAGACTCCTCTTTTAATGAAAGATACTAATAAATGCACGGAATGAAATCTTGAATTCTTCATAAAACATGATAGACTAATTAAGAACAAATGAGACATACCTTAAGACAATAGACACCTTTTCTTGGTAATGAAAATACACCTAAATTGTTTCTCATAAGTCAATAATGTCCTTAAGAAGCATGATGAAGACATCCAAAGAATCTTGGGACATTAAAGTACCCAAAAATCAGGCAATTCCCAAATCTCCATCTTACTCCTATCCACATTGTTGTCAATCTTCAGAACCCTCTTGCTCTTCTTAGGCTCACTAGGCTTGATGTCCTCCTTATCTATCTTCTTCTTTTATTTCTCCATAGATAGGATATGTGTCGAATACATATGATTCTCCTATAAATTGTCTTTAACTATATAAAGCATACCTTATTGTGTTGATGTTTGACCTAATTTGAGCTTGTCATCTTTTTTCTTAACCTTATTTGTAATGACTGTCTTCTTTACACCATTTTTCTTTATGTCATATTTTGACACATCAAACATTATGTTCTTAGCTTCATTCTTTTTGAATTTGTTTCCGTGGATATATTTACCTGATTTTCCTTTAACTGTCTCTATAGGATTGTTCGTCAGAAAATTCCTAAGTATAAATAGATCATAGAGGCTATGCACAGGTACGCATGTGTGGGGTCGAGTAGCACACAAGGGGAGAATATAGTGGAAATATAGGCCAACATGTGAGGTCAGTGTGCATACAAAAGACATGGAATTAGCCATTTTTCCGTAGTCGGGGCTAAAAATATAAAAACAGAGTTAGAGTGTCTCTCAAATGAAGGTCTAAAAATAAGATAAAAGCAAGATGACTTGGAGGCCAAGAAAGGGATATAATTAGAAAAAGCACATGTAGAGCAGAGATAAGGAGAGAGCATGAGGATGTATAATAATAGGATTAAAGCATGTGGTATATTTGGATTAATCTATTATTAGCATAGAATGTAAAAAGCATGCAAGTTTTTGTAAGCATGACTATTATTAGGAAAGAAAGCATGTAAGTGGTGAAGGGAAAGTCCCCACCCTATAAATATTGATGATGTACCATTGTTTTAGAAGCCGAGAGTCTAAGGTCTTCGGTGACTATGAGAGTATTAATCTAAGTATGATTTGATTCTCGTATGGAGTACGCGTATGGTCCAGCGCATGAATGCATTGAACTATGGTGTTATAAAAAAACTAATCTATGTATTGTTTATGGTGTTTTGCAATGGATAAGTGATTGTTATTTATAGTTATGTACTCAGACATATTGATTATGTAATGCCGTTATGTTTATGATGATGTTTTGAGAATCTAAGTGTTATTGTTCATAATGGTATTATTTCTTTATTGTATGTGTTTTTGAACCACCATGTTATAATGATTATCTATACATGAATGAATGTATTGGTTATGTGTATTATGAACATGCATGCTAACACTCTTTTAAGAAAAGCAAAGGAGGGACTGGTCATTGCACACACTTTGGGTGAGCTTTTAGATATGTTTAGATGAAGTGCTAATGTGCATAGCTAATAAGTGGGCAAAACACGACTATATTTTGGTTCCGTTGTTGGGACCTATTTTCAATTTTTCTACCAGGATGTTGTATGCAGATGGTGTATCGACTATCTTTGGAGAGTATTGAGAGCTTGATAAAAGATGACCAAGACTTTTTTCATAGAGATATAACACCAAACCTAATTTTAATGCGCAAAAGTGGGTGGAAGATAATTTGCATGACTACTTGTATGAGACATTCTTCAACTTCTTCCTAGTAGAGTTGTACTAGTGGTTGGAATCTTATGCAACAAACATAGGTCTCCCCATAGGAAAGATATTTTGGAAATAGTAGGATTATTAGACTCTTTTTTATTCAAATGAGACATGGAATAAAGTTTTAGATCATTGGTGGGAAGGTGTATTGCATAGCTATACTTTGGAGTACGAAATTTTGACATATTCTTGTCTAGAAGAGGCATAATTATGGTTCTTGTGTAAGCTAAGAGGATCCTATTTGTGAGAGATACCCTTAGCTATCAAGATCTTGATAATAGAAATGGGCTGGAGAACTTACCTATGGAAAAATAAATGTCCACCGCATGTGGGGAAAGGAACAAGTTTGGAAATGATGGCAGCGGCCCTGCGGAAGAAGAAAGACATAAAGAAGAGACACAAATCAAGTATAATGAGGTACAAAAGAGGGAATTTGATGAAGTGTGAGATTGAGAAGAATGATGATTGGAAAAAGTGATGAGAGCCTCATAGAAGACAAGGAACCACAATATCATGTCCTACCGACATTGGGAAATCATAGTAGAGAGACCCCATCAAATTTTTATTAGAGCACATTAGAGGAGATAATGAGGACAATGGGAATGCATATGATCCATCCTTCTTACCTATCCCTTATGCAAGGTGTTCTAGATCTAGAAATATTTATTAAAGAGTAGGGTAGTGAATTCAAGAAAAGGATCTCCACATTGTGAAGGAGATATAGGTAGGTATATTCTAGTCTCAACTCGTAGAGAACAATAGATTAGGTACATACACATGGCAGCGCAATGGTACTAGTGTTTGGAAGAACTTTTGGAGGATTTTTACAAGAATGTAATCATGATAGAATGTTAGTGCAAAGACCATTCGAGTAATCCTATAGGTGTTATGAAAACACAAATAATGGGTGTCTAGTTCATCAAAACAACTAGGACACCAATGAGAGGATGAGGAGGATCGGGTATGCCACCACGTGAAGGAAATCCTGGTGGGGTTCAAGTTCGGGGTCTATCCGTACTCTAGTTCAAGGTCCCTAGGAACCACCAAACCAACCTCGAAGACACCACCTTAATAAAAACAATAGACACCTCAAGTATAATTTGAGATGTCTCTTCACTTTCTAGAGCATAGAGGTGTAGAGGATGCTTTGCTTGAGCACGTGTAGAAGTGTGAATTGCTATGGAGAGCTAAGGGCATTACAAACCCTAATAGAAAGGATATTTATTTTACCACCATAGTTCAAGGGTGTGCACATAGTTGGTATATGAAGTATAATCCACACCAAATGTCAGTGGACTATGATGCATTACACGTTGTGTTCTTTGCTGAATTTCACATTCCAAAGTTTGAACAATATAGTGTTAGTGCACTTAAGGATATCAAGCAGGGCTTGTCTGAAAGTGTAAGGGAGTATGATGCATAGTTCAAAAATATCTTATCAAAGTTATCTTATAATATTCATGAGAGCTAATGTGTATCGTGGTTTGTTGTAGGATTGCTAAATCCATTTCGGAGGGCCTTGTCACACAAGACATACACTGATCTACATGAGGATTTAGAGGAAGTTATATGTCCTAAAGTAGTTGCGAAAGTGCAGACACTAGAGTGAGCCATTTTCTTGAGGAAAAAATAGAAGATATGGCTAAGAAATTAGAGAATCCATCTACTAATTTAGTGCATGAGACACGCATTGGGTTATGGTGCACTAATTGTGATGTGAAAGGGAATAATAAATATATTTCTCTAAGCAAGAACATTCACACATTGTTACAGTCTTGTGAAATTTTCAACAAGAATCATGATGTTCAGAATTTTCCCCTCTTGCAGAGTACAATAATGAAGAATGTATCCATGTATTGGAAGATATATGATGTGCACACCCATGATACAAAGGATTTCTGGTTAATAGACTAGATTCATGAGGTATTTGAGACTGGATTGAGACGAAACATAGTGGCCAAGTAGATCTTAGAAACATGAAGCCTATCCTTTTGAAGGGAAATATAATGGAGATGGTGGATTCTGAGGTGGATATAGGAGAAGAAACCATGGTGGTAGAGGATGGTTCACGTGTGGGACTTGATATACTTGTGGGTCCGCAAATCATTACCGGCGCGAGTGTCCCTAGAATCAGGTATGTGGGTATTGCAGAAAGTAACATAAGATTGAGGATTTCTCTAATCTTTATGAGCATATGTGAAAAATAAAAAAGGATAAAGGTGTAGGAATGATTAAGGTATAGTGTATGAAGAATGAGAAATGGACACCTAAGAAGATTCATGATCCAAAATTATATCCTATATTGGTTACTACACTTGTAGAAGTGGAATGCACATGAGCCCCTTAAAGAAAACCACTCATCAAGAGAGAGGAGATTATGCATGTTAAGTATCCAGATGCTACTCATTAGAAGGAAGTCTATCTCGGAGACCATGGGGGTGATCACATATTTGTAGGGTAAGATTCAGGTGCTTGAAGGAATAATAATATGAGAGGAATGCACAAATAACAATGAGATCCCATAGAAGGATGTAGATGATTTGAAGGAGGTGTGCGAGATGATACGAGAAGAGAAAATCATCCCAATACTAGGAGAATGATTGTGCTAGAAAGTACCACAAGCTAGAGTTGAGCATGAGAGAAAAATCCTTCATGGAAATTTTCCACCGCATAACCATGATTATGGAAAGGAAATCACAATGGATACAATGATTGATGGTTGTTTGGTGAGTAATATTTTGATTAACACAAGCGTCGAGGTAAATGTCATGAATTTGGATGCATGAAACTAGATGGGAAGGACACCATTGCATCCATCTTCCAATGTGTTATATATGGAAAATAAGACAAGGTCCATACCTATTGGGGTGTTGAAGGATGCTTCAATTACTATTTAGGGAGCCAAGTTTACTGGGGATTTTTAAGTGTTGGAGCTGGTTGAGACATACAAATTTCTAGCACTACTTATGCGTCCTTGGTGCTATGAAAATAATTATGATCTATGATTTAATAAAAGATATATCAGTTTTGAGAATAAGGATGAGCACGTGGTCATACCCTTGATGATGTGAAGGCCACACCTTATATTGATTCAGTGAGCAAGGAAGAGATGAATAGGATTTATGCACACACAATGCATAACCCTAAGAATGTGGAACCATCTAAGGAAGGCATACTTCAATGGGAAGATGTGTAGTCTATCGGTGAAACCATTAGTGTTTCTTATAAAAATTGGTCCCATGGAACGTTGGAGATGGTCAAGTGTGAGGTCAAGGGAAGAGTTACCTAGATGATTAGGCTACACATGATTAGGTGCTTGGGAAAAACTCGCTACCTAGGTATACTGGAGAGGAAAATTCCAAATATTTATTACATGCTATGGAAGAGTAATGGAAAAATGAGGTAGATAGAAGGAATATGCTAGTATATACCTTACGTGAAAAAACAACGCCTTTGTTGGGAGACACAAAGAGATAACCCATTTGGATGGAGAGAAGTAAGAATCATCTTTTCAACAAGGTTTACCTGAAATAATATTCCTATACTTATACACGAGTATGATGGCAAGACTCCTACTTTAGTACACGTCCATAACTATGAGAGAAAATGGGTGCAAGGCTATAAGGCTTACCACCATCTCTTTGGGTTCATGAGTTATATTCCACTTTGCATAGATGTGTGCAAGTATGGTATGTGCATGCTGAGCTCAAGTAAGAAATTATGAGTTGACACAACATGACTGAAGATATGGCTAAAAATTCTAATAATTTTTCTAATAATCCACCAATACATGAGGATTTACAGATCATGAAGCACATCATGTTGGGAGATAGTGTAAAAGTAGAGAAGACCATGTTTACGTTACTTTGGGAGCCTGATCTTAAGGCATGTGAAGATACATTAGAAACATATGAGATATTGTTGGGGCTCACCTGGAAATTAAAAAAAAAAGGGAAGATGGTCTACCTCATTCAAGACGAAGGGTTAAAGAACATAGAAATTATCCATACAAAGAGTGCATGCGAGGTAATGGACTCTCAGTAGATGAAAAGGAACACACATACCATGTTCTTGTGAAGACCAAGAAGGTTCATATTATAACCGATGATGCACCTAAGGAGGCCTTCATTAGACATTACTGGTCAGAAAAAGAGGTAGAAAATATCATTGAGCTCTTTCTTGACTTCCAGGACTTGTTTCTAAAATGGTACCATGAGTTGAAAGGTGTGCATCCCTCATTAGGAGAGATGAATATTAAGATGAAAGAAGGCACACATCTAGTTTGAAAGAGGCCTTATAGGATGAATCCAAACCTACATGTGAAGGTGAAAGAAGAAATTGATAAAATGCTTAAGTCTGGGATCATTGAACCAATTGAGGAATCTGAGTGGGTCAGCCCCATGGTGATCAACATCAAGAAGGATGGTTGGATTAGGATCTGTGTTGATTATAAGGAAATTAACGTGTCATGTGTCATAAATCCTTTTCCTAGGCCTTTAATAGAGGAAATAATTGAAGGCGTTACAGGGTGTGAAATTTATTCTTTTACTGATGGATTTTAAAGGTATCACAAGGTGTGCATTACACGAGAGGATTAGGAGAATAATACCTTCACAACTAAATGGGAATTTTTGAATATATTGTTATGCCTTTTGATTCAAGAATACACCAACAATGTTCTTGCACATAGTTGTGCAAGAATTTATTTATTTCATTCATAAGTTTTTGTAGGTTTATCTGGATGATTGGACTATTTATGGGTTAGTAAAATATCACTATGATAACCTCGAGGCTCATATTTTAAAGATGTAGGAAGTTAATCATCTCTCCCAATATTAAGAAGTGTATCTTTTCTACTTGTTTTAGAACTTTACTTGGGCACATAATTTGTAAGGATAGATTGTTGGTGGATCTGGCTAAGATTGTAGTACATTTGGGATTAGAAGAATCAACCAATCTGAGTGAATTTCATGGTATTTTGGGGTATACTTGGTTACTACAAGAAGTTTATAATAGGTTATGCAAATATTTATGCACACCTCAAGGAATTTCTTAAAGCCAAAGGAAAGTTTTATTGGGGTGATGCACAACAACATGCATTTAAAACATTGAAGGAGAATCTTACCACTGCACCAATCTTGCACTTCCCTTCATAGAAAAAAACCTTTCCATATACATGTTGATGCCTTTGACATGGCCATTGGCGTATTCTTGGCATAAATATGAGAGGGTAATGTGGATCATACCAGATGCTTTACAAATAGGAATCGACACCAACAAAGAAAAATTATACAATGACAGAGCATGAGGCATTGTCTTGATCCACGCACTTCACAAATTTTGATAGTAATTGTTGGAAACACCATTTATTTTCTATATATATCATATGGAACTAAAGTAATTGGTCAAATTTTTTTTTTTGCAAGGGTGTATCTATCGGTGGATACTCCTTTTCAAGAATTTTATTTTACAAATTGTAATAAAGCCATGTAAGAGTAATCAAGGACCTGATCACTTATCAAGGATTAACGATAGAGAGGATGTGTAAAGTATTGAAGATAATATGCCTGATGAAAATTTATTTAGGTTGAATCACACACCAACTGATTTAGAGGACATTGAAGTATTTTTGTGCATTGGACTTGCACTTAAGGGATGAAGACATTAGATAAGAAACAACTTGTTATACAAGCAACTCCATATAATATTATTGGAGGTGAATTGTACAAAATGGGAAGAGATGAGGTTTTGCATAGATTTTTTCTAGAGCATGAGCATGAAACCATTATGAAATATCCCTATAGAGGCATTAAAGGAGGACACTATGCAGGGATGCGACTCGCATGCAAGATAATTTTAGCAGGCCTGTGGTGGGAAACATTGTAAAAGGACACTAAGGATTTTGTCAAAGTATGTGATCACTGTCAAAGGATTAGAAAGCCTAGTAATAGAGATGAAATGCCCTTGTGACCTATAGAAAGTGAAGAAACTTTTGAGAAATGGGATGTTGATTTTGTAGGACCTATTAGACCACCAACACATAGGAATGGAGCATGCTACATCATCACATGCACTGAATGCTTGAAAAGTGGGTAGAGTCTATGCCTACAAAATATTTTTTCATCCACTACAACAATAAGGTTCCTTTAGGAAAATATTATTAGTAGAAATGGATGCCCTTTGAGCTTGACAAGTGATAAATGAACTCATTTATTAAATGAGACAATTAGAATCCTACTAATAAAATTTATGGTGGCACACCATAAGACTACTCCTTATCACCCTCAAGAAAATGGAAATGATGAAGCTTTCAAAAATATCTTGGGACAAACCTTAACGAAGATATGTGATGTTGGGAGAAAGGATTTGGATGAAAAGTATAAACCATTATTTGGGCATACAAAACAACCTATAAATGGTTGAACAAGGCAACACTCTTTTAGTTGGTGTTTGGCATGGAGGTCAGTAATACCTTTGGAATTTATTACCATCCTTATGTATGTATTGTGTGTACATGAGGATTTTCTAATGAAAAGGATATGGAGGAGCGCATTAAAAAATTAATGAAATTGGATGAGAGATGTGCCATTAGGTATTGGAGCCATAAGATAGAAAATACATGACATTTTTCTTGGCACAATAGGCACATCAAGAACAAGTCCTATGTAATTAGAAATATGGTCCTTCCGTATGAATCCAAGTTTGCGCACAATCCAGGGGAAGTTGAAATTCCATTGGTTGTGACCCTTTTAGTAACCAATATACTTGATTCAAGAGCGTGTCAATTCCAAGCGCTGGATGACAACATGTTTCTTGGTTACTTAAATGGGAGTAGATTGAAGCCCTGCTATAAATAAGCTTCTTGATGTTTATAATAAGATAGTATGTCCATTTAGATTAGATTTAATTTCATGTTTTGTTTTTGCTTTGATTTTTGTTGTAATAAGTGCATTCACATGTAGGAGCTAATTACTATATATTAAGTTGATGCGTAGAGGATTGCACATACTTTTAGTGTGGGGAGGAAGCAGGTATGAATTTTGAATATGAAATATTAGATGTTGGAATTTCCTTGAATTATGTAGAGAGGTGCAATTGAAAATATAAATAACATATGTTGTATGGATATGGATCAAAAACACGTAAGGGAAAAAGGAAGGTGTTTTAGGTGCTTATGATGCAGTATTTGAAGGAATTAATCAAATTGTAAACCACGCAAGAAAGAGGCCTCATAGTGTAACACAAAGGAGGAAACAAAAATATGGAATACTTGGAATATGACATAGAGGAAGAGGGGTTGTGGAAAAAGGAGGTATACGTAAGGATGACTACAACCTAGGAAGTAGTGGCGAGATAAAGGTTACAACTTCCACGTGCGGAAGAAAGCAGGAAAAAGTATGGAAAAATTAAAAAGCGTATTTAAAGTTGTAGAAAAGCGCTAATAGTAGAGGATAAATAAATGTGATAAAATTTGGAAATCTATAAAAGGAGCAGCAATGAGAGTTCATTATTACCCTACCTCACAAAGAGTTCAATATTTTTAAGAGAGAACAAGTGTGAATTAGAAAAGGACTTGAAGAATTGAAGTAAACCAGATTGAGATAGCACATGACCTAGTATAACAAATCCTTCGTGTGTAAGTTTAGAGTGTGGGGAAGGCATCGAGGATCACCTTAATTTGAGTAAGGGTTTTTAGACATAATGTAACATCCACTTTTAATGACTTATAAATAAGGGAATTTTTTTACATAATGTTTTTTGTTCTAAATTCATAAAATTCAAAACACACATTCCATTTCTAATCCATCTAATAATAGAAAACCATATGCAACCGTAATGAATCAGTAAACAAAAATATCTCACTCATTCCATGACTCAAGATTAAACCGATCTCTCATGTTAACTTGTTCAAGTGTATACTATGTATAATTAGTTATTTTACCCAAAGTAAGGGTCACTCAAGTGTTCTATCTAAATATCTCATTCGATGATATTCATTTTAAATCTCATTACTTAGACAAGGTGACATAATACAATGCAACCAATAGCTTATAATAATTTGGCCAAACTTTTAAACATGTTTATCATGTTTACATTCCAAGATGGCATATTCATCGAAAGGAATATATATTTCACCACATGCGTAATATTATCTAGATTAGTCTACCTTGAATTATGTCAATCAAACCCAAGTCAAAGTTTCATACTAAATACGGGAAACTCATGCAAGAAATAGTTTGGAAGACTACTCGTGGTGATTAAGGATAAGTAGACATACTCAACCAAATTTTTTGATTGAATGTGTTTAGTTACCCTAAGTCATCACAAGTTTACCACTACCCTAGTCCATGTGTCTATCTCTGTTTAAAGTTAAACTATGAACTAAATTTCCACTTATGGCAATTGAGTTAATTGAACTAAGTGGGGTGTTGAAGCATAGCTAGCTGCATTGTAGTATCCTTGTAATGAATCCCATCATTATGAGGGTACTAGACTACAAACCCTATGTTACAACAACCTACTAATTTCCTTAAAATAAACCAACATACTTAAGAACATTAGATTATTAACCCATAAATTTATTATCTTGTCTAATTGATCATTAAATAATGCACCTAAGGGTTCACTAAGTATGATAGATTGAAAGAGGATTTGAAATGCACTTTTACACCAATTGAAGGTATGCAGATAAAATATGCATTCAATCAAATGAACAATTTAATCTTAACCCTTATATCCATAAATCGATAAATCTAAATTCAATATTTAGTAAGTAAGATCATTAAGTTTTCTTACTATAGTTTATCATTGTAAACAATCTTGATTGAAATATTATACATTATACTAGTGATATCCTGATGTCTAAATCTTCATATTCATTCTTTTAAGCTTTCCCTTTACCATTTATTGTTTACATAAAAGAGCATTCAACCAATCATCCTTTCTGATTTAAACTTATCACATAACAAGATAACATACATAGTCTATTTTAATGATAAAAGGAAGTATCCTTTTATTCATAATTAAGGACTATTGTCCTATTTAAGAAATCAAAAAACATAAGGTTTAGTTTTGTAAAAGAATACCACAATCATCTATATAAAACTATCCTTAATCCCTTTCTCAAGTATGGATCTATCAATCCTAGTCATCATAGTGATACCATTTCCCAAATGAAATGAATCAAAAGTATATAGATACATATACAATTCCTTATACAAGCTTTATTCTATACCTTAGAATCCATTAAGTCATGCATGCCAATTTTTAAGTATATCAATAAAATCCCATCATGCATATTAATATTTAGGAGTATTAAACAAATCTAAGTCATATAAGGCCTTAGAATTGATCGAAAATAAACAACCCCGCATAACAATTCAATAATCAAAAGAGAGAGATCACTTTACACCCAACTTAATTAATATTCCATAAGTTTATAAGAAACATATTTCATCATTACAATTTTTTTAATACATCTTCAAGTTTTTCCAACAAGTTCATTCCAAGAGAATTTCAATACAGAAAGCATCTGAATGAAGGAAATGATCTCATTAATAAAACAAATGCAACTTTTTATAAGTCTTTCTCCTTTCACTTTTCATGAAGTCCATCTGAAAATTGTTAGCATGGGTCACTTCACTAGAAATGAGAATGATGAGAGCTATAATGTTAAAAAATATGCTTTAATATAATGTTTCATAAAAGGAACCCTATTATTTATGAAAAGGTTCCAAGTACATAAAAATATCAAACAAATAAACTGCCAAAAATCCACAATGTCAGAATAGACAAGAAGTCAATAAGTCAGTTTAAGTATCATTTCCCATAGAAGAATTTAAGTAATTCATCATGATCTAATTCCATCTATGTCACAACATTAGAAATCATTTCAACATGATAACAATCAAATGTAACCAATTAAGAAAATAATTAATTCAAGTCATGATCTATCCATATTGACTTCAATTTAATTCACCAAGAAAAGTTCCATTATAACACAGTTAGATCCCAATCAATCAATTTACAAATGAATTGATATGAAAACATAGTGATTTGATAAGAGTAGAATGTCGTTCCTATAAAAATCAATTTCATATCAAAAACTAAAAGGTTTTATATAAAAACTAATGATTTAGCATGGAAAAAAACTATCCTAACAACTTTGCCATCAAAATTCCTACCCCTAACCAAGAGGATACCATAATAAATAACAACTTGACTATACAAAATATAAACACTATATGTTTTAAAGGTGAGTTGCTCAAGCCTTCAAAAGTCTAATAAAACACATGAAACATAATTCCAAAAGGATCTGCCATATTCATCAGCAGAGTTCAAACCCATTTGAACAAAATATAACCATCACAATCATTCATTACAAAGTGAAAACATCTACAATTGGATGCTCCATATATCTCCCACATGAAAAGCTAAAGGAGAATGCATTCGGAAAGGTTATAAGAAACCAAAAATCAGAGCACTATCCTACCCAAAAGGACTAAGATCTAAACTTAAGGAATGAAAAATTCCTTACCTAAGGTCAAGGAAGACCTCTCATCATCCGAATTATTTTAAACTACCCAAAATTGAACAAGAAATTTCTCTTAGACCATAAAACTATCACAATCATGCAAGTACAGTCTAAAAGAGTTGGTTCGTAGAATCAAACACTCAACAAAACATGTGGTTTTTATCAAGGAGACAATGACGAATAAATCACATCAATAAGAGAGTTTAAAAAGTATTTAAATCAATCATAATACCCCAAACATGATGCTTGAAGCTCAACTACTCTTCACAGGATAAAAAGGAAATGAACCTAGTTCAAGATCAACACAAACTTGGATCTCTTATAAAATCAACCAAATTCCAAAAACTAAGCCGGCCCCAAAAGGGTATTAAAACATCGAAACAAAACTTAAGAAGATAGAACATGAAGCTCATTATTGACCTAACAACATGCACTTATAGTGCTCAAAACCACCTTCAAAAATACCCATTCTGGGTTGAGCACAATCATTTTTAAACAAAATATCAAAAGATTAGAATAAATCTTAAGCCGAAATGAAGGTCAATAAACTGAAACCAAATCTGAAAACAGGCCTACAATAATAAGTCAACCATCATATTGATAATAAAACCAAAATGGAAAACCCTCAAACCTAAAAGAGGTTCCAAAAATAGGCATCATTTTACTCTGCAAATATAGTCGTCCCTAATAACATTAAAAACCCTAGTTTCACAACAACCGGGTGAGTTCCATAGATCAAGAAACTTAAACCATAATCCTGCAAAATCGGGAAAAATGCAAAAGGATACAACAAGGTGACATTTTATCAAACATATAATCCCCTTGAAATTTCATACCCAATTTTCCAAATAAGCAACACATTTGTTTTCTAACTCCATTCAAAACCTAGATTTCACAAAACTATTCTTATCCAAGAAACCATGTCCAAAAGAAACACACAAAAGCAAAAGAAACAATCAACCATACCAGAAAACATTCTCAAAGATATTTTCATGAAGAGAAACATTCTTTTTATGGAAATGTTTAAATAAAAGCTAGAGTTTTTAATGAGATAGGGCCTATCATGCATGGTAGTGCTCCTTCCTTCTCTTCCTTACTTCAATCCTTCAAATAAAGCTTCCACATAAATATTTCCAACAAAAACACCAAAGCAATCCACTTTGAAACATTTCCCATTTTCTTCTTATAGTTTCCATGACCAAAATTTTCCATTATTTCCACCATGCAAGGGAAAATTCAAACATGAAACATAATCAAATTGAGAGCTCAAAAATGAAAATACCACATGCAGAGCCAAGAAGATTGAAAAATATGAATGCACAATGAAACCAAATGGTTTATTTTTCTCCAACCCATTTTACTATTCCCTGGTGGTTTTCTCTTGGGTTGAGGTTCATTAATGCCAATAGGACTATAGAGTCCCCTCTAAAAACTCCCTCCCAGTCTTATCCTCTATTAGTTACAACTAGTAGTTCAAAAATTCATTCCATCAAAATAACAGAGTTGCTAGCTCAACAACCTTCCACCATATTTTACCTTGGCCAAAGTTGGCAAGACATATTTATTTAATGCCACATTAAAACCTTGCCATGCATTTGGAATGGTGCCACTTCCATCAAAATCAAATTGCTAACAATGTCCACCCCTCCTCCTTAGGTTAGGTTGATGTCCATAGGTTAGGTTTCCCCAACATTAGTTTAAGACCATAGTTTAGGATCTTAGGCATAGTTCCAATAGCTTAGGATTAATTAGTGTCAAAACTTAGGATAGTTACCCATTATCCTAGTTAGGAATTAATGAAATAAATAAATCACCTTAGCATAAGTTTAGGATAAGATCAATAATCAAACACTTAGATTAATTAGGTCCCAAAAAATTAATCAAAGAATGTTACCTTTTTGGTTCATCAAAATGACGAATAGATCATCATAGAATGGTGAAATCAAAATATGCTATAGGATGCCCCTATGACCCCAATGCAAGTCTAGGTGCATAAATCAAATTTTCTGACCGACTTGATCAAGATGATCAAAAATGAAAAATCCTAAACATGCCTTGGATCACTACAATTGATCCAAGGTGTGATTAATCTTGTACTTTGCAATCATCAGACTAAAAACAAGTTCAGTATATTACAAACTAGGAAATGAACAATTTAGACTAGAATTTATTTCCTTCATCCATATGCAGAATACATAAAAAGGTTCATCATAAAAAGTATATGAAATACTTCATTAATAAATTCAAAATTGTCATGGTATGATGTTATCCAATTTTAGAAGATAAAACATATCATCTACAACAACATGATTAATCAATTTTAAAGAGTACACTCGTCTTCAAAATGAGAATCACCTATCAATGTTGCTACTTCATTAACATAAGTGATCAAAGATAACAACCATGATAGAGGCATTACATACCTCCCCTCTAAAAAGCATCATTGTCCTCGATGATTTACTTAATCCAAAATCATAAACAAGAAAAATAATCATAATTATAATTCTTCTTTCCACAAAATTTTCAAACAAAAACAAATTTGTAGAAATTTAAGTTTTTCATAACTTATTACAACATCATAATTATTTTCCAATACTAAAAATTATAGTACCTGCCCAAAACTAGTAGAAATTAAAGATAGTTTTCAAACAAAGTCTTTAATTGTCTCAAAAATCAGAATTAATTATATTCAAACAAATGAGGAAAAATGTTTTCATATCCTCAAGGTTTTCCCATGTTGCACTTTCTTCATTAAACTGGTCCCACTGGACCTTGCATTGACTGATTTCATGATTTCTGTAAGTGCAACCGGTGAGTTTCCAACACTCTTATGGGTTCAACCATGATTATTCTTGGGTCTTGGACCTACAAGGAATCCCAATTTAATACATGTGATAAATCTAAAATGTATTTCTTAAGAAAATAAATATGGAAAACATCATGCATTCATGAAAAAGTGGGAGGTAATGCTAAGTGATAAGCTACAGGGATAATCACTTCAACAATCTCAAAAGGTCCCACAAAATGAGGTGATAATTTGGCTACCTTGCCAAAGGTAATAGAGCTCTTTTTAGGCTTAACATGTAAAAATACTTTTTCACCAAGTTCATATTTCTTATCGATCCTTTTCTAGATTTGCATAAATTTTCTACCTATCAACAACTTCTTTTAATTGTTCACAAATTATTTTTACTTGTTGTTCCATTTCAGTAAGCATTTCAGGTCCAATTACCTCTCTATCTTCAATGTTATCCCAACTAACTAGAGTTCTACATTTCCTTCCATATAATGCTTCGAAAGGTGCCATTTTTAAAGAGGAATGATAAGTATTATTGTAAGAAAATTCAACTAAAGGAAGGTATTCTTCCCATTTGTACTGCTGATCCATACAATACATTCTTAACATATCCTCCAAAACTTGATTTACTCTCTTAGTTTGACCATCTATTTCTGGATGGTATGTGGAACTAAAATTTAGTTTTGTTCCTAAGGCTACATTTAGCATTTTCTAGAAAAGATGTCATTCTAGGGTCTCTATCAGATATAATCAATTCAGTACTCCATGTAATCTGAAAATTTCATGCACAAATATTTTTGCTAAAACATGTGAATCATCTTTAAGATTACTAACAATAAAATGTGCTACTTTTGTTAATTTTTCAACCACAACTAAAATAACATCATGTTTATTTCTAGACATAGGCAACCCTTGAACAAAATCCATACTTATTACTTTCCACTTATATTGTGGTATGTTATGAGGATACAATAAACCAGCTATGGGTGCATATGCTCAGCCTTAACACACTAACATTCTAGGAAATGTGAAACAAAATTAGTTATGTCTCTCTTCATCCCTTTCCAAAAATATTGTTGTTTTACATCAACAAGCATTTTTGTAACACCAGGATGTCTTGAGTAAGGTGAATTATGAAATTCCATCATTAAATTTTTCCTTAACTCATTTCCTGAAGGTACATACACTCGCTTTTCATATCTTAAAATTCCTTCATTATCAAAGTTAAAACCTTTGTATTTTACATCATTAGGATCTACAGCAAGTGCTATTTTTACCTACTGAAAATACAAATCAGAATCCATGATACTCTTTACCTCATCCTTAAACTAAGTTCTCAAAGTTACAAGTGTAGAAATATGTTTCTACTATCTTAGTGCATATTCCACTTTGTTTTCTTTACCTTTAATGTAACTTATGTCAAAATCATATTGTGACAAAAATTCTAACCATCTTCACTATCTTGCATTCAGATTTGGTTGAGTGAAAATATACTTCAGCCCAAGGTGGTCAATTTTTAACTCAAAAGGTCTTCCTAAGAGATAATGTCTCCATACTTGAAGTGCATGAACTATGGAAACAAGATCTAGGTCATGGGGAGCATAATTCAACTCATGTAACTTGATTTTTTACTCTCATAAGCTATAACATGTTCATCTTGCAATAATATACCTCTTAATCCTTCTTTGGAAGCATCTATAACTACCGTAAAGCTTCCATTTGGATCCGGTACAACCAAAATAGGTGCAAAAGTTAGTTGTTCCTTAAGATTTTTAAATTTTGATTCACATTTATCACTCCACACAAAATTTTTGTCTTTCTTTTGTAATGAAAGTAATCAGGGGCAATGACTTTTGAAAAGTTCCTTAACAAATTTTCTATAATAACTAACAAGCCCCATGAAGCTTCTGACTTCATGTACATTTTTAGGTGCAGGCCATTTAGTTATGGACAACAATATTTGATGGATCAACTGTTATTCCATCTTTTCTTATGACATGTCCTAAATAGTGCACTTCTATTTCATAAAAATAACATTTGGACAACTTACCAAACAATTTTATTTTTCTCAAATTTCAAGTACAATTTTCAAATGCTCATGGTTCTCATCAATGCTTTTAGAATATATAATAATATTGTCCAAGAATATAAGTACAAACTTGTCCAAGTATTCTTGAAATATATTATTCATTAGATTCATAAAAGCTATAGGTGCATTTGTCAAACCAAAAGGTAAAACCGTGAATTCATAATGTCCATACCTTGTTCTAAAAGTTTTTTATGAATATCCTCATCCTTAATTCTCAATTGATGATATCCGAAATGAAGATATATCTTTGAATAAACTGATGCTCCATGCATCTGATCAAATAGATCATCAATTCTAGGAAGTGGATATCTATTTTTTTGTTTTCTTTGTTTAACATTTTGTAATCAATACAAAGTCTAAGTGTTCCATCCTTTTTTTCAAAAAAATACCGGTGCTCCCCAAGGTGAGACACTCGATCTTATCAAACCTTTAGACAACAATTCTTGTAATTGTGCCTTAAGTTCTACTAGTTTAATTGTATCATTTGATAAGGTGCCTTAGAAATAGGTTCAGTTCTAGGTTTGATTTCTATTATAAATTCAAATTCTCATTTAGGTGGAAGACCAGGTAGTTCTTCTAGAAACACATTGCTGAAATCTCTTAACAACGGATACTTTTCCAAGAAATCACTATCCTTTTCTATTGTTTCAGAAATTTTTACTGCATATAATGTGCAACCTTTGTTTTTGGCCTTCTTAAGTTGCATAGCTGACAATTTTCTAACTGAAATTTCATTTTACCCCTTGAATGTTTGTTGTTTTCTATAGATCATCAAGACATCTAATGTGTTTTTCAAAATAATAAACTTTTTCTTTATGATCAAAAGCCAGTTAACACCAATTATGACATCATATGACCCCAAAGGAGCAACATAAAGATCTACTTCAGTGGAAAAACTTGGTAATTCTAAGACTACTCCAAAAAGACATTTACTAACTAATATGGACAACATTATTACCATAATGTACAGTCCAAGATTTTTCCATTATTCCTACTTTTCTTTTTAATTTTGTAGCTAATTTACTAGAAATGAAACATTCTAAAGCTTCAATATAAAAAAGTATAGTAACAGGTGTACCAAATAATTTACATGACACTTCTATGGGTGTAACTTGTTTTTCATCTTATTTATCAGCTACTGCAACATGTATCTTATGTTATTGATTGTTGTCATCTTTATTTAGAGGGAACTAGTTTGTGTAGTGATCCTTACCATAATGAAACAACCCCATATAGGTCCTCTTTTTGGTTCAAAATTATTTCCAATCTTGAAATTATTTTTTTGACCTCCAAAATGTTTCTACCCATTATTGTTATTCTTCACAAAATTGTTTCTAATGTTCATAATGGGTTTATTTGTAATTTTTTCTTATTGTTATCAGTCACAAACTTGTTTTTGACTCCAAAATTTTCCATTCCACCTTCTTAGGTGTAAGTGACAAAGAAGAGTTGGAAATTTTCTTTCAATTTTCTTCTTTATGAGCATAAATTGCCTTCAATTTCTATTTTTCCTTATGGATTTTTCTACAACCCCTTCCATAGTGGTTGGGTTATGCACATCTACCTCTCCTCCTATGACAAGATTCAATCCCATAATAAACTTGTGTATCCTGAAATTTTCGTCAGTTTGATATTGTGGAATGTACTTAAGAAGTTTGGTAAACCTCTCCCAGTACTCAGTTACAGTTAACTTTCCTTGAGTTAAATTCTAAAATTATGTCATTTTCTATCATAATAGAGTTGTGGCATCCAACGTTTCCTAAAGTATCCCTTAAATTGATCCCATGTAATTCTTGATTCATCAATGTTTAGTTTAGCCTTACGGCTATCCCACCAGAAGATGCCTCATGGGAAATATAGTAAGCTCCCCATATTACTTTTGTTTCTTCCAAAAAGTTCCTTATTACAAATTACTTCTCCATTTTGCTAAGCCAATTCTCAGCCCCATCCCCCAGTGTAGTGCCATCAAAATTTGGTGGACTTATCCTCTTTATGTCATTAGTAAGTTTAACTACTAATCTTGCCTTTTTATTTTCAAGCAGATTAGGTTTATTTGTAGCTTATTATTATTACATTTACAACATTATTATTTTCTTTTTCATTAAACACCCAAATTTCTAGCATTGGTGTTGTTTCCTGGAGGTGGCTGATTATTATTATCAACATCATCTTCCTCCTCCTCATTTCCCATTACTTGTTGTTTAAGTACAACAAGACGATCTCTTGTGTCCAACATGGAAATAATAATCTCATCAAGTTTTTGTGCGGTAGCTACCTCTCTACCTAGAGGTGGATTATTTGCAGCACCTCCCCTTATTCTAACTATTTTTGTTAATAATAAATTAATTTTTTATCAGATATGGACTCAATAGGTCTAAGATCTACAACCTTCAACTCTGATACCAAAATGTAACATCCACTTTTAATGACTTAGAAATAAGGGATTTTTTTTTTTACATAATGTTCTCTATTCTAAATTCATATAATTCAAAACACACATTCCATTTCCAATCCATCTCATAATAGAAAACCATATGCAAATTGTAATGACTCGGTGAAACATCGATCTCTCATTCCATGACTCAATATTAAACCGATCTCTCATGTTAACTTGTTCAAGTGTATACTATGTATACTTGGTTATTTTACCCATTAAGGGTCACTCAAGTGTTCTATCTAAGAATCCTATATGAATATATGTTACCGATATTCATCTGAAATCCCACTAACTTAGACTAGGTGACATAAGACAATGCAACCAATAACACTTGCGATACTTTGGCAAAAGTTTTAAACATGTTTACCATGTTTACATTCCAAGACGACATACTCATCAAAAGGAATATGTCTTTCACCACACTCATACTATTATCTAGATTGGTCTACCTTGACTTCTATCAATCAAACCCGAGTCAAAGTTTCACACTAAATAGGGGAAGCTCACAGGCACTAGTGTGGAAGACTACTCATGGTGACTAAGGATAAATAGACATAATCAATCAAATTTCATTGATTGGGTGTGTTTAGTTACCCTAAGTCAACATGAGTTGACCACTACACTAGTCCATGTGTCTATCTCTATTTAGAGTAGAACTATGAACCAAATTTCCACTTATGTCAATCGAGTTAATTGAACTAAGTGGGGTGTTGAAGCATAACTAGTTGCATCACAATATCCTCGTAATGACTCCCATCATTATGAGGGTACTCTCTGTAGCCCCTATGTTACAACAACCTACTAAGTTCCTTTAACTAAACTAACATACTTAAGAACATTAGATTATTAACCCATCAATTTATTATCTTGTTTAATTTATCATTAAACAATGCACCTAAGGGTTCACTAAGTATGATAGATCCAAAGAGGATTCAAAATGTGCTTTTACACCAATTGAAGGTATGTAGATAAAATATGTGTTCAATCAAATGAACAATTTAATCTTAACCCTTATATCCATAAATCAATAAATCTGAATTCAATATTTAGTAAGTAAGATCATTAAGTTTTCTTACTACAGTTTATCATTGTAAACAATCTTGATTGAAAGCTTATACATTAGACTAGTGATATCATAATGTCTAAATCTTCCTATTAATTCTTTTAAGCTTTCCCTTTACCATTTATTGTTTACATAAAAGAGCATACATCCAATCATCCTTTCTGATTTAAACTTATCACATAACAAGATAACATACATAGTTTGTTTTAATGATAAAAGGAAGTATCCTTTTATTCATAATTAAGGACTATTGTCCTATTTAAGAAATCAGAAAACATAAGGTTTAGTTTCATAAAATAATACCACATTCATCTATATAAAACTATCCTTATTCCCTTTTTCAAGTATGGATCTATCAATCCTAGTCATCATAGTGATACCATTTCCCAAATGAAATGAATCGGAAGTATATAGATACATATATAGTTCCTTATACAAGATTTATTCTATACCTTAGAATCCATTAAGTCATACATGTAAATTTTTAAGTATATCAATAAAATCCCATCATGCATATTAATATTTAGGAGTATTAAAAAATCTAAGTCATATAAGGCCTTAGAATTAATCAGAAATCAACAACCCTTCATAATAATTCATTAATCAAAAGAGAGAGATCACTTTACACCCAACTTAATTAATATTCCATAAGTTTATAAGAAACATATTTCATCATTATAAAACAAATTTTAATACATCTTCAAGTTTTTCCAACAAGTTCATTTTGAGATAATTTCAATACATAAAACATCTGAATGAAGGAAATGATCTCATTAATAAAACAAATGTAGCTTTTTATAAGTCTTTCTCCTTTCACTTTTCACGAAGTCCATCTCAAAATTGTTAGCATGAGTCAGTTCACAAGAAATGAGCATGATAAGAGATATAATGTTAAAACAATATGATTTAATCTAACTATTTCATAAAAGGAACCCTGTTATTTATGAAAAGGTTCCAAGTACATAAAAAAATATCAAAAAATAAACTACCCAAAAATCCACAATGTTAGAATAGACAAGAAGTTAATAATTCAATAAGTATCATTTCCCATAAAAGTTAAGTAACTCATCATTATCTAATTCCATCTATGTCACATCATTAACAATCATTTCAACATGATAACAATCAACTACAACCAATTAAGAAAATAATTAATTAAAGTCATGATCTATCTATATTGAATTCAATTTAATTCACTAAGAAAAGTTTCATTATAACATAGTCATATCCCAATCAATCAATTTACAAATGAGTTGATATGAAAACACAATGATTTGATAAGAGAATAATTTCGTTCTATAAAAAGTCAATTTCATATCAAAAACTAAAAGGTTTTATATAAACACTAATGATCTAGCATGGAAAAAATATCCTAATAACTTTGTCATCAAAATTCCTACCCCTAACCAAGAGGATACCATAATAAATAACAACTCGACTATACATAATATAAACACTATATGTTCTAAAGGAGAGTTGCTCAAGCCTTCAGAATTCTAATCAAACACACGAAACAAAGTTCCAAAAGGATCTATCATATTCATCACAGAGTTCAAACCTATTTGAACAAAACATAACCATCACAATCATTCATTCCAGTAAAAAATCAACAATTGGATGCTCCATATCTCCCATGAAAAGCTAAAGGAGAATGCATTAAAAAAGGTTACAAGAAACCAAAAATCGTGAGCACTTTTCTACCCAAAAGGACTAAGATCTAAACTTAAGAATGAAAAATTCCTTACCTAAGGTAAAGGTATACCTCTCATCATCTGAATTATTTTAAACTACCCAAAATTAAACAAGAAAATTCTCTTAGACCATAAAACTATCACAATCATGCAAGATACATTCTCTAAGGAGATGTTTGTAGGATCAAAAACTCAACAAAACGTGCGGTTTTTATCAAGGAGACAATGATGAATAAATCACATCAATAAGAGAGTTTAACAAGTAATGAAATCAATAATAATACCCCAAACATGACGCTTGAAGCTCAACTACTCTTCACATGATAAAAAGGAAATGAACCTAGTTCAAGAGATCAACCACAAACTTGGATCTCTTATAAAATCAACCAAGTTCCAAACACTAAGCTGACCCCAAAAGGGTATTAAAACATCAAAAAAAAACTTAAGAAGATAGAAATATGAAGCTCATTATTGACCTAACAACATGCACTTACAGTGCTCAAAACCACCTTTGAAAATACCCATTAGGGTTGAGAAAATCCTTTTAAAACAAAATATTAGAATAAATCTTAAGCCAAAACGAAGGTCAATAAATGGAAACCAAATCCCAAAACAGGCCTACAAGAATAAGTCAACCATCATATTGATAATACAACCAAAACGGAAAAACTTCAAACCCAAAAGAGGTTCCAAAATAGGCATCATTTTACTCTGCGAACAAAGTCATCCTAACAAATATTAAACTAACCCGGTTTCACAACAAACAGGATTGTTCCATAGATCAAGAAATTTAAAACCCGAATCCTTGAAAAATGCACAAATGCTACAAAGAATATAAAAAGATAACATTTTATGAAACATAAGAATCCCCTTCAAAGTTCATACCCAATTTTCCATATAAGCAACACAATTTTCTCCAACTCCATTCGAAAACCCAGATTCATTAAAATATTCTATTTCACAAAACTATTCTTATCCAAGAAACCATGTCCAAAAGAAACACATAGAAGAAAAAGAAATAATCAACCATACCAGAAAACATTCTCAAAGATATTTTCATGAAGAGCAACATTATTTTAATGAAAATGTTTAAATAAAATCAAGATATTTTAATGAGATAGGGCCTATCATGCCTAGTAGTGCTCTTGCCTTCTCTTCCTTGCTTCAATCCTTCAAACAAAGCTTCCACAGAAATATTTCCAACAAAAATGCTAAAACAATCCACTGAAAATTTTCCCATTTTCTTCTTATAGTTTCCATGACCAAATTTTTCCATTATTTCCACGATGCAAGGGAATTTAAAATGCAACATAATCAACTAAGAGATCAAAAATGAGAATACCATATGCAGAGCCAAGAAGCTCAAAAAATCTGAATGCACAATGAAACCAAACAATTTTTTTTTCCTCCAACCCATTCTACTATTCCCCAGGTGGTTTTCACTAGGGTCGAGGTTCATTAATGCCAACAGACTGATAAAGTCCCCTCTAAAAACTCCCACCTAGTATTATCCTCTATTAGTTACAACTAGCAGTTCAAAAATTCATTCCATCAAAATAGCAGAGTTTTCAACATCAACAAGCTTTCACCATATTTTACTTTGGCCAAAGTTGGCAACAAAAATTTATTTAATGCCACATTAAAACCTTTCCATGCATTTGGAATGGTGCCACCGCCATCGAAATAAAATTACTAACAATGTCCACCCCCTCCTCCTTAGGTTAGGTCAATGTCCATAGGTTAGGTTTCCCCAATATTAGTTTAAGACGATAGTTTAAGATCTTAGGCATAGTTCCAATAGCTTAGGATTAATTAGTGTCAAAACTTAGGATGGTACCCCATTATCCTACTTAGGAATTAATGAATAAATCACCTTAGCATAATTTTAGGATAAGATCAATAATCAAACACTTAGATTAATTAGGTCCCAAATAAATTAATCAAATAATGTTACCTTCCACAGTTCATCAAAACGATGAACAAATCATCATAGAATGGTGAAATCAAAAGATGCTACAGGATGCCCCTATGACCCCAGTGTAAATCTAGGTGTAGAAATCAGATTTTATGACCGACTTGATCAAGATGATCAAAACACCGAAAAATCCTAAACATGCCTTGGATCATTGCAATTGATCCAAGGTGTGATTAATCATGTACTTTGCAATCATTAGACTGAAAAACAAGTTTAGTATTGCAAACTAGGAAATGAACAATTTAGACTGAATTTACTTCCTTCATCCATATGCAAAATACATAAAAATGTTCATCATAAAAGTATATGAAATACTTCATTAATAAGTTTAGAATTGTCAAGGCATGTTGTTATCCAATTTTAAAAGATAAAACATATCATCTACAACAAAATCAACAACATGATTAATATGTTGTAAAGAGTACACCGTCTTCAAAATGAGAATCACCTATCAAAATTGCTACTTCATTAATAGAAGTGATCAAAGATAACAACCCTAGCAGAGGCATTACACACACAGTACACAAAATTGGAAATAGGGGAAAAATTAATAGGTGTGAAAAATATTCAAGCAAGGGAGGATGGGGTGAACACTTGGGGTAGGTATTTGAGTAGAAGGTCATCTAACACTTAGAGCACAAAGTTGTTTAATCAGAAGTGTAAAGTTACATAGTTAAAAAAATGGCACCAAATATTGAAACCACGGTATCACCATAGGGCAAGGAAAAAGGATAGAATAGGAAGCCCAAAGTGGAGGTCGTGTAGGAGGAGTGGTTCTCAAAATGCAGACCTGTGAGTTCATTATGGGACAACTATGGGAGTCAAACTTGATCAAGTGTAAAAAAGAGATTATAACCATTGCTCGGAGAAACATGAAAGCAGACATTACAAAAGACACCATCATCAAAATAGCCCAAAGGACTATTGAAAGAAAGTTGGTATATATGAGAACGTGCAGAGGGAATTGGAGAGCACATGAGTCCTCCATCTTTATGAGTTGCCTTAATTTGGCAAGCTTGAGTGCTTGTATCAATAGTTGGTGTCACGGGCCTATGAGGACTATTTTTATTTTATGATAAGGATGATGCACATCACCACAAAACTAATTAACAGAGTTACAAGATTATGTAGCTCATGCCATGAGATAGAGCCCGAATTGGAGGATGATGCAACGCTAGAGGGAAATTCCATCACTTTCAAGTATAAGAGGGGAAGCCACATGATGGATATTGTCAACATCATTGATTCGGGCACATGAGTCGTCACTTGCCTTATCACCGCAAGTTATGTGTGTCTTAAATATGGATGCGAGATGAATAAAAATTGGCTACACGTAGCATAAAGGATGGTGTAGAAGGCTACATATAACATCACTCGGTTTATTGCTAAATGAATCATTGAGGAAGCACACATGCAATTTGTAAAAGGAGAGAAGATAACTTGGGGCATCATTCTTCTCCTAATTGTATTTTCTGAGATAGGGGTACCTAATGGGTCTAGTGACAAAATTATGGAAATAGCCAATGGAGAATAACTATCTAGTGCAGAGGTTTGTAGAGTATACCTGCGATGGTGGGATCAATAATGTATACAAAATTAGGGTAGATAGATGGTACAAGTGGATGCACGAAGCTTTCAAGAAAAATGGCACATACCAAGGGAGCTTCCTTTGGTTTTGGAAGGAAAGGATGAGTTTTTAGTATATTAACACTATTGCCTTTGGATATTTTATATGAAGTCTGGAAAAAATATTCCATGGTGCAAGCTACCCTTTGCATTCACTTCTAATTATTTCCAAACATCTATGAATAGGATTTTTGATGCATGGATGCTGAAGTTTTATGCGTAAAGGTAGATGCTAACTTCCATACACCACACACCACATGTAAATCCTAAAAATTCAACTTATGTGGAGACAATGGATTCGGATGATATAAATATCACTCTTGAGACTTCGTATGGCGAAAGGAGGTGATCGATTCCATATATATTTGATACCTAGGTTTAATGATGGAAAGCATATTAATGGCATAGATCATAATCTCCCAAGACCCCTAAAGGAAAATAAATGGTGGGAAAAAATATCACATATAGATATACCTCCCCTTCAAGAAGAAGAGGATGATGAAGAGGAGGCATAAGGAGAAGAGGATCCTACCTTGGATCAAAGCACAAGGAAAAAGAAATAAAAAGAGTGCAGGGAGGTAGGACAAGGTGTGATAACTTCTAGAGAAACTAAGAAGTTTCCAATGAAACCAAGTCTTAGAAAGAAGACCCCAGTGAATAATTAACCCAAAGTGGTTTCAAGTGAAGAAATAGATGACGCAGGGAAGTCTGATGAATAATAGGTACCATGGAACCCCCAATCATTCACACTATGGAAGAAATGGATGAAGAGGAGCACAATGCACGTGATGAAGAAGGTCCCTGGAAGGATGATTAGGAGGAAGAAGACGATGGAGATCCCTTTATAGAGAATTTAGGTGGAGCACGATAAGGAGGAAGAGAGAAATAAGGACACCATTTATAGAAAGGACACATGCATGGGAGAAGCGAGTGACATGGTTCACTCTATTATGTAGGAGGTACCAAAGGAGCATAGGGGAAAGGGAAGAAAATAAGGCATATCCCTAAGGCCCTTTATTGCAATACAATGCTTATCCCGCCAAAGTCCTTTGGGTATGGTACCAAAGCTCGGTGGCCATAGAAGATCTCTTATGTTGGTCATTCTTTGATAAAAATGAAGCTCTATCGTGTACTAGGAATATGATTTCTTAGGATTTTTTAGTCACACATGGAATATATAACATTTTAAGTAAGAACATAATCATTGTCGGAGACTCGACTTAAATATGTGCCAGGGAATCCTTTCTAGTGGTCAACTCATGAGATGCTCACCGATGAACAAGAATGTAATGTGCTAAAAATTTAGTGACAGACGTTAGGATGAGGTTTTTTTTACAAGGATTCCACCATAAAAATAATGCACGAGGAAGTTTAGGAGAAGGATTAAAAGATTTAGAAACTCAAACATGAGCTAAGAGAATAAAATAGATGAATGAGTATAGCGTACAAGAAAGTGGAGTGCATTGTGAATTTTATCACTACCATTTACCCAACCCTTTTTAGGATAAAAATATGAATATAAGACAATGATACACTATTTGGAGGACTTGGCAAGGATGCTCCTACATAAGAAGAGGAAGGGCACAGGGCCGAAAAATTGAGGAGATAACCATGCGAAGAAAACCGACAGGAAAAAAATAGAGACACATCTTGCGCTATATAATTTAGAGACATATTTTGATTAGGTAGTGAACAAAAATTCCACTAATTATGAGGTAGAGTTGAAGGAGATTAAGGAGAAAATGAAGAATAGTAAGGCCGAGCAGGAGAAGGTGTTGGATGAAGTGGAGAAGAAGAGAGATTTGATAATAGCTCTAAAGGTTGCAATCATAGATAGACTAAAATAACTCTTTCCCTTGGTCATGTGTAGGATGGATGCACTAGATGATGTGGCTTCACAGCTTGAGAAAATGATTGTGGAGCTCAAGGGAAAAATTGATGAGTTAACTCTCGTAGAAGTACTTGACATCATCGATGTCACTCTAGTCAAGGAAACAAAGGAGTTGGAAGGTCTGGAGGGAGTTAGAGAAAATTTTGGATAAGGAATTTCTAGGGCTCCTTCCACCCAAAAATACATGAGTTCATGGTTATTTTGATTCTTTTTGGTCAAGCCCATAATTTTATTCTTTAATTCATTCATTTGTTGAATCATTATTTGATTCAATATTGCCAAGGATGGACAATATACCTAGTGTGGGGTAATGTTGGTTAGGAAAATTTCTAAGTATCAATGGAGTACAAAGGCTATGCGTAGTGGTATATGTGCATGGGGGATAGAGTAACATACAAGGGGCATGTGCAAAGGTGGAAATACATGCTAGTGCACGTGGCTACATGTATACATAAGATCATGGACTTAGCCATTTTTCCAGAGTCGAGATAAAAATAGAAAAGTGGAGTTAGAGTGCGAGATCAATTAAAGGCATAAACATAAGATAAAATAAAGATGACTTGGCATCCAAGTAAGGGCTATAATTGGAAAAATAACATGCAAAACAGGGATAAGGAGAGCACATGAGGATGTCTAATAATAGGATTAAAGCATGTTGTATATTTGGCTTAATCTATTATTAGCATAGAATGTAAAAATCATGCAAGATTTTGTAAGCATGACTATTATTAGGAAAGAAAGCATGTAAGCGGTGAAGGGAAAGTCCCCACCCTATAAATATTGATTATGTACCATTTTTTAAGAATTCTTGAGTATTTGGAGAGTATAAGTTCTTTAGTGAGTATGAGAGTATTAATCGAGTATGATCTGAGTTTTTATCGATGCGCACATGGTCCAAAGGTGCATGAGTGCATTTGTATTGTTTTTGGAATTTTGCAATGGATAAGTGATTTTTGTTTAAAATTTTTACTTAGACATATTGATTATGTAATGTTGTTATGATTATGATGATGTTTTGAGAATCTAAGTGTTTTTGTTCATAATTGTCTTGTTTCCTTATTATATATGTTTCTTAACCACCATGTTATAATGATTATATATACATGAATGAATGTATTGGTTATGAATATGATGAAAATGCATGCTAACCTTATATTCAGCAAAGAAAAGGAGGGACCTGGTTGCTACGCACACTTTAGGTGAGCTTCCATATCTATCTCGGATGAAGTGCCAAAGTGTGTATAACTAATAAGTGAACAAAGAAATACTACATCATACTGAATATATGATTTTATCTTGTAGATGTTCATTTTCACCCTATAAAATCTTGCAATGTGGGAAATAGTTTTACATTTAAAACAATCAAAACAATTCTTACCTCTTGGAGATCCTTCTCTCTGACTCGGTCTAGGTGGTCCTTGATAGAAATATCTAGTATTGTGACAAAAAAATTGCATTTGTAGCACACAACCTTATTCATACCTTCATTCCTCCATAACTATCTTGATTATTCATGAAAAAAATGCCTAGCAATATGACCCTTCTCATGGAAATTATAACAAGTGATATCTCTTGACTGATATGAATGATCAACCACACCATAGCTCCATGGAAATGCATTCTTATTAGACCTCCTACAATCCCTAGATTTATGACCAAAAGTATTACAAGAGTAACAAACACCATTGAACTTACATGTGACCTTCATTGCATTGGGATGTGTTATGACGTTAATTTGATTCCTCCGATCCTTTTTGGCTCAAGTAGGTCCTTGAATAGATGCAACATGACGATTTTCCTTCTTATCTTATTCCTTAAACCCCAAACATGATTTATCACTAGAGGGTCTTTAACTGCTCAATATCTCATCAAGATTACTTGTGATTTTCTAAAACTTTTCATAAGTTTTCATCCTGTTAGAGATATAATTCAATTATTCCTTTAGATTCTTCATTTCATCTTCAAGCTTGATATTCTTTCTTCTTTGTAGAGAACTAACTCAGTCTACAAATATTCTTCATTCATTTCTTCTATATTTTCTATATCATAATCAATCACACCACATTGATTTTTGTATTTTGAGAATTTTGAAACATAACTTTCACCACCACTAGAGGGATTGCTAACACCTTCGTACAAGTATTATAAATTTTCCTATATCTCCCTAGTTGAATCACACTCTACAACCATGCAACTTACACATTCTTCTAAAGCACCAAAAATGATATCCTTGGAAATTTCTTCCATAGGGTTTGATAAGTCAAAGTATCCAACATTTATATCATATCCAAGAGAACATAGATATCTCTTCATTTGGAATATCCATAGGGCATAATTTGTTCCATCAAAAATAGGACCTTGATATGTCACAATATCTTCTCCCATTTTGATCAAAAAAATTTCCTTTGAGAGGATCTCCTTCAAGTAGTCAAACTTGCTTCACAAGGACCAGATATGATATGAAATTTTATAAGAAAAATGGATTGGGCGGGGGGGCGGGGCGGTGGGGTGAATTAGTCCTAAAAATATTTCAATTCATTTACCATAACTTAGAACATCATCCAAAAAACCATTAACCATATACATTCAATACAAACTTATTAAGTGTGCAACATACATTAACAAGAACATAAAAGATGTGATAGAGCACATGAACACCACATGTAAGTGGGAAACCCTCAAGGGGAAGAAAACTCACTAAACCTTTTGTTAATATTAGTCATAACAAAAGACTCAAGTGAATATTACACATCAAATGATATTTTTTAGTGAGACACCAACTCCATAAGGATCACCAACCCCTAGTTTAGTAGCACACCAATCCTACAAGGAGACTATAACCCCAACTATGACCAAACATCAACTCATCCACATAAAAAGGATGATCACTAAATATATGTTTCTGGAACAAATGATGGTGATCACAAATTCAGCTCACTACTCTTCAAACCCTCTTAAAAAATCTCTATCCTTCTTTTCTAAAATCTTCTTCTTCTTCAAGCTGATTTCTCCTTTTCCCTAGCTTAAAATTATATGATATATCTATTGGATGTATTCACATGTTAATTTTCATCTTCTATAGGTCACACATACCTCTCATGCATCCACAAGTTCCCCTCTAGGTTGCACTTTTCTTCCACTTGCACAAGTAATCACAACGAGCCTTCTAATTTTCCTTTGAACCTGTTTCTTTTCCTTAAAACACCTGGGTAAAAATTAATATAGTAAAAATAATTTCCACATCATAAGAACAAATTAAATATCATCCAATGGACCAAGTAGGTCGCCACTATCACCAAGACCCACCAAAAGCTCCACTGGGACACACCAAGTCTTAAAACCACAAAACAAACAACTCGCCAAATAAAAAGTGAACAAGAGACAAAAAAACTTCATAAAATCATGGAACACCCTTATAAATGTTTATAAGAACTCATAAAACTCTAGAAATCATGAAACACCTCAGAAAAATCAACAAACCTCATGAAGCAACTCAAGAGCATGCACAACCAAACACCCTCAAAATTGACCTTCAAATTACATGTCATAAATTTTGCATTCCTTATAAAAACTCAAGTGTGATATATAATTGGAAATATATTAGAGTCAGGATCATGAAAAAATTCAAACCAAGTCATAAATCCACATTTACCACCTTCAAAACTATTCTTTTACCAGACTACTCAAAAATGCCTAAAACCAGTCCTCATAAATAGGGAACATTTTTAACTTTAGATGATCAACCATGATCTTATATAATCATGATGAAAATGTAGTAAAAATACCATGCTTCAATAAATGGTAAATTAGTTGATAGGTCCAATGGGAAACTTTGGCACAAACTGAAACTTTCCGTAAATAGGTAAATTTGAGTCGGTCCCACATACATTAATATGCTATAAAATACATAATTGGAAATATGGAGGAGTCATATTCATCATAAAATTAGCAAAAAGAAACAAGTCTAGACGTATATAAGGAATTTCTCTCAAGTCATTGCTTAATTAGGGTTTTAGGAGGGTTTCAAACTTGTTTACCTTCTTAACGATTGTTCATAAAGCCATGAAAATAAAACAACCTGATTCTAGTTGTAAAATATTAATAATTGACCTAATCAGACATTCCATATCTCATATCCCCATGCAGAGCATACAGTCTACAACGAGCATCAGAAATTCAACGTTTAGCACAAAAATACACCTTTGAAAACCCGGTTTTGGAAAAACTCAATATCTTAAAAATATTCATCACATGGACCTGAAATTTTACCCACAACATCATGATAACCTCCTATAACTGACACAAGTATCATCCATTCTCAAATACTTCTGAATATTTCTCACCACCATGACTTACATGTTTCTTCCTGTCTTGTTCTTAAGAACTTGCTCCAAAAGGACTATGAAACATCACTAAAGTTCTAAAGTATGAATTGAGATTACTCATACACATGATATGAAATGTGAAAACATATTTCCCATGCTCATACATTACTTCCTTTCTCTATACTTCATGCTTTCATATCTTCCACCATGCACTAGGTCAAGGAATAGGCCTAGAATGACCACTTCAACTCATGACATCACATGAATTGACCATGGAAACCTCTTATAGAATCATTAACACCTATTATACATCACACTAACCTTTCTTTACCTCATGAAAAACTTTTACCATATTTTAAGTTCATACAATAGATCATACATGCGCAGACCATACATGCACCAAACACTACTTTGAACACCATGCTACTTCACCCAAGAAACACTCACCAATGTAATACATCATCATAAAACCTCATGGAGACTCATATGACACCTAAAAACCCTTTTCCATAAATTACCTTTGACATCAATGACAACCTAAGACACAATGGCCAACACACATTTTTTTATTATTATTGGTAAATAGTTTTTTGAAAGGGACTATACCCTTGTATACAAAAAAGGGCCTAGAAGCCAGAATAGGAGTGAAAAACATTATAAGAAGGATCAAGATCCAGATAAGACATAAAAATATAGTGTAACCAAAGAGCAGTTACCCCAAAACATCTAACCAGTTCGAACACACATTTACCTTGACTAAACTTTCAACAAATCTCGAATCTTCTTGATCAACTCCTTCCTTCAAATTTATGACCTTATGGATTGGTGTAGTTTTCCCAGGACAATTATATTTTTATTTTTTGTTTTAAGAGTGGGGATCTAGGTGTGACAACCCCTAGCAGGGTCAATGGGAAATTCCCTATGGGATTTAAGGAAACACCCTAGGTGTTCTTCTTATTAATAGTATAGGGTGGGGCTGAGTGGTAATACCCTTGAAGCCAAACATAATTTGAGCTTCACATGACCTTTGGAACACCTTTATTTTTATACATCTTCTTGATAAATAATAAAGTTGTGGGATTTTGATGGGATATAATTTACATGCTAAAAATATTTTTATGGGATAAATAACCTACTCAAACATCTTAGTGGGATTTTCACTCACTTTTGCATGTAAAAATCCATCATAATATATGAAAGGATATTAACTTCCATATGCAAGGAAAATTTTGACAAAGACCAAGTCAAGGTTTTAACTTTTGAATTTTCAAGGAAAAATTACAACTAGGACTAAGTTGGGGTTTTGACTTAGTCTTAGTCGAGCTATTTCTATTGTCCCTTTCGGTCACTTCAAATCAATATGTCTAAAATTTAAAAAAATGATCTCATTTTCCAAATAATTGAAAATGTTATAAGAAGTGTGCTTAGTAGTACATTAAATAAATTAAAAAAGGAAAAATGGATATGCTCCCATGGACACGAGTATGACTATTGGTGATGTTACTAATTATTTCAATATAAATGCTTATAGTTTATGTAGGTCCACTTCTCCAAACCATGGAAACTGACATGCTTGTTACTTGATTTAACATTATTCCAAAATTTTCTCTAGTTTTAACTACTACACCACATCCACCCAAAATTTGAGATTTTATTTAATATATGTACATTTATTGAATCATGTATTTAGAGATCAGGTTTGTGGTGTGAGAAAGATTTATTTTTGCTTATATTACCTAGGAAAGGACCCCAACTCACAAAAAATATACAATGTAGTTGTCATAGATAGCATAGCTCATATTGGCGGTCATAGTATAAACACATTATCATGTTAAAGGTGACAAGATCTAACAATGAGAAATTACCCATTTAGCCAACCTAGTACATCAAAAATATCCTAGTCAGTATACATTACTTGAGATACATATAAGACTATAATATTATGAAGAACTATGGAAAATTTCTAGTTCTATAACCTTTACCACCGCTCTCACTTGAGAAACACCATGTCCGATTCTACAAACATTAATTGATCGACTCGCTAGAAGAGTCCTCACGTGGAAAATAAACACAAGCTTCAAGAGGAAGCTCAAGGCCCAGTGGTCAAAAATTTCCTTTTAAACAAAAACCAAATCTTATGGCACCCTAAGGATGGCATGTGAATAGAAAGTGTCTTCTGCTCCCTTCCTGTCACCCACCTACTCCATCTTGGCATGATCCATGTGGAGAGGGAATTTTCCTAAAGCGTTTGAAATAATGTTAACACCGTTAATCCCCTGATCCACATAAAATATGTTGTGCCTCCCAAAAGATAGTTTAGGATCTATCATCAACCCATGTATGTGAGTGTAAATCTCCTCCTCCTCGATCCCATCCAATTCCATGAATATCAACCAAACCTTAGAGAGCCACTAACACATTGTAGGGGTTTTGGATTTTTTCTTCCACCACGTATTCAAATGAATCTTCAAAAATGATGCCAAAAAAATATGAGTGGCGAGATCCCCTGTGAGACATATGATAAGCTCAAGCTAAAATGGAATGAGGCTTCCCATGCTTACCCCTTATTTCCATTGAAGAGGCTGAAAAAACTAATAACTTTCCCCAAATTCTCCATAGGGAAGGATTTCCAAATGGAAAGAATGCACCAATACTCAAAGGGCAGAAGGAGGAAATTCCACTCAATTTGCACATATAACAATCAATCCACCCCTAATAAAAAAAATTCCCAGCACATGAGAGAGAGATAGCCACACCATGTGGAAGGCTCAAATGAAATTGTAATGTAAATTAATGATTGATATCATTAATTAAGCATTTTTATAAATCCATTGAAAATTATCCTTCTATACCTTAAAAAAATCCTTCCCTGTCCAATAATCATACCCCAATATTAGCAAGATGATCTGCAGTAGAGTTCACATCCCTTATAATGTGAGACAAATGAATTTATTTGTATCTATTTAGCTTTTAAAGGACCTACTGACTTATCGATTTAACTTCCAAGCCTTTGATGTGCGAGAAGAGAGGGCGTCTATGATTATTCGAGAATCACCTTCAATCCATAGCTTGCTCCATTGGTAAGAAGCAATATCTCTAAGCCCTTGTAGAAGAGAAGTTCCTTATGTAATATTATTAGTAGTATATCCATATTCCAAAACCATCATAAGAACCGATTGACCATGAGAGTCATGAATTAAACAACCACTTCCAACAGGGCTAGGATTACCTTTCGAGGCCCCATAAAAATTCATTTTTTCCAAACCATCAAGCATAAATTTCCATCTAACATCATATTCAAATCCATTCAAGCCCCCATTATCGGGAGTGTGGTGTGAGTAAGATCGAACTTCAACTATTTAGGGCATTTTTGTTAGATGGATGTATATTTATAGAAAAATATGTGGTTTAAATTTTTTTGTTTTAATACCTAAAAAGAATAATTGCATGGGTGAGCCATTTTTATTGTATTTTATTCTTATGTGAAATGTGGAATTTTTAAATGGATGTTTGTACTTTAATATAAAATTAAAGGGTTAGTTTTGTTTCTCATAAATTTTTGTTACCCATTTGACTATGTAGTAGCTGAATATGATACTTTAAAAGGATAAAACTATTTGTTTTAGCTATGATGAAATTTCTTTATTTTAGTAAAAAAAATTATGATTATGTTTTTTTAATGCTAGGTGCATAAAATTTTGGTTATGTTTTATATTCATAATTATGTGCTCGGTTTTGTTTTGGCCCAGTGTTTTAAGAGCTTTAAGTATTCCAATATCTTGACCCATGAAATTACATGGTCAAGGTTTTTGATCTTTCTAGGTGACCCCTTAATCTATGATATATATACATACACATTGATTTATATATTCAAAATAGTTGCATTAGAAATTTGTTTATCAATTCATTTATTATTTTAGTGAAAATATCCTAGTATATGAAGGAGTGCTCTATAAAAAGGGTTAGAATCACTAGGAAGGAAGTGGCTAAGATGATGAATGGTCTTATTTTTAATTTTAATGTATTGTGTAGGATTTTATTAGAAGAAAAATTATGATTGAAGAAGTGTATATATGCTCCCATGTCACATGCAGGGTAAATTTAAGGGCCCCTAGAAAAACCATATAAAATATTTAGAGAATTTTCAAAAAACCACTTTTGAAAATATGAAAAATCACAGAAAACTTATTTCACGGGGTTGGAATTTTTTTGTTCAGTATTAAGGAGTCATGAGAATGGGTAAGAACTTAGAATTGAAGAGGTTAAAATTGCATAAGTAATTATATTGGCTTGTAGCATGTTGAATGCTACTGATTGGTAACATGTTGATACTATCGACTAGTAACATGGTGGATTCTACTTGGCAAGTAGCATGTTGGACACTCTCGACGACGACATCCAACATGCTATCGGTCAAGAGAATTTTGGATTCTACTAGCTAGTAGCATGTTGGGTGCTACCGACAGAAGGAAAAATGTTCGATGATATTGACCAATAACATCCAACATGATACCGATCGGTAACATCTAAAATTATATCAATTGGTAACATCCAACAAGCTCCAACTAATTAGATGATACCATGTCTCTATATCTTCATATATAGACAAAAAATATAGTTATTTTCACTTTATACAATCACTTAGCAATATTATCAGAGCCTACAACAAACGGAGAAAAAAACTCAAACGTAACCTAAGAACCAACCGGACCATCCATTGATTCCATCAGCTATAAAAATTCCAAGAAGGAAGTCCATCACCAAATTGACCATGACCATACCAATTCAAATGCATAAGTTTATGTACAAGAGCCTTGTATTTCACCAACTATACACCCTTCTATCTGATTCCAATTCATTTTCATAGTGGATTGAAGCCACAATTTTCATAGGGATAGTTTATATGCCTCAATTTAAAATAGACACAAAAACACTCAACTACCTTTGACCAACTATAATAGTTCCTCTTGTACATTTCACATTTAAATCCCATCACACACACTATCCGTTAAAATATCCCTTGAATATATTGAGTGTTTGAAAATACTACCACACAAATATGTGGATCCTTTCACAATGAAGGCCATTTTAACAGATGAATACGTCAAGTATTTGGAGTCTCACTACAAATTATCTATTGTTAACTAGTAATAAGATTATAATAATCATATTAATATTTACAAAATTTTTTGTTTGATTAAATATTTACCAATTTTGTGTTTCCTTACACTTACAACTTCTCCAAATCCTTCAAAAAGGGGAATTCCCCTCAAGGGTTTCAATCACACGTTTATGCAAGCTATGGTTACATTTCTCTAGGATAAAATTATTTTATAGGGTTGACATATGGATATTCCAAAATGAGCCTTGGCTTATATTGTGCACACCCTTAGTGGAAAAAAATATGATTGGTGCACTTTCTTATCCTCTAGGATAAGAAGTGACCTAAATTATGTTCTTGTGAATGAAATTGCTTCTATTAGTTCCACAAATTTTATCCTTGCATTTTATTATGAATCTCTATACAATTTATGCAACACCCCTTCTCTGACTGCACTCCACATATAAATAACATCTTGATTTAATAAAATTAATTTTAAAATAAGGAAAATGCTAATCAGATAAATATAACAATATTCAAGTACAAGTAAAGGAAATATAAGCAAGAGTGATAAATAGGATTTTGTGAATGATTCAACTTGTATCTATAGGTATGAACCCATTATGGATTAGAGACTGATATGGAAGGGGATATTTTGGGTTGTGTAAGCTTTGTATCTAGATATTGAGAGGAAATAACCATCCGTAATGGGTCGGGACCACCCAGAGTTAGTTTATGATTTGGGCAATGGTGTATACAAAGCGGCTCGAATCTAGTTCATTCTTTATCACTTAGTGTCACTCCTTATTCGCTATAGGTCACATCATATTTTTTTGTGTCACACAAGTACCTACAAAATAAACCCTAGCTACTTTCAAAACACTCAAGTGCACATTATATGAATAAAAAAGCATATTATTGAGCCGAACTAAAATCATCAGTCACACCAATGTGATTTTCATCGAGTGTTCCACTACATTTTAGACTCAAAGTAGTTCGTGTGTGTGTGTATGATTAAAATAGTGTCTCTTGAGATAATATCCCTAGTTCCAATCACACAAGAATATAACAAGATACAACTACTTTGTACTAATGCAAATGTGTGGTATGGAATTTAGAATAAACCCTCCTATATAGTTAAGTATGCAATCTTTAGTATAGTAGATAGAAAATATTAGCTCCTTGTAATAGTATGTGCCTCTTAAATTATTTTCTCACTTAATGAGGTTAAATAAGACATGTATATATATGAATAATTTGATTTAGTTTTGTCATTAACAAGTGAAAGGTTGACCAAGAGTGAATAAAAGAAGGAAATAAATAAGTAACATTTGAAAGATCAGAAAAAGAGGTAAAGAGGACACAAGATCCTACAGGGGATAGTAGTGCCTAGGTGCTCCTATTCTTAATGGGTGGACCTATACTAGATACTAAAAAAGGTAAACAATGAAATCACAACTGAGAAAGATGTCAGTTGGTATGTAAAACTATAATTTTTCAATTAGAAACAACAAGCCATAAAAATGAAAAGGATAAAATCAATGTCAAAGAAAAGTAAAAAGGTTTTAATGAGTAGTTATCATACTTAGGAATCATGCATATAAATGAAGTATTTAGAGGATAGATGTACATAATAAATACATGATTTAGTGACTACATTTTCCCTCACTTTGTGTTGGTGAATAAGGATTCAATAGTATAAATTACAAAATAAAAAAATCCCTTGGAGAGTTGAATGAATATTGTGCCCAATAGAGTGTTGAATGAGTGTTGTAAAGTGACGAATGGAATAGTGAAAAATGTATACTGTTAAATGTTGGAAGCACAACCACTGAGAGGGGGGTGAATAAATGTGTATTAAAATTTTAATTAGCTTACACTTTATCATTCATCAATCATACCATTCAACTTAATAATACAAACCGAATTGACATGAATAATAATAAAATTACAACATCCATACATGAAAATGAGACATAAGAACAAATGAACACCAGGAAACCATATGGGGAGAAAACCAACTAAAAATTATTTCTTACAGTAATGGATCAAATTTATTTGAGCACCAACCCAACAAGGATCACCAATCCCTAAATTAAGTGAGGCACCAACCCCACAAGGAACACCAACCCCTAGATTTAGTAGAGAAAAACCATACATGGAGGCACCAAACCCCTATATGACTCAACACCAAATCATCCACCTAATTTTTTTATCACCTATGAAATGTTGCAATGACAATTGATGATGACACCAATTTAGCTCTCCTTCCTTTATCTTCCTCAAAACTACCTTCTAGGCTTTACTCGTTCAAGTAATTACTCATCAAGCTGCTTAGATCATCCGACCTATCTCTCAAATAACAGATACCCCTATAGAACATCATGAAAAAATATTTTACCTCTCTTTATGGTCACAAATACCTTCTTAACCTCTTCAAACTACCCTCTTACTCGTACTTTCTCATACTCACTCAACTACCACAAATAGGCCTAAAAACATGCTCATATACATGACTTAAAACTCATACACATCTAGGTCGACCATCATAGGCAATACATAATTATAAAAACATTAAAAATCATAAGAAAACTATAGAAAAGTCACACTAGGTCAAAAATAACATCTAGAAACTGAAATCCTTTATTCGGACACAAGTAGGCCTAATGTACTCAAACTGCCCTCTCGCCAAAACCAAGTCTTATTGAGCTAACATGACCTTCAAAAACATCTGATACCAATTAGACATGATGTATAATTCCACTCCATGAATCCTATATTATTCTACAAATATTCACAATCAGATCATGTTATGAATCCACCAATAGAATCAATTATCCTCACTAGGTCCATGACCTACAAAACCAACCCTCGAAGATGAAGCTAAAAAACTCATCAAAACACATCAAACATGTATGAATGGCATATTAATAGAAATATCATGACCTTGGGGTAATCACCAAGTTTTTATCACCACCACTTGGAATGTAAGTGCCTAATAACACCTCTACAACTAGGACTACCAAAACTGTCAAAAACTGCCCCAAAACTATTCATGAAAGAATGACTTCAATAGACCTCAAAATGGATATAAATTGATCTAAAACCACCATATAAATATATATTGACTTCCAAAATTCCTTTATCATATATTTTATCAACTAGTCCAATGCAAACATGAGAAAACATTAACTTCTTCGAAACATGCACTTTTACGTGAGGTCCACTCACTTTGTCAAGACACTTAATTCCACCTAGAGAAATATGGATGAGTCCTATATAACCTCTAATCACTAACTAAGATAAAAAAATACATTATAGGTAACTTAGATAAATTTCTTCTCCATGGCCACCTAACTAGGGTTTAAGGAAGGTTGAAGACCACCTTACCTTCTTAATGATTGTTCATAAATATTTTCCCTTTAATTTCTAAACTAATTCCTAGAATATAATATTATGTCAATTTCCAAACTACCATGAAGATATTGGACCACCATGTAGAGTTCCCACATACCAATGATCACAAGAAAGTACTTCTCGAGCTAGGTTTCTCACTTTCTAAGAACTCGGTAGAGGAAAAAACATAATTTCTTTCTTTGTAATGCAAATTAACACTTGAAACTTTACTCACACCTCCAGAAAAACCCATTAAAAATTTTACCATGCTCACATTTGTATAGTTTTCTCAGAAATAGATAAGATCATCTCATTTGGCCACCTAGGGCTTAAGATGAGGTCTAGTGTAGACTTAAAAAACATGAACAAACCTAGTAAATGCACTTTAAGACACTTTTGAGTGTATCTAAACTTCATCCTCATGCTCTCCATGTTATAAAAATTCATAAATAGATCATACATACCTAAGAGCCACCATTACACACCTTCCTACTGACTAGGCTGCTAAACAAGACATCTTGAACATGTTTTCTCCTTCCATGTTGAGAACCTCATGACTTTTCCAGTCTTTCCCACCTACAATATCCTTCAACAAGCTTCATGACATCACCAAAACATCACCACAACACTGCAATACCTCTGTATCACTCCTACAATCCACTACACCTAATCAAGACATCATGCCCCTCCATTGATGAGACTAAGAAACTCAACTAGAATTCATCACAACATATGATATCAATGACACTACTAATCAACCTTCATGTTCCTTCTCCTTTTGACATCAATGAAACCTATTGACATCAATGAAAATACTACTTTCCAACAATCTCCCCCTTTGTCATTGATGGAAAATCCATTGATGGAAAACACATATAGCTCTTTCTCTCAAGCCATCGACTCATTCCCTTACTTTTAACATTAATGAAAAAGAATCATACCTATAATTTCTTAGTTATCTCCTTATAAAATCACAATAGGGATCACCATTTGGTTGGAAACATAATCCAAATTAGAAAAGTTCCATTTTAACTTCTTCACTCTGTTTTAAATCACTAGGGAAACATATCTCCCCTTAGTAGATGCATGCCTTACAAATCTGATTCAAACCTTGATCAAGAATCACATAGATGAAACCAATAGACCAATGCACACCAGCCAATTTCAAGAAAGAATGAATTTTTTTCTTACCTTTCAAAGCTTACATCACTTATGTCATTGACATGTCCACATGATTCAACAAATCTTCATGACTTTTAAGGCTTCATGACACTACTAATACTTCTCATGCAACTCAAAATACATCTTTATAGCTCCTCATGACTTCTTGACACCTTAATAACAACTAGATACCAACTGCATAACTACCCCTTTCTTCTTAACTTCCTCAAGAACACATAGAATTATAGCTTACTCACTTTCTCTATACACAACACATATACCTTCTCAAACTTAACTAGAAGACACTTCCTTCCCGACTGTTCTCAACAAACTCGGACCATATGCATAATGAAATGATCAATTTAAACAAAATTTAATACCTCGTTCCTTTAAATCACAAAGACACCAAGCTTCCCTTGAGTCATGAAATCCTTCATGACACACAAAAAGATTAAAATAACTCTAAAATAGTTGGGATGGTCATCAACAAAGATATTGTTCTAAGGGAACACTCTTAGACCACTATAGAAACCTTCATGCACTTCATCTTCATGAAAAACTTCTATTATGCAACTTTGAGACTGTAGAACACATTCTTTAGAATATCATACATAAGATTCATTCAACTCTAGATGATACATGTATATTTTTATGCTATCATAGTGAATACAACAAACCTAAAACACACAACCAAGATTTATGAATTTCAAGCATGTTAACTTGCCTTAGAACATTCTTCCTTGATCATGAACTCAAGTCTCACTTATAGGTCAATTTAGGTATCCAATCCCTTTATGCACATCAACTAGTAATACAATGAAATGAATCCATGAGTACCTTTCAATGAAACTCTCACATCTTCTTAACTTATTTTACAAACATCATACCCATATTTCTGATCTTTAAACTCTATCACCTCTCATGCTAAGATTTTATGTCTTCATACTAACCTCTTTATCCAAATTTATATCATACCTCCAAGAGCATACATATAGGTATTCATAAACCTTATAACATTCATAGCTTTAGAGTTGTCATTACTTGCCTTCTTACATATTGCATCAATTGAAGGAGTTTGAGGAACAATGATCTGTAAATGACAATAAACCACCTATTATTTTACTTGTTTTAATAGATATTTTAAACTCATAATCTTTCATGATTTATATGCATCTAAAGTTGATTAAAATATGAATTTAAATATATTAAAAACTAATCCAAAAATGAATTAAATGATGCCTAAAATCAATGTTATTCACTATTCAATCAAACTATCTTGATTTCCATTTCTACCGATTTATTGAAAATGTCGTAATCGATAATTATACTTCTCTAAATTTTAAATTTATTGATTAAATGTAGAAAATAAATTAGAAATTAGAATGTAAAATCAGAAGAAAACACAACACCAAATTATTAATGGGGTTAGGAAATTTCATACATCCCCAAGTTTATATGAACTAATCCATTAAAAGTAGCGTTACAAGTACATTAAAAAACTTACACATCAAATAATGAACCTAAAAAAAGTAAAAAATAATACCACGAGAACTTAGAAGATCTAAAAAAATTCATCACATAATTTTTGCATTTGTTCTTGTCTTTTCCAGTTGATCTTCCCTTCATTCTTTGTCAAACAACACCTTCCATGCCTCAAAAATACATCAAAAGAACTCCAAATTAGGAAAATGATATATGCACATAAAACGCCTCAAAATTTTGGACAAATTTCTAGTGTATATCGAGATCCACAAATGCTCTTGGGTTTCTCTAAAATGTAAATTTCTAAAATTACTTTGTTATCAACATTCCAAAGTCACGAACATTCCCTCTTCAAATACTAACTCCTCATTATATGGATTTTCTTATTGTCTAACAAAGTTCTATTTTTAGAAAATGAGAGGTTAGGGGTTGACCCCTTTAACCTCCACCACATTTTTTTTTACTATGTGGGAGCAATATCCCACATCTATATGGAAGGATTGTTGGTGTGATTTAATAATAGTTCGACCGATATGTTGAAGTGGCTATAACCACTTATGTTATTTTTCCAATTTGAATGGCTAGTGGGCATGGTTGCTATGTATGACATTGGTTTGGCGAGGAGTTGGTGGGTGTAGTTAGGTGGCTTGATGGAAAAAGCTAAGGAGGAGGCAAGTAAGGTGAGATTGAGGTGTTGAGATGGAAGTTGGTTGAGTTGGTTAGAGCTCGGTGAGTTGAGATGGTGTATGGTAACTCGGTCAAAATGCTTATAATAGTTTACAATCCATAAAACTGATCCCACATGCATAGTGTGGTGAATAAAAAAGGCATTCAAATACAAAATCTTGATAATGGTAACATGAATAAATGGAGGCAAAGACACCCCTATGAAAAAGAGTGTGTTAACCTGGTGAGGATCCCGAGCCAAAAATAACGGGGCCCACTCATACGATAGCGAGTGTCAAATACTTGGAGGTATAATACACCTTTTTGTCAAATACCACATTGACACTTGTCTTTGTTTAATTGGTCCACATGACAAGTGTGCAAATTTTCAACATGTGTCCATGTCATCTTGAACCTGCGTGTAGACCCATATGTTTTCTAGATTGACCAAAATTGAGTGTGTGATAAATTTTGCAAACGACTTCTATTTTCAGCATTTAACATGCCACTAGAAATCTCTAAACTAGATTTACACAAAGTGAAACTAATTGCAAGAGACTTAGGAAACTATATCTACTACATTGATCTCCAGATCACACCTCCCTATTGAGAAGGATTTTGTTCCACAAAAATATATTTTACCCACTGAAACTACCAATCATCTTCCTGCATCTCACAAACACACAAGATCCATAGAAATAACATTATAGGAAAAATTTACTACAAATTTTTGATAAGAAAATCACCAAATGATCATAGTTCAAAAATAGAAAATCTACATGCCAAAAAGAGGCTAGAGTCCAACTGATTTTCCCGTGAATATGCTAATCTCTGTAATAACTAAGATCAGTTTGAAAAGACAAACCAATACTAATAACGTGTAAATGTATAACTTGGATCCCTATAGAAATTTCATACCACCGTGATTATAACGCCATCACAAAAGTGATCAACTTAAAACTAGATAAGTAATATAAGACACCAAAAGCCAAAAACTAGGCTAATGTCCACTGACCCTATGAAACTATAAGATCACTACAACTGAAAATTTATTGATAAATAATCAAACACCAAAAGAGGAAACTATCAACGTGATTTCTTGTGACATGTCCACTCACTGCAAGTATAATTTCACCCAAATATAGATAAGTTATATAAGACACCAAAATCCAACAACTAGGCTAATGTCCACTACCCCATGAAATTGTAAAATCATTACAACTGAAGTTTTTGATAGTGTAATCAAAATGTTCTCTAACATTGTTACCATATTTAGAAATGATATTTATTGCCCACATAGACATGTGATTTAAAAGTATGGCCATATCGAGATTTAACATTATGAGAAAAATTCTAAACACTGCCCAAATTATGGGTCTTAAAATGCACCTAACATATACATGCCAAAAATATATGCATTTATAAACAAGAATTACTTTGAAAAGTAAGTATGAAAAGCTGAACACCGCCAATGTGCCCAACATCTTGCATAAATAGATTTCAAAATCCCCAAAGCTGATAATACGAGTTTAATTCCCTCCCCAAAATGTTTAAATAGGAGATTCAAAAGGAGTTTGTTTCAAAATTTTCAAATGTAATAAGTTAACTGAGCATGATAAACATGTCTCTCAGTTCCTCTCATGAATATGAGCTCCAAAAATATATTCAAAGATAAATATATGGGTTAATTTTCCTTTCAACATACAATAGGAATCCCATATAATTAAAATATCTGAATTATTTGCATGCTATCAATAATCATCAACTATGCAATATATAACTAAAGAATTGTTTTCCAACCCATTTAAAGGGATTTTCCTTAGTTATTACCTAGATTAACTCATCAACTAGTGGTGAATTATAGAATTCATTTAGCTTTTCAACATGCATATATTACATCTTCACCTTACCATGATTCTACTGGCATGATGGATGAATTTTCCAATAATTTTCCACCTAGTGTCTACTCATATGACAATGAGAGCAAAATTCCTCTTGTCCTCCTTCTCGGGAGGAGGAATTATGGTTTCCATTTCTTTCCTCTAAAGAAAAATATTGGTATTTCACACCTTCCTTATTTTTGATGAAAGGAATCAAATTATTTAATAATTTCATTCTCTTCTAACAATTGGAAATAGAATGGTTACTAAACCCACAAAAAGTGCATGGAATAACATGCGACATTTTATGAATATCATATCCATATTTTTCATTCTAAAAGAGAGGATTAATTTTTTACAACAATTTCTATTTTTTTATATTCAAAGGTGTGTAAGAAGAAGGAGATGATATTTATTTACCTCTTCTTTTTGATTCCTTACCAAATCAATCCTATGAAGATGAATCACCATTTTCATACATCAAGTCTTCCTACACTACTAGTGGGTATTCACTTGGTCATCGAAAGCTTATCTCCCTTTAATGTTCTTGGAACACTCTCCAAATTCCATTCCCACACTAGGATAACCCAAATATGAAAAACAAGGATGATCCTCTACTTGTATTAGGTTATAAATACATTGGTCATTCTTACCAAGGCATCTTCCATCAAATCCCATTTTCAATAACTTAGATCCAATGCCTTTAGTGTGTTTTTCAAAATCATTACAAATATTACCCTAATCCAAATCAATCGGAATGTGAGGAAGAAGAATCACATGGTGAATAAATTATAGTGTACTCATCGGTCATGGTTTCTACATTTGAAGTGGAAGGAAAATCCTTCTTCTACTCACCACACTGCAATCTGATCAAGAGCTCATCCTTGGATTCAAGCATTCAATTTTTTCTTGAAGGAAATAAATCTTGCATCTTAGGAAAGCATTCTCATCGTGAATTTATTTGTCGATTATTTCAATCTCTTCCATCCTTTCTCTTTTCAAGGATTTCCCGTAGCTATATATGAAAATCACATGTACTTCCAAAACACCGCAAAATGAAAAATGGAATATTGAACCAACAAAGTCTACAAATTTGATGGGATTTTAAAATCTAAACTGATATCAAATGCAACTAAAAGAAAATTACTAAGATCAACTAGCTCGATATCAAAAAATTGATATGTAAACAACAATAGACCCCTATTATCTTACTTGTTGTAACTAATCCTTTAAACATGCCAAATTTTGTGATTTATATGCATATAAAGCTGATTAAATTCTGAATTAAAAGAGATTAAAAACTGATCCAAAATTGAATTAAATGATTCCCAAAATCAACTTTATTCACCGTTTGATCAAACTATCCATATTTCCATTTTACCGATTCATCACAAATGTCATAATATAATAAATCTAAATTTAAACTTTACTTGATTAAATGTAGAAAATAAATCATAAATCAAAATCCAAAATCAACGAAAATATGACAATAGATTGTTTACGGAGTTCAAAATTTTTCTACATCCTTGGGTTCATACGAAATGATCCATTAAAATCATTTGTGCAAGTTCATTCAAAAAATTACAAATAAAATAATGAACCTCAAAACACATGAAAGAAGACCATGAGAACTCGGAAGATCTCAAACAATTTAACACCATCTTTCCGCATTTGTTTACATCTCTGCCAAACGATCTTCCCTTCATTCTTAATCAATCAACAACATCCATGCCTTAAAATGACATAAAAAAGACTCTAAATTGGGAAAATTAGATATGCACTTGAAGCATCTCAAAATTCTGGACAACTTTCTAGTTTACACCGAGATCCAAAAAATGCTCCTAGTTTTCTCTAAAATGCAATTTTCCAAAACTATTGTGTTATCCTAAACATTCCTCTCTTAAAATACTGACTCCTCATTATATAGATTTGATCACTGATTATGGTCTAAAGGCGGTCTATTTTTTTAGAAAATGGGAGGTTAGGGGGTCGAGCCCCTCTAACCTCCACCGACGCATTTTTTTACTATGTGGGGGCAATATACCACATCTACTAGGCAAGGATGAGCGGTGTGGTTTAATAATAGTTTGTTCAGTATGTTAAAGTGGCTACAACCACTTATGTTTTTTTCCACATAAAATTTTCAATGGGTATGGTTTGGTAAGGAGCTGGCCAAATATGGCTCCCTGAGTACATATGTGTCGGTGGAAGTTAGGATTATCGACAAGTGTGGTGATGTGGCTCAATGGGGTGAGATAAGAGGGAGGAAGTTAAGGTGAGCTAGTAGTAATCCAAGTTGGTTAGAGCTCGACGAGTTGAGCTGGTGTATGGTAACTCGGTCAAAATGCATGGTAAAATGCTTATAATAGTTTACAATGTATAAACTTGATCCCATATGCATAGTGTAGTGAACATAGAGGCATTCAAATATAGAAGATTGATGATAATAACAAGAAGAAAAGGAGGTAAAGGAACCCTCCACAAAAAGAGTGTGTCGACCCTAGCTGAAGGCCCCTAGCCATAAAATAGTGGGCCCCACTTGTTTGATAATGAGTGTCAAAGACTGAAGGTGCAAAACACCATTTTTCTAATACCGAATTATCACTTGTCACCATTTGATTAGTCCACGTGGTGAGTGTGCACACATCCATCTCATCTCAAACATGTGTATAGACCCATATTTTTTCCATATTAACTAAAATTTCAGCATGTAATAACTTTTGCATACAACCTTCATTTATAGCATTCAACATACCTCCATAAATCTCTCGACTAACTCTACGTAGTGAAACTGATTACAAAATGTTTAGGGAAACTTTGTCTACTGAATTGATCTTTGAATAAAATAGTGTACCCATCTATAACTGATTGCCAAATATCACATCCCAAGTACATTATATGATTCTTCATCCTAATGCTCCAAAAAGCATTATTTGTCCAATTAAACAAAGGAGATTTGCTAGTAGAGGAACCTCTTTATTGACTAGCCATATCTGTGCTTCATAGGATCTCCTCAAGATTATTAGGCTTGCTTCAAATGCCCTGCTCTAATAATAATTTCTAGAAGCATAACCGCTGGGGGTTATGAGTCAATGTGTATTAAAACTTTCATTAACTTACAGTTTAACATTCATCAATCATTCCATTTAACTTAATCATACAAAACAACTTGACATGAATCATAAAAACATTACAACATCCATACATGAAAATGAGACATAAGAACACATGAACACTGTATTTAAGTAGGAAACCCTCATGGGGATTAAAACCCACTGAAACAAAGCTTTATTACAACAATGAATCAAATTTAGTTGAGCACCAACCTAACAAGGAGCATCAACACCTAAATTTAGTGAGGCACCAACCCCTATATGATTCAATACCAACTCACCCACCTAAATTTGTTCTTCACCTATGAAATGTTGCACCAATAATTGACGATGACACAAATTTAGCTCTCCTTCCTCTAGCTTCCTCAAAACTACCTTCTAGGATTTACTCACTCAAGTACTTCTTCACCAAGCTTATTGAATCATCTGACCTATCTCTCCAATAGTAGAGCACCTTCTTGAACATCATGACATAATATATTACCTCTATTTATGGTCACAAATACCTTCTTCATCGCTTCAAATTTCCCTCTTACTCGTACTTTCTCATACTCACTTAGCTACCAAAAATAGGCCTAAGAACATTCTTATATACATGAATTAAGCATCATACACATATAGGTCAGAAATCATATGGCATACATGATTATAAAAAACATAAAAACATTATAATAATACCATACAAAAGTCACACTAGATCAGAAATAACATCTATAAACTTCAAAGCCTTCATTAGGACACAAGTAGGCCTAATGTACTCAAATTTCCCTCTCACCAAAAAAAATTCTTCTTGAGATAACAATACCTTCACCAAACATTTTATACCATTTAGACATGTTGTATAAGTCCACTCCATTCCTCCTACATGCTTTTACAACTATACACCATCATATCATGGTATGAAACCACCAATAAGTTAAATTATCCTCATTATGTGTGTGACCTACAAAACCACCCGGAAGATGAAGCTAAAAACTCATCAAAACACCTAAACCATGTATGCATGACATAAAAATAGAAATACCATGACCTCAAGTTAATCACCAAGTACTTTTAACACCAAAACTTAGATCAGAATCGCCAAGAACACCTCTCGTAACCAAGACTAGCAAAATTGTCAAAAATGCCCCAAAACTAGTCATATAAGAATGACTTCCACAGACCTCCAAAGGGATAGAAATGGATCTGAAACCACCATATAAATGTATAATGAAATCCCAAATTCCTTTATCATCCATTTGAGCAACTAATCTAATGAAAAACGTAAGAGAAATATCAAATTATTTAGAAACATGTAATTTTCTATAAGGTACACTCACCGTCAAGACACCTAAATACAACTTGGAGAAAGATGGAGGAGTTATCTAGAAAATAAAATAAATAACCAATATCATCAATCCATTCTATTACATTTAGAGAAAACACTTTTTCCATCGCTACCTAAGTAGGGTTTAAGGAGGTTTTAAGACCACCTTACCTTCTTAACAATTGTTCATAAAGCTATGCCCCTTAATTTCTAAACCAATGCCCCAAATTTCATATTAGGCCCATTCCCCAACTACCATATTGATCTTGGACCACCATTTAGAGTTCCTACATTCCAATGAGTACAATAAATTCCTCGAGTTGGGTTTCTCACTTTCTAAGATCTCAGTAGAGGTAAAAACACGATTTCTTGCTTTGTCTTGCAAATCAACCCCTGAAAATTTATCCACACCTTTAGAAAAATATGTTACACATTTTCCCATGCTCAACTTTGCATAATTTTCTAAAAAAAGTTATATTATCTCATTTTTCCACCTAGGGCTTAAGAAAAGGTCTAGTGCAGGCCTAGAAAACATGACCAAACCTAGTAAACAAACTTTGAGACACTTGTGAGTGTTTATACACTTCATCCTCATGATCTCCATGATATAAAAATTTATAACCAGCTTATACATACCCGGTAACCACTATGAAACACCATCCTATTGACTAGACCACTAAACTAGACATCTTGAACATGCTTTCTCCTTCCATGCGACAACTTCATGACTTTTCCACTCTTTACCACCTACAAGAGACTTCAAAAAAATTCATGACATAACAAAAACATTGCCATAACACTAAAATACCTATGCATCACTCCTAAAATCCACTACACCTACTCAAGACATCATGTCACTCCATCAATGAGACTAAACAAATCAAGTAGACTTCATCACAATGTAAGAGTTGGACCAGATTTGCACAATAAACTTCACAGAATAATATTCTTCACAGAGTATATTCAATGTATTCCCGTCAATTACAAAATACAGAATCACCACATATATAGGAAAAAGACATCCTAATTCTAAGGAGTCTTTCCAACTACAAAATCTCAACAAAGCCTAATTATGTGGGGTGAGAATAACTCACGTAACCCACACATAACAATAAATACAATAATATATTGTTGAAACAATATATTATAACAACTCTAACAATAATCTCTCAACCATAATAATTACACACGTAATTATTATTCACACACATAAATATGTGAAGCACTATAATATTCCTAACATTCCCCCCCTTAGTGCGAACATGGGGAAAACTTGCCTTTGTACTTGCACCTGCTCATGATCTGGTGATTTTCACAGGATGATCACAAACCTCAGGGATGGTTTTGCAAACGGTTGACCACAAACCGAGAATGGTGGTTTTGCAATTGGTTTACCACAAACCACAAAGTGATGGTTTTGCAAATGGATTACCAACAACCAAGAATGGTGGTTTTGTTATTGGTTTACCACAAACCACAAATGAAGGTTTTCAAGTGGTTTACCTACAACCACATCATGATGTGCCAAGTACTATTATCTGCCCTCATCACATCTCACTGTAGGGAATAACATAGGAAATTCTGCTAACATCTGTTGCTCATACATACATAGAAAAAGATGACATACTGGAAATGGAACATTGGAATGATGTTCCCCCCCTCAATGTGAAATTTCCACTTATTGAAAACAAGATCCCTGTAACCTGAGGCACACCACACTGGAAGCACTAAAATCAAACTACACACACACATGTCACCAAAAATGATATGCGGCCCCGTCGTTGGCAACTAACGAGAGGTCGTTGAATGACATCTAACCTCCATTTGCCTCCATCCTCTAGTAAATCTGCTGCTAACTCAGCCAAATGTGATCATGGGGCTCAATAACATGCCTTGAATGTCGGATTCCACCGAAAATGCGTTCGTAAGGCAATTTTTTTATATTTTTACAATTTTGACAATTTTCCTAATAATCACCTAAATGACGATAACAAAAGGACACAAATATATTTTTGACACTTTGACTCTGACTATTTTGACTTTTAACATATAATTTTGACAAAATGGAGACTAACACATGAAAAGTAATAATTAATTACTTTTTAGAATAATGATGACACTATGACACACAATGACTCATGACAATACAATTGACCTCAACGTTGACACTTTTAATAAAGATGATAACTAAAACATACTACTATACCAAACTATAATTACAAGATTAAGTCTAATACCACAAACAAAAACACTAAAGACTCATATTACTATTGGAGTCTTTTTACACTTGTTTCAAATCATATGACATTGCCTATTAAAAAAGAGATGATAGAGTGACTACATATCTCAAGCTATTATTGAGAATCTAATAGACACGTAACTTAAAAAACAAAATGTTTAAAAAATATGCTGATATTGACACATTAGAATTAAAATTGACTCAAATGACGTTGAAACCAAAAACAAACTTCTCTATCTAAAACAGTAAAACCATGGGCCATGTATTAGTGGTTTTGGAGGGAGACAGATACAGTGAAGGGCAGTGGACATGATGTATGCGGAGAAGTGCTCACATGCCTGGATCAACACGTCACGTCACACCAAGAGTTTGAGACTGTCACTAAAACAAGCTGAGAAATATGGATTTAGTTCCATCTCTAATGGAAAATGTTAATCTGTTCGAGCAGACAGGTCCTTCATGTAAACAATATCGACCCACACAAAGAAATAATGGATCCAAGTTTCACTCTAATCACAACTACAATTTGAACGAGCACTCTTGAGTTAGAGTTCCAGTATGGCCGACACTGAGCAACCTACAACCTTAGGAAATTTCGCAGCCTTCATAGATTTTTGGAGGGTGAACATGTGGCAGCGTATTGAGTGCCAAACAAAATACGATTGATACTTAAATCACAACAGATGAATACGGGGCGAGCCAAACGGAAAATATGCTTCGAGTCTTCAAAATAATAGCCAAAATAAACTCATGTAATCTGCTCCAACGACTGAAATGAAAAATGTGGTAAAGATCATATCCAAAGCAATGGAAAATATATCCGATTTAATTTTGTTCACTACAAAGGTAATGAAGGCACTCGATTCTATAATGCAGGTGTGAAGGATCAAATATAACATGTAATGCCAAATTGGAAAACACGTCCTCTTTCTCTGCAAACGTCCTTCAGTACAGAGAGGAAACATAGAAAAACAAGTCTATAGGCTGAGTCGAGCCCTTAGGAGATCCACTTCCCTATAAATCACTTATTTACCCATCACAATACTGGATCAGTCGCTCTGATACCAGATGTAAGAGCTGGACCAGATTTGCACAATAAACTTCACAGAATAATATTCTTCACAGAGTATATACAATGTATTCCCGTTCAATTACAAAATACAGAATCACCACATATATAGGCAAAAGACATCCTAATTCTAAGGAGTCTTACCAACTACAAAATCTCAACAAAGCCTAATTATGTGGGGTGAGAATAACTCACGTAACCCACACATAACAATAAATACAATAATATATTGTTGAAACAATATATTATAACAACTTTGACAATATTCTCTCAACCATAATAATTACACATGTAATTATTATTCACACACATAAATATGTGAAGCACTATAATATTCCTAACACACAACACATGAAATCAATGACACTACCAATCAACCTTCATGCTCCTCACTCCTTTTGACATCAATGACACCTATAAAAATCAATGAAAACACTAATTTTCAACATTAATTTCTAAGGAGAGGGAAGGATAAGGATCGTAGGGTTTACCTTTGCATGAATGGAGTGATAATGATGTGTACATGTAGTTCCTTGGAATGTTGTCTTTTCCATAGCGTGCTTGAGATTTGTTTCATGGTTGCTTGTGTGCTTTTCCTTTATTGGGATATGATAGGACTTACAAAATAAAACAAGTGTATTCAATGCTCTAGGTAAATGCAATTGAAATTTAACTTAAAAAATATGTAAAAATGGAAATGTGTATTGGAAAAGCTAAACTAAGGGGTTAGAATACACTTGGAGTGTTAAAAGAGAAAGGGATAGAAATTTGTTACTTACAAGTAGACCTGATGTTTATGAGTTGGTTGGAATAACATGAAGAATTCAGAAGTCCCGTCACTAAACTAGAGATCTGAATGTTTTGATGCTAAAATTTGGATTTACGCATCTTGTCACCATTAAGGGAAAGTGTATTATGAGAGCATTCTATTTTTCCCTCTAACCATTAACAATTACCCATAGATAAGTGCCACTAAAAATGATCAAAAACATGACTTGTAACTTTCCTTGGTTGACAAAAAGGCTCTAGGCATATCACTATCCTTCATATGTCCCAAGTATCATTCCCTTATTTAGTTATTTCTTTGGTCATTGAGTTAGTAGTTAGTTCATGTTAATGACTAATAGCAATTTGAAACTAGTTTTGTACTACATCGAAATTGGAGAAAATTGTGAGCTTGCAAATTGTTTAAACTATTATTAAATATTTTTTCTCCTAGGACATGAACACCCATGTAGGACACTAGTTCCCGTGAATTCATGTCTATTCTAGGTTCTTCACTCCATGCTAATTTTTGTGACCAAGTCTATTTATGGCTCTGTTTATAACTGATTTTTGTTTTATTCCTTTTTCCATGTTTATGTAACTTCTTTATGTAACTATTGGGAGGGTGAAAAGGTTCACCCAATGTTTCCCCACTCGTTTGGGGTGCGTGAGATGAAAAAATGTGAATGGAGCCCAAACAAGGAAGGTTGAAACTAATGTGCACATATGATATAGGAATCCTATAGGGGAATATGGATTACACATGGTAGGTACCATGACACAAGAAAAACAAGGGGAAAATGCTAGCATATAAGTGTTAGTGAAAAACAAATAATACACACTAAAATAAAAACTTATAAAATCATATAGGAAAATGATAAACAAGGACACATCAAGTAGTTGTTTACATACATGAGACACCACTTAGGATGTCACAAGATAATCAAATCTGTTCAAGGCTTGTGTAAACAAGGAAACAAGAAAACATAGGGAATAGCCCTCAAACAATGATAAACAAAGTATAAACAAATCAAGACAACCATGATTGGAAGGAGTCCTATAAGGAAAATGCTACACATGAAGCACCCGTTAGCATGTTAGGAAAGATAAATAGTATGTGACAATGTAATATCTGAATATAGGAATGAAAAATATGAAATATTATAATGATAGAACCTAATAGTAAGTGATAAAATTTAGATTCCCTTAAGAGCCTCAAAGGGGATTGGTAATGGATAGGGATAAGCATAATATATTGTGTGAAAACCTATAGGTGATCTGCATTCACCTTAAGATACCATGTGAACACACATGTGTGTATGAAAAAATGATAAATCATACTATAAGCCGTAGTAAAATGACAAGAAAAGGTGCAAATTAGAGTAGTCTAAACAAGGAAGAATGTATCCAATCAAGATCTAAGATAATGTTTTTGGATTTTTGATTTCATATATGTGAAATATAACAACTAGAAGGGAGGAATAAGGATGCCCCGATGTGTTTTTGTGTTCAAAGTGAGGTTCATGTAGGAAATACCTCAACAATCAAGTATGGACTAGGAACAAAAATGTGTCATTAGATAGTGTGGGGAATTAGGATGCCCCTAAGTGTGAATGCTAAACGGATCTATGTGTGATCTTCGAGAATATCATATAAACATGGAATAAATCCAAAGGGTATTAATTGAGATGCATGATATGCAAAGCATTTGGGTTTTACATTGAAAAATATTGAGATATGGAGATCATACATTCCTATAGCATATTCTTCATCATTAAATGGTGTACCAAGGCACTTGAGTGCATTCCATCATGTCATATTGGGAGATTAATTATAGAATGAATGATTCTAAATATTAATAGACTTGGAAGCAATCGGAAAAGTGAGAAGATCATTATACTGATTAATAGTACCACCAAAATAACGAAGCCAAGAACTTATGAGAGTAAAGGGATAGGGACGAGAGTCAAGTGCAAAAAATAAAAATTCATGTAAAAACATGTGGGCCTAGATATGATAAGAGGAAGATATATCCTTGTTATTAAGAGTGATGTATAATGCAATGGATGATATCAAGAGGATTAAAACCCAATTGGGTGAGGCCTTCATATGTGTAAATTTTTTTGAGTAATTAGGATCATAAAGATCATGCTACCAATACTTGTGATTAATGTATAATGTGCAAGTAAAGTAATCGAAACAAGGAAATGAAATAGGAGAGGAAGTAATAATGATATTGGGACTAGGACTATTGGATGATGAAGGAACCACCGGGGAAATAGGCTCTAGAGAATGTACGGTATTTGAATAAGGAGTCGTAATAGTAGTGGTGGATTGGGTGGTGGGATATTTGACTTGATATTCACCAGACCAATAGAAATATAGTGAGTAGAAATAGAGACTCATCAAAATCATTAGTGATCTCAATAGTATCAACAAAAACATCATCAAAATCATTAGTCTTTGCATGGAAGTATAATTTAGAATTTTCAAGGGGCTTGGCAATAGATGCGTATGGGGTATGGGAGGATATGGTAGGAGAGATAATATTAGTAGTGGGAGTAAGAATATAGGAAATGAAAAGAGGTGGAGGAATGAAAGTATAATTACTGGAATCCCCAAAAACATATGTATAAAGTGTATACACCTAATTTTTCACTTTTCATATTTCATACCTGTTACTAACAATTTATCTTATGTAGATAAGGGTCACCGATGCATCTATTTCCGAGAAGGTACCTTAAGGGCTCTACCAATAATGGGGTATAGTTATTCACATAACCATTCTAGGTTAGATATAATACATGGAGAGAGTGTCACTATTTGGCCCCATCGTTATTTTTCCTTGCATTGTTATCCTTGTCTTCCTAGGTCTCATACATATCATATTCATGATCTCTTTCTTGCATTCCACCATGTTGCACATTTTCCATCCTCTTTCATGAATCACGACACATTGTTTTTTACCTTTCATGACACATTAATTTTGCATCCTTGGATGACACAATATATTGTGAGAGATTTTTCAATGTTATACTTTCACATGGCCAACACCATTGCCCATAGGTGATGTCATCTTATATGTACCTTCACCTCATCTAACATTCATAAAGGAAAAGGAAGCTAAGAAATCCAAAATACTATTTGCTCTTCTTTTTTGCGCCACCTTCACATTTTCTCACTCTAATTTTGGTTCATCTTGTACTTTTCTTAGATTAGATTGGACACCCTTCTTCTTAGATGATTTCTTAAATTATTAGGTCATCATATAGTGAGTCTAGGACATGAATAGTCTTCACCTACTCCACCCAATAGTGATTCTCTCCTTGTGTGTTACTTCTTAAGGGAGATATATGCATCAACAAACACCCTATAGGTACATGTGATTCCTCTAACCCTTATTTTTCATCTTGCATATATTATTATGTTTCCTCTTTCCTCATTGTATTGTGTTAGCTTACTGTTTTACATGTTTGAATGCTAGTTATCATACTAATATTATCCAATATAAGATCCTCAGCTATGCCTACTACCATTTTCATCATATTTTGTGCACCTATTGTTGATCTATACCTTCTCATACCAAACTACCGATATCTCAGTAGGGTTCCTTCCTCTATCTCGATCACAAGCCTTAGAAACCCTAGGTTGACCTAGTGTAAGGGTTATTTCCCTCTAGATATGTGACCCCAACGCTCACCGTAGCCCTTTAAGTATATCCCTTTATATGCCAATACATGTGTGTCTCCTACTTGTTTCCTCGATACCCTTTTTGAATAGATGATTTAGGAGTGCATGTTATTGAGACACATTTTGGACCACATACATTCTCTGGTGAACTCGACGTAAATCTTATAAAACTTATAATCAAGCACAACTCATTAAAATAGCCTTTTTCAGATTTGACTTTATTTAAGCATCCAAAAACCCTAAAAATTCATAGACACCATCACTTAGGGGTGATTTTGTCTGCTCCTATCACATCTACTTTCGATGCCTCCGGAACCTATGTAAACCCTATTTCATGGTCGATACTATCTATTGCTATCCTATCACTTCCCAAACACCATCATCCCCTGTTCAAGCTTCCTTTTAGGGATAATTTTTTCTGCCTTATCAATTTGTATCCTTACACCATCGACCCATGTGTAAACATTCTATAAGGTCAATTCTATCTAAAGTGTAGATTTCCGAGCCTTGTTTTCGATTCCAAGTTCTAAAGATGTCACATCTAAGGATAGTTTTGGCAAAAATGAACCCCCTAAAATTCTCTATGGGATAATACTTTGTGCCTACATATCCTCTCCATGCTCCTAGTTGTTCTAGGTCTCATTCTAAAAACTAATCTACCTAGTCACTCTTACCTCACCCGTGAAATTCTATAGCCGTAACCCTATCCCTATGATCAGTCAGAGAAGGGTCACTCAAAAGAATGTAATGTGGTTGAGATTAAGAATATAGATCCTAGCTCCATCATTAGAAACCTCAACAACAATTATTACTTCACCCCTGATAAGGATGGAGGTTTTTACAATATATCTAGCATTGCAATGGAATTTTTCATGCCCTATCTTAACCAAGGAATACCATATCATGAACATAATCCTTCTTATAGGACTGATTTAAATGAATCTCCCAAACTCCTACTCATAAAAATCATCAAAAAAACACCCACAAATAAAGTTCATTCTTCTTCTATGGATCCTAATGTAGAAAATCTTTTCGTCACCCTATGTGACCCACCTACACCCTGCACATTAAATAATTAAACCTATCATTTTAATCATAACTTAATCCACTTCCACCAACCTCATAAAACCACCATTTTACCCCCATAAACCTTATTTACCTACCCTTAGTTACCTTAACCTCACTAAAACCACCTAACCACGTGCAACCCATCCTAACCTCCTTTTATACTAACCATCTAACTCCTTTAACCTCACTTAACCTCTTCTCTAACTATTTCCCTTTCCCCCATACCCAAAACCCCATTTAGAAGTTTTTAAACCACTCCCAAATGGGTTTCTCCACATTTCTCGGATCGCGCGACTCTAACAAATCACCAAAATTATAAATAAAAGCTTAGAGCTTCTATTTCAGGGATCTTAAAACTTAGTAGTGAAAATATGTCATTTTATGTGTCTTCAAGCATTACAACAAAATTTTTTTCTCTCAGAAGCCAAACCACCTCGTTTCATGTATCCAGATACCTCGAAGACCCTTGTCACACCACTAGGAATTCAACAAGGCATCATAAAAATACAATGAGTTTCGTAAACATTTACAACCACATTAGTCCATTTTTATGCCAACGATAAGATCACATCCATATATTATTTTTTTGATTCATTTTATGCATAAAAAAATGTCAAATCAAACATTTTAGTCTCCCTTTTTCATTAATTTAAGATTTTTTCAAACATCAAGTTTTTCACAAAAATCACCTGTGATCCCTTCAATCACTAATGATTATCCCAAATTTCCCATGATTTCTGTGAATCACCTGCAATTACAGTCAATATAATAAATTTTATTATTCATTGAATTTTATCATCTTTTATCTATCCATCTAGACTTAATATGTCTATTTTTCAAGATGTGTCTCCTACATATGATTATTCCAAGTCAATACCATCCGATCACAAGCATTTACAATCTTCCAATCATACAAAAACCATTCATGTGAGAGAATTTTGACATCCTCCATGAGCTCTCCTTATGTGCTATCACATTTTCACCAACCTTTGAGGATATTGAAGAGAAGTTTGAGATCCTTAATGAAATACAAGAAGCAACCGAGGAGTACTAGTACAATTACTTGAAAGACTTTGAGCTCGCCATAGCCCTAGCTTGGGTCACCTGTGAAGATGAACATGAAACCCCTATCCATCTTGAGTTCTAGCTTCCTCATTTGTTATCATTTACATTATCTTTATAAAATCAAATTAATTGTATCAATGAGTTTAAACCCTTCAAAGAAATCCTATTAGCTTCTTGGGATAAACCTTTCTTTGAGCAACTCGTTATCTTATCTATCTAATATTTTTGTTTAGATTCATTTTCTTATAGGTATTATTACTTAGAGAAAGGAGGATAAATTTTACATTATCCACTTTTCATCATTTTGACATTGTGAATTTCGGTGCAGGCATTGTTAAACCCTACTTGTTTCGAGTTTTAGGTAATTTCTACATTTGATAAAGCACTAATCAAAACTACTTAATACATTCCCGGCACACCAAGTGGGACCCAATTCCCTTTCTCTTCCTTAAATTTTTACTCATTTTGGTTCTTTACTCTGTAATCGCTAATAATTTTAGTAAATTTCTAGTGATTCATGTAATCACCGATGATTCCTATGAATTATTTCTGATTACTCAATCAATTTCCTTTTATATCAGTTTTCTATCCCCTATTTTTTGTTTTCATCTAATCTTGTAGGTTCTATGCTTTGGATTTTATATTTATATATTAAAAATAAGCTAAATAAATAAATAAAAAAAATTAAAAAAAGAAAAGTGATCACGGTACGTATCCTTCTTATCATTTTCTATTTTGGCATTGCATTTGTTTGTTTATCCTCATCAAATCAACATTTCTTTTGGGATTTAAAAAGAAAATTCATTTTTTCTTGATCATATAGCTTAATTAGGAGTTAAATAATTGCATTCACATAACTCCCCTCGCACATAACCAAACCACATCAAACATAATCTACACGAAAACATTCCTTCTTAGGTGGACCTACTTGGATTTCATCACCAAGAGGATAAGCCGACGTGGTGTTCTATCCAATTATAAATAAGCTGGTGGGTGGTATATCAACTAAGATCCCGATAACCTTATCATTGTGGGATCAAGAAGTGAGGGGCTAAGACCCAATATCGTGCATTGTATAGACACCAACAAACATTCGGGCCTCACGTACCTTCAGGATATCAAGGACTCCATCCTTTAACATTACCTAAACATAGCCTTAGATTGAAATTTCCTAATACCTTTTTAACCATTTTTCACATTTCATATTTTCTTAATTTAATCAAGATGATTGAAAATTTATCTTGTGTTAATTTTCTATGTGATTGTAATAAACCATATAGCTTATTTTTTAGTGATTGTTTGTTTATTTCATGGTCTCGAACTAGACAATAATCCCGTTTACAAAACTATGAAAATATGACCGAACGTTTCCAATAGTCCTTAAAAATTCCTAGTCTCACCTTAATGACATTCCACACTTAATTGAATGATATCGATCACCTTTAGTAGATGATGAAGAACCCGCACACTCTCCTAAAGCGATCACCACCACATCAAAGATCCCAAATCCACCCATTCCTCATTTCTTCAATAGTGGTGATTTAATCTTCACTAAGATTCTAGATTTAAACCCCATGAATTTCAATGCCTACTTAGTTGGATGGGGTGTAATTATTCAAAAATATACACCTGAATAAGGACCTCTTATCACCAATGTCACTTATGACGTTTTCTAGATTGTTGATCCTAACCATGAGCCAATCATCCATCAAATCCACCCCTATTCGAATTTTAGTGAGTTGGGAACATTGAATCTCATGTCGTCAACCCCTATCATCACTTTAATTCTCAATATTGTTTCAAAAATATGAAACCAACCAACAGTCATCATCCTCACTAGATATTTCATTTAGCTCCTCCTCCTCACAAAATAACACCAACACATCTTCTTCCACCTTTGGTCCTATAGTCTCTTCCACTCTCCAAACCCCTCCTATAAGCTTGATATCCATCCTAATTAGTGTGTCTCAACCTACTTCACAAAAACCCATGTCATCCATTCAAAATGTGGCCATGTATATCGCAATGTCGATACCCTCATAAATATAAGTTATATCTCTAGTATTCACCCTTCTTCACAATAGATATCAACCAACCCTATCTCAAAGATCCCCTCTTAGTAATTAACTCAAATATCATATCCATTTGTTAACACCTCTTTCTCACCTCAATATATACCAAAAAAATATCAACCCTTTATCCATACTTCTAATCCCTTTCAAAGATATACCACATCAATTTCATCCCATTATCCATATTTATAACCCATCCCAATATATATCTCAACAATCACAATCTATTATAAATACTTCCATGCCTATCTAGTATTAATATATCTAACCCTCACAACCTCTAGTATCACATTCAACATATAACATTTGCAAGATTGCTCCATTCAAACATAATATCCCTCTACCATATCAACAAAACAATTATCATACATATAATCAACCAACCCCTTTAGCATTTAATCCCCAATTAAAATCATCACAAAATGAACCTTTGAAGGTATTGATGCATAGGATTTATAGCCTTGAAGCTACCTCCATGGGTCCCAAAAAAGTGTATGGACATATTTGTAATGAACCCATCCATTTCTCCACACCATACAAAGTGTACCCTCCATACTTTGGGAACTCCCTAAGTTCCTTAAATTCTATAACAAAGAGGACCCTCAAAAACATATTCAAGCCTTCTGTCACACCTATTATCTTATCACACATGATCATGACCTCATGTTGTGGACATTCCTATGTCCTTAGTTGGGCCTGCATTAGATTGGTAAAACAATATCCCACAATACTCACTCTTCTCCTTCACATAACTTGCATAGATTTTCTTAGAACATTTCTTGATTAACATCATCTCGTAAAGTTACCATTACCAATCTTTATGCCATAAAAAAAATGATGAAGAATCTATTGCATATTTCATTTCTTATTGGAGAGGTATTATTAAACAATTATCCTTTTCCCTCCAATAAATAGAGTTAATCGAGCTATTTTCTCATTGTTACACCAAACATATATCATCGACACTAAAAATTCATTTTTTACAAATGTTTGATGAAGTATTTACTATGGCTTACAAACTAGAACTCCGCGCCCTTGAGGATGGTAGAGTTAAGCTTAGATCAAAGAATCCTAAACTTGAGTTCTCATTCAAACCATATTTTAGTCATGATAAATCTAAAATTTCAGCAAACATGAATGTCATAAAATCCACTTCTAAGGAATGTTTGGATCTCGAATGCACCTGTCCTCAATGTAAAACCACCATTACTAATATTTATGCCATCAAAAAATTTAAAGATGAATCTATCATAGATTTCGTTTCTAGCTAAAAGGGTATTATTAACCAATTATCCTTCTCCCTCCCATAAACAAAATTAATCAATCTATTTTCTCACTCATGTGCTAAACATATATCATCGACGTTACAAATTCAACTTTCCAAATGTATGATGAATCCTTTACCATGGCTCACAAACTAGAACTTGTGGCTCTTGAGGATGGTAGAGTTAAGCTTAGATCAAAGTATCCTAAAAATGAATCCTTATTCAAACCAACATCTAGTCATGAAAAATATCAAACTCCAGCAAACACGGTTTTTGTAAAATATGCTTCCAAAAAACATTTCTAAATGTACTCAACCTCAACATAATTATACACCTATTGGTGAATCTTAAAGTGTGGTTTTCGATAAACTCTTGCTTACATGTGTGATCACACTTCCACCCATTTTCTTGACAATACATTTGTCTCAAAACCCTCTTGGTATTGAGATAATGATTACTATAAGTACCATCGAGTCAAGGGTCATGACATCAAAAGGTGTCATTTATTCAAGAACATCCTTCAAGACCTTATCAATAAAGGTGAGTTGCAATAGGATAACCCAAATGCACTTCCAAATAAAAACTTAGATGTTTTCAAGTAGCCCTTTCCAAATCATACTCCATATACTAGTTAACCCCTATCTAATGTCGTCCCCTTCCATCACATTATTAATATTATTAAAGATAAATCATCCACACCTTCAATATCAAATACCATTATCACAAAAGAGAGTTAACCAAACCATCCCTATTGCAACACCTATTGTATCTATCATTGAAAAGTCATCTAAATTATCCACATCATCAACACCTAGTGTTTCTACCAAGAATCACCCATGTAATCAAACAATTCTATTTGTCTTTCCTCCGGAAAGACCAAAATCTCCCCACATCTATCGCATCCACTTTAAACTCACCTAAGGCTTCTTCAAGACCCTTAAAAATAATCTATCACATAAATCATGAAGAGCCTTATGAAAATCAAGTCACCCAAAATTATGTCTGATATCTCAAAAATACACTACTTGACCTACAATCCCTCTATCCAAAATAACACCGTGGAACCATTTAACGAACTCAAGACAAGATCCAAAGTATTTGCACATTTTTCTAGGGATGTGCCCCTCATTAAAAATTTTAGTTACTTTTATATAATTAGATATCATTCCCCAATCAACACCTAAACAAGTCACGTAATAAATTATCTCTTCAATACCAACTTCCAAATCATCTAATGAAACACCAATTCCTTAAAATTTATCCTCAACAGTCACTATAAAAGAATCATTTAAAGGCTCATCTAACAATATATCATAATCCTACCTCCTCTTAAGCCATTTGGCTCTCGGGTTGAAACCCTCTTGTAATAATTTTGAAGCATTTTATGATTATCATCGAACACTAGGACATTCCACCAAGGACTGCAAAGCCCTTCATGCTACTATTCAAAGCCTTTCTAATAAAGGACCTCTTCCCACAGATCTAGAATAATCAAGTCTAGTCAAAAGAATCCATCATAAATATAAAACCACTACACCCAAACAATCATGTGATACTACATCCATATCCAACAAAGGTGAGGTCTCTTCTAGAAAATCCCCGCTTCATCAAATTGATATAGTGTGTATAAATATTAGATCTCGTATATAAAACCCCAAGAATTTAGATCAAAGAAAATCCAAGGTCTCCATCCCTCTCACTCATGAATCACCTAACCCAACACCTTCTACCAAGGCTAAGGTATCCATCCTTTCCACTCCACATACCCAATATACCACTTTCATACGTAAAATCATCATAAAACAACTTAACCAAGCTCCATTAAAGATGTCCCTTTACGAGCTTTTGTAAAATTCACCACAACATCGATAAGCTATTATTGAAGAAATTACATGCATATCAGTACCCTTAGACAATCCATAACCATTCACAAATTTGGTCGGTACCTTCAAAATTTTTATTTCTATCTCTTTCAACAGCTTCAAATCGCCCTTACTACCTAAAGACCATGACATTCCATTATTCATCACTTCCTAAATCGATGATACTCTCGTTAAGGGAGTTATGATCGATAATGGTACTAACATAAATATTGTATCATCACATGATTTCAATCAACTCGAATACCTAACACTATATTATCCCGGTCCACATGATGTACCATGAGCCTTCAATGACACCGTCGCACCTACATTGTGCATGATTATCTTACCCATAAAATTTGACATCAAGACCCTCAATGAGATCTTCTATCTCATAAAAGGAGAGTTTCAATATAACATGCTATTAGGATGACCCCGATGCGTGTTATGAACTATATTCCAACCACCCTTTATCTTTGTCTCAAATATGAAGATGAAGGTAAGACCTTCACTATTCAAGCTGACCTAAACCCCTTACAAAATTATCATATAACATATATACCTAATGATTTGTTTGTCCCTAAATCAAACTCAAGTTCCTTTAATGAATAATCTATCATTTCTTCTATCGTTGCATCAAAATTACCAAATGACAAATCATTTGATGATGTCATGCAAAGTGTGTTTCATTGGGGGAGTATCACCTCCTTACCCTTAATTCGATTCCTATGCCAAAGACATACAAAAGACCTAAAAAATAACCCATGTATGAGCCTAATGTTAGAGATGTCATCTCCTTTGGTCCTCCACATTTCAAAACTAATCTCATATATAGAGGGATCAATCATGCTTCCCCATGCCCTAATAATAAATGTCATGTTAAGCCATTTATATTATATTTTTCCTTTCTCAGTATAGCCAATCCTTCACACAAATGTACCTCCATCATTATGCCTATAAGTGCTTTGGCCTTAGACGCTATAATCATCATTATATCCCACACTATGATATTTGGATCGAGATTAAAATTGATTCCAGGACATGGATATTTGAACTTCATATTATTGAAAAGAAATGAGATAGACAGAATGGGAGTTTCCACAAGTTTTCTCAATTCAACTATAGATCTTTCTAGTTTTAGCGAGGTATTATTTTGGATTTTTATTTTCAATAACTTTCACCTATTTATCTTTTTGATGTTTCTTGATCATTTGGAGTGTTGAGAATGTTGAGGATTCACTATTTTTCGACATGCACATCCATGTACACTTGTTAATTTTAGAAATGGAACTTATAGGTGTTGGTTTGCAATGAAAATTCTTTCAATTTTTTCTATTTTTCTCCCGGGCCCTCTGCTCCAATTTTTAAGGTTTTTCATATGTCATATCTCCATAAATATAAAAAGATAACTTTAAAGATTAAATTTTTTAGGTTTCTATTATAAATAATACAAAGCATTAATGGGGTTAATTTTATAAGCAGATTAAAGGTGTTTTGGAGAGGAATGCATATGATTTTTTTTTTTTATAAATAGGTGCATGGTTGAGGAGTTAAGAGCACTTCTTTGTTTTTTTGGTTATGGATGTCTAGAATAATTTGAGCAGAATTTTTACTTTAAAATGGAGGTTGTGAGGGTATTTCAATAACATATTGTCTTGGAAAAATGGAAAAATGTTTTGGAGAGACAAAGATTTAACTTGATTTATATATGTTTTTTAACTCACTTGTGACCATAACAACCTAACCGGGGTTGGGATTATATGGAGAATGGAGGTCACACTTATTTGTCCCCTCCTTCCCCTTTTTACCTTTGGGAATGTGGGGATAGAAAGAGTAAAAATTGTTACTTGGGTGAGAGCAGGGACTCGAGAATGAACTCCAAAGGATTGAGAGATGGTTATGTGGTGACTAAGGGATGCATGGAGAATGTGGTCACAATTTTGTGTCTCCCTAATATGTGGAGGTAAATTGGGGATAAGAAGAGTGAAAAAGTGTGACTAATAAGTTGTAAAACCTAATGGAAGAAGTGGTGAGGAATAAGTGATGGAAGGTTGACATGATGGGGGGTTGTAATTTTGTGCCCCCTAGTCACATTTATCCCTTGAGGGACATTGGGGATAAAAAGAGTGAAAAATTATGACTTGGCCACTATTAGAAAGTCGGTAGATACCCGTGGTGTCCAAATCGACACTAGGAGTGAAATTTTCACCATGAGAGCATATGAATGTGTTTTGGGGAAAACCATTATATGATTTTAACTCGAAAAAAATTTAGGAGATCATTGGAACCATTATTAGGATCCAATCATTCATTCAATTTCAAATTTAGGGAATATTCCATCTTTGACCGAGAGGAACAACTGTTGTGTTCTGAATCACCTCAGAAATATTTGAGTCTTGGAATAAATTTCATGTTTCTATATTGTAGATAATTACAAGATATTTTTGATGACTATTTTTTCCTCCTAACTCCCTCCGTAACTCCTAGAATCATTAGAAGAAATCATCTTTTACCGTTGGAGTATTCATTCCCTATACCCGAATCACTCGATGTTGCACAAATTGTTCCTGAATCAAAATTTCTTCAAAGAATATTCCTAAAATACCTCATATAAATTCAATTTTATCTGACATAACTCTTATATTCTTAATACTTTCTCTGCAGGATTTTGGAGGGTGTTTACTAGCTACAAAATCGCCAAAAATGACCCTTTTGGGCCTTCGGAGAAATTTTTCTTTTATTAAATCTCAATGAGTTCATAAATCACATTAGGAAATTTTCCTTACACACTTAAAAATATTTTTATCACTTTCATCTAAGCTTGAGTGAGGGTGGAAATGAGGGAAGGTTGGCCAGAGGAAGGATTCACAATGATCGAGAAACATAATTTTTAATTATGGGCTTAGTTGTCATGATCAAAAGTTTCAATTTTTCATGCTAGACATTTTTCATGAAAACATATTGGTAAATAATATGGTGGTGTAAAATTTTATTGTACCAATTCAATGTGACATGGAGTAGTTAGGCGCAGAGAAAATGGTTTGTATTCCTAGGATAAGGGGGATGAAGGGGAAAATGCCATAATTAAAGAGGACCAATTAAGGGTCGAGAAGGATAAAAAATTAAAATAGAAAGTTTGAAATACTACAAAGAGAGGTAATAAAGGGAAATATATGGGGAAGCACTAATGTTTTGGTAGGATAGTAAAAAGATAAATATGAGTAGGAGTAAAGTAGTTGAAGAGTATAAGGAAGGAGGAAAGTAACCTATAAATAAGATAGAAGTGTAAAATGATAAGGAGGTTAGAATAAAATAGAAGGGTGTGCAAGGATGTTTGGACCCTAATAATGGAATTAGGAAAAGGATAAAACTAGATGAGGAAAGAGAAGAGGAAAGTAAGAATAGGTGCTAGGAAAGTTACAAGTAGTTTTAGGATGTAGTTAGAACTTAACCTAGATAGTCCATCTTGGAAACTTTGGTATTAGTTTTATCGTTAAAGTGGGTTAAAGGGTCCCATTACCTATGCAAATGACTAGGGTAACATATAATTATGCTTTGAACAGGGGAAGGAAAACATAAAATCCCCGCAACAACTAATGGTAGTACTCTAGCATATTAGAAAAGCAACCTTTTTCCCTTTTTCTTTCTAACTTCTTATCATTGGATCTATTCTAGGACAATCATCATCTACATACTATTAGGATCCATGGTATCTTCAACATAGTTAGGAATGGGCTCCACATCCGAGTCTGATTTCTTAGAAACATGACCTCTCTTAACTCCAGAGGTTGTCTTCTTTTCATCTTGTTGTTATTTTATTCCCTACACATCTGTATTTTGGGATCCATCTTGAGTGACCTTAATGTCACTCTCACAAGCCTTATCTGGGGAAGGACTATTCCATCCTTTGATGAAAGGTGAATTGTTTTTCCTTTGGACATTCTTATTTTTCCCTAATGGGAAGGACGCTTTGTAGATGCCCCGGGTTCTACAATGATGACACCAAAAATCCATATTCTCATAATCCAATGATTGTATATGTTGTTGGTTTCCCAATTTATAAATAATCCTGTCTAGAAAACCCTTTCTCAAATCAATTTCAATGCATACTCTTTCATAAGTGTGAATCCTTGACGCATCTTTAGAGTGATCAATTTTTACAAATTCACTAGCGCATTACCGATGTCTTTCAAGGCATACCAAAAGTGAAGTAGAAGGTTTGGGAGCCAAACCCACATAAGAATTTTAGACACAAAAAGGGTATTCAGGTTAAATTTAGGGAACTAAGGAATGAGGAATAGACTTGCATTACTCCAAAACTACGACCATTTGAAAGGCATTTAGCATAGACCTCCTCGACTTGAAATTGAACAACGAAAAATCATTTGGAACAGAAGGAAATATTACATTCTTTGGACCAATTTTCATAAATCCACTAGGATAGGGCAGTAATAGCTAGCCACATTCCATTGAAGTGACCAATAACTTCCCACTGCGACAAAGATTTTAGGTGAGAGTTAACTTCCAAATCGTCCAAACATAACATTGGTGGCTCTTCTGCAAGATCTACTACATAAGCAAAGGGGGGCCATGCACATAGGTGGTAGAGGGTCAAAAAATATCCTTATAGGAACTAGTATTGGGGGCAGCTGCAGGGGATAAAGGAGCCCATTTATCATGATTCCCTCTCCCAGATCCTTGAAACACCACCTCTCGAACCACTATTTGGGTTAGGGGAATTTTTGATCGTTGTCTAACCCTGCCCTAAGTTTGAGCTCCTTCATGAAAACCACTTGGTCCTCTTTACTTAGAAGATATATGTTCCTACTACAATTTTCCTACCCCCGAATGATTTGGATTCCATTCCAAATTTCCTAGATGTTTGATCCATTTCCTTCATATTTTTCATTCGAGGGATGCTTATTATCAATCGCACCGCTTTGCTCCAATTTTGGAAAACCCTAACCTCGCACCCTTTCCTTTCCATCGCTTGACCTAATCGGCTATATTTTTTTATTATGAATGATTTTGGCAACCTTGGTATTACATAGATGGGGAATAAGTAATATAATAACTAATTTATGTTAGAACCATCCAATCTTAGATGAGATAATAACACACCCTCTTCTAAGATATATGCTTTTGGATCCAAATAGGGAACTAATTATGTTGTATTGTTTGAACAAGGTATACTCTCTTGGAATTTTATAAAAATTAAGGCACATCAAGGAAAGTTGAGAGAAATAAGGAATAAATTGAGTAGTGTATAAACTATGCAAGAAAAATTTAATTCAAAACCTAAAAATAAAAATATAAAAGATCTCATGATACATCCATATGTTAATCATGGTTAATAGTCATTACACATTTATTTTCTTAGCACAAATGAAGGCATGTTAGTGTGAGTTATCCTATGTGTCCTCCTCTCATATTGGAGGGTCATCTCACATGGGTTAGGTTTAGGGTTTCATGTGTGTCATGCACTAGGGTTACTCAACACCCTATATGTACCCCTTTTCTATTCATTTATGAGCATGCCAAGACACTCCGCTATCTTTCCTCTATGTGCAAGATTTGTTTCTGTTGAGCAAGTTCTTCCATTACTGATCAATTCTTTCTTGCAATTGCTAGAGCTATCACGATTCCGTTGGAGTGCAACTACTTCGTGGTGCCTCATTTCTGATTTGATTCTCACAAACTCTTTTCATGGTATCAGAGCTTGAGATCGGGTAAATGTGTACTCGTTATTTTTTAGTTGCGATTACTCCTTCTTTGTTTCGTTATTTTACTCTGCATGCAAGTTTTTGATCACTATTTTCTGGAATTATTTTGCTAATCTCTCTAACAATCTTTCTCGGAAAGTTGTGTCAGTTTTTTGTGCCTGTGTTATGTACTTGTGTAGGTATTCTTGGAGGTTTCAGGGTATTTACAGCCACATTTAGCTATCTACAGCTGACTAAATATGGCTTTTTAGCCAAATAGAGGTTATTTCATTCTTTTTAATAAAAATTTTAAAATAGAAGTGGATTTTTTTAGATCTCTGTGTTTTTTTTGGCTCTCTGTTTTCCTGGTATTTTGTAGAATATAGGTTTTTCTGTGGCTTGGAGTTCATTTGAAAGGTTTTTCCACCTCCCCGAGCTCATGTTCTTCCCTGGCCACTCCAAAAAAAAAACAACAAACTTGACCGCCAACAACCAAATCTCTGCGTTTTTCTAATGACCATTCTTTTTTTTTTTTCCCGTACGTTTGTTCTTTGTGGCTGATGTCCCATGGCCATTTTCCTGCTGTCTCATGGCATGTGGTATTTTCTTTGTATGCTTTCATGCCCCGCCGCACCTTGCCATAGCCTCTCCTATCTCGCCGCTGCTCTCGCTTTCCCTCCACCCTTCTTCCAATGCACAACAACAACAATAAAACCAAAAAAACTATGCGGTTTCCAACAACATTACCTTTGGTTTACAAAAAGCCTTACAAAAAAATACATGTGTTTTCCTTCCCAACGGCCGTGGTACGTTTTTTCTCCCATTTTTGGTAAGTTTTTAACAAACAATACTTTCCAATTTTAAAATAATGTGGTAAGTTTTAAAGTTTTTTGGTATGTAAAAATATTTCCTTTTTTACATGCAAGGAACTTTCTTTTAAAATACGTGGTAAGAATATTTTTGGTTCGTATTTTTTTTTACCACACTAAGTTATTTTTCAAAAAAAAATCTTTTAAAAGCTTTTTTAGGTCTTTATGTTTTTTAAAAACCGTAGGCTTTTAAAAGGTAGGTTTTTAAATTTACCTCTTTTTTTGAAAAATCTTTTTAAATAAGATTTTTTTAATAGATCTTGAATAATTTTTTGAATTTGGTTTCTTTTAAAAAGGGAAAGTCTTTTTAAATTAATTAGGATTTAATTTTTTATCAGATCTTAATTAGTTTTTATTTGAAATTAATTAGATTTAATTTAATTAAATCTAGTTTATTAATTTCTCAAAATTCCTTTATCACGATCAGCAAATTTTGACTATCGACACCTAAATCATCCTTTTTATCGCTCTCAAAATAGTAAAATTGGGCATTTCCAATAGCTCTCAAAATAGTAAAATTGGGCATTTCCAAATGCTAAAATTTAGACGTTATTGGCATTTTTTTTCTCTAATCATGCACTCAAGTGTGCAGCATCATTCTGAGCACTGTTTTCCTTTCGAGATCCTTTCTAGCGTTCTGAAGACTATTTGAACTCCTTGAGTTCCCAAACCTTGTATTACACCCTTATTATTGCTTGAATAGTGAGTGCGTCCCACCACACGTCTACAAAGAAGGGGGTTTAATTTTACGACATAAGATGTTTTTTCTCACCACAAGGTTGGATTTTTCCTCCTTTCTATTTTTTGCTTGTTCTTGTTTACGGTGTCCTTTTTGCGCTCCACGAAACACTGTTGTGGTCTCCTCTCTTGCGCGTTATTACACTGATTGTAAGACGAGTTACCAAGTGTTTCAAACCACACGCATGGATCTGATTGTAATCAACGTACTAAACTATAAAGTTCTCAAATCGGGGGTTGTTATTATCCCGGTGGTTGTGTTTCTTTTCTACATTCCTTTCTCTCTCTCATTATGGATGATCTTTCAATTCCTTTGCTTACGCCATTTAACTTTTTTGAATGGAGATCGAAAATAATAATGATACTAAGGGGTAAAGGGTTATTTCACATCACCATGGGAACTGAGACTGAACTAGACAACGAACCTAAAAAATCTAAGTGGTTAAACTATAGTGATGAAGCTTTAGGTCTTCTCTACATGTCTATTTCTCCTAACTTTCTCTTCCACATTGAGGCATCCAAAACACCTAAATATACATAGAAAACACTTTGGATGCGATGTTTGGAAAACTAGATGACATGAGAGCACATGAGTTGGAAAATGAACTACTAGGGTTAAATCCTAGTGACTTTGAAAACCTAAAAGCCTTCTTCTCAAATTTGTCCACATTAGATTGTTGTTAAAAGGATGTCAAGTAGAAAAGAAAGATTCTCAACTGATCTTGTCAATTCTCTCTAAGCTAGGTCCCGAATATTCTGTCTTCGTGTTAACTTTCTACACTACAAAAGCTTCTTTGGGTGATACTTGGACTATGCCCTCCTTTGACTATTTTTGTCCCAACTCATTCGATAACAAGACAAACTCATTCAAATGGGGTCTCTCAATTCCAAGTCACATGCCCTTGTAGCAAGTACTAGTAAGGGAAAGAAGACTAAAAAGAAGAAAGAAACAAAGGATCAACCTAAGAAAGAAACCAAGATCAAACCTAAAAATGACACAAACACTTCAACTTCTGAGCCTAAGGCACATAAAAGCAAGTATTTGTGTTCCTATTGCAAGAAGTCTAGTCATGACGAGCAACACTTTTTTAGAAAAAGATTGATCACTTATCTCATTTACTTGAGAAGAATAAAATAAGTGTTCTTGAATCCATAAAACAAAGTGCTCCGAAGGCCAGTCTTCTGCTGCAAAAGGTGCTAAAAATGATAAGAAGAAAGGAAAGGCCCTTGTAGCCAAAGTTTCTCCTTCATCGACATGGATTATAGATTTTGGTGCCTCGCACCACATGGGTTCTTCACATGTTGAGTTTTCCAACATCGAACCTTGTGGAATGTCCCAAATCACGATGGGTAATGACATGATAGTGTCGGTTTCTAGTAGTGGATCAATAGAGATGGATGGGGGAACATTTAACCAAGTGTTGAGTGTTCCTGATTTCTCTACCAATATCCTATCGGTTTACCAAATTAATCACCTTGGTGAAGGAATGTGAGTGGAATTTGGTCCTAACTCGGTGATTATTCGTGAGCTTAATAATGACACTATAGTGGCTGAGGGAAAGGCAGATCACCGTTCATGGTTGTACACCTTCTCCCACTTTACTTCTGATTCTACGCCCACTGCCTTGCTCACTCATGAAAATGAGGTTAGTAAGCTATGGCATGAGTGTTTTGGACATCTAAATTATCGTTACCTTGAATAATTGAGTCAAAACAAAATGGTCAACGGGTTGCCTCGCGTCAAGTTTTCTAAGGGTCTTTGTGAGGGTTGTACCCTTGGAAAGCATCCTGAAAAGAACTTTGATAAAGGAAAAGCCTGGAGAGCCACTTGTCCTTTGGATCTTATTCACAGTGACGTTTCTGGTCAATTTCCTTCTCCTTCGTTTACTAGATCTCTCTATGTGCTAACCTTCATTGATGACTATTTGTGATATACTTGGGTATATTTTCTTAAGATTAAGTCTGAAGTCTTTGAAAAATTTCAAGACTTTAAGGCTCTTACTGAGAAACAGGCGGAACGGTCTATCAAGGTTCTTCGAATTGACAATGGAGGTGAATATGTAAACAATAGGTTCATGGATTTCTATACTTCTGAAGGGATCTCTTTACAACATACAATTGCTTATAACCCTTCACAGAATTAAAGAACCGTACTCTGAAGGAGATGGCCACTTCTATGATTCACTCGAAGTCTCTTCCTCTGCAGTATTGGGCTGAAGTAGTGAATTGTGCAAATTACATTTAGAACCATGTTCCACATAAGGCAATAAGAGGGATGACACCCTTTGAAGCCTGGTTTGGATGCAAGTCTGATGTTGAGAACTTTCGAGTCTTTGGATCCAAGGCTATGGCTCGGATCCCCAAGAATAAATGTAAGGCCTTGGAACCACAATCCAAACCTTGTATCTTTGTAGGGTATCCTGATGGCGTGAAGGGATATCGATTGATGAATCTTACTTCTCATGAGCTATATATTGAGAGAAGTGTTAAGTTTAATGAGTCTTCTTCGACTTCTACTTCTCCACCTATTGAGGTTCTTCAACTCGTTGATTCAGATTCTGACTCATTAGATGATGATACTGTTGAGTGTGCTCCTCTTCCTGATCCTCCCGACCATCAGACCTTTGAGTCTTCTGATTCTAACAGTAGTGATGATGAGGAATATGTCCCTTCTCACTCAAGTGAAGAATCTTCTGACTTTGAGCCTGATCCTCCTGGTCCCCTTTGGGCCAGGAAAAATTTGTAAAGTGCTGGAGATTTAGTTGGAGATACTTCGGATATGAGACATACTCACTCAAATTTCATTGGACCCCACTCTTTCTTCACCTCTGATTTTGATCCAGTCTTTCCGGAGGCTTCTGGTATTCTGAGTGGGATTCTACCATGGATGAGGAGTATTCCTCTCTCATGAAGAATGATACTTGGGATCTCACCACTCTTCCAAAAGGAAGAAAAATCATTCGATGTAAGTGGGTGTTTTGAACAAAGTATGGAGTAGATGGAGACGTCAAAAAGTTTAAAGTGTGATTAGTAGCTAAGGGTTTCTCCCAGATAGCTAGGGTTGATTATATTGAAACCTTTTCTTTAGTTGTGAAGATGACTTCTATTCGATTGACCCTAGCCATTGCATGTAATTTAATGATGGAAAGTCCATCAAATGGACGTTAAGAGTGTCTTTCTTCATGGTGACCTAGAGGAAGAGATCTAAATGGAACAACCTCTAGGTTATGTCCAAGATCCCTCCCTCATTTGTAAGTTAAAGAAGTCTCTTTATGGCCTTAAACAAGCCCCTTGGGCTTGGTATGCCAAGAGGGACTCCTTTTTACTTACATCGTGGTTTACTGTGTGTCACTCACGATCCAAATGTTTATATTTTATGACAAGATGACTCCATACTCATTCTTGTTCTATATGTTGATGACTTATTGATCAGAGGCAACTCTTCCTCTATTATTGATTCTGTGAAGATCACCCTAGCCAACAAGTTTTCCATGACTGACTTAGGTCTGCTTCATTACTTCCTTGGGATCCAAATTTCACAATCTGACTCAGGAATCTTTATTTCACAACCTAAGAATGCTCTTTATTTGCTAGCTCATTTTTAGATGTTCGATTGCAAGTCTTCTCCTACTCCTTTTCTTTCTCGGGGTGAAGTTGGTTTCAGATTGCTCTACTCCCTTGGTTGATGGTACTCTTTATCGACAGTTGGTGGGGAGCTTGATTTACTTGACTCACACTTGACCGGATTTATCGTATGCTATTGGGATCATGTCTAGATTCATGCAGAGCCACATGAGCTACATTGGAAAGCAACTAAATGGATCCTTCATTATGTTCGTGGCACTTATGCTGATGGAATTCACTATCATGGAGGAGTTGATATTGACTTGATTGGATTCACAGATTCTGATTGGGCCGGTGACTTAGATCATTAGAAATCTACTTCTGGCTACAGTTTCTCTCTTGGTTCGGGTCCTATTAGTTGGTCTAGCAAGAAGCATAATGCAATTGTGATATCATCTACAGAGGCAGAATACAGAGGAGTAGTTAACGCTGCCATAGAAGCTATTTGGCTACAGGGTATTCTGATAGAGTTTGGCATCCACTTTTGGTGGCCTACCATTATCTACTATGATAACACGAGCACAATCTCTATTTGTATAAATCCAGTTCAGCATCAGAGACGAAGCACATTGAGATCCATATGCACTTCAAATAGGATCTTATTCATGATGGTATCATCGACATTCAAGACATTCTTAAAAATAATCGATTACATATTTATTCACCAAGCCCTTCACTGAGATGAAGTTTCTTCACTTATGGTCTCTTCTTGGGGTGAGGTCTTCTACATCTGCTCATATTCTTCGGGATATGTAGTCCTTTTCTTCTTCTTCTTCTAGGAAGATTGTGTTTGTATATGGGCACCTTATCGCCTTTAGCACGGCCCCATTGACACATCTTTCTTAGTTGTTTAGAGTGTCTTCCTCTTCCGTCTGACTCATCACAGTCACTACCCCAACTTCAATGAAGGGAGGTGTTAGTGTGAGTTATCCTATGTGTCCTCCTCTCATATTGGAGGGTCATCTCACATGGGTTAGGTTTAGGGTTTCATGTGTGTCATGCAATAAGGTTACTCAACACCCTATATGTACCCCTTTTCTATTCATTTATGAGCATGCCAAGACACTCTGCTTTGTCTTTCCTCTATGTGTAAGCTTTTTTTTTTTTTGTTGAGCAAGTTCTTCCATTACTTGATCGGTTCTTTCTTGCAATAGCTGAAGATATCATGATTCCATTAGAGTGCAACTACTTCGTGGTGCCTCATTTCTGATTCGATTCTCACAAACTCTTTTCAAGGAAAAGTGAAGATTTTAGTAATAACATCTCAAAGGTGATCCCAAAGCATAAAGTAAGATTTCTTGAATTTGTGTGATTTAGTACCAATTCCTTAGAATATAAGATCCTTAAGTGTGCATTCAGCTATGTAAGTATGAGTATATGTGAAAGCACTAGTAATGATCCTATGTAAACTACTCATAATTCTATAGGTATTTCACCTCAACTAGGAGGATGTCATCTAATCATGGGGGGTAGGATGCCGGATATTAATAGCCTCTACTAACTCTACAACCATATGATGGTTCAATTAACCCAAAGCACTAGGTTTTTACATGTGATATGAAATAGGGTGCAAATGGAATCATTTATGATGATACAAAGATATGAAAACATGGGTGATTTGTAATGCTAATCTCAAAATTTTTAAAATAATGTCTAAGATTCCCTAACCTTAGATTTTAAGAGAATTAAATTCTTAGGCCAAGTTATTTATGATTTAAAATAAATTAAATAGAATCTAGGAGAATCTATTTTGGAATATGACCTATGACCTTTAGTTTTCTGATGTGATGAACAAGAATAAAATTAATTTTTATGATGTAAGTAAATCTACTTAGTTTTTTAAGCATTGTGTATCAAGATTCAAATTTTCCATTACAAAGAAAAAGGTTTATACCAAAGTGCTAACACTTGGGGCTTCAATAAGGGTATACAAGATTGATAATAATGTGGATAGTGCAAGTTTCATTCAAAATATTGAATCCAAGTTGGATGGTATGATGTGAATGTTCTAAGAGTTACTATTATGGAAGAAGATAAGATTGAGCATATGGTTTGTAAAGTGTAGAAATTAGGGGCACCCAAAAAATGAATGTCAAGGTCCTATAGGAATAAGCCAATTTTTCTATGGATGGGGAGTATAATATTATGAAATTTGTAGAGTACGAGATCATCCAATAAGAAAATACCATTTTATGTAACATTATGTGTTTTAACCTCACAATATAGAGTAAATTTTTTGTAATTCAACCATACATGAATATAAAGATTGTAGAGATATAATGGACATAAGTAGTAAGTAACTAGAAATTTATTCATAAGACAAAAATACTATCCCCATAAAACAAACCTCTACATGAGAAATTAAAATTTCTCCTACATGAGGCTAAAATACTTTATCCTCTCGGTATAATTCACATTGGGATCCCCACCATCTCCATAGTAGATTCTGAGTTGGGATTTACTTATCTCTACAACATATGATGTGTTGGGAACATTTTTGCCATAGAATTAACCATAATGAAATGATCCTCCAGCTAAAATACCATACGGGGATATCAAAATTATAAGATATGCAATTAGGTGGATATCGAGTGGCTACCAACAAAGGAGGATAGGGGCTTAGCTTGAGAGATGGTTGTTTTATACCTTTATAAAGAGTTAAATCACATTGCATAAAATTTCATGTCTAATCTAACATGGGAAATATATTGTATGTATTTTAGAGTAATTACAAAACATCATATAAAATGTTGTTCTCCCTTAAAATGTAGTGTAATAAGAAGAAACTACGTAATGTCAAGATGGTAAATTTGGTAACTAGAGAAAATGTAAGTCTTCAAGTTGTCACTAGGGTAAAAAGTAATGATCACATCTTGGGGCTCATGTATATTACTATGAATCCAAAAATATGGCATGTGTATGAGGAAAAATACCCTACCTAAGTAGATAAAATGAGTTGTTAGAATAAGTGAAAGGGTTGATCAATTATATACATGATAGGGATATAAAAATCTAAGAATTTAGAGAGGTTGAAGCACAAGTATATGTGAAAAAATTATGAATTTTTAAGAAAGGAATGGTAGCTACACTCACCGGCATTTTTAGAATAGTTAACATAATGTGAAATAAACATGTTTATCGAATATATCCAACATTCTTAAAAATCTCCTATAAAGCGTAACTAGCGGAGATTTTCACTCTAACAAGACAATTTAGTATGTTAAAACAAAGTGACTATGGGATGTAGATATGTGGCCAAATATCATTCTAAGAGACTATAAGATCATGGATACAATGTTTGATTTTGGTATTACTATAAGTATTATTGCTAGATCCACATGGGAAGCCATAGATTCATCGGTCTTGACATATAGCTTAGTAACATTGAGTCTAGATAGCTATGAGAGAGTTGATCCAATTATATCATTAGAGGAAATGGAAATAACAGTAGGCTATCTTATCTATATATTAACTAACCAATAATATGCACTTCCCAAATATTAATTGGGAAAAAATGGGCCTATGATTAAAATATGTCAAATCTATATAGTAACTAGCTAGGTGAAGCCCGCCTAGATGACTCTATTATTTTCATACCCATGGATAGGACTAAGAAAAATACTTATGATAGTCCAAAATATCCATTTTCCAAAAAATTATAGGATAACAAAAGGTTTATTAAGGTGGACCATAAAGCCAAACATAAATTTCCAAGTTCACAAAAAAAAACCAATAAAAGTGGAAAATGGTAGTTTTGTGTAGCCCACAAAAATACTCTTGATATTCCTCATATTTCATAATCAAATAATTTATTCCTAGATGAATATTTACAATATAGTATTATATCTCATACTTTTGAGTCAAAACTATTAAAAATTGTATGAATTTTTGCACACTCACCAAGATTATACCGAGCCTACTAAGAAAATTTGTATTCGATGGGAGGTAACTTCATGAGTTAGCATACATTTAGATGTAGATTTAAATTATTGGATATGTAAATAGCATGAAATCAAGACAACGAGAATGGTTCATGTGTAAGAAAAATCCCACAATATTTTGGTATTTCTAATTTGGATACTTTATGAATCAAGTTTCAAGAGTATGTACACAATAGGATATGAGAGTAGCCACACTATATTATGCACTAAAAAGGAGTGGGAACAACTTGGTGGGTGGAAAATAGAGACAAAATTTTGGAATATATGGAAGTGGTAAGAATGATGCATGAAAGGTTTACACTAACTTCAAGATTAATAAAGGCATGATTTTTTTGTGTAATCTAGTGTACAAACCTAAAAATGTAGGGATGCATTGATGCTAAAAAAGTATAATAGATTAAACCAAAAATGGTAGGTTCATATCTTTCCTAATATCATCACTCCACTATTTAAAGTGTGGTACACACACCAAAAAAAGAGAAGGGAAACACATAAACGGATGTAGGTTTAAGAACATTTCATATATGCCTTCACTTTTAAAAATGATAATCAAATGGTTCATGTAACATTGTAGAAGATACCAATATTTCCCTATTATGGAACTATGGATATTGAAGGATTGAAAAATTCAAGGACCCAATTAAATTAGACTAGGCAACCAAAATAGAGAATTCAAGAAAGGATATGCATGAAAATGATAGGTAGTAAAAAAATTCAAAGTGTAGGAGACAAAAAAAATGAATAAATGAATTCAAATAGTGAAAAAGAGATGGAATTGAAGGGATGTTTAAAATAGAACATGTTAAAACACTTCCAAAAATGAGAATCCATAAAAGTAAAAGGATGAAAAATTATGCAACTCAATGATAGAAGAAAAAATGGATAAGGATTATAAATAATAAGGACAAAGGGGAAAGTAAGGTATGTGATGAACCAACATGCAAGAGGGTAGAAGCTATTATACCCCTAGGAACTATCAAAATGTCAACCATAGGGGATTAATAGATGCAATACAAGATGCTATACTCTACACTTACTTGGTAGATAGAGAAGATGTATTCTTAACCAAGTTTACTGAATTTAAAGGAGTATACCCTTCTTTCAGGGAAAATGTGGATTGAAATAAAAGAAGGAATGAATCCTACGAAGAATCACCTATATATGATAAATCCTAATATGAATGCTAAGGTGAAAGAAAATATTTAGAGGATTATAGAATCTAGAATGATCTATCATATTGAGAAATTAAATTTAGTAATCCCAAGAGTAACTTAGCTAAATAAAATGGGAGAGATGAATATTTATGGAGACTATATATAACTCAATGACACGTGTGTAAATTATACTTTCCCAACACCATTTATATATAATATTTTCATCTATACATATATTGATGTGTATGTACTTTATTCATTACCAATTTGGATTTCAGAACCTTGGAGGCATGTGATGGGGCTCACATGTTTAGTTGTAATAGGAAATAATATTATGATTCCAATATTCTGAATTATTTTATTCTTAATTTATAATTTTCTATACATTAATCATTTCAGTTGTTCTCTTTTATTTGGAAGGTGGATGATAAATGAAAACCAAATTCACTAATCTAGGCACAATGAAACTAGGAATTCCACATAGAGTTTTAATTCACTTGAACATCTAGGAGAGTTTTTCTCAACCAATATAATATATCTCTTATATTAGCATATTGTGTTTGTCCCACTTCATGTTTTTTTATTTTTAATAATGTGAACACGGTGGTATAGCGTCTGTGGTCGGTCATAAACGTTGTTGAGCTAACCTACTCCCATATTTCTTGTAATATGGTCATAATATCAAGATAAATTAAAGGTTAATTCATAAGCACATGTGTTATAATATATTTAAAAATGTCTTTTGTTGAATTTAGGGAAATACCCCCACCAAGTATTATTGTTTCAATTTTGCAAACATATTTTGGTTTCTTGCTTGGTATAAAAACATTATCATTTTGGTATACCATAGGTATATTAGTATATACTTGATATTTAAGTGATTCAACATTATTTTAATTACCATATGGACCACCACCTTGGAGATATATAGTAATGTTATACACTATTGTGTTGACCTTAGGATTCAACCACCTCAAGACCATTTGGTCTTGATCCATGGTTTTCTCAAGCTAGGGCATTATGCTCGGATTACCTCCAAAGTGTTTCACTCCATTTTATACTTTAATGAACTAAATATTACATTTAGATAAAAAAGAGGAAAGTAGAGAAGTAATGTATAAGAAATGACAATTATTTCTACCATGGACATTGTTTTGGTTATTTTTAGTAACTCTTATTGGGAATATTTCAAGGCCTTTAGTGGGTAGGAGATGTATGAGATTTTGGTGGTGATATTTTGGCCGCATTAGAAAATATTTGGTTTTTTTGAAAATAAGTGGATGATTTCGAGAAAATGGAAAGAAATAGATAGGAAGAGGTATGGGGTATTCTCTCCATTTTGTTTCATGAAAATTTGAACTAATGATTTTGAATGCATTACAAAATATTGGGTTTAGACTTGTGTTCAACAACACTTCTATTTGATAGGAAAATGGAATGATTTTCATGCATTCCAACTCAATGGGTTTAACCGGTTCTAGGTTGTGGTTGTGGATTTTACCTTGGTTAGTAGTAAACATGTTGATAAATCCAAACATTATTGGTATTAGATGTCATAATATTTCCAAATTTCATATTTTCCCTGTATATGGTGAATTTTATTGGGTTATATGTCTTTGGATGTGTGTGTGGTTGATTGAATGTGTGCATTCTCATTACGTATTATATAATGTGAAGATATATATATATATATATATATATATATATGAGTTTCAGACTTGTGAGATTCCTCTTGGAATCCTATTGATGGATGGGGAGGGTAGTGAAATTCTTGGAATTATAGTCAAATATAGGGCTCATGTGATCCACCCTTTGGGTGTGACCTATTATTTTATATTACAGGGAACTATTTGTTGATGATAGTTGGGGATGGTCTTCCTTGAGATGGAAATGAGTCACAATTATTTGCATTGAAAACTCCTTTTCCTTACTTTCATTCTTAAAACTAATTCTAGACTTATCATTTGTATCATGTTGACCACTTAATATACCAGTTAAAACATTGGAACTCTTTTCTATCTTTTCATACACTATCAACTTGCTGCTCATTTGTTCCATTTCAGATTTTAGCTTCTCCAGCTTTGATTTCAGTTTTGTGCATTCATCATCCTTTTATTTGTAAGAGTTTAACATGTTTTCCAACTGATTTTCAAGTTATTTATCTCATTAGCCTCTTCTTCTTCTCTTAGAGTTTGTCTTTCCTCAAATATGTATATTTTTTCTTCATAATATTTTAATGTGCATCTCAGCTTTTTATTCTTTCTTCTACATAGTCTCAATTATTCAAGAGCACATACTAATTCAACTTCAATATTTACTTCATATTCTTCTTCATCAAAGTCTTCAAAGTCAACTATATTCTTCCCTTTAGAGATACATTATTTAGACACATCCATGGCCATAAATAAACATTCAAACTGATCTTCATCATTTCATTTTACGAGCTGCCCAGGTTTCTTGATTCGATTCACTTGAATCTTATTTTGAATAGAAGTTCCTTTTGTTCTTAAAGAACTTCTTCTTTCTATTTTTCTTTTTATATCTAGTTTCTCTCTTGTTGTGTTTATGACTATCCTCTTCATGTTCAAACTGAGCTTCTTTAATTTTATTTGGAAATTTAACAACAAAATGACCTACTTGTCCACATGCGAAGCATTTGAAAAGAATTTTTCCTTTATACTTACCTGAACCTCTTTTCAGTCTTCTTACAAACATTGCTTCAATCTTTTCATCATCTAATTCATCCTCTGAATCTGATTCTTCTTCTTATTCTTATTTAGACTAGGTTTCTTTCTTGACCTTAAATGCCACCTCTTTCTTGGTAGTCTTGGTTCCAATCATCCTCATCTCATATGTTGAAATAATTCTTTGTAATTCATCCATTGTGAGATTATTCATGTCTTTGGCTTCCTCCACCGCTGAAATATTTGTATCAAATTTGGCGATTAGAGATCTTAAAATATTTTGGACTATAACGAGTTTCTTCTAGTTTCATCTATTTGTTGCATGTAGGCCACCATAATCTCATCTTCTTTCATCTTGATTATCAAAATAAGCTCTGTAGGTCTGTAACTTTTCTAGCTTGACTTTTTCATCTCCTTCATAAATACTCAGAAGTTTAGTCAAAATATCCTTTTCTGTTGTGTGGTGCATAAATTTTACAATTTTTGTTTCAGTCAGGCCGCATAGGATGACATTCATGGCTCTTGAGTTGCATTCATATTCTACTTTATATGTTGAAGAATTGATTGGTGTGGCTGGAGGATTGTATCATTTCTCAACACATTCCTATATATCAAAGTCAAGTGATATATCAGATATGTTTTCATCCTTATTCTCTAGAATGCATAGTTCATTCTTGTGAAGAGAGGTGATCTTGACAATGATAAACTGCCTTGTGCCTGATTTTTGCCATTATTGTGAAAAGAGGATCCCTGTGAAGATTTTAAGATTATGTCGGAGGACTTTGCTCGATACCAATTGTTAGAGATCACAAACACTGAGAGGGGGTGAATCAGTGTGGATTAAAATTAATTTACAAAGTTATACCAATCCAAAATTCCTTAAATTTGTGCATATATCATGTGCATTTTATCAAACATATATCAGACAATAAAACACAAAACACATAATTTATAGTGGGAAACCCTTTCGGGAGAAAAACCCACTTGAAACCAAGGCTTTATTAGGAACACCAATTCCAAAGCTTACAATGGTTTCAGTTGAGCACCCACTCAACCTGTGAAGTACCCACTTCACAACTTCAAGCACCCACTTGAATATTTACTGAGCACCCACTCAACAAATTTTAGCAAGCACCAACTTGCAAGGAGCACCAACCCCTAATTTAATCAGCTACAATTGATATTTTGTAGGGACCTATCCACAAGGAGGATGCAACCCACTAAATATGTTGAGATCATTGACTTATGCCTCTATTTATCATATTATAGGAATCATATTGATTTTAGTAGAATAATTACCTAGCACACTCTGCATGTTTTATTTGAAGCATGTATGATTTTTAACTATTGTGTGTGTTGTGCTTTGCCATTACTCTCGCACAACATTTGAAGCATAATTTTTAGGAAAAGAAGGGAAATCTAGATTTAATAGAGTTCTATGATGTACCAAACTTGTCAAATGTTTACTTAAAATTATGCAGCGTGCCATGCGTTCCAATGTGCTTCATATTTGACAAAATTAGATTCCGGGACAAGGTCAAATAGTCTACTTCAAGTTTAGGATCAATGTTGAGATATCTACCAATGACTCCATGCCTAATGGATGCTAAAGGCTACTGGAATCATGATTAGTAGGAAAGCATTCCCTAGAGGTCATCAAAAATGTTATCCAATTTTTGCCTCCCGGGAAAAAAATCGACAACAGGGGTCTAATGGTTGAAATGGTTAAGGATGGTGTATAAAACATTTTATTATTTTGTTATACTCGATGATGCCTCGTAACCAAGGAAATTCCATGATGATAAGAAACATGGTTGAAAGCATGCTAGAATGGTCCATATGAGCTTATCTTGCACAATATAGGTCAGTCGAGCTAAATGAATGTGAGGCTAATTATTTTAGCTCGGTGAGATTGTGAAGGCTACAAGTGATCTATTCAGTGATTAACCTCTTTGAATGCATGTTGGTGTGTACGTGAGGAAGTACTAAATCCCAAAGGTATCTTGGGTGAGTTCAATAGGGAAAAGTTAATAATTAGGTTGATGAATCAAGCTTGATGCTACTTAGATGAGCCATAAGGGCCGGGTAAGTTTTGTCTAGAGAAAGGTAATCTTCAAGACCAAAAAAGGGCTTGACCCCATTAAGCCAAGTGGGAAACGTTGCAATCAATGAACGAAGTGTTAACTTAGATTGTTCAAGGAGTAAGAATGAAACAAATCAGGTTTTTATGGCCAAAAAGAAGATAGGAGCTCAAGGTATTTGTGAAAGTTTTGATCTATAACTAAAGTTGTGGGGTCGAGTCATGGTTTAACAGTTTGAGCCACTCATTGAGTGAGTTATGTTGAGTTGGGAAAGTGCTTGTTTAATTAAATGCAAATGTGAGTTTAGCTACCCATGTAATGGCTAGGAAGATTAAATGAAAACCACATAGTAGAAGGGTTGATACTGAGTCACTCAGTGAGGGTTCATTTAATATAAATAAATACCCATGGAGGAATGTGAAATGGATACATGTATTAAGCTCAAAAAATAAAAACAAATATGTGGCAGAAATAATGAAAGAACTCATTATTTGAAGTGGTGAAGAAATTTTTGGAGCCCATAATGTAAACATAACACACAAAGCTCATCAAATAAGAAGGTAACTCGCCGAGCTATTTTACAACTCCATGAGCTCATGGAGTATAATTCCCAAAATACCCAAAAATAACTTTTGCTCAACAATCCATAACTTCCTCTTGGGTTGTCCATTTTTACAAAATTATAGTCATTGGAATTGGGAGAGTGAGAGCTATACAATGGATTTATCAGAAAAATGATTTTTTAAAGGTTTTTGTGTTTTGGAATTGAAATATTTTCTTCATTCTAGTGTCAAGAAGGTGGACTTGCAATTAATACGGGAAGCATGGCCAACAAAAGTGATTAATCATCTCCTACATTCTGGACTAGATTCTAGAGTTTCTCCTTATTTATCTCAACAGCTCATAATTTAATATAAATGTAAAGGAGTGCTTATTCATAATTTCTCTCCAAGTTTCCCCTCTCTTCACTAGGTCAATTTGGGTTGTTGTGAATTTGTAGGCTTACAAGCCTTTCCTCTCAAAATTTTAATGGAAACCTATGCCTTTCCCCGCTGTAATGATGCACTATGCAAGTGCTTGAAGTAATGAGAATCATGTTTTGTGATCAATTATTTTTCCTTACATCATTTTTCTGCTTCTATTTTCTCTCTCATGTTTACAGGTGAACTGTGCAACCAATGTTTCCTTTACAAGTTTTGGAGGTCATTGTTCTTATCAAGGAGTGAAGTACTGTGTGTAAATTGGGTTTGTAATACATGTTCATTCTTCCTCATGATCATCTATCTTCATTAGCAAGCCAAAATTTTGTCTAGCAGAACCATTTCTTAGTGCATAACCACTTTTAATTTATGGTTTTACTTCTTGCAAATCTCTCTCCCTAATCCCTTGAAATGTAGTATAGGTTTAGGTAACTATTTTTATTACATTAGGAGTAGTGTGGTGCTTATTTTAGGAAGAGGAATTTGGCCTTCTCCGGAGATTCACCTCGAGCCCGATTCCCACAGCTTGAGAGGTGTTCCCATGTTACCCAATCACACCGAATGTCATGTTCACCTTTAGGCCATTCGGAGGGTGTAGTGATTTGGAAATAATTTTTTTGGCATGCCCAGTGGGACGGTAAGTGATTATTGTGTTCACTTCATTTCATTAAGTTGTTGTGCTCTTAGTGAAATTTCAGCCTTAGGAGGTATATCCAAGCACAACTGGTGACTCCATTGGTCTAAGTAACCCACTCTTTGAGTTATAGAATATATTTTTTCCACCCATTTCCATCCATTTTCTTCCACATATTTCCATTTTTCTTCCATTCATGAAGTTGTGCAATCATGGTTTCATTTCCACAGTTGAGTTCCCACTTGCACCAACAATAGTACTTTCCATCTTCAAGCTATTTTAACCCACCTCTAGCTCCATTTTATGATGAAAATCAACAACATGCATATCTCTATGAGCAGATCCATGGTCAATTTGATTGTTCACTTAACTATGTAGCTTTTCAAGAGAAAGAACATGTAGATGATGGAGGTTATCCTATAGATGAAGATGTAAAGTTGCAACTTAAGATGCAGAAACTGGAGGCAGGCATGGTACAATCTAGAGCCACGATCAAATGAAGGCATTCAAGATTGGATTCAAGGTAGCTTGTCCATGGGTTGGCCCTATGCCAGTGTTTTTACAGCTTTCAGGAAAAGATTTCTTTTATAACTGGAGTGTTTCCTCGCTTAACGATTAGATCAAAGAAATAGAGGCCTATGAGTTTTATGTAATGCAATCTTGTCGATGGGTTGATTTTGCACCACCACCTCAGAGTCCTCTTCCTATTTCCCAACCAATATCATTTCATTATAGAACCCAAATCCTAGGCTTTTCACCTGCTTCCCATGTTGAGAATCCCATTCCTTCATCTCCTATCTTCCCATCTCACCTTGAATCATTTGTTCCTCATTTTTATAGAATTCCTTCTTTTCTAAAAAGGCCATCAAGACAAGAGGTTGTACCTCTTTCACCACCTCAAACAATGAAGGAAGTCATTTTTACCCAACCCACCTCTCCTATTACATTCTCAAATCCATTTTGGGAACACTTAGAATATGATTATAGAAGAAGAAGAGGATAAAGTTGAGGAACCTAGTAAATATGAGCTTGTAAAGAATCTAAAGGAGTGGAATGCAAGAATGAACGTCAAGATAAGTTTCCCTCCTACCTCAGCCTCTATCCAATTTTAAGATTCAAGAGCAGATGGTGGGGATTGAGTTTACACAAGAAAAATTACAAGAGGATGATGAGCATTAGTTTATGTGTTCAGAGTGCAACATACAAGTTGGAACTATGTTTGTGGAGACTATTGATTCCCCACAAGTTGTAAAGTCGGTTGAAGAAGAGCATGTGCAAGCTGAAGAAGAAAGAATCTCAAGTGTACAAGGTGACTCTTATGAGTGCAATGATCCTAATTGTCAGGCATGTCAAGAACTTGCTGCATTTATGGAACATTGTAGCAACTTGCCAATATCCTCATCAAATGCCACAACTGACCATAGTGGGATTCTTTCCATGGTGGACTCAGAAGTTTCAAGTGTAGATTATACCATGTAGGAAGTTTCAAATTCTTCCCCTTCTTCCTTCTGTTAAAAATATGATTTCTTAGATGAATTTGATCTTGCAAATTTTATTTTTAAGGGTGAAGAGGGCTATGGTGAAAAAATTGCTAATCTGAAGAAATCCATGGGAGAAGAAGTTGAACCTTTGGCACAACTAGTTTCAAACAATCCTCTTGAATCTGAATTGGAGGAATTGGATCTTCTACAACATTCATTGAACAAAGAAAGAGAGGGGCACAAGGAAGAAACTAAGTTGAATTTGGAAGCTTTGGGAGGAGATGACATTATTGAGAGTTTCTTGCTCTCAATTATGGAGTCTGATTTGGTTAGTGAACCTATGATGGAGGAAAGTATTCTTGAAGATCTTGTTACTCCTAATGATCCTCAAAAGAAATAGGTAGATGAATATGATCTTGCAGGTTTCATGTGGGATGAGGAGGTTAGAAATGCGAACAACTTTTTTTTAGATGAAAGTGGAACTCTTATATGATCAATACTCTTCAAACACTTACAAAGATTTTCAAGTGAATTCATTTGAGGTTGCAAGTAATCCAAGAGAGTTTCATGTTGTGCAAGAACTCTTTATTAAAAAATAAGGAAAAGGAAATGAAGAGGATATCACTTTAGTACCATCTGTTTAGGTGGAAGATCAACTTTTGATAAATGGGAAAAAAGAGGGAAATCAGGTCGTGAATAGCCATCTTTTTAAGGATGTCTTCAGCTAGAATTTCTTGTTAAAGTTGAAACTCATAATAGTGAGCATATTCAAAAGATGATACCATGCCCTATAAGGTATTTGGATTCATTAAAGCCAAAAGAGGATCCATAACCACTCACATTCAAGTATGAGTTTTACAACCCCAAGGATTAGTTGTTGTGCCTCTACAAAAAAATGTAGAGAAAATAAAAGAGGGGCACTTTATCTTTTCAGTTGATTCCTTGGCAATTCAAATGGAGAATTGGATTTGTTTCAATTTTTCACTATCAGTTCCAGCTATATCCATTATCAAATCATCTACATGAAACCCATTTTGAGGAAGGGGAGTTATTTTTCCCAACCAGATTGTAGGGTTCATTTATCTCCTCCAATTAGAGTACAATAGGAATAAGTTTGATTTCAACAGAATAAGTTCCTAGCACACTCTGCATGTTTTATTTGAAGCATATATGATTTTCAATTGTTGTGTGTTGTGCTTTGTCTTCACTCTCGCACAACGTTTTAGAAGTGTAATTTTCAGAGAAGAAGGGAAATCCAGATTTAATAGAGTTCCATGATGTACCAAACTTGTTAAATGTTTACTTAAATTTCTGTAGTGTGTCGTGCATTCCAAGAAGTCATGGGTTCCAATGTGCTTCATATTTGACAACATCAAATTCTCGGGACAAGGTCAAATGGTCTACTTCAAGTTAGGATCGGTGTTGATATATCTACTAGTGACTCCATGCCCAATGGATGCTAAAGGCTACTAGAATCATGCTTAACAAGAAAGCATCCCTAAGAGGTTACCAAAAATGTTATCCATTTTTTTGCCTCCAGGGAAAAAAATGGACAACAGGGGTCTATACATTGAAATGGTTGAGGATGGTGTATAAAATTTTTTAGTATTCTGCTATACTCCATGATGCCTCGGAACCAAGGAAATTCCATGAATTCCATGATGATAAGAAACAAGGTTGAAAGCATGCTAGAATGGTCCATGCGAGGTTAGCTTGCACAATATAGCTCGATTAAGCTAAATGAATATGAGGCTAATTATTTTAGCTCAGTGAGCTCATGAAGCCTACAAGCAAGCTATTCAGTGATTGACCTCTTTGAATGCATGTTGGTGTGTACGTGAGGAAGTACCAAATCCTAAATGTATTTTGGGTGAATTCAATAGGGGCCGAGTTAATAAGTAGCTTGATGACTAGATCTTGATTCTACTTAGATGAGCCACAAGGGATGGGTTGGTTTTGTGTAGAGAAAGGTAATGTTCAAGACCGTAAAAGGGCTCGACACCATCAAACCAAGTGGAAAAAGTTGCAATTAATGAAAAAGTGTTAGCTCATCTCGTTTGAGGAGTAAGAATGAATCAGCTCAAGTTTTTTCAGCCAAAGAGGATATAGGATCTTGGGTTATTTGTGAATTTTTTGAGCTATAGCTCAATTCATGGGGTCGAGTCATGGTTTAGTAGTTTGAGCCACTTGCTAAGTGAGTTATGTTGAGCTGGGAAAGAGCTCATTCAATTCAATGCAAATGTGAGGCTCGTTACCCATGTAGCAGCTTGGGTGAAGTAAATACAAACTGCATAGTAGAAGGGTTGATATCGAGTCACTCGGTGAGGGTTCATTTAATACAAATAAAGACACATGGTGGAATGTGAAAGAAATCCATGCATTAAGCTTGACAAATCAAAATAAATATGTCACAAAAATAATGAAAGAACCCATCATTCGAAGCAATGAAGAAATTTTTGGAGCCCATGATGCAAACATAACACACAAAGCTCGTCGAATAAGAAGGTAACTCACCGAGATATTTTGCAACTCGGCGAGCTCATGGAGTATAATGCCCGAAATACCCAAAAAATAACTTTCACTTAACAAGCCATAACTTCCTCTTGGGTTGTCCATTTTTTACAAAATTATAGTCGTTAGAATTGGGAGAGTAAGAAATACACAATGGAATTATCAAAAAATGTATTTTCAAAGGTTTTGGTGTTTTTTAATTGCAATATTTTCTTCATTCCATGAATAATTTCAGGAAGGTGGAGTTGCAATTAATGCGGGAAGCATGGTGACAATAGTGATTAATCATTTACTATATTTTGACCTAGATTCTAGGGTTTCTCCTTATTTCTCTCAAAAACTTATAATTTCATATAAATGTAAAAGGGTACTTATTCCAAAAAAATTAGACATTCTTCCAAGCTTCATCTCTCTTCACCAGCTAAGTTTTTGTGAATTTGTAGGCTCACAAGCCTTTCCTCTCAAAACTTTAATGGAAACCTATGTCTTTCCCCACTGTAATGATGCACTGTGAAAGTGTTTGAAGTAATGAGAATCATGTTTTATGATCAATTATTTTTCCTTACATCATTTTGTTGCTTCTATTTTCTCTCTCATGTTTGCAGGTGAACTGTGCAACCAATGTTTCCTTTACAAGTTTTGAAGGTCATTGTGCTTATCAAGGAGTGAAGTACTATATGTAAATTGGGTTTGTAATGCATGTTCATTCTTCCTCATGATCATCTCTCTTCATTGGAAAGCCAAAATTTTGTCTAGAAAAACCATTTCTTGGTGCATCACCACTTCTAATTTATGGTTTTATTTCTTACAAATATCTCTCCCTAATCCCTTGAAATGTAGTATAGGTTTAGGTAGATATTTTTATTCCATTAGGAGTAGTGTAGTGCTTAGTTTAGAAAGAGGAATTCGGTCTTCTCTGGAGGTTCACCTCAAGCCCAAGTCCCACAACTTGAGAGGTAATACCATGTTACCCAATCACACCGAATGTCATGTTCACCTTCAGCCCATTTGGAGGGTGTAGTGATTTGGTTATATAACGAAACCTATTAAAAATCATAGAGACCCGGAGCGTTAAATGAAATTTATGATCTGTTCTTTATGATGGCGTACTCAACTTTGTAGATTATTTAAAATTTCTACTAGTTATAAACATTCACATGGAAAATAAAGAATAGTGATTTCTCCTTCAAAATTCAAAGCTCCATATCACACGATCTGCTCACGATACCAAATGTAAATAGTTGGATAGAGTTATACAAATCAAAACATACTAAAATAATATTATATTTTACTTTATATTAAAATTCCATGTGACATACAAATATATAGGAAAGACTTCCTATATTTATTGAGATCATATCTCCTCATATATGTAACAATAACTATTCGTAATATATATTGTTATAATAATGTATATTACTTAACCAACTAACCAATAATGTTTACCATATCATAAACTCACTAACTATTTACCACACTCAGTAAGTAATATTTACTCTACGGTAAATACTAAATACCCATGTGAACACTAATTTTCCTAACATAAATGTGAAGAAGATGGAAAAATAATGCAAATCAGCCAAATAGTTCAAAAGAATATTTTCTTAATCAGATATTTGTTTGATTTACAGAAAGTAATGAGTTACCACAAGTCATGCTCACTTAATAGCATGAGAAAGATCATAAAGACATCAAAGATCATCTACAACACCTTCATAAACCAAATGCAGAGAAATTTGAGGAGGTATTCATTCTCTTTTTGGTTGATACTTTGAGCAACGTGGAAATGCAAGGCATGTTTCCACTCCCACCATGTGTTTTAGTTTCCAAACTAATTACATGATCTAATTTTGTAAGGAAGGGAAGCTATTTCTCCCAACCAATATCAATTTTTATTTATCTTCCTTTTACTTTGGTTATAGTATGATTATATTTGGTTTATTTATTACAAAAAAAGTGCATTGTACACAATCTACATGTTTCCATTCTAAACATGTATGATTTTCACGTTTATACATAATTTTTGTGGGCTTTGTTTTTGTAGCACAATTCCAATTCATAGTAGGTTTTCATGGAAAAAAACAGATGTTTTAGGGCTCAAATCATATTTTTAGCTCCAAAAGATCAGTCTAGTAAAAACTAAGTTCGCGTGGATTTAGGGAAATGTTTTTGAAGTTTCAAGATTAGATTTTCTTCAAAATGTATACTTGACTCCATGGCCAATAAATGCTTCAAGGTTATTGGTCTTCATCATCTAGTAATAATATGTCCCATGGAGCTCACCAAAGTCTTGTCCAAAATTACACCCTATGAAATTTTTAAAAACCCATCTAAATCTAGACTTTGACACTTTTTCTTAGGAAATTCATGGAAATATAAGTTATTTTTCCATGGAATATGTGAACTTAGTGTTCGAAGGTTAGGAATAGGTGAATGAAGTGTTCCATGGGTTCTAGTAACCCATGGAAGAAAGGAATCTGAGCATATGACTTAGGCGTAGGTTGAGGTTAGATGTTATATCTTCACGTCATTGAAGAAGTTAATCTTATATGGACATCAAAATTAGTCTTACACGGGTTGAAGGAAAATTAGAGAACCATGGGGTTCACATGCCCGTGAAAGTTTGAAAATTAGTTAAGGAATTTTTCTAGGAATGAGAGAATCAATGACACTTTGTGGGATGATAAGGTAAAAAATAGCAACACATGATGGAAGCACCACTGGACCTATAAGGCGGTGGAGAAAGTTGAGAAACGAATAAGTCTAAAAACAATGAAACATTATCCCAGTGTTCTACGAGTTTTTCTAATGTAGTGTTCCATGAATATCTAATACTTGTAGGATAAGTGAATTGAACGACAAAGGAAAAATCCTTTATATATTTTGGTGTAAATGATAAAAGTGTGAGTGTGAGGATCCATGTGCGAGGTACCAACTGCAAGAGGTTAAATTTCATGGAAGTGTGAATGAATAGTTATGTGGATGATATGAAAAGGTTGGTGTCTTGTAGGATTTTTAAGTTCGTAAGACATATCAAGTTCAAAATCCAAATAAAATAATAAAGGATGCAAAACATGTCAAGTTGAAAATCCATGGAAGGATGCAAAGCAAAAAAAAATCAAAGACATAGTTTAAAATCTTGGAAGTCTTACAAGTTGCAAATTGCGGTCTTAACTCGGAATTCCTTGGATTACCTAAAATTCATGCATGTTTTGTTTTAATCAATGAAAAACCACTTCACTAACCTAAATTTAATGATAAACGACACCCCTCCTTTGACCTGCAAAATATGATGGTGTGTAGTAGAAATGATGTTAGGTTCCCCATTCCCAGTCTGTAGAAATTAATGGTGCATATTCTCTCCCTCTTCTCTTTATTTCTATATAAGTTCATTTTTTTATAAAAGAACCCCTCTTTTGTTGTAACAACACTATGCCAAAACGGTGGCCAAATTCCCATGCATTCCAAACCTTGGATGTAAATTGTAATATATATTACACCTTATACTATTGTTGTTATTGATTATGTATCCTTTAAGCAATAAAATTTTGTGTTTTGGCTATTCTCTATCATATGCTTCCATTTATTTTTTTCTTGCCTCTCTATTCACTCCTAGTATTTTTTGGGTCACATTTACGATCTCTTCATTTTTGTGTGTTTTTAATGTGTGAGATGGAGGTTTAGCAAGAGTGTTGGTCTATGACACATTTGTCTTCCCTTTCCTCCTATTTTTTCCTTATTCTTTCCCCTCATGGAGAGTGATCATCCTTTTCTTCCGGTGATATCACCACCTTTTTTAGCTTAGGTTTAACTTTCTCGCATCTATCTTTCCATGGTTCCTTGGATGTTTTATTTTTATATTTTATTAGAGGTAGTGTTATCATTAGGTTATATATGTAGATGAACCAACCTTCTCTATATGTTTATCTCAAGATACAAGTCCCACACTTGGAGACAATATCATTTTGGCCTAGAATTATGGATTTTATATGATCTAGACATAGATGTAATTCTATGCTCTAATAGTTATAACTCATCATCATATTAGTGAGTCTCAACATGTCAACATTCCAACCAACACACAACTCATTATAATTCCAACCACTAATCTCAACAAATAATGCAGAGTTAGGTTGCGAGTCTAATGGTGGGTTTGGCATTCAAACAAAATAATGTGCCAAGTGTGTCCCAAACCACATGTAACCCATAGCTCCTAAGTCTTAAATAAAAATTATTTATCTTGAAACACGACCAATGTGGGATATATATCCCTTCATAAATTCATAAATCAAAATAAAAAAATTTGACATGGGGGGTGGGGGTTGAAACCAAAATGCCACGTTTAACATATTTGGTCTTAGTCATTACACCATGCAGCCTTGACACTAAATTTAGAAAAGGATATGGATTTTACCATAATGTTTTAGGTTGTTAAAAAACAAAACCAAAGCACGTGCTAGGGGATTCTAACCCCAAACCATGTGGATAAAATATTAAGCCTCTAACCACTCAACCAAAAGCTTTGAAATGATATAAAAGGCTAAACGGTATATTTGACTAGTTAATGGTAATGTGACTACTCCTAACTTGGGAGGGTTTAAAGAGTTTTGGAGACTTTAATTATAGGACCCCTTTGGAGATTAAATCAAGAGGATTTATAGCAGACTAAAGTGTTTTGATGTAATTTTAATTATACAAGTAATTTTTTTATATCATAATAGATCGGCTTAGGATATTTTCTAGACATGGAGACGATGCCCGCATTAGGTGAACTCTTTTATCCCACAATTTTGTATGTATTCTGAATTTTAGTCCTTTTAAAAACTTAATTATATATTTGAATCCAATTTAATCATTTTAATTAATTATAAGAAATTGATAACAATTTTTTAAGCATCTAAACACAATAAATTGGTTAAGTCACTTAAATACATTTTTGGATCATTTTTCATTATAGTAGCCCATCAAGGATATTTTAACACTAATTTTGGGAATTTACAAGGTTTTTAGTTTTGAATACTTACCAGGTCTATATCAAAACATGGTGAATGAATTCTTGAGGATTATATTCTTGAGATCAGTTCAAAGAATGTAAGTTCAATTTTAACTATAGAATCTCGTAAAGAGAGAATTGACTCGAAATAACCTTCTCAAGATTTTATGGAAATGGAGATTATAGTGGAAGAGTTATAGTAAGGGCAGAGATAGAGAATTGGAGGTAAATTGGAAGAATGAAATAATGGTAAGGACAAAGGTAAATAAGATGAATCTTATAAAACTTGCTCCATCTCCTTCTAAAAATTCTGGTTCTTTTCGTTATGATAAAAAGAAAGTTTCAAGTACCATTTGTTTTAAAACTTGATGTTAAATTTGAATTGCCAATTTATGATGGAGAGATTAATGCAAAAAAGTTATATCATTGGAATAAGTAGATTGGATTTTACTACAGGGTTTAAAATATTGTGGATGAGGAAGAAAAAATTTAGATAGCTATTCTTCATTTGGGTGGTACAACTCTCATTTGGTATGAGAGTAATACTTAGGATATCTGGAAACACATGGTAAATTTATTTCTTCTTGGGATGAATTTGTTTGTCTTTGAAAAATAATTTTATCCAATTGGTTATATACAACAAGCTACTATGGAATGGAAAAATTTAAGACAAAATAAGGGTCAAAGTGTACAAGATTACACTCAAGATTTTAGGAAGAGGGCATTGATTTTGGGCATTCCTCTTTATACTCAAGAGACTTTGTTAAAATACATTGATGGGTTACATAGTTACTTGAAACATACCATATTTATGTTTAATCTCACTAACCTTGATGAAGTATGTGTCCAAAATACCCATATTGAATCTAGGGGTAAGAACACAAAGGAAAGTTTCACAAAGAAATCAAGAAAATAATAACCTAAAAATAAGGGAAAAGGAAAAGGAAAGGATAAATTAAAATATAATTCCACATTCAAGAAAGAAGGACATACAAATTTTAAGTGTTGGAAGCTCAATCCGTAGCTCAAGCCAAAAAGGTTCGAGAAAGGAGGTGATAATAAGACTATTGTAGCAGACAAGATCTTGGATTCAATTCGAGATGTTGAGACCAAGATCACAAATATGGATTTTCAAGGTTCATCTTCTTCCTTTTATGGCAACAACTCTCATACTTCTTCTAATTCTAAAAATATACATTAAAATACAAATAAAAGAGATTTTCCACATTAGATTGATTTCAAAACATACCAAGATTGATACTCTTTTTATAGTGGATCTTAAGTTAATCTCATTTCTAAATAATTTGTTAAGAAATTGGGACTTAAAACGAAATCAAATCCAAAATCCTACCCTTGGGGATGAGTATGTGATGATACTAAATTTCAAGTCACAAAAACATGTGATCTTAGATTTGTAATCAAATCTAAATGAATTGATGAGGTAGAGTTAGATGTGGTTCCACTTGATATTTGTGGCATTGTTCTTGGTAGTCGTTATATTTTTGAAAAAATAATTTTCCTTTAGGGAAGAGAATAAGTATATACTTGTTAAGGATGGGATTTAATACAATTTTAGAGATCATTGGATAAAAATAAACTTATTGTTGGAAGGAAAATGGACTAAGAGTGGGGGTGAATCAATAATTCATAACCCTTAAACAATTCAAATTAATTTACATACATCATTCAACATTCAATCATGCATCAATCATCCATAAGTGCATAACTATGAAATAGTACACAATAACACAAGATATAAGTGGGAAATCCTCAAGGGGGAGAAAACCCATTGAAATTTTGATTATATTTCTCAAATCAAAAGAGTTTAGTGAAGCACCAAATTCACAAGGAGCTCCAACCCTACAAGGAGAACCAATCCCTAGTTTAGTGAGGCACCAACCCAAAAAGGAGGCTACAATCTCCTAATATGATTAAGCACCAACTCAACCACCTTAATATGAATATATATAAAGTATTGTTTCTACCAAAACTAATGGAGATCAAAAATTCAACTCACACACCTTCAAACCCTCTTCAAACACACCTTCTCCTAACTCACTCAAACTTGATCTTTCATGGACTGATTTAGGAAAATTCTCTTGCATACTAGATCTTAAACACTCTTTATAAATTCACACACACTCTCAGCTCTATCTTGATTCCTTTTAACCTCTTTCACTCTCTCACCTAGCTCGCATTTTCCCCTCTCTCTCAACTAGTTCAAAAATGAACCAAACATGCACTTTTATATGAGAATCAACTCAAAAACATAACATAGGTAGGTAATGACCCAAGATTTTGGTCATAAAAACTTAAAAACATAACTACACACTCATATAAATTCACACTAAGGACCCATGTAGGTCGGTCATGCACCAAGACATAAGACAAGCCCAAAAAGGCCTAAAACCCCATCACCAAGCTCATAAAAGACCTTCAAACACTTCATCCTGATTTTTAAAGCCTCCAAAGGCTTCATGCATGTAAAAAATAGCATAGAAACATCATCCATGCTCTCACAATGTTATGCACCAATTATTTTATTCATAACACTACCAAGTAGGATTGTTTCATGCTAAAAACAATTGCTTCCAGGAACTAGTATTCAACTATGGAGATCAAGATCACACAAGAACACATCAACTATGCCTTGTAACCACTCATTGAAAATACATTAAACTTTAGAAAACATCCATGCATGTTAGACATTATGAAACATCCATCAATTCAAATCACACCTCTTTTCCTCTTTAGCTAATTAAATTGCCTAGAAATTAGTTTTGGAAATTCAACTAGTTTACACCCTTACAGACCCATTAAATACCTATAAAATAATTCAATAGGGAAAAAATTAATCCCTATTCACTCTTAAATTTATATACATCATCAGATAATCCAAAAACATGGGTCTTCTACATCCATCTTCTAGCCAAATCAGTCTTGTCCTGAACCAATCAAACTAGGTCAACTTGTGACCTCAACCATGCCACCTCAGTACACTTTCAGAGCTCAACCAAAACATGAAACATGTCATGTCCAAGCTCACAAGTTCTCAAGAACTTCCATTTTCCAACATTGTTAAACTACCCTTTTAGGCCCAAAAACTAGTCTTCAAAGATAGGGCACACTTTGCACTTTAGGACCTCAACCATGACCTAAAAATATAATGGAAATTTATTATAACTCCTAATCTTCTATAAATGGTGATTTAGTCATTATTTTTAATGGACAATTTTTTACAAACTAAAAATATTCATAAACAAATCTTTTTGAGTGGGGCCCACATACTCTTACAAGATTTTAAATACTTTTTGGAAATTTGGAGGAGTCCTATACAACCTAAAATCATCACATTTGTGAAAATAATCAATTCTTGGCACCTACAAATAATATATTCTCCATCACTCAAAACCTAGGGTTTTAAACTCATAAAAATATGTTTTCCTTCTTAACGATCATTCATAAATATTTGGGCCTCATTTAACCTCATTCTAACTCTAAGATATTATTAAATCCATGCCCTAAACACCCTGAAAGTCTTAACTCCCCATGCAAACCTTAAATTTTCTAATCATGAGAATTTATTTCACTTCGAGATGGAAAATGCATTGTTAAGAACCTTGTCTTTGTCTAAACATCATAACTTGAAAAATCTCCATCATGGAAATCTAAATTTTTTCCCAAAATACCAAAACACCCTCTTATAACATCTTCAATTATCATGGCAAGGAAGTGGTATGATCTGGTTCAAAGGGAGAAGAAATTTTGGTTGGTGATAGCCCCCCCTCTGCTCTCCTTGATATTGTTGTTGGCACCAGTTTAGAGAATAAATTTAACATGCAGGCTAGTGTGGTTAAAATAATTGAATAAAATGTGGATTTTATACTCAAATCTACTATCAAATAGACAACCTCGGATCCCAATGCAGGCCTCAAAGATGAAATTTTTACCTTGGAAACCAAGTTTAAGGCTCTGGAGGACAAATACAACAACTGTATAGCTATGCACAATGCTATAATGGAACTTATGCAGGTACACATCTAGAAAATATGTGACTCTAGTGACATCCCGAAACAACATGGAAGAATGAAAAATATCACAAGGAAGTTCAAATCTTCTAACTGGGACCCCACCATCACCATTGCATTGAAACTTTATCAGGAATTCAGGGTGGTTGTCAAAGTTTTTAGCAAGTCTGTAGGATAATGTTGTTAGTTCCTTGTTTTTGGTGTTGTAGTTTTTGTTCTATTGTTTAAGCTATCTTTTTGCTGTCGATATGATGTTACTGGGCTATTTGTAGGCAATTGGCCCCTACCTTTACTTTCTACTACTTTTTTCTCTTGTGGCTAGGGTGTGGACCCTACAGATAAAAAAACCACAATGTTTCTATATGCTTATTTTGGTTGTTCAGAATTTTGTTGTAAAATCACGTGAGGTCCCACCAAAACATTTTACCAATAGTAAAAACATCTTCAATCATCATCTTATTTTAAATAGGTCTTGATCTTCTCAACCACCATGACTTGTATGACTAGGTCTTAGGGTGTTTTATGCCATAAAAACTGAAATAACACTACAACAAAGTGTGAAACCTTTGAAAATTGTCTCTACATGATATAAACAACATAAAATACCTCTATGAATGTCCTAAATATCTCATACACACTTTAAATTGACTATCATGCCTTATTAGGCCTTCAAATGCGAAGATTAGGTTTAGATTAGACCTAGACCAAGTAAAAAAACCTCATAATTCTACTTCCAATCTCTCCAAAATTCCATGAAGACCTTGATACATAATGTATCACCCACATAAATTCCTTCATGAGCTCACATGGGTCCATACCTCACTCTCATGCTCCATTTGGTCTCTAAGCACCTAAACTAGGTCTAAATGAACACCTGTAAACCTTGTTATCACCTTGCAATCATCCTATGGAAATGTATGACTTCTTCGCATAATATTCACATGGTCTTTATGCCTTGACCATGCTTCTCAAGTCACCATTCATCTTAAACCATCATGCTCTATCACCTAGGTTAGCTAGGTCACCTAATTAGGCCTACTATGACAAGCCATTATTACCTTGTCCACTCTTGCCATCATGATACACAATGCTTTTCCATGTCATCACTACACTAATAATCCTATAGAACTCCTCCATCATCCTCTTTGTCATTAATGATGTTTTACATCAATGAAAATATTCTAGCTCACTCATGCCAACACTTATCACTTGTATCTACAGGACAAATGAAGATGCTTGTAAATGCAAGTAAAAATATCGTGCTCATGATTATAAAAGCTAAGGATGATGATGAATCCAAATCTTAAGAGGGTTTGATCCTGATAATAAGAATTAAATGTGAATATAATATCTAACTATGGTGATGTTTTTCAAGATCCATGAGGTTTACCTCCTAAAAGAGAAATGTAATGTGAGATTCATCTGTAGCAAGATACATCTCTTCCTAACATTGACATCTATAGGTTGTCCACGAGGAAAATTAAGAGATCAAAAATAAAATTATGGAGATGTTTGAGAAATGGGCCATTTATCCAATAAATTCTCCATGTAGTTCACCTATTGTTTTTGTGCCCAAGAAAGATTGAACATGGCGGATGTGTGTGGATTATAGAGCACTAAACAAGATAACAAAAAGAAAAATCACTACCATCTTCCTCATATTGATGATTTTTTAGATAAATTGAAAATTGTTGTTTACTTTACTAAGTTAGACTTTAGAATTGTGTATCACCAAGTTAGGATCAATGAAGGTGATATTTGTAAAACTACTTAAAAAACTAAACAATGTCTACTTGAGTGGCTTGTTATGCATTTTGGTATTTGCATTGCACCCACCACCTTCATGCGGGTTATGAATGATGGTTTTAGGCCATTCATATAATATTTTGTAATTTTCTACTTAGATGATATTTTGATCTTCAGTAAAATTTTGGAAGATCATATTGAACATATTAAGAAAGTCTTGGATACTTTGCAAAGGGAAATTATACTTGAATATGTCAAAATGTGAATTTGGTAAAACATATTTGGTTTATTTGGGCTATGTTGTAGGGGTGGTGAACTGAAAATTGATCCCTCTAAATTTGAATTCATTATGAAATGGCCCAAACCTAATAATGTAATTAAAGTTAGAATCTTCTTAGAAAGGAGTCTCATATTAGAGGAAGTTTATTACTAACTTTTCATTGATTACAACTCCTATACATTCCTTGAAAATTCTAAAACAAGTCTTTCAAAGTGGGAAACAAGTACCGAAATCCTTTGACATGATAAAGGAAAAAATCATAGCCCTATTTTTATCAATACCTAATTTGTGGTATTCGTTTGAAATTGAAACCGATGCAAGTGAAAATGTCATGAGTTTCATATTGATACAAAAGAGAAAACTTGTTTGTTTCCATTCGACACCTTCAAGAGTATGGAAATGAATTATCCTACTTGTGAAAAATATTTTTATCCTTTGGTAAAGAGTGTGAAAAAGTGGAAACATTAATTAATGGGAAAATATACCATAATCCATATGGATCATCAACCTTTCAAAGTCTTTAGTTATCATCCAAGCTACAAAAGTCAAGGATATTTCGTTGGATGTGGATTTTGCAACAATTCCATCTTGTGATCAGGTATAAAAAGGGTATAAAGAACAAGGTTGTTGATATGATTTCTAGACCTCCTATTATTGCATCTATTCTTTTACAACATAGTCCTTTGATGCATGAAAGTTATAAGGAACAATATGATAAAGATGTTGATTTTAAGGATGTCTATGAAGATCTAACTCATGGTAAAGAAGAGGAAGAATGTTATGAAATACAATTTTATGAGCATATATTTAGCTTTAATTCTTTTCTATCTTCCTACTTATTGCATATCACGAATCATCGTTGATAACTCACGGACATATATTGAACAATGAATATATTGATATGTTGTTTTTTTTTATTAGAGGTTAAAAAGGGTTGAGGGGACCCTACCCCATACATTGAAAACTCTCCATGAGAGCAGAAAACAACATTACAATAACATCAAAAAACCATAATATAACTGTTCATAGTAATAAGAGCTCTCTGGAGCCCATAAAGCAAAACTAACAGCAACAAAAACACATATAAACTAACAACATTGATGAAAGTAACAACCAATAACAGAGATAGTGAAAAAACAAAACAACCCATCCCAGGTCATTTGTAGGATTTTTCAAGCCCCTCCAACACCTTAGCCCATTATTTCACTAAAGCTTCAATATTAACCGCCAAGGATCCCGGTTGAAACCATCTCGAGGTAGCCTTTCTCTTCCTGCCTTGACTATCCATGACACAATAGGTATTGGTGAGCTGCCCCAGAGTCTGAAGGTGTTGCAGGGTCAATTTCATTGTCACAATGCTCCATTCCATATAACTATGGAGAATTGCCTTAACCTGATCCATCTCTTTGGTTATGGCACCAAAGTTGGCCTTTAAAACCTCAATCTCTCTACCCTGCCCAATGTTGACCACTTCCTCCACCTGCTCTTTCATCTTATGCCAGTCATTGAATAAAAACTAGACCGAGCTCTTAGTGAGCCACATATCACCCTTGAGTTCCTCTATATCTACCACCATCCTTGCCAAGTGGTTTTCCCCTTTGATCGGACCAATGTGACCCATTTCCTCAAAGTGTTGTTCCAGTTGAGCATTAATAGGGGTCGAGACATCCTGTTTGCTGGAATCACCCTTGGTGTTCAACAGGGAGCAAGGGATTTGCTTTGATTTCAAGTCCTTAAGATTTTGGGCCGTAACCACCTCCACCTCATCCTGGTCATCATCCGAGTCCCCATCCTGAGAGTCAGAATTGTCACTTGATTCCTCCATGTCCGATTCTCGAACTAGTGCCATCCGCATAAGCTTCCAAAGCTAACTTAAGGGAGCTAGTTTTATCAATGTCCAGTGCCACCCTTTTGACTAGGGAAATGATAAAGCCTTGATGGAGAGGGACAAAAATTCTTCTCATTTTGAACTGCAAAATAGAGGCACACAAGGAACGATATAGGAAGTAGGGGAAACTAAAATCCTGACCACACCTAAAATGATTTAGCATAGGGAGGTGGTAGGCATAAATACATTTGTGACAACCCTCAAGGGTTAAAAATTGAATGAGAGAGAGAGCCACCTCATCATATGGATTAGGTAAAGACAATCTAAGGTAACCAAAGCAAAATGGGAGGTGAGATTCTCATTACCTTTGAGAAAAAGATTCAATTCTTCGATACTTCCTTCTTTGGTTTGTAGACCTCCCTCCCCACCGCTGGAATGCCCATCACTTTTGCCACCAAATCCACAGTAATATCCATCCTGATCCCCTTCATTTCAACCACAACTCCTTTTTTGGTCACTTTCCAGGCGCTGGAAAAATCCTTGCTAAGATTTTCATAATGCCCTTTGAAGATTTTCAGAAAGGGGGTAAAGCCCTTGCTATCAAATAGAGCCATAGCTTCAGGCGTGACCCCTTTCGAGATTAACAGTTCGATTATGACAAGATCACCCCCATTTGGTGAACAATAAAAACATCTTCACATATTTATCTATTTTAATTCATACATTCATACTGCATATGTATTCATTACAACACACTTCTATCACAATCTAATATTCTACATCACATTCTATTAACTCTTCATATTTTCCATAGATATGCACTCCATTATATAGGAGCTACATAGTAACAACTCTCATAACAATGTCTTTGTCTTTACCTGTAACCTTCTCAACAATATTTGGTTGCATATGAAACCAATCTACCCAAATGGTTTCAACCATTAATAATAACATTGATAATAAAACAATATCTCATTGTTTTATTATCTAACTTACTAACTTACTAATTTACTAATTACCATATAGTAAATACTATTTACTATATGTAATATTACATTCACATTATAATAATATTATCCATGATAATATTATATTCATCATATCTAATGTTCACACTATACAATATCTCTAACAACCCCCTTAGTGTGAATATGGGGTAAGAGCTCCTGGAAACATCAAACTTGTCGGAGTAGCCATTGCTACTGGATCTTGCTATCTGGATCTTGTTGCTAATGATCATCCTTGTCATATGAACATATTCATCAAATGATCACCTTCCAACGAAGTATGGCAGTCAAAGGACCGTACGTAAATACTTTTCCCTTGTAAGATGAGTCAAGCAGTTTTCTTCTTCCACACCAAATAGACACTCAGAACTATTGTTAGTCTATGTGAACACATTAAAATCAAAACATGAAAATAGTTTCACCCCCTTGTTTATAAACACACCACACAACTGAAATAGAACATCACCACATCTATCTGTGACCCCATCATTGGTGAATGATGAGAGGATGCTGATTTTCCTCCTTCCTCCATTGCCTCCTTCCTCCAACAAGAGAAGAGTCTACCATAGGAATTCCTCGTCACTAGGATAAGAAAGTTCTTCATCAGTTGAGTAGGCTTCCCAATCAGTTTCTACTTCAGCTAGAAGGGATTTCTGATCTATCTTGTCATCAAGAAGATCTTGAGCTCTCTTTTTATAGTTCAGTATTACATGCCCAATCTCATTACAATAAAATCATTTTATTTTTCCATGTGAAGGAACCTGCTTTGGTTTATGTTTTTCCTTCTTAGATGAGGAGCTAGGTTTGTTTCTTACATATAGTACTTCTTCATGTTCTTCATGACTGCTTTGTTCTAACAATGTAGAAATCACTCCTTCTAGACTAATAGTAACTTTACTCAAAGTAAATACAATATTTGAGTAACTCTTAGGCATACTATTAAGAAGGATGGCTTTAGCATCATCATCCTTTACATGTTCTTTTATTCCAGCAAGTTGATTTAAGAGAGATCAAAACTTACTAATGTGCTCAGCAATGTTTAGATTCTCGTCCATCTTCAATCCATATAGACGTTGCTTCAGTGACGTCTTTGTTGTTTCTGCCTCAGATCCAAAAAAGTTTGTTGAGAGACTCCCAAATATCCTTTGTAGATTTTGATAAATCTATATGGTGCAAATAGGATTTAGAAAATCCTAATCCAATGGTCCCCATGGCTCTCTGATCCTTCATGTTCCACTTTGCCAATTCATTTCCTCCAGTGGGTGGAGTTGAATTAGGCTTCACCACATCCCATAGATCCTTCTCTATGAGATGCAACTACATCTGTAGCTGCCATGTGTGAAAATCTTGGCCTTCAAACTTATCTATCTAGTTTAGATTAGTCCTTTCCATGATGCCTTTCAAACAATATTGATCTATAGATTGATAATTAATTTTTTGAAAAAATCGTTCCGGACCCTTTCCAAAATGGATTTTTTTTTCTAGTATGTCCAAAAATGGAAAAAAACTAAATAATGGAAAAATTAATTTTACCAAACCACAGTGGTTGCTAGCCATCAGAAAGTAGTCACTGGTGATTTATTCAAGTTGATGGTGATTTATGTCATTCACTAGTGACTACATCTGCGCAAAGAATCAGATCCCATTTGGTCGTCGGCATTTTCCCGTCGATCGCCGGTGATTTTCCTGTGTAAACACAATTCCAGAATCTTCAGATCTGCACCAAAATTTATTTTTCCTTCTGCTCTATTAGCTCCTGCTCTGTAATTTGATCAATAGAAGAACCTGCTCTGATACCAAATGTTACAAAATATAGGTTTAGGAGCATAGATTTAGCTTTAATTCTTTTCTATCTTCCTACTTATTGCATATCACACATACTGTTGATAACACACAGACATATATTGAACACTGAATATATTGATCTATTGTAATTCATACATTCATACTTTGCATATGTATTCATTACAACACACTTCTATTACAATCCAATCTTCTACATCGCATTGTATTAACTCTACATATTTTCCCATAGATATGCACTCCATTATATATGAGCTACACAGTAACAACTCTCATAACAATTTCTTTGTCTTTACCTGCAACCTTCTCAACAATATTTGGTTGCATATGAAACCAATCTACCTGAATGGTTTCAACAATTAATAATAACATTGATAATAAAACAATATCTCATTGTTTTATTATCTAACTTACTAACTTACTAATTTACTAATTACCATATAGTAAATACTATTTACTATATGTAATATTACATTCACATTATAATAATATTATCCATGATAATATTATATTCATCATATCTAATGTTCACACTATACAATATCTCTAACAAAGAATTAGAATATCAAATATACAATGGATTGATTTATCATCTTGGTAAACTTCATATTTTGTAAGATGAAAGAGTTAATTTGATTACGGAAGGACATAATTCTTCTATTTTTGGTCATTTTGGTGTTGGTAAAATAGTTTCACAATTAAAAATATGTTTTCATTCTCCTCATTTATATGAAAATGTATCCAAATATGTAAAAGGTTATATTATTTGTGCCACAAAAATCCTAGTAACAGGAAGTTGGGCTTGTATACCCCACTTCCCATACCAACCCGAGTACAGAAAGTGTTTCTATAGACTTTATTGGAGGCTTTCCTATGAAAAAAATAAAACATGACTATTAGTACATGGTTGTGGATAGATTTAGCAAGATGTGTATATTGGTCCCTGCAAAAAGTAGATAATAGAAAAGGAAACTATACATTTATTTTTCAACAATGTTTGGGTTCATTTTGGGTTTCCTACATATATTGTATGTGATCAAGATTCTTAATTTATTGGGAAGTTTTGGTTAGCATTACAAGACATGATAAACACAAAGTTGAAGAAAAGTATTACTTTTCATCCATAAACCAATGGGTAAAAATAAGTGGTCAACCATACAGTAGTACATTTTATCTAAGGATATTGTAGAAAGCATCCTAAACTTTGGGATGAACACTTGTGTTATTTTCATTATGCCTACAATCGTGTCATAAATTATTCCAAAAATAAGTCTCCTTTTGAGACTTTTTTTGGTTATTTTCCTAATTCACATTTGGAATTTTCTTTTGGATAAGAAACAATCTGGATGGACAAAAATATATTGATAAGGAAATTAAGTTCATTCATAATATACAAATGGTTTTCCAAGAGCAATTGGAAAAGAACCAAGATAAGTACAAAGCTAGGCATGATAAACATAAATTTGATCATTATTTTCAAGTTGTTGATCAATTTTAGCTATATATTAATAAAGAACATCTTATCGGTGAAGGTAAAAGCTAAAACCAATCCGGTATGGCCCATTTAAGATTTTGGAGAAGATTGGTAATAATACCTTTTGGTTAGAATTACCTTCATATATCTCAAGTCAATTACCTCCATATGTGTATATGTATTCCATTGTAAATGTTGAAAACTTGAAATTTTATGAGCCACCCATGATCATTGTTTAAGATGAGAGTATTCAAATAAATTTTGTTGATGAACTTTCTCCTAATTTTCTTGATAAATTCCTAAGATGTTATACTTGACAGAAGGTGAGGACTTCATTAAGAGGTAATGTTAAATATCTTCATATGTGTCTAAAAGGAATGTATCTAATCAAGTAAAAATGGATAGAAATTAGAAGAGTGAGGGAAATACCCTCACCTACTGTAAAAATAAAACTAAGTCTTTTGGTGGTGCAAAAGTTCCTCAATGGGGAGGAGTGCTCCAAAAGGATCCTCACTCCAAATTAATCAAAATGTATGCACAAGTTATGAAACTACTTGCATAAAAATATCTCATTGAGAGATTTTTACTCTCTTTAAATAGGAAAAAACAAACATTATATGATGAAAATATGGCTCATTAAAGTATTTCTTCAACTGGAAAAACTAAAATAGTAGGTTGCATAGAGATGAGGTGGCATGATTAAAATTAGACAAGTGAACAAACAACATGGTGACAAGTGGAAAAGTGTGCTCATGCAAAAATATGGTTTCTATTTTTAACCTCCATTCTTTGATGGTTGATGTGATTCCCATATTATATGTTGGATTGGGGGTCCAGGAGTTAGTGGGGTCCACTCTTTTTAGGGAGGGGACCCTGCCACCTTTCTTCACATTGCATTGTTTCGCTTTTTTACATATAAACCCATTTGAATACCAAATTGTATTGCATGTGGGACTAAAACATGGCATTTTGACAAAGTTCAAACATATCCAAATTGAAGTGATGGACCACACTCTACATCACTACGTATCTTGGTGAGTCACATGATAACTCATCACAAGTTCTAACTAAACATTATATCGGTAAGTATCAACGTTTCAACATTCCAAACAACAAAAAATCATCACAATAAAAACCACATATTTCAACAATTGATGCATATTTGGGTGGCAAGCCCAATGAAGGGTTCTACATTCAAACAAAACAATGCACCAAGTGTGGCCCAAGCCCCGTATAACCCATATTGCCTAAGTCTTAAAAGAGACTTATTTTTCTTGAAACATGGCCAATGTGGGATGTCTATCCATTGATAAATATTTTAATCAAAAGAAAATAATGGGACATGGGGAGTGGGGATTGAACCCATGACCCCATGCCCTATATATTTTGTCTTAGTTGTTATACCATGCGGTTTGACACTAGATTTATCCAAGGATATGGATTTTACCATGATGTTCGGGTTGTCAACAAGTAAAATAAAGGAACATGCTAGGGAGATGAAATTAAAATCATGTGAGTAAAATATTAATCCCGTAACCACTAGACCATAATATTTCAAATTTTATAAAAGGTGGGATGATATATTTGAAGGGTTAATGGTAATGTGGTAGCCTCTTACTTTGGATATTTTTAGAGAATTTTAGAGCATTCCATTACAGACCCCTTTGGACCCCTTTGGAGACTAAATCAAAAGGATTTCTATAAAGTTTGCAAAGATTTAGTAGAACTAAAGAGCATTTTGATGTAATTTTAATTGCATAAGTAATGTTTGCATCATAATAGATCAATTCAGGATATTTTACTGGACTCCAAAGATGTAGCGCACATTGGGTTAACTCCATTATCTTGTGGTTTATTGTGTATTCTACATTTAATTAATGTTTCTCATGGTTTTAATAGTTTAATTCTATTTTTAAATCCAATTTAATCATTTTAATTAATTATGGTAAATTGAGAATACATTTTTAAGTATCTAAAAATGAAAAAATTGGTTCATGGGTCATTTAAATATGTTTTTCATATCAAGGTGCCATATTTATTTTGGATACTACCAGAAATTATTGTCATAGGTGGGTCAAAGAGGCCTATGAATTCATTGGAAGCAGGTTCACAAAGTTAATGATGAAGCCCTAATTATCTATAAAGAGTACATTTGCATGGTAAACACTATGAAAGATGAAGACAATATATGCACCTTCTCAAGTATGGAGATCTAAGTATACGCTAGCCAAAATAGTAACATGCACACATACCTTAAAGGTTTTTTTATATTTTTTTACGGAGTGATTTATAAATTTACAAGGTATGATGGAACAATGTGCACATCGACATATATGGTGGATCTATAAGCTTCTTTTCTAGGAAGAAAGATTATACTCATTATTATAAGCCTTAAAAAGTACAACTATAAGGTGATGAGTGACCCATCATCCATTTCTACCTCATTGGAGAAATATCAAATGATCCTTATTGATAAGGTTTGAGAAGAGAAATGAGGAAAAAAAAGTGCCAAAATATGATGGAAGTACATGTTTTGTCTCTCATGTGTGCACATATGAACAAAAATGGGTTAAAGGACTAAGCACACTCTCATCCTACTTATGGGTGCATGTATTTTATAGAACATTGATATTTTGAGCACACACTTAGTATATCTTGTGTGAAACAAGGGGAGAAACATGGGAATGGGAACAAGTCAAGTTAATTTAATATAAAATGAAATAAATCTAACTACAGAGTAACTACCGTAATGAATGATATAAAAGTAATTGAATATAGTAAATGGATGAGAAAAAATGCAATAATATGAAACCCTAAGACAAATAAATAGAGGATGACTTATTGATTCCATATAAAATGGAGATGGTATGGGCTGAGAAATTGTCAAAACAGACTAGGAGCAATGTCATCAAGGCACACTAGATATTTTGTAACTAAGATGTGTGCAGTTAGAAGAGCCCATATGTGAATAGGAGCATTCGGGTGTTGGTGTCCATTCTGGTGCTAGTGTATGTGTGAATACTCAAGATCTAATATTTTCAAGGTTGGAGGAGCTTAGTTCTTACTCTCTTTTTTTCACTTTTTTCACTCCAATGACTTTCGTCATACCTATAACCTATAAAACAGATGGCTAGCTACACATACCCATCAACCACACATCAAACCTAATTAAAAATATGTAGAATGGGGAGTTGGGCTGACCCCGAGAGGTCATCCAAAGAGTGATATTATGATCAAACATTGCACTATATCTCAGGATCCATATAGTTTTGTGTGTGTGAGAGATAAATGATGCCCTGCATTACTCTTGTGCAAGTCGCACTTGATAGAAGGCTAGAGTGATCCAAGTATAAAAATGTGTGATATGGAATAGAATAAAATTCTCCTTCTATGTTTTGTATGTAGAAGTGTTGCAACCTTTTTCCCTTGAGTGAGTATTCTATATGAATGTTTTTGACGCTCTTTGTGCCTTTGGATGCAATATTAGGTGATACTAAGTAATGCTAGTGCTTGGACCCTAATTTAGAAGAAGTAACTAAGTATATATATGATTCCCTTATTTGAATTTTGTAATTGACAACTGGAAGGCCGGTCCAAAGTGATAAAAGGTGACTAAAAGGTAAAAGATACCCAAAAGAATGAGAATGAGAGAAAGAGGGTCGAGCACCCCAAGAGTGGCAGGAGCACTCGACGCCACTGCTCAAATTGGGTACTAGTTTTGAAGGTCATAAAATATAAATAATTCAAAAAATAGAAAGGATGTAAGGTGTGTAAGACCAATAAATGTGTAAGAGATAAAACAAAAGGCCAAAAATAAGTTGTCAATTACTATTTTTATTTCTTAGGAATCATGTATACATTAGTATGCTTTAGGAACTAGAAATGTACCTAAGTACATATATTTTGTGTCTAAATTTTCTCCCGTTTATGTTGTTGAGTGAATACTCAATAAAATAAAGTATATTAGAAGATGCATACCTTGAAATCTTATAGAGAGTGTATCCAATAACATGCCAAGTGTACAAGTGAAGTGTGAAATGATGGCAATGTAGAGTGTGGAGACTAGGAAGGAGAGATAGACCCTAGGGGTGGATCATATGTGATGTGGCGTGCTATGGGAGCTTCTAATGACTGATGTGCATTGCCTCTTATTGCGTATAAGAGTGGACCTGCAAAGGAAGAGTGAGAAATTAGTCAAAGTTATGTATATGAAAAATCAGAGTAATTTGTATGTGTAAGTAAGTAAAAAGTCTATAAAGGAAAGTGTGCACTGTGGTGAAAGAGAGTATGAGATAGAAAATATGTCCTATTTTCTTGGAGTTTCGGATTTGAATACGATGGTGATATTTTTGGGTAATTTCACGCCGAGAGAGAGTTTTTGGGAGATCTCAAGAGTGATTTTTTTGGGTGATCGCTCGCCAAGAGAATATTATTGGGGAGATAAGTTTGTTTTAATATCCTTCCATGATGCTTCCTAATAAGAACCACTTCAGATGGTATGTCCTTGTTGTTCCCGATTGTAAGTGCTTGAATGCATTCCATGACTAGAGGAAAGTGGATGATACTAGAGAACTATGGTCTAGACTACTAGAGATTATGTTAAACTAAGAAATTTACTATTTATGCCCCAAGACATTAACATCCACCGTTATTGTCTAATGGTGGGCGTTAGTGTCTACTATTTGTGTGAGGTATAAGTCTGATCCTAGACCATTCTTTCACCGCTGCTCCTATGTTAATTATGTACTGTATCTCTAAGCTACTTTAGGGGTGATTTTTTCACCCAATAGATGCCTCCTTAGATTGGGGTGCATGCCACGATTGTAGGATAATGCAATCCAAAGGAGAGGACCTAAATTTTATATGCATATCTAAACTTGGATACCTACAAGGGGTAGGGGATGCATATGGTAGACACCAAGGAACATTAAAACAAGATAGGCTAGTACGAGTGTTAGTGTAAAATAGCTAGCATGCAATAGAAGACAAGTAATAAGAAAGTTTGAAAACAATATGGACTGCAAAAATCAGGTTTCATACATGGGACATATCTCAAAATTTCACAAAACAATCAAGTTCAAAGTGGAAAAAATCATAAAATGATCAAACAAGAAATAGGGCATATTCTCAGTAAACAATAGCAAGGAATAATAAACAAAAAATGATAGATATCCATGGTTGTATAGAATCCTGCAAGGAAAATTCTACACATGAATCACTTGTAAGCATGTTAGAAAGATAAATAATATATCAAGGCATGTATATATAAATGAAAAGTAAGTGGTAGTAAATATTGAAATGATAAGACCTTTAATGTGTGTATTAGAAGAGTGGAAAACGTAGATGCCCTTAGAAGCCTTAGCAAGACTGGTAAGATATTTAGCATCGAGAATCATGCATCATGTGAAAATTTGTAAGAGATCTACATTCACTTCAAGAGACCACGTAAATGTGCATATGTTGATATACTAAGAATATGGCTAGCATAGTAAGAAAAGTGTGACATGTAAGTATTATAAACAAACAAGAGTAAATGTAACCAAGATATGCAAATTCTATATGAGTGTGATAGTGTAGTGTGACATGCAAGATGTGTAGGTTGTGGGAGAAACATTTCCCATGGAGAATTTGTGTGAGATGAGGTTCATTTAGAAATGCTCCATTAATAGTCAAGAATGAACCATAGAACAAGAGTGCATCATCGAGAAATGAAAGTGTGTAAACCAATAATGTGGTGATGATTGGAAAGATAGGCATGAAGAAAGGAGTGAGAGAGAGTATTAGATGGTAAGAAATATGTATCATGAAGCACCGAGCATGAATTTTTGTGAGAGCATATGATGTGAGGTTCATGGATGAATTGGTCACTCAATAGTCAAGTGTGAACCACAGCACGAGAGTGCATCATTGGGTAATTAATGTCTTGTATGAGAGTATATGCTAGTAAAGATGCATCATGAAGCAGAGCGTGAAAGGTAGTAGGTAAACTATAAGTGTATATTAGAGACATGAAAGAGGGATAGAGGGGGAAGTTTGATGCCCCCATAGTAATGGAGATCTATGTGATGATGTGAGAAGGATTGTGCCATGGTGGTGGATTTAAATGTGTCTCGTGCATTAATATGAGCATTAGCTTGAGTGAAAAATGAATGATGCATTTGATTAGAGGAGGTTAGTGAGGAATATTGGCTTGTGGTGAGGGAATTGGTGGCTCTTCTTTGGATGGTGGTTGCTGATTTGGGATTGGTAACACTTTAGATGACTTGACAAGAGGAGGTAATGGAGTAAGTATTTTTAAAGGTGGTATGGTACTAGTTTGGATAGGTGGCTCTTGACTTCTTTGGAGAAGGAACATTATTAATTATGGTATGATGCACACTATACATGGAGGAATCATATTTGGGATCGCATTAGGGTTTAGTCATTGGATATGGACGTGAAATGAGACCCTTATACTCCATATGTCATATTTTGTTTATTAAAGCATAGAAATTTTCATCATAATGTCCATTGATCCCATGGTAATTATAATATGGTCTAACTTCATAGTGAATAACCCAATGAGGAGGGTAGTAATGATTAGGTAGGAAATTAATTAAATGATTATAAAGTAACACAAAAAATATTTCATTTTTTCTAGCATTTTGATCAAAACAGAGAGATATTTGTTGTGGTAATACATTGACCTCGCTTGTATGAGAACATGTAGTAGACATGGGATCATGATGAGGTGTAGAAGAATAACTAACATGGGCATGAGAAACATCTTTAAGATGTTGGAATTTGACTATGAAGAATTGAATCGTGGCTTCAAAAGCTTGAAATTTATCTTGAAAAGCATGGTGTAAAGATTTAATTGACTCTAAGATAACTTGATAAGATGTGTTATTAGGACTAATAGGTAGGTGTAATATAAGATATAAAATGGAAATTACTTGCGATGGTGGCAGATCACAAGGGGCACATTGTGTGTATGGATTTTATGAGAGAATCTTTACAAATTGGGTGCTTTTGAATTAATTAATACAAGGAGAGTTGAGGAGCTTTAGGAGCCATGTTAGAACTAGATTTTGGGTTTGGAGGATAACAAAACCAATAGGATATGCAAAATAAGGATCCGGGTGTTCGATCAAGAGTGGGGTTCACCAAATTATTTAATATAAATTGAATTAAATCTAATTGCAGAGTAACTACTATAATGAATGATATACAAGTAATAAAATATAGTAAATGGACAAGCAATAAGAATGCAATAATATGAAACCCTAAGCGTGAAAGAGAGAGGGTGATTTAGTTGGTTCTATATAAAATGGAGATGGTCTAGATAGGGAGACTTTTGGAACAAATTGGGAGTAGTGTCATCAAGGCATACAAGAGATTCTAGATCTCGAGAGATGTGCATGATAGAAGCATCCACAGTGGAAAGGAGAACTCGGGTGTTAATGTCCATACTAGGTGTCAGCAACCCGTGTTAATACTTAGGATCTTATATTTTTAGGGCTAGACAAGCTTCGTTGTTAGTCTCTATTTGTCACTCTGGTTTCACTCCAATGAAATTGTTCACACTGTAACCTATAAAACAGATGGATAGATGCAAATACCCACAAACCACATCAAAACTAATAAAAATATGCATAATGGGGAGTCAAAATGGCCTCGATGGTCACCCGGAGAGTTATCTTATGAATGAGTGTTGCTGGTCACCCGAAGAGTTATCTTATGAATGAGTGTTGTAGTACATCTTAGACTCCATGTAGTTCTATGTGTGTGATAGAAATGATGCCTTATATTTCCTTTGTGCAAGGTGTACTATGATAGTAGGATAGAGTGCTCCATAAATGTAAATGTGTGATATGGGATAGAATAAAATTCCCTCCTATGTTGTGTATGGAGAAGTTATTTAACCCTTTTCCCTTAAGTGAGTTTGCTAAATGGATGCTTTTGATGCTCTTTGTGACTTTAGATGCAAGCTTATGTTATAGTAAGTAATATTAGTGATTGGACCCTAATATAAAAGAAGTAACTAAGTATATATATGAATTCCTTATTTTAATTTCATAATTGACAACGGGAGTCCATCCCAAAGTGATAAAAGGTGACCAAAAGGTAAATGATACCCAAAAGAGTGAGAATGAGAGAAAGAGGGTCGAGTGCCTCGGCTACTATCCAAAGTGGACGCTAGTGTTTAAGGCCATAAAATCTAAATAAATCAAATACCAACAAGGTTTTAAGGTGTGTAAGGAAATAAAAGAGTAAGATATAAAAAAAAATAGGCCCAAAAGAAGCTATCGATTACTAGTTTTCCTACTTAGGAATCATGTATACATTAGTATGCTTTATGACCTAGAAATGTACCTAAGTGCATAGATTTTGTGTCTACATTTTACCCCACTTTATGTTGTTGAGTGGATAATTGATAGAATAAAGTAGATTATAATATGTTTACCTTGTAATTCTATAGAGAGTGTAGTTGATAGTGTCTGAGTGGACAAGTGAAGCGTGAAGTGATAACAATATGGAGCATGAAGACTAGGAAGGGAAGATAGACCCTAGGAGTGACTCATATGCACTGTGGCATGTTATGAGAGTTTTTTCTCACTTATGTGTGTTTCCTCATGTTGTGTATAAGGAGGGATCTACAAAATAAGAGTGAGAAAGTTGTCAAAGTCATGTATATGAAAAATCAGAGTAATACGTATGTGTAAGTAAGTAAAGAGTGTATAAATAAAAGTGTGCACTTGAGGTGTAAGAAAATATGAGATAGAAATTTTTCTTGGAGTTTCTTAATTTGAATGTTGATGGTGAGATTTTTGGATGATCTCATGCCAAGAGTGAGTTTTTTGGGTGATATCATGATGAGAGCAATTTTTTTGGGTGAGCTCACGCCAAGAGTGAGTTTTTTGGGAAATATTACGCCAAGAGAAGAGTGTTGGGGAGAGAAGTATATTTTACTATCATTCCATGACACTTCCCAATAAGCACCATTGTATATGATACGTCTTTGATTTTTTCCTTTTATCCCTATTGTTCTCGATTGTAAGTGATTGAATGCATTATGTGACTGGAGGTAAGTTCTTGCTATTGGAGAATTGTGTTGTAGAGACTGTTGGAGATTGTGGTGAACTAATAAATTGAATTTTTCTTCCCACAAGACATTAGAACCAAGGGGAGGAAACAATCACCCACCATTACTATCTAGTCTTGGGAACTAGTGTCTACTTTGTGTGAGAGGTCCAAGTCTAATTCGGACCATTCGTGACTATGTCTCCGTGTTAATTTTGTACCATGCCGATTTGTATTGTAGCTCGAGCTACTGTAGGGGTGCTTAGTTCACCCAATATATGCCCCTTTTTTGGGATGCATGTGATGACTCAGTAGGAGAATGTGGTCCATAGGAGAGGACCCAAGTTGATATATATATTTGAACTTGGATACTTGCAGGGGATATGGGATGTATATGGTAGAAACCAAGGCACATGAAAAAAGATAGGCTAGTACAAGTGTTAGTATAAAATAGCTATCATGCAATAGAAGACAATGTAACAAAAAAGTATGAAAAAAATGGACCACAAAAATCAGGTTTCATACATGGGACATCACTTACAATGTCACAAGACAATCGATCCAAAGCTTCCAAAATAATACAATGATCAAACAAGACATAGGGCATAGCCTTTGTAAACAATAGAAAGAAATAATAAGAAAAAAGTGACAAATAGCCATGGTTGTATATAATCATGCAAAAAAATGTTATACATGACACCCCTTAGCATGTTAGAAAAATAAATATTATGTCAAGGCATGTATATATCGATGAAAATCAAGTGGTAGTAAATATTGAAATGATAGAGCCTATACTGTATGTAGTATAAGATTTGTAAATCTAAATACCCCAGGAGTCATGGTGGGATTGGTAAGAGATTCAAGAGTGTCAAGAATCATGCATCATGTGAGAAGATGTAAGAGATTTAAATTTACTTCCAGAGACCACATGAATGCACATATGTGTGTAGAAAGAGATATTGGCATACTAATAATCCCGATAGCATAGTAAGAAAAGTGTGATATGTAAGTAGTATAAGTGAACATGACAAATGCAACGAAGATATGTAAATATTGTATGAGTGTGATGGTGTAGTGTGATATGAAAGATGTGTAGGTGGTGGGAATAGTGTTTCCCCCCAACGAATGTAAGTGATATGAGGTTAATTTATAAATTCTCCCTCAACAGTCAAGAATGAACCATAGAACAAGAGTCTGTCATTGGGAAATGAAATTTTGTGAACCAATGATGTGGTGATTCTCGAAAATATAGGCATGAATCAAGGAGTGAAAGAGATTAGTAGATTCTAGAAAATATGTATCATGAAACATTGAGCGTGAAGTGTAGTGAGAGTATATGATGTGAGGTTCATGGATGATTTACTCCCCTCAACAAATAAGTGTGAAACATAACACAAGAGTGCATCATTGGGTAATGAATGTATTTTTGATAGTAGATGTTTGTATAATGTATCATGAAGTGCAATGTGAAATGCAGAGAGAAACTATAATTCGATACTAGAGACAACCAAGAGGGATAGATGGAAGGAACACCGATGCCCCCAAGTGTGCAAGTATTAGAGATATATGTGATGCTATGAGAAGGATCATGCCATGGTGACATAATTTTAAATGTGTCTCAACCATCAATATAAGCATTATCTTGAGTGAAAAAAGGAATGATGCATTCAATTGGAGGAGGAAGGTGGGGGATCTTGGCTAGTGGTGAGGGGATTGGTGGCTCTTCTTTGGATGGTGGTTGCTGATTTGGGATTGGTAATGTTGTAGATGACTTGATAGGAGGAGGTAATGGAGTAAGTATTTTTAAAGGTGGTATGATACTAGTTTGGATAGGTGGATCTTGGGTTACCTGGAGAAGGAACATTAAAAACTATGGCACGATTCTCACTAGACATGGAGGGATCAAATTTGGAAGCCCATTGGGGTTTAGTAATTGGAGATGAATGTGAAACAAGACCCTTACACTCTATATGTCATATTTTTTGTTCTAAAGCATAGAAATTATCATTAAAATGTCCATTAATCCCATGGTAATTATAATATGATCTACTTTTGTTGTGAATAACCCAATGAGGAGGGTGGTAATGATTAGGTAATAAATTAATTAAGTGATTATCGAGTAGTGCAAATAATATATCATGTTGTCTAAGATTATGATCACACTTTGGAGAGTTATTTGTTGTGGTAATATTGTTGTTTGTCAAACTTGCACCCGTGTCTCGATCTCGGAAGGATCGAGTCATTTGATATAACAATGGAACTGTCTCTAAGTTGTGGGAGCTTGCGCACTTGAGACGAATCTTCATAGAAGTCTGGTTCCTCTATCTATTTCTACTATTCTCGCTACTCCTAGTGCTGAAAGGGAAAACTAAGCTAACAATGCTAAGGGACCAGGGATAGAAGGATAAAATGAAAGGAAACTACACTAAAAGGTGATAGAACCAGAAAAAGAGGGATGAAATCTATCCTGTTCGAGTGAAAATGAAGGGAAATTCATGAAATAAGGCTAGGCACATGTAACACAACTAAAACATATTTACCAAATTAGTTTCATGGAACACAACTAGAAAGGGGACTGTAAGGGATGTAGAATGACACAACAAGCACATAATGTAAAATAAAGGCAAGAAGAAAGAATACAAACATACTTAGGACAAATAATAGTCACAAAACGATGCTTCCATTACTTCTATAAATGCAAATAATCACATAATGGAGAAAGAGGCCGATATCCACATGCACGAGAAAGATCTAGAGGTCTGTGACTCATAATAGAGAAAATATGAAGTCCTTAGAAAAATGCATAAGGATCCAAAATGTCCAACATAAAAAATGATCGCATGTCTTACATTTATAAATGAATCCACAGAAGAAGAAAAAACATAAGAAGACAAAATCTAAATTTTAAATGCAACCACCAACAAGAAGCATTTAATTCCTACAAATCCACCTAAAAATTTTCAGATGCGTTTCCCCAAGTATATTTGGTGTGTTGGAGAAGGAAAGAGGGTGGATCAGATCAAATCAGTAGTTGGAGCAACAAATCTACTCATTAATGTCTAGAATGACATTTTCCCATTTCTCACCTACCAGATCTGCTAAGAATTTGAATTTGAATGTTTAACGCCGTAGGCTATTTCGAGCTATCGCTAAGACTAGCGTGTTCGATCATAGCTCGTAAAAAAATATATGGATGTCATAAGTTTGTCAAAGTTATATGTGCATGTAAGACATGTGTCACACACCGATTGGATGAAAAGATGGCCAACTGTGAAAATTTTCTTTATCATTTCTACCATGTTTCATTCATTGATTTGTTGCAAGGATTCGGTGCCCTATTAGTGTGCTTGGACTAGATATGTTTGGCACACTCAAGTGTGTCATAGAATGACATGGCATAGAATATGCAAAGGTATGTGTGTAGAAGAATGAGGCATGAGATGGAGGTAGAAGGAAGGCACACATAGTGTGCGAGGAGGAAATACAGAAAATTGATGAGTGGAGAATGTATGGTCAAGGCATAACTATTACAAGGTAATGTGCGGGGGTACATGAGAGGGACAAGGACTTAGCTAATTGAAGTAAGTGCAAGGCGCATGCATAACATGAATAACTGCTAGGAAGAAGGTGAATACACAGAAGATGAATGCAATGTAAGAGTGGAACAAAGAGGAAATGGAAAAGGGGAGAAGGGGAAGTGCGTAAGGGTGCATGAGGAAACAGTGACCAAGTGAATGTGCCAAGGAGATAACTGAGGTGTGCACCACTGCAATGAAGATCTCTGAGCTAGAATATGTATGTAAGTTGTCCAAATAACTAGAAGAGTTATTTGGATAACAATTTTGTGACTTTTGGGGCCATCTGCCTGCTAGATGAAGGAGATCGATAGAGCTTGGAGCATTCATTAGGCATGGAGTATTGTAATTTAATCATGAAATTCTAATTTGAATATTTAAAGAACTATCCCCTCAAGTCACTATGAAGGATTGATTCTTGACTCTATTCCGAATATTGCAAACCGCTAAAAATTGTTGACATCTTGGAAGAAAAGAAATAGCGTGTGCAAGAAGCACTTGAGAATAAATAACTATGTACAAACTCATAATGTGTGTACAACACACTTGGAATAATTGAAACTACTATAATATGTACAAAAAAATATAACAAACTTAATGGAAGGGTTTGAGATAGATCTTATTTTGTGATATACAATGCGCCTCCATCAATATGAGCAAACTCGAAAGAGTTAGCCTCTTTGCACAAAATGATGATGTATTGACCACTCCAAAGTGCATCAAAATTTTAATGACACCTGGGTTTAACTTTATCGTAATCCCATTTCAAAACCAAATGCCTAACTTTGAAATCTTGAGGCCCGGATATTTTGTCAAAATGTTGCTTGTCGATGTTGTTCTAGCTTGATCATGGCAGAGTTTCTTGATTCTTCAAGATTAACTAGCTCTTCCATTCTAACTTCTCTTCAGTCTGCACCTTCAAGCACTAGCTACTAGGAAAACACCAATGAGTTTAAATCCAGCGTCAAAGGAAGGGTAGCCTCTTTGCTATAGACAAGATTGTAAGGTGAAGTTCATATTTCCCTTTTAATTGTGATTCTATCTACCCAAAGTGCACGGGAGACCTTTTTATGCCACTGCTTTTGGCTAATGTTCATTGTGTGCTTCATAATCCCGATCGTGTTCTTATTTGTTGAATTTTCCGGATGATTTCCTTAGGGGTAATGGTTAGAATAATTCTTCGGTAGATGCCCAAATTTAGAGCTCAATCAAGTGATTTTAATACCAAGGAAGGCTTTTTCATTATCATAGATAATGGTTTGAGGAATTCCAAACCTTATGACTATACCCTTGAGAAAGTCAAGGATGACCGACTCAATTGATTCCTTGAGCGCGACCACTTCGTCTATTTGGTGAAGTAGTCTATAGTCACAAGACCCACTTGTGTCTAATTCTTGAAAGTAGATTGATCATGCCTATGAAGTCGATACCCCATTGCGCAAAATGCTGATCCGCTTGGATTGGTCAGAGGGAAGCACTACCAATCCCTTATTTCCTACAAATAAATTGCATTCCTTGATTTTTGTGACCCACTAGTGTGCATCTGTAAACAAAGTAGGAAAAAATATATCTGCTATTATGATCTTCATTTTTGTAGTCTTGGCAGAGAAGTGTCCACCAGAGAATCCATCGTGAAATTTTGCTAACACTTTTTTAGTCTGTGCGCCATTGATACACCTTAACAATACGCCATAAATATTATTCTTGAAGAGAATTCCATCAATCAAAACATAAAGGACAAATTTTAACCTTAGATGTCTTCTCTTTGCCTTATTTAAGCTAGGAGGGCATGCACCCGGAAAGCAATGTGATCATGTCCTTCATCCAGTCACGCATGCCAAGATCTGTATTCTGCTCAAGTTCTATGTGCAAGAGAGCTTCATCAAGAAATAATGAAGTCTCATATTCATTGTATACATCCTCATCAAGATAATTATAGAGTATGCTACCTATTACCAACTTTGTGGTTTTGATATTCACATCATATTTGATGATTTTGGTCACCCATCATGCTCTCTTTTAACTGATTTTTTCCCATGATGAAGTATCCGATGAATAGTGGGAGACTAGCACCTTAATATGCTTTTTGGTGAGCATACTCATGAATTTATTGAGTGTGTGCATGATGGTGAAGAACTGCTTCTCCGTGTAACTGTATTTTAATTCATAATCCTTTATCATCTGGATGAAGAAAGCTAGTAGTTGTTCCAGCCCTTAGTCATTTTCTTGTGTTAGGATAACAACAACACTTGCATCATCGCTATAAGCATAAATGATAAAATCCTGTAAGTAATTTGGGTTGATGAGTTCTAGTGCACAAGAAATATCTTGCTTTATTTTTATGAATTTTTCCTTTCCCTTTACTATCCATTTGAAAGCTATGTCCTTCTTGTGCATCAGGTTGATTGGCCTTACCAGTCCTAAAAAGTTGGGATTAAAACACCCGACAAAATTAATCTTACCAAGGAAGGACTACAAGGCCTTTTTATACACCGACAGGAAAGAGCTAGGATGGCTAAAATGTGCTCAGGATCAATTACGATGCCATCCTTTGAAACTACATGGCCCAAAATCTTTCCCTGTGCCACAAAAATTGCACTTCTTGGGGTTAAGGGATACCCCAAATTTTCTGCATCTCTCAAATACTTTTTCCAAGTGTGCCATATGATCCGTGCTCTACTTTGAGAAGACTATAATATCATCAAGGTAAACCAAGATGAACTCATTGATGTAACCTTTGAAGGCAATATCCATGGCGTGTTGAAACATTACACCTGCATTTGATAGACCATGAAGGGCATCTTCTGATATGAATATGTTCCCCACTTGGTTGTAAATGTTGTTTTGAATTGATCCTCTTCCTTAACTAGGATTTGATTGAAACTTGAATACCCATCCAACATTGAGAATATTTATGTGCTGGCCACAATCTATAGAATCTGCTCCATTGAAGGTAAATTATAATGATCCTTTAGAGATGCCTTGTTCAAATCTCTGAAATCAAAATAAATTATAATTTCACCATTCTTCTTGCACACCAGAACCAAATTCATGACCCAAGTTGAGTACTTGATGGGAAAAATAATATTTGCCTCAATGAGTTTGGATAATTCCTTTCTCATGAGGGGCTCTATCTTGGATTGATTGGTCACTAATTTTGTCTGATGGGTTTGATACCAAGATCAAGGTCAATGGAGTGTCCTAAAACACTTAGATCAAAACCTTTGAGGTCTTCATATTCCCATGAGAAGATGTCACTGTATTTTTGACAAAGAGAGATGAAGGCATGTTTTTCATCATGTGCGCAAACTTTACTAAGCAGAAATTATTTTCCACGTGTAATAGTAATCTGAGAGAAGTCTTTTTGCATAGTGCACATATACTTTTCTTCAACCTTGAACTCATAATCAAGGCTAAAAAATTTCTCTAAGGTGACCATCCCTTTAGGCAAATTATTTGATTTTAGTTGAATTACTTGGTCACCATAGTTATCATGTAAGTCATCTTGCATGCTTGATGATAACTTAGCTTCATTTTGAATGAACTAGATGATCTGCACATCACTGTCAAACACTTTCTAGCTAGTTTTTTTGTCTAGAATGGATGGTCTAATAATCATCTTAATGTGTTGAGTGTTTCCTTTGACAAAGTCCTCAGTAGTAGTGAAATTTGAACCAAGTGCATTCATTTGATTGGCTTCCTTATTCATTTTGCGTGGCACCACCTGTATATTTAGAGCATCAAATCTCTCAAGGAGGTCCCAAACTCTATGTTTATAAGATTTGAGAAGCTTATTATTTGTTTGGCACTTGTTGGTGACTTGATGGATAACCAATTTAGTATCTCCAAAGATCTGTAGTTCCTTAATCTTCTTCTTTTCAGAAATAAGTAGACCATGCACCAGTGCTTCATACTTTGCCACATTGTTAGAATATGTGAAGTGCAACATGTGAGTAAAGAAGAATTTATCATCCTTAGGAGAAAGGAGAAATAATCCCGATCTCGTGTCATTTCCAATTCTGAATCCATTAAAGTATAACTTCCATAGACCAGGGTTCTCTTCCTTTTGCTTGAGTGTGTATGGCAATATAGTTTCTTCTTCAAGAATGCAGTAGGTACCAAGCCCGGTTTCATAAGATTCTAATTCTTCAGCACATGGTTTGAATTTATGGTGCCTCTCTACCCACTCATTAAGAACTAGATCAGGAATAGAAGGTGGAAGAGGTTACTCTTCTAGAATTGAAGCTTATTTTGCTTGGATCAAAAAATTGGCTTGGAGAGGAGATGGGACATATGATCTGTACATGATATGAGAATATTAGCTCATCTTGTATGGTAAACCAAGGAATATACCTTGTCTTGAGTAACATATGGGTCCAATCGTAAGACAAGTAACCACCCACTTTAACAAAGAAAATATCTTGACAAACATAAGGCAAAGAGAGGTGACAGATCAATGATTAACACATCTTGAGTTATTGTTAGATTAGGACATGCATGGAGGGTTAAATCAAGATCCTTGATGATTCCTAGGATAGTGACAGAGCATCATGTTGCAGACTTCTATTGTCGGGGGCTATATTTAAGACCTAATACATCAACAATCTTCTTAGACATGATAGAAGTATAAGCACCCGAGTCAACCATACGCTTATGGACAAGATGTTTTCCTATTATCAAATACATATAGAAGGGTCGGTTTTTAATAACTTTACTTTCTTCTCCTCTTCTTGGAAGATGTTAATAAAGCACATGGATTATGCATAGTGGGATTAGTATGCATGAGTTACGCTAGAGCTTCATGCAACAAGTTACACTGGGATGGAATGGTCATGGCATCCCACATTTTAATAGATATGTTTGTCTTTTTCATTTGGTCCACAATGTTGAATGGAAACCCCATTGAATTTTGTATTTGAGGAACATCGACATCCTTGCTTGGTTGCTCAGGTATGGAGGTAAGAACCTTAGTTGGCATAGAGGCTTGACCTACTAAAGGAAGGGCACACACCACTTCTAGAGGAGATTTGCGTGGAGCCTCGGGTGTGGAAACTTGAGAACTTTTACTATTAGATGTCTTAGTTTCTTCCTTTTACTTTTGAGGGTATGTTTGTGTTACTAGAATTATGACCTGCACACTAGACTCGAGCATTATCTTCTTGTATCTTGTGTTGTCTACAACTTGGAAACACGGTATTCTTGTGTCTTTTGTAGCTTGGTTAATTACACAAAAGTCTTCAATGCTAAAGAACATCAAATTTTCCTCTAGAGGAGTTTCTATCCTTTCTTGGTTATCTACTTTAGGTGTGCTTATTGAAGGCTCATAGCTAGAAGCATTCTGAATCATGTAGGAATGTGCACATGTAGCATTAGCGCGAGAATACCGACTATAAGTCATATTGTAAGGAAAGAACCATTCGAGACTCCTACATCTTATTGTTCTAGACTCGGACACGTGCCTCGACTTATTTTGGGCAATAGAAGAGGTTGTGTAGGAGGAATAACTTGTAAAGACAAGTGTGCATTAGCATGCCTTCTTCCATTTTGTTGGTTTTTTTAACCTTTGATTCCCATATTGATTCCGCCAAGGTTGATTGCTCTGTCCTTACGCTTGATTGGAGCTGCCTTTATAGGCTTGTACATGTTACTTCTCCAATGATATGACCTTGTTGGATAATTTTCTAATCAAGGCCTTCAACTCATCATCTTCTTTTTACTATGCAGGGGATTAAGATGTAGATGTAACTAGTTGCATGCTCTACACTAGAACTTTGGCAATAGAAGTTTGGTACATTGAAGACATCTCTAGGAACAAAGGTGCAGGAGGCCTAGGAGCCAACTTATCAACCTGAATAAGACTATTTTCTACCCTTATTACAATGTTGTATGTAGCAAGTATAGTTCTACCTCCCATGGATTGAATCTTGACTGAAATGTCACTATTTAAATCCCTTAGTACAAGAAATCATGCTAGGATGTGGGACTTACCACTTCATGAATTATATCCCAATTCTTCTAGAATCTAATGTTGAAATCAATCATCTACTCATTAGGTGCATGCTTTTTTGTAGTTAGCTACTTCACCAGTGATAAATGATTTGATTTATCTTCAAAGTAATTGAAAAGAGTTCTTCCAAGCTCATCCTAGGTTACAATAGATGTAGGTCTTAGGATATGGTACTATTGAAGTTCTTTAACCTTAAAAGAGGATGCAAAAACTCCGCAACAACATCATCATGTTCAATCAAATAGATAGAGCATACATTGGCCACATATTGAATGTGTTCAACAGGGGTGACTTGATTTTATCTCGTGAATTATGGAATAATTTTGAGCATGGTTCTTTGGCATATCATGATGAGCATTGAGATTTAACAAGCTTCCACAGTGAAGTTAGAAAATTTCCTTAGAGGATGAGGAGGTTGAAGTGCCATGGCAGGGGTTCTCTTATCTATTCCGAGGAGGAGTAGAGTGTGCACGGGGCACTAGAGATGGGGATGTGCATGTGGAAGATATGATGTGTGTGTTTCTTGGTGAAAGCTAGAGGTATTCAAAGGATCCTTCATCTGCAACACTTTGTTTGGTATGCACTCTTCTCATAAAAGTTCCCATGACTATAAAAAAGAGTTATGGAAATATTGGGAGTCGCTAGATGTGTTGAAATAAGCCTCCAAAGGCTGGAAATACTAAGTTCACACACCAGAAATTAGCAATATGAAATTTAAGCATTCACTTCTTCTCCCACCGGGGCGTGCCAAAAACTATTGGTCATCAAACTTACACCCGTGTCTCATATCTGGAAGGATCAAGTCATTTGAGATAACAATGGAACCATCTCTAAGTTGTGGGACCTTGCGCACTTGAGACGAATCTCCAGAGAAGTCTAGTTCCTCTATCTATTTTTACTGCTACTGTTACTCCTAGTGTTGAAAGGGAAAACTAAGCTAACAATTCCAAGGGACCAAGGATAGAAGGATAACATGAAAGGAAACTACACTAAAAGGTGATAGCACTAGAAAAAGAGGGATGAACACTATTTGTTCTAAGTGAAAATGAAGGGAAATGCATGAAAGAAGGCTAGGCACGTGTAACACAACTAAAATGTATTTACTAGATCAATTTCATGGAACACAACTAGAAAGGACTGCAAGGGATGTAGAATGACACAACAAGCATGAAATGTAAAAGAAAGGAAAGAATAAAGAATACAAACATGCTTAGGATAAAGAATAGTCACAAAATGATGCTTCCATTACTTCTAGAAATGCACGAACTATTACAATGGAAAAAGAGGCTGATATCCACATGCACGAGCCATATCTAGAGGTCTATGACTCATAATATAGAAAATATGAAGTCCTTAGCAAAATGCATAAGGATCCAAAATTTCCAACATAAAAAATGATCCCAAATCTTGTATTTATAGATGAATCCATGGAAGAAGAAGAGAAGAAGGAGGAAAATCTGAATTTTAAATGCAACCACCAATAAGAAGCATTTAATGCCTGAAAATCCACCTGAAAATCTATCAAATTCATTTCTCCAAATCTGTTTGGCATGTTGAATAAGGAAAGAGGGCGATTAGATCAAATCAGGTGATTTGAGCAATTAGATCTCCTCATTAATGTCTATAATGAATTTTTCCCATTTCTCACCTACCGGATCCACCAAGAATTTTAATTTGAGTGTCAGCACTGCAACATATGTCGAAGTAGCTATTAGTTGAGACTAGGTGTGTGCCGATCAGAGCTCTGTAGCAAAAGATATGGATGTTATAATTTTATCGAGTTGTCTACACACACAAGACACATGGTGCACATCGATTGGATGAAAGGACGACCAAATGTGTAAATGTTCTTTGTCATTTCTACCATATGTCACTCATTGATTTTTTTCAAGGATTCGGTACCCTATTGGTGCACTTTTACTGGTTGTGTGTGGCACACTCAAGCGTGTCAGAGAATGATGTGGCATGGAAAGGCATAGAGGAGGGCACAAAGGTATGTGCACGGAAGAATGAGGCACATGACAAAGGCGAGAAGGAAGGAACGTGTAGCGCGTAGGAGGAAATGAGATAAAATTATGAGCGGTGAATGTATGGTCAAGGTTTAACTATTACAAGGTAATGTGTGGGGTGCATGAGAGGGCCAAGGAATTAGTTGATTTAAGCAAGTGCAAAGCATGTGCATAGGATGAACAACTGACTAGGAAGAAGGTGAATGCATAGAACATGTGTGCAAGGTAAGAGTGGAACAAAGAGGAAACAAAAAGGGGAGAAGGGGAAGCATGCAAGGGAGTGCAAGGAAACCATGACCAAGTGAATGTGCTAAGGAGATAACTGAGGTGCGCACCACTACAATGAAGATCTCTGAGCCAAAATATGTATGTAAGTTTTCCAAATAACTAGAAGAGTTATTTGGGTAACAAATACCTTGACCTCACTTGTATGAGAACATGTAGTAGACATGGGATCATGATGAGGTGTAGAAGAAGAACTAACATGGACATGAGAATCATTCTTGAGATGTTGGACTTCAACCGTGAGGGATTGAATCATGGTTTCCATAAATTGAAACTTATCTTGAAAGGCATGGTGTAAAGCTTGAGTTGACTCCAAGATAACTTGATAATATGTGTTATCAGGACTAATAGGTGGGTGTAAGATATGATTGAAAATGAAACTTACTTGCGAAGGTGGCGTATCATGAGGGAGGTACATTGTGTGTATGTATTTTTGAGAGAATTTTTGCAAACTGGGTTCTTTTGAAGCAATTCATATAAGGATATTTGAGGAACTTTAGGATCCATGTTAGAACTAAGGTTTGGGGTTGGAGAATAAAAAAATTGGTAGGATATGCAAAATAAGGATTTGGGTGCTTGATCAAGAGTAGGGGTTCACCAAATTATTTAATATAAATATAATTAAATATAATTGCAGAGTAACTACTATAATAAATGATATACAAGTAATAAAATACAATAATTAGAAAAATAAAAAGCATGCAATAATATGAAACCCTAAATGTGATAAAGAGAGAGGGGGACTTAGTTGATTCCATATAAACTCGAGATAGTATGGAGTGGGAAATTATCATAACATACCTTTGGGAGCAGCTTTCATCATGACACACTAGGGATTCTAGGACTCAAAGATGTACATGAGAGATGCACCCATAGGAAGACATAAGTTCCTGTGTGCTAGTGTCCATTCTGGGAACTGGAATCTATGTGAATACATGATATGGTCTTTAGGGATGGAGGATATTCATTGTTAGTCTTTGTTTGTCGCTTTGGTTTCTCTCCAATGACATCAGTCATACATGCAACCTTTAAAATAGATGGCTAGCTTCACATAATCACAAACCACATCAAAGCTAGTAAAAATATATAGAATGGAAAGTCGTGATCGACCCTAGTGGTCACCCAAAGAGTGATCTTATGACCAAGCATCAGACTACATCTCAAACTCCATGTAGTTTTGTGTGAGAGAGAGAAATGATGCCCTAGGTTTCCCTTGTGTAATTTGCACTATGATAGCAAGATAGAGTGCTCCAAGTATGCAAATGTGTGATATGGAATAGAATAAACTTCCCCTCATGTGCTTTGTATGTAGGAGTGATGCATCCATTGTCCCTTGAGTGAGTGTGCTATATGGATACTTTTTATGCTCTTTGTGCCTTTGGATGTAAGTTTAGGTGATAGTAAGTAATGTTAGTGCTTGGCCTCGATTTAGAAGAAGCAACTAAGTTTATATATGATACTCTTATTTTAATTTCATAATTGACAATTAGAAGGCCAACCCAAAGTGATAAAAGGTGACCAAAAGGTAAAAGAGACTTAAAAGAGTGAGAATGAGAGAAAAGGGGCTAGGAGCACCTAGGAGGTACATGAGCACCGACGCTACTATCCAAACTCGGGTGCTAGTGTCGAGGCCATAAAAGATAAATAATTCAAATATTGGTAATTCCGTAAGGTGTATAAGGCCAATAAAAGTGTAAGAGATAAAATAAAGTCCAAAAAGAAGTTGTTAATTACTATTTTTATTTATTAGGAATCATGTATACATTAGTATGCTTTAGGACCTATAAACTTACCCATGTGCATAGATTTTTTGTCTACATAAGTAAGATCTATCCCATACATTTTATTTCCTTTAAAATATTAAGGAATGGGATAAGTCCCTACAGCTAGTTAAGGAGGCCATACTTCATAATAATGCACTCGTAGAAGAAAGAGTAGTATACATTCATGATAAGGAAGTATACATACTTGAATTTCTATTCAAGGGTGAGGTTAGTACTAGTTAGGAAAAATTCTTGAGGAAACAACACGGAAGCTACATGAGGGATCCTAACAAACACTTAAATATCCTATCTAGTATTGATGAATGTATTGTACAAGATGTGCATAATTCATACAAATTTATTACATAGAGCCTATATGCATGGTAGAGGTAAGCATTGAGTCAAATATTGTACCCCATTTGGCTATCATTGATAACTATTGGTCGATGTAGATCTTGCATACATAGTTGAGTTGTTAAAGTAATTCAAGGATTTATTCCCAATATGTTACCACAATATGAATGGAGTACATTATTCCATGGGGAATATTACCATCAAGCTAAGAGAGGATTTTTTCCCACTCACAAAAATTATTTATCGTATGAACCCAAACTTGAGGTAGAAATTAAAGGAATATATCAAAAATATGCTCAAAGCATAAATATATCTTGTAAAATATTCGAATGGGTAAGCCACATGGTTATAAGAATAAAAAATATGGGTGCATAAGGATTTGTGTGGATTTTCACACACTAAATTAAGCTTGGATCACCATTCCTTTCCTAGCACCATTTATAGAGGAAATTCTTGAGAGTGTAGCAGGATGTAAAATCTATACCTTTATATATGGATTCTTAGAGTATCACCAAGTGTAGAAGGATAATTCAAAGACTGCATTTTATATATAATGTGGATCCTTCACCTAAAATGTGATTTAATTTTGTTTGAATAACACACCCATAGTTTTGTCGCATATGGTAATTAAGGAATTCAAGGACTTCATTCACAAGTTCCTGTAAGTGTACCTAGATGATTAGACCATGTATGGGTTAGTAAGAGAAAAATATGCAAATTTGAGGTACATCTTTGAGATATGTAGGAAAATTCAAATATCCATGAACCTCAAGAATTGTGTCTTCATAAAACCATTCGAGGTTCCTATTGGGATTTGTGATTTGTAGGGAAGGAATGTTAGTTGATTCATCCAAAATTGATATGATCCTCATCTTGGAGGAGAATATAATTTAGTGCAATATACACACATGTTTAGGACATACATGCTATTATAAAAAGTTCATAAAATTATATGCTAAGATATTTGACCCCTTAAAATAATTTTTAAAGAGGGTTGGACCTTATTTATTGGTGGTTTAGCAACAAGAATCGTTCAAAATGCTGAAGGAGAAGTTGGAAAATGCACCCATTATCCAATTCCTAGACTAGAAGAAACCCTTCCATATTTAGGTAGACACATCAAGAATAGATATAGGATAAATTTTGGACCATCTAGGAAAAGTAATGGTGGATCATACCATAAATGTTTTCAAGCATGAAACTATCCTCAATGGAGAAAAACTACACTACCACCAAGCATAAATTTTTGGTGATGGTGTTTGCACTCCATAAGTTTTGGAAATACTTAATATCCAAAGGGTTCACATTCTTTACCAACCATGAGGCTTTGAAGTACTTGGTCAATAAACCATTATTACATGAGTGTAATTATATATAAATCATCCCATTTCAAGAATTCAATTTTTATATCATGGTGAATGTAATGAAATTGCTTAGATGGATCTAGATATCAGCAACAATAGAATAGAAAGAACATCCAAATATAGATAAATGATCACAATATGTAATTATAATAGCTTAGCCACTTCAAGGGGGTAACCTCTAAACCACACAATAAGACTCAAGTGCTCAGTATGATCATAATATCCTACACTCTAACTCCTATATATACCTTATTATACTATCCATAACACTAAGGCCATCCCACTAAGCATATGAAATCATAAATAAATATGATATGACCTGATAAAAAATTATGTTAGCCACAAATCATCTATCCATATCCCTATGTATGACGTAGAGTTAAGGGTGTAGCATGCCCATCATATTTAAAGAAAAATGTCCCCAATGTTGGCCAATTATGGATATTGATTCACATAAGTGCAATCTTCAATGTCAATGATAGTTGGATGGTGGTACAAGAAATATCCCTCCTCCCAAGTTTTTGTCTCCTTGTTGCAGATCTTCTCCTTTGTTTGATATGCATGGATTACCTTCTTCTACTAGTGTTCACTCTATTATTTGAATGCTTGAACCTTTGGGGGGATCTTTAAGGCTGATATCATGGGTGGTGGATAGAAATGAGGAGTGATTTTGGAAAAAAATTCTTGTTTAGGTGTTTGGCATAATGGCATATCCTAAACAATAATTGAATATTTTTCCTCCTCTCATGATAATATGGTGGTATATAGGACAGATTTTGTTTATATTTCACTATAATCAATTGTGAGTTAGGTTCATTGATGAGTTGGATTTCATGAGAGCTCACCTTTTGAGAAAACTTTCCATGCAACCATGTCAAATCAAACATATTTCCTTATGAACTAAAATGCACAAATAATTCCTGGAAGTTCATTTTAATTGTAGCCAACGTTTTCATCCATTGGAATCCCAAAACAATATTTTCTCCACCAATAATTATAGAAAACAAAGGGGAATATAGATTGTAGTCTCCCATGTCAAGTTTGATACTATGAAATTTCCATGAACAATTAATTATACCTCCATATACAACCATGACCTAAACTTTTAGGGTTGGATAAATAAAATAATTCAAATGTGTAGCCAACTTATTATAGATATAATTGTGTGCTTCCAGAGTCAATCAATATTATTACTTTATGTTCCTTTAAATGACCCCTCACCTTGAGGGTTTGTGGGGAGATAACACCTGACAATGCATGAAAAGAAATAGTAGGTTGGGAATCTTTGAACCCTAGTTCATCCATAACCTTGAATTTTTCTTCATCTTTGACTTCATCATCAATGGCCTCCATGTAGAATAAATTTTCAGCACATTGATGTCCTTTAGTATATTTGTTATCACAATTAAAACACAAGAATTTTTTTGTTTCTCTTCAATTTTTGAAGAGTCAATCTAGTAGGTTGAGGGATTTATGGTACGAGACTTCTATGATTTTTAATGTGTTCCTTTCATTATAAAGGAATTTTCCTCTAACCTACGTGTCATGATAATAGAATTAGAAACCTTAAGTGGATTAAACATATTCACCTCATGCTCAATGTGGTCCTTATGGAGTCATTTAGATTCTCTTCAAGATAATATTTTCCACCAAAGAGGATAGGTGTTGGAATTGATGAACATTATCCTTGACTGATCTTATTTGTCTTAAGTTTGCTAATTATCTAAAGTAATTATTTGACACACTAGAACTATAGTAAAATTTCAAATCTTCAGTAAAAATTTTCCATGTGACATTGAGACCACACTTTTTCCTTTAAGCACATAACCATCAATACTAGATGAATTGGTTAGGTTCAAGATATAGGGATTCCATGGTCAACTTTTTTCCAAATGGGATTTGATGTAGTTTGAAGAAATTTTCCATTTGGTTAATCCAATTGAGTGGATCCTTTTCATCAAACTTACATATTTCCACTTTTGGCATAATGTTTCAGGCATGTAGAGTATTTGGATTTGGATTGGTTTGGCTAAGCAGATCTACCTTGGCTATTTTTTCCACCTTGGTTGATCAAAGGCTAATGATGAACCTTTATATTTTCATTGAGTTGTTGCATAATATCATTGAGGATTTAATTGATCTTTTCCACATCTTCTTTTTAGGCCATTTTAGACTGTAGGCTTCACTTATCATACTTAAGTTGGATTACCTTAGGATCCATTGTTATACACCATGGTACTGGGGATACCATAGTTATCCCTTTTGACTCCCAATCCTCAACTACTACCTCCTCCTTATCTGTGGTTTTACCCAAAATGATAGGATTCTTTGTTTTCTTGTGGAAGGCCCCACTATTTTAGGAATAAAGGACAAATTTTAGGGTTTGGTATTCGAGAATAATTCGACCGATTATGAAAAATATTAGAGAACAAAATCAGCAAAAATTTATATCCTCTTTACGAAAATGTATATAATTTGGAATCTTTTTACAATTTGTAGCCTACAAAATGAATTTATGAAAAATAACAAAATTAATATCAATTTTGCAAATCATGTCAAAAATCTTGAAATTTTAATAGGCTCTTACTTGACTTATTTCATAATACCAAAAAAATGCAAAAACTTTTTCTACCAATTTAGAGATATAGTGAATCTTCACAATTAGGGTTTTGATACGCTTTTGGACAAGATGAAGCTTTGATACCACTTGCAATGAAATTACTTAGAGATATCTAAATATTATCTACAATAGAACACAAAGAACATCCAATTGTAGAGAAACGATCACAATATGCAAGTATAATAGCTTAGTCACTTCTAGGGAAACCTCTAAACCACACAACAAGACCTCATGTGCTCAATATGATCATAATATACTACACTATAACTCCTATGTATACCCTATTATACTATCAAGATCCCTAAGGATAACCCACTAATACTATGAAAGCATACATAAATATTATATGACATGATAAGATATTATGTTAGCCACGCCCGATATCCATATCCCAATATATGACTTATGGTTAAGGGCACAAAAATGAAACTAGGTAAGCTCAATTACAGGCTAGACAACTTGGCAAGGATAAACACAGGGGAAGTTATATATAATATTGAAGATGACATGTTGGATGCACAATTATATAAAGTACAAAGGGTACTAGATGATATATAATATATCACATATTTCCTTACTTTAGGAATATCCACCATCAAATGTACAAATCTATGAGAAGAAGCACCTTGCAATGCATGACACTATATCAACTTATTGTAGGATATAATACAAGTCAGGGTGAGATGAAAATTTAAGGATATGCACATTAAAACATGAGTATGTGAGATTAATTCAAGAATACCATGAAGGAATAGTAAAAGGCCGCTATGTTAGAGAATCCACTATGTGTAAGATGATATTTTGAGGATTATGGTGCCCCACATTATTTAAATATGTTAAGGAATACACTACCGAGTGTGACATTTACCAAATGGCATGCAATCTAAATCAAAGGGATGAAATTCCCTTGATACCAATACACATAGGAGAACCATTTGAAAAATGGCTCATTTACTTTTTTGGGCCAAGGTAACTCTTGTTGTGCACAACACTAGAGCTTAGTACATCATCATGGCCATAATTATTTGACAAGATGGGAAGAACTGGAACCCACATAAAATTTCACAATGGCCATAACAATTATGTTCCTATGGGAGAATATAATCTCAAGATATGATTTTCCATTGTGATTAACCAATGAAAATGGAATCCATTTCATTATAGAGATGACGTGGATCTTGTTGACATCATTCATGATTGTACACAATAAAAGACTCCCCTACGATCCCCGAGTGAATGGTATAGTAGAATCATTTAACAAAATCTTGGGAAATACTTTAACAAAGATATGCAACGTAGGGCACAAATATTTGGATGACCATGTTTCAATTATCTTATGAGCCTATATGAATACCTATAAGTTCTTGACAAAGTGCACACCATTCTAGCTGGTGTTTGAAAAATAATTAATTATATCTTAAAATTATATTAGTTCCATCACTTAGTATAGTTTGAATAGGAGATTTGGATGACATAAAATCTATAAACCAAAGAATCAAAACTCTAATGAATATAGATGAGAAGATATTGCTTGCACGCTGAAATCAAGAAGTTGAGAAGAAAAGATAACAAATTGCATGATAATCAAATCAAGATCAATGTTATAAGGGAATGCACAAATGTCCTTCTCTATGAATAGAAATATGCCAAACCTCCAAGTAAAATTCAAGTTAGGTGTTTGGGGCCATACATCATTTGAAATATTTTGGATAGTGGCACTTGGGATATGTGCATGCTTAATGGAAAACTACTACCAAGAAACTTCAACGGGAGAAGGTTGAATTCCTACAAATCTTAACTAGGTAACTCAGTAGTGGTAATAAATGTTTTATGAATCAACCCAAAAATGTTTCCTTAGTTGCATTGTCTATGTTTTTCCATATTTTTACAAAATTTTATGATATTTCGGGAAGGGACTCATGTGCATGTTTAGGGTGTAAATATAATAAAAAAATAACCTACTCATCAATTTCTGACAAATTTTAACAAAGTGCACCCCATACATCGCACATCTCTAAAATGGAATTATCATGCATATAAGAAAAGAGAACCAATCTCATAGATTGTATAAGAAATATCACGATGAAGAACCACACACACACATAAGTAAGGGGAGGAGAGGTGAAATAAGTATCAAAATATTATGAGAGAGGTAGGGTTTAAAGATAGGGTGTGTGCATGCATGACCCAAAATTATAGCAAGTAGTCATGTTTAGATGTTGATGTCATAAGAGAGAGAAGCAATAAAACAAAATAACACCTTGAGTACAAAAGGATTGGGGAAAATTCCAAATTAATATTTTTAGATACAAAGATCTAACATAGTGACCAAGATGTACAAACCAAACACATTAAATACACCTCCCAAAATAAAAATGTATTCACTATGCACACATGAGCTGACAAGAGTAAATTTGTGAAGGAGAGCACCAGTAATCCATGTGATAGATATTACTCATACCTCACACTCTCAATATTTCACTACAAAAAAATCACATTGATAGATTAGGGAAAAACTAATCCATGGAACTCTATTTTAGAGAGTTCTGATAAGGTTCAAAGAAGAAAAGTGTGAGTTTTACACTTGGACAAAATCAATCCATTGTTGAAGTGAAATCTCTAAGTAGCAAGTAAGATAGTATCCTATTAGATACAGTCATTACAACCTATTCTTTGGGAATGGGGAAGCTTAAGGAAATACCATTTGGCCCAAACTAGGTAGAAAATAAAATGTGTGGACATGATCCAGTCATGGAAGAACTAGAGGAGAAAGTATCACCATAAAAAACCAAAAGAGGGAATCCCTAAGATGCAGCTCCTAGAGTTATGCATCATTGGTGAAAAGGAGGAGAGAAAGGTCTTCAAGATAGATATGAGGGAGGTCAACTACTAAAATAACTCCATAAGTCTAGAAAAATATTATGTGGTTAAAAATAACATTGGCATGAATGAAACAAAGGAGATAAACAACAAACGACACCTAGAGATAAAATACATTGGGGTATTTCAATTATTTAATCTTCCATACTTTGGCAAGGCCACCCCTTGTCCAGTTCTTTCTCACACACCTACCCAAGAATAGTCTCTAATTTTTGGATGGAAAACTAATATATCCACTAATCTACTATATTTTCTTACAAGCATCTCAATGGAAGGTGCAATCGTCTAGAAGGTTCTTGAAGAAAACATAGATATTGACAACTTTTTCAAAAATGAACTATTAGTGGGGAAAATGTATCATTTCCATAGTTGATATCTTAGACCCTTCAATGAGGATAGTTGGAAATTTGTTGAGTTAAAATATTTGTCACTTTGGAAGATTGGAGAACATCAACCATAAGTTCTTATACTTGGCACACACAATAATAATGTAGAGCATTAGGTATAAATTTTCACAATATATAACATATATAATAATTAAAGGAACACATGTAGTCCAAGGAAGGGGAGTTCCCTTCATATTCGGTGTGATCTTGATCCTCATTGTGTTTGATAATATTGGTGTGCCAAATTGATATGATCTAAAGGTTTTTGAGTACCCAAAATCAAATCAATCTCTAGTTGAGTTCTTTTCCAAGTACACATGCCCTAGAAATGATAAGAAATCCAACCAACTGCACATCAAGAGATGGTTTGATGAGTGTTTCAAAGAATTCAAGGAGGAATCAATAATTCTTAAGGATATCCTAGATGTTTGCAAGGATAAGGTGTGGTTCAGGATGATGACTCATTGTTGTTGCATGTAGTACAAATTAAAGACAAAATCTTGGTCAGTGTGGTGTTGGCTATTGTACATGTTCTTGAGTACATAATTCTAGGTAACGTTAATCAAAATAAATGATATCAATGTTAATGGTGTATTGGAAACTCCCGATAACATATAAGTGATGAATATGATGTATATATACTCAAAAAGGGGAGCAATAGAGGATAGAGAGATGGAAAATGAATCACATGAAGTAAAAGGAACTCCGTATATTCAAGTATACCAATTTCATCAACATGCCATATAAATATATCATATTATATGCCTTGATCCCAAACAACAACAAGAAGGTGTGCACACCATATCCCCACTAAACAAAGGCCAAGACATCCCGAGAGTCGTATAACACCTTTGAAAAATTAGAGTAAGATTATGGGTCTATGAGGATACATAGGAATACAAGGACTAGTGAACCCTATTTAATCACTTAACCTATAGTACAACCAAAAATTCTATCACAACATAAGGTATTTTGATTATAATGAGGGATAAGAAGCCGAGGGAGACATTCAAACAAAACCACCTCCATTTCCATGACCATTTCCTCCATCCCATCCTTCACAACTCCATTCATAGAAGGTATAATACCTTCTCCATTTGGGTTGAACACGTAGGAACTACCTACGGGGTCACCTCCTAACTTATTTTTCATATTATATATTGTAGTATATAGTAGAACCTCATGACTCCACCACTCACTAAGAGGAGGAAGGGGAAACTAAAAAAATCAAAGGGATAAGTCCAGAGACATGGATGTTGAATCACATGATGGAAGTACATAGAATAAACATTGTAGTATGGAGGAGGTGATGAAGGATGATTCCAGCCAAGGGTTATAAAGAAGAACAAGAAAAAGTGAGAAGAGACTCGGTCACGGAAGAAACTATAAAGGATGGTGGAGCTTATAAATAATAGATGCATAGAGGAGTACATACCGAGGGCCACTCAAGTAATAGAAGGAAGATGAAGAATAATAAGAGAATCTAACAAGAATGAAAGGGATATAGGCATGATAAAAAGAACACAAACCCATCAATCTATAATATGAATCTAGTCCTAAGGAAGAAGATGAGGTCAAGAAGAGAAAAGTATAATGGCACAAGGGTAGTGCATCACCTTCAAGTAGACATCACAAATCCCATAGAGGACTCTATATGCACCCAAATTTACATATGCTACATTGTCAAAAAATGGTTACAAAAGTCCCCAATGATGATTCATGTCTTTTTAGAAGATGTATGAGCTTCTAAACCCATATGCAGTGTATATTTGTAGCCTAGATGTCCTTACTTAGATTTTCCACACTTTTTCCAACTTCCCGCTTCATTCTCAGGCATGTTTTGTGTTAGGTTTTGGGGCCTGATTTCATGTGAGAAAGTGTTGAAGACTGTGCACTAAGAGTATTGTACACTTTCCATAGTTTTCTCGCCGGGAAATGTGCTTTTCTCATATGGGCGGGATTTTTGATCCATAGGTTTATGGGATGGTTTTGGCCCATGGTTTTGAAACACACAGCTTTGGCCCATGTTTTTGATACCTACGCTTTGTAAAACTACTTAAGAATTTGTTTATTTATATGGTTTTGTGCATATGGTAGATATAATGTAACATTGCAAATGTGTTTTGAATTCGGGTGTGAATTTTGTAGAGTTTGTTGAGCATAGCTCCAAACAGATCTGGGTATTGTATTGAGAGAGTGGTGGCTTGTAATAAAATCTGAGTAAGTAATTCTTGGTGGATGTAGCCCAAATTGGGTGAACCATGTTAAATACTCTCTTTGTGTTGTGTTATTTTATTTTACACTTTTATTTGAGATCTGTAATAATTTCTGCATATTAGTTTCTATTATTATGATTATGTGAGGGATTATTCTACATATTTTATCCCTTATTTCCTAACAATTGGTATTAGAGCCTAGTTTGGTTTGCTGAAGTTTTGAATCATAGGGAAAGTTTTATCTTGAGTGGGAGTTATGGCAGATGATGGAAGATCTAGGGTTGATAAATTCAACGGGCATAATTTCAGTCTTTGGAAGATGCAGATAGAAGATTACCTTTATCAGAAGGATATTTATATTCCACTATCTAAGAAGGTTAACAAACCTTCAAGAATGACGGATGCAGAATGGGATTTGCTAGATAGGAAGGCACTTGGGACAATCTGGCTATGTCTTGCATCTTCGGTATTATTTAATGTTTCAAAAGAAAAGACTACAAAAAATGATGGATGCATTAGGGAAGTTTTATGAAAAAACCTCTGCCTCTAATAAGATATTTTTAATGACAAATTTGTTTAATATGAAAATTTCTGAGAATGGTTCAGTAGTAGATCATTTAAATGATTTTAATATGGTTGTAATTATGCTAGCTTTAGTTACAATAGAATTTGATGAAGAAGTTAGGGATTTATTAGTTTTGTGCTCTTTACCTGAGAGTTGGAATAGCCTAGTAATGGCGGTAAGAAACTTGGTTCCAACTAACTCAAAGTTGAAGTTTGAGGATGTTGTAGGGGTGATTCTAAGTGAGGAAATGCAAAGAAAAATCTCTGGTGAATCTTCTACTTCAAGGAATGCTTTGATAGTGGAAACTAGAGGGAGACAGAAGAATAGAGGAAGTCATGGAAAATCAAAGGATGCAAGGTCAAAATCCAAAAGCAAGATAGTATGCTGGTATTGTGGAAAGTTTGGGCATGCAAAGAAGGAATTTTGGGAGCTTTGGGATAAGAAGAAACAAAAGGAAGAAAAAAAGGAGGTAAATGTGGCAACGGGCAATATATGTCAGGATGCTTTGATTCTTTCTTTGCATAATATTAGTGAATCTTGGGTTTTAGATTCGGGGCTTATTTTATGCTACTCCATATAGGAATTATTTTGTTGATTATGTTCAAGGAGATTTTGGGCATGTTTTTCTTGGTGATGATGAGCCTTGCAACATAGTTGGAAAAGGTTATGTTCAGGTTAAGATGCAGAATGGGAATACTTGGCTATTGAAGGATGTTAGACATGTGCCTACATTAAGATGAAATTTGATATCGGCAGGGAAGTTGGGAAGTGATGGTTGTACTGTGATATTTACAGCAGACTCTTGGAAGGTTACCAAGGGTGCTCTTATGGTGGCAAGAGGTAAGAAGGTTGGAACCTTGTATTTAACCACTTATAGCACTAATGTTTGTAATCTTGTGGCTTCAGTAGATACAACATTGTGGCACTATAGGCTTAGTCATATGAGCCATAAGGGCATGGAGATCATAAAGAAGGATTTGCACGGATATACAGAAACAAGTTTGGATTTCTATGAGGACTGCATATATGGGAACCAAAAGCAATTAAGGTTTCTCAAGGTTGGACCTACAAAGAAAGAGAGTAAGTTAGAGCTGGTGCACTCTGATGTGTGGGGTCCGACTCAGGTATCATCTCTTGGGGGTTCAAGTTATTATGTTACTTTTATTGATGATGCAACAAGGAAAGTTTGGGTTTATTGTATTAGAAACAAATATGATGTATTTGACACTTTTGTTAAATAGAAAGCCTTGGTAGAGAATGAAACATGTCTTAAGCTAAAATATCTCAAGTCAGATAATGGAGGGGAGTATTACAACAATGAATTTGATTATTATTGTTCTAAGAATGGAATTCATAGGCAAAATATGGTTCCAGAACTCCGTAGCGAGAATGGGGTGTCGAAAGGATGAACAAAAAAATAATGGAACATGATAAGAGCATGAGGTTACATGCACATCGCCTCTTTCTTTTTGGGTAGAAGTGGTGAGCACAGATGTGTACTTAATAAATAGAGGACCCTCAAGTGCCTTGGATGGAGGCATACCTGAGGAGGCTTAGTATGGTAAGAAAGTTGATTATTCATTTCTTAGAGTCTTTGGATGTGAGGTGTTTGTTCATATAGACAAGGATGATAGGACCAAGCTACAAGCTAAATCAAAAAAATGTACTTTCATTAGTTATGGTGGTGATGAATTTGGATATAAATGTTGGAGTATTAAGGACAAGAAAATCATTCAATCTAGGGATGTGGTCTTTAATGAGAAAGTCATGTATAAGTAGTAGTTACAAGAAAATAGGGAAGAATCCAAGAAAGAATATGCAACAATAGAGGATCTTCTAGATGGGAAAGTGACACATGAATTAGTTCAGGAACCTCCGAACAGAACCCCAAACTCTTATATTGAGGAGGTCTTCTAGGGTAAGAAGAAAACCTGCATGTTTTTCTCCTTCTCTTTATTATTTATTACTCACTAATAGTGGAGAGCCGAGAGAGCTTTGTTTGAAGAAATGCAGTAGATGTCAGGAAGAAGTGGGAGCAAGCCATGGATGAGGAGCATTAGACTCTCATGGAGAACCAGACATGGGATTTGGTGAAGCTACCCAAAGGAAAAAGAGCATTACAAAAAAAGTGGGTGTTTAGAGTCAAAGAGGAATAAGGAGGTAAGAAAAGATACAAAGCCCGGTTGGTGGTCAAGGGGTTTGCACAGAAAAAATGTATAGATTTTGATGAGATTTTTTCTCCTATAGTAAAAATGACTTCTATTAGAACTATTCATGGAATAGTTGCAGTAGAAGACTTGCACTTAGAGAAAATTCATGTAAAAACTACATTTCTCCATGGTGATTTGGAGGAGGAACTATATATGCAGCAACCAGAGGGCTATGAGGTCAAAGGTAATGAGGAGATGGTGTGTAAACTGAAGAAGAGCTTGTATGGCTTGAAACAAGTTCCACGTCAATGGTATAAGAAATTTGATAGCTTCATGATGGAGAAAGGTTATATTAGATGTCATTCTGACTAGTGTGTGTATACAAAGAAATTTGAGGATGGTAGTTATATTATCCTATTTCGTATGTGGATGAAATGTTGGTTGCGGATAAAAACATGCAGGAAATAAAAGTACTCAAGAAGCAACTAAGTGAATCATTTTCTATGAAGGATTTGGGGGCAGCCAAACAAATCCTTGGTATGAGGATATCTCGGGATAGGAAGGAATGGAAGATGAATTTATCTTAGGAAGAGTACATTAAGAAGGTCTTGGAGAGGTTTAATATGCAGGATGCTAAACTGGTTGGGACTCCTTTAGCAGGCCATTTCAAGTTATCAAAGGAGCAATGTGTCCCAAGATAGAGCAGAGAGAAACCAGATGTCCAAGGTACCTTACTCATCAGTGGTTGATAGTTTGATGTATGCCATGGTGTGCAAAGCAGGCCCGATATTGTCCATGCGTGGGAGTGGTGAGTAGATTTATGATTGATCCAAGTAGAGATCACTGGTAGGTAGTAAAGTGGATCCTTCAATATTTGAGAGGGACCATGGGGACAGTTTTTTGCTATAGTGGATCAGACACCACTTTGTGTGGTTATGTAGATTCAAATATGGCTGGAGATGTAGATAGCAGGAGGAGCACAACAGGTTATGTTTACACTATAGGTGGGACAACAGTGAGCTGGATTTCACGACTACAGAAGCTGGTGGCTTTTTCAATCACGTAGAGGCTAAGTATGTTGCTGCCACAGAGGCAAGAAAAGAAATTATTTGGTTACAAAAATTTCTTGAGGAGTTGGGGCATAAGCAAGAGGAAGGAAAGTTACATAGTGATAGTCAGAGTGCTATACACCTAGCTAAAAACTCTGCTTTCCACTCTACGATGAAGCATATACAATTAAGGTACCATTTCATTAGGACAACTTTGGAGGAAGAGAAGTTGAAGCTAGAGAAGATCCATACCAGTTAGAATCCTGCAGACATGATGACCAAGGTGGTCACAAGGGAAAAACTGAAGTTGTGTTCAGCTTTGGTTGGTCTTCATGGAAACTAGTGAAGGGTTGAGAAGTTTGCTTAGAGGAAAACTAGTCTCCAAGTGGGAGATTGTTAGGTTGTGGGGCCTGTGTTTCATGTGAGAAAGTGTTGAAGACTATACATTAAGAGTACTATACAATTTCCATATTTTTCTCACAGGGGTTCAGGGGCGTAGCCCCCCCAAAAATTTTTTTACCTTAAAACGTGCTCGATATACCAGGAAACGTGATTTTCTCTTATGGGCTGGATTTTTGACCCATATGTTTATGGGATGGTTTTGGTCCATGGTTTTGATACCCATGGTTTTTCCCATGGTTTTGATACCCACGCTTTTGTAAAACTACTTAAGTAGTTGTCTATTTATATGGTATTGTGCATATGGTAGATACAATGTAACATTACGTATGTGTTTTGAATTTGGGTGTGAATTCTGTGAGAGTTTGTTGAGCATAGCTCCAAATAGATATGGCTATTGTATTGATGCTTACAGATATTGTTCCTCTTATTTTTCTTAATGAATGGATAAAGAAACCTCGATGATCTAGAAGTTAGAAATGAGGGTCTTCTTCCCAAGTGTTCTTCTACCCCGAGTGTATCATGGAGTTTCCAGATCAAAGATGATCAAGAAGTTGTTATTCAAAAACTGGAATCCATTTGTAATGAATTCCCCAGTGGAGTCGCCAAAAACTATTGGGTTTCAGAATGGAACATGGGTTGAAACCATAATTAGGGGACAACAAGTCCCTCCTCTTTAATGGGAGAGGTTCCCTTATTAATAGCTAGAAAAAAAAATACGGATATACAACTCTCAATGTTTGGACCATGATATTCTGGAATGTTTTCATACTTAAAATATTATCAATCAGAAGGAATGGAAGAATATAGAGATGGGGGAAGGAAGAAAACAACAATGCTTTTGGGAAATATAGATAGCGAGTAGAGTCTCCTACTCACATTGAACCAAGAAAATATAGAAAAAGATCAATTACTTCACCACCAATGCAAATCAGAGACACAAAGTTATGAGGATTACAAAAACTAGAACACAAAGTTTCTATTGAATACAAAACAAATGATCTATTGAATCGAGCCAGGAGAGAGAGATATAATAGAGGAAAATAAGAAAAGAAAGAACTTTTGTATTGAATTACTTCAGAATTTACAACCTTCCCAAAAAACCAAAATCCCTTTTTTCCCGTGGCCCAAACCATGTTCTTATAACAATTCATATACATCCATACTTTGTCCTTAAGAAAAGAATATCCAAAAGGAATAATGTTTGTTGCAGAGATATGATTTTAGAAAAGTGACATGAAACACACACATGAAAACCAAAGGTTCAAAAAGGTGAATATTTAAATCGATTCAAGCATGATTATTTTAGCGGGGGTATCTCATAATTTTCTTCTTCATGTGGTCCTACCATTTCCACCTTTTAACCACTTTCATATCACTCAAGTGCTTACTGGTAAGTTTTCTCCCTTTTATTGTGTATGCTTGATAAAATCCATTCTCTAATAACCAAACTTTCCATCCCTTTAAACTTATCGATTTGGCTCCATAATAAACCAAAAAAGCATCTCATGGAGAAACGACAAGGATACAGAGAAAAGAATGAAGAATGATCCATTTTTTGCATTTTGCAAAGCTTTGGTTCGTTAATGGTGTTAAAAACCAGATGAGTGCATTTGGCTATCTTTTCCCCCTTTTACCTTCAAATTTGGACCCTACACGTGGCAAGATCCAAGAAACGATGGCCCTAGGGAGAAAACTACATTTCTTGACATTTGGGAGAAAAAGCGTGATTTCTCATTTTTGCTCCACCCCCGCACCTCCGCCAAAAGATGGACACATGGCGCCATCTGAGTGGCTGAGGAAATGCGGTTCAAATCTACCATTTAAACTCTTTTTAACAAAAATCTCAAATTCTCAAAAACCTCCACCGGTTTGCTTTGACTTTTCAATGTGAACACGTGGCACACCATGATTGGAAATGGGGTCATGGCTCAATTTGCAACATTTTAACCCTTTGGTGAAAAAGGCTCAAATTCTCAATTTCCTCCATGGGCCTGTTGTTCCAATTTCATTCTTTGACATGTGGCATCATGTGACTAGTTGTGGGAATGCACTTCAATTTTATACTTTATCCACTTTTGAAAAGGGGAAAAATTCCAACTTTTCCCTCAAAATTCCATGCCCCCACCATTGACTTTTCAATGTAGGCCACATGTCCCTTTCTAATTTGCTGCGGGCCTTGACTTACAAATTTTCCCTTCATATGAGTGGGGCCATTGGCCTTTTTAGAACTTTTCTCCCTTCGTGGAAATAAGGCTAAAATTCCCAAAGTCCTCTGCCGGTCCGCCATAGCGCATATGAACTGAAAATGGCCATGTGTCCTTTTCTAATTCTTCAACATGTGACATCACCTGATTGGTTGCGGGGATGTGCTTCACTTTTTATCTGTTTTGAGAAGGGGAAAAATTCCAACTTTTCCCCCGAAATTCCATGCCCCCATCGTTGACTTTTCAACATGAACACGTGTCCTTTTCTGATTGACTATGGACTTCAACTTGAAATTTATCCTTTCGCATGGGTAGGGCTGCAAGTTATTTTAGAAAATTTCACCCTTTTACCGCAATGCCTTGGAGAATAAAATGGATCCGTCGCCTCAAACTTCCGCTAAAACTGCTCTTGCTAATCAGGGACTGGTGGGGATGTGGGGTAAATCTGACTTTTTTCCAAAATCACCAAAAGTGATAAGTTCTAAAAAGAACCTATCTGGCCACATCCAATGGGAAAAAATGCGTAGCTTCACCTTTCCAAGCAATAATTTGATGGGGAAAAGAACGTAGGAAGTTGTAGGAAATGGGAAAATGCCATTTTTACTCCCAATGAAGAATTTCTTTCTCTGCAAAAAGGTTAAAAACAAAATATGCAAGGTCCCATGCATTCCAAATGCATAAAAGAAGAACTAAAATCATTTCCCATCCATTGAAAATAGGTAAAACATTTTAACGACAATAGATTGAGGGAATTTTGATTAAAAACATCATGGGAAATGAAAACGAGCATCTGAGGAGTTTAAAACATGAATTTCTTCCATGGAAGGGCTCCAATTTTCATGAAATTAAATTCAAAAGGGTGGGTAAAATTGAGAGGACAATACAACCCGAATGCAAAAATGAAGTACAACAATATAAATGGTCATCTCAAAATAATTGGCATGAATCACTAACTTTCTAACTTGTTATTCTACAAATCAAATGAACATTGTAATTTAACAAACATAACCCAACTCAACTTCTTTACCTTATTAACTTTAAGGTCCAATTACAAATGAAACTATTTATTGAATATACTCGGCCTCCTAAATGACGTAATTTCAAACCATCAAGTAGATATATTTACAGCTATAACCTTATTAAGCTTAATTAATATCTTAATCTAGGCTAAGGCTAAGATAAATCCCATACATCCTACAACCAAATTAACTAACCTACATCACTCTCCTTTCTCCCTTAGAAATAATTGAAAGGGATTAAAGTTTCCTTTTTTTTTTCAAGCAATAATATGTAAATTCAAACTAAATTAATACTAAATTATTAACCAACATAGTATAACCACATTTAACATATTAATCTTGGTACAAGTGGCATTGGGAGGAGCACATTTTATTTTACAACCTTCAATTTCCAATTAAATTTCAAGGTAGAATATTAGGACAAGAAATTTCCTTAGTTAACCTACTTAAATCATCTATATTGTACAATGACACATTCTAATACTTGAAACAAGCATTCACCCGCCCTGGTTTAGAAATGCCCAAAATTTTAATAATTCTAATGAATAATGGTTTCTTATTAATAGAAAATTGTATCAAAAGATAATAGTCAAGGGAAAGGAAGTATTATGCACCTTTCACTAAGAATCGTATCTTGAACTTGTATTTATCTAAGTTATACTACTCGATAAGGAAGGGTACAAAAATTTCCCTCACTCCACTTAAACCCACTACTTTACCATAGTAATGAGGATACTATTTTTTTGATACAGGACATACATCAAAACATACTTAAGATAAACAAACGGCTTACCTTAACCTTTAAACTCGAGTCTCTAATGAGCGGTTGGCCATGAAATTAAACACACTGTCTGTCCGTTTAATAATTTCCTAATTTTCCACAAGTTTGAGGTTGAACATAGGGTCAATGTCTTCAAACAAGGGTAATTCCATAAACCAAGTCGTGAAAGCACCCCTTGCAAACATATTGGGTATACCCATAATGAGTAAGGAAATTAAGTATAACAATTCATACCACGTTATCATATCATTAATAACACTTATATTTGAAACACCTTATGGAAATCTACTCGTGATAGTAACTATCAAATTGAAATAAAAAAACCAAAAAGGTTTATATAATCCTTGCTCAATATGGTTCCTCGAACTAAGTATTCAATTATACTCTGCAACAAGCTAAGTCACGAGTTTCCTTTCAACTACTCATTTTAAGAAATGCCTACATCATTATGTTATCTCTATTTATCAACCAAATTTGATATTGATTAACCTATATATCCACCTTTAATTAAACCAACTATATTCATAGGATTCATAGTAAAATAAGAGGGAAGAAAGTAACTCATTCCTGGATCAATGAATTTTTCTGCAATTTTCTTCCCACAACTTTCCCGCAGTCAAGCAACCAAATTCCATATTTTGAACCATACACCCATAATTACCATTTCACATTATATAAAACAATTAAATGCCCACAATTTTTGGGTCTATTCTTAACAGAGAGGCAAACCACCAAAAATTATCTATCACTAATTATCTCCTCTTCCACACATGGCTTCACCAGAGAGAAGAGATCACTAAGACCAAAATCACCAAATGAAACCTTTGTTTCATGCTCTTATCTTTCTTGAGAAGCTTCCAAATTCACAAAAATAATAACCCCAAAATCTCAAACAAATAATGATAACTAATGTGGGGTTGGCCATAACAACTTCCCCAAGGATTTATCTGAAAATAACTCAACAAATTCCATGCACATATCTCACACAAGTTGAGCTCAAAGGGAAAAGAGCCCAAAGTTGAGAACAAATAATTAAATAGAATAACAAGTATGCAAGGTCAATATATTCTCCAAGAAGCCTCGAGATTTTCAAGAAAATGCAATTGTATTGAGCATTAACTCTTCGTCATGCCACGTAGTGTAAAAATATATACTTACCGCTAACCAATAACATATCCAAACTCCTTTCCAATGCTTAGCAGAGGTTAAAAAAACAAGCAAATCAAAACAATATTAACCATATTTACATGCAATGGAGTTTACTTGATCGATCAAAGATAATTATTCAACAAAACCAAAATCCTTACCATGCATGATGTGGTCGATTGACCAATAAACAATTATTTCATAATTATTAAACAATTTAATGCACTTAAGTATGGTCATAGACCATATTACAACAAATCAACAAGGTTCGGTGATAAATGATATCAATTATACAATTTTCAAACATTATTATGTCTTTTCTATGGCCTTAGAGAATTATTAATAACTTATGATTATCCCTTTTTCGATGGCCATTTGGTCTATAGGATAACTAAACAAACATTTTATTTTGCATTAAGGTCTAAAGACCAACATTATCAACATAGTCGATAAACCCTTTTTCTCGGTGTTTCAATAGGTCGAACATAATGATAAAACAAGGTAAGTTTCGATATCATACACAAGGTGTGACAAATCAATTCCTTCACCAATAAAAATTTAAATGTGTTATGATCTAGCTTACTAAAACAAAAGTAAGTACCTAGATCAAATAAATCGAGTTATTATTTTCATGCCATTTGAGTTGTAATTTACTTGCTGATAAAGATATAATTAAATCAACTTTAAAATTTTTATATGCCCCTTGTTGAGGGCCACTATTGTGCTTTACGGTTTGTGACCGTCATGATAACAAAATAAGGTTAGCATTATACAGTAAAACTATGTTTCCATACTAAAATAATACTATTGCAACAATGTATATATCCGTCACATTATGTAATCATTATTTCTAGAAATGAGTAATACATTATTGCTGTAAAATTTACCAAAATTAGAAAACATTTATTTATAACAAGTGATATGAAATGGAATAACGATAACATGTACAATAACCAGAAATATACCCAATGATCAAAATCATCACACACATATCAATGAAAAGTAAGTAACCCATAACACACAAAGATAACAAGGTGCATTCCAACATCCATTATAGGTACAACATTCCTAGCTATGTCTTCCATCATCGAAATCATCATACTCAGCATGGTAAGTACATTCAAACATCAAAGACAAACAAGAATAAGTTATAAATGTTAAGTACTTTATGAATGTTAGGCGAAAAGCATTGTTACGCATGCAACTACATGTAAGTTTGTATATATTTTCAATATATACATATGCATATTTAATCGTATACTCAGCTATGCAACATGACTTATCACCCCACCTTTATAAACCACTCTTCATTTTACGAATTATCCTTACGATAAAGCGTAATGAAATTACATAATGTGACATACTTACCCTCTTAATGAATTATCATATAGATTATTTTACTCATTAACTTCCATCATAATAATCAAGTAGAGATTAATATCATACAAATAAGGAGAACATTCAACATTTTGATCCAAAAGCTTACAATTTTTCTAGATTTCAGTTCATCTGAATTCAATTTTATTGGTTGTAACATCATTTTAAACCAAAAAAACGGTCACACCATCAACAATATGACAAAAATTTGGTAGTATAGTTAGTCATAATATACAATATTATTTAGTATACATAATAGATAGTCAAAAATAGGCTATATATCACGAAACAAGTAAGGAAAACATTATTTTTAACTCCACCAAGTCTTCCTAAGTTGTTTAGTTTCATTATTACACTTTTCTTTCCAGAACTTTTCTTGTGCAATTCTCAATTTGTTTGAAATGCACCCAATAATTTTCCTTTTTCCTGCTGATTCTACAAAAATAATTCTATGGTTTTCATCTTTCAAGTATTTACTTAAAGAAACTTGTTTCTTCCAAAACACATCTTTTACACAAGAGTATGGGAACATTATGCATCCTAGGAATTTTGAGTGATTAAGCTAACCTTACAGGCTACGAGGATTATTTCTCCCCAAACTTTCAAAGGACTACACACGTCCCATTGGAAATTTTGGCATCCTTTCCGCACAATTAAGTGCTCTCTTTGGGTTTTTACCCATGAAATACCTTTCTTGAAAACTCAATTTTTCCAAAAACTTAGCCAACAATTTTTTCATTCCCATAAGTCTAAAATATGTTGCATAAAGTAATTCCTCATAACTTCCACTTAATTTTTTTCTTTTTATTGAAAATAAGCATTTCCAATTTATGTTGGGATAAATATCCAACCAACTACACCATATTATGTTAAATTTATGCTGCATTAAGGTATATTTTAGTCCCACATTGTTAGTTTCAATTTTCGAAGCTTTCCCAACAGAAAATGCCTCAATTCTTAAGTCATATGTTATGAAAACAAGTTCCATGTGGTGGGGAGCATAATTTTGTTCATGCTCTTTCAATTTTATGCTTTTATAAGCAATAACAAAATTGTTTTGTAGAAGTGTTCCACCTAACCCCTTGCTTAAGGAATTCCATTGCCCCAGAAATTTTATATTTTGATCTAGAACCTTCAAAACAAGTGTTGTTAGTTTTTTTAGCATAAGAAATGACATTTCTAACTTGTCAATCATCACAAAAATTTCGACACCATAGTATTTAGAAACAACGTATATTTGAATAAGTATACTTGATTATTTTAACCACTTATAAGTAGTTTATTCATACCTACTTTAAACAGTCAAAATTTTATTTGATATTAAATTAATTATAAAAATATCATAAAGTGATCCTTACTTCTGAACAGCTAAGGTAATTCAGCCCATTACAACTAAGTAAACCTTACTTAGTAACATTTTGTGATGGCTGCATTTAATTCATATAGAAATCAAATCATTTCTCATTAAATTTCAAAGGATCAAACATCCTTACTAAGATTGAAATCAATATAGCTCTAAAATCACTTTTCCAAATAATAATGATCTCATGCAAACATCTTTAATAACAATTCATTACCCAAGCCAAACATTACTTGATAACAACATTCAAATCCTAAAATGATTTTGTATTCCTTACGTCATCTCTCTCATATTGTGTGATCGTAGTTATCTTCCATTTTAATGGTATGTTAATTAATATAAAATGCATCGATACTCTAGATAGAAATCATGGTTTATTCCCAAATAGATATTGATCATATTACCTAAGTATGCAAACATCAAAACCATTATATCAAAAAGGATCATAAACTGGACAACAAAATTACACTCATCATTAAAACATTTTCTTTTCTATATCAAGCAATCCCAACCAATCCAATGTATTACATATACCCAAATTTATTTTTGAATCAATACTTGGTCAGAAAACATTCAACAGATATACCAAATCATCTATAGTAACTAATAATTCACATCTTCATAAAATCATACTTGTAATTTCCTTAACTAATTCATTTTGAGTCAAAATGAGTGATCCAAATATTCTTTCACATGAAACTTTTATAGCTGAGTTTATATTACCCACATATTAAATAGGTCAACACATATTTCTTTAATGAAGAAACAAGTAAATGAATAAAATAGATCCTTTACTTTAAACAAAGAGGCAAGACTATTAGGACATTCCAACCCTTCCTAACGGAGCACAACTATCACTAGGAAATTTGAATTGATTTTGTATAGCCCTCATATCCCCAGCCTAAGTTGTAAAGAAGATACACAATGGAATGAAACTACAACAATTTAAAATATTAAAGGAGTAAAATATTTTAGATACAAATATATCGTTAGCTATGTGAGTATTAACCCACCCGGTCGAGCCTAGATAAAGGTATTATAAGTATCCATGCAACAACTATCATATCTACCTATGTAAATTAGAGAACATGTTTTTTTAGATATCCCATGATAGATAATGATAACAAGATCATTAATTTGATCCCTAAAAACTCAAATGATACTTGTAATAATGCTCAGCCCATATTCGAAAATCATTAGTAAAATCAGTCTTACGTTTTTAAAAGGAATTTCCTTTCTATGCCATGTATGCTTGTTTTCTGCATACCTCCAAGGCATTTATTTTCTTTTTAAACCATTAAACTATTGATTTATGTTGGGAATTCAATGACAATAAAGATTCATAATCTCCTAATTGAGTTTCAATATAACTCTAATTCCTTGATGAAGGTAAATTATGTCAATGTTGTATTGATAATATAGGTTTGCAATTTTTGTAAAATTTTCCTCAAAAGAAAAGACCAAATTTCTCATTCAGTTTTTAGCTAATCACTAGATACAAAGAACTTAGTTGTACTAGTATCATACTAAAACAACATCGAAGTCCAACATAGCTTATCTATGTCAATTTAGGAATAACTTGGTTCCCATTTTTGTGGTTAGGCCATTGCAGGATACATATTGACATGTTGATTGTTTTTTCCTTATTCCTTCAAGAAATTGTATTATAATAGCATTCTCCTTGATACATCCTTTAACAGTCCCTTTTGACCGTGTTCACATTTTACCACATGTAGCACCGTTATGCGCACTCTTTTTTTTTTATTACATCATGTTTTAATGTTGTTTTATTCCTAGCAGTACACATCTTTACTACCATATCTTTTCCATTACCTATTTACTAATAGTTAATATTAAAGATGAACTAATGCTCTTTATATTCTCTTATTACGAGTTGGAATTGATTACAGATTTTGTTCTAGCCTTTTGGATTTTTTGAACACTGCTTCCACAATAGACAGTCCATGTTTTATACTTCATCACCTATTTTAGGTTAAATTCCATACTTGAATTTTAGTTCCAAAAATTCCATCAAAGATAGTTCAACATTCAAGTGATTCCCTTGTTGATTACTATCAATCAGCCAAGTTGTTTTATCTTGAACTGATCATTCTCATACTTTACTAGTTTCTTCTACTCACCTATCCAGTTTCATGTGTCATGAAGGATTGTTAGAATTTTAAAAATTTAAATGCTAAATCTACAATATAATCTGGTATTGTTTGTTTTTCCCATGGTGTATCCTTCTCAAATCATCGTATTTTGTTATTAAGAAGATGTCCAATTAGTGTAAAGACACATTGAGTATAAGAGTTGTGTACCCTAAAACTTAAGCTATGATACCAAAATTTAATGCTCATATTATGATTCAACAAACTAATGGGAAAAAATAATAAACCATTTAATTAACTTGATGTCTTCAATGATTTTAACATGCAATGCTTAAAATCTAACACACTATTTTTACAAAATCCCGAAGTTATAATAATGTTGTAATGAACATTATCATTATCAGCCACTGTTGAATTATTCCAACATTATTTAATATTCCAGAATCCACCTTGATAACATCATAACCATGTGTAGATGTAAAGGTCCATTTGATCTGAAGGAAAATTTGGAGGATAGAAGTTCCCTAAATCCCTCAAGATTTCTACAGTGCAAAAGCAAACTCTGAGAGCTTTCCGTTGACTACAATAATGTGGAAAATGGAACATGTACACAATTTGTCATAGGTAAAATTTTGGTCATAGTTCAAACTTGACAGAATCAACTGGCCAATTAGAAAATGAAAAGTGTAAAAAGTCGATTCAAGAAGAAAGGAGAAAAAATTGAGTTCATGTTTTGGACCTCCGGTATCTGATGATTTATATCGTCATCTTTGTATCGACCAAAAATATTTCCAGCATGGTGTGTCCTCGGGCCACCACATGGCCTCGCCACTACATTGTCCGATCATACCAAGGGTGATGAGTTAAACTTCTAACTCGGTGAGTTGGATACGAGCTTGATCACTAAACTATTTGGCGAGTTCATAAAGCGAGTCATCCATGGTGATCCAACACTATAACTTGGAAAGCTAAACCGAGATTGACTTGACAAGCCATTGGGTGAGCTGGTCTATATATCATGGTAATAAAAATGGGAAACATGGATGCAGCCCACAAGAAAGCCTATCCGCATTGGGCTAAATAAAGGCCTTGGTTATCTCCTCCCCAAGAAATTTGGGATTAAACCCATGACCAAATCCAATTCCATAGTAGGTGCGAACTAATGTGGGAGTTGGAAGCAATGTGGAAAACATCTGGTAAGGTTGAAGTGGATGGAAAAGGGATAAACACACAAGGGTGATACATGGTGGTCAACGGAGTAGTGGTTATCGGTAGGCTTGGGACGTGGCAAGTGATGGGAGCACATGGCGTAAAATGGAGTGGTTGACCTAATATACATGGTGGTTGGGTACAATGTGGCGATAGAAGAAAAGTGGTCAAGGATTGGTTTAAACTAAACAAGAAAATGGGGGTGGGGGAGTCCACACCATGACCTACCCCAACAATACAGACAGTCAAACAACTCATCCAATGGGTTAGATTGAGATATGAGTTGGGAGATAAACCCTATAAACACAAAAATTAGGGCCCGACTAGGATATTAAAGGCATACCCCTCTATATTTCAAATCAACCTTCCTCCATTTAAAGATCTCTTAATAAAAGTCTAAGTAAGAGGAGATTGTGAGATGCCTTAGGAGATGAAGGAAATTATATTGTAGGAGAAAATATTTAAGTCCTATATTGTATTATTATAGGCATTATTTTATTTAATAGGCATGGAGAGATAAGTCCTATATTGTTATAAGCATATGATGAATAAGTCCTATATTATTTGTTCTAGGTAAGACAGAGAAATAAGTCCTACTAATTAATAGGCATCAATAAAATTAGGAGTTATTATTTGTTAACTCCCGATCAGTGTAAAGGCCAAATTGACACCTTATTCTTGTGCATAATTCTCGAGACACTTTGGAAATATGAGGGACATGATGAAGTACCGGAGAAGCACTCGAAGCTCATATCCTTAGTACATTAGATGGTTCATCTAGATCATTTTCTATGGAGGAGTGTCATTATCACCGAGCTCGATCACAACACTAGATCAAATTAACTATGTGAAGAGGCTTTTTTTTCATCTAATAGAGTAAAGGAGGTCATCATCAACACTAGACATTAGATCAATCTCATCTCTCGCATAGAGGCTTCTTTCTTCCATGTTACGAGTGAGGGAGGGTCATTATTGTCTCTAATATATAGAGACTTAGCACTGTGTAAAGGTTTGTTTACCATGCAGCAGAGGTGTTGAGGTCTTGTTAAGGTATCAAATTTAGGAATCTATGTTGAAACATGTAGTTTCTAAGGACCGCTTTGGATTCTATGGAATCAACTCGTGTCCAGGAGTTGTGTTGTAGCACTGTAATTTCCTAGACCATTTTGGATCTAGAGGATCAAATGGAACTCTAGGTTTGGTTAGACTTCCATTGTAGTAATGTAAGTTTATTATGTACTTATATTCAAAAAGTTATAATGGATTGGTTCAGCTAGTTTATGAACCCAAAGACGTAGGCATTTTATAAACTCTGTTATCAACCCTTTTACAAAAGTGTGGTTCTTATTCTTACATTGCATTTGATTAAAGTTGATTATAATGGGGTAAATTTGGTAAAAGAATTAATTTCCTATAAGGGTCTATGGTCAAGAAAAAAATTATTGGTTGATTTACGGATCATGTTTAGTATCAAAGTAGGTGATCTCTCTTGCAAAAGTTTTAATCTCTTATCAAGTTTAGTATCAGAGTAGTTATTACACCTATAAGCTTCTTATCTCTGAAGTAAGTTGATATCAAGAATTGGGTGTCACCTATGTCAGGTGGTGAGATGGAATTATACCAGGTCACATTATGGTTTTTTATACTCATGATACTGGGTATTATGTTGCACATGGTGAATATTCATCGAAGAGATCAAGCACGTCAGATTATTGAGCTGAGGTAGAGCATGGAACTCCTACAGTTTTGTTGTAAGAAGAGTGTCATCTCCAAGGGACCAAAGAATAACAATAAGGTCCTCATGTATGTGCATATTTCTCTATGATGGGGCATGATGAGGAATAATGTTAATAGTTTTTCCTAGACACCCGGTTCAATATTATCTCTACATAGTAGGGTGGAGGATGAACTTCATTGTCAACATCAGATATTGAGATACTTAGCACCATGTAGAGGTTATTTTTCTATGTAGAAAAGGCTTTGAGGTCTTCTCGAGATATCAAAATCAGGGAGATGTGTAAAAGCATCAAGATTTCCAAGGATCATTTCATATTTTGTAGAATCAACTCGAAAGTTAGGAGCTATGCTAAAGCACCAATTTTTCCAATACCAATTCGATTCATAGAATCAATTGGCACCAATATTCAATGATAATATCCAAATTCATTTGTCTAAAGGTGAAGAGTGTGTAACAAAATGGAGATCAACTAGAGGTGTCAAACAACATGGCACATAAAAAGGTAGTGAACCCAAGTGTCATAATTCCAAGAGATCAAACCAAATTTATGATTGGATAAGTATTAGTTAAAAGACCACTATATCAAATGTATATATCTCTTCAAGACGACATCATGGTTTTGGATCCAAGAGCTGAAAACATGATATTTTTGGGAAAAAAGCCTCCTTGGTGGGGAGGTGTGATCCGAAGGAAATGTTTTTGCTAAATCCCTTAAGATCAATATAGTGCGGAAGTAGACTCCAAGAGATTTCTGTAGACTATAAGAATGTGGAAAATGGATCCCTACACAAAATTTATCATTAGTCAAAATTTGTTCATAGTTTGGAATCGACATAATTAACTAACCAATCATACAATGATAAGTGGAAAAAGTATATTCGGAAGAAAGGTGAAAAAATTGAGTTCGTGTTTTGGACCTCCAATTTTTGATGCTCAATATCATCATCTTCATCTTAGTTGAAAAAATATTGCCAACGTGGTGGGTCTTTAGGCCTCCATGTGGCCTGCCACCACATTGCCACATCATACTAAGGGTGGCGAGTTACACTTCCAACACACCGAGTTGGATAATGAGCTCGATCGCTGAACTAGACCAGGCGGGTTCATAGGTGATTTCATAGGTAAGTCACCCATGACAAGCTAATACTATAACTTGGTAAGCTAAACTAAGATTGACTTGACGAGCCATTGGGCAAGCTGGTCTATATATTGTGGCAAGAAAAATGGGTGATGTGGCCATAGCCATAACAAAACTTATATGCATTAGGCTAAATAAAGCCCTTGGTTATCTCCTCCCGAGAAATGTTGGATCAAAACCAAGACCAAATCTAATGATGTAGTAGGAGTGACGAACGCGAGAGTGGGAAGTGATGTGGAAATAATGTTGGCAATGTTTTAGTAGATGCAATGAAGGGCTCAACACATGGGGGTGACACTTGGAGGTTGACAGAGTAGTAGTCGACAATAGGCTTGGGACGTGGTAGGCAACAAGAGCACATGGAAGTAGTGGAGTGGTTGACCCGATGGACGTTATGGTTGGGTAAAAATGGTGACAAAGGAAAAGTGGTTGGGGGTCATTTTACACTAACCCAAAAATAGGGGGCAAGGGATTCGACCTCTCCCCAATAATGTAGACCGGTCCAACCAACTTAGCCAACGAGTTTGATTGAGGTATGAGTTTGGAAATAATCCCTATAAACAATAAAATTGAGGCCCTCCTAAGCTATAAAAGGCCTACCCCCTCTCCATTTTAAAGAAATCTTCCTTCATTATAAGCTCTCTCAAGAAAATTTTGAGAAAGAGGAGATTGTGAGATGCCTTAGGAGATGAAGACAACAATTATTTTGGAGGAGAAAAATATTTAAGTCCTATATTGTATTATTATAGGCATTATTTTATTAAAGTCCTATTATTTTATTTAATACGCATGGAGAGATAAGTCCTATATTGTTATATGCACATGATGAATAAGTCTTATATTATTTGTTATAGGAAAGATGAAGAAATAAGTCCTATTAATTAATAGGCACTTGGAAAAATTGGGATTTATTATTTGTTAACTCACTGATTAGTGCAAAGGCCAAATTGACGCCTTATTCTTGTGTGGAATGCCTAAAGAAGCCATGAAATTGAGGGATGTGATGAAGCACCAGAGAAGCACTAAAGCTCATATCCTTAGTACGTTGGATGATTTGTCTAGATCATTTTATACGAGAGAAGGGTCATTATCACCGACCTCGTTGCTGAAATTGGATCAAATTAACTTAGTGAAGAGGCTTATTTTTAGTGTGTGACAAGGTCATCATCAACACCAAACATTGGATCAATCTCAGCTTTGTGTAGAGGATTATTTCTTTCGTGCTTATAGAGTGAAGGGGGATCATTGTTTTTTTTTTTATATATGGAGACTTAGCACCATGTAAAGGTTCATTTTTCATGTAGTGGAGGTGTGGAGATCTTTTTAAGGTATACAATCTAAGAGGAGATAACCAAGGGATTTATTTAGCTTGATGTAAATAAGCTTTGTTGCTTTTGCGGCCACATCGCCCATTTTACTTGTTGCAATATATAAACTATCTTTCCCAATGGCTCATTGAGTCAAGATTGATTTAGCTCACCAAGTTGTAGTGTTGGCTTGCCAAGGGTGACTACCCCGTGAACTCATCGATCCATCTCATTGATCGAGCTTAGTATCCAACTCACCGAGTTGGAAGTGTAACTCGTCACCCTTGGTATGATTTGGTAATGTGGTGGTAGGCCACATGGTGGCCTGAGGAGCCACCATGTTGGAGATATTTTTCAACCAAGACAAATATGATGATATCGGGAATTGAATTAAGTTCCAAAACACAAACTCAATTTTGTCACCTTTCCACCTGAATCTATTTTTTCCACTTGTCGTTGTCTAGTTGGCCATTGATTCTCGCATGTCCAAACTATAACCAAAATTTTACTGAGGAAAACTTTTGCATACATGCTCCATTTTCCACATTCTTGTAGTCGACGGAAAGCTTTCAAAGTATTCTTCCATGCTATAGAAATCTTGTGGATTTAAGGAACTTATGTCCTCAAAATTTTCCTCCACAACACCATTAGATCTACCCGATATCCTTTATCACTCTTTTGAGTGTGAATAATTAATAGATCTACTTGATCCATTAATTGTCACTTTATCCAAGTTTACATAACTTTTATATAATTGTTTAACCTTTTAATTTCAGTATGTGAACTAATGAAGTTCCAAGTGTATACCTGAAAATAATTTTACCAAGTTTCATCCGGTATTACAAAACATTTTGTTGGAACTTGGTGAACCAAAAGTGTAACCAGCTAGTACACTACTAAGGCCAAAGATTTCAAGCTATGCTTTGCATGCTTAGTTTTGTGACCACACATAAGTCAATCAAAAATTGTCCCTTCACCACATCGTTATTCCACACAATTATCTAGACTCTTTCCCATTATTATTAGTATTAATTTTACAATTAACCATTTTAAGTTATTCATTTCCAAGAGGTATGCTTTCACCTTATGGATAGGTTAATTAAGTTTCATTCTAATATCCTAATCATGATAGAGGTATATTGTGATTGAGTTGAATCACTAAAGAAAATATGTACATTTTATTACATGATCATCAATTACATCGATCTACGATCATTATTTAGGTTTAGTCAAGTACATGGCTTAAACCATTTCCTACCATTAATTAAATATTTTTAATGCTCATAATTAGACAATTATACCTTTTAGTTTTCCTTAATTCAGATATGAACATCTTTACTATTTCATGTAATCAAAATGTACCTCTGTACTTTGTTCCATATCATCTTAATTAGTTTTCAAGTTATAGGACAACAAAATTAGGTATGATCTTTTAACGATACAACTCATTCTTAAAAGTATAAGTTGCTGCCAATAGAGGAAAACAATTTGATTCTTAAAGTTTCAACCATATACTTTGATTTATATCCTCATACTTATTTATGTTTAACAGATACATATTCATGTTCAAAAAAGGTACACTTAAATTGTTACGTGACTTTTGTTACTTATTGGAAATCATAACATAACAGTGAGATATCATTTATTATGATTATCTCTTATCATGTTATTACAAAATTATATTGTTGATGTCATTTATATGATTAATAAATGTTCTTATATCATTTAATGCGTAATTGAATGTGTTGTTATTTGAAATAAAAACAAATGAATCATGAATAGTGTTATATATTGTTATATTTTTCATATTATGTTGACTCATCTTATCATACAACAATAATCAAATCATAATGAAAGAAACTCATCATATTATACTTATAATATTGCATTCATATTCTACCATAATTATGGCATCTGAAAAATAGAAGCATGTATTCATATAATAGAGGTTAAAACCTCGATAACAAATTACAATAGGCATTAATTTCCCTTTTACAAAATGCGAGTTGAATCATCACATTTAAAATCAATTTTAGTTACATTTATTACAATCATATGAAATAGTAAAATAACAATCAAGTTATGACATATTCCATTTCTTTAACCATTTCGTGATACTTCTCAACTTGCATACTAAAAATGAAGTAGAATAATGTACATGGTTAGCTCAAAAGAATTGTCATGAATCAATAACTTTCTACCTTGTTGTTATTCTACAAATCAAATAAATATAGTATTTTAACAAAAGATAATTCAACCCAACTTCTTTACTTTATTAACTTTAAGATCCAATTACAAATGAAAAGATTTATTGAATATAATGAGTTTCTAGTAGACATAATTTCAAACCATCATGAAGATATATTTATAACTGCAACCTTATTAATCTTAATTCACATCTTAATCTAGGCCGAGGCTAAGGTAAATCCCATACATACCGTAACCAAATAAACTAACCTACAACACTATCCTTTCTCCCTTAGAAATACTCAAAAGGGAAGTCAAGTTTCCGTTTTTTCTTTTTAATCAATAATATGTAAATTCAAACTGAATTAATATTAAGTTATCAACAACCAACATTGCATAACCACACGCTTAACATATAAATCTTAGTACAAGTGGTGCGAGAAGGAGCATAGTTTCATCTATAACCTTTAAATTCCATTTAACTTTCAAGGTAGTATATTAGGAGAAGAAATTTCCTTAGTTAACCTACTCTAATCAGCTATATTGCACAATGGTACATTTCAATATCTCTGAAACAAGTATTCAAATTGCCCTAGTTTAGGTCTGCCTAAAATTCCAATAAGTCTATTGAATAATGGTTTCTTATTAATAGACAACTATATCAAAACATAACATGTAAGGGAAAGGAATTATTCATGCACCTTTCCTCTCAATCATAATGAACTCCTATCTATCCGAGTTATATAAATCGATAAGGAAGGGTAAAAAAATTTCCCTCACTCCACTTTAATCCACTACTTTCCCATAGTAATGAGGATACAATTTTTTTATGCAAGACATAAATCACAACATGCTTAAGATAAAAGAAGGGATGACCTTAACCTTTAAACTTGAGGCTGTAATGATCAGTTGACCATGAAATTAAACACAAAGTACCTTTGATAATTTCCTACATTTCCACAAGTTTTAGGTTGACCATAGTTTCAATCTCTTCAAACAAAGGTAATTTCATAAACCAAGTCATGGAAATAACCCCTTACAGGTGTATTGGGTATACCCATTGTGAGTAAGGAAATTAACTATAACAATACATACCACTTTATCAAATCATTAATAACACTTATATTCAAACCCCCTTATGAAACTCTATTCGCGATAGTAAATATAAAATTGAAAACAAACAACCAAAATAATTTTATAATCCTTTCTCAATACTATTACACTGTTGGTCCGAAAATCTATCGGGTGGACAGATCTATGGATAGACAGAGCCAGCAAAGCAGGTGGCATAGCCCTCTTTTGAGAAAGAAAAGTGAAACTTGTTTATTGCTATTCTACTAGCAAGAATCATGAAAGTCTTACAATATTCTACCTTCAAGGGGGTTTGGGATCTCATCCCAGTAGAGTTAGTTCTGATGAAGAACATAAAGGAATGAAGGAAGGAATAGAAGAAAGGTGGATCTGAAGGGAGAAAAGAAATGAATTCCAAAGTAGAAAGGTCAGAGGGTTTATGTTTTGGGCTAGTAGTAAATAGAGCCAAACTTACTCACATAAACAAACAAAGCAATACTGATAAACAAATGACAAAAGCATATGTGAATCCAATAGAATAAGCATGCAGATCTAACTTAAGAAAGATCTAACACATAACACAGGAATTCAGCACAAAGTCTCAATTTTTGTATTAATAATTGTTCTATTACAAGAAAGCTCAAAGTCTTTCTCTCCTCACTCTATTTTTCATACAAATTTTCTCACCTTGAATACTACCAATATCCAAGTATTTATAGAAGGAGAAGGAGAAAAAGAAAAAAGGAGCCAACAACCATTACAAAATATCTAAAAGTCAAATGTTGACTTTAGGGCAATTTTGGATGACAACATCCCATGGTGCAACATGGATGATGTCATCATTTGTGCCAACATACTTTTAAATATTTTTACAAAAATGGGATTAATCCCAAGAGGAAGGAGCCTATTCATCGTCATCCCTTGGCTTGAAAGGAGTGTCTTGCTTCTACTCGGGGAGGTAATGTGAAATTGAGCTCGATACTCCATGAACTTGCTTACCATCGCTTGAAGTTGATCCTGAGCGGGACCCTTGGTGTGATCCCTGATGACTTCACAAGTTTCCCGTTCATCTTTGAGTCTTTCCAAGAGTTTGAAATATTCATTGCCTACCTCCATTAGGTATCCAACAAAGTCGTGGTAGGCCAGAAGGTTGTTGATAGATTCTATATCAAAAGTGGCCTCTGACGCTAAACCCTACGACGTGATTTCCTTGAAAAGCCAAATAGTATCATCTACCTTCCTCAAGGCATACGATGCACCGAGAAACCCTGGAGACATTCTTAAGATGATCTGCTCCATTTGATGCATTACATCCAGGATTCCTCCTTGATTTTGTCTATCTTTTCCAAGATAAACTCCATTTGGTCAACCTGATAGTCTAAAGCAACAAGGACTTTGTTGGGTGCTCGCGGGTGATCAAAACTCCGAATTTCACCAAGTCATCGATTGGGCAGTCGAGCATCTTCTGGAATGTCTTGTGTTGTAACCTGGCATGGTCCAACTCTTTGGAGATAGGTCCTGCTATTGCCTGGAGTTCCTTGTTAGCTTGATCTATATTTTGATAGAGCTCTGTGAACTTTGTAATCACTTCCTCACTATCTTTGAGGATCTGCTCTCTCCAAACGGACATTGTTATACCTTGCTCCCCGATCTTGGCATACTCATTTATCTTCTCCTAACTAAGAACTTCAGGAGGGTCAAGTTGATAGTCATAGGAGGGTAATTTCCCATCTTTTGTAGGGCTTGGAGAAGATGCTTGTTTTGCTCTTTTAATATTCTCTTCTCTTCCTTTTCTTCTTGAAGCTTTTACCAAAGGGCATCCACTACGGATAAGGCCTCCCCTTGCGCCTCTCGATGATAATCCCATCGTGACTGAGTCACTTAAAATCTGTAGGGGACAGATCTTATTTCTTCTTTTTGAGATCGGGGGTATGCGATCTCCATAACCCTTTCACCTGAAGCACCTTGAGAGAAGCGGGTTATAGCTTTTTGCTTCTTAGGCCCTTTAGCCTTTTAATAACAGAGAAGTCCATAGGTGCAATAGGGAATTTCCTTTGTGGCTGGCTTAGGTGTTTGGAGATCCATTCGGACTTAAGGGAGTGGGACCAGAGGAAATGAGGATGGAAGGAGTAACTCCGGTGGACACGGGAAATGTGTCAAGACACTTAGTGGTGGCATAAGGGATCTGTCTTTGTGAGATGAGGGAAGAAATGTGGGGGAAAATCCACAAGGGAAGAGAAAAACGGGAAGAGGGAGGAGGAATGGTAGAAAAGGGGGGAGAAGACACAACCAAAGGAGTGGTTGGTTGAGCGACATGAGGAGGGGAAGGAGGAGTGAGAGGGGGAATGGTTGAGACCTCACCAGTTGTAGCAGTGATGACATCCTGAGTGGATGTGTCCGTTGGAGCACTAGCCGCTTCTTCTCTTCTTGGGGACACTAAGTCCACAACTTGCTCTTTGGCGGTGGAAGGAGGGATTTTAGGAACTTCTTTCTGAGAAGTGCTTGCCTCCCCTTCTATATCTTTTCCTTTGCCTTTAGGCAAGTGTTTCAGCCTGGTGGGTGCATCGCCCAAGGGAGACGTGGTGAAGTCTACCCCAAGGTAGATGATACCATTTTTCTTGCACCAATGCTCGGTGCATTGCAGAGTGCCTTTGACCCTTTCCTTAATAGTATGAGGGGCCTTGTTTCTATCAATTTTAGTAAACAGACCAATTTTCCCCATCTGTGTCTAGATAAACCTGATCAACTTCTTGGTCAGTTGCTTAGAAGCCCTTTGGGATGATGGTCACACCATATTGAATGATCTCTGCCAGGGCTAGGCGGGAGTGATCCTTTTGTCTGAGCTCGACTTTGTGATATAGATCGATGTAGATATCTTTGATTTGAGGGACATGAATTGGATCAATTTTTGGCCTTGGAAGGAAATCATGTGGATCAAAGGTTGGCCTCGTCAGGAAATTATGCTTTAAGTTGAGAAATTAAAGCTTTGTGAACATCTCCCAGGATTTTCCCTGTGAAGTGTAGGTGTACCTAACCACTGTGAGGGGGAATGGAGTTCTACCCTTCTTCCTTTTTAAACACTTCTCATGGTATGTGATAAGTTTTCTAGACAGCTCCAATAGGATCAACTTGGGTCCCGCATACCTTGGCAATTTAGTGGGATCTCCCAAGAATTTAGCGTCTCTGAGATATGTGAAAGTGGGGAATTGCGTGAATAATGCTCCCCACTTCTCTGTGGTGGTGACCACACTTTTGGTCGTCCGATCGTAAGTCATGTTGGGCCTCAAGAGGCAGATGACGCCATAGAAGAAGACGTCATTGACTTTACTGAATTGGGCTATGTTGTTCTCTAGTTTTAATTCTGGATAGTACTCGTATATTTTTACCTAGGGCCATATCCCATACCGATTCAATGTTGGGTAGTCCCTCTCTAGGCAACAACATATACCACATAGGAGTTCATATAGAACCTCCTAGTTGTTGAAAGTTGTTGAAGCTGCTCCGAGATCGTGCTACTGATAATCTCTCCCCATTCAAAACGCTGATCAAGAAAATTTTTACTCATGGTTTCTAAATACCTGAGCATCCACTTGTGAAAGTAATGGGCATCAAGGATCCAAAACACCCTACTGAGGAAGGTGATGGTGTCACTCAGCTCCTCTAAAAAGTCACTGCGATGAATGACTTGTGGCCACCTGCTTATCACCTTCTTGTTCTTGAGGTACACCTTATTCATCAGCTGCATACATTTGTCTTCATTTTCATTCCATGTCTTCATGTAGTCCTCTTGGCTTATCACTACAAAATTTCGGTGGTGAGGGATACCCAACATGATCTCAAAATGTCGGGCCTTGAGGTTGATTATTACCTCACCCTTCTCATTTTTGACACATCTTGTGTCCTTATTGTAATAATGGCCCACCAACATCATGAACTCATAGTTGATTATGCTCACAGGGATCCCTGTAGCAAAGTGTAGACCATTTCCAACCAATTTATTCATCCATGGGCTGCCTGTGACCTTCTTGGTTCTGGCCAAGAAGTTCTCCATGTCAATGTGCTCTAGTTCTGAATCTCTAATATCCAAATCACACTCTATAAGAGATTCAGGCATCTTGACCCTTTGGTATTTATATTTCATTTCTTCTTCTCATTATCCTGGCTTTACCCTTGACTTAGTTGGCTTCTTACTCGATCAAGAAATTTGTGGATCTGGGGTTCACCGTTGATCTGCAAGAAGAATCAGGAAGTCCATTACGTAAGAGCCATGTTAGCTGTTAAGTCATTCATCAAATCTTACGTAATGAAAATTTAGCGCTTTACTGAGCCTCTCAGGGTGCAAGGTACAACTCTACTATAGGCCGTAGGGTCTTAGAAAAGCAAGGCACACTTTGGGAAAGTGTTACATGGGAGAAAATAATGCCAAAAGGGGTGCAGGGGCGGGAAGGCTACACAACATTTAGATGTTGGTGTCGAGGGATGTGCACTTACACCATTAGAAGTCCTTTTAAGTGGGGCACATATATGGTTGGTGTTGTAAGGTCCCAGGATGCGCCATTGGCACAGATGTGGTAGATGCTTTGCATGAGAGTGAGGTGCGCCAAGTGGTTTAGTTTACGTGGTGCGGGAAAGGTTTGCACAACATTCAGATGTTGTTGTAGTTGTTTTGGCACTAGCGCTTGTGCCTAGGGAAATTTATGATTTTTATAAGGCGTAGAGAAGGCCTATGCTGCATGCAGGGACAATGCGCCTGGCACGACTATGTTTGATGTAATAAGGATGAAGTTTGTGCCGAAGGAAAAAATAGGTGGGTTGATTGCAAAATTTTTATGATTTTTCACTCCTTTGGCTTAGATTTTGATGTTCGGGAGGGAAAACTTAGCAAAGCAAGGGACAAATGAGTTTGAGTGTTTTGTGGCAGAGTCTTCCAGATTTGTAGATCTGGAAGGAGGAGAAGGGGTTTTCGAGTTGAGTATTTGGGTTCATTGTTTATTATCAATCCTAATCACCTAAACCATTATAAAAACCACAAAAAATCCACAAGAAGGGCAAGGGCCACTTACTAGGAATATATATAACGATAAAGGGGATGATGCAGGGTCCACAAACATTGCAAATGGAAACATGTGGGGCTAACAGAATGTTGACAAGTACAGAGGAATAAATTTTTCATGTTTTTGAATTGTGAAAATGACAGGTCGACGCACCTATATATAGCAAAAAGTGCAATAAATGTGCCACCAACTTTTTCTATGGCGCACTTAGGTAGATGTCGACACGAAGATATTTGCACCATGGTGCAACTTTGGGAGTATCGACACTACGTTTTTAGTGCCATAGTGCACTTTAGAGAGGCGTAACATTTGGAGTGTTGACAAGTTGGCACATGCACTTTGGTACATCTTTGAGAGGTGCAACATTAAGAGGCATAACATTTGGAGTGTTGAAACTCCCTAGAATGCGCCAAAGGAAAGGAGGGGCATAGTTTTGGTTGATGTTACATGAATGAAAACTGCACCCAACCCAAAAAGGTTGAAAATGACCAAGTTCTAAAAACTAGATTTTCCGGAAAGGGATTTTATGCCATTCCGAACGCTAAGAGACCTCAACGGGGGACCAAATGGAAATTTTGGTATGGTTACTCAAAATTACCCTTTTCAATTTTACAGGATAACAACTGGCTCTTTTCTAGGGACTAACTTTGAGAAAATTTTAAGGGTAGAGAATCCCAGATCAACATGTGCCTATCCATTGGGTTACAGAGTCAAAAACAAGGGCAATGAAAAATAAAGGAAAACACACAACCAACAAAAAGAAAACACACGACAAAAAAAAACACACAACTAAAGAAAACTATACAAAGAAGAGAGCAAGCTCTACTTCCTGAATATTTTGAGATGTTTCCCACTATAGGGGAGCGGGAGCTCGATTCCATCCAGATATGAGAGATAGAAGCTATTCTCTCTGTTGAGCTACTTGATCTTGAAAGGCCCTCTCCAAAGAGAGTTAAATTTCCCATGCATGCCCTTTGGCTATCTTCACTTGTCCCATAGAAGGATGAGATCTCCCACCTAGGAATCCCTCTACTTAGCCTTTTTATTGAACAATATCTTCACTTGATTCTGATGCTCGGTGATCTTGTCAACCACTCTTACTCTCTTTTCTTCAAGTTATGTTAGATACATGATCCTCTTTTCTAGAGAATTATAGAAATTCTCATCCTCGATCGCTCATGCCAAGCGTAGAGCAGGGATTTCGTGGAAATGAGGAGTTCAGTGTTGATTCCATATAACACTTGAAAAGGTGACATACCGAGAGACCTCTTCGAGTAATATGGTCTGCCCATAAAGAATCATATAATGACTTGTGCCATGAACTTTAATTCTCATCGACCACTTCCATATGATGGTTACGAGGTTATTATTACTAGATTCTACCCCACCATTTCCACAGGGGTAATAATCGAGGCGTGGGCCAAGGTTATCCCGTATTCATAGAAAAAACTGATAACTTCCTATGAGAAGAATTTGGAAGCATTATCAACAACGATCTTGTGTAGGATGCCAAATCTCACAATGATATTTTCTTTGATGAAGTTGCAAACAACTTCAGAGGTGACATTTTTGACAGGTATGGCCTCCACCCATTTAGTGAAGTAATTTGTTGTTGTTAGGACATAACTATGTCCAGAACTTTATTGGGGATGTAGTGCTATGATAAATTCAATTCCCCATTTCCTGAATGGTTCGTCAATAATGACGGGTCTGAGGGGAAAAGTAGCCAATTTTGGTTTGCCAACAAACTGTTGGCAGAGCTCACATTTTGCTACCTAGGTGGTTGTATCCTGAAATAGTGTTGGCCAGTAGTACCTGCCCAAATGATCTTATGTGTTGTTACGGATGAGGAGAAGTGACCGCCGTAGGCTGAGTCATGAAAACTTTCAAGAAATTTGATCTGCTGCAGTTTGTCAATGCATCGCAAGAAGATGCCATCAATCCCGTGCTTGTATAAACCATCATCCCATATGACATATCTAGTTGCCCTAAGCTTTACAGTCTACTTTTCCTTTAAATTTAGATGGACTAGGCACTCACCATAAGTGAGAAAGAAAGTGATTTCTAAATACCATTCATCATTGGTCACAACAAATAGAACCATAGGTAGAGAATCAACTTTCCTCAGCTGACCCTGTGCTCCGTCGATGCAATCAAATTTCTCTTTAGGGACCTCTAAATCTTTGTTTTCATCCATAAGTTGACATAGGCCCTTGCCTCTTACCAGCTTCATTGGTGTTATGTCTAGATCATACTCTTGGACCTTTGCGATCCAATTCCTCGTAATCTTCCTAACTCCTATTGAGTTAGGATAAACTTAACTTGCCGTGTCGGAACCAAAGACTACCGTATGAGAGTTTAGGATGTAGTACCAGAATTTTTTGACTACTTTGACAATAGCGAAGGCATGCTTCTCTAACTAAGACATATTTAATTCATGAGGCTTGAGAGGGGAGCTCATGAAAGTGATTGGAGATTCAACATCCTCAGAGTTCTTTTGCATTAAGATGGTTGATACAGTATGCACAGATGCATAACTGTACATGATAAAATCCTTGGAGAAGTTAGGACATACCAGGATGGGTGCATGAGCAACAGAGTCTTTTATATCCTTGAATGACGCCTTTATTTATTCACTCCACCAAAAAATTTGTGACCCTTTCATCATATTTGATATGTGATGAGTCTTTTCAGCGAAGTCAGGAACAAAGTGTCTGAGAAAATTCACCTTTTTGAAGGAGTGAACACCGGTCTTGCTTATGGGTAAGGTAAGGCTCTGAATAGCCTTAACCCTTTCGACATCTATCTTTGTTCCTTCCTTGCTAACAATGTGTCCCAGCAACTTTCCTTCAGTGACCCCGAAAATAGACTTTTTTTGGATTTAGGGAAATCTCGTGTTCTCGGCATCTAATCAATACTTGCTCCAAATGATCACAATGATCACTTCACTTTTAGAGAACATAGTTAAGTCATCCAGATAAACTACGATGACCTTTCCCATCATACCTTTGAATGTGAAGTCCATTTCTCACTGAAAGGTGGCACCAGCGTTGGTCAAGCCAAAAGGCATCTTGCTATAGGTGAATGTGCCCTAGGGAGTAGTGAATGTTGTTTTGAATTGGTCTTTAGGTGAGACCTCAATCTGATTATATCCCAAAAAACCATCAAGCATGGACAACATCTCTAAACCGGTTACTGCCTGCAGAACCTGATCCATTATGGGGAGCGGGTAATTGTCCTTCAAGGACACCTGATTCAGATTGTGAAAATATATGCATATGCATATCTCACCATTCTTATTTCGTATGAGCATGATGTTTGCAACCCAGGTACTATGATGGATAGGAAATATGATTCTCACATCTAGCATTTTCTATATTTCCACCTGGATGGTACCCGAGATCTTAGGATTGTAATGCCTCTATTTCTAGGTGAAAGGGTTTGACATCGTCTTTTAACGGATGTCATGCTTGAACATCCTTAGGCTTAAAAGACTTTAGATCGGCATAAGACCATGCCAATATGTCCATATATTTCTTCAGAAATTTGACAAACTTCCGCTTTTCCTCGGTGTACAACATTTCCCAATGTTCACAAATTGTGGATGTTCTACAGTACCCAGGTTGACCGATTCGGTCTCTGGAGAGGAGTTAGGATCATCTTGTCACTTCTTCTTGACAAAATGATCATGTTTGTCAAACAATCATTCTAGAGAGACTAAACCCTTCAGAATTTTATTTCCCTTGAGCTGACATATGCCATCACCTTCTTTTGATTCGTTTGCTTGACTAGTGATAGATTCACGACATGTAGAAGTGGATCCCTCAAAATGAAGCTCTTTGAAGTTATCAACTTTTTCTAGAAAAGAAACAAGTTGATTGTCATCATTGAATACCTGCCAGTGCTGAGAATTATCACACTTGGGAAAAAGACTACCTCAATGGTATATGTGTCATTTTCAGCCCTGGGTGAGGGAGCATAAGAGATGCTAAGACGGCCAATGAATCGGCCATGTCATTTAGAGCTCTTGGAATGGATTTTATTGAGAAAGCATCAAATTCTTCAATGTTGTCCCATACTTTGCGTTGTGGTAGTGCCTGAGTCTGTCATTTTTCACTTGGTACACCCCTTTTACCTGGTTGACAATCAGTTCGGCGTCACCTTGTACTTTTAGGTTCTTGATTCCTCTTTCCTTTGCAGCTTGCATGCTGAGTAACAAAGATTCATACTCAGCAGTATTGTTTGTATTGAAAAACTACAATTTGAAAGAAAGAGGGAAAATATCTTCTTTAGGAGATATCAGGACGGCTCCAGCGCCACATCCACTTGTTGCACAACTGCCATCAAACTGCAGTGTCCATATCTTGTTAAGGTCCTCCTCCTGGACAAGAATGTCCATTTTATTAGACTCAGTGGATAAGAAGTAGTTCCCCATCCCTGATGATTCAAGAGAATTTGGGCTTTGGGGTCGTCAAAGTTGGTGACCAGGTACTTCTTTTGTGATTCAGGCTCCAATGTCTGCATTACACCCTTGATGGGGATTCTGGCTTTGGACTAGTCCATGAATCTCTACAGCAAACTTCTCTACAAAATATTCTTCCTAGTAGAATTCCATATGTTGTTGGGATATCAGCAATGAGGATGGTCATCTTTACCCTTTTCTCTGGGAACGCTACAAATGCAAACTATGCGTCTTTGATCTGACCAATTAATGGAACCTGTTTGGTTTCCATGGAGTAACATCTACCGAAAGGCTTGGTAAGGGTGAGGCCTAAAGCATGAGTGACCTTTTCCGGCATTACATTATCGGAAGCTCCAGAATCAATTATGCAGTTGCTTAGTTTGTGACCATTGATTAAGAGGGAGAGATAAAAAGGTTCAATTTTTCTTGATGCGAAAGTCGAGGAAACATTTATGTGAGATGCAGGAGGAGTGGAAAGGATTCCTTTCGGGGAGATAGGAGATGGGACGGTAGCTTGGGTTTGGATATATTTAGTCAATCTTACAAACTACTTAGGTTAGACCAAGATACTCACTTTCGACATTTGAATTTAGTCTTTTTAGCATGATCGACTATGTCAAATGCGAAAAAGGGTTGCGTTGACAAAGGAATGAGTCCCTCGTTTCATGATGGTAGGGTAGGGTTACTGGTCTTTATGGAAATAGAAGAAGGATGATTTGGGGGAGAGATGGGAGGAAAAGACTTCTTCGTAAAATGTTTAATAGGAGGTTGAGCAGGAAGAGGATTACCTCTTTTAGCAATGGTTGGAGGTGTTTGACATAGCCTTCTCCTTTTGTATCTTGGCAGAAACTTCCGCTTCTTTTCCTTGTGATCGGGTGAAAACAACATATGACTGTCCACTTGCATACCCTTGAGTACCTTCCTCCTCATCAGACTCCTCATCTTCAAATTCCATATACCTGATTGTAGAGTCACTAGTTGGTTCACCGACATCTTGATCATCTTCACCTTGTGATGAAGGTTCTTTGTAAATTTTCTCCTCTTCTTCGATCTCGACTAGGGCATTAACTAGAGGGGCCTCAAGTGCTAACCTTGGAGCAATAGCAGGAAAACACGGCCTTTGTGGGGCATTGTTGGGAGTGAAGTTCCTCCATGGGATATCTCGGTATGGAGTGGTAGACGAAGCTTGAGCTAATTTCTTTTTAATGCGAGAAAGTCGTTCACCATCTTCTAGAATGCCGGATTTGATGAAGTGGCTTGAGAAGGAGTTGAAGCCTTAGGTTTGGACGGCTCTCATTTTAACTCACTAGATATAATCAGGTTGTCTTCTATCCAAATGGCCGCAGCTTGAGTGAGGACCAAGGTGGTGATTTATTCTTGTAAGAGTAAGAAACTCACTCTTGAGCTCATGGCATTCACAAAGAAACACTTTTGATTTTCTGGTGTTGGCAACATGACAGGTGGCACACGGTTAATCAGTGAATTGAAATGGGTGATAAAATTGTGCATGGTTTCATTGGCCTCCTTCTTTAAGTGAGTAATCTTTGATAGTAACACAAATGTGTCTTCTAAAGGCTTATACTTGTCTTCAAACACAGTTCGTAATGTGGCCCAACTGGTGATAGATCCGGCCGGCAAATGTTGGAACCACTCTGCTGGAGTCCTTGCAAGGTCTCTAGAAAGAGGTGTACTGACACATCTTCATGGGTCACATCTAGGATACTACATGACATGATGAATGCAAATATATGTGAATCCATGCTTTGATTTCCACTTCCATCAAATCTTGGGAAATTCTTGCGATTTCCATGAGGGAGTGCGTGAACCGGATGCGGCAATGCAAGAGGGCCCATAGCATTTCCCCATGGTACTACGCCATTTGAAAAGCTGGAAAGAGGACGCGAGCCGGGAGGGTGGTTCTGCTTAGTAGTAGAGCACTGCAAATTGATGTGGAGGCTCCTTGTGAAAACCGTTCTTTTGTGGAGGTGAGGCACTTCTGCCGACCGATCACTAAACTCGCAACGTGAAGCACGCTAGTGTAATAATTAAGTTATGCCTTTGAAATAGATCAAAAATAGGATCAAATTCTCCATGATCTCTCCTACTACGGGTAAATGGCTCACCCACCAGTGTATCTATTCAGGTTTGTAGTGATTTTAGAGTAGATTTATAAAAACTCTTTTTGTTTGTACTTGCTGATTTTCTGATTTTTCTAACAAAAATCAGCAGCATGTACTTTTCTAAATATTTAATTTTATCCCTCTTTTTAAAAACCGATTGCAGTTTAATGACAAAGATTAATGAGGATAAAATGATGGTTAACTTAGTAAGCTGATTTTTGGATCTTAGATTTGACTTTTTTGCAAGGGTTTGAAAATATTTGTAAAACTATCAAAATCTCAGATCTATGAAAATACAGAGATTTTTATAAAAACTCAGCGAACTAAAGGTTTCTAACTGGTCCAGATCTATGGATCTCTTAAGAAAATTTTCAATTTGGATCACTTTTGCAAAAAAATTAGATTTTAAACAAAGAGTTAAGATTTGCAAATAGGTAGTGATTTTTTATAATTTTAGCTATTTTCTTAGTCTTCCTGGCAGCTTTTAAAAATTGTTGGTGTCTTTTAGCTGACATAACACTCACATAGATCTGGTTCTTTCCCAAAGAGTCACCAAAAACTATTGGTCCAAAAATCTGTCAGGTGGACAGATCTATGGATAAATAGGCCAACAGTGTGCAGGGCATAGCCACTCTTTGAGATAGCAAAAAGAAACTGGTTTATTGCTTATTCTACCAACAGGAATATGTGCAAGTCTTACAGTATTCTACCTTCAGGGGGTTTGGGATCTCATCCCGGTAGAGTTAGTTCTAACAAAGAACAGAAAGGAATGAAGGAAGGAATAGAAGAAAGGTGGATCTGAAGGGAGAAAAGAAATGAATTCCAAAGTAGAAAGGTCAGAGGGTTTATGTTTTGGGCTAGTAGTAAACAGAGCCAAACTTACTCACATAAACAAACAAAGCAATATTGATAAACAAATGAAAAAAGCATATGTGAATCCAACAGAATAAGCATGCAGATCTAACTTAAGAAAGATCTAACACATAACACAGAAATTCAGCACAAAGTCTCAATTTTTGTATTAATAATTGTTCTGTTACAAGAAAGCTCAAAGTCTTTCTCTCCTCACTCTATTTTTCATACAAATTTTCTCACCCTTGAATACTACAAGTATCCAAGTATTTATAGAAGGAGAAGGAGAAAGAAGACAAAAAGGAGCCAACAACCATTTACAAAATATCTACAAAATATCTAAAAGTCAAATGTTGACTTTGGGGCAATTTGTGGATGACAACATCCCATGGTGCAACATGGATGATGTCATCATTTATGCCAACATACTTTTAAATATTTTTACAAAAATGGGATTAATCCCAGGAGGAAGGATCCTATTTGTCGTCATCCCTTGGCTTGAAAGGAGTGTCTTACTTCTGCTCGGGGAGGTAATGTGAAATTGAGCTTGATACTCCATGAACTTGCTTACCATCGCTTGAAGTTGATCCTGAGCGGGACCCTTGGTGTGATCCCCGATGACTTTGTAAGTTTCCCATTCATCTCTGAGTCTTTCTAAGAGTTTGAAATATTCATTTCCTACCTCCATCAGGTATCCAACAAAGTCACGGCAGGCCAAAAGGTTGTTGATAGATTCTATATCAAAAGTGGCCTCGATGCTAAACCTGCGACGTGATTTCCTTGAAAATTTGAATAGTATCATCCACCTTCTTCTCAGGCGTGCACGATGCACCAAGAAACCCTGGAGACATTCTTAAGATGATTTACTCCATTTGATGCATTACATCCAGGGCTTCCTCCTTGATTTTGTCTATCTTTTCCAAGACAAACTCCATTTGGTCAACCCGATAGTCTAAAGCAGCAAGGACTTTGTTGGGTGCTCGCGGGTGATCAAAAACACCGAATTTCACCAAGTCATCGACTAGGGCAAGTCGAGCATCTTCTGGAATGTTTCATGTTATAACCTGCATGGTCCAAATCTTTGGAGATAGGTCCTGCTATTGCCTGGAGTTCCTTGTTAGCTTGATCTATATTTTGATAGAGCTCTGTGAACTTTGTAATCACTTCCTCACTATCTTTGAGGATCTACTCTCTCCAGGTGGACACTACTATACCTTGCTCACCGATCTTGGCATACTCATTTATCTTCTCCTAACTAAGAACTTCAGGAGGGTCGGTGACAGTCATAGGAGGGGCATTGCCCATCTTTTGTAGGGCTTGGAGAAGATGTTTGTTTTGCTCTTTTAATATTCTCTTCTCTTCCTTTGCTTCTTGAAGCTTTTTGCAAAGGGCATCCACTGCGGATAAGGCCTCTCCTTGCAGGCTCTCTGATGATGTTCCCATCGTGACCTGAGTCACTATAAAATCTAGGGGACAGATCTTCTTTCTTCTTTGTGAGATTAGGGTATGCGATCTCCATAACCCTTTCACCTGAAGCACTTTGAGAGAAGTGGGTTATAGCTTTTTGCTTCTTAGGCCCTTTAGCTAGAATAACGGAGAAGTCCATAGGTGCAATAGGGACTTTCCTCTTGTGCTAGCTCAGGTGTTTGGAGATCCATTCTGGACTTAAGGGAGTGGGACCAGAGGAAGAGGAGGAAATAGGGGTGGAAGAAGGAGAAACTATAGTGGACACGGGAAATGTGTCGAGACACTTGGTGGTGGCATTGAGAAAGAAGCCAACACTCCAATGCTCACGGGGTTAGAGTGAGGGGAGAGGAAACCATGGGGGAAGGGATCCATGAAGAGGAAGAAATGAAAAAGGAGGAAGAGGGAGGAAGAGGGAGGGGAATGGTAGAAGAGGGGGAGAAGACACAACCAAAGGAGTGGTTGGTTGAGTGACATGAGGAGGGAAGGAGGAGCGAGAGGGGGAATGGTTGAGACCTCACTAGTTGTAGTAGTGACGACATCCTGAGTGGATGTGTCCATTGGAGCACTGGCCACTTCTTCTCTTCTTGGGGACACTAAGTCCATAACTTGCTCTTCGGTGGTGGAAGGAGGGCTTTCAAGAACTTCTTTCTGAGTAGTGCTCCCTCCCCTTCTATATCTTTTCCTTTACCTTTAGGCAAGTGTTTCGGCTTGGTGGGTGCATCGCCCAAGGGAGACATGGTGAAGTCTACCCCAAGGTAGATGATACCATTTTTCTTACACCAATGCTCGGTGTGTTGCAGAGTGCCTTTGACCCTTTCCTCAATAGTCTGAGGGGCCTTGTTTCTATCAATTTTAGCAAATGGCCAATTATCCCCATCCGTGTCTAGATAAACCTGATCAACTTCTTGATCAATTGCTTGGAAGCCCTTTGGGACGATGGCCACACCATATTGAATGATCTCTGTCAGGGCCAGTCCGGAGTGATCCTTTTTTCTGAGCTTGACTTCGTGATATAGATCGATGTAGATATCTTCAATCTGAGGGACATGAATTGGATCAATTTTTCCCTTGGGAGGTAATCACGAGGATCAAAGGTTGGCCTCATCAGAAATTATGCTTTAAGTTGAGAAATTCAAGCTCTGTGAACATCTCCCGGGCTTTTCCTTGTGAAGTGCAGGTGTACCTACCCACTGTGAGGGGGAATGGAGTTCCACCCTTCTTCCTTTTTAAACACTTCTCATGGTATGTGATAAGCTATCTAGACAGCTCCAATAGGATCAGCTTGGGTCCCGCATACCTTGGAAATTTGGTGGGCTCTCCCAAGAAGTTAACGGCTCTAAGATATGTGAAAGTGGGGAATTGTGTGAATAACGCTCCCCACTTCTCTATGGTGGTGACCACGCTTTTGGTCATCCGACCGTAAGTCATGTTGGGCCTCAAGAGGTAGATGACGCCATAGAAGAAGACGTCATTGACTTTACTGAATTGGGCTATGTTGTTCTCCAGTTTTAATTCTAGATAGTACTCATATATTTTGACTTGGGGCCATATCCCATACCAATTCAATGTTGGGTAGTCCCTCTCTGAGGCAGCAACATATACCACATAGGAGTTCATATAGAACCTCCCAGTTGTTGAAAGTTGTTGAAGCTGCTCCGAGATCATGCTATTGATAATCTCTCCCCATTCAAAATGCTAATCAGGAACATTTTTACTCATGGTTTCTAAATACCTGAGCATCCACTTGTGAAAGTAATGGGCATCGGGGAGCCCAAACACCCTGCTCAGGAAGGTGATGGTGTCACTCAGCTCCTCTGAAAAGTCACTACGATGAATGACTTGTGGCCACCTACTTGTCACCTTCTTGTTCTTGAGGTACACCTCATTCATCAACTACATACATTTGTCTTCATTTTCATTCCATGTCTTCATGCAGTCCTCTTGGCTTACCGCTACAAAATGTCAGTGGTGAGGGATACCCAACATGATCTCAAAATGTTGGGCCATGAGGTTGATTATTACCTCGCCCTTCTCATTTTTGACACATCTTGTGTCCTTATTGTAACAACGACCCACCAACATCATGAACTCATTATTGATTGCTCACGAGGATCCCTGCAGCAAAGTGCAGACCACTGCCAACCAATTTATCCATCCATGGGCTGCCTATGACCTTCTTGGTTCTGGCCCAGAAGTCCTCCATGTCAATGTGCCCGAGTTCTAAATCTTTGATATCCAGATCACACTCTGCAAGAGATTCAGGCATCCTGACCCTTTGGTATTTATATTTCATTTCTTCTTCTATTAGCTTTGGCTTTACCCTTGGACTTAGTTGGCTTCTTACTCGATGAAGACATGTGTGGATTTGAGTTCAGCTGTTGATCTACAAGAAGAATTAGGGAAGTCCATCACAGAAGAGCCATGTTAGCTATTAAGTCATCCATCAAAGCTTACAGAATGAAAAGTTAGCAATTTACGAGCCTCTGGGCACAAGGCGCAACTCTACTACAGGTTGCAGGGTCTTAGAAAAGCAAGGCACACTTTGGGAAAGTGTTGCATGGGAGAAAACAACGCCAAAAGGGGCACAGGGTGCGGAAAGGCTACACACAACATTCAGATGTTGGTGTCGAGGGATGTGTGCTTGCGCCATTAGAAGTCCTTTAAGTGGGGTGCAGATATGGTTGGTGTTGCAAGGTCCTAGGATGTGCCATTGGTGCAGATGTGGTAGATGCTGCATGAGAGTGAGGTGCGCCAAGTGGTTTAGTTTACATAGCACGGGAAAGGTTTGCACAACATTTAGATGTTGTTGTAGTTGTTTTGGCACCGACTTCTTGCCTAGGGAAATTTGTGATTTTTATAAGGTGCAGAGAAGGCTTATGCCGCATGCAGGGATAGTGCACTTGTGGTGCGATTGTGTTTGATGTAACAAGGATGAAGTTTGCGCCGAAGGAAAAATAATGGGTTGATTGCAAAAATTTTATGATTTTCACTCTTTTGGCTCAGATTTTGATGTTTAGGAGGGAAAACTTAGCAAAGTAAGGGACAAATGAGTTTGAGTTTTTTGGCAGAGTCTTCCAGATTTGTAGATCTGGAAGGAGGAGAAGGGGTTTTGGAGTTGAGTATTTGGGTTCATTGTTTATTATCAATCCTAATCACCTAAACCATTATAAAAACCACAAAAATCCACAAGAAGGGCAAGGGCCACTTACCAGAATATATATAACGATAAAGGGGATGATGTGGGGTCCACGAACGTGACAAATGGCAACACGCGGGGCTGACAGGAATGTTGACAAGTATAGAGGAATAAATTTTTCACATTTTTTGAATTGTGAAAATGACAGTCGATCGACGTGCCTATATATAGCAAAAGTGCAATAAATGCGCCACCAACTTTTTCTATGGCGCACTTAGGTAGATGTCGACACGAAGAGATTTGCACCATGGCGCAGCTTTGGGAGTGTCGACACTACGTTTTTAGCGCCATAGCACACTTTAGAGAGGTGCAACATTTAGAGTGTTGACAAGTTGGCACATGCGCTTTGGCGCACCTTTGAGAGGCACAACATTTGGAGTGTTGACACTCCCTAGAATGTGCCAAAGGAAAGGAGGGGTGTAATTTTGGTTGATGTTACATGAATGAAAATTGCGCCCAACCCAAAAAGGTTGAAAATGACCAAGTTCTAAAAACTAGATTTTCTGAAAAGGGATTTTATGCCATTCCAAATGCTAAGAGACCTCAACGGGGACCAAAACGGAAATTTTTGTATGGTTACCTACAAAATTGCCCTTGTCAATTTTACAGATAACATACACAAAAATTATTCAATTGTATTCTACAACAAGTTCACCACAAAGTTTCCTTTCAACTACTCATTTTAAGAAACTCCTACAACATCATTTTATCTTTATTTATTAACTAAATTTCTTATTGATTAACCTACATATCCACCTTTAATTAAACCAACTATATTCATAGTATTCACAAGAAAGCAAGAGGGAAGATAGTAACTCATGTTTATATCAATGAAGATTTCTATAATTTTCTTCACACAACTTGCATGTGGGTTGAGAAACCAACTTATAACTTTTGAACCGTACACCCTTAATTACCATTTCACATTAATAACAACTAAATGCCCACAATTTTTGGGTCTATTATTAACAGAGGCACACCACTAAAAAAATCATATGCTACTAGTTATCTCCTCTTCCACACATGACTTCACCGGGAGAATATCTCACCAAGACCAAAATCACCAAATGAACCCATTGTTGCATGTTTTTAACTTCCTTGAGAAGCTTCCATATTCACAAAAATAATAACCCCATAAGCTCAAATAAATGGTGATAAATACTACGGGATCAGCCATAACAACTTCCCCAAGGATATCTCCAAAATTAACTCAAAAATTACATGAACATATCTCACGTAAGTGGAGCTCAAAGGGGAAAAGATCCCAAAGTTGAGAACAAACAATAAAATATAATAAGTATGAAAGATCAAGAGATTCTTCAAGAAGCTTCGATATTTTTGAGAAACTGTGAGTGCATTAAATGCATTGACTCATCACCATGCCATGTAGTGGCCAAATCTAAACTTACCACTAACCACCAACATATCAAAATTCCTTTCCAATGCTTAATGATGTTTTAAAAAAGCATTCAAAACAATATTAACCATATTTTTATGCAAAGGAGTTTACTCGAGTGGTCGAAGATAATTATTTAACAAAACCAAAATCCTTACCATGCATGATGTGGTCGATTGAACAATAAACAATTATTTCATAATTATTAAAAATTTAATGCACTTAAGTATGGTCATAGACCATATTACAACAAATCAACAAGGTTCGGTGATAAATGATATCAATTATATATTTTTCAAACATTATTATGTCTTTTCCATGGCCTTAGAGAATTATTGATAACTAATTATTATCCATTTTTCCATGGCCATTTTGTCTATAGGATAACTAAACAAACATTTTATTTTGCATTAAGGTCTAAAGACCAGCATTGTAAACATAAATGATAAACATTTTTCTCGACGCTTTCGATACGTCAAAGACAATAATCAAAAAAGAAAGTTTCGATACCATGCACAAAGGCGAAAAATCAATTTCTTTGTCAATAAAACTTTAAATGTGCTATGATATAACTTATGTTGACCCCTAAAATATTTTAATTATAGTAGCATGAGAGTTTGGAATGTGCAAAATGGAGGCACGGAGGCATGTGTAGAAGTAGAATAGTCGGTGCATGGAGGATCGTGCCTCAGATGAATACTTTCCGCACTAGTTGTATTTTTGGCCACAGGATGGAATTGGAAGACGAACGGTTGGAGTGTCTTTCACGCAAATTTTTGGGATTGTACTAAGGCATGAAGACTTGGAGTTAAAGAAAATTCTATTTTGAGAGAGTTCATATGCAAAAAGAAGATAAAGTGTCATGTAAGGATAGAAGCTAATAATATGATGCAGATATAATGTTAATTATAGATGATCTATTATTAGGAAAAGCTTGCATGCTTCCTTAGTTACTTTTGTAAGTGGTGCATGGCTATTTTGAGAGTGTATAGGTGTTGAAGGGAAAGTCCCCACCCCTTATATATATGTATGTATATATGTATGTATGTATTGATTGGCATAGTTTTGGAATCATCATGATCATGGGTGAATGTATGTAATAGAGTTATGCTGGTATGATTTTGTGTGCATGAATTTGTGATGGTAATTATAATGTATTCAGCTATGGGTTTTGTTATGACTTAATATAATGGATCTTTATGGATGGATATTGATTGTTGATATTACTTCTCATGACTATTGTGTGGTGAATCTGATCTTGATCCTTGTTTGATTTATTATGCACTATGGTTGTGAGCTAAATCTTGTTATGCTTTACCTTTAATTACTTATGGTTATGGAATATATAAATGATCATGCTAACATCTTGACAAAGCTGGTATAAAAATAGGGACTTGGTACCTTTGTGTGCTTTGGGTGAGTACTCAAATATGTCTGAGTGATGGGCCAAAGTGCATCTAGGGTTTGAGTAAGAAATAGAGACTACATTTTGGTTCCGTTAGCGGGACCTATTTTCAAGATATTGCAAGGATGTTGCATATTGGTGGACTTTGGACAACATTGATATTTGGGGTTGTGTACTTAGAAGACCAATTTTCTCATAGATATAATATTGGACACTATTTTAATGCTCATGTGTGGTTTAAAGAACATTTATATCATGAAATCTATGGGACATTTTTTTTCCTATAGATTTGTATGAGTAACTGCAGTAAAGATATGCATCAAAGAGGAATTAGAGGTATAGAACAATAGTTTGGACATAAGAATATTACCAGACTCTATATGATATTGATGTGACTTAGACACACACTTTAAATCATTGGTGGAGTGGTGTTTTACATAATTACACCTTAGAGTAAAAAATTTCTTCTTATTCCAGTCTAGAGGTTGCTGAGTTTTAGTTCTTGCACGAACCCAGAGGATCTTATTTGTGTGATATCCCTTTAGAAATTAAGATCTTATTGGTGACTCTGGATTTGGAAGAATGACCTATGGCTAGCTAAACCTCCACCACACATAGGGGAAGGAACAGGTGTGGTGAAATATGGTGGACCTTACGACAGAAAAGGAAAGAGAGGAAAGATGGATTAAGTATAATGAAGCATGGGAGAGGGAATTATTGAAGAAGTGTGGTGTTGGGGAGTCTATGGAGTTATGGAGACAAGTTCTATATAAATGATTCGAGGTTCACATGGAGGATGTGGAAACTAAGCAAACAATAATCCCCCGTCTAGGAAATTATGGAAGAGAATCCCCTTCATCTTTGACGATCGTGTCAGAAGAGGAAAGAATAAGGAACATAGGCATGCATCTGATCCCACCTTGAAAATTTTCCATTTCCCTTGGTGTTACAGCTCCTAAAATTTTTATTGAGAAACATGCTAGTGTTGGTGATAGAGTAACGACACATAGATTTCATTTTCCGTTGAGTACATAAATTCATCGACAACACATGCATTTATGGTCAGCATAGACATCTTATTTGTTTGGTGGTGTATTTTCTATCGCATCATCGTGACAAAGCGTGGGTGTGCAGAACATTGGTAATACATCTAGAGGTATCACAACTTCACAAACCATTGGATTTCAATAAAGTACAACACTTGGAACACATAGTAGCTCATCCTCTCATATGATGGCTTCTATAAGTGGTGGATAAAGAGGATCTGGAATTTTGGGGTCTAGTGGATGTGGTGGCTCTAAAGGTGGAGGAAATATTGGAGGTAATACAAGTTTTGGATCTGGTGGGCGTAGTTCACACTAGCCACAAAAAGTATATTATGATATATCTCTTCACCTACCAGAGTACAAATGCATTAAGGATGTAGCGAAGCATGTGCATATGTGTGAGATATTATGGCACACTAAGGGAATCATAGATCCTAAGCATAAGGAAAGCTAGTTTCCTACTAATTTAAGGGCACATGCATATTTGGTATAGGGATAATGATCCGAACCAGACTACTATAGATTATAATGTGTTGCATGATGCTTTCTTAACTGAGTTTCATATACCTAAGTTTGAATGGAAAAATATTTAGCGCATTGAAGGAGATTAAACAGACATGGTTGAGAGCATAAGTGAGTATGATGCATGATTTAATACTTTGTTATCAACTTTGTCTTATGATATTCACCCTATCCAACATGAACAGTGGTTTGTTGGTGGTTTGATCAAACCTACTGAATGGAACTATATCATAAGAAATTTATAGATCTACGTGAGGATTTGGAGGTAGATTTGCATGATGAGGTAGTTGGAAGCATAAACACTGGAGTTAGCCCGTTCTTGGAGGCACAAATTGCATCTATGGTGAAACAAGCTTAGAGAAAATATTGGCCAATTCTTCTCATGATACTCACAAAGGGAATATGGAGTAAAAATTGAAAGGTCAAGGAAACACTAAAGATAAATGCCCTTGTAAATTGATGTGCACCATGTTGTTGGATTGTGATATCTATCACCGATCCATAGGGATATATGAAAATACACCACTTCTTCCATTCCATCAAAGACTAAGGAGGAACAAGAAAAGTGGATAAAATGAGGTAAACAAAGGTTCTAGAAGGAACCGTGTTCTATGTAAAGTGGCAGTTTTAGAACTTCTGCCCTTCTAGGGTGGTGGTCTCAAACCGCCACCTGCCTGTGTGGCATCTTGAGACCGTCGGTTTTCTCAGGGTCATGGTCCTGACACTTTCAAACAGAAAATAAGAATGGAATGCAAATGGATGTGAATTTGAAGCACCCAACTATGTCTCTTCCCCTTTCATGCCCTTTCACATCCTCCAGTGCACGGGAGGACATGGGAAGGCCTATAAATGCATGAAAGGAGCAAGAGAATGACATTTTCAAAGATCAAGAAGAAGATTTTAATGAGAGAAGTGAGCAAAATCTTTAGTGCTAGAATGGAATTATAGGAGCAAGGTGTAGAAATAGAGAAAGTAAGTAATTGGAGAGAAGGTTTACATTGTTGCTTCTTTTCATACTTATTGTAATATGTAATTGTCTATATTAGACCAATAAAAGTGGGAAGAAAGAGTAGTTTCCATTCTCGACTAGTTTTCCTCCATTAGAGGTTTCCAGGATAAAATTGTTGGTGTTGAAGTTTTGAATTCTTTCCTAATCTATAATTTCCTTTCTATAGCACTAGATAATCAGTCATGAAGCTCTAATTTTTCAAGAAAATATATCATTTTTCAAAGTTGAAAGTAGAACAACATATTTGTGTGATTTGTAGAGTTCTAAAGTAGAAGTTTATATATCATTTTGGTATCATAGCTGATTACATATCTAGGGCTGTGGTATTCGAATCTTTCTTATGATTTTGTATGATAGTGACAAGGTCCAAAGGTGAATAATTTTTACCTTGTGAGCTAGATATTTCTATGAAGAAGTGGAAATAGAGAATTTAAGCTATAATGGAGGAAGAGAACTTGGTCTCAGAGAGTTGATATGCTAGAGACCATGATGGATAGATTGCATAGAAAACAAGAAGAGCTTTCAGATCTGCAAAAGATGGCTTTGGTTAAGCAAGATTCCATGGACTTGGTGGTTCGAGAACTAGCCAAAAAATTGGTATCAGAAAGAGCCACGAAGAGGAAGAATGGGAAGAGTGTGAAGAGACACCAATTATAAGAGAGAAGGTAAAATTTGCACATACACCGTTAAAGTTGAAACGAAAGTGGAAATAAAGAATTTCAAAGGACAAGTAGATGCAAAATTACTAGATAAATGGCTAAAATAGTTGTAAGTCTACTTTAGTATGCATAATGTAACTAAGGAACAAAGGATCACCTTTGCATGTATCAAAATGGAATGTCATGCTCTGGTTTGTTGATAAACCCATATAACCACTTGTGAGAAGAAGAAATGTCCTATTTTCAAGTACATGGAAAGGTTTTAAACAATTTATTAGAGATAACTTCTATCCTATTGGCCATAAGAATGACATGATGATTAAGTGGTAGTACTTTAGACATGGCATTGGTCAAAGCGTGCAATACTACACTACGGAACTTCGAGAGACAAGCCATGTTTCTTAATATGGAATTAGAGGATGAGGACGTTCGATCAAGTATTTAGGAGGACTTCAAACTCACCTTCGAAGGAAGGTAATCTCCAAAAATCCCAAGGATCTCAATGAATCTTGTATACAAGCATACTACATTGATGACGAGAAGAAAGGAGAAATAGAGCCAAAGGGAGACCAATCGACAAAACAATAGGACAAATAACAAGGGAAGACAAGTACTAGAGGTAAATGGAAAGGTAAACATGCTGCTACTGCTTTACATACTTGTATAGAACCTAAGAATTTATTTAAGAATTGTGATGTAAATGGACATCCGATGCCACATGTTGGAAGTTGCATCCGAGAATGATCCCAAAGCACTGAACCAAGGATTCCAAGAAATCCATGGCCACTGTGAAGACAGAAAGAGAGGTGGATATTGAGGATGATTCTGATGTAGACGAGAGACAGGGATGCATGGCCACTAGCATGTACGAGGATGAAAAAGAAGAAGAGATGAGTAAGCTATTTCAAATCATAATCCAAATCAAGAAGACCAAGGTAAATGCTTTAGTAGATTCTAGTTCTCAGTCAAATTTGATTTCTGATTTGGTTTTAGGAAAGCTTGGTCTAGAGAATTACATACATATACATCCATACCCACTAGGATGGGTGAAGAAGGGTGTATAAATACAAGTTACAAGGAAGTGTAAGTTTCAGTTTGGGATAAATACCTAATACATAGATGGATTAGAGGCTGATATTATTCCACTTGATATGTTTGACGTTGTCTTAAAAATTCCTTACATGTATGCTAGGGATGCTATGTTCAAAATGAGGGAGAACCAGTACAGATGGGTCAAGGACAGTCGGTTTTAACATTTGTGCACACCAGAGAAAATCAAATAAAGCTATGGTAAGTGCCAACCAAACACCAAGACTTATTTAGGAAAATCATCAGTTTTGTTTTCTTTCATTGAAATAAAAGCAAAATGGGTGTGAGAGAATGGATATTTCTGACCAAAGGATGGAGAATTTGGATAGCACTTGTCAGTTTTGTAGAAGAAGCCACCACAGAACTACTCATTCAAGGAGAAAAACAAACTTTTGTTATGCAGTCACCATATCTACCTACGGATTCACTGGACTTGACCATGGGGCAAAAAGAAGAAGAGGAGATACAAGGAATGGTGGTGACTATAGCAGCAACGTACTTGGAGAGGATTTGGCCAATCCATCTCAAGAGACAAAGACAGAAAGGACTAAACCACTACAATATGGGACCTTCACCATACTTGAGCAGGTTAGAGAAGAAACCTTTAGGCCATACTTCATGCAGATGCATGCAATAGTAAGTTGCAAGAGCTCGCATCCACTAATGCCATCTATGCATGATAAAGAAGGAAAGATACAAAAGTTTCCTTCCAAAGAGGATTGTACTTGAGGAAACTCAGAGGAGGATGTAGCACTAGAGAAACACACTAGAGATCCAATGGAGTCTTGGTAGGTTGGACGAGAGAAGACACCAAGGTAGACCTAGTGGTACTCGAATGAGCACGAGAGGGAGTTAATTCCTCTACCACTTCCCCACTAAGATTTTGTGGGACCAAAATCCTCCTAAGTAGGGGAGGTATGATCCATAGGGATCCATAAAAACACACCAATTCATCAGTTTCATCAGCACTAAGGAGGAATAAGAAAAGTGGATAAAATGAGGTAAACAGAGGTTCTGGAAGGAACTTCTACTTTGTGCAGAGTAGCGGTTTCAGAGCTACATCCCTTCGAGGGGAAGCGGTCTCAAACCGCCACCCACTAGGGTGGTGGTCCCGAGACCGTTGGTCTACTCGGGGTGGAATTCTGACACTTTCAAACAAAAAGAATAATGGAATGGCAAAGAATGCAAATTTGAAGCACCCAACCTTGTTTCTTCCCCTTCCATTCCCTTTCACATCCTCCAGTGCATAGGAAGACATGGGAAGGCCTATAAATGCATGAAAGGAGAAATAATATGACATTTTTGAAGATCTAGAGAGATCGAGAAGTAGAGTTTAATGAGAGCAATGAGCAAGATCTTCAGTGCTAGAATGGAATTGTAGGAGCAAGGTGTAGAAACAAAGAAAGCAAGTAATTGGAGAGAAGTTTTACATTGTTGCTTCTTTTCATACTTATTGTAATCTGTAATTGTCTATATTAGACCAATAAAAGTGGGAATAAAGAGAAATTTCCCTTCCCGACTAGTTTTCCTCCATTGGAGGTTTCAAGATAAAATTGTTGGTGTTGGAGTTTTGAATTATTTCCTACTCTAAAATTTCCTTTCTATAGCATTAGATAATCAGTCACGAAGCTCTAATTTTTCAAGAATTTTTTTCATTTTCCAAAGTTGAAAGTAGAACAACATAGTTGTGTGATTTGTAGAGTTCCAAAGTAGAATTTTACAGATCAATCACTTGGATCACGATTCAAGTATGTGTCCATTGTTGCAGCACATGATTCGAAAAAAACATATCCTACTAATGTAACATTTTTAAGTCCCACACTCATGATATGGAAAATTGTAGATTGATTGATCATATTTATGAAGCTATTGAAACGTTCATGCGTTAGACTAGTGTCATAATTAATTCAAAGGAGAAGGAAGAATATCCTCATGAAGGGCATTCTAGTGGAGGTGGTGGAGGTAGATTACCTTGGAGGATATAGAGGTTGTGGTCATGGTGGAGGAAGAAATGACTTCCCTAGAGGAACATATTTTACATGCGGATCCCCTGATCATTATAGGTGTGAATGCCCTTAGAATGTAGTCTTCTCATGGTGTGGGAAGAAACATAAGTTTGAATAATGTCCTAAGTTATATGAACACATGAATAAGAATTATAAGAATAATGGTAAGGGCACGGGTATTATTAAAGTGCAGCATGCCATAGAAGACTAGTGGATGCCTAAGATTGCACCTAATCCTGAGATGTTTCCTATGTTAGTGACTAAATGTGCTAAGGCTATCCATGCTCATGAGATCCCAAAGTATAAACTTATTATTACAAAGAAAGAGGTGATAAATGTGAAATATCCAGATCCTACCCACCAGAAATAGGTGTATTAAGAGACATTACTTAAAGGAGAAGTCACGGAAGATGGAGCAGTGAAGATAATTGAACTTCCTCATAAATATGTTGATGACTTGAAGGAGGTTTGTAAGATGTTATGCCAAGAGAATATCATTCCATTTTTAGGGGAATGACCAAGGGAGAAAATACTACGCATTTTATCTAAGCGTGAGAGACAAATATTGCATGCAAAATTACCCCCTCATAGTCTTGAGTATGATAAAGAGATCACTTTGAATGTAATTGTTGATGGGTGGTTGTTGAGTAACATTTTGATTGATACAAGTACATAAGTAAATGTAATCATTTTGGATACATGGAATCATATGGGGGACCACTGTTATAGCCCTCTTCAAATGTATTATATATGGAAAACATGACTAGATTTAGGCCCATTGGAGTATTGAAGGATGCCACTTTTACTATACAAGGGCCCAAGTTTACTAGGGAATTTGAGATTTTAGCACTTGCAGTAGATTGTTTTCCAACATTGCTTGGGCACCCTTGGTGTTACACAAATAATGTTGATCTGTACTTTAATAAAGGTTATATTATTTTGAAAACAAATAGGATTGCATAATTATTCCTTTGGCAAATGGAAAGGATGCACTATGTATGTAGAACCCTTGAGTGAAGAGGATCTGAATAAGATATATGCACACACAATTAGGGATCCTAAATTGCTTGATCCATCTAAGGAAGGTGTTATATAGTGGGATGATGCTCAGTCTATGAGTGATACAACTAGTGTTTCCTGTGATAACTGGGCACATGGAACATATGAAATGGTTGGGAAAGAGATAAAGAATACAGCTTATTCGTGTGATCAAACCACACACTTTTTCGATGCTTGTATCATAACTAGGTACCTTGGTACACCAATGAAGGCATTCTTGATGTATTTTTGTGTGTCATGGAAGCTCAATGGAAGGATGAGGGTGATAGAAGAAATATGCTGATTTATACCTTGCATGGGACAATAACACATTGGTGGACTACACACAGAGATAACCTATTAGAATGGCGAGAGGTGAGAATCACCTTTTCTACTAGGTTTCTAAGGAACAATGTACCTTCTCAAATATGCAAATTACATGGGAAGGATTATTCTTTGCACCATGTTTAGAAGTGTGAGAGACTCTACCTATCATTGCTCTGGGTACATAAGTTCTACGCCACCCTAAGTGGTTACACATGTGCATGGTATGTTCATGTAGAGTTAACAAGAGAAACAATTAATTGGTAGGAGATGACCTTAGGTATGATTCAGACCTTTGACTATTTTTCTACTAAACCTCTAGTGAATGAAGCATTATAGATTGTGAAGTGCCTTACGATGGGGGATAGTGCAAAAGCTGAGGAACTCCTATTAGATATGTTTGGAGAGTTATATTTAGAGGCATGCTTTGAAGAAGAAGAAGAGATAGATGAGGAGCATCTTAGGTGCACCTAGATGGAAAAAGAGAAGGGTAAGCTAGTTTACATGATTGATGATGAAGAAGTAGAGAATCTGGATGTTGATCACACTATAGGTACGTGTCGAGGTCTTAGATAGTGTTGATGAGAAGGTGTGCACTTATCATGAGCCTATGAAAATGAAGAAGGTCAACATTGGGATAAATAAAAAACCTAAGGAAGCCATTATTGTGACTATTGGTTTGAACAAGAGGTGGTTAAGATTATTGAGTTGTTGCATGACTTCCAGGACTTATTTCTATGAGGCTATCATGAGTTGAAGGGAGTGCATCACTCTTTGGGTGAGATGAGGATCGATTTAAAAGAAGGTGTGCACCTAGTTAGGAAGACTCCTTACAGGATGAATCCTAATTTACGTATCAAGGTAAAGGAAGAGATAGATAAGGTATTAAAATAAGGGATCATTGAGCCCATTGAGGAGTCAGAATGGGTTAGCCCAATTGTGGTAATAAGCATAAATAAATATGGTAGGATAAGGATTTGTGTGGAATAAAGAGAGTTGAATGCTACTTGTGTCATAGACCATTTTCCCACACCTTTTACTAAGGATATCTTAGAGGGTGTTGCAGGGCGTGAGATTTACTCTTTCACTGAATGGATTGTCTAGCTATCATCAGGTGTAGATTGCTAAAAAGACCAAGAAAAACAACTTTCACCACGTGAGTGGGGAAATTTTTTATATCTGATTTATCCCTTTGGGTTAAAGAATGCGCCTACGGTATTTTTGTGTATTATTGTACAACAATTTGAAGATTTTATAAACAAGTTTTAATAGGTTTATTTGGATGATTGAAGATTGTTATGGGCTAGTAAAAGATCACTGTGACAACTTGAGACTTATGTTTGAGAGGTGCTAACAATTGAGCATCTCTCTCAACATTAATAAGTGTATTTTTGCGACACCCTTTGGGACTTTGTTGGGACATATTATATGCAAAGAAGGTTTATTCGTAGATTCTACTAAAATTGTAGTTATTTTGAATTTGGAGGAGCCTACCAATCAGAGTAAGGTATGTGGGTTTTGGGGCACACATGTTATTACAAGAAGTTCATTAAGGGATATGCTAAGATTTCCACACCCTTGGAAGAATTGTTGAAAAGTAAAGGAAAGTTCCATTGGAATGAGGCGCAACAACTAGTGTTTGAGACATTAAAGGAAATACTTACTTTTGTGCCCATTATGTGCTTTCCTTCTTGGGAAAAATTATTTCATGTACATTTGATGCCTCTAGCATGGCCATTAGCGTAGTGTTAGCACATCTTGGTGATGAGATTGTTGATCATCCTATCTATTTCATCACCAAGAAGTTGGTACCAGCTAATAAGTATACAACTATAGAGCATGAAGCATTTTCCATGATTTACGCATTACACAAGTTTCAATAATACTTATTGGAACCCCCTTTATATTTTATACGAGATCATGTGGAACTTAAGTACTTTATTAATAAGCCTATTTTACATGGGTGCATATGTTGGTAGATTCTCTTGTTTTAGGAATTTTACTTTATCGTGGTGGTAAAGTTGAGAAAGAGAAATTCCAGACTGAATCATTTATTGATAATTAACTCAGGTGAGGACACACAAAGCATTGAGGACAAAATGTTGGATGCACAGTTATTCAGATTGAACCACACACCCTCGATTTAGAATATATTATTTTATTTTTGCATACTGGTGTGGCACCTTGAAGGGATGAAGAGATTAGAGAAGAAACAAATTTCCATATGTGTCACACCTTACATGTTAATTAGTGGATATTTATACAAGTTAGGTCATGATGAGATTTTGCATCGGTGTGTACTTGAACATGAGCGTGAAGCTATAATGGAGGAAGCTCATGGTATGATTGCAAGAGGAAATTATATAGGAAATGCTACCATGTGCATAAGATTTTTCAGCTGGCCTATGGTGGGAAACACTAAATAAGGATTGTAAAGAGTATGTTAGGGCGTGTGATCATTTTCAGTGCCTTGGGAAGCCTGGGCATAGGGATGAAATGTCATTGAGACCAATAGCGAGTGTAGAACCTTTTGAGAAATGGGCAATAGACTTTGTGGGTCTTATTTCCCCACCTGCGTGTAGGACTGGATCACGTTATATTATTACATGTATATATTATTTGACTAGGTGGGATGAAATAGTGCCTACAAAGGATTTCACATGGTAGCTACAATAGGAAGGTTCTTATGGGAAAATTTTTTCAGCAAGTATGGATGTCCGTTGAGCTTGATAAGTGATAAGGGAAAATACTTTTTGAATGAGACTATCAAAATATTATTGGCTAAGTTTATGGTGGCACATCATAAGACAACACCCTATCACCCACATGCCAATGGTAATGCTTTGAGGATTTCAATAAGATATTGGGACATACATTAAAAAATATCTATGATGTTGGAAGGAAATAATGGGATGACAAAGTATATGTTGTACTTTTTGGGCATACAGATAACTTAAAAATATTGAACAAAGCAACCCTTTCATTGGTGTTTTACACGAAGGTTTTTTTACCGTGGAATTTATGTCACCATCCCTACGTATTGTGCATATAGGAGGATTGGATGATGAAAAAGAACTTAAAGATTGTATAGATAAATTGATGTAGTTGGATGAGAGGTGTGCCATCACACGTTAGAGCTAGAATAGAAAGAATTCCAGGCTAAGAAGAAGGCATGGCATGATAGGCATATTAAGAATAAGTAGTTTGAGGTTGGATAGATGGTTCTTCTTTATGACTCCAATTTTACATGCCACCTTAGGAAATTAAAGGTGCATTGGTTGGAACCGTATGTGGTGACATATATACTTAATTCATGTGCTTGTCGATTACATGCACATTTGATGGCACTCGGTTTCCCGGTTATTTTAACAGGGAGTAGGTTGAAGCCTTACTATAAATAAGTCTTCTTGGTGTTTGTAATAATTCAAGTATTGCCACTTAGATTAGATTTCCCTTTAATGTATTTTCTTTATATGTGTTTCCTTTCATAGTTGTTATGTTTAATTAATTTAGTTCAATTTTATTCTAATAAACATGTTTTTACACTAGTAGCTAATTATTATATAAGTGAATACATATGTAGAGGACCATGCATACTCTTAGTGTGGGGTGGATTATAGGAAAACGATGAGAATAGTTGGCTCCCTCTTGATACAAGTTGGTTTTTTAAGATATCCTATGTAAGGTTGGCGTAAAAGAGAAAAATGTGTTATAGGTGTTGTGCATAAGGTGTTCTAGAGAAATTAGGTTGATTGAATACCACACAGAAATATGATCGTGCGGTGTAACGTGAGGTCAGCATTGGCATAGAGAAGTACTTGGGATATGGCACAAAGGTTTTATACTTTTGTGCATGGAGACACATAGAGGAGGTATATGGCTAAGAAGTAGCATAGCATGCCAAAAGGTTAGGACTGCAACACGTGAGTAAAGTCGTGAAAGTGGACAAAGATGGAAAATTACTTTATTGAAAAAATTAACTTAAAAAGTGTGGGTCGAATGGACATGAGGTTCATGAGAAAATTATAAATAAGGGTTTATGGTAGTCATTTGGCTACCTTGCCTTTGAAGAAAATTTGAGCTACCAATTGAGTGATGTGAAAAGAGCTCTAAGTGACGAAAAGAACCTAAAAAATAGAGGTACATGGAGACTATGTGTGAATTCTTATGGGAGGGTGAGTTAGAACTAACAGTAGAGCACAAAGGAAGAGGTTTACGTACGTTTGAAGTAGTCAAATTTTGTAGAGATCGGATAGGAGGAAATTTCATAATGTAGAACACCTAGGGCACACAGTTTAGAAAGATATTACATCGAAGGCATGGAGGTTGAGGAAAAAAATTCCTAAGGTTGTGCTAGAAGAACCCCTAGGAAGATATTTACTCATAAATGCAATATCCCCTAGTGTGCTTAAGGTGGAGATTTTGAAGTCTAAGCTTACCAAACACAAGATCAATGAGTAGAATAATCATACGAGAGGAGAATGAGAAGAAAATGAGGAAATATCTGAAGAAATTACTTCCAAGATTAGACGAGGCTGAGAAACCCTTAATTGATGACTCTGTGAGGCAACAAGTTGAAGAAGATTGGAGTGTTGTAGTTATGGGAGCTCCCTTTCTTTGGGAAACCCACACATCTCTTCTAGTGGCTAATGTCATGGGTGTATGAATACTTCTTCTACTTCATTGGAAGGATAACGTGGCCCACCACTCGGTTAATTGAGTGGGTCTCAAGTCTTTAGAGCACGAGGGAAGAAATGGCTTTAGATTTATGTGTGATAGCAAAGATAGAAGAACTAGCCAAGAAATTGTGTTATGAAAAGGGTGGTAGGGAAATGACCATTGCAGGATGGATGATCTTACACTTAGGGTTACCTCGAGATTAGTAAGTGACAAATTGGGTGCTTCGATTGCTAGACAGAGATGTGAACAAGAAATTTCTATATGTGGCATACAAAATTTCAAAAAGGGCACACTACAACATTGCACAGTTCATCGCGAATGGTATCATTGAAGAAATGTTGTTGTAGAATGAGGATGGTGCCAAGATCACGTGGGGATATATATTATTATTGATCATGTTTTATCGGAGATTGGGGTGTCGATGGACCCCGAGGATAATATGTGGGTTTACCCACTAGTACATCCATCCCCCACAGTATAATTTGTAGGGTACACTTGTGATGGCACCATCACAAGCACATACAAGGCATGCATGAACAAGTGGTATGATAGACTAAGAGGGGCATTCAAGAATGAATGGTGCATTCTATGTGAATTACCCATGGTGGTTGGGGAGTAGGTGAAATTTGTAGTCATGTAACACTTTAGCCTTGCACGGTTCAGGATGGTGAAAGGGGAGATGGGGCCCTAGTGCAAGCTATCATTTGCATTCTCTGCATGATACCTCAAGTATTCTATCAACCAGATCAAGGACACACAAAATTTAGCATTTGATGCAGATAAAGTTGATTCAGACATGCATACATTGTGCGTGACATATAGGTATGAATCTATACCAACGTACTTGGAGGTATTGGAACCAGATACATTGGACCTACACCCCTAGGTGAATGTTACCTCTAAGGGGGTTGATAAGTAGGGTATTTATACAATTACAACCAAATACTCATTGAGGAGTCAAGATGGAGGTGATATACTCCACCTTCCCATAGCCTAGAGGGATAATTGTACCAAAATTACACAAGGTGTGTGAGGAAGAAGCCCTAAGAAGGAATAAGGAGATGAAGAAGAGGGAAAACTAGACCATTCAAGGAAGAGAATGTACTATTCTTGACAAAGCAATAGTGGTATAGGAAACTCATAGTAGGGCAGTGTAGAGAAAGAAAGAAATAAGAACACTAAGGTTATAGTTGTATCCAATTTAGAGACAAAGTCTGAAAAATAAGATATGGATTTCACCTCACTAAGAGAGGAGTTAGACTAAGAACTTGAGGAGGACAGGAGATGCAAAGCGCAAGAAAAGGCAACAGAGAATCTCAAGAGAAAAATAAATCTCCCATGCATGAAAAAGGAAATTAGATCCCATTGAAGGAAAGTACACTAGACACGGAAGAAGAGAACAAGGAGAGAAAGATATTGGTGACACTTTTGTCATCAAGGAGGATACATGTTTGGGAACAGGAACAAGTACACCCACTCCCAAGAAATAGATAACTAAGAGAAAGGTGCAAAGGAAGTGGTGGACCCCAAGGTCACCTCACATGGACTTTGTGGATGACCCCATGAAGGTATTATGGGTGCACTTTCAGATCATGACAAACAACAAAGAAGTTGTATGATTGGTGTTTTTGGGACAAGATGGAGGGGTATCCAGGACAAGGAAAATTCTAAGTTGGAATTTGCATACTCATTCGGAGGAACCTAAATTTTAGGTAAGCGATAATTGATTGAAATGATGATATTGAAGAATAATCCCAAAGAGAAGTACAAGGCCATAGATCCAAACCATTTAAAATATGAGCAAGAATGTAGTGTCTTAAATAAGATGGATTTTGAAGTGGTGAAGATAATTTTATATGGTAGAGCCACTATTTTTACCTTGGTTATAGATAAAAAGGGGAAAGAGCACGAAGTGGATAGAATATGGAAGGGCTTACATGGGGAACAAAAATGAATGAAGGAAACATATGATAGAGCTAGCATGCTCGTGAAGTAAATTTTGGGACAATTTCCTTCCTTAGTTAGCCGGACATGAAATATTATGAGGATGAGATGGAATACTTAGAGGATATGGTTAGGATGCTCCTTGTCAATATCAAAAGTGGTATAGGGCCATTGGAGGATGAAAACATGAAGGAGGGAGAGAAAAATAAATTTGATGTTGAAGAAATGATCACTGAGCTAAAGGACTTATTTGCCAAGCTCAAGGAAGCAAGTGCGAGAGTAGATATCGGCTTCAACAAGTGCTAGAAGTGTGAGACCTACATTGATGTTATGTTGGTGGATGAAGAAGCTATTCTGAAGATTATACAGGAAAGGATCCCAAATAGAAATATTATGCACACAGATGATTGTGTGTATGACCACGCAAAAGGATAAGATTAAAACAAAGCACAAGAAACTAGAGTTATGAATAGGTAAGTTCATAATTATATACTAGAACATATGGATGAGATTGAGGGCACATGCATGGAACTAATGGTGGTTATTAAGGAGATAAGGGGTAGAGTTGAAGAGGTCACTCTCGATAAAGTGTCATGGATTGTAGAGGTTTCAATGGAATAACATTAGAGGAACTGGAAAAATGGAAGAAGGTGGTGGAGGAGATAGATGAAAATTTTCTAGATATCCTCTATCCTCCTACGCCTTAGAAAATTACTGGGTAAGATGTTTCTTGTTGGGAATTAAAAATTTTCTATATCCTTTAATGATTAAAGAATTTATGAGGATGGAAATCCAATTAGTGTGGGGTAATTTTTGACCCCTGAAATACGCTAAGTATAGCGGTGCAGAGTTTTAGACACACGAGAAGGGAGGCACGGAGGCATGTGTAGAAGTAGAATAGGTGGCGTGTGGAGGCTTGCGCCCGTGCTGAAAACCTTCAAGAATTACTTATATTTTCAGCCATGGGATGGAATTGGAAGATGAATGGTTGGAGTGGTGTTCACGCAACATTTTGGATTGGATTTAGGCATGAATACTTAGAGTCAAATAAAAGTTTACTTTGAGAGAGGTCATATGCAGAAAGAAGATAAAGCATCATACAAGGATGGAAGCTAATAATAGGATGTGGATCTAATGTCAATTATAGATTATCTATTATTAGGTGGTGATGGGAAAGTCCTCACCCCTATATATATGTATTGATTTTCATATTTTTGGCATCATCATGATCATGGGTGAATTTTTGTATATGAGTTATCTTTGGCATGATTTTGCATGCATGACTTTGTGATGGTAATTATAATGTATTCAGCTATGGGTTTTGTTATGAATTAATATAATGGATCTTTTTGGATGGATATTGGTTGTTGATATTACATCTCATGAAAATTGTGTGGTGAATCTGATCTCGATCCTTGTTTGATTTATTATGCACTATGGTTATGATTTGAATCTTTTTAAGCTTTAATTTAAATACTTATGGTTATGGAATATATGAAATATCATGCTAATATCTTGACAAGGTTGGTATAAAAAAGGGACATGGTACCTTTGCACGCTTCGGGTGAGCACTTAGATCTTTCTCGAGTGATGGGCCAAAACATCTAGGGTTTGATTAAGAAATACAAACTATAGCTTACTAGAACAGTCAAGTAAGTTCCCGATAAAATAAACTGAGTTATTATTTTCTTGGAATTCAAGAAGTTTCAATTTACTTGCTGATAAAGATATCATTAAACTAACTTTAAAATTTTTACCTACCCCTTATTGAGGGCCACCATTATTCTTTACATTCTTTGACCATAATGATAACAAAATAAGTTTACCATTATCCTTTCAAACTATGTTTCCATACTAAAATAATACTATCACAACCATGTATAGATCCTTATGTTATGAAATTGTAGACACCAAAATTAGGTCATACTACCCTTATAACCACTTTAATTAAATTAACCATACCTTACCTATTCATATCCCATAGTGCAAACTATTAATTGAATTTATTACTTTAATTAATTTAATTAACATCCTCACTTGACCACATCACCTAGCCAACTCACCTAGCCACCTCACTCCACGACCCACTCAAACCCCATTAATGACCTAAGACCAAGTCTAAGCCTATCCAAACCAACTAGGACTTGGTATAAACCTAGAATTAAATCCTATTAACAATCCTAAGAGGAATCATACTCATTCTTCTGGGATCTATCACTGGAGACTCGGATGAAGATTGAAGAGCACACCAAAAATAACAACAATTAGGCTATTTTTGGCCAACCTAGATATTCTGCCTTAATCGATGTCGGTTATACCTCAACCGAAGTCGGTCCCCTAATTGTCATTGATTAGGTTAAATACATTTCCAAAATCCTTTGCTAAGGTTGGTCATTCGATTCAGGATCTCATATGAATAGAGACTTGGAGCACTCAAATTTCTCGATGCACTCAGCAAAGGAAAGCACCCCAGAGCACCACCAAAACCATCCACATCCATCACCTTATTCATGATAATGGATTCACATGGAGAAGAACAGAGACTCAAACTACTATGGCATGTACAACACTTCCCTTCTCTCTGGATCTCTATCATCATTGTTTTCATCACTTGCACTCCACGAGATCTATTCTTCATAAGTACCTAATATATCTTTAGTTATCTTTATTTTATTTCATTAAGATCATCATTCCTCTTATTAATTTATTCTTTTGTAAATCTGTACACCTACTTCCTTCCTCCAACCCATCACCTTGCCATATATATCCCTTTTACCCATCTCGCACCCTCCCCTAGTCATATCCGAGTCACTAAGACCATTTCACGACCTCACCCCCACCATTTCTACCCTTTGTGAAATCACGAGAGTTTGAAGACCATTTCTAAGAGATTTTTAATAACTTCCCTACCAACGCCTGCTAGCGAACCAATGTTGGTCATCTTGCTAAACCGGCATCGGTCACACAATCGGCGTTGGTTATTGTGTCTAAGTAACATACCTCGGACCAACTAGATCATACCCATTCCCTAACAACCCGAATCACTCCTAATCTTTACCAAATATTACACAAAGCCTGTACCTAATATGCAACCCAATACCATCCCATCATCTGACCTACTTTGACCTCAATCACCTTTTATCTAAAATTTCTTATTTATTTTTTTGAGATGTCTAAATCTTTTAAATTCTAATAAGATTGTTATTTCTTGTTTATTTTAAATATAATTAATATTGTTATATAAAAGTGGATTGACATCCTGTTTACTGAGCATCATGCTTCATGGGTCTAGCTTCTGCTAGGTAGTCCACTCATGTTTTTATTTAACTCTATCTCGATGATATTATTTTACATTTTATAGGTAGTTCCTCCTAGCCAAAAGGAAGCTCTCGCAATCAAGCATCGATCAAGAAATCGAACATGCGCACAACCTTCAAATGACACCACAAGTAGGTATTCCTCTTTGGCCTATCACCCTCTATCTATTTCAATAATTTATCGAATCTGGTGAGACCCATCCAGGGTTCCTTGCATTTATTCATTCTTAGGAAAATATTTTGTATGTTTATTTCTTTTTAAAAAGGAAGTTAACATTAAATATTCTCCCAGGAATCTTCTCTTCCTTCTATTTTTCTAACCGACATTTTTATTTTGAGACTAAAAAGAATCCTTCTTTTTCTTCTTGTCTTGCATTTGTGAAATTCATTTTATCTCCTATTCACTCTTTGTTTACATCGAATATCACATTTTTATTTTGGTTCTAAAATACTTGTATTTCATACTTCTATGCTTGCATTTTTAGCTCACATTAAAACTTAGGGCAACCTATACTCTTGTGCCTCAATCATAATTTTTTTGCTTTTTAGGCACTCAAAACTTTTTGAAAATGGCACCATTGATAGAGCTCTTTCTCAACTTTCCGTAAAGGTAAAGTTTTCCTCCTAACTCCATGTATTTTTGAAGTTATGGCTCATGGAGTTTTTGTGGGAAATTTTCCCCTGAAAGGCCCACAGCCAATGAAATGGTGCCACGTGTCCAAGGAAGTGGCGGGGTCGGAGGAAAACTTGGTTTTTTACCAAGTGTTTGGCAAAAAGTTTCAAAAGGGATATTTTTCCCCGCAGCCCGCCGGTGAATTGATTATGCCACATGTCCAAGGGGAGAAAATTGAAAAATTTGACTAAGTGTTGGCGCCATGGAAAATTTTAGAGGAAAGGCCCGCGCCCAATCACGTTTTGCCACGTGTCCTATGGCATCGACCAACGGAGTGCGGAGGAGAAGTTAGAATTTTGGCGAAGTGTTTTTCCAAATTTCAAAAGGAAAATTATTGGCCCACAGGCCCGCCAACCATTCAGAACAGGCCACGTGTCCCCGGGCACCCGGAATGGCAGAGCGCGGGGAGATTGGGATTTTTTCCCAAAGGGATTGCGCAAAAGGAAAAATGTTTGTAGAGGGTCCATGGCGAATGAAATTGTGCCACGTGTCCTGAGATCGGCGTGGAAGGTGGGGAGAATTTGGGAAATTTTCCCAAAGGAAAAAGAAGGAAATTTCAAAGGAAAAATCGCCCCCCCAAGCGCGAACCAATGGAATCTCGCCACGTGTCAGGTGGTCGCCAAAAAAAACTCAAGACAAGCCCGCATGGAAAATTCAAAGGGAAAGGCCCACAACGAATGAGGTTTTTCCACGTGTCCAAGTCAAGAAATAGGATCAAACAGTGATGGAAAATTTAGGAGGACAGGCCCATGCCCAATCAACACGTGCCACGTGTCCTCAGATCATCGGCCCGATGGGGATTTTTTGGAAAATTTTCCAAAGGGAAAAACAATGGAAAATGAAGCATTAAAGGCCCGCGCCCAATCAAAACATGCCACATGGCACCCAAAATGGTGGAGCATGGGGAATTTTTGGAAAATTTTCCAAATGACCAAAAAGTGGAAAATTTAAAAAATTTTGCCCGCCAATCCGATTTGGCCCTGTTTTGCCCTAAAATTTCAAACGGCCATATCTTTCGATCCAGAGCTCAGGTTTTTCACGTTCTTTATATCAATGGAAAGCTGGTGAAATTATCTACAAGATTCTGGGGTCATTTTTGCATTTTGATGGAGTTTGGAGAGAGAAAATTGAAAAACCTCTGGCACGTGGTCATGGACAGAAATGACGTTTCAACCACCATTTTTAATGAAGAATGGCTCGCATTCTCTCCCAGCATGGCGAAAAATGTCAGGGGATGGGCCTGTAAGGATGCCCATGCTATTTTAATGCATTTTGGGTCGGTGGTTGAAGCTCTCCCATGTTTTCCCATGTTTCTCTCTCCTGGGGTCGTGGTTTGCACTGTAAAAGCCAGAATGGGTTCATTTTTTGAAAAAGGAGACACTTTTTCAGCTCTGCAACTTCCCTTTTCTTCCTTTTTGGTAGAATTTGTGGAAATTTTTACCTTTCCATGCAATACAACACCCCTTTTTTCCTCTTGATCACTGTAATGCATTGTATTGATCTTGGAATGTTAATATATGCTCTGTGATTAAAATCCCTCAATCCTTTCATATATCTACCATTGTTTTCCTGATCTTTCATTACATTTTGAGAAATTTGTGCATGCTTTGTGCTATGTTTTCTTGTGGATTGTGTATGTATTGTAGTATCATGTGTCTACAACTCCTTTGGTGCATCACCTCATTAGCATTAGCTTCATTTTTTTTGCATTCCCTATCTTTGTCCCCTTGGAATTTAGAGTAGGAACTAGGAATTCAAACCTCTGCAACTTGTAAGTGATATATCTGATCAGAGGAGTTGAGGAACCAGCCTCTAATCTAGAGATTCCTCTCCCATTTTACAAGTCCCACACTTGGGGAGAGGATTCAATGTTGTGCAATCACACTGGATGTCCAAGATGTCAAACTAGAAGTTTGATCAACATCCAGGGGTGCTGCTGATTTGCAACAACAGTTTTGGCATGCCCGGTGGGACCTTAGAGGTCTTCATCTTCATTGCAAAAAAATTGATGTGCATTTTTTGCAAGTTTCTTGCTTAAAAGAGCCCTAAATTACACATCTGCGACTCCAAGGAAGAAGAATCAATTGGTTTTAGCAGTGCAGACCTGAAAACTCATGAGAAGAATCACCACAAGGTCAAGAGTTGGAGAAGAAGAGGTGTTGTTTGAGTATCTACAGTTATCTCCAAGAAGAAGGAAAAGAGGGAGGAGAATTCAAAGGTCTCCATCTCCACCAAATAGAACTCTATCAACTCCTCCACCTAGTAGGCCTTTCATTCAATCAACAAGGGTTCTAAGGCCAATCAGAATGGCACAAAACAACCCCTATGTCAATTTCACTAGCAGCAGCCCACTTGCTCTCAATGCACAAAATCCAATCCCAGTTGCAACATTGAAGAACATCCCATACTTTACTGGAGAGAATCAGACCACTCCTGGTGATCATGTTAAGGATATTGCTAATATTTGTGCAATCCATGAGATCAATGAGATGCAAGTTGTTGTCAAACTTGCTGGCATCTTCATTCAAAGGGAAAGCTTTGCAATGGTTCAGGAGTCTTGCCTCAGGTTCTATCCAAAATTGGAACCAACTATGTATAGCCCTCCATGAGTAGTTTGGAGAAAAGGGAGACAACTTGTCCCTTTTGGAGCAACTGACAACCATCAAGAGAGCTCCCAATGAGCAGCTGACTGACTTCAACTTCAGATTTCAAATGACTTGGGAGAGAATTCCAGTGGCAGTAAGGCCAAGCAAAGAAGGTGCTTTTCTATATTACCTTAAAGCTTTAAATTCTGATATTTCTATGTTAATTCAATCCATGGGAGGCACAACTATCCCTGTTGCTTATAGCATTGCCATTAGAGCTGAAAATTGTTTGATTCAAGCTGAAAAGCTAGCTCCTAGGCCTCCAATGCCATTGTTTCCAAGTTTAGAGAGCCCAAATACTAGTCAAGTGCCTAATTTAGCTCCTATTCCCACTCCTAGAAATCAGAATTCAAGTGAAGCTTCTACTTCATCTTCTAGTGCCTCAAATGAACTTCAAGAAGTCATGAAGCAATTGCAAAATCTAGGTAATGAGCTGGTTACACTCAAGAGGCAGCAAGCCCAAGGTTTTAGACCTCCTTTCCAGCCTCAAGCTCAGCCTAACAAGTAGCCATACCAACCTCAAAGACCACCCAATCCAGCTGCAAATTTAAATCAAGCAAGACCTCCTACCAACAGACCATTTCAGCCCTATAATCCCAATGCTATATCTACCTCTAAGGCATTAGTGCCAGTGCAAAACAACATAGCTCAAGAGTATGATTGGTGTTTCCCATGCAATGAACCTCACAACCAGTCTATGTGTTTCAACGGTGCCTTAAATCAAGCATTAATGGTGACAACTACTGGTGTGGAGGGTGAAGGTAGTCAAGGAAATAACCAACAACAAGAAACATTCCAGCAGCAATCAGCTCCAAATGATACTACACTTGTAAACTGGCAGGCAGAGGATTTTTGTGGCATGAATCAAATAGTTTCCCAAAGTGTTGCAGCCAACACAAGGTCAAAAAGGAGAAATTTGGGTGAAGAACAGCCATTGGCTCCAAATAATCCACAACCTCCTACTACTCCACAAATTATTGGCAAACAAAATTCAGTTCCAAACACACAAGGGCTGCCTAAAATAGCTCCTAGGCCAACTCAAATGCCATTTGTTGCTGCCCATATGCAAGGAATGAATGTGCAGCCAAGGGACAATAAAGAGATGCTTCATCTCCATTCAACATCATTGATCAGATGAAGAAGACAAATGTAAACATATCAATGTGGGAATCACTATCTATCCTAGGCCAAAGAGATTTGCTACAAGCTGCCATGAAGGACTGGTCAACTTCAAATCAGCAAGTCCAAATGCAAGAGAAGGTGCTCACAAATGCTGCCCAGCCTGAGAGGGAATCATGGAGGACAGCAAGGTAAAATGTTGAAGCCCCCTCCATTCTATGTTTCATTGATCATTGGAAACCAATTAGTACACAATTGCATGATTGATTCCGGGGCAAAGTAGTTCAGTAATGCCCAAGCAAATAGCTGATCAGTGGGAATTCAATATGAAGTCATATCCAAAGGGGTAGTGCAATTGGATGGGACAACAGTAACAACAGTTGGAGTGATAAAAACTTGAGTCTTACTTTGCATGCATGCCCCAACGTTGTTGTTTTACAAGATGTCTCAGTAATAGATCTTCCACCACTCTTTGCCCTATGTCTGTCAAGGGATTTCATAGCCAAGATTGGAGGCTACTTATCTACTGATTGGTCACACATGTTGTTCGTAACAAGATATGGAACTAAAGCCACAATCAGATCTGAACCTATTGCAAACTTTCACATTGAGCCTTACACTCCAAGTCAGATCAATACCAATTGTTCAGCGTTTGATCAAGAGGATTATCCAAGCACTGATGAAACTGACACCAAGGTAGGAAGCATCCTAGATCTAACTCTTGATGAATGGGAAAACAAGGTGCATGCTTTTGATCCTTATCAAGAAATAGAAGAATCTGAGCTAGGAGTCTATTGCATGCATGAAGAAAATCAGCCTATTCCTAACATCACCAAGCCAAACCACAAGGATGACAATGAGGTATGGCAGTTTTTTTTTTTGATGGATCAAGGAGTAGACAAGGTGCAGGAGGGGGAGCTATGCTTGTTTCACCTCAAGGAGTTAAGTATTATTCAGCTTTTAGATTTCAGTTTGCATGCTCTAATAACACTGCTGAATATGAAGCTTTGATACAAGGATTGCATTGGTCAATCAAGAGAGGGATAAAGAACTTGCAAGTCTTTGGTGACAGTGAGTTGATTGTCAACCAAGTTAAGGGGCAGCATGCTGTCAAGAATGATCTACTCAAGTGCTACAAAAATAGGGTGTGGGACCTCATTGAAGATTTTGAGGGCTTTGGCATAAAATCCATTCCTAGAAAAGAGAACCAAGCTGCTGACAGGCTTGCAGCAGTTGGGGCAGCCTTTGACGTTGTTGAAAGCATTCAAAAGACAAGGTACAACCAAACATCCATGTGATTGTGAGGCCTTCAGTACCAGACAACAATGTAAGTTGGCAAGTGTTTGAAAATGATCAGCAAATCATCCATTTCTTGCAAGAAGAGGCTTGAGTTCTCAACTAAAAATCAGGAAAAGTTGGAGCAGCAGTATGGTGACCAAGTGGTACAGCTGAGAACCAACAAACTACCAAAGGGACTTATTACTTTGGAGTCCATTTTCAATCCTAATGATCAGTTTAGGAAGGAGAAAGCAAACATTCAAGTCAAGGGAGAAGATTCAGTGTCCATCTTGGTGGAAGAAGGAAAATCACTCCAGTTGGTAAAGTGACAACTGAGCAAGAAAGGTATGAGTTCATACAACTTTGTCAAGAATTCCCTGATGTGTTTGCTTGAGCTATGAAGATTTGAAAGGTTTCAATCCCAAGTTAGCTCAACACACCATTGAATTAGATCCAAGTACTAAACCCATCAGAAAAAAACAAAGGCCAGTCAATCCACACATGGAGCCTCTCATGAGAAAGGAATTGAATAAGTTGATAGAATCAAGAATCATATTCCCTATCAAGCATTCTAGTTGGGTAGCCAACTTGGTTCCAGTTAGAAAGAAGAGTGGGGAAATCAGATTGTGTGTTGACTTCAGAGATTTGAATAGAGCATCTCTCAAGGATCATTATCCACTTCCTTCCATGGAGCAGATTTTACAAGTTGTTGCTGGCTCTGAGAGGTTTTCATTACTTGATGGCTATTCAGGGTACAATCAGATTATGGTGAAAGAAGAAGATCAGTTCAAGACAACCTTTACAACCAAATGGGGAACTTATGCATACAGAAAATGCCATTTGGGCTGTCCAACGCTGAGCTACTTTCCAAAGAGCAATGGACATGGCATTCAAGGATTTGATTAACAACATGGTGCTGATATATCTTGATGATATCACTATTTTTTCAAAAAATGCAGCAGACCACCTCTTTCATTTGAGACAAGTGTTCCAAAGGTGTAGAAGATTTGGAGTATCCTTGAATCCTAAAAAGTGTATTTTTCTAGCCCATGAAGGAAAACTCCTTGGCCACATTGTCTCCAAAGAAGGATTAGCAATTGATCCAAAAAGAGTTGAAGCCATAAGAGCACTACCATTGCCAAGCCACAAGAAGGCCCTTCAAAGTTTCTTGGGAGAATAAATTTTGTTCGAGGTTTGTCCCAAATTTTGCAGCCCTAGTCAAGCCTATCACCAAGATGTTAAAGAAAAGCATGGCTTTCAAATGGATAGCAGAAGGCAAGGAAAGTTTTGAAGCAATCAAAGAAGCCATCTCTCAAGCCCCAACTCTCATTAACCTAGATTTCTCCAAGGATTTCATCCTCTATGCATTTGGGGGTGATGATACTATTTCTACAATTTTGGTACAGCAGAACAAAGACAATGATGAGCAGCCAATTGCTTTCTTCAGCCAAATCCTAGAGGACTATGAGGTGAGATATTCTTTCATTGAGAAGCATGTTCTTGTAGTAATCAAGAGCTTGAAGAAATTCAAGCATCTAGTTTCAAACAACAAGGTTCAATTGTTGGTTTCTCATGTGGGAGTTAAAGACTTCCTCCTCAACAAAGACTTGAATGAAAAGAGAGCAGGTTGGATTACTCGTGTCATGGAGTATGACATTGAGATCAAAGTCACCAAGTTGGTCAGAGGAAAAGGATTGTGTGAGCAGCTGATTTTGAGCAAACAAAAGGAAGCATGCAATGAGAAGGAGGTTGTTTTGGCATTGCAAGACAGCCATGAGCAAGGAAGCACTCAAGAGGAGAATGATGGTGTCCTCACTCCTTGCTGGACCCAAGACATAATGCACTTCCTAAGCACAGGTCTATGCCCTCCAGAGATGAACAAGACCAAAAGAAGACACTTCAGATTGCAGGTTGTCCCATATGCCCTTGTTGATGGTGTTTTGTTCAAAAAGGATGTGAATGGAGTGCTGCTGAGATGCATTAGTACAAATCAGATTCATAGGGTGTTGGAAGAGTTCCATGGTGGATCAGCTTAGTGGTCATTTTGCACCAAGAGTGACAGCTCTAAAGATCATGAGGGCTGGCTATTATTGGCCCAAGATTTTCAGTGATTGTTATGCATGGATCAAGAGGTGCAAGAATTGTGCATTCTTCACAGGTAAAGAGAGGCTAGCTGCCCTTCCATTGCATCCAATTTCAGTTGACCAGCCATTCATGCAATGGGGTTTGACTTCATTGGAGTCATTAATCCCAATTCAAGCCAAGGGCACAAATGGATTTTAACAAAGCAATGATTACTTCACCAAGTGGATCAAGCAAGAGCACTCAAGGAAGCAAATGAATCTAGCATCCTAGACTTCTATGAGGGAATAACAACCAGATTTGGCATACCTACTACAATAATATCAGATAATGCATTGGCATTCATTGGGTCCAAGGTGACTGAATGGGCTGTCAAGAATGGGATCTACCTAAGCACTTCATCAAACTATTACCCTCAGGGTAATGGCCAGCTGAATCTACAAACAAGAACTTGTTGAGGATCATTAGGAGGACTCTTGATGAAAATCAGAGGTCTTGGCATACTAAGTTGAAATCAGCCTTATGGGCTGATAGGATAACTCCTAAGAGATCTACAGGTAACTCTCCATTCAAGCTTGTTTATGGGAGAGAGGCAATTTTTCCCATGTCACTTGAGTTGCCAACATTGGAACTCATGAAACAGTTGGAGTTGTTGGAGTTTGAGCCCATGGAGGTTAGATATGCAGAATTGATGGAGCTCCAAGAAATCAGAAATCAGGCATCCCAAGCAATGGAGAAGGATCAAGCTTTGATCAAGAAGACCTTTGATAGAAGGCCAAGAATAGATCTTTCCAAGTTGGAGATCTAGTGTTAAAATGGGATGCAGATAGAGCAAAACCGGGAAGGCATTCAAAATTTGATGCCATTTGGAGTGGCCCATACATGGTCACAAAGTGTAAGGACAATGCAATGCTTTCCAATTGTCTTCATTGATGGCAAAGAACTCAGAGATTCCAAATCAATGGAATCCATCTAAAGCATTGCTACTGAAGGGAATTCTCCACCTTGTACATATTAGCTTAGGTTTTCATTCCTCCAAGTGCTTGTGCACATTGTTTTGTCTGTAGATTAGTTTTTCTTTCCTAAGTGCTTTGGCACAAGCTTGTTGTTCCTAGAAATGTGTTTACAGGCCTTGCTCCAATCAGGATGATGTTCCACCCTCCATCTTCCTCCTTGCAGTGTTCTAGTCAGTTGGGGTACCAAACAGAGAATTTGATGACTCCATGCCCAATGGATTGCTTCAGGCAACTGGTAACTTCATCCAGCAGAGAGGTGATGACCCTCTCGAGTCACCAAAATTGTTATCCAAAATGTACCCATTGCTCATTTTGTGGCTAACTCCTTTCATTCTTCCCTCTCTTGTGCCTCACCATAATTTTTTTTTCTTTTTAGGCACTCAAAACTTTCTAAAATGGCACCATTGATAGAGCTTTTTCTCATCTTTCCGAAAGGTTTCCGTAAAGGTAAATTTTTCCTCCTAACTCCATGTATTTTTGAAGTTATGGCCACGGAGTTTTTTTGGGAAATTTTCCCCTGAAAGGCCCGTGCAGCCAATGAAATGGCACCACGTGTCCAAGGAAGTGGCGGGGGTCGGAGGAAAACTTGGTTTTTTTACCAAGTGTTTGGAAAGTTTTCAAAAGGGATATTTTTCCCACAGCCCACCCGCCGTGAATCGATCATTATGCCACGTGTCCAAGGGGAAAAAAAATTGAAAAATTTGACTAAGTGTTGCACCATGGAAAATTTTAGAGGAAAGGCCCACACCCAATCACGTTTTGCCACATGTCCTATGGCATCGGACCGGCGGAGCACGTTGGAGAAGTTAGAATTTTGGTGAAGTGTTTTGCCAAATTTCAAAAGAAAATTATTGGCCCGCAGGCCCGCCAACCATTCAGAACAGTAGCCACGTGTCCTCGGGCACCCAGAATGGTAGAGCGCGGGGGGAGATTGGAATTTTTTCCCAAAGGGATTGCGCAAAAGGAAAAATGTTTGCAGAGGGTCCACGATGAATGAAATTATGCCACATGTCCCAGACTGGATGAAGAAGGGGAGAATTTGGGAAATTTTCCCAAAGGAAAAAGAAGGAAATTTCAAAGGAAAAATCGCCCCCCAGCGCGAACCAATGGAATCTCGCCACGTGTCAGGTGGCGGCAAAAAACTCAAGACAAGCCCGCATGGAAAATTCAAGGGAAAGGCCCATAATGAATGAGGTTTTGCCACGTGTCCGAGTCAAGAAATAGGATCAAACAGCGATGGAAAATTTAGGAGGACAGCCCGCGCCAATCAAAGACGTGCCCACGTGTCCTCAGATCATCGGCCCAGAGGATTTTTGGAAAATTTTCCAAAGGGAAAACAATGGAAAATGAAGCATTAAAGGCCCACACCCAATCAAAACATGCCACATGGCACCCGAATGGTGGAGCATGGGGAATTTTTGGAAAATTTTCCAAATGACCAAAAAGTGGAAAATTTAAAAAAATTTGCCCGCCAATCCGATTTGGCCCTGTTTTTGCCCTAAAATTTCAAACGGCCATATCTTTCGATCCAGAGCTCGGTTTTTCACGTTCTTTATATCAATGGAAAGCTATGGTGAAATTCTCTACAAGATTCTGGGGTCATTTTTTATTTTGATGGAGTTTGAGAGAGAAAATTGAAAAACACCTCTGGCACGTGGTCATGGACAGAAATGACGTTTCAACCACCATTTTTAATGAAGAATGGCTCGCATTCTCTCCCAACATGGCAAAAATGTCAGGGGATGGGCCTGTAAGGATGCCCATGTTGTTTTAATGCATTTTTGGGTTAGTGGTTGAAGCTCTCCCATGTTTTCCCATGTTTCTCTCTCCTAGGGTCGTGGTTTGCACTGTAAAAGCCAGAATGGGTTCATTTTTTGAAAGAGAGACACTTTTTCAGCTCTGCAACTTCCCTTTTTCTTCCTTTTGGTAGAATTTGTGGAAATTTTTACCTTTCCATGCAATACAACACCCCTTTTTGCCTCTTGATCATTGTAATGCATTGTATTGGATCTGGAATGTTAATATATGCTCTGTGATTAAAATCCCTCAATCCTTTCATATATCTACCATTGTTTTCCGATCTTTCATTACATTTTGAGAAATTTGTGCATGCTTTGTGCTGTGTTTTCTTATGGATTGTGTATGTATTGAAATATTAGGTGTCTGCAACTCCTTTGGTGCATCACCTCATTAGCATTAGCTTCATTTTCTTGCATTCCCTATCTTTGTCCCCTTGGAATTTAGGGTAGGAACTAGGAATTCAAACCTCTGCAACTTGTAAGTGATATATCAAAATAGCATTCATCGCATCTTTTGTTCTTTTTAAGTTCTTAGGACATCATCATACCCCCATAATTTATAAATCATAGTCAAATACAGCTTCGTTATTTCACTTTCATCGCTTTTTCCTCATTTTCAAAACTGTTGGTTTCTACAATGTCGGTATCAATTTGCACGACCGTCATAGGTCACCTAATGCTTGTCATCGGTTAACCTAACCTTTGACATTTCCTTTATTCGATTTTTAATTAGAACACCTATTTCACCTCCCATAATTTATCCTTTTCCATTTCTGTTGTTTTCTATGTCATTTACAAAGTATAGTTTAGTAGGTCTACACTAATTCACAAGGTTTTGACTTACATCCAAGCCAACGCCCTTTTGTTTCACACTAGCCTTCACCACTTCCACCCAGGCCATCACCGCCTTCTATCTTATCACTTATGGATCCAACTCATCCCATCACCATTAGTACCGGTGATGAGTAATTTGCAAGACTCCTTGGCGAATCCCTCTATCCTACAATACTATTGCACCCACTCATCTACCCGAGACTACTCAAGATAGTTGGTATATGACATGCTTGTGTCTATCCCACCTTCCCTTGCCCCCACATCCACATCAAGTACCACTACCTCGGTATTACCTTCATCCACCTTACCACCTATGGTATCTAAACTAGACCCCACATCTGTTATAACGGTTACACCTATGAAATCTATCACATCCATGGTGTCAACAAACCCTTTATGAGCTGCCCTAGGCATAGTCTCACATGCACCTATCACCTCATATATACCCGTTACATTACAACCACCCATGGTGTCGAAACCCACACCCCATTCCAAATCCTCATGGAGGAAGATAGAGAAAAGGGGAAAATCCTTCTGTATTGATTTACTTTTAACTATAATTACACTTCAAAAGTATCAGAGTCCAACATTTTCAATGAGCCAAGATCTTACATTTATATATGAAGCGAAGAGAGGAGAAGAAGAGAAGGAAGAAAATCTGATTTTGAAGCTCAACCACCAACCATCAATGCCCCTAAAAATCTACCTATAATTTGTCAAGTCTAGTTACGCATGTCATTTTGGTGTGTCGAAGAAGGAAAGATGGCAAATCAAATCGAGATATGGGTAGTTGAAGCAATTGGATCCCGTATTAATGGCTTGAAATATTTTTTCCATATTTTCACCCAAATCAAGATATCTAATTAGTTCTCCATGTCTATTTGGCGTGTTGGAGAAGGAAGGATGAAGATCGGATCAAATCTGATCTATTTTAAGTAATCAGATCATGTATTAATGGAACAAAATAATTTTTCTAGATTTCCAACCATCAAATCCTACTAAAAATAATATTTTATGCTTCCATGGCATAGAGGAGACCAAGACCTTTCCAACAATATAAATTTTGTCAAATTTTGAGCACTGGAGCAAAAGTTATGCTCATTTGAATATTTGAATTGAATCCATACAAAAATGGCGAAAATGCAATTATCACAAAATAGATCTGCGGGCCCGAAATTGAAATTGTTCCTTTACCACAAAATATGCAAAGTGAAAAAGTTCCCGTAGCCCCACAAGCCTACAACTTCACATTTGATATAGGTCTGACACGTGGCTTTACTTGAGTGGTAATGGAGTCACGACTCACTTTATAATTTTACTTCTTTTGGAAATAAGGCTCAAAATCTCTGCCGATCCGCTTCCCCTTTTTGACTTTTCAACTCAGGCTCAAGACCCCAATAGATTCATGGAGCATTTTATAACTTTTAACTCTCTTTTGGAAATAAAACCAAAATTCCCAAAATGCTCTGACGACCCACCTTCCCATTTTGACTTTCGATGCAGGCTCAACATTTGACTTTATCCCTTAGTGTGAGCGGGGATGCGGTTCACTTTATGACTTTACACCTTTGATGGAAATAAATCCAAAATTCTTAAAGTTTCCCAATAACCCACCTCTCTACTTTGAATTTCGATGCGGGATCACCATTTGAATTATTCCCGTCGTGGTGGAGTCATGACTCATTTTATAAATTTAATCCCTTATGGAAATAAAACCAAATTTCCAAAAGTTCTCTAATGACCCCCTCCTCGCTTTGACTTAAAACATGGCCATGTGTCCCTTTGCGGGTCTGCATTCTATATTTTTGTGTTTTGACTAAGTCCCTCTGTTTAGTGAAGGCTTTATGTTTGACCCGAGACACGTGGAGGCTTCCCACTCATTTGGAGACTCTATTTGAACCTGACCTCTGGAGGTGTTCCAATTGGACACGTGGAGAACTAGCACACATTTGGGACCTGCTTTTGGATTCACCCCCTAAAAGAGTTCCGAAGGGAAACATGGGGTTTTCCACTAGTTCTCCTTTCCTTAACCAATTCAATGGCTGGTTCTACACCTTTTGAATTTTGTTAGACCATAGACACGTGGAGAGCCGACACTTGTTTGGGGAACCACCTTTTTCTTTGACCCTTGAAGATGTGTCGACGAGACACATGGCATCGTCCGCTAGCCTTAGAATTTTCAATGGCCAATTTAACTTTTTTTTTTGAGGCTCGCCACGTGGAGGGTTGACGCTCATTTAGGGTATGTCCCTTGGGTCTCACTTTTAAAGTTACGCCGATGATGCACGTAGAGGCTTCCACCAAACCTCTTATACTTAGTCAATTAAACGACTGAATCTATCCCTTTTCCAGACCTAGGACACATGGAGGGTTGGTGCAAGTTTGGGGTCTCTCTTTGGGCCACACCTTTAAAATTATGCCGATGAGGCATGTGGAAATTCTATGCTCACTTAGGATTCTACTTTGAACTTGGCCTTTTGAATTTTCACCAATGAGGCACGTGGAGGATTCTCACACTCTTTTATACTTAGTTGATTCAACAGTTGGCTTTATCTTTTTGGAATCTGACCACGTGGAGGGCCTATGCACGTTTGGGGTCTCCACTTTTGTGTACCATACCAAAAGTGTGCCAAAGAGACATGTGGTACCTTCCACGCTCTTCTATACTTAGTGAATTTGGGCCTCGATTAAACACTTCCTTTCTAACAAAACCACAATTCCAAAAGTGCTCTAATGACTTGCCTTCCCGCATCTAGTCGAGATATCCACGTATCTACGGATGTTTGGAAAATAAATTGACAAGGAAGATATGATCGTCATTCAGATCAGAAAAAAAATACAGAGGAGGGGAAACTCCACCATTTACACCTGAATTTCAAATTGTTCTCCATGGAAAGAGAAACTATAAACAATACAAGGCTCGACACGATCCACAACCAAAAGAGAAGGATTGAAAATTTCATTTGAATGAAAGAAATAATTTTCAAGCATCCAGATGGGAAGACAAAAATTTTATCAAACCATGCGGACTGCAAGATTTTAAATTAACAAGGCGAGATTGCAAATGAGCACTAAATTCTTCAAAGCATGAATTTTTTTATCTCTCGATACTTCCCAAAACATCTCTCAAAGGCCCCTTCTCAAAATTTTCAAAACTTGACTTGAAAAAATGAGGGGGATTTTGAGGGTGACAACAATTGGCTCTTTTTGGGGATGACTTGGCTTGGACAGAGGAACAAGGAAAGATCAAGAACTCAAGAAAAACTCTAGGAAAGTAGACCAATGCCTTATCCATTGGGAAAATAGAGTCAAAGGCAAAGCAATACAAAAGACAACACACACGAGAAGGGAAACAAACCAAAAAGGAAAAACCAAAAACAAAACACCGCACACAGTATATACAAAAGGACTGCCTAATCACCTAGGACTTGAACAACTTCAAATATTGCCCACTATAAGGAAGTGGGAGAGAAGATCCATCCATATAATCCAAGTAGAAAGAATTTTCTCTAGCAAAGTGTCTGATTTTGAAAGGACCAAGCCAAAGAGAATCAAACTTACCATGGCTTCCTCGAGGTTCATGTCTTTTGTCCCACAGCAAAACAATGTCTCCCACTTGAAAATCTCTGGGCCTAGCCTTCTTATCAAATAAATCTTTCACCTTTAGTTGATGAGCTGAGATCCTATCAAAAACTTGCATCCTATCTTCATCCAGCTTCTGAAGATACATGATCCTCTTGTCCAAGGAACTGGTGAAACTTGTATCTTCAATAGCCTTCATTAAGTGCAAGGCTGGAAATTCCATTATTACTGGCAGTTGAGCTTCAACACCATACACCACCTAGAATGGAGACATCCCAATTACTCTTTTGGGTGTAATTCTATCTACCCAGAGCATCATAGAGCTTCTTATGCCAATTCCTCTGAGATTCATTGACAAGCTTCCAAATGATGGTTACCAGATTCTTATTTGTGGATTATGCTTTTCCATTCCCTCGAGGATAATAATATGAAGAATGAGAAAGGGAAATTCCATAGCCATAGCAGAAATCCATCATCTCAGAAGAAGAAAAATTTGAAGCATTATCAATCACAATCTTGTTTGGTACCCCAAACCATATCGAGTTGTTCTCTTTGATGAAATTACACACCACCTCAGAAGTAGTGCTTTTGAATGGAATAGCCTCTACCGAATTTGTGAAGTAATCTGTAGCAGTTAGTACATGAGTATGTCTAGCATTGGAAGGTGGGTTAAGAGTTCCAATGAAATCCAATCCCCACTGTTGAAAAGGCTCATCAATCACTACTGGTTTGAGTGGTAAAGCAGCCAACTTAGGTCTCCCAAAAGTCTGACAGGCTTCACACTTACCTACCCATTTTGATGCATCTTTGAACAATGTAGGCCAATATTACCCTACACGAAGGATTTTATGGGAAGTGATAGTAGAAGAGAAATTCCCTCCACAAGCCTAATCATGAAAATATGAAAACAACTTCTTTTTGTGGCTCTTTGTCCACAAATTTAAGGAATCTTCCATCTATGCCTCACTTGAATAAATCATTTTCCATAGTACATACTCTATAGATATTATCTTAATAGCTTTCTTTTCCTTAGAAATCGAGTAGGATGGGCACTCTCCATAAGTAAGAAAATGTGCAATACCATAATACCATTCATTTGTTGAATTGAGGAAGAGGACAACGGGAACATCAACTACTTCTTTAGACAATTCGCATCGGCTCCTTCAACAATAAGATCACATAATCATTTACCCTAGACTATCTTAGTTGGCTTGATATCAAGGTCATATTCTTGGAATTTTTCTACTCAATTGCCTCTCTTAGTTCCAAACTCCTGTTGTGTAAGAATAGACTTGATGGTTGTGTCAGGTACAAAAACAACATAGTGAGGATTAAGAATATAAAAATGAAACTTCTTGATAGATTTGACCACTGCAAAAGAATGTTTCTCCATCATAGTATATTTCAATTCATGAGATTTCAGAACATAGCTCATGAATGCAATTGGAAGTTCATGATCCTTATAATTTTTTTGAGTTAGCATAGTAACCAAGGTACTCTCTATAGCATAGCAATAGATAATAAAATCTTTGCTGAAATCAGGACATGCTAAGATGGGGGTTCTAGCAATGGCTTTCTTGATACCTTCAAATGATTCTTTACCTTTGGAATTCCAACCAAAGTTTTTCTTTCCTTTCATCATGTGAGAAACACTCATAGTTAGTTCTGTAAAATATAGAATGAATCTCCTCAGGAAATTTATCTTGCCAAAGAAAGAGTGAACACCCTTTTTGCTTGTGGGAGGATGAATCTGTGGATTGCTTAAACTCTTTCTAGATCTATCTTGATCCCTTCTTTGGAAACAATATGCCCCAAAAACTTGCCTTCAGTAACATAAAATACAAACTTCTTAGGATTGAGGGAAACTCCATGTTCTCTACATTTTTGAAGAACTATTTCCAGATGTTGAAGATGATCTGCCCTTGTTTTGGAAAAAATAGTCAAATCATCAAGGTACAAAACAATACACTTTCCCTTTAGAATGCCAAAAGCTAAATCCATTTCCCTCTGGAAAGTGGCACCAACATTGATAAGACCAAATGACATTCTCTTGTAGGCAAAGGGGCTTATACGTAACCAAAATTTTAGGGTACTGCACCACTAGAACAATGTTACACATGCCCTAATGATGATACAGGTCACCTCGCAAGGTGTTCGGGATCTAGAGAAGCTCACGAAGTATATGTTAGCATCCCAAATGCTTTATCCAAGTTCCTTGTGCTTTGTTTTATCCCTTGCCCCCTTTTTCTTGGCTTTTTGACCTTTAGTAACGAAACCACCGCCTGCTCAGTGCGGCCGTCCTTCATGCGTTCTCTAAGCATGTTCCTTTGATCATGACTTGCATGAATTTTCAACATTTACCAGCTTTTCTCAACCGCCTTAGCTTGTATTTATGTTTTTGGTTCCCTATAATAGTGTTTCTCCATTGTTTAATGGTAAAAGAGTTCCATTCCAAGTTACCCTTTGGTGAATGGGAATTCTATAAATAGCTGGTTTGTTTTCAAACAAATGGCCCCTCATCCTCTCAATTCTCTTGTTCAGTTTTTCAATTTCTTGCTTAGAATTTTGTTAGTTTCAGGTTTTGCTTCCATTGTTGGCACTTTGGAGGTCATATCATCTTCTTGTTTCAAGTCTTGTTTCATTGCTACTACATACAATCAGTTTAAAACATAGAATAGCTTCATTTCTAGACTAGAATTCATTAAAATTTGTAGGTTTTGTTTTGTCACAAGGATAATTTTTGAAACTCTTGATACACTTGTGTTGTATTCCCGTAATAAATCCCACTAGGAATTACACAGTCAAGCTCTGTTCACTTGCGTTATCCCTCTCCTACTCGCATTATATTTGGTCTACATCAAAATATGCCATTGTTTGATTGTTATCTTCTGTTGATACTATTATATACACACTTTCTAGATTCACGAGAACACGAAGGAATGAGGAGATCACACTGAGGGATGAAATCACACACAACTAGATTTACCATTGTTCTAAATGCCAGTTTGACCTATCAAAGTTCTAGTTACAACATATTAAATAGAGTAGTGAATTATCTCATTTCGAGTTAAGCTCACCTTCAATATTTCTAAGGAAGTTGTGGGGAATGATAGTTTACGAGAAGCTATGATTTGTTCCTCATTTTTAGGTAAGATTGAAGGTTTTCAATTAAGTTAATTAGTTGTCTTTTATCTAAATTCACACATCTGCATAGGTGAATAACCACACCAGTTATCTCGCTTGTTTATTTTTATTATAAAAGTAGTTTAATAAGTTGTTTATAATTCTAATATTTCAATCATGTATTTTGTTTAGATTATTTTTCCTTTCAATAGTAGTATAAATTGTTATTTTTAGTATAATTTAATTCAGAGTTTTCAAACTAGATTAAATGCTTAAATTCTAGTTAGGAGGACAAACCATAGGGAATTTATGCTACCCATTCATAGCCTCTAAATCTCCCCTTTCTCATTCCAGCTACCAGGAGATCACACTACCAGATCTTAGTCACTGATCCTCCCATAGTTAGTTATAGGCAAGTTGCTTGCTGATTTTCATCCTCGCCCGTAGCTTTTCTATCATATAAAACTAACCATAATCCCGGCTTTGACTCCATCTAAGTCACCCGCATCTCAAACCACCGGTTGTCTTGGCATGACCTCGAGAGGTCGGGTACGAGTTAGAGGTACTTGTAGATTCCCATACTCGCATGTCACTTTTCCATCATACAAAATTGGTGAGCCCGACGTGAAACAAACAGTTCTTCCTTTTATTATTTCTCTCATCCACCTTCGCTCTTTCCCATTATTCTGTGGGTATTCATATACCCCGAATATGTCGGGATACGATGCATATGGTAGACCTCTCTCAGGTCTCGAAGTAAACTATAGTCAAACAAATAGACAACCATCACCCTCGCTTTCTGCATGGGTAGATAACTATTCAAGTAATTACTTGTCATCTCAAACTCCCCCTCACAGAACTAGCTCTAGTTCTTCATTCCGAATTGAGGAATTTGATCAGTTTACACAAACACAATAGCCAGAGCCATCAGGCTCTAATAATATGATGTTTACTATTGACTCTGCTTCATCTCCTTAGGTCTTGTTTAGACCACTTATCAGTAGGTAGTCAGACCCACTCCCCTTTTTGGATGAGGAATACTTAGCACACTTCGCTAAAAGTGAACAATTCTTCCAAAGTATGTATCCACCTATAGGGAATTTACAAATATAGTCTGATACCCTATTCTAGGAGAACACCCCTGTGAAGCTTGGCGTGGTTAACGATCAATTCATAACAGGGTATCACACCCCTTTACAACCTCAAGCTATATAATAAACACCCCTAAGACAAAGCATTGTGTCTTCACCAATGGAGGTCATTTCAGCCTTAGCTGAGAAGGTTAGAGGGCTGGAACTTGCTCAAGAAAACCAAAATTCATATTTTGGGAAAACAGGAATCCCCAACCCTCTGCATCATCCTAGTCAAGTCGACCTCCTTACAGGAACAGGCACGTTAGGCATGCCTCCTCAAAATCCTTATAGTTACCCACAACAAACACCAACTAGGACCGTGTTTTCAAACGCCATTCTAGTTGAAAGCATGACACCTCCCGGCTTGGCACCAAACAACCCATACCAAAACAATTCTCCTCCTTACTTAAACATTTATTCAAATTCACCACAAGGAGACATGTTCTCTTCTCCTGGGATGTTCATTCAACCACAAGGATTCCCTTATGTTCCTACAAACACATATGCTATGCCATATCAATAACCCATTCCACCTCAACCCCTTCAGCAAGCCCCATCGATGGTCGAGGCCTACGTAGTAGGGAATTATTTGGAATATTTAAAAGAACCCTAGACTTCACCATGCAAAGTGTTATGCTTCAGACCTCTTCCCAATTTTCCGAAATACAAAGGGAAGGGGACCCAAATGCACACATTAAGGCCTATGCCACATCCATAAGGGAGTTACTCCCTTGGTATGGGGTTGTCACTAAAATATTCCCTAAGAATCTAGAAGGTATTGCCCTTGACTGGTATTACAGAATACCTAAAGCTTTGATACACTCATTTAAACAACTCATGTCAGAATTCATCAAAGCTTTCAACATGAACAAATTATTAAGAATGGGAATCAAGGAGTTCTTACATATCAAACAAGAACATAATGAATCCACTGCTCATTTTATCCAAAGATGGCATACAGTTCTCTACTCATCAACAAGTGCTCCAAATATGGATCAAATGGAACTATGTGATTTATTCCTTAATTCACTCAATAGAGAGATAAAGGAAGAAGTCCAGAAGTTCCCACTAAGAACTTATGATGAAGTACTCAAAAGTGCTCTTCGAATTGACCAAGCAGTGATTGATAGTGGTTGTAAGACATATGGGACAAACAGAAATTAACCACTCCCAATCAAAACACCGCGGCCTATCCTAATGCTGGGAACACTAATCAAGGACCTAAGATCCTTAACAAGAACCGTGGGGTTACAACAGATGGAGTAACTGACCAAGCTAAAAGGGAAAATGTTGTAAACATTTCGCCACCTGTTAATAATCAGCGAAATAATAATTTTACCCCAACAATCAACATGGTGGATTTTAATTGTCCACCATGGCAACAACAACAACAACAATGAAAAATCCAAACACAAAGTCCAAGTCAAAACTCAACTGCTAGATATTAAAGTCAAAACCAAAGGCAACAACCTCAAAATTTTAACTCTAACAACCAATAGCCTTATCAAAATTTTGGGCCACATCAGGTTATAAATCAACAGCCTCAAAATTATAATCCCAATTTATATTGTGGCTTCCACAAGATTCAAGGCCACGATACTAGGACTTGTCGTGAATATAATAAATTCATGTAGCATTTGCCAGAAGATCAAAAGTAACTCTTTATAGATATGTTTTTAGCAAATTCTGTAGTACCCACGCCAAATGCTTATGTAGGGTAGTTTCCCCTCAAAATGCATCCCTCAAGATCTTCAATGACCCACTCCCAAACCATTCTAACAATAACAGGTTAGATCCTAATGGAACAAATAAGGGTGTCATGACAGGAAACAATGATCATGAAGCTTCAACTTCATTAAATCCACCAGTCGCACCCCAATTAGGAACTCGACCTCAAACTAAGATAGTTGGTTTAGTGGAGTTAGATGCCAAGCTACCCATAGAAACCATAACAAGAACACAAGATTATTCTTCTCAACCAACTCCAAGTTATTCATTAGAGCCAGAAAACACTAAACAAACATTGCTAAAACCTATAGGCACCTATGATCTAATTAATGATTTAACTAAAACCTTCTCGCACATCTCCTTCTTGGATTTGTTAAAAATTCTCCCGCCCATAGGGCTGCCCTCTTAGAAGCATTAGGCCTTGGCCATTTAATCAACATCACTCCTCCTCCGAAACGTAAGTAAACCATGTGGATTTTGACATTTATCCTCTGGGGCAGCCAGATAGGGATACTGAATTTATATTCGATATAAGCAAAATGCCAACAGACGTTGAAATTACACGAAGAGGCGACCCAAATTTACATTTACAAGTTTGGGTCTACAATAATTATGTTAAACGTGCAATAGTTGATGATGGGGCAGCAATCACATAGTCCCCTTCACTTTCCTTCAAAAGTTAGGATATGGAGAGACAAATTGTTCCACGACGTGAAATACGCTAAGAGGTTATGATAGCCTCAAAGCCACTTCAATTGGAACCATAGTTTTACCAGTCACTTTAGGACCCAAGATGGTCCTCACCGAGTTTTATATTATAGATCGGGAAACCAATTATAATATGATCCTTGGTCAGCCATGGATACACCGCATGAAGGCAATCCCTTCCACATTATTCCAAGAAATAAGATTTCTACACTTAGGGAAAATATTCGTGGCACAAGGTGACCCAAAACCCTTTGATATACACCTAGCTGATTTGAAGAAAATACCAGGTGTTCACTCCAAGTTTGAACTTCCAACAAATCAACTTGTCAAACCAACTAATTCACAACCAAAAGAAAAGCTAATACCCACCACTGAGTTGGAAATTACAAATCTAGCCGAGGACATTCCAATACTCAAAAATGAGACCAATGTTATAAAACAAGTATCACTAGGGAATACCATAAAAAATTTTGAGTTTTTGGAGAAAGACTTACCTATTCTCCTACCGTTTGATTCTATGGGTATGGGACACACCCTGGGAATCACTTTTCTTCCATCAGATGAATTTTTATGGTAGAAGTAATTGAAGTAAAAGAAATAGATATGAAAAATATCCCAATGGTAATTTTCCCAAACAAATATTGGACTCTCCACTTCGATGGAGCTATATGTCACTTTGGAGCTGGGGCCGGGTGATCTTTACTTCACCTGAGGGGAAGATACTACCTTTCACCTTTAAATTAAACTTTGAATGTATAAACAACGGAGCTGAGTACGAAGCTCTCCTCCTTGGCCTCATCCTAGCTAAAAGAATGGGTGTCGATAACATTAGAGTGCTAGGAGACTCACAACTAGTTGCAAACCAAGTCTCTGAGGTATATGAAACTAGGGCTGAACATTTACAACTATACAAATTAGTTGTGTTAGATTTAAGCAAGGGATTCAACTTCATATCAATTGAAACAATCCCATGAGAGTCGAACCTTCTTGCAGACTCAATAGCAACCTCAGCTTCCTATTTCACCCCAAACAGTGAGTTGGAGGACACAAATTTCACGGTATCACTTCATACTGAACCATTAGTGCGTAAAATACCAACAAACTCACTCCTGACTCATGGAGAAGCTGAGGATAATTTTTCTATCGTGGGTCACTTTGATGATGATAGAGTCACTCTCAAATATCTAAATGCCTATGTGGAGCTACACCTTGCTCACCGTATAGTTGATCTTTCCCTAATACCACATTCCTCTTCCTACTTTGGAAATCCCATGGTAGAGTCTCCTCCATAGAAGGATCTCAATATCTATGAGATAGAAAATGGAGAAATCTTGGAGCTACCTCCAGCCCCACCTGAATTTGAAGAAGGTAACGCTTCTTTGATAGAAGAAACCATTGACATAAACATTGGAATGGAGGAAGAACCAAGAATTTTGAAGTTGGGATCCTCGTTAACTCTAGAGGAGATAGAAATACACACCTAGGTCCTAAAAAAACATCAAAAGGCTTTTGCATTTAATTATAAAGAAATGACTAGCATTGCACCACAAGTCATGGTACATAATCTCATCACTAAACCAGATGCAAAGCAAATTAAACAGAAGTCAAGACCAATGAAGCCAAAATTGGCTCTCATGGTGAAAGAGGAAGTAATAAAACTTCTCCAAGTGGGGTTCATCAAGCCCGATGACTATTCGTAATGGGTATCTAATATTGTCCTTGTCCTAAAAAAGAATGGGAAGATACGCATTTGCATATATTTTTGAGATATTAACAAAGCTTGTCCCAAGGATGACTTCCCATTACCGTCCATTGATGCAACAGCTATATTTGACATTGTTGTCCCTCATGGATGGGTTCTCAAGGTATAATCGATTAAAATATCGTGGGTAGGATCAAGCCAAAACTACATTCATAACTCTCTGGGGAACTTATTGTTACGTTGTCATGCCATTTGGTCTTAAGAACATTGGCACTACGTATCAGTGGGAAATGACTTATATATTCCATGATCTTATCCATAAAATTGTGGAATCCTATGTAGATGACTTGTTGGCCAAGGCCAAGAAGTGTTGTGATCATCTAGAAGTACTCTGTATCATCCTCTCATGACTAATTGAGTATGGCGTCACATTAAATCCAAAAAGTGTGTGTTTGGTGTGACAAGAGGCAAACTTCTGGGCTACATTATATATTCACGAGGGATTGATGTTGATCCAGCCAAAATACAGGTTGTTCTCAAAATAATCCCACCATTGGATGAGTCTAGAATCAGGTCATTTCTTGGGAAACTCAATGCAATCCACGCTTTTATCCCGCAGATCTTAGTTCTTCCATTCATCCAATCAACAATCTATTAAAGAAATATTATAGCGTCGATTGGACTGAAGAATGTAACAAGGCCTTTGAATCAGTTAAACGCTTCTTATTGTCACCACCCATGCTAATGCCTCCCAAGCCAGACTACCCTTTGATCCTATACTCACGAGCCACTCATGTCTCACTAGCCTACATGCTGGCTCAAGAAGACGATGAAAAATGAGAACACGCGATCTATTTTGTTAGACGAACATTGCTTGCTCGATTATGAAACATGTTACACACAGGTAGAGAGAGAATTCCTTTCCATAATTTTTGCAACAAAATGTTTGAGACATTACATATTAAACTAGGAAACAAGGGTCATTGTAAAGACAGACCATTTACGAACATTTCTCACACAAAGATCTTTATCTAAAAAGGTTGGCCCTTTCATAACCTTAATGGGAGAATTTGAGTTAACATTCGTAAACCAGAAATCTATTAAAGGAAAAATCATTGCAGACTGGTTAGCTGACAATCCACTAGATGGAGGCGAGATGGTAGATCTAGACTTTCCCGATGAGTGCGTATACTTTGTCGAAACCAGGCCCCCATTTCTACATGTCCCTGGTATATTGATATCATCAATTTTATAATGGACCATACATACCTGGAAGGTGTCATGTCACAACAAAGAAGGCGGTTACGCATTATTACCGCTAAATATGTTGTTTTAGACCAAGTACTCTATCGTAGAGCCTTCGACGACATGCTTCTAAGATGCGTTGACATAGAAGAATCCAAGAGGATTCTTCATGAATCCCACAGTGGGATATGCGGGGGCCACTTCAATGGTCATGCCACCACTTGCAAAATACATCGATGGGCTATTTTTGGCCCACTCTCGAGCATGACGCTGTGGAATTTGTACGTAAGTTCCATAAATGCCAGGAATTCTCTCATGAGATTCACATGCCAAAGCCACAATCCCTACAACCAAAAGTGACTCCATGACCCTTCTCCACATGGGAAGTTCTCTCCCTCATCAACCGTTGGCGAAATTTTATAATCACAAATGACCACGAGAATATTTTACCAAATGGGTGGAGGCCATACCTCTCACCACCATACCAGGTTCGGTAATTGCCAAATTCATTCTGAACCAAATTATCTGTAGGTATGGTGTCCCACAAGTCATTATCTCAAATAATGACACATCCTTTAAAAATGACGAAGTCTGTGAGTTATGTAGCAAGTTCAAGATAAACCATCACACGACCTCTCTTTACTACCCTCAAGCCAATGGGCAAGCCGAAGTGACAAACAAAATGTTAAAAGCTATTCTCCTCAAAACAATCAAGGAGAACAAGTGAGATTGACATTTAAAACTATATCCGGCCTTGTGGGCCCATCAAACCTCAATAAGAACACTAATAGGAGCAACTCCTTTCTCACTGGTATTTGGGGCAGAAGCAGTTCTCCCGCTTGAGGTTGAAATACCCAGTCTCTGTATCTCATTACAATGGATTATGGACAAAGAAGATTATAGGGAGGCATGCCTCTCTCAACTAGAAAGCCTTAACGAGGCCAGATTAAACACCAAACAATGACATAGAGCCTATGTTGATTGGATGTGCCGATAGTACAACAAAAATTCTATGAGTGAGAAATATATGAAGGAGATTTAGTTCTAAGACTGGACAGCCAGTTGATAAGAAAACCGGCAAAGGAAGGAAGTTCTGGCCCAAATGGTTGGGCCCATACTGAGTCATGAAGGACTACGAAATGGTGTGGATCTCTTATGCACACTAGAAGGTGAGGAATTCGGTGAAACTATCAATTCCTTACATCTTAAGTGGTTTTACGCATAAAACACCAAATTCATTACTAGTACATTATAGCTACTTACATTGCATTAGTCTCTTAGCTGCTTCATTCTATCCATTTCATAAAAATGGTAGTCTAGGAGCTTACTCTTAAAACAAATCTGTTGTAAATTTCTGAAGATATTGGCAAAAGCATTCATGTCACATCTCTCCAAACATCATCAACTATTTTCAAAACTTCTCATCAAATTCGATAGACAAACATTGATGGAAACCATACCAATACCTACATACTTGGCTTTTCTCTTTCTTTCTACTAGGTAAATTTTTCCTTGCCCATAGTCCTGCATTCTAGAAGCTTCTTGGTGTCACATTTGTCCCTCTTAAATCTCTTGGAATGAAAGGATATCCCAAAGTCATAGATCAGAAATGCCAAAATCAAATGAAATCAAAAGCACCAAGCAAACAAAATATTTTATTTTACACACTTCTTTGCCCCATCAACCTTCGGTGATAAGCCCACGTCTCTTCTTGGTGATATGAGGTTGGGAAAGGAAAGAAGTGCCCTTACTCACCTGTATCTTTCCTTTGGTGACAAACCCGTGCTTCTTACTAGTCACATGAGGCGGGATGTGGGGGGTCCATTCACACAAGTTAAAAAATCTTGGTATGCTAAAAACACGAGTCAAATTCTATTAAGAGGAAGCAAATATCCAAATTCCAAAGAGATCAAATCCTCAAAACCAGATTTTGTCAACCAGTTGCCATTTATAAATCTAAGTCTAGATAAACTAGAAAGTAAGTGGCCTTCTAAGCTTGGTGGTAGTTCTGAGTAGGGTAAGTGTGTAGGTCTAAGTTTGGTTTTTGTTACTGGTTGGTCTGTCTCTCATCGTTCCATTCAATCAAACTCATACAATTTTTGCCCTTCCTAACTCCTGGTGTAGATCCCTCACATCTTACTTGGTTGCATGGAGTTGGGAATGGGGCAAGTTCATATCTTTATCACTATACATTCATCATGTCTTGCCAACATAAGAAGAAATCACGATATTACCCAAAGAATTCAAAATTTTAATACTACCATATGTTAGTATCATATCACATTACCACCACAAAAACATACGAGTAAAATAGTCTATCTAATATCATTTGTTATCCATTGCATACATTCTCAAAACATGAAAATAGTATTCTAAAAATATCTAAGTACACATATAGAAACAAGTCACAAAATTCTAGGCACCAAGAGTCTGGATCCAAAAAGAGATACATACATACATACATATATATATATATATATATATATATATATATATCAAAGTTTCATATACAATGCCATCATGCACTAGGCATGGTCAAAACTCCCAATGAGCCCAGAAATATACAAAAGCACTCGTATAGATATCTCGAAAAATGCTAAAAATTGGTCTCTCAATCTCTATGGGATCCCTCAGGGTACACGACCAGCGCCTAGGACTCTAGCTACGCGGGCTCAATGCACCGAGGGCTCACGGTCATACCTGTGAGCTGCCATCTCGCTACGAGAATGGATCCTCCTCATCAGGCACTCGGCTGTCCTATATCCACCACCTCTATGTGGAGACAAGTTATATTCTATTTCACATACCGAGATAGAGGAAAAAACATCGGTGTGCCTATCACCGCACGAGGGCTCCCCACGTCCACGAAATCTCAAAGCATGAGTCTTCTCTGAGGGGAGAAGCAGGGTATCGGTACACACTCGGCGAATCAAGTCTCGCCACTCATCAGCAGTCACTACAAACAAAGGAGAAAACAAGTTAGAAAATAATCAACGATAGAATCAAGAGTAAACGAAACAAAAAGAAATAACAAACTAAGACAAGTCTAACTAAAACAAATGTCAGGAGAAGAGTGACAACTCACTAGGATTGCCAGGCCTCCAAGAAGGATCTCTAGGATCCACACCTGCCACTGACGCCACCACCAACTGGTGCCCCTCTCCCATGTCTGGGGAAATGTGATGGCCTGCAATAAACTTGCCATCTCCACCTGGGTCCCGAGAGAGTAACTCCTCTGAAACCAGAGTCACCCTCTCTACACTCTGCTCCGCCCTCTCGGCCTATAGGATCTCCTGGGTATCATGCCACTCAGGATCACTATCATCCCCCCACTGCCCATCTCACTGATCTCCATGTCCTTTGTCTCCTCCTCGGTCTCTCCCCCAGTGAACTCCTCAAACTCGAGTCCATGTCGATGGGCTCATCACTGCTATGAGTAGGACCGGTGGCAATCTGAAGTAAGGGTGCCTAAGGAGCACCAGCTCTCCCTTGTGCACGTACCACCCTCCTAGCCGCAATAGGAGTACCATGTGTGTAACAATGGTCCACCCTCGGCCTCTAGGACCTCCTCGAGCCTCATGAATAGGTCTATATACGGCCCCACCGAGGAAGCATGTCACTATAGGGGAGGTCGAACTGTTGTGGTACTCTATCAAAGGGGTGGATCTATGGCTTCCTACCCCCGTATCAACTCCGGGTGGTGGTCTGACAAGAAATCAAAGTAACAGTCTCCTCTCCCCATACCCCTTCCATGGCCTTGCCTCCATGTCTACAGTAGTCAGGGAAGCCACTGGCTGGTGGGGTGCTCGAGAACTATCATCCCCATCCACCTCACTACCCTGATGGCCCCGGGATCCTCCACCTCTACACCTCTCCCATATGGGATAATGTGCTCATACACCCAACTCATGACAAGAGTTGGGTGGCTCAGTGAATACCCCTATAAATGGAATACCATGTATAAGTCATGGTAGGTAGTCCCGAGGATATATGCTCCCCAAGCATAGACACGTCCATGGCCCTCAATCTATGTAATAATAGGAGCCCAACAATATAAGAGGGTGTCCCCTCCCTTGTCCCCAATCAATCTGGATGCAAGGATGCCCATAATGGCCTTGCGAAGCAAGGGAATGTCTGACTCAATAATAGAGTGGATCCTCATGCCCTTCTTCGACCCCATCGATATGACCGCATCTCCCATATAGGTGGCCCACTGAACCACCTGTGATCTAGATACTATTGTCTTAAGAGATAGTTGCTGCCCAAGGATCGAAACCCCCAGTATATGGTAAACATCCTCCAAGGTGATGGACCACTCACCCCTAACTCCTAACAATCGAAGGTGTTCCGATCCGCATCCCAATAAGAGAACAAGTCACATAATATGTGACTAGCAGGTGCAACATGAGGAACCTATGCAATCCTCCATATACCAACCCTCTAGAGAGTATCCCGCTCTGCCTGGGAGAGTGCCTCCAACACTGCCAAGAGCCAATCACACTCCCTCTCCCGGATCCATCTAATGTACTCCTCCTTCTTTTGCATACACCCAAAAACATGCAAAAAGGAGTAAGTATCAAAATTACATTGGAAAAACTATTAAGAACATGCAAGAATGCTAAAAATGCAAAAACAAGTTAAGTAAAGTGTTGTTTTAACACTCTGTAATGGACCGCCACCCTATGCAGGGCGGTGGTTCTGTAACCGCTACCTTCTAAGGTGGTGGTCCAGAACTCACCCCCTACGCTCAGGGGCGGCAGTCTTGTCTTGTGAGTTCAAACGGGTCATGTGCCCTAAAAATGCTCAAAAACGCAAAAATTGACCATTTTAACTAAAACAAAAGCCTACCCATTAGGCACCCCCTAAGTGACCCTATTAACACTAGCATTTCTAAAAATGAGCCCCAAGACAAAGATTTCAACATTTTAAAACATTTTGTGCAAAAATGGTAAATCAAAAAGAACTAACTCCGAGATCTCGTGGGTTGACGTTACGCTCTCGAAGGCATGATCACTATCTCACCACAAACGTTTTGACTATACTCTCATAAAAAACCATCATCGTGGGTCCCATATCTCAAAAACTATCAAATCAACATGCGCAAATGAATAGGAAAATGAGCCCATTATATATATATATATATATATATATATATATATATAATGTTTTGACTCATTTTTGAATGCCCCTTTTGCAGGTTTGGAGCGCCGACAGAGGTAAATTCTTATCCCCGTGCAAATGGTAAGTCCTCATTTCATATTAATTTAGTATTTATTTTCTTGACTTATTTTATCTATCTACACTTGAGTCCTCTTTTCATTTTACAGGTAGTAGGAATTTGGATGGTGTCATTTCAACACACGGGCATGTCAGGTATAATTTCTAGCTTCCCATTTTGGGACCGCCATACTCGGACCCACTATTTTATGCCTCTTCATGGCTAAAACGCTTCTCCAAGGGGGCAATATGTACGTACCCAAAATTGTAGGGTCTTTGCATAATTTGGTTTGATGTTACACTGCCTTAATGATGATATAGGTCACCTCGTAAGGTGTTCGGGATCCAGAGAAGCTCATGAAGTATATGTTAGCATCCCAAATGCTTTATCCAAGTTCCTTGTGCTTTGTTTTATCCCTTTCCCCCCTTTTCTTGGCTTTTTGACCTTGATAACAAAAATGCCGCCCCTACTGTGGCGGCGGCGGTCTCGTGATCGCGCCCGCCAAGGTGGTCTATCTTGTAACCGCCGTCCTACTCGGGGTGGGTCCTTCACGCATTCTCCAAAGATGTTCCTTTGATCACGACTTGTGTGAATTTTCAACATTTACCATCTTTTCTCAACCACCTTAGCTTGTATTTATGTTTTTGGTTCCCTATAATAGTGTTTCTCCATTGTTTAATGGTAAAAGAGTTCCATTCCAAGTTACCCTTTGGTGAATGGAAATTCTATAAATAACTGGTTTGTTTTCAAACAAATGGCCCCTCATCCTCTCAATTCTCTTGTTCAGTTTTTCAATTTCTTGCCTAGAATTTTGTTAGTTTCAGGTTTTTCTTCCATTGTTGGCACTTTGGAGGTCATATCATCTTCTTGTTTCAAGTCTTGTTTCATTGCTGCTACATACAGTCAATTTAAAACATAGAATAGCTTCATTTCTAGACTAGAATCCATTAAAGTTGTAGGTTTTGTTTTGTCACAAGGATAATTTCTAAAAATCTCGGTACACTTGTGTTGTATTCCCATAATAAATCTCGCTAGGAATTGCATAGTCAAGCTCTATTCACTTGCGCTATCCCTCTCCTACTTGCATTATATTTGGTCTATATCCAAAGTTGCCATTGTTAGATTGTTATCTTATGTTGATACTATCATATACACACTTTCTAGATTCATGAGAACATGAAGGAATGAGGAGATCACACTGAGGGAATGAAATCACACACAACTGGATTTACCACTATTCTGTAAATGCCAGGTTTGAGCTATCAAATTTCTAGTTACAACATATTAAATAGAGTAGTGAATTATTTCATTTCATTTAAGCTCGCCTTGAATATTTCCGAGCAAGTTTTGGGGAATGATAGTTTCTGAGAAGCTATGAGTTGTTCTTCATTTTTGAGGTAAGATTGAAGGTTTTCAATTAAGTTAACTAGTTGTCTTTTATCTAAATTCACACATCTACATAGGTGAATAACCACACTGGGTTATCTCACTTGTTTAGTTTTAGTATAAAATTAGTTTAATAAGTTGTTTATAATTATAATATTTCAATCATGTATTTTTTTAGATTAGTTTTCCTTTCAGTAGTAGTATAAATTGTTATTTTCAGTATAATTTAATTCAGAGTTTTCAAACTAGATTAAATTCTTAAATTATAGTTAAGAGGATAAACCATAGGGAATTTATGCTACCCATTCATAGCCTCTAAATCTCCCCTTTCTCACTCTAGCTACTAGGAGATCACACTACCAGATCTTATTCACTGATCCTCCCATAGTTAGCTTTAGGAAAGTTGCTTGTCGATTCTCATCCTCACCTGTAGCTTTTCTATCATAGAAAACTGACCATAATCCCGGCTTTGACTCCATCTAAGTCACCCGCATCTCAAACCACCTCTCGTCTCAAAGACGACCTGGGATGTCGGGTACAAGAGAAGAGGTACTTTTAGATTCCCATACTTGCATGTCACTTTTCCATCATACAGTGCCCCAAGGGGTAGTAAAAGCAATCTTGTGCTGATCTGGGGTACTGACTTCCACTTGATTGTATCTAGAGAATCCATCTAGCATAGAAAACATCTCAAAGCCTAAGACAACTTGCAAAACTTGATCCATCATGGGGAGTGGATAGTTTTCTTTTAGAGAGGCCTGATTCAAATTCCTGAAATCTACATAGATGTGAATCTCACCATTCTTCTTTCTGACAGGCACAATGTTGGCAATCCATGTTGAATGATGTATAGGGAAAATAATCTTGGCTTTTAGTAACTTCTAGATCTCTTGAAAAATAGTATCAGCAACCTTAGGATTGTACTACCTTTTCTTCTGCTTGAAAGGTTTGATCCCAGGTTTCAGAGGGATATAGTGTTGCATCTCCTTTGGTTGAAAATCCTTAAGATCTTCATATGAATAGGAAAGAACATCGACATACTTTTTAAATAGGTTTACTGCTTTCTTTTTCTCTTCTTGAGTGCAACATTTTCCAATATTCACCACCCTGGGTTCATCATTGCTTCCAATATTGACCTTCTCATACTCAGTAGATTGTCGAGTCCCTTGAGAAGCTTCAAATTTGATGAACCTATCATGTTTTTCAAACAAATCTTCTAGACTCACCAGTCCTTTGGGAATCTTGTTACCCTTCAACTTAATACAGCCATCCTGATCCATCTCTTCCTTGATATCTTCCTCATTAGAGGGCACATATTCTCTAGGTAGAGTTTCACTTCCTTCAAAATATAACTGATTGAAGTTATCTTTAAGCTCCAAGAAAGAGAGAAAGTGTTGATCATCATTGAAAACCTACCAGTTGCTTGCATTATTTGACACACTAGGCCTATGAATCATTTCAATGGTAAATTTATCTTGAGAGAAATCTGGATGAGGAATCAACAAAGATCCCGAGACAACTAGAGAATCAACTCTAGTATTCTTTTCTCTTGGCACAACTTCAATTGAGAAAGCATTAAGGAATTCAATGGAATCCCAAACAAGATTTCTATAATGTTTCAATCTCCTATTCTTGACTTGGTAAAGATCCCTTACCTGTTTCACAATCAACTCTGCATCACCATGAGCACAAAGATTCTTTACTCCTATTTCTTTTGCCATGCTCAACCCAAGGATGAGAGCCTCATACTCAGTTGTATTATTTTTATTTTCAAAATAAAGCTTGAAAGAAAATGGATGAATATTCCCTTCTGGAGATATTAAAACCACACCATCTCTAGAACCAGCTGAAGAGCAGCTTGCATCAAACTCCAAAGTCTAAATGCCATTGGGATCATGAATCACTCCCTTAGGAAGACTTATCTCATCCTCTGACATGATCATATAGTTTCCATGCCCTATATCTTCATAGATTATTTGTGCTTTTGGATCATCAGTCTTTTGCACAATATACTCAGTTTTCTTTTTAGTAACAACTTTCTTATTTTTCCATTGATCGGGATCAAAGCATGTGACCAGTCCATCTGAATTTCACCTCCTACCTCTTTACGAAATTCCTACTTAGCAACATACCATATGAGGGAGGAATATCAGCAACCAAAATAGTGGCTATAACCCTTTTCTTTGGAAAAGTAGTGAAGGCTACTTGTGCATCTTTAATCCTTCCAACCAAAGGAACTTCTCTACTCTCCATGGAATAGCAGGAACCAAAGGTACGTGTTAGAGTTAGGCCCAAAGCATGAGCTAATTTTGCAAGCATTACATTGTCTGATGCTCCTAAGTCTATAACATAATTACTAATTTTATGGCTAGCTATGAGGAGAGTCACATAGAATGGTTCAATTTTCTCATTAGGGGAAGTGACTATAGCCACAAGGCTTGGTTGAGGTGAGGAAGAGGGAGTGGGAAAATACCTTTAGAAGTATTAGATGAGGCTTTGGATTTAGAATTGACAAATTTTACCATTTTAGAAAAGGATTTTGGATGGGTTTGGTAAAAATCTGCCTCTGAAATTTGGATTTTGGTCTTTTTGAGGTGATCAATGATATTAAAAGACCCGGAGGTGGATGGGGCATCACTACTAGGAACAAGAGAAACTTTTGATTTATCAACTTTAGGAATTGAAGGAAAAGAAGTTTTGGAAATAGAGGTAGAAGGAGGAGGATTAGCATTACTCACCTTTTGCATGGAGGCAGTGGGAATAGGAGCTCCTCTTCTTGTAACCACTAGAATAGTTATAGGAAACTCCTTGGATTTCTTAGTAGGATGCATCACTTTTTCTTTTCTATTCATTTTCTCCCGAGTCATAACAACATATGAATCACTATTCATCTCTACCACTCTTTCATCATATTCATCTTCATCATCCATACCTTCAGTGGTAAGGAAATGAACTTGAGATCCACCAAGTTCCTCCTGTTCTTCATCAACCTCTTCTTCTGGGTCTTCAAAGTCTTCATTAAAATCCTCATCATCAGGTTCTTGAAATTCACAATTTACATTGACTGGAACCTTGATAGGTAGGCCTTTAATAGCTAATTTATTCTAAGAAGGAGGTAACTAGTTTATAGTCTGAAAATTCCTTCTTGGAATATCTTGATAAGGAGTATGTTAAGCCAATTGTTTTTTGATGGCAATGAGATCATTTGCCAACTTTTGCACTAACCGATCTAAATTGGATCTAGGAGAGGAAGAGGAAGATGCTTTAGAATTGGAGGGTTCTCTTTTCAATTTACCAAACATGATTAAATCATCCTCAAACTCAATAGCCAAATGTTGATCAGTATCCTAAGTTGCAAGGTTAGCTCTCCTTAGTGCATATAATACTTCAGGTAACTGAGCATTGAGGAAGAATAATTTTTGGATTTGATCTATAGGACAAGTGTTCTGTGGATATTTATAAATGAGCTTGTTGAATTTGGCCACAAATACTCTCATGGGCTCATGTGCTTCCTTCTTGATATTAGAAATTTGAGCCAAAAGAGCATGCACATCTTTAGCAGGTTTGAAACGTTGCTGAAACTAAGTTGTCAATGTGGTCCAATTAGTAATTGACATAGTAGGAAGATGATAGAACCAATCAGCAGAATTATCGTATAATGTTTCTACAAAGATCCTAATAGAAACGTCTTCATGCTCAATCCCAAGAATCCCACATGCAATGTTGAAGGCTGCAATGTGTTCATCTGGTGTACCTTCCCATCACCTCAGAATTTAGGAAAACCTTTCCTACTACTCCTAGGTAACTCATGCAATGGTTGAGGAAGAGCAAGAGGCCCAATCTATTTTCCCCAAGGTAGAGGTGCTGCCATCTATGGGAAGATTGTCTGAAGGGGAACTAAACACCAGCAAGTATCAGAGCAAGAAGATTAGGGCTGAGTTGTTCTAGAGGAATGTTATTCTTGGAATTTCTATCTTTAACAAGAGGTGTGCTTACAGAATGAGTTCCTCTATTCCTTCTTGCTAGAAGAAGAGAGAAGTTTTGTTTCTCCAGAAGTTGAAAATGAGAATCTTCAACCCCGAGATATTTCTTCCCACGTGTATATCGTAGAGTCACCAGACCGAAAAAATGATCTTGAAGTTGTTTTAGAAAGGGATATGTTGAAACAAAATCCCTAGTGGAGTCACCAAAAACTGTTGGGTTTTAAAATGGTACTTTAACAAAATCCAAAGTCAAGGGATAAAAATTACCTCCTCTTTATGGGAGAGGTTCCCTTATTGAAAGCAAGCATCAAAGCTTATATATTGTTGTCGTGTAAATGTGTAACAGGAAAATTGACAATTTCCAAGCACGACAACGATACCCTTGTGTTAAATTTTTCAAGTCCCATCATTCCAAGACATCCTGGGTCTATCCAATTAGTCCAAATTACCTCCTAAATAATTTTATCTCATCCCCCTAGGTGTTTTATAGAATTCTATTCATTCTCCCAGGTGATTTTAGGGATTTCTGAAAAGATACTATCTTCTAGCAGTATTGGGAAGGGTTATCGTTGGCCTTCTTATGACTGGATCAAACCCTTGGGGAAGAATAGAAGAGTAAAATTAAACATGGAGGTGAATCAAAGACCTTAAAAATATGGAAATTATTTTGGAAGGTTTTGGGAATTTTGAGAAACTTGGAGCAATTTGAGAAAAATTAGGGCTCACAAGCCTAGGTAGTACACATGTCTAAAACATCTGCTAGACTTCAGAAGATGATTTTGGGAGCTCCATATGGAGTTATAAGAAAAAAATACCCCTGGAAAGAGGATTAAAATACCTACATGATGGTGAAATAATATTTTTCACAACACCTTGGTGTGCACAAGATTTTCGTAGTTTTTATCGTGTACAAGTGGAGTCTCAAATCACAAATCTATTTTTTTAGGAATCAAATGAATTAATCAAGACATGAGACCACCACCATTGGAATAAAAATTCCATTTCTACTCTAGATCATATAACATTTCACCAAGAAATTCCACCGGAGCTTAAGTTATCTTCTTTCCGAGTTGCCCTCTCAAAGGCAGTTCAAGACTTAGTCATTTTCTTCGGAAGACACGTGTTAGCACCAGGAACCTGGTGGGATTTCATGTCCCTAAGGTCAGGTACACCAACCCTTGAAAAATTATCCCAGTCCCCATGTGACCTCTGGGACCCTCATATGACCTCTAGACTTGACAGTTCAGCCCCCAGGTGCTTGTTTGGAGCATTCATTCCCTGCTGTCGGATCGGGCGCCACGTGTCATCTCTAGGACCACCGTGGAAACTGATGTCCCTTATGTCCTTGAGGTGGGGAACATTAGACATGAAAAATGCACCCATACCCTATGGGAGTCATTTGGACACCCACGTGACTGACTTTCAGCCCCTAGGTGCATTTTTGGAGCATTCATTCCCTGTCGTCAAATCGGGAGCCACGTGTCACCTCCAGGACCACCGTGGAAATTGATGTCCCTTATGTACCTAAGATGGGGGACATCAGACATGGAAAAATCTTTCAGACCCTATGGGGAGTCATTTGGACACCCACACAACCAACTTTCAGCCCTCATGTGCATTTTTCAAGAAAATCCCCTTGCCGTCGGATCGAGGACATATGACATCACCTTGACCATCGTGGAAATTGATGTCCCTCACGTCCACGAGGTCGGGGACATTAGGGACATAGAAATGTGCCTAGCCCATCCATGTGCATTTTTTTAATATTCAAACCCGAACTTAGTCTGTTTCTTCCCCCTCATTTCTCCTTCACGGCTTCTCTCCATGCCATGGCCATGTTCTTGCTCGTCCAAATACCCGTCTGCCATTGCTGATCCAAACCAGCTCCATCATGATCAAAAAACTATCCAAACCATGAATAATCAGCAATATGTAGGCCTCAAAGAAAAATGGAGTGAAAAGAAATGAAGAACAGGGAGAAAATGAAGGTTTTTTGCCAGATAACCATGAAGTCACCCGATCTAGAAATCTTCATATCTCACAAGATACAAGTCGGATCGAGATGCCATATTTTGTAGAATTCCTCATTTTTCAAGGTGATCAAGATGCAACAAAAAGAGGTCAAATGGTGCCTAGAATAATTTTCTCCAATAAAATCCTCTCTTTGTGCATCGACTCACATTCGTTGGATTTCCCAAAGATTTCGACAATGGAAACAAACTAAAAAATTGCACACGAGCTCAAAATAAAAACCTATTAAAATGGAGTTTTTTTCATTGCAAACGGAGACAAAAACCAGACCTGCAAATTTCAAGCTCCATTAATGGCCGCCATGGTAGCTCTATGCCCGAAGCCATTTCTTTAGGTCAAAATTTCAAAATTTATTCCTGGCATTCTCGTGGGCAAAACTATGTGAAATTCAAAGGGTGTGATTGTAATGTGACCAGAAGAGTCCAAAAAGTATGTTTCATCATAAATCGAGTATTGAAACACCCTTTATAAAAATAATAAGTTTTCCTACACATGCTTGCTATTTTTGGAAAGTCTTCATCAAAAGTGGCTATGGAAAGAGCAATGTGCACTAAGATATCCAAAAGGCCGAATGATTATCTGGAGAAAAAAACAATGAAAATGACCACTCACTTTGAAAATAGTAAGCCACACTCAAAGAGTAGTTTTGGCATAATGGGACATTCAGAATTGAGCCGCAACATCCAGTTGAAGATCGGGACTTGATTTCTCACACTTACTAAAAATAGTAAGTTGATTTTACCTAAGGGAGATATGAAGCCAAAGTGGATGGGTTAGAAGCCTTCTCAAGATCACGAAGTGGAGAACAGTCGAAGAATGGAGACAAGTCCACTGTGCAGTAACTCATCCTTCGGCATAATTCTTCTTCTTCCTCTTCTTTCTCTCTCTCTTCACTCCTCATACAACACTCTCTCTCTTCAATGTTATATTTTTGCATTGAGGGTTACACTTTTTAATATGACTTAAGTGAATTTAGAAATATAATGTAAATTAAGTTTCCTTGCTATTATAAAAGGGACTTAAATATTTAAAGTGGAATATGAACAGTCTTAAGTCATATTAAGGTATTTGAAAGGTCATGAGGGAGACGAGGATTTGATTCTAATCTATAAATTATAAAACCATTCCCATTTCAAAGGGTTGGAAATTGATCTTGTAAACTTACGAGTGCATTGTACTTAGATAAAGTAAAGGAGATAGCCATCTTCTTCTACTTTCCTCCATTCCCACATTATGTACAACTTCTATTTAAGCATCAATACAAGAAGAAGGAGTTTGTAGCCTCTTTGATGAGGAGATTTTAGAAAATTTTAGTTCTCAATCTCATCTCATCTTGTTGCCATTTACAGGGTTGTTTCTTCTCATAAATGCATGTGTTGAAGTTTCTAACTAGTGTGTGTGTAGGAATTTGATTTTCTACCTACAACATTAGTTCCCCTACCTCTTTTCTCACTCTTTTTCCCATTTTCATAAAAATTCTCTCTCGCAAGTATCTGCAAGCTTTGCCACAGGGGTCGGTGGAGTGTCCCTATTAAATCCCCTGGTCAAAAGGCCACCACATAAATCCATCTTTTCATGTGCATGCATATACGTAAGCTGGATCGGTTAAGTAAACGGACTTAGATTCCTAGAACATTGAAAAGAAATCCACAAGTTTTTCCACCCCACAAATTTTCTCGCACATATACAAATGTACAACTTTCATCTTAAGGCTGGACCTTTGACATCTTGAAATGCTTTTATACCAAAATATATTATCAATACAAACAAATGGAAGAACTGAAGAAAGGAAAGAGTAGAATATAACAGTACTTTCAGGAAATATAGATAACATAACCCTATACGTATTGAGAAAGAGTGATATAGAACATAATCATTCACATTCACAACATAAGATATCATTCCACAGACACAAAGTTCTAGAAATCATATCAATAAGAACACAAAGTTTCTTATCACAGAAGATAAATGATCCAAAAATTTTAGGTAAGCAAGAAGGGAAAATGGAGGAAGATAGAGAAAAGGGGAAAATCATTCTGTATTGATTTACTTTCAACTATAATTACACTTCAAAAGTATCAGATTCCAACATTTGCAATGAGCCAAGATCTTACATTTATAGATGAAGCGAAGAGAGGAGAAGAAGAGAAGGAAGAAAATTTGATTTGGAAGCTCAACCACCAACCATCAATGCCCTTGCAAATCCACCTACAATCTATCAAGTCTAGTTTTGCATGTCTTTTTGGTGCGTCGAGAGAAGGAAAGATGGCAAATCAGATCAGATCTAGGTAGTTGAAGCAATTAGATCCTGTATTAATGGATTGAAATAATTTTTCCAGATTTTCACCCAAATCAAGATATCCAGTCAGTTCTCCATGTTTGTTTGGCATGTTGGAGAAGGAAGGATGAAGATCGGATCAAATCTGATATGTTTGAAGCAATCAGATCACGTATTAATGGCATGAAATATGTTTTCCAGATTTCCAACCATCAAATCCTATTGAAAATAATATTTTATGCTTCCATGGTGTAGAGGAGACCAAGACCTTTCCAACAATATAAAAATTTTCAAATTTTGAGCACTGGAGTGAAATTTATGCTCATTTGAATATTTGAATCAAATCCATACAAAAATGGCGAAAATGCAATTTTCACAAAATGGATCCATGGGCCCGAAATTGAAATTACGCCTTTAGCACAAAATATGTAAAGTGCAAAAGTTCCCCATAGCCCTGCAAGCCCACAAATTCACATTTGATATAGGTCTGACACGTGGCTTTACCTGAGTGGTAACAGAGTCACGAGATCACTTTATAATTTTACTTCTTTTGGAAACAAGGCTCAAAATCTCAAAGTTCTCCACCAACCTACTTCCCCATTTTTGAATTTTCAATGTAGGCTCAAGACCCCAGCAGAGTCGTGGAACATTTTATAACTTTTAACTCTCTTGTGGAAATAAAACCAAAATTCCCAAAATGCTCCGACAACCCACGTTCCCATTTTGACTTTCAATGCAGGCTCAACATTTGACTTTATCCCTTGGCATGAGTGGGGCCATGGTTCACTTTATGCCTTTTATGGAAACAAATCCAAAATTCCTTAAGTGTCCCGAAAACTGCCTCTCCACTTTGAGTTTTGATGTAGGTTTGAACATTTGACTTTTTCCCATCCCGATGGAGTCACGACTCATTTTACAACTTTAATCCCTTTTGGAAATAAAACCAAATTTCCAAAATTACTCCGATGACCCACTTCCCCTCTTTGACTGAAACATGGCCACATGTCCCTTTGAAGGCATGTTCTGTATTTTTGTGTTTTGACTAAGTCCCTTTGTTTGGCAAAGGATTTATGTCTAACCCGGGACACATGGAGGCTTCTCACTCATTTGGAGACTTTGTTTGGACCTGACCTTCGAAGGTGCACCAATTGGACACATGGAGAGCTGGCGCACATTTGGGACCTACTTTTGATATTCCCCTAAAAGAACACCGAAGGGACACGTGGGTCTTTCCACTAGTTCTCCTTTCATTAGTCGATTCAACAGCCGGTTCTTCCCCTTTTGACTTCTATTGGACCCTAGACACGTGGAGAGCTGGTGCTTGTTTGGGAACCACCTTTGGCTTCGACCCTTGAAGGTGTGCCAATGAGACACGTGGCACCATCTCGCTGGCCTTAGAATTTTCAATAGCCGATTTAAATTTTTTGAGGCTCTGACCATATGGAGGGCTGACACTTATTTAGGGTCTTTCCCTTGGGTCTCACTTCGAAGTTGTGCGATGAGGCATGTGGAGGCTTCCGCTGACCCTCTTATACTTAGTCAATTAAATATCCAATTTTTTTCCTTTTCCTGACTGAGACATGTGGAGGGCTGGTGCAAGCTTGGGGTCTCTTTTTGGGCCTAGCCTTTGAAGTTATCTTGACGAGGCATGTGGAGAGTCTACACTCACTTACGATCCTCCTTTGATCTTGGCCTTTTGAATTTACACTGATGAGGCATGTGGAGGCTTCTCGCGAACTCTTTATACTTAGCTGATTTAATGGTTGGCTTTGTCTTTTTGGAATCGACCACATGGGGGCCTAGACACATTTGGGGTCTCCAATTTTGTGCACCATACAAAAATTGTGCCAAAGAGACACGTGGCACCTTCCTCGGTCCTTCTATACTTAGCTGATTCTAAACATTGTCTTTCTACAACAAAACCAAAATTCCAAAAGTGCTTCGACGACCCGCCTTCCCACATCCAATCACATATGTCCACGTATCCATGGAAATTTGGAAAATAAATTGAAAAGGAAGATATGCCCATCATTCACGACTGTAGAAAAAAATACAGAGGAGGGGAAACTCCACCATTTACGCTAGAATTTCAAATTTTTCTCCATGGAAAGAGAAACTATGAACAATACAAGGCTCGACACGATCCACAGCCAAAAGAGAAGGATTGACAATTTCATTCGAATGAAAAAAACAATTTTCAAGCATCCAAATGCGAAGATAGAAATTTTATCCAACCATGCAGACTACAAGATTTGAAATTAACAGGAGAGATTGCAAATGAGCACTAACTTCTTCAAAGCATGAATTTTTCTATCTCTCCAAAATTCCCAAAACATCTCTCAAAGGAACCAACTCAAATTTTTCGAAACTTGACTTAAAAAATGAGGGGGATTTTGAGGGTGACAACAAGTCTCTACCCCCAATTACGACAAGAGTTGTTACGACTACCCCACCTATTTACACACATCACCAACAACCCCCAATCTCGTCTATCACTTATGCATGATATCTTCCACCTGTATCTATTCCCCCTTCATAGTTCTCATACTTGGAAACCTTGTATACTCAGATGTTGTCCACATCATACATCCATCATCAACCTCCTTTTACCATAGGGGTCACCCATTCCTCACAACCCACCAATGATCTCATTAGGATGATAATGGAAAAGATGAAAACATTAGAAGCATCAATTTCAGGCTCTCATAACTCCTTAACTTATGAATAAATCTATAATGAGCCTATTCATTCATCTATCCCCATTTTCCCATACCTTATCCATTGGTAAATGCCCAAGTTCAATTGTTTCAACAATAAAGAAGACTCGTAACAACACTTGCGGTCATTCGGACATTGGTGCAATCTACTTTCCCATGATGATGCTTTACTCCTATGGACATTCCCCATGTCCTTGATAGGACTTGCCTTAGATTAGTATAGTGGTTTACCCAAACATTCCATTTACTCATTTAACCAAGTGGCTCAAGAATTCTTGGACCATTTCTTAATCAATGTCATCAAAAAAGTCACCATGACTGACCTATACTCGACATGACAATATGATGATGAATCTATCACAAATTTCATTACTCATTGGTGAAGCCTTATCAACCAATTAACATTCTAGTTACCTCAAGTTGAGCTTATAGAGTTATTCATTAGATATTGTGCCAAGCACATCTCACCAACTCTATAGGTACAAACCTTCCATACCTTCAATGAAGCATTTACCATGGTGCAAAAACTGGAAATTCGTGTCATTGAAGAGAAGAAAATTCAATTGCTGAAACAAAAACGTCGCATTCAAATCAAATGATGCCTCTTTGTTTTCAAATCCCTAATACAATTATTCAAAACCAAAGGATCTTCCAACATGGTATTTCTCAAATCTGGTCCATCTCATCCATCTAACCAAGCCAAATCTTCCTTCAATATTTCTCCCGTTAAAACTTTTCGGTTCAATGGAAACACCGAAAGTACACTCCAATTGAGAGCCCTATTATTTAGTATTAGAAAAGCTTCTTAAGGCTAGAACCATTGCACTTCCCCCATAAAACCTCATATTGGTTTCGATCCCACTTTTCCTATGCCTACATGGTATAAGGAACATGACTATTGTAATTATCATCACATCAAAGGCCATATCGATGGTAATTTCATAACCTTTAAGAAAATTGCCCAGAAAATGTTAGATAATGGAGATTGCTCATCTGGAAAACCCAAACACACTGCCAAATAAAAACTTACATATCTTTAAGAAGCCATTTCCTAACCATACACCATCATCTAATCAAAATGGTAAACCTTCAACCAATGACAACAATGTCCATGAAGTCCATAGTGTTTTAGATATTATACCAGTTGTTCTTTAATTTCCACATATCCCATGTCTATCGAGGATATTCTAGCACAATCTCCTCTACCCATGGAGAAACCTACCTAGTCTACTCCATCCACAAAGGAGTCCCCTTCATCTCCCTCTTCACCCATGGAGGATTCCATAATTTTTTTCAATTTCATTCCACCATCTACCTTACACCTACCAAAAAATTAATGGTATTAACTCTCCTACCCATGGGAGAATCATCATCACTTTCTTCTCCATTGAAATAATAATATACCTCACCCCACCTACCATCACTCTTACCCATGGGGATCCTTTAGATGTTCCATTTCCTATTGGGGATGATTCTACATTAGCATTCCATGATCTCATTGATCTTCTCTTGACTCTTTTATCCACAAAGTCCGAGGATAACCAATTCCTGTCTCATAGACATATTTTATAGGGATTTCCTATAATGAAATGTTACACCAAAACCTCGAGGCATTAGTGAAATCCACACATGAGGATCATAACATCCCACCATGCTTCTATAGAGCCCGACTTGGGTTGGGTTTGCACCCACACTTACATACATATGAGCCTTTCACCGATGTTTAGGCACCCCACGGGCCACAGCTGCACACCAATCGAGTGTGATTCAAACACGGGTGGTTGCTTTGATACCAAATGTAATGAAATGTTACACCAAAACCTTGAGGCATTAGTGAAATCCACACATGAGGATCATAACATTGCCACTAAACTATTGCATCTCCTCTTATAGAAATGTTGTTTTCACACCTGGCCCACTACTTGGATTACGTTGATAATTCCATACTTTGGGGATGCCTTTGGTTACCTTTTAAACCCAAATGTAGATGTCACTTACTGATACCTCCATGATCTATCTGAAGGTATTTAAAGTGACTAAATCAACCATGATCATGCCTATTGAAATGAATTCTTCTTCATCACCCTTACCTACATCCGAACCTTTAACCACAACCAAACCCATTCCTATGCCTAAGAACCTACCTTTACCTAAATATTCTCCCATCTCTAGACCTATCACTACCCTGGGTGTCATGCCGACATCAAGCCTTGTCCATCCACCCATCAAATTGGACTTAGCCACATCCTCCCAAGCCCATATAAAACCAATCCTTCACCTAAAAATAAGACCCAACTTTCAAGACCGCATACACAAGTTTCACCCACCATGCCTCTGTCACCTTTAGCCCTTCTATCTATCCTCGACCTCACCCATCTACCTTGCTCAAATAACCTCCTACCCAAAGTAAAAACAAAATTGTAGTAACTTGCCTCTTCATCACGATCCTTTATTACATCCAATCAACTTGCACAACCTTCATTGTCACCATAAACTTTCTTACCACCTATACCTCCACCAGCTACCATAACCCCATCACTACCTATGCAATTTCTTCTCTTCAACCCATACCTTTCACCCGACCTCGATTAATAACCTTTACCGCACCTCCATTATCACCATGGCTAACCCATCCTCTACCATCATCCACTTTATCCCTTTTACATCACGTACTCCTACCTCACCTTTACCCAAGAAGGTGCAATCCAAGGACAAGAACCCACTACCCTCCAAAAAGGTAGTTAAACCCATGACACCTTCTATTGCTAGTTCATCTACCATACCTTTACCCAAGCAGGTACCATCAAAACCTAAGATAATACCACCTACCAAATTGGTGGTCAAACCTATTCCACCTCCTATAACACCTCTTCCACCACAATCATCCACACCTTCACCCAAACCCACACTCACTTCACATGTGATCCATTGGCAGGGTCTTATGCCAACATTTTAGCCAACCTCTTAGAGACCTCGGTCATCACATTACCACCACTTAGACCTTATGACCCACTCAAACCCAAACCAAAAGGGTTTGACAAAACTAAAATTTGTGCCTACCATCATGTGCCAGACATGATGTAGAGAACTGTAAGGCTCTAAAACCATTCTTCTCCAACTATGCCCTCCTGAAGAAAATTTTGACGACTGATGATCTTCTAGATGAGGACTCTATTCCACCTTCACCAATCACCACACATCCTCATCCACTACCTATTCAGCCACCCACATCTCCACCTCCACAACCTTTTTATCCACCTCCAACATTCGAGATCAACATGGTCTATATTAGAGAGTTGGCCAAACCCCACCTAAATGCCAGTGTGCCCTACTCATTTCACAAGGTTCTTACCCGCATTAGGTTTTTTCCATCATGTCATTATACTACTCATGACATACCTTCTCCATCCACCTCTCTTCCTCATATTAACATGATCCAAGTTGCCACTTGTGCACCCAAAAGACAAAGGAAAAGCAAAAGCAACCAACCCATCCACTAATCTGTGCCTAACATACCATCTACACCCACACCAAAATCACCATTCGAGGACCCACATACCCTATTTTTGATGGGGTCACCCATCATAAAATGATAAAACAATTACACCAATCCCCTCTAAAAATGTTCTTTGTATGATCTCATCCAAACCTCTAAATCTCATCAAAAGCCCTCATGGAGGTTTTGCAATCCATCGAGGTTTTACCTAATGACCCCACACCAGTAGCCTCCATTATCACCCCTCACCATGTGGCCTCTCTTACCAAATCATCTCCTTCTTCTACCCCACTCTCACACTCATCAAGTGGCCACCCTCAAGCTTTTCTATGAGGATATCATACCTCTCTAATCAGATGACCTTGATCTCACTCTTTTCATCTCCGTCTATATCGATAATATTCATGTTCAACACATTATGATCGATGGTGGTGCCAAAGCATCAACATCATCTCCTCCCACACATAATCAAATGTGCATCCCTTCAAATTGCATGCATAATAACCTGGTTATGTTGTGCTCCTTCAATGATGCCATCACTTCCACCCTTGGCACCATTATTCTTCATGTTCATGTGGGCCCCATACTTGTGCCAAAATTATTCTACATTTTAGAAGGGGAATTCTAGTATAACTTGTTGTTTGGCCGACCTTGGATCTATGTCATGGGTTGTGTTCCTTCAACTTTACATCATTGTGTAAAATTTGAACATGAAGGACATAACTATACCATCCCAACTGACCCTTCACCATTTAAAACTTGCAACATGTTGTACTTGACCTAATGATGTCCTCATACTAGTTAAGGCATCTACCACTACCGCCACTTCTCCTTCACCCACACCCCATCCACCGATGTTGCCACTACCTCACCCATGCCTACCTCTTTATTCCCTACTGTTATAGCCTCTGTAACCCAACCCATCCGCTAACCCATCTAGTTCCCAACCAACTCATCCTTCTTCTTCCCAATCACCTAGTACTTCATCTATTCTAGGCTACACACATATCCACTACCGATCCCTTAGAAGGTGTTTTTCAATGCCTCACTCTGGGGAATACCACTTGTACAACATAAACACATTCCTTACTCCACAAGAGTATGGTAACCTATGCCAACATCCTCATTATGACCATCGCATAGGTGAGGTCTTCCCTTATGGTCCTCCCCACCTTCACACCAACTTAACATATGGGGGACTTGACACTTCCACCTATTCACCCAAGCCCCTTCCCAAACATGACCATTTTCATCTGACCTCCAATCTCTCACCAACCACCACTTTTCCCACACTTTCCTTCACCATTGTGCATGGAAAGGCTTTGGCTTTGGGTTCTATGAATAGGGCCATCATACTTTCATCATCTCGTGTACCACACGTAAACACAAAGACCATAGTGGTATTGGCTTTCAAACCATCTTCCAAGAAGGCCCACATCGACCTCATCGAGGATGAAAACCTTCTCCACCCCATTCACCAATGTCACCACCTTCACCCACAGAGTCTATAGATCCTGAATCTATTCCTCCTAAAAAAATTTTTTTGTGAACACCATTTCCCTAGGACCTCTGACTTATCAACGTGATGGTGAGGCTCCCTCTTCTCTTCCCTTCCTGTATCCTGACATGATCGATGATGATACACCATCCATTAACATCATTCAATGTCAGGATGATGAGTCTATCCTCACCTACCTTGGTGTGGAAGATTCTTATATTCATCGGTCATTGTTTCCTTCTGAGATGCAAAACCATGTTAAATGAATCAACCATCGAAATCAATATTAACACTCAGGATGACCCACACATTCTAAAGATTGGTCAATCTTTAGATGTCTTCTGAACTAAAGAGAAGCTTTCACTTCTTTCCTCTAGGATTATAACAATGCTTTTTCTTGGTCCTATGCTGATATGCCCAGTATTGACCCAAACATTGTGGTCCACAATATCATAACTATTCCTGAAGCCAAACCCATAAAATAGAAGCTACGAAAAATGCATCCTCACATTTCCCTTCTTGTCAAAGAAAAATTCAGCACCTTCTCTCGGTTTCCTTCATCCTACCCATTGATTATCCCCAATGGATCTCTAACATCATTCCTATCACAAAAGCAATAGGAGGACTCTGCATATGCATGGATTTCCATGACCTTAATTTAGCTTTCCCCAAAGATGACTTTCCTCTACCTAGTATTGACCAACTAGTTGATCTTACCACTGGTCATGAGATGTTATCACTCATGGATGGTTTCTCAGGTTATAACCAAATATTACTCACCCCGAAGATCAACATAAAACCACCTTCATCACTCCTTGGGAACCTTTTGCTATCGAGTCATGCCCTTTGGCCTTAAAAATGTTGGTGCTACATATCAGCAGGCTATGACTTATATCTTCCATGACATCATGCATCATATATTGGAAGATTACGTAGATGACCTTCTTGCCAAATCAAAACATCGGGCCGAACACCTTACAGTCCTAAAGGTCATTTTTGACCATCTCATCAAATATTGTGTTCACCTTCAACCAAAGAAGTGTGTCTTCATTGTTCTCTCAGGAAAGCTCCTTGGTTTTATCATTTCTTTGTGGCATAAAAGTTGATCCCACTAAAATCAAGGCTATTCTCAAAATTCCTCCACCTACTAACCTTCTCCAACTTCGTAGTTTGCAAGGTAAGTTGCAATCTATTCATCATTTTATTTCACATACTTTCTGACCACTACCACCCATTTCATCATCTCCTCAAAAGGATGTCTCTTTCAAATGGGATGATGAATGCCACAAAGCCTTTGAGGCCTTAAAATAGTACCTTCTCCAACCACTTGTACTCATTCCTCCTAAGGATAACCAACCATTTTACCTTTACATTTTTACTATGGATCATTCCTTGGGTGCCATGCTCACCATCATCGATGATCAACACTCAGGAGCAAGTGGTTTATTACATAAGTTGTACCCTTTTGGACTATGAAACCAGATACACCCACACCAAAAACTCTTCTTAGCCTTAGTTTTTGTTGCCACTAAACTTCATCATTACCTACTCAATCACAAAACCTTTGTCATCACCAATACTAACCCCTTACATTACATGTATGCCAAGCCCTACCAACATCAACATGTTTCATGTTGGCTAATGCTTCTCAGACCTCAACCTCAATTCATCCATCAAAAATCTATCAAAGGTCAAACTATCACTGACCAACTTGTAGATGCACCCCTCTCTAGAAATCAATCCTCTAACTTTGATTTCCTAGATGAATCCATTGCTACCCTCTCTTTGGATGATACCATTTACCAAATGACCTTATTCTTCAATGGTTCCAAATGTCAATGTGGGGGTGGTGTAGGTTATCCTCATTCCTCTTGATGGTGAACCTATGCCACTATCTTTCAAACTAGATTTTGATTGTACTAACAATATCACCAAATATGAAGCACTCATATTAGGTCTCCAAACCACCATCACCTTAGATGTTAAATTGATTAATATATTTTGGTGACTCTCAACTGTTGTAAATCAAGTCAATGGTATATACCAATGTCATAAAATGAAATACTTCAAAAGTATAAGCATCATGTAGACATACTTTTGACTACCTTTGACCATTATGAACTTCAAACCACTCCACGTTCCACTAACAAATTTGTGGATACCATGGCCTTGCCTTGCTTCTCAGATTCCCACCTCACCCTCTAACTTGAAAATATTTGTCACAGTACAAAGGCTGCAATCACCTTCCTATCTATTTCAGATGTCAACCTTGTCAGAACCATTCAAACTAACCCATGTGACCTTTGGTATAAGAAGTTTGTTACTACCTTTCCTTTCAATTCTACCTCCAGACCTTACTCATAATGAAAATGCACCTTTCTCAAAAGTGTCTCTCTGGTATGTCATCATGGGAGGCCTTCTTTATAAATGTGGTTTTGATGGTATCCTCTTACGATGCCTTACAAGTTCTGAAATTCCCTACACCATCAAGGAAGTTCACGATGGAATTTTTGGAGGTCATTTCAGTGGCTTAGTTATCGTAAACACATCCTTCTCCTGGGCTATTATTGGCCCACCCTCAACCATGATTATTGTGACTATGTCAAATGTTGTGTGAAATGCCAACAACATGCTAATATTCATCACACACCTAGTCACGCCTTATAGGTCACATGAGATCTTTGGCCTTTCTCTCAATGGGGTTTGGATCTTGTCGAGAGATCAATCCTCATTCTTCACAACACCATCAATGGATTATTACCACAACCAAATACTACACTAAATGGGTAGAATCCATCCCCCTCATCTCTACAAAATCCAAAAAATTTGTGAATTCATCAACCATCACATTATTTTTCACTTTGGTGTCCCTCACCACCTCATCACTGATAATGGAAAAAAATTCAAAAACAAAACCCTATGGAAACTTTGTGATGCCTTCAACATTCAACTTAGTTTTTCTTCACCTTACTACCCACAAACAAATGGCCAAGATGAATCAACCAACAAAACCTTGAAAAAATTCTTATGAAGGTGGTTGATGATACGGGAAAGGATTGGCACACACACATTCCTTTTTCTTTATGGGCTTACCATACTAGTATTCATACCTCAACTATGCAGCCACACATTTTTCTCTAGTCTACGGTATAGAGGTTGTCCTACCTCTTGAAGTCCATATTCCATCTCTTCATATTTCACTCAAAGAGATGCTTAACGATGATGACTTTCACTAGACCATTTGGCACAACTTGAGTTATTAGATGAACATCATCTTAATGCTCTTGATCATCTCCAAATCTACCAAAAATGTATCAAACGTGCCTATGAAAAACATGTCCATGAATGAACCTTCCAGGTCGTGACCTCATCCTAAAGGAAAATCAACATGTAACCAAAGAGGAGAAAAGTAAATGGGGAAAATTTTCTCCTAATTGGCTTGGACCTTATATCGTTACTCATACCTATGGATCAGTGTGCTTATCATTTGTCTTCACTCAAGGTAAACCCAAACTGAGCCCCTCAATGCCTTGCATCTTAGACCATTCTACTATTGAATTAAGTCCTATATCACCTCTTTCTATTAAACACTCATCCCTTGAGCACCATTCACCTTCCATTTTACCTATTTTAAGGATCAATGACTAAACCAGATCATGTGATTACCCATCACTTTTTCAGCCCTATCTTCAATATGAGTACCATGGCTCTACTCATGGCATGATTCTCATGGATACTTTTTCATCTTTTTCAAGATGGAATCCCATGGTCATTCATAACGTAAACTCTCTCTTCCATAGTTAGCCTCTGTGTGCTATGGTTTTTCCTTCAAACCAAGAGCCTATTTTTCTCTATAGTCTTGTCCATGACTTAAAAGTCCAAAAGCAAAGAAATTTCAAAAATAAAATGGGATTCAACTCCTTGAGTCAAACTTCTAGCAAAAATATGATTCCCTCAAAAAGGACATCTATTCTCTCTATCTCACTTGCTATAAATAGATTGCTCCCTCGAAGGACAACTATACAAAGCTAGCCATATTGTACTTAGTCTCTCATCAAAAGAGGACTATTCTTGTAAAAATAAAATAAAATATTCAGAAGCTTCCCATCGATCAACTTCACGAAGACCTCAAGGAGATAATATACTCATCCCATAGACTTCCCATCGATCATCAATCTATCAAAACAACAACAAAAAAAAAAAAAATGATAACTTTTTGTCATGGACTTGCCTATTTTGATCTTAGGTCTCTTGCCAAGTAGGCATGTTGTCTTACACCAGGTGACGCTAAACACCAACCATTTTCACCTCATTTCCTTTTCACCCTAATTTCCTACCTTCTCAAGGGACTTTCCGCAAAAACACAACATTTCATGATCATGTGACTTTCTTCACCCTTAGCATAGTCAATCATGCAACACCTTTAGGGTCTTACGTTCATAAGCCAATCTTTGGTATGGTAGAATCATTATGGTTCTTATCAATTAGGTGGCTCTTTTTGTCACCTCTTACCATTCACCTTCTTCATTACTTATTGATTACCCTATACAGACTAGACCATCGATACCTACATTTTAAGGATTCCCCTTTCACCACATCAATCATGCCTAAATGACCTAAACCCAACCCTACCTAAAATGACCTAAACCCAACCAGGCCTAAATGACCTAGACTCAATCATGCCTAAAACCTACCCACCCATTCCGCTACCTCATCTTATTTTTCCCTAGCTTATGGGAGAACTACATCAGCCTGAGGCCCCTTTTCATTGGGCTATATGTAGGCAACACTCCGAGGGCATGGGGCCCTTGGAGGTTAGCTCACCACTCTTTTCCCTAACCAATTTTCCCCCCATGTTTTCAATTAACATTTCACCTTATTTAGTTTCCATTTTTCACAAACACTTGGAAATTAAACAATTAACAAATGTAAATACCTGCCATTTTCTTAATAACATCATATCATACATCCATTATTTCACATTTCCATGATATCAAATATTTTGAAATATACACCATCACATACATATACATCATCATTTATTTCCCATGTTACCAATAACTTGGAAATTAAATCAAAAACCAAAAACCTTAACTCCACCATGCCTAACTCACTAACTCATCATGCTAACTACCTAAATGACTAACTCAACCATGCCTAAATGACCTAAACTTAACCATGCCCAACTCAACCTAACTAACTCAACCATGCCTAACTCCTAAACTCAACCATGCCTACTAACCATGCCTAAACTCACCATGCCTAACACCTAACTCTCACCATGCCTAACTACCTAACATGCCTACATGACCTTGACTCAAACATGCCTAATTTACCTAGTTTCCATCACATACACATAATAATGGAAATTAAAACACCAATACATCATCCATAATATCAAATCATCATCTATAACAATGAAATTTTGTGTATCAATACAAATGTACACCAATACAAATACATACAAGTATCTCAAATCTCTCAGATACATCCTCACCATCTTCGCACACATGACAGGCTGGTATAAGATCAAAATCTCAAAACTCTCATGTACATCCTCACTATCATCGGCATGTAGGATGGTATATACCAAAAACAAAGACAAATAACCAATCATATCATATCAGTGACTAGTCATCACTCCATCTGATATCCATGCCTATCTCATATGTCTCCTCCTCCTCACCTCCTGGTCGATGACCTACCAACATCTCTCCACCTAGCATGGGTCTCGGTCTAATCTCCTCCTAGCCCATAGCTAGGTCTAGCCTCTGTGAACTCATCACCTCACCTTGACCCTATCTCTTGGGCTCATTTCCCCCCCCTATGCTCTCTAAACTATGAGTGTGGGATCTAGTCCTCTCACTCATCCTGTTGCTCTACTGCTCAGCATAGGAGGGGACATCTATCCTTGCGGTCATCAGATGATCCTAGTAATACCATGCCTCATTTAGGCATCCTAAACCTCACCATCGACACCATCTGAGGTGGTGTCCATGGGTCTCACAACAAACCTATGAGCTCTGTCCTACTAGGGCTGGCCTCGGACCCTATACCTATGCTCCCTATCCTCCTCCCTATACCTAGGGACCCTATCCTATCATCATTAGCTATGTAGTGGGGACCTTGTCCCTCGAGCCTGTGGTGCCTGTGTTGCTATAACTTGGGCCTGTAGGGCCACAACCTGAGCCTGTGTAGTGGCCAAATGGCCCTACAAACCTACTACTACATGCATGTAAGGTGGAAAACATGTCCCCATCTCCATCTCCACCCACCCTATGTGGTGCACATCCCTATGTAACCTGGGCCTAGTAGTGCCAACACCTGAGCCTATAAAATGGAAACTGTGCCTCTGACCTTGTGAGATGCCCTATAAAACTAATCTGTGCCTGAAGGGTGCCACCTAACCTACAAGGTATCCCTCTGTACTGTGATGGTGGCTAAGTCTGGCTTCCCGGCCTTGGGGTGCCACTCTAGTATATGTGCCACCACACCACTTATATATCTATCGGTGACCCCAACATCATCGATCCACCTATCCACCGCCTACTCCTCCTACCCTGTAGGCACACTCTGGTCATGGTGGAGACATAGGTCTCTCCACGTCATCTCTCCTATACTTGAGGGAAGGGTGGCGGCACATCTTGTGGCAACCCAAACTATCATCTCTAACCCTATCTATGGTATCATCTCATGCTCACTGACATGACACCCCTATATCCACCTAAGCAATGTAACTCTAACTCCTCTGCCATGTCCCTATATGAGGGATAGCCAACATATGGCCTCCAAACAATATCCACACCAGATAATCCCTCCAACACCCACCTGTAATATGAAACATCATGCATGGCCCTAGCCACCCTGTGCTTTCCCACCAACTAGTACCCACCATCTATAGCCACTCTAACTTTGACCAAGCCCCCAAACCAATCAAGTCAAGGAAAACCAACTGGACGTACACATATGATGTGCTCATATGCCCAAAATGCAAAAAAATGCAACACAAACTAAACCACCCCAACCTCCCATAGGCCCACAACTCCTATATAAATTACACCAGAATGTCGTGCCCATGTAAAATAGATCCACTCCTCCACCATATCCTGAGCACTCCCATCAATGCTCAGGAATCTACCACCCTCGGCATCTCTAGTAAGGTGAAACAACATACCACCTCCATCATCAAAACAACCAACCTCATCTCCTAAGGATGGGTGCATACATCTCTCCATAGCTAAGGCTCACACTATGGTACCTCAACTCACCCATCACCTCCCCAAACACAACCACTATAGGCTCCACAAAGGCCTCTAAAGAAATAGAATACACTCACTCACCCACAATCGGTAGCCACAGGATCCTGTATACATCCTCCAGGGTGATAATAATCTCACCCATCGGTAAATGAAAAGTGTTGGTCATTGAATCCCATCTATCGATGAGTGTGACCATCAAACTAGGATCTCACGCTACACGCCTATAACATTAGATCCCAATCAATCCAACATCAGTCATGTGCTCCCACTCCTCTATAGTCACACTCAACCACATATCTACCAATAATGGTGGTACTTTCTTCTCACATACGTAGCTGGTCCCTAGCCTACATCCAACAAAACACAACATTGTTAAGACCTCACTACCTCCAATTACATCTTAACCCCAACACCATACCCAATCACACCAATCCTGCTTACCCCATTTACCTAATTCACATACCAACCTCCTACCCTTTACACTCATGACTCATTACCTTCACATTATTTCACCTACTCACCTATCCCATCTAGCCAATGACCATATTTTACCCTTACCCCTCTATAACCAGTCATTACTTTCCCCTTTTTGACCTCTTTTCCTTTGATACATAACCCTTCTTACCCCTATCCCTCTTTCACCCTAACCGACTAGGTCTCTCTGGTCTCTCTGACCATCACCGGTTCTCCTTGACCAACATCGGTTCCATTAACCACCGTATGTTGGTCACCTTAGTCTTGACCAATGTTGGCTACTACTATGACCACATCGACTTTGGAAAATCCTTGACCAACTTCGGTCTCATCTCCTGTCACCCCCAAAACCAAAACCCCTCCTTTATTTCTTAAAAATTGACAAAAAAAACCTACAATCCTACTTAATCCCAAACCACTTACACCCCACATTTATTTCTCCCCCTACTTAGCCTATATTTGACCTCATCCCCCCTAGATTTCATCTATTTTTCACCCACATTTCAAAATTAACATTCCCACCCAAAATTTCTTCATTGTAAAAACACAATTGGAAAATCAAAAGCTAGAAAATGACCTCCTACCTCATCTCGATGGTGTCTACATGGTGGCACATCTAGCCACTATGCATCGGTGGTCCACCCACCCCTCTCCCACCTCTACCATACCAAAATCTACCTCAAACCTCTCCACCAATCACACGTCTCCAACTAGCTCTAGTGGACCCATCTACCTGGCTCCTCTCAACACTTAGTCACCTCCACCTCATCCTAGTACAATACCTTGTCTTTTTCCTCCCCAAAAAATGCACAAGTCACTCAGCTCTATCATTTTCTCAAAGTCAACAACAACAATGATTTCATAAAATATGGTAATTTCAACTTTATAACCCTAACCCGACATGACCAACATCATTCATACCAAACCGATGTTGGTTTCCTTATAACCAACATCGGTCATCTTGCCAATACCATTTCCTCCATGTTTTTCCTATTTTGACCTAACCTCATTATTGTCCCATAACTTTTGGCATTACCAACACTTCATAGACCCTACCCACAAGCCTCAACTACCCATACAATTCCTTAATTGCATTTAGGGATTTGTTATTTTACCTATACCTTGGCCTTACCCATGCCATGACCTATTTACCTAGACCTAACCTACTTTTTGTGACCATTGAACTTGTGTACTCATTATACCTTGTGATGTTGTTACCTATGTTGTTTTAGCCTAACAACCATACCTTGCCTATTGTCATGTCATTTATCCCAACCAAACCCATGGTGTACCGATCATACCTAAACATTCTTACACCTAACCTATGTTGTGTTTCTAGACCATATCCTATACCCTGGATACCTAAATCACTTCAACCTTGTTTGGATAAACCTATCGACCTTGGACGATGTAGAGTTTACAAGCTCTTCAACTTGGTACCATGTTTGTAGTCTATATGTGTGTGTGCATTTGATTTCCATTACCCATTACCCAATTTGACCCTGGCCCATTACCTATTACCTTTGACCATTACCCATTTGACCATTACCCTTTACCCAAAGTACCCATACCCTTCCCCACCTACCTTAACTTACACCAACTACACATTTATCAAACCACTCACCGACTCCGTATAACACCTCATCAGTTCCTAGTTTGAGGGGGATCACCTTCACCCACACTTGGGGAAACCCCACTCTCACCCATACATGGGGCAATCACTTCCTATTTTTTTCAGCATGCGACTTATCAATACAAGCTACGTGAAAAAAGGGGCAAAATGTAGACACCAAAATTAGGTCATACTACCCTTATAACCCCATTAATTAAATTAACCATACCTTACCTATTCATATCCCATAGTGCACATGATTAATTGAATTAATTACCTTTAATTAATTTAATTAACATCCTCACTTGACCACCTCCTACCAACTCACCTAGCCACCTCACTCCATGACCCACTCAAACCCCATTAATGACCTAAGACCAAGTCTAAGCCTATCCTAACCAACTAGGACTTAGTCTAAACCTAGACTTAACTCCTATTAACAAACCTAAGAGGACTCTTACTCATTCTTCCATGATCTATCACTCGAGACTCGAGATGAAGATTGAAGACCACACCAAAAATAACAACAATCAGGCTATTTTTGGCCAACCTAGATATTCCCACCTTAACCGACACCGGTTATACCTCAACCGAATGTCGTCCCCTAACCATCATCATTAGGTTAAATACATTTCCAAAATCCTTTGTTGAGGTTGGTCATTCGATTCAAGATCTCATATGAATAGAGACTTGGAGCACTCAAATTTCTGAAGCACTCAGAAAAGGAAAAGCACCCGAGAGCACTACCAACAACCATCGGCATCCATCACCTTCTTCACGATCATGGATTCACACAGAGAAGAAGCACAGAGACTCAAAACTCCATGTAACATGTACATGACATCCCTTCTCTCTAGATCTCTGCCATCATTTTTTCATCACCTACACTCTCCAAATCCATTCTTTAGTAAGTACCTAATATCTCTTCAGTTATCTTTATTTTCTTTCATTAAGATCATCATTCCTCTCAGTAATTTATTCTTTTGTACATCCGTACACCTCCTTCCTTCCTCCAACCCATCACCTTACCATATCTAGCCCTTTCACCTATCTTCACCCTCCCCTAGTCATCTCTAAGTCACTAAGACCATTTCACGACCTCACCCCACCATTTCTAGCCTCTGAGAAATCACAGAGAGTCTTGAAGACCATTTCTAAGAGCCTTTTACTAATTGCCCCTACCATGCACAACCTAGCCAACCAACATCGTCATCATCCTTCCCAAACCAACATCGGTCACATAACTGACATCGGTTACTGTGTCTGCAACATACCTCAAACCAACGAGCTCATACCCATTCCCTAACAACCCATAATCACTCCTAATCTTTACCAAATCTTACCTAGAGCTTGTACCAGACCTGCAACCCAATACCAACCCATCACCTGACCTTTTTTTTGACCTCAATCACCTTTTATCTGACCTTTCTTATTTTTTTTATGAGATACCTAAATCATTTCAATTCCAATAAGATTGTTATTTCATGTTTATTTTGGATAACATTAATATTGTTATATAAAAGTGGATTGACAACTCTGTTCAGGAAGCATCACGCTTCCTGGATCTAGCTTCTGCTAGGTAGTCCACTCATTGTTTTATTTAACTCTATCTAGTGGTATTGTTTTGCATTTTATAGGTAGTTCCTCCTAGCCAAAAGGGATCTCTCACAATCAACATTGGATCAGAAATTAGAATGTGCACACAACCTTCAACCAACATCACAAACAGGTATTCCTCCTTGGCCTATCACCCTCTATCTATTTCATTAATTTATCAAGAATCCAATGAAACATTTTGGCACACCCAGTGGGACCATTCAGAGGTTCCTTGCATTTATTCATTCTTAGGGAAATATTTTGTATGTTTGTTTCTTTTAAAAAAGGAAGTTAACATTAAATTTTCTCCTTGGGAATCTTCTCTTCCTTCTATTTGTCTAAGTGACATTTGTATTTCGGGACTAAAAAGAATCCTTCTTTTTCTTCTTGTTTTGCATTAGTGAAATTCATTCTCTCTCCTATTCACTCTTTTTACATCAGAATATCACATTTCGATTTGGGTTCTAAAATACTTGCATTTCATACTTCTATGCTTGCATTTTTAGCTCACATTAAAACTAAGGGAAACCTATATGCTGGAAGTCATGCCCAACTGATGGTTGACATAATTGAATCATAGAGCACTTTCTCTTCTCTCTCTCTCTCTTTGCCAAACTACACAAATAAAAATTCACACATCTTCTTAAACAACACCTTACTTGAAGAAGTTGTCAACAATCACACAATTAGAGGATTGACAGTGGGTGCCTAGCTGGTTTCTCTATCTAGTCATTAACTCAGAGAAAGGACCGCCCCACCAAAACATAACCTAAAACCACCCTTAGAATTTTCCTCTTCATAGGACACCTTCCCAACCAAAAATATGTTTTGATTCACAAAGTCAGTCTAAAATAACATAAGCTAAAACATAAAAATTCACTTATAGGATTGCATGTTTTTCTTAGCTTTTTCTTGAGTTGTGTTTTTAGTTGTGAGGTTATGTTCTTAATTTTATTCTTCCTTTCACACTTTTTCATCATATTTGGTGTATTCCACTATTTATAAGTGTGTCAAGATCCATTATTATCATACTCAATTTTCTAGGTTGATATTTCATCTGACTTAATTCACAAAAATCAAATTTTCTTCACTTTTCAAATTTCACATTGATGACATCGGTCTAGAGATAGTCATCGATTTAAATCTAACCGATCGAGTTACCTAACTGTTGTCAGTTTCCATCTCTTTTTGTTCATTCTACCAAAAATAATATTCATCACATCTTTTGTTCTTTTTAAGTTCTCAGGACATCATCATACCCCCAGAATTTTAAAATCACAGTCAAATACAACTTCTTTATTTCATTTTCATCATTTTTGCCTCATTTGCAAAACTATTGATTTCCTACAAGAATCGATATCGTATTATTTTCCCTAACCATCATCAATTAACCTAACCACCACCATCATGGTTCTTTTGTTCCGATTTTTAATTAGAACACCAACCCATTTAACCTCCCAAAGATCTTTTTTTCCATTTTTGTTTTTTTGTGTCATTTAAAAAGTAAAGTTTACTAGGTCTACACTAATTCACATGGTTTTGACTCACAGCCAAGTGAACTCCCTTGTGTTTCATGCTATCCTTCAGCCATTTCCACCTAGCCCATCACTGCCTTCTATCTTGTCACCTATGGATCCAATTTATCCCATCACCATTAGTACCGATGACGAGGAGTTTGCAAGACTCCTTAACCAAAATCCCACTTGCCCTACAATACTATCTCACCCACTCATCCACCCGAGACTCCTTGGGATAGTTGGTATATGACATGCCCGTGTCTATCCCTCCTACCCTCACCCCCACTTCTGCATTAGCTACCACTAGCTCGGCATTACCTTCATCCACCTTACCACCTGTGGTATCTCAACTAGACCCCACATCTGCTATAACTACTACACCTATGATGTCTATCACACCCATGGTGTCAACCATCCCTTCACCAACTACCCTTGGCATAGCCTCGTCTACACCTGTCACCTCATATATACTTGTTGCATCGCAACCACCCATGGTGTTGGCAACCCACACCCCATTCCAAAACCTCATCCTTTCCATCCTAGCTCTCTACCCCCAATTACCACAAGATTCATTATGACTACCCCACCTGCTTACACGCATCACCAATAACCCCCAATCTCATCTATCACTTATTCGGATATCTTCCACCCGCATTTATTCCCCCTTTTCAGTTCTCATACTTGTCACCCCCATATACTGGGATGTCATCCACATCATACATCCATCATCAACCTCCTTATACTACAGGGGGCACATTCCTCACAACCCACCAATGACCTCATTAGGATGATGATGGAAAATATGTAAACATTAGAAGCATCAGTTTCTAGCTCTCACAACTCCTTAACTTATGACAAAATATGTAATGAGCCTATTCATCCATATATCCCCATTCACCCATACCCTATACATTGGGAAATTCCCAAGTTCAACCATTTCAACAGGTAAAAAGACCCACAACAACACTTGTTGGCATTCAAACATGGGTGATATCTAATTTCCCATGACAATACTTTACTACTAGGAATATTCCCCATGTCCTTGATAGGACCCGCCTTAGATTGGTATAGTGGTTTACCTGGACATTCCATTTACTCATTTAAGCAAGTGGCTCAAGCATTCTTTTACCATTTCTTAATCAATGTTGTTAAAAATTCACCATGACTGACCTATACTCAACACGACAATACGATGACAAATCTATCGTAGATTTCATTGCTGCAAAGCCTTATCAACCAATTAACATTCTAGTTACCTCAAGCTAAGATTATAGAATTGTTCATTAGAGTTTTTACTAGGCACATCTCACTAACTCTTACAGTACAAACCTTCTGTACCTTTGATGAAGCATTTACCATGGCACAAAAACTTGAAATTCGTGTCATTCAAGAGAAGAAAATTCAATTGCGAAAAAAATGCCATGTTAAAATCAAAGGATGCCTCTTCTTCTTCAAAGCCCCAAAATAACTATTCAAAAGCCAAAGGATCTTCCAGTAATGCAGTTCTCAAATCTGGTCCATCTCATGCATCTAACCAAGCCAAACCTTCCTCCAATCTTTCTCCCATTCAAAATTTTCGTTCGAGATAGGAACAACGAAATTACACTCCAATTGGAGAGCCTTATTCTTTAGTCTTAGAAAATATTCTTAAGGCCGAGCCATTGCACTTCCCCCATAAAACCTCATACTAGTTTCAATCCCACTCGTCCTATGCTTGCATGGTATAAGGAACATGACTATTGTAATTATCATCACGTCAAAGGCCATAGTGATGGTAATTGCATAACCTTCAAGAACATTGTCCAGGAAATGTTAGATAATGGAGATCTCATCTTGGACAACCCGAACACACCGGAAAATAAAAACTTGCATATCTTTAAGAATTTGTTTCCTAACCATACACCATCATCTAATCAAAATGGAAAACCTTCAACCAATGACAACAATGTCCATGAATTCCACACTATTTTAGATATCAGTATCACATCATTCCTCAATTTCCACCTATCTCGTCTATCGAGGAGATTCTAGCATGAGCTCCTCTACCCATGGAGGAGCCTACCTCATCTACTCCTTCACCCATAAGGATTCCCCTTCATCTCCCTCTTCATCCACAAAGGAGTCCACAATTTCTTCCGATTTCGTTCCACCATCTACCTCACAACCTATCGAACAATCAATGGCATTAACTCTCCTACCCATGGGAGAATCATCATCGCTTTCTTCTCTATTGAAAGAAGAATATACCTCACCCCACCTACCATCACTCTTACCCATAGGGGATCCTTTAGATGTGCCACTTTGCTATTGGGAAGGATTCCCCATTAGAATTCCAGGATCCCATTGATTTTCTCTTGACTCTTTTACCCATAGATTCCAAGGCTAACTAATTCCCTGTCTCATGGACATATTTTATAGGGATTTCCACTAAACCAACTACATATCCTCTTATAGTAGTTTTGTTTTCACACTTGGCCAACCACTTGGATTACGTTTATAATTCCATGCTTTAGGGATGCCTTTGGTTACCCTTTTTAACCCAAATGTAGAAATCACTTACTTGACACCTCCATGATCTATTTGAAGGTATTTCAAGTGACCCAATCAACCATGATCATACCTGTTGAAACGGGTTCTTCTTTATCACCCTTTCCTACATCCGAACCTTTAACCATAACCAAACCCATTCCTATGCCTAAGAACCTACCTACACCTAAATCTTCTCCCATCTATAGACCTCTCACTACCCTAGGTGTCATGCGATATCAAACCTTGTCCATCCAACTATCAAATTGGACTTAGCCACATCCTCCAAAGTTCATATAAAAACCAATCCTCCACCTAAAAAGAAGACCCAACTTTCAAGACCGCATACACCAGTTTTACCCACCACACCTTTGTCACCTTCACCCCTTCCATCTATCCTTAGACCTCACTCGTCTACCCTAGTCAAGAAACCTCCTACCCAAATAAAAAAAAAAAGCACAAAAACCTTCCTCTTCATCATGATCCTTTATTACATCAAATCAACCTACAAAACCTTCGCCATCACCTGTAGCTTTCTTACCACCTATACCTCCACTAGCTACCATAACCCCATCACTACCTATGCAACTTCAACCCATGCCTTCCACCTAACCTCTACCAGCAACCTTTACCACACCTTTGTTATCACCGTGGCTAACCCATCATCTCGCTTTCCATCGCATCACATACTCCTACCTCGCCTTTACCCAAGAAGGTGCAATCCAAGGACAAGAACCCACTACCCTCAAAAATGTAGTTAAACCGATGATACCTTCTATTGCTATTTCATCTACCATACCTTTACCCAAGAAAGTACCATCAAAACCTAAGACAATATCAACTACCAAACTGGTGGTCAAACCTATTCCGCCTCCTATAATACCTCTTCCACCACAATCATCCGTACCTTCACCCAAACCCACATTCATTTCACATTGTGATTCATTGGTAGGGTCTTATGCCAACATTTTACCCAACCTCTTAGAGACCTCAGTTATCACATTACCACTTCTTCAACCTTATGACCCACTCAAACCCAAACCAAAAGGGTTTGACAAAACTAAAAAAATTTCCTACCATCATGTGCCAGACATGATGTAGAGAACTATAAGGCTCTAAAACCATTCTTCTCCAACTATGCTCTCTAAATAAAATTTTGGTGACGATGATATTCTAGATGAGGAATGTATTCCACCTTCACCAATCACCACACTTCCTCATCAACTACCTATTCATTCACCCCCATCTTCACCTCCACAATCTTTTATCCACCTCCAACATTAGAGATCAACATGGTTCGTATTAGAGTGTTCGCCAAACCTCGACTAAATTCTAGTGTTCCCTATTCATTTTGCAAGGTTCTTACCCCACATTAAGGTTTTTTCTATCATGTTGTTATACTACTCATGACATACCTTCTCCATCCGCCTCTCTTCATCGGATTAACATGATCCAAGTTTCCACTCACACCCGAATAGACAAAGGAAAAGAAAAAACAACCAGCCCATCCATTAATCTTGTGCCTAACATACCATCTACACATGCACCCAAAATTACTATTTGAGGACCCACATACGCTATTTCTAACGAGGTCACCCATGATACAATAATAAAACAATTACACCAATCTCCTCTAAAAATGTCTTTGTATGATCTCGTTTAAAGCTTTGAATCTCATTGAAAAGCCCTCATGGAGGTTTTACAATCCATCAAGGTTTTACCTAAAAACCCACACCAGTAGCCTCCATTATCACCCCTCACCATGTGGCCTCTCTTACCAAATCATCAACTTCTTCTACCCCCACTCCCACTCATCAAGTTGCCACCCTCAAGTTTTCTAACGAGGAGATCATACCTCTCCAATCAGATGACACTGATCCCACTCTTTTCATCTCTGTTTATATAGATAATATTCACATTCAATGCATTCTCATCAATGGTGGTGTCAAAATCAACATCATCTTCTCCCACACATACAATCAAATGTGCATCCCTTCAAATTACGTGCATAATAACTTAATTATGTTGTGCTCCTTCAATGATGCCATCACTTCCACCCTTGGAATCATTATCCTTCACATTTTCATGGGCCCCCGTACTATGCCAAAATTATTCTACATTTTATAAGGGGAATTCCAGTATAACTTGTTGTTTAGCTGACCTTGGATCTGTGTCATGGGTTGTGTTCCTTCAACTTTACATCACTGTGTAAAATTTGAATGTGAAGAACATAAATATACCATCCCATCTGACCCTTCACCATTTAAAACTTGTAACATTTTGTACCTACCTAATGATGTCCTCATACAAGTTAAGGAATCTACCACTATCACCAATTCTATTCCTTCTCAAAATAGTTGTTTCCAAGAACCTGTCTTCCATTTTGGGCCTCAAGATCACCCAAGAACATCTCAAATATGGAATGTAACCACTTATTATAAATCCACTGACATTTATATCACATCCATTATTTTTATAGCTCATGAAACATCTATATATGTAAACCACGTTAACTTTCCTCTTCACTAAATTGAGTTGCCCAAAAAGCAATTTTAGGAACTCAACTAGTTTGCACCATTTCTATAACTTTCAAGACCTCCAAATGCCTTCAATAGGAAAAAACTCCATCCCTCATCACTCTAAAATTTATATCAATCATCAAATAATCCATCTCATGCATCTTCTACCTCCATCTTCTAGCCAAACAATCATGTCCCGAGAAACAAGCAACCTTATTCTTCAAAAAATAGCTATTTGAACTATAAAATCACATCATCAAGAGACAAACCATATACCATTATAAATCCCTCTAAATCCTCTTTTCGTATCATATTACATTTCCTTCCAAATCTAAGTGAAATGCCTTCAACCAAGTCAATCTCTCTCGAAATCGCTCTCCAAAACTACCCTTTACGTATCAAGGACCAATCTTCATAAATAAGGCACACTTATCCATCTAGGACTTCAACCATGATCTGAAACCATCATGGAAATCAATTAAAACTCCCAAGATAAAAACAATGTAAATTTATTTCATACCTCCTTTGGAAATTTTTTCTTCAAACTGAATTTTTTCAGAAAATTTCCGATTGAGTGGGGTCCACAAATCATTGCATGGTCTATCATACTTTTATGTAAAGATGGAGGAGTAATATACAACATCCAATAATCATAATAGAAATAAAAATAAATTCTAGGCACTTACCAATAATATCTTCTCCATCTCTTTTGACCTAAGGTTTGAAACACACAAGAACAATTTACCTTCTTAACATTCGGTCATAAAAATGTGACAATGAAATGGCCTCATTATTTTTCTAAAATGCTCCTAGATCAATGAAAAACATCCCTAAAATCCAAAATTTTACATGTAAATCAAACAATTCATGGTGAGCATTAGAAGTTGCAATTCAAGATGGAAATCACTCTTTCTTGGACCATGTTTCACCTAAAACACCATAACCTTCAAAATATTATTCAGAATGACTTTAAATTTTTATCACACCTTTAATAAGCCCCTGTATTCAATCTCCAATCATCATAATATCTCAAATAGGTCTTCATTTTCATGACCCATTTCATTCACATGACTAGTCATTGGGGTTTTACATGTTCTAGGCCAATACCAACTGAACTAACAATATTACTCATCATGTAACTTCCAAAACTACCTCTACATGATGAAAAAATATAACATACCTCCATGAGTGATCTCAAGATCTCACACACACTTGCAAGTGCATATCATGCCTAATTAGGCCTCCAAACACTAGGATTAGGCCTAGTGTGCACCATGACCAAGTATACTAATGCCTTATCTCTACTTCCCATTTCTTCCAAAAGGAATAAAAACCTTGATACATCATGTATCACTCACCTAAATTCCTACATGAGCTCACATGGCTCTATACCTCCTCATTTTGGCTCCAAGCACCTAGACTAGGTCTAGATGAGCATCTATAATTAGGTCTTCAACCTATACCTACACCCTGAAACTCATGTGAGTGCCTAAACACTCTCAAAATTTTCTCTTCATGCTACTAAAATGCTCCTCAAGTAATCATACAACTCAAACCAGTATGCACCATCACCTAGACTAGATGGACCACTGGTTAGGCTTGCTAGACCAAGCCAATCTCACTGAATCCACTCATGCCATCATGTCATCACCTAAGTTTACATGTCACCATCAAACTGAGCATATTATAACACTTCTCCATCATCCTATTTTTCATTAATGAGGTTTTACATCAATGAAAACACCTGAAACTCAACATGTCAATAGCCATTTGGTCTCTTTCAGGCTCCTCCTCTAGCTTCCTCTCCCGAGCTATATATGTATGGTTATTTTTTTCTATAAATTTTTATGTATTACCTCTATAGAGATCTTCATCAATGCCTCCCTAGTTTGGGTCTTAGACAAGTTATAAGTTGTGGAAAGGAAAATAGAATCTCCATCCTTGGATGGGACAAAGTGAATGCTATTGCTTGGAAATTGAATGAGTGATTCTTCATCCATGCATCTAATGAAAAGGACAAAGAATTTTTAAAGAACTCAATTTTCCATAGTGTTATTGATGTTGTTCAAATGGAATAATTCATAATCATTCTTCCCCTATTTATGTGGCACACATCAATATTTTACTAGTGTTAGGATAGATTTGGATGTCCTCTTCTTCCTCTTCTATGTCATGTTCTTTCTCTTTTATTGTCTTTTTACCCTTACTTGATTGGGATTTCTCTATCTTGACTTCTCTTATGTGGCCACTTCCTTCCACGTGACCTTCTCTTGTGTTTTCTCTTTTTCAATCTCCTCTCGAGTTATCTACAATTTCAATCACCCTTTGTTGTGATATGAGAGTATAAGTTGCTTGGCCACCAGGATCATGTGCTCCATATGTTCTTTTGACCATTCCTAAGTACTTATCTAGATTGGAGATTGTTGTATTGGAACCAGGACACCGGTCTCCTTTTGGCTAATGTAGAGTGTGGATTATTTTCCATCGGGTTTTCTACTTATTTCTTTTCGTCTTCTGCTTTTTCCAAGCTTGGCCCTTACTTTGTATTCAAACATATTCTCTTTGTGGGTTGATATGTCTGTATACACACACTTTATTTTTCTTATTGTATTTTTTACACATGGTCTACTTGTTCTCATGTTCCTCACCATGCATGTTTAGGCATAATAAGTAATTAATCATGGTTCTTCATTTTTTGTGCCTTCCTTGTTATCTTTTGTCTTGGGACACATATAGAAGAAGATTTTCTACACATCATTATTCACCACTATAGTTTCCCATTTTGTTAGGTGACAGGTATTTGTAGATTGAGTCACTTCATGTGAATATCTAATAGGATGCTTGTATGTTTCATGTAGTGTATGGATGTTTGCATCTATCCTTTGTGCATCAATATTGATATTTTTAACCTCCTTGATCCATTTGATATATCGAGAAAAGTAGTCCACTTTGAAGGCATAGAGAAATTTGGCTTATGGTGTCCAAGTCTCATATACATTTATAATCCTATCCACCGAATAGTTCATTGTGACATCAAACTCCACCTCTCCGTAAAACTCTTTGGGTAATTAGTGTGGGATTCTCTAGTCTTTCTCAAATAAATTTCAAAAGTGTATTAACCATGTGGTAAACATATCCTTGTATGCATTATTAAGTGTTTGTGGTGCCATAACTTGTTTATAAATTTCTCACAAAGATGGATCCTCGATTGGATATATCCATGATGGTTTATCATCCCCTTCAAAGATTCCAATATCCTTGAAGACTTTAAGAAACAAAATTACACCCCATCACAATCAAACACCTTTATTTTCTTGGGCCATGTAAGCATCTACTACTATGCCTTATGCTACATATTGGGAGTATTTGAAAACTTTCCCACATGCTACCTTATCTACAATACTTTAAAAAATTGTATTTACATGCATTCATCTCTCAGCCCCTACAAGTTTCAAAGTAAGTATTCACACAATGAATCTTTTCTTGGGGTCCCTAAGTTCATCTATGGACATAAATTTTCCTTTGTGTTTGTATTTGAGGTCTCCAATGTTGTCTACATAGGTCTCATCATTCAAATCTTGTGCTAAATATTCTCTATGATTGTTGAGACCAGTTGCCTTATTAATCAAATAGTGTGATAATTTCATGTGTCTCCCTACAAAATAGAAATACCCTTACCTAATGCATGAGATAAGGTATTGGTATAATTCTATAATTTTGTTGAAATAGGGTGGTTCAAGTAGCTGAAGGACCCATTTTTTCTCAAGTGATTTCCATATGTTACTATCATACACATCATTTCCCAATGTCCTTATATCCTATTGGGTGTACCATTTATTTCTTGACAGTTCCATCAATCCCGATACAATATTATTACAATCTAATATCTTAGTGGAAATCACATGATTGACCAAATCGCCAATCATTTTAGCTTCTTCCGGGTATTACATTTTCGATACTAAGGGCTAGGGTTATGGATCTTTGATCCTTCTTATATGTCCTTCGTGTGACCATAGTGACCTTATACCTCTGTAGCATGGAAGTTCTTGTTCTTGTCTCGATGGTCTCTTTTTTATGATAGTGGCTTCATCTTCGGTGATATTTTCCTCCTTAATCATCGCAGCTTCTAAATCACTTGAGAATATTGAACCCGACATACTTAATGAACTTGTGATCCCTTTCTTGTTTCCTTTCTCTAGTGCCTTTACTTAATTTTTATCTTATTTCCTTGTAGGATAGAAACCACTTTGGTTCACCCTGGGGTGGTTAACTACCCCAAAGTTTGTCATCCTAACAATGGTTTGTGACCCCACATTAATGATGCTTGAGATTGATTGTTTCTCTATAGGCTAGGTTATGTCTTCTCCTCTATTTTTCACCGATAAATTTTAAGGCGATGTTAATGGTGGTTGATTTTCTTGATCATCTCGGAGTTCAATTGTATTCATAAATTATCTTGCTATTTTTTACCGAGCTCATGTTTTCATTGTAAATTAATAGAATTAAATTACCCCTTCTTATTTATACCCTCCTTAGAAGTAATAAATGTTTGTTTCATTTATATTCCACATGTGTGAGATTTCAATTCCCCATAGTTTCCATTAATGCCTAGTTGTTGAAAGTTTCCCCTTACTCCATTTTTCCCACTTTCTACCAAGTGATAGTTAAGTGTGTGTCATGGGCCTCTTATTTACGCTTTTCCATCAAACCCTTGGTTGTGTTAAGGAGATTATACTTTTAGGATGGTTCTCCTATGTTTATTTATTTCATGCCTCCTTCCTATATATCCACATTAAGATAACATTTTTGGAATATTATTCATTCCTTCATTCACCACACTTCATCCCTATTTTGTTTCCTTGTAAATTATTTTCTTCTTACCCATGTTATTTTTTATATATTTCTCTTTTATCATGCCCCCTTTTTATCAGTCAGCATATTTATATCACTTCAACATCCTCTATCATAAAAAATTTCCACATTCATTTTCCATAGTCCTCCACCAATTATTCCTCCTATGTTAAATTTTTGCGCAATCCTCTGTACAAGATGATTTTTGATTTGGTTCTACAAGTTCAAGATAACAAAAAAGTGTGCAGACTATGGGGCCTTACTACAAAGCATAAAGAAACCTATCCTAAAGAAATGAACTAAAACTAATATAATAGCATATTCCTTATTTATTGCATGCAAATGTGGCTAGAAATATGACTTCAACCTACTCCCATTGAAGTAGCCTTGAAGCATCTTTTCACTAAGATTCATCAACTTGTATTCCCGGTTAGAAATATATCAACTATTTCATACGGTCCTAGCCAATGAGTTTTTATTTTTACTAGATTTCACTTAAATTTAGACTCAAAAAAAAAAAAAACCTTAACACCTTGAAGATTTTTTTCTTTTGAGGTTTCTATCTTACCATGTTTTTTGACAGGCTTTCTAAATGTTCTATGACCACCTCGTTTGTAGGTGTGTTTGATCTAGTTGTAACAACCTTGATAACCTTTCTTGGATTGAATTTTCATATTCCATAATTGTGACATGCACAATCGTCAATGATGTTTCTAGAAAAAAATTGGTAACACGAATTCATTCGCATAAACAAGTTTAATGGGAGTTACTTTATTTAAGTGATTATATGTTGTCCGATATGCACAAAGTACTGATGATACTTTTTCATCCTAGTCCTTCCTTATGATGTCAATAATATTTTTAAATGTTTGAGTCAATATTTTTTAAAGGCTTTCATTGTACCATTATCTTGTGGGTGATAAGGTTTCTTCTTATGATGTGCAACCATAAATTATTGCAATAGAATGTGAATTGTATCATTCAAGAAATGTGTTCCTTTGTCACTAGTGAGACTCAATGGGCAACCAAATATGCTTATAATGTTTTCCGAAATGAATCTTTTTGTTGTGGCTACTGTGTAATCTTTAGTTTATGTGGGTTCCACCCATCGTGTAAGATAATTAGTGGTTGTGATAATATATCATGTGCCCGTTTTACGTGCTACAAGATTGATGGGTTTGACAAAATCAATGGCCCATTTTTCAAATGATTCTTGGGTGGTTACTAGGATTAGAGGCATATTATCATGATTTCCTAAGTTGTTAACTCTTTGGCATTGGTCACATTCCTTGGCATATTATTTCGCATATTTGAATAAACTTTTCCACCAATTTACTACATTTAGAATATTTTGAACGGTAGCATTTCCTCCATAGTAACCACCTACAATTCCTTCATGCACTTCACTTAATATGTCTTACCTTTCATTTTATAGAATACATCACCGTATAATTTCATCATGCCCCATTTTATAGATTCGATTAGCAATTAAATAATAAGGTGTTTCTCTAACAACTAATTTATTGCGATGATTGACTTTATAATTCTCATCCGCTAACCCATTTTATAGGAAGTAAATCACATCCTCCAATTCTCTGATCTCACGTTGGATGCTAAGAAATTTAGCATCTTACATTCCATCCTATATGGGTTATGTCACTTCAAAGGGTATTGATTCATAACAAATGATTAGGTTTAGTATTGTTTTTACTCAACTTGGCCAACACCAAGAATTAGACCTCCTACAGGTAGTATTATCCACCTAGAGATTCACCAATGCAATAATGATTTGTTGACTAAGTGTTTAAGAACCATATTCTCGGTAAAAAACATGAATGGTTTGGCCAAGATATAATGGTGAAATTTTTTTAAGCATGTAGACCATGGATATTACCTTGTGCTTTGTGGTAGTATAATTTCTTTCCACATGCATCAATTTTCATCTCACAAAGTAGATTGGATGGTCTATAGTCATTTCCTTAGGATGTGCTAATATTTCTCCAATATCAATTCATTAAGCATCTATGTGTATGTGGAATGGTATGTTCCAATATGGAAATTACAAAATATGCGCTTGGTTTAATTTCTCTTTGAATTGTTCAAAAGTTTTTATTGGTCGAACCCAACTTAAATTATTTTTTTCTTTTGTATCAACTTCTCCAATGGTGCCACAATTCATGAAAAGTCTTTTATGAACTTGCAATAATACCCATAATGTCCCAAAAAGGCATGAAACTTTGTTTGTATTTGTGGGTGCGCAATCTGATGATTATTGCAATTTTTATTGGGTCCACCAATAGTCCATATTTACAAATAATGTGCCCCAATAAGGAACCAAATAGAGTGATGAATGCACACTTCTTAAATTTAAGGTAATTTTTAATCGACAAAAGTTCTCAAACATCAAGTGCAAGTTATCACAATGATATTTTACCAATCCATAGACTGTCCAATCATCTAGATAGACTTGAAGAAATTTTAGTTCAAAATACTTAAAAGTAATGATAACGATGCTTCAAAAGACAACAAGTGCATTATTCATTCCAAAGGGCATGATTGCGTAGTTGTATGATCCCCATTCGTTCATAAAATTTGTATTTTTCTATCCTCTTCTACAATTATGACTTGGTGATAACTAGGAACCCCATTGATGAAAGTATATATCTCTCTACCCACTATGCCTTTTAAAATTTCTTCTGTAAAAGGAGTGGGAATGAGTCTATTATACACATAGATTTAAAGCATAGTAATCCATTAAAATTTAATTTTTCCCATCCTTATTGATGTTAATTACTATAAGGATTACTCATTCAGTCTCTTCTATTGGTATAATAAATCCTACAACAAGCATGTTGTCAAGTTCTTGTTTGACTTTCATGCGTAGATTTAGATTCATCCTATACAGCACTTTATAACTAGTTGAGCCCCTTATATTAGCTTTATTTTCATTTTTTCCAATGTTGGATGTAGTCTTTTCATTTCATGGTATCCTATGGGGAATATGTCTTCATACTCGCGTAAAAACTCAACAATATTTGTGATTTCTTACTCACTCCAGTAGTTACCTATGGTTACCATTTTTGGTTCAGTTTTTCTACCAAATGTTAATATGTATAGCTTTGAATGGTTCATCCTATGGTCTAATTCATTGTTCCTATTTATCTAGGACCCCTCATGACCCATAAGAAACATGCACATGTAAATGATAATTGTCATCCTCATCATCTATTTTTTGTACCACTTTTACTTTACCTTTCTATGTAAAAATTGGTCATTCAAATGTTACTTCTTATTCATTATTGGATAAGATGTCCTCAACATCTTCAGTGAATTATTTAGCTAGCGTGAAACTCCGTATCCTCACGTAGACCTCCACATATCACATCTTTTATATGTCAAAGGGAAGAATTCAAACATAGTACTGATGATATAAATGAAAATGTATGAAGAAATCCTTGAGTCAGCTTTTCCTTGGAACATGATTCTCTTCACAATTCACAAGCAACATACCATGATTGTTCACATACACATAGTGTATGACAGAATAAATATGTCCATAGGTCACGGATAATTTTTGTAATCATCCACACCTTCATACATTTATGTACATGTTTTGTTGGGCTAGTGAATCCACCGTAGGTAAAGTATCTTCGTGTGTCATTGTTTCATTCAAACCGAGCCTTCATGGCCTCCTTTGTGTTCATCCATGATAATAGCATTAATCGATGCATTTCCTAACATATTGTTATAGTACCTTTTAATAAATAGGTTGTCAATTCAATCATTTTTTTCAGTTTTCATATAGGTCTCCAATTCCTTAAGAAAATCATGGATATCTTCACTCCCACCGAAACTTGGTGGAGGTCAGGTGTTTTCTATAACACTCTGAACTATTGTTACTTCCTCCTGAGCATTCAAGTGTTGATATATGATTTCTTCTGTATAAGGATGTGTTCCTTTGATTGTGAAGTCATGCTTGATATGGATTGTATCTTCTTTGCTCTTGAAGATCTTTGACTGAGTCAGGATATGCTTGGACTCTTTTATTTCTTTCATTTTTAGCACCTGAGTTCAATCTGATTTCGGGATGAATTGTGGATTTACCCATCTTTAGGACTCAGCCTTGGATCAATGGGCATTGATCCAAGAGATGTTTTAAGTTTATTCTGGATGAACAAAATTATAGACCTTACGAAGGTTGCAAGGTCTGAATGTGTTGAATGAGAAATTCAGGAGTTAACTCAGGTTGATCGTGTTAAATGAATTGGTTCCCGATATCGTAATATCAGGAAGGTCTAGACCTTGAGCCAGGTAATAAATTCTGGTATATACTGCTAGCTTATTATCAATGCTGGATAGAATCCATTTTGGGAATATTATACTCTGTTGGTTCTTATACTGAACAATTCTATTTGTTAGACCTAGAATGGATTCGTTAAGGTTAATAACCTTAACCTAAACTATAACCTATGGGTTGAATTAGTGCTAATCTAACCTAGCCCTAAACTATAGGTTTAATGCTCCTAAGGTTAGCGACCTAGCACTATGGAAGTAAGACTAAAGTATCACCTTAAGATCTAACCTATGTTTCTAACCTAACTAATGATAGTGGATGAAGGGGGACCTATGAAGGGGTGCGAGCCGTGGGTGGGGGTTTCCATGGCATTAAATGAGAAGGATAAGCATGAAGGACAAGGGATATGGTGGAGATTTCAAATGGCTATCGAGACCGACGTGGCAGAGTCACCAAATCTGGAAATGGTCTTTGGTTTGCATTTGTCCATCGCCAACTATGGCGGTCGGTGGCAATGGAGATTGGGCAGGAATCTTGGAGTTAATGTCATTGATGAACTCGGTTCCCGAGCACGGATTGCTCGGGAAGGCATGCAAAATGGAAAACTAGTTGGTTGTTTGGTTTTCCATACGCTCCGGTTTTCTCTCTGTTTGATCACTAGTTCTTCGAACCAGTCTACTTGGTGTTGCATGGCAACTATGAGAATAACTAGCTCTTTTCTCTATCGAGGAAAGTTTATAAGGCATGAGGGTAACAAATTATTGTTGCTGAATCTATCGTGGAAGAAGAGGAGAAGGCTCGAGCTCATTCAGAGGTCTTCTTTGGATTTTTAAAGCGACATTACCAGGCATGATAGGCCCTGACTTTTAAAAATCTTGCTTTACTTCAAATGCTTTCATTAAAACAAATCTGTTCAGGTGATTTCAGTTCAGTTGGTTTGAAGCAATGTTTTGGTTCTTCTTTTCCTGTGGAATTATGAATCTCGGGTTTTTTGAAGACCTTGATGGAATGGTTACTGTATTTATTCTTCCTTTTGGATTCATTTGGATTAAAGACCGGCTGAGCTCTTATTGTTGATTGAACCCTGTTAATTCTTGTTGTGAATACTTGAAGTTCTTCTGTTGGGAATGCTTGTTGTGATTATTGTAGAAGTCCTCACTGTGTTTGCAATTTTTGGGATAAAATCCGTCAAAAGTTTGCAAGGAATATCTGCGAAAATGACTCAGTGAGAGTCCTTTTAATGTTTCGTATGTTTTCGTCTTCTGCTTAAGCTTAGTTTTGAATGTTGTTGTTTTGTTGTGAATACTGTTGATATTGACTCAGTTGGAGTCCTTGAAATGTAACTAGTGTTTCGACTTCTGTAGAAGGAATACTTATTGATATTGATTCTGTTGGAATCCTTAATATGTATCTTGTAATCGACTTCTGTAGAAGGAATACTTATTGATATTGATTCTGTTGGAATCCTTAATATGTATCTTGTATTCCAACTTCTGTCTAAGCTTAGTTGAATGCAGTTGTTTAGTTGAGAATACCGATGGTATCGACTCAGTGAGAGTCCTTGAAATGTATCTTGTATTTCAACTTCTGTCTAAGCTTAGTTTTGAATACTGTTGCTTAGTTGTGAATACTGATGGTATTGACTCCGTTGGAGTCCTTGAAACGTATATTATGTTTTTAACTTCTGTAGAAGTTTTGCTGTGAGTACTATTGGGATTCTTGAATTGTTGTCGTATGAATTCAACTTCAATCGAAACCTTGGTTATGAGTACTGGTTGGAATTGACACTGTTGGAGTCCTTGATATGTTGCGAGTTGGCTCAATTCTTGAATTAAGGCCTCGTTGTGCATGCATATCGTACAGACTCTTTCTTACATTGTTGTGTTATATTCAGTTCGCTCCTGTGGAATTAAAGGATGGGTTTTCTTTACAAACATGACTCTGTTTGAGACCCTGTTGTATTTCGTAGTAGCTCGACTTCGGATGAAACTTTGAGGAAATTATTGTTATGAAATTTGGCTTCTGTGAAGACCTTGTTGTGATTAGTTTTCTTGAAATCGACTTCTAATACAGGTCCTTGCTGTATAATTGTAGGGATTGTTTCAGTTGAATGAAGCTGTGCATGTTTGTGTTTCAACTCAGTGTGAATGTCACTTTATTTGCATATGGAAACGTTATTTGTTTTTAATGATATCTTGTCTCATGTTTGACTGAAACAAAGAGCTCTTAGCTGTACCATGCCAGGCGATGGTGTTGGGTATTTTCATGTTGATGAATGATATGGAAAAGGTTGTTGAGTCTTTCATGGTTAGATTATTTTCTTTTGCTTTGTCACGAGAGCTCTTGTATTGCTTAATAGCTACAGGTGATTTTATCAATGAATTTAGATGAAACTGTAGTTTCTTCTTGTGGTCTCGACTGTATAAAATTGCATGCGTAAAAGTAATTGCATTATTTTAGAGGAGTCGATACAGTCCTGAACATGATTGAAATGGGAATCTGATTTACTCTGTTTCCTTCTCCTGAGCTATAAATTATATGTTGATGTGTAATAAGAGGAATAAGAAAATACTCTCTCTCCTAGTCTGGAAACTTTATGTGCTTTCTTCTTGTATCCTTATGTGATCTCTACGGTAAGGGCATAACAAGAATAGACTGTGGTGTTGTATGGAGAGACTGGTATAAAATGTGTGTTGTTGTATAAGTAGGTATACTCATCAATACCATTAAAATAATGTATGATTGAAAGGAAGTTACGACAGTTGAGCTTGTTGAATGTTATAAACTGCCTTTGAGTAATTGTTAGAAACATTCTTATAGGAGTTTTGTTGTCTTTAGAATGGTTGTATTCTTTTGTTCTTAGTCTCTAACATATGAGATGAATAGCCTAATTTATGTTTGGAATTTGAAGAAATGATTTCATTTAAACAGGTTGTTTAATGAGAACAATTGGTGGATTGCAATTGTTTTAAGAATTAGTGCTTATCATGCTCAGTTCATCGAACTGACCCGTGTTGACATTTTTGCAGATGGTTGCCGTAAGTGGTAAAGGCACACAGATCCGATATGATGTTCAGATTGTTTAATTTGGTTTTATGATGAATTCTAACTTGATTCTCTAAATGTACTACTTGAAGAAAGATGTTCTTTTGCTGTTGAGTGTTGTATCAAATATGTTGAATGCATAAAATGTATTTGATTAGCTTAGAAATGAATGAAATGAGGTATTTGTTACTTATGTGTTTGCATTCGTATCTTGATGGATTGAACTTCTTCGGTTCAAATTATTTTAAGAGCATTGTTATTATTGTATATCTTGGAGACATTTGTGATTCTCTAAGTAAGCTTTGTGAAGATTATTTGACTGAATACTTGTGAATGTTTAGTAGTTATGTTATGTTCTATCTAAAGCTAAATTGGAATTTAGATCTATTTCTTTTGAGAAGCTAAGGTTAAAATAAACCTCAACAGGAAGCTGAACGAGAAGAATAAATTATTACTTCCTAGTCTTGAACTAAGTCAAGACAACATTTAATTTGATTTTAAATCACTATATCTTAATACTAATAAGTAAGATATATTTTAGTTTTGAGAACTGATATAAACCAAAAAGGGTATGGTTAGCAACCTTATGAGAAGATTTAGGGCTATTGCCCAATTTTGTTGATTTAGATTACTGTTTATCAATGAACTCCTTGATGAAACCCCAAATCTTATTAACTTCTCTTTGTGAAATGGGTTTTAATAAGAAAGGCAATTCTAAGGTAAGGAACCCAGGGGTTGGGAAAAGACTACCCAAAAAGGAGCGTTTTAAAGTATAACTTTAACTCAACGTAGGTAACACCTTAAAGTTAAGTAGATCTTTTCGAGGTGGTTTTGGAAGGTTGATGGCACAAGTCAACTGCAGGGTTGTACCTTTGAGAAGATTAGGATCTTCTCGAAGATACAACAATGCAGGTGACTTATGGCGACACCCTTTGCATTGATCGTTAAGATTTACACCTTAAACTCGAACAAGTTTTACTCTGGGACTGGTTAGGAATGTGGTCATGTTATAAGGCTGCCCCGGAGACTCGGGGTATCTTGACACACTGGGTTAACTAGGGTTGACCCAGTATGTCAGCGTATCCCTAGTCCTCGTGAGCATCCTTATAACGTTGTCATATTATTAATCCATTCTGAGTGAATAACTTGGGGCAGGAGAGACTGACAGAAGTCAGTATAAGACATTCTACATAACATAGGAATGGGGTGAAGGACGTATTCCAGATTGACGAGTATGCCATCAAGGAATACGAGACATAAGCAATATGTTTCAAATCTTTGGCCAAAGTATCGCAAGCTACTGATTACATTGTCCTATGTCACCTAGTCTAAGGGACGAGATGCCGATGAATAATGGTAACAATTATTCAGATAGGTTCCTTGGACAGAGCATTCTGAATCCCAGATTAGGGAAGAGAACTGCAAGAGTGATGTGTTAAAATAAAAATGCCAACTCTTTGATACTCATGAATAGATCGGTAGATTACCGAGTCATGGAATGAATAGATCGGAGGTACTCCGAGTCATTACAGCTGCATATGGTTATCTGTTATAAGAATGGTTGTTTTGATTTGTGAGTTCTAAATTATGTATTTAGAACTAGGAAGCATTTATCAAAAAAAAAAATTACTTGTTCTAATGTACTAAAATGGGGACGTTACATCTTGGTATCAGAGCTGAAGGTTACAGCTCTTGGACCTATTGTGTCCATAATCTGATAAAAACCTGAATTTTCTTGTAACAGAAAATGGTTAGAACAAGGGGGAACGTTGCGAATAATGCTCCACCTGAAGGAGGGGCGGCAACAACCCAAAAGCTTGATGAGATCCTTGCTGCCCTATTGGACACAAGAGATCGTTTGGCTATACTTGAACAACAAGTAATGGGAAATGAGGAGGATGATGAAGCTGGTAATAACAATCAGCAACCTCCTGAGGACAACCCCGATATGGGTGTTGATAATAATGCTGGAAATGCACTGTCCAACCAGAAAACAAAAAGGCCAGGTTGGCGTGAACTCACTAATGATATAAAAAGGATAAGCCCACCTAAGTATGATGGCACCACATTAGGAGATGGAGCTGAGAACTGGCTCAGTGAAATGGAGAAGTACTTTGCAATAAGAAACTTCTCAGAGGAAACCAAAGCTATTTGGGGAGCCTATCAGCTTTCCCACGAAGCATCTTCGTGGTGGGATAGCCATAAAGCTGAGCTAAATATTGATGAGACCAATATTACTTGGGATCAATTTAAGGGCTATTTTAGGCAACGTTGGCTACCACAACTTTTCTATGATCGTGAAATGACAGAATTCCGAACTTAGCTCAAGGGAAGCTAACGGTAATCGAATCTTGGGAGCGATTTACTAAACTCCTCAAGTATGTACCACGATATCAAACTAACAAGAAGTTCGAATACGAAATTCATCATGGGACCGAATCCCATGATAGGGGAGAGGTTGATGTTCATAGTCCAACCACTATGGAAGGAGTTGTTGAAAAGGCCATAAGACAAGAACAGAAATTAAACGCTATTTCTGCTCATAAAGAAGAAGTGCGGAAGAAGATTGCAAACCCTTCTTCAACTTCACTTGCACCCAAAAAGGGGCCATGGAAAAAGTTTGGAAACAGCAGTAAGTTTCCGGGGATAATAGTAAGAAAACAAGAGCAAATAAGCTCACTGAAATGTAAGGATAATTTTGCCAAAAATTATAACAATGGGCGAAAGCCCTATGGAGGACAACGTGATAATTACAAGGTGGAGGAAATTTTGAGCCTAAAAAGGGACCTGTAGGAGGATTTACAAATTGTGGCAAAGACCACTACGCAAATCATCGCCCTTTGAAGAAGGATGATCGTAATCAACAAATATAAGATACATGCTTTGCAAGAGAGGCAGACAAGCAAGCTGAAAAGCAAGTGACACCTATAGAAGTTCCGGGTAAGTTATTTGGCATACTTGTCACTATTCTTTTTGATACAAGAGCTACTGAATGTTTTATTTCTAGTAAACTTACTTCTAAACTTAAGAGAAAAGATGGAAAAATGGATAAATCTTGGGTATGCATATGGTAATAATTCTGTTTATACAAAGTGAGTATGTGTCTTTTTGGGGCAGTCTTGACTTACCTAACTTTTCCACCGGTTGACCTCTATGTTACACCTTTGGGATCGTATGACATTGTCATCGGTGTCAATTGGTTAGCTGACCATAAAGCAAAAGTAGACTGCTATGAAAAGAATATAAAATGTTTAGATGATCGGCTAAAGGCAGCAGAGATTCAAGGTGTGAAACGGGAAATTTCAGTTAGAAAACTGTCAGCTATGCAGCTTAAAAAGGCTAAAAACAAAGGATGTACCATTTATGCAAAGTAAGAATATCTGATTTTTTAGAAGAAGATGGTGATTCCATGAAACGATTTCCACTTTGTTGCAAAGTTTCAAAGACGTTTTTCCGGAGGAATTACCAGGTTTACCACCCAAGAGGGAATTTGACTTCACCATCGAAATCAAACCAGGAACGGAACCTATTTCCAAAGCACCTTATCGGATGACTACTACAGAGTTAGTTGAGCTTAAGGCTCAATTGCAAGAACTTTTGTCTAAAGGTTTGATTAGACCAAGTGTTTCACCTTGGGGAGTGCCATAATATTTGTGAAAAGAAGGATGGAACACTTAGGTCGTGTATTGATTATCGGATGTTAAACAAAGCAACAATCAAGAAAAGATACCCACTTCCAAGGATCAACGATCTATTTGATCGATGCGTGGGGCGTGGGTTTATTCTAAGATAGATCTTCGATTTGGTTATCATCGCTTAAGGATTAGAGAGGAAGATATTCATAAAACAACTTTCCCGAACAAGGTACGGACATTATGAATTCACGGTTCTACCCTTTGATTAACTAATGCACCCGCAACTTTTATGAACTTAATGAATAATATCTTTCAAGAATATTTGGACAAGTTTGTACTTGTATTCTTGGACGATATTCTCATTTATTCTAAAAGTGTTGAGGAGCACAATGAGCATTTGAAGATAGTTTTGGGAATTTTGAGAAAAAGAAAGTTGTATGGTAAGTTATCCAAATGTTCTTTCTTTGATACGAAGTTCATTATTTGGGTCATGCCATTAGTAAAGAAGGAATTTTTGTAGATCCTCAAAAATAATGGTAATAATCGAGTGGCCTGCACCAAAGAATGTGCATGGAGTAAGAAGCTTCATGGGTCTTGCTAGCTATTATAGAAAATTTGTTATGGATTTTTCTAAAGTGGCTATACCGATAACTTCATTGCAGAAGAAGGATAAGAAATTTAATTGGAATGATAAGTGTGAAACTGCTTTCAAAAGTCTGAAAAGCCGCTGACTTCCTCACCTATATTAGTCAGTACTGCAGACCTAATGGGAGATTTATTGTTGTAACGGATGCTTCAGGGAAGGCCTTGGAGGTGTTTTGTTACAAAATGAAAAATTCATAGCATATGAAATTAGAAAACTTAAGTTACATGAGCTGAATTATGCTCCTCATGATTTGGAGCTTGTTGCCATTGTTCATGCGCTTCAAGTTTGGAGACACTATTTACTTGGGAAACCCTTTGAGTTGAAAACTGATCACTTAGGACTGAAATATATTTTCACTCACCTAATCTAAATGCCGACAGAGAAAGGTGGTTAGAATTTTTATCTCAATATGATTTTGATATTAGCTACATCAAAGGGAAAGAGAATAGGGTAAAGATTCTCTAAGTCGTAGGAAGCACATTTATGCTCTTATAACATTAAGAACTCGGTTTAAGGATGAGGCAAAAAGTGCCTCGTAATCTTATATATACTTTCAAAGAAGTAAAAGCAAAGACTTGCTACGTAACCTAATGATGAAAGGTATAAGGGTTTTCATTTTGATAATGAAGGAATATTACGTTATGAAAACAGGATATACGTACCTATGCTGAATGATTTGAGAAGGAAGTTGTTAGTTGAATTTCATAATTCGTTCTTCTCTGGACACCTAGGTATCACAAAAATGCTTGCTGATCTAAAACAACAATACTTTTGGAAAGGTATGAAAAAGGATGTTATTGATTTTGTGACTCATTGTCTGGAATGTCAATGGGTTAAGATAGAACAAATGCACCCTGCTGGACTATTATATCCCCATAGTATACCACAGTACAAATGGCAAGTAATAAGCATGGACTTTGTACAAGGGTTACCTATGTCCAGGAATAAACATGATGTTAACTTGGTAGTTGTTGATAAACTAAGGTAGCTCATTTCATCGTTGGAAATCTAAAGGATGATTCACCAGTGTTGGCCAAAAGATTCGTGCACGAAATTTTCAGGTTACATGGTGTACCAGAATTGATTATATCTGACAGGGATCCTAGAATGAGGTCAAGATTTTGGCAAACGATTAATACTACACTCTTGGAACGAAACTAAACTTCAGTTCTGCATATCATCCGGAAACGGATGGACAAACAGAGAGAGTAAATCAAGTGTTGGAAGATATGTTGCAAATGTATTGCATGGATCAACAATATAAATGGGAAGAGTATCTTCCACTAGTTGAATTCGCATACAAAAACACTTATCACTCATCTCTTAAAATGGCACCTTTTGAAGCACTTTATGGAAGGAAGTGCAGAACCCCTGTTAGTTGGGATAGTATTGAGGATAGAGTGGTAATTGGACCAGAGATCCTCACTAAAATGGAACAACAAGTTAAGTTGATTCGTGAACGATTAAAGGAAGCAGCAGATAGGCAGAAGAGCTATGCTGACTTTAAGCGGGTTGATCAAAGGTTTGAGCTTGGTGAGAAGGTTTTTCTTCATGCTAAACCCAGAAAGAGTTCTATAACTTTTGGCAAGGTTGCCAAGTTGTCACCTTGTTACGTGGGACCTTTCGAAATTGTCAAAATAATCAATCCTATAGCTTATCGATTAGCATTACCACCTACTTTGTCTCGCATGCATGATGTTTTCCATATTTCTTTGCTTAAGAAATACGTTTCAGATTTGTCACATGTCTTAAATTGGAATTCCTTGCAGGTCCAAGACCCATGAATAATCGTGGTTAAACCCACACAAGTGCTGGAAACTCACCAATTGCATTTGAGAAATCGTGAAATACAACAATGTAAGGTCCAGTGGGACCAGTTTAACGAAGAAAGTACAACTTGGGAAAATCTGGAAGAGATGAAAATTGCTTTTCCTTTTCTTTTTCAATAGAATGAAATCTGTTGACAAACATTTTTATGAACTTTTTTTTCATGTCTATATGAAAGCCGGATTGAGGCAAACATTATTTAGGCTGAATAAAATGTATCATGACATTGATTTCTGGAATTATTAGTTGGAAATAGTCTTATTATATTGTGAACTAATAAATTGGTTGACCTGAAGGTAAATCAAATAAGTAATCATCAGGACGATGAATCTTTTAGGAGGGAAGCATGTAACACTCTGAACTATTGTTACTTCCTCCTGAGCATTCAAGTGTTGATATATGATTTCTTCGTATAAGGATGTGTATTCCTTTGATTGTGAAGTCATGCTTGATATTGATTGTATCTTCTTTGCTCTTGAAGATCTTTGACTGAGTCAGGATATGCTTGGACTCTTTTATTTCTTTCATTTTTGCACCCGAGTTCAATCTGATTTCGGGGATGAATTGTGGATTTACCCATCTTTAGGACTCACCTTGGATCGGTGGCATTGATCCAAGAGATGTTTTAAGTTTATTCGGATGAACAAAAATTATAGACCTTACAAAGGTTGCAAGGTCTGAATGTGTTGAATGAGCAATTCAGGAGTTAACTCAGGTTGATCGTGTTAAATGAATTGGTTCCCGATATCGTAATATCAGGAAGGTCTAGACCTTGAGCCAGGTAATAAATTTTGGTATATACTGCTAGCTTATTATCAATGCTGGATAGAATCCATTTCGGGAATATTATACTCTGTTGGTTCTTATACTGAATGATTCTATTTGTTAGACCTAGAATGGATTCGTTAAGGTTAATAACCTTAACCTAAACTATAACCTATGGGTTGAATTAGTGCTAATCTAACCTAGCCCTAAACTATAGGTTTAATGCTCCTAAGGTTAGTGACCTAGCACTATGGAAGTAAGACTAAAGTATCACCTTAAGATCTAACCTATGTTTCTAACCTAACTAATGATAGTGGATGAAGGGGGACCTATGAAGGGGTGCGAGCCGTGGGCGGGGTTTCCATGGCATTAAATGAGAAGGATAAGCATGAAGGACAAGGGATATGGCAGAGATTTCAAACGGCTATTGAGACCGACGTGGCAGAGTCGCCAAATCTGGAAATGGTCTTTGGTTTGCATTTGTCAATCACCAACTATGGTGGTCGGTGGCAATGGAGATTGGGCGGGAATCTTGGAGTTAATGTCATTGATGAACTCGGTTCCCGAGCACGGATTGCTCGGGAAGGCATGCAAAATGGAAAACTAGTTGGTTGTTTGGTTTTCCATACGCTCCGGTTTTCTCTCTGTTTGATCACTGGTTCTTCGAACTAGTCTACTTGGTGTTGCATGGCAACTATGAGAATAACTAGCTCTTTTCTCTGTCGAGGAAAGTTTATAAGGCATGAGGGTAACAAATTATTGTTGTTGAATCTATCATGGAAGAAGAGGAGAAGGCTCGAGCTCATTCAGAGGTCTTCTTTAGATTTTTAAAGCGACATTACCAGGCATGATAGGCCCTGAATTTTAAAAATCTTGCTTTACTTCAAATGCTTTCATTAAAACAACTTTGTTCAGGTGATTTCAGTTCAGTTGGTTTGAAGCAATGTTTTGGTTCTTCTTTTCCTATGGAATTATGAATCTCGGGTTTTTCGAAGACCTTGATGGAATGGTTACTGTATTTATTCTTCCTTTTGGATTCATTTGGATTAAAGACCGGCTGTGCTCTTATTGTTGATTGAACCCTGTTTATTCTTGCTGTGAATACTTGAAGTTCTTCTGTTGGGAATGCTTGTTGTGATTATTCTACTTGATTGTGACTATTGTAGAAGTCCTCACTGTGTTTGTAATTTTTGGGATAAAATCCGTCGAAAGTTTGCAAGGAATATCTGTGAAAATGACTCAGTGAGAGTCCTTTTAATGTTTCATATGTTTTCGTCTTCTGCTTAAGCTTAGTTTTGAATGTTGTTGTTTTGTTGTGAATACTGTTGATATTGACTCAGTTGGAGTCCTTGGAATGTAACTAGTGTTTCGACTTCTGTAGAAGGAATACTTATTGATATTGATTCTGTTGGAATCCTTAATATGTATCTTGTAATTGACTTCTGTAGAAGGAATACTTATTGATATTGATTCTGTTGGAATCCTTAATATGAATATTGTATTTCAACTTCTGTCTAAGCTTAGTTGAATGCGGTTGTTTAGTTGAGAATACCGATGGTATCAACTCAATAAGAGTCCTTGAAATGTATCTTGTATTTCAACTTCTGTCTAAGCTTAGTTTTGAATACTGTTGCTTAGTTGTGAATACTGATGGTATTGACTCCGTTGGAATCCTTGAAACGTATATTATGTTTTTAACTTCTGTAGAAGTTTTGCTGTGAGTACTATTGGGATTCTTGAATTGTTGTCGTATGAATTCAACTTCAATCGAAACCTTGGTTATGAGTACTGGTTGGAATTGACACTGTTGGAGTCCTTGATATGTTGTGAGTTGGCTCGATTCTCAAATTAAGGCCTCGCTGTGCATGCATATCGTATAGACTCTTTCTTACATTGTTGTGTTATATTCAGTTCGCTCCTGTGGAATTAAAGGATGGGTTTTCTTTACAAACATGACTCTGTTTGAGACCCTGTTGTATTTTGTAGTAGCTCGACTTCGGATGAAACTTTGAGGAAATTATTGTTATGAAATTCGGCTTCTGTGAAGACCTTGTTGTGATTATTTTTCTTGAAATCGACTTCTAATACAGGTCCTTGCTATATAATTGTAGGGATTGTTTCAGTTGAATGAAGCTGTGCATGTTTGTGTTTCGACTCAGTGTGAATGTCACTTTATTTGCATATGGAAACGTTATTTGTTTTTAATGATATCTTGTCTCATGTTTGACTGAAACAAAGAGCTCTTAGCTGTACCATGTCAGGCGATGGCGTTGGGTATTTTCATGTTGATGAATGATATGGAAAAGGTTGTTGAGTCTTTCATGGTTAGATTATTTTCTTTTTCTTTGTCACGAGAGCTCTTGTATTGCTTAATAGCTACAGGTGATTTTATCAATGAATTTAGATGAAACTGTAGTTTCTTCTTGTGGTCTCGACTATTTAAATTGCATGCGTAAAAGTAATTGTGTTATTTTAGAGGAGTCGGTACAGTCCTGAACATGATTGAAATGGGAATCTGATTTACTCTGTTTCCTTCTCCTGAGCTGTAAATTATATGTTGATGTGTAATAAGAGGAATAAGAAAATACTCTCTCTCTCCTAGTCTAGAAACTTTATGTGCTTTCTTCTTGTATCCTTATGTGATCTCTACGGTAAGGGCATAACAAGAATAGACTGTGGTGTTGTATGGAGAGACTGGTATAAAATGTGTGTTGCTGTATAAGTAGGTATACTCATCAATACCATTAAAATAATGTATGATTGAAAGGAAGTTACGATAGTTGAGCTTGTTGAATGTTATAAACTGCCTTTGAGTAATTGTTAGAAACATTCTTATAGGAGTTTTGTTGTCTTTAGAATGGTTGTATTCTTTTGTTCTTAGTCTCTAACATATGAGATGAATAGCCTGATTTATGTTTGGAATTTGAAGAAATGATTTCATTTAAACAGGTTGTTTAATGAGAACAATTGGTGGTTTGCAATTTCTTTAAGAATTAGTGCTTATCATGCTCAGTTCATCAAACTAACCCGTGTTGACAATTTTTGCAAATGGTTTCCGTAAGTGGTAAAGGCACACGAGATCCGATATGATGTTTAGATTGTTTAATTTGGTTTTATGAGATGTTCTTTTCTAAATTGTTGAGTGTTGTATCAAATATGCTGAATGCATAAAATGTATTTGATTAGCTTAGAAATGAATGAAATGAGGTATTTGTTACTTATGTGTTTGCATTCGTATCTTGAAGGATTGAACTTCTTCGGTTCAAATTATTTTAAGAGCATTGTTATTATTGTATATCTTGGAGACATTTGTGATTCTCTAAGTAAGCTTTGCAAAGATTATGTGACCGAATACTTGTGAATGTTTAGTAGTTCTGTTATGTTCTATCTAAAGCTAAATTGGAATTTAGATCTATGTCTTTCGAGAAGCTAAGGTTAAAATAAACCTCAACAGGAAGCTGAACGGGAAGAATAAATTATTACTTCCTAGTCTTGAACTAAGTCAAGACAACGTTTAATTTGATTTTAAATCACTATATCTTAATACTAATAAGTAAGATATATTTCAGTTTTGAGAACTGATATAAACCAAAAAGGGTATGGTTAACAACTTATGAGAAGATTTTGGGCTATTGCCCAATTTCATTGATTTAGATTACTGTTTATCAATGAACTCCTTGATGAAACCCCAAATCTTATTAACTTCTCTTTTTGAAATGGGTTTTAATAAGAAAGGAAATTCTAAGGTAAGGAACCCAGGGGTTGGGAAAAGACTACCCAAAAAGGAGTGTTTTAAAGTATAACTTTAACTCAACGTAGGTAACACCTTAAAGTTAAGTAGATCTTTTCGAGGTGGTTTTGGAAGGTTGATGGCACAAGTCAACTGCAGGGTTGTACCTTCGAGAAGATTAGGATCTTCTCAAAGATACAACAATGCAGGTGACTTATGGCGACACCCTTTGCATTGATCGTTAAGATTTACACCTTAAACTCAAACAAGTTTTACTCTGGGACTGGTTAGGAATGTGGTCATGTTATAAGGCTGCCCTTGGAGACTCGGGGTATCTTGACACACTGGGTTAACTAGGGTTGACCCAGTATGTCAGCGTATCCCTAGTCCTCGTGAGCATCCTTATAACATTGTCATATTATTAATCCGTTCCTGAGTGAATAACTTGGGGCAGGAGAGACTGACAGAAGTCAGTATAAGACATTCTACATAACATAGGAATGGGGTGAAGGACGTATTCCAGATTGATGATTATGTCGTCAAGGAATACGAGACATAAGCAAGATGTTTCAAATCTTTGGCCAAAGTATCGCAAGTTGCTAATTTCGTTGTCCTATGTCACCTAATCTAAGGGACGAGATGCCGATGAATAATGGTAACAGCTTATTCGTATAGGTTCCTTGACAGAGCATTTACGAATCCCAGTTAGGGAATAGAACCACAAGAGTGATGTGTTGAAATAAAAATGCCAACTCTTTGATACTCATGAATAGATCTGTAGATTACCAAGTCATGGAATGAATAGATCGGAGGTATTCCGAGTCATTACAGCTGCATATGGTTATCTGTTATAAGAATGGTTGTTTTTATTTGTGAGTTCTAAATTATGTATTTAGAACTAGGAAGCATTTATCAAAAAAAAAAATTTACTTGTTCTAATGTACTAAAATGGGGACGTTACATTTTCTATACTAATTTTCTGAATATTTTTGTGAATACTTGTGGATTCTTAGATAGTAGTGTAGTTGGATGTGCATTGAATTATTCCGCAATCTCATCCTAGTTTTTTTATGAACCATGTGCCTAATTTTCACATGCCACACTAGTTGTGTCGGACATTTATTAGTTATCACCCCAATTTAGTTCTCCTTCCATTTTGGTTCAAAATTCTCTATCCTTGTATCTCTAATGTTATATATATGCTCCAAATATTCATTCTCTTCCATAGTCTCCACATACGATGCACTCTATTTAGGGTCCATTAGAAAGATGGCATGCTACCACCATTTTTGAAACTCACATATCATTTCTTAAATCGTAATTCATCATTATTGACATAACACCAAGGTCTTCCAAGTAGTATTAGAAAATTATCTCGCTTGTAATGACATGACTTAAAAAAACCCCCCGAAATTCACCCCCATAATACTGATTATAGTATTATTTTAAACTCATATAGGCACAACCCATGTTTTTATCCATGAAAAAAATGTATGGGGATTCATGTAGCACACCTGTCACCCCATATTGTTCCATCTATCCACTATGAGTATGTTAACTTGTGTTCCTCTCACAACCAATATTCCAATGATGTTATATCCATCTATATATGAATCAACCATTATCTCTCTATTAAAACCTTCCATCTTTATTGATTTGAGATCCCGTGTAGTCTCTATTTCTTGCTCAAAACCTTGGATGCACCGGCACATCACCCGCACAAATTTGAGAGCTCACCCAAAGTGTGCAAAGGTATCAGGTCCCTCTTTTATACCAGCTTTGTCAATATGTTAGCATGATCATTCATATATTCCATATCCATAGCAAGTAATTAAAGGTAAAGCATAACAAGAATCATCTCACAACCATAGTGCATAATGAATCAAACAAGGATCAAGATTAGATTTACCATACAATAACCATGAGAAGTAACATCAATAATCAATATCCATCCACAAATATCCATTATATTACTTCATCACAAACCAATAGTTGAATACATACAAATAACATTATCATAAGCTATGTGTGCTCATAAACTAGCAGCATAACTCTAACACATACAATATGATGATCATGATGCCAAAACTATGTAAATCAATACATATATAGGGGTGGGAAATTTCCCTTCACCACCTATGCACTCTCAAAATAGGTTGCATGCTCAAAATAGCCATGCACCACTTACAAAGGTAATCAAGAAGCATGCAAGCTTTTCCTAATAATAGATTACCTATAATTAACTCTAGATCCAATCCTATTATTAGCTCTGACTTCACATGATGCTTGATCTTCCACTTGCTCCAAAAATAGCCATTGATTTATCCACAAGTCTTCTTGTTCTTATCCAATGTATGCTCTACACTCAATCCTATTCTTAGCCCGTAATATGCAAAATGGCTAAGTCCCAAACTCTTACTTTCCCAGCGCACTTTTCTTTCCAAAATTATGCACACACCTACGTTCCCCCATCCTTATGCACCTCTAATACTTAGGAAATAATTTTTCCAGTCAACATCCTACCTTTTTTTCATCCCCGGTTTCTTCTAGAGAACCACTCTTATTAACTTATGAGATAGTCATTGACATACTAAGGGAAATATGCCCCGTGTACACACGAAACCTACTGCACCTCCTAAAACCCATTTTTACTTATCCATTCATCCAAAAAATCTTTTAACTTCTCATTTTGTAGTCTTTCCTCATCTCTGAGGAATTATATTTCTCTTTTAAGCTCTCTTATAAAGTATTTACCCTCTTGAAGCACCTATTTTTATTTCTTACCATCGTGGATAGGACTTTGTTGAATTAATTCGGTGGAATGCACTTTATTAGAAGGAATCTCTTGTGCACATGTAGCAACGTGTGTTGTTACCCATATTTTTGTAGTTGTATCCTCTATTGGTATCACTTTTGACTTATATACATTCCCAAAATGCATGCAATTTTAATCATTCATGATCCTTTTTCTCTCATTAGCTTATATAGGTCGGGAAATATTACACTTTGTGTTACTTTCAATAATGTGTGCAAATTGGAAATGTTGAGAAATCACGTTAATAATGATCTGTTGATCCACATTTGTAGAAATTTCTAGTTGAATTCCAACCACCTCTAGGACCTTCTCATCCTCTTCCATTTCTTCGCACCTATATCCATTATATTCTACATTGGTATCTTCTACAATAGCCTTTCATAGTCTTAAAGATCTTACTTTATGGATTTGGTTGATAATGTAACACCGTGAGTTATCGAGAGTGTGTGCATCACATATTTTTCAGTTGTGGTTACCTTTGCTTGTTTAGAACAATGGATTAGGGGGTAGTTTTGAGTGGCATGACTACCTTCATAGTTATCACATGCTATGAGAATGGCCTTCAAACTTATATGTGGGAATGTTTTTTTAGTGTGTCCCTCTACCTCATAATCCGTGCATCAAATTCCAATGTGTGTTTCTTTCCGTTGTTTACTATTAATTTCTCTATCTATGTCACCATAGATACATTGGTATCAAGACTTCATACCGCTTCAATGTGTAAATATACTTCTAATGCTTCTTATGGATTCATAAAAGTATTGTGTGACAACACACTCCTAAAGGGTAGTAAGATCCCTAAAACCATTGTGCATGTTGTGTAGGATGTATTTCATATGAAAGTTTAGAAATTAGCGTTTTGAAACACTCATCATAAGTGTATATACTCTCTGTGAGTTCTTTCTTGATCTCCTTGAGTGTTAAAAACTTTGTTTCTCAAACTCTAGAATGTCAAATTTGATTAAAAATTCCACTTTTAGCTGATTATAATCGATTTACTTGTAATGGGTCATGTTTTCAGAACTAGGTATGGGTGCAAATAATATGTGTTGTTACAAACTTTGTTAAAAAAATTTTAAGGATATTATTCTCTTTACACACCATATAAATTCACATTTAAGTACATTCTCTCAAGTTACATTTTCAACCCCATGATATTCGGAAAGTACAAAGATATTTCATAGAATATGTTTGGCATGGCTACCTATTGTGCATTATTCCCAATTTTACCTTATACGGAGATAATCATCGTAGGCACCACATTCCCACTCCTACTTCCACTTATAGTTGAGGAATTAGTTCTCGTGACCTATTTTGTCGTTACGTTTACGTGTGCACGTGTCATGACCGGTGATATTGTGTTTGAATGCATCATCCCAAATCATTGTGTTTTAGGTATATAAGGATTCAATGGTTGTCTCCTAGGTGTTGGTTGCAATGATTGTATCACATAAGGTAAAATACTATGAAAATTTTCCTTCTACTTATTTCATTTAACTTCTTTGTCGCTATCACTTTCTATTAAAACTTGTAATGTATTAGTTGACCCGATTACATGACCAGTACAATAGGTCCGATCATGATACCATCCATATTATATTGTCCTTACTCATCCTTTGGATCCCTTATACTTGCTTGACACACATATATCCCTTCATGGATCTCATTTTCCTTGTTGTTCTCTCCCTTCCTCAATCAATGTTATTTTTCATCACCCACAAAGCACAGAGTTGATTTATGTAGAAATACTAGTTATATTTCCAATTCTTTACACCTTTTCTCTTCAAATCACCGTAGATTGAGTAACAGGGGTGGAAGCCTGATTATATTTTATTAAACTCAATCAACCAACATTACAATGAATGGGATGCAATATTTATAGATATTTCACAGCCAAATACAAACAGAAACTAAGTTACATAGGTTCAACTATATTCCAAATTACATTAGCTTCCAATAACATCCGGGAAGTACAAATGAATAAAAACAAATATACTTGTTAAAACAATAGAAAATCTCCCATAATATTCAAATACAAACAAAATGATGGTTATAATAACCATAAAACAATAACTAATAAATTTATTAATTATGGAATGCATAATTAATTAGGATAATAAAATTTTATCCTAACATTCTCCCCCTTAATTGTGCATTGTTTAAAGAGATGAGGAGAGGAACTCTTTGAACAACTCAAACTTATCATGTGCAAGTGACTTTGTGAAAATATCTTCTCGTTGTTCAGCAGTTGGAAAAAATTGACGTTGGATGTTGTGCTTCAACACATGCTCGCGTATGAAATGAACCTAAACCTCAATGTGCTTTTTTCTCTCATGAAACACTAGATTGCAAAAAAGTTTGAGAACACCTTCATTATCAACATACATAGTGGTCGGTTTGTCTAGTGGTATTCCAAGTCCTTCCAATATGTGATGTAGCCAAATCACTTCGCAAATAGCTTCTCCCGAGATGATACTCAAACACTATGGAAGAGCAAGAAAAAAAGTGTTGTTTCTTACTTCCCCATGATATTGGTCAAGATCCCATACACAATACAAATCCAAAAGTTGATTTTCTATCATCAATATTTCCTACATGATCTGAATTTGAATATCCTAACAAGAAGTTGTTGTTCTTCTTGTATTCTATACCAAGATCCACTAATCCTTTGAGTTATCTTAAAATGTGCCTTTCGATTTCCAATGACAAACTTTAGGTTCCCGTATGAACCTGGATAGATAGCTCACTGCAAAGTTGATATCTGGTCTAGTGTAGGTCAGGTAAATGAGACTCCCAATTAGCTGCCAATAAAGAGTGGCACTTACCTCAGGAGATGGATCTGAATGAGATAACTATAATTTTTTCTCCATGGGTGTAGCAATTGGTGTGCAATCCATCATCCTAAACTTCTCAAGTGTAGACTTCATATATTTCATCGAGAAACAAAAATATGATTCTCTTTTTCCACACTTCTAATCCAAGATAATAGTGCATCAGCGAGATCAGTCATGTCGAACAATCGATTAAGATCTTTCTTCGTTGCATCGATCATTCTCACTAAAATACCAGTGATGACTAGATCATCGACATAGACAACAACAATCACCATCTCCCCCTTACTTTTTGAGGTAGAGATTGGGATCGTATGGATTTCTGACAAATCCATGTTGTACGAGATGCTCATCAATCTTGATGTACCATGCTCAGGGTGCTTGTTTGATGCCATACAGATATTTCCATAGATATTTCCTAAGTTTTCATACCTTTTCTTCTTGACACGACTACATATCCCTCAGGTTGAGTCATGTAGACTTCTTCTTGTAAATCTCTATTTAGGAAGGTACTTTTTACGTCCATTTGGTGAACTTTCCATCCAAACTGAGTAGCTAGAGCAAAGATCATCCTGATTGTTATGATCTTAGCTGTGGGAGCAAATGTCTCCTCATAGTCAATGCCTTATTTTTTTGCATACCCCTTTGCTACAAGTCTTGCTTTATACTTGTCCATTGTCCCATATACTTTGTACTTTTTTTTAAATATCCATCTACATCTAATGGGTTTCTTCCCTAGTGGAAGATCGATAAGCTGCCAAGTGTTATTCTTCATCACTGATTGATATTCAAAATCCATGGCATCTTTCCGAGCTTTTGACTATAGGGCTTCCTGAGCTATAGAGGGCTCATCTGATTCAATAACTCTACTCATCAAAGAAAAATTGACTTCTTCCCTTACTTTACTGCGATTCCATGGTTCAGGGGTGGATGTATCTGGTGGAGCATCCAATCTTGCATATCGTAATGTACTTGTACACCATTTAGGCATACGCTAAACTGTTCCTATTGGTCATGGTTCTATCCGATCAACACCATCATCCCCATCATTACTTTCATCTTCTGAGGGAACATCAACTTCAATTTTTACAACAGGTGAAAAATCTACATCATGTGAGTTTGGAGGAGGAGTCTCTGCTTCCTTCTTCTTGAAAAACTCAACATCTCTACTGGTTTAGACTTTTCTGGTCTTAGGATCCATCAATATATACCCAAGAGTTAAAAGGAATGATAACCAGATTGTACCAAGCCAAGAACACAGATGCTAATCAAACACCATGATCAATAATATGAAAGCAATTCGCCAAAATAAATTTACATAAAACCTTTGCAAATAAATGAGAAGTAATACCATATATTATTATGGAACTCAATGCAATACATTGAGAATGGGCCTTGCTTAAATAGGTAAGGAATAACTATCTAAGAACCAGTCAAGGTCATAGATCAAGCCATAAATCAAGGAAAGAACTAGTCATCAAAAACTAGTCAAGACCATAGATTTAGGAGAGAACTAGACATCAAGGATCTAGTCAATACCATAGATCAAGGAAAGAACTATACCTAACAACTAGATAATATCTCCTAATATCTAAATAAATAAAAAGAAATATCCACACACATAAGTGGGTGAGGATAAATACAATAATGTACCTAGGTGAACATGAGCTAAGGTAAATACCTACTCTAACACCCCCTCAAGTGAAGCTAGGGGCCAAAATAGAAGTGGCATGTCCACAGTATGAGTCCCGACAAATAGGCCTGATGAGGTACTCATGTACAATAACTGGGAAAAAAGGGACATCACAAGGTACCCAAAACCAGTAACAACAAAGTAAAGAGAGTAAAGACCCACTCCAAGGCATCCCAAGAATCTCGGCTTAGAAACTCGTATAATGTTGAAGAATTTTGGTGTGCACTGTGGTCTGAATCCACTTCTTGATCACAAAACTCAAAAACAAGCGACACTGGGGCTCCACTGAATAGCTCCATCAAGGAGACCGAACGGAGTGATGTCAAAAGTGCAAAAAAAACACCAAACATAATTTAATCAAGTGTTGCAAATAGGTGTGCCATGATCCAAGAACAATAACCAAAGCAACAAGGCAAGGACACAAAACCCGAAGAAGCAAGATCAACACCACACCCTCCCATACTACTGAATGGGTGGAGTGGCACTACAAATCTATATGAGTTGTCAAAACAACTACTCAAACACTGAAAAACTAACACTGGGCTCCACCAGAATAGCTCCCCCATAAGAGAGACTGTCAACATGCCAAAAGTGTCGAAAATACAGATACAAAATCTCTCAACAAATAAGAGAGATACACTACACCTGCTAAAGAAAAATGCTCAAAACAAGAAGCATCACAATGCAGAAGGTATAGAAAGTGGAGCAAGAGGCCGAATGGTGGAGGAGCCACGCATGTAGAGTCCTCTCAATGAATTCCTATGTCGCTGCCATGAGTGATTAGATATCCACCCCAAATCAACACAGATGGATGAAGAAGATGCTCGTATGACTTAGTGCAAAATGCACAATGGGTGAATGCAAAAGAACATCGATCGAATGTGTATCAGTTTGATCATGTCGACAACCGAAATATCAAGTTTCTCAATCCTAAGTGAAGGTTCAAACTCATGTATTGCTCAAGATCCTCGAAAAGAGTCGAGTGAACAAAAAGGAGCTCACAATGTGTGATCCCAATGAAGTATCTTCTTGAAAACCAATGTTATGACGATAATTCCACTTAAAATGTGGAATAGAGGAAATAATACCTTGTGAATGTCTACCAATGAATCCTCTAGTGAGACCCATAGAACGGAGCATGCGAGATCTGAATGCAGTAGTATGCTTCTCAAAAAAATCCATGCAGCTGAGCAGAAGTAGGATACACAATATGTGGTACTGTAATAGGCACAGATGTGGAAGAGCATGTAGTAACAAGCCTCACAGGTTTAGAAGCATCAAAAGTAGGTTCAGGCTCAAAGACTGGCAGATCAATGTCAATGGGTACAAGAGCAACAACTATAAGTGGACTAGGAGCATGGATATGGTTGTCCACAATATGATGGTGATGTTGTAGGCTAGCAAGTTTGTTCTGCAGAAGTGTATTATTGTATCCTTATCGTGAATGAGTGATTGTAGAAGAGAATTTCACTTCTTGAGTGATCTATTTTCTTCCACAAATTTTACAATATCCTCTTGAAGTCCACATACTTCAAATAAAAGCATATCATTATCAGAATCCATGATAGGTACAAACTGTAACTCCCAAAATTTAGGACGTCGGGCTCAGCTGAAATTGCATCCACAATTGATTACAACACTCCTCCATATTTGGCACTTTATAATAATAGTGAAAGTCTCAAAATAAATAACTTCAATGGAAAGAGAATGAAAAAACAAGCACTTTTGCAAAAATGGCACTCAAAACCGAGTTACCGATCAAAAGTTACAAGCTTTTAATATTTTTCTCTGTTATTTATTTTAGTTGCCACTAAAACAAAATAAATTGTTGTTGCCTTCACCACACAAATAAAATTAAAGGGGGCTGAAGCTAAGCGAATCACAAGCTTTAAGCCCTCATATGACCATACCATATGACCAAAGGCTAAGGATTTTAATGGGTGTTTGCACAACTTACTATTTTGGGGTGTGTCGCATGTTTTCGAGAAAGTCACATCCAACTTGCTTCTGTAAAATTGTTATTTCTGACTGTGTAAACAATGACCTTTATTGCTGAAAATAGTAACCTGCTGATTTTCCCAAAATAGTAAAAATGTGCACAACATCCGTGGACCCCTGCCAAAAAAGGAAAGATCCGAAAACCTTTACACATGGCAAACCGAGACATATACTGCAATGTAAAAAAAAAACCTGTATAGATCTCGAGAAATCCAACAAACCTGAATAAATAAAATCACATTTTTTTCCCTTGGCTCAAATCCTGAGGCGTGCATGTGCTTCTCTGTAAAAATAAAAAAACCACAAAAATGACTGCCTCCAAAATTGGCCGAGTTTACAGTCGATCTTAGGGTTTTGCGACTTCCGAATCTAATGGAAGCATCTGTTTTGCATAAAAATGCATGCAGCAACAAAATATGACTGAATGCCAAATATATTAATACACAAATAATTTATTTGCAAAATAAAACTTACAGAGACAGGATGTCAACAAACAATCTCCTACTCGATACCATGAAAGGAATGATAACCAGATTATACCAAGCTAAGAACACATATGCTAATCAAACACCATGATCAATAAGATAAAAGTAATTCACCAGAATAACTTTACATAAAACCTTTGCAAATAAATGAGAAGCAATATCATATATTATTATGGAACTCAATGCAATACATTGAGAATGGGCCTTGCTTAAATAGGCAAGGAATAACTATCTAAGAACCAGTCAAGGTAATAGATCAAGCCATAAATAAAGGAAAGAACTAGTCATCAAAAACTAGTCAAGACCATAGATTTAGGAGAGAACTAGACATCAAGGATCTAGTTAATACCATAGATCAAGGAAAGAACTATACCTAACAACTAGATAATATCTTCTAATATCTAAACAAATAAAAATAAATATCCACACACATAAGTGGGTGAGGATAAATACAATAATGTACCTAGGTGAACATGAGCTAAGGTAAATACCTACTCTAACAAGAGTCTTTTCACTATACCCAATGAAGACAAGTTTCGTGACTTCATATCCAATTTCTTTATGTTCTGTTTGGGTATGTGCATGCTTGCTTTACACCCGAATACTCTGAGGTGTGCAATATATGGCTTCTTTTTTACCATGTTTCTTGTGGTGTTATTCAATCAAGAGCAATTGTGGGTGCTCTATTCAAAAATACACTTTGTTTCTTTGTTGCTTCTACCCAAAGTGTCTTTACAAGTCCGGAATCATCAATCATGCATCACACCATTTCCATGATAGTACAATTTATTCTCTCAACAACACCATTTTGCTGCGGTGTGTGTGGAGGAGGCATTTGTCGGCGAATCAATCCTGTGAGTTTGTAGGTAGTTTCTAAACTCATCACCGGTGAATTCCCCCTCGATCTGAGCGAGAGTTTTGATGTGATGACCATTTTCTTTTTCAACTCGCTACTTTGAACTTTTTGAAGGTTTCAAATGCTTCACTTTTCTTGCGAAGACAGAAAATCCACATTTTTCTTGAATAGTCATCAACACAAAGCATGAAGTACTGGAACCTAGAATGACTTGGCTGCATCGGACCGTAAAGATTGGTATGAACCAGGTCAAGTTTACCATGAGTTCGAAATTTACTCTTCTGGAACGAAGCTATGTTTTCCTACTAGGCAATGAGGACACTTATATGTATCCTTCTGAAGAGATGGTAGCCCATGTACCATATTAAACTGGTGAAGTGTTTTGAGATATTTAAAACTTACATGACCAAATCTCTGATGCCACAACTATGCTGAGGTGGAGTTCTTAGCCACAAGTGCTTGGTCGTCTCTGTGAACAAAATCAAGTTAGAACATGTGTCCCACATTGGAGGCTTTTGCAATTATTTTCGAGCCTCTTGATTTATCTTGAATCAAGCACATTTTCTTGCTGAATTGACTATCAAAGTCAATTTTTAGGTTGTGATCTAGGAGTTGAGTAACTGAAAGAAGATTCTTTGTTAACCCAAGGACATATAGGACATCGGATAGTCTGAATTTGCGTGAACCAAGGGGTAGAGAAATGTTTCCAATCCCCTAAACTGTATATGAAGAATCATCTCCCAATGAAACATGATTTTTCGATGGCGTGTCCCTCATTGAAATAAACTAGTCTCTTTGGCCAGTCATGTGTCGAGTGGCTCTTGAATCAACATATTAGACATCACTAGATGACATAGATGGTTCACTTGACCGAGCAAAGGAACAAGAAGTCTTCATTGTCTGACTATTCTTGTTGCTCAACAATATTACCTTGTTGGTGGGGTCTTCTTTTCCCCTTTTCTACCCATGATTATTGTTAGAATGTTCGTTGTAAAATTGTTATTGTTGAGGTCCGAGTTCTTTGGATGAACCTTTCTTGTAAGTATTGTACCAACAATCTTGTAGGTTATGTCCTCTTTTGTAGATTGGACATTGCTTCTTCATTTGTCATCTGTCCCCTTGATACTGATTTTGATTTTGGGACTTCGATAGGAATTAGGTTTTCCTTTACCTTTTCCTTTCCATTTTTATGTGAACATAGTGTCTGCTCCTATTCATCATCCTTATTGTGCATTGCTTCCTCTTATTGCAAAGAGGTTTACCATTTGTCAAAACCAACTGTCAAGTATCTCGACACGTTTAGTGTTGTGAAAAAATGTGGTAAGAAGAGGGAGTGCTCTCAAAACAATAGGAATGAGAGCATCATCTCATGATCTGGTTCTCCCATGGCTAAAAGTGAAGCCCTCAATTCAGAACTCTTCTTAAGAAAGCTTCAATTTTCTCATTCTACTTGAACTTCAATGTATGTAGCTGACTCTACAAATTAAGTATAACATTCTTGTTTTTGGCCTCATATATTGTGTTTAATTTATCCCACACTTCTTTTGCTGTTTTGGCATCTCGAATGTGGGGTTACACACCATCGAACACTCCAAACAAGATGATGAGTTTGGATTTCTGATCTACTTTATCAAACTGCCATTGTTGTGTTGTATCGGTGGCTAATATGGTTCGAGTACCATTCACGGTGGGCCATATTTCTTCAAACTCAAGTTTTTCTTAATTTTAGTCTTCCATGTAGCATAGTTGTTTCCTCCGAGCAATTGTGAATCGGAAGAAAAATTTGGGGGCATTAGTGCCCATTTTACAGAGATCACTAACAGGGTTTGGCTCTTATCACTCCGAGTATTAGGTCTCCCAATCTATATACCATTAGTCCGATATACCAAACCTTTCTATATACGTACCCTTCCGATATACCCATCGGTACGTGGAAGAAGCTCGCCCTTTCTATATACCTGGCGATACGTGAAAGAGGCGTTAATGTACGTGAAATAATTCAATACATGGTACCAAGACAGTATTGATGGGGTTTGTGTGATTATTGACACCGGATCAAAGAAATATCCTCATACGCATGCGTAAATTTGCTATATACTTGGATAATTTCTCAGTCTAGATTTATGTTGTGCAATCATTCACAAACAGATGGGATGGTTCATAGTGTGTGCACTTTGTGACCTTATTACTCCCCATCAATTTATAGGGACGATGCCTAGATGACGTTGTTACAGCTATATTAGGCATTAAGTGCAGTAGTAGTCATGATGGCTTTACCCGTAAGCGCTTCCTAGAGGCACCGTATATACCGAATGTTGCGAATGAGATCTAGGATCTCGTGAGTGTTACAAAACAAAAATTTTAATTGTTTTTTATTACAATTTTGCTAGTTTCTGAGCAGTTACAAAGTTTACAGTTGACTATGGCAACCTGCAAATTAGTATAATATTCTAAAGTATACAAATTGCATTCAAAATTTTTGAAAAATTGAATGGCAGGCAAAAAAATTGTTTTATGGGCCCCGTAGCCTCCGGAGCCCAATACGACCCAAAATGTAAATAATTGCAAAAAAACAGCTGAAAATGCAATTTTTAGGTATCCCCCTTTTGGAGAAAGTTTCCGGAATGAAAAAAGGCTGAATGGGGAAAAAAATTTACCCTAAATTAGGGATTTCTCCGCTAAATTTAGTTAGTTATAACTAAATTCAATTTTTTTACTAAATTTGGTGGTTCCACCAAATATTCCGCCAAATTCGAAAAGCAAGTTGTGGGTGGGATTTGAACCATGCACCTCCCACTTCTAAGGCTCTCCCTCTATCCAACTTGGCCACTTAAGGGCGCTTGATATGGAAATGAACAAACTTGTATTTAATGAAAGGTAAAATTGACTTACCTTTTGAAAATGCGAGCTGAATGAAGCTCCACGTGGCTGCAAATGAGAAGAATGTGATTTAGGGTTTCTTTTGCTTGAAAAATGGATCCAAGACATTTTTTTATCTCCACACCTTTGTATTGTTTTATATTCCCTTTGGCCGCCGCTTTTTCCTTATTCTCACCGTATTTTATTGGTTTTCCATTCAAATGCTTTGTTCTATTCTCTCCTTTTGCTATATTTGTAACAAGTCACAGATTTTGAATGCTTTTACCAATATTTTTCAATGGTTGTTATTTTTCTTTGCATGCGCTGTGTTTTTTAATATATTTTTCTAACTTTGCTAAATATTTTCTCCCCTTTGTTTGCCCGTAGGTTGCAGGTACGTGGAGCAAATGCTTTGGATTGTTGTACAGGTCGCTAGGACGTGGAGAGAATGCAGCCACGGTTATGAGGCTGCAATATTCCCAGCTCACCCAAATGCTATGCCTTTGCCTTTGCTTGATGTAAACAATGTCAATCCACCAATGTAAACAAAGTTTGATCACTATTTTTTTATTGAAATAGGTACACAATCCGCCAATAGTAGATAACTCGGCCTCCAATCTAATGCAAAAGACCTATCAATGTAAGCTTAATCTACAAATTTTCCTCCAAATGAAATCCTTTAGACTTGGCAAATTACCATAGGTGTTAGTTACAACTAACACTGTCACCAAATTTAGTGACAAAACCCCTAATGGGGAAAAATTGATTTTTTAAAAATATATTTGAAATAAAATTCCTGTATATGTATAAGCTCCAGAAACAAATTTTCCTAGTGCAGATAGCACCAAGGAAAAAAAATTTCTTTCACCTGGAGAATACATAGGAGGTTGTGAGACTGCAGGGAGGTCTGGGAAGCTGCAGGAGGTAGCACTGGCTCTCTGATGTTGCAAATTTCTTCTCCATGAATTCTTCTTCCTCTGCAACCTTCTCCAACCTTTCCGGAGCTTGATTCACTCTGGTACCAAATGTAGATTGAGAAATAAGGGTGGAATCCTGATTATATTTTATTAAACTCAATCAACCAACATTATAATGAATGGGTTGCAATATTTATAGATATTGCACAGCCAAATACAAACAAGAAACTAAGTTGCACAGGTGCAACTATATTCCAAATTACATTAGCTTCCAATAACATCCGGGAAGCACAAATGAATAAAAACAAATATACTTGTTAAAAAAATACAAAAGCTCCCATAATATTCATGTGCAAACAAAAGGATGGTTATAATAACCATAAAACAATAACTAATAAATTTAATAATTATGGAATGCATAATTAATTAGGATAATTAAATTTTATCCTAACAATCACCTCCTCCTTAGAGTGTGTTCTTCTAATGAATCCATAACTTATCCTTGATATCTTCATTTCCTTCACGTGTCTTTTTGACACCACCCATTTCATGGAATTTTTATCCTTCCATTGGGAAAGTTTCAATTCCCATATCAATCATCATCTTATTAATCATGATAGTAGGCGTTGTAAGTATGATCCCCATACCTCCTAAAAAATGTTATATTGTGCTTCATCCATGCAAGAAAATGTTGATGTTGAATATTCAAGGATATATCTCCAAAGTTTACCCTTCCATCATTCTACCATGTGAGTCCAAGTTGTTTCATATTGGTCTATCTTCTTTGTGTGCTCAGAGCTCCAGGGATGCTCCTAACCCAAATTCCTACTTTTTCCAAATAATAAGCAACTAACCATGCATGTAGGTGTATTGAAATATCATAGAAGAATGTTTCATATAGTGCGTCATAAAGATTAGTATCAAACCAATTCCTTAGAGAACAATCCTTAACTTAGATGATGCTTTTTGAAGTCATATTCAATAGTGTGTAGCCAAGTTTCAATTTTACCTTGTGTTATACGATGTATCTTCTTCCCACTTCATCCTTGCATTTTAATGAAGGTCCTGAAATGCAAACTAAAATTTTGGAATCTAGTTTTCTTCTTACCTTATGTGTGTCATTAATAGGTCAATGACACACAAGTCTTCCCTACTTTCACACTTTGGCATATCACGCTTAGATAAACTAAGGCATGCTCACCAAAGTGCGAGGAGTTTCTAGGTTCCATAATAGTTAGAAATAATGAAATGAATTCAAATGAATTATTAACTTAATAGTTAGATTTTTATTACTATTATGTAATTATCATAACACAACCATACATAAACCAACCATAATGTTCATGTATAATTGTTGCACAGTTACAAGTTTTGGCCATCTAGTAGCCCAAAATCCAAGTACAATTCATTCACACATTAATCTTATAGCTCACATAACTACATACATACTCTTCTACATATACACAGACACCCACACATCTCTAAACTAGACCCCTTCATGGGTATTTATACTAGTGGGAACTTTTCCTTCACTAGTATTACAAGATCTAATAATAGCCCTTGAGTTTACAACTCCAATTAACTAATACATTTAGTGGTCACCAAAATTATCCTTTCACCACCCTCAATCTGAATTTCATGTTGAGCCTCAGCACAAGATGTTTCTTATTCTTTACATTATTCAATCCCTATGTCAGCTCCATACACATGTCGAGAATCGTATTTCAAGTCCACTTCCGAATCATGTTTATCCTTATCCTTTTCCACTCTAAATTTCCTTTCATTGACCTTATCTTGTATTGTATCATCCTATTTGTGGATTTTCCTACACACCTCTAATGTTATTATTAAATGTATACTTCCTTTCCCTTTTCCTTGAGTGGATACTTCTTGCATGGATACTTCTTTCGTGCTCCTCTACTTATACCCTTTGCACACCCTTGTGTAATTCCCATGCACACCACAAATAATAATGAATCGTAAGTAAAGAATACTAATTCCTTTAGGAATTAAATAATATGAATAAACATGGGCCCAACATAGGAACAATAAGTAAGGGATAAATGTGGCAGAACTTCCATGCCTAGCATAAGTTTAGGAGCAATGGTATGACTGTGGAAAGTTAGTTGAACAAAGGGGAAGTAATGGGTGGGATTATAGAAAATTGAATGTTATCTAGAGTTATACCAAGGTTAGTGACCTTGATGCTGCATAAAAAACACAATATATGTAGATGAGAAATATTAATAGTGTTGGGCCAAACGCAATGTCGAAGAAAAATCAACACACTAACACATATGGTCACCGACACTTTGGGTTAGTGAAATATATATTTTTCCTTTTGGGAAGGAAAGAAGATAAGAATGGACATTCCCACACATACTATTCCTCTAATTGAACCTTATCTAATAAATAAACCCAAGTGTGTAGGATATGAAAAAGAAAAAGGATAAAATCTTATAGACTCTAGTACAGAACAACTCTACACTAAAAGACAAACCCATAAGTAATAAGCATTGAAGATGATAGAGAAGGAAAGTTTTTGAGGATGACGATAAAAAACAATGTGTTAGTAATAATAGTACGAGGATGGGGAGAAGAAGAAATAATATTAAGAATAAGAGTGTGAAAATGAGGAGGAAACAAACAATGATGAAGAAGTGATAGGCATTGAGGATGAATATGAATATACAAAGCAATTTTAGACCAACGGAAAAGGTGTAGAAGAAGAAGAATAATATGAGGAGTAAGAGATGATTTTTATGAGAAGAAACCTCTAAATAATTTTTTATCTAGTTCTAGAAATGGAATTTATATAAATGTCTATTTTTATGGAACTATCTCAAGGATACAATGGGTAAAATAATATCGAAGAAGGCACTATCTTTTACTCTTGATGCTTACATAGAGGATCCACATTTGAATTCCTTTAGCTAACTTATAAAATATTTTAAATGAATCTATGGATCAAGGAGGAATGGCCCTTGTGGACACTTACCACATGTCGAAAAAGAATAGGGGAAGCACTTATAAAATTGGTTGGTGAGGTGGTCCAAAGAAACCTAACAACCAATGTGAAAATTACCTATAGATAAAAAGAACGGGTAAGTTGACTAAGGAGCTATAGGAAAAAAATAAAAAGTTGGATGACTTGAATAGGGAGAATAAAATCCTAATAGATAAATACACGCACGATGATAAAAATTTGTAATAATTAAGAAAGAGAATACTCTTAAATTAACCCAAAATATTAAATGGAATTCCATTAGAGAAAGGGGTGGGTATAGATAAGTTGTAGAAATTGATAAGTCTCCTACTCAAGAAAATGGAAGAAAAATGGGGTAAGGAACAAAAAAGTATAAGAGGGAAATATAATGCAAGAGTTATCTATGTCAAAAAATTATGAACTTGTGTGCACTTGGTGAGGAATCTTATAGAGAAGGTCATAGACACAAACAAGTTAGTGAAGGGATTACTCAAATAGTCCAAGATAATACACATTAGGATGCTCCCTAAGACTGAAAAATAGACTTCCTTCAAGAAACAAATGGAGAGTGACAAAATTTACAAGGCTAAATGTTACCATCTCCTAGAATATCTTGAAAATTTGGAGTAAGATATTAGCACAAAGAAGGAGAAAATGAGGCAGGAGTTTAGAAAGCTAACCTCCAAGGAAGAAATTATGTTAGATAATGCAACCAACAATACTATAGAAAAGTTACAATGATTTCAAGATGAGGCACATGACCCAAAAGTGCCAAATTTCTTAATGAAATTTTCAAGATAATTGGATAGTTGGGACCCCTCCTAAAATACCTTACAAAATTTGAAGGTACACAAAAATATATTAAGGAAATAGGTCCTAGAATTGTTTGAAGAGGAAAATAAATCATTACATGAGGGATGGAAAAAAATTTAGTGTGGGGTGATGTTGAGCCCCTAAATTCTTATACATTCATGCATTGGCTAAGTCCCACATTGGGAACTATTATTTATTCTTGACTCTTGATATTTTTTGAGCATGCGACAATTTTGGGAGAATAATGAAGAGTTATATGCAAGACCCGGTTTAAAACCTCACATGAAAAAGTAGGACAAGAGGATAAATATAGGTGTGTGATTTTAGTGGAGAGAGAAAATATAAATAGAAAATATGCATGTGAAATGAAGATGATGCGCTAGAAATAGAATGGATAAAGATAGAAAAGAAATTGATGTGGACACTTGCATACAAAATAAAATTAGATGGGGCATGGGGAAAATTATTTGGGAGATATATTAAATATAGACCCAAAAATAAAGTGTGTAATGCATAAGGGTGAAACATATAGAAGTGACAAAACTTCCATGCAGATTAAGGAGCTAATAGATGAATACATGTGGCATAAGCACTATACCTATGCAATAGTTAGGTGATATTTTTATAACCCAAGGGCTAAATAAAATTATTTTTCGACTATTTAAGGGTAGTTACCCACTAGTATAAATACCCCTTTGGGGATCATTGTAAAGAGGATTATGAGTTACACCGTCAAAGTTAATAATGGAGAGAATAAATATCATTAAGTTGTTATCATAGAGATAATTATTGTATGGGATCTAATTTTTATTGATCAATGTGGAGGATTTTACTATGGAATCATTATGTGTGTGAATATGTGTGTATATTTTATCTTTATATTGCTTTATTGTGATTACTTCTACTATATTGTCTTGTTAGACACTTTTTATCAACATGCTAAATATGATGTGAAATGGGAATCTCTCACACCTCAAGAGAGTATGCTAAGGTTTCCTAGTGTGATAGGCTAGCACGAGGAGATAATTAATATTGATACATACCATAATGGAAAAATATTCACAAGCATGTGTAGTGGTAAAGTATATGGACAATAGTTCCACTCCTTGGAAGATGAGTAGGTACATTAGAGGTTTATGGATTTAACTTTTTTTTATGGTCTTAGTTAATCCATGACTAATTTAATACACTTAATTAATCTATTTCAATATTATGTAAGTGTGGTTATAATATATAATGTTTTATATGTTTGTTGTAAGAAAAAGTGTTATAGTTATTGTATTCAGATTACAAGGAGGTGTAATAGTACCAAAGGTGTGAGGATCCACTTAAGTTATTATAATATGTGGATATATTCTTCTTTTAGGCATATGAATTAGTGTGTAGTCTAATTTTTGTGATATTGAGAAATAACTCTATCCGGATAAATAATTGTTCTCTAGTTTCATTTGTTAGACAATAATGAGATTTACTAGACTCTTCACTTTCATAATCATGATCTTTATCAAGGACAACAGAAGATAGTATAGTTCTTCATCAAAATGGTTGTAACAATAATATGTTTGTAGTGTCATTGATTATCATGATACTTTGATATGAATTATTATGCCACCAAGGTTATAATATAATAGTATGGTATGTTTTACAAATTATCGTGAAAAGTTGTGTTGATAATTATTGAAACTCTATCCTATTGGATTATATCAATGGAAAACTATCATTATATATTTGAGGTAAAATCTCCATGAAATTTTGGGTAATATATGATTCATTTTATCCTTGATGTTGTAACACTATTTTTTTAATTTTACTTGTTGGAATATGATTCCAACTCTTATAAGGAAGTTTTTGAAGGGTTGTTACTTCTTATTTATAGATTTATACTTTTTGGGAATCATTTTCTTACATAATATTTAATTCATAATTGGTCCATGAAGTGGGAATAACTTTGTTGATAACTAATTTAGGATATTTATTTCCATAACTTTTAGTATAATGGATCATGAAATTGATCGTTATTTTGTTTGTAAAAAAATTGATATTTTTTTACTTGTGACATGAAATTGAATAATGACATCATTAGTTTATGAAAGTAAATTATTTTTTTAAATTTCCAAGATATTATGAGAATAATAAAACTATATAGTCAAGCTAAGATGTATATGATACTTCCATGAAATTGTGACACTTTTTATATCATGTTAATATGAGAAAGTAAGGTTTTATCCGTTATGTTACTCTTTTGGTTTCTTATAAAGAGACTCGTTAAAGAAATTATTAGTCCTAAATTTTGGGGATCTAACACATAAATTCAATCTTGGAATTTCAAATATAGAAATAAAATCTATAAGAATAGAGTAACATAGTGTTGGAAGTGAGATCTAGTCAAAATTAGTAAAGAAAAAATATTTCCATCATGGTTAAAGTTTCCTGGCGACTTTTTCTACAATCCACCATGCACTAAGATTCACATTTCTATATTTTTAGGAAACCTTGATGAAACTCTACACATATTTCGTTTACACTCTCAAATCATTTCCACTATCTTTGTCAAAACATTTCATGTAGTCCTCTATAATCCTAACTTTTACTTTCCCTTTTAAGCTCACATATACTACTAAATTTTTATTATTTGCACACGATTTAGGATTTGAATACTTTTTTAATTTACAATAATATGATCTTAGTTAATATTTACAAAATTACTTAATGATTTGATTAGATAAATCTTTATTTTATTAATATTAGTCTTAACTTCATCATCCCTATAATCAAAAATAGAAATCGCATGGGAGTTAAAGGAACAAAAAGGAAACAACCTATAATTTTGAAAAGAGTTGAAGGTATTTATTCCTACAAGAATAATCCTTCAACCAAAATATATTTCATTTGTGGCCAATATTGATATTGGTATCAGTCAATATCACATTATGGTTGACTTTATAAGATGTGATTAGAATACCAATCTTGGTAGTAGTGTTTATGTCATGCACGACATGAAAGATTTTTTCCTTCCATAAGTAGTGTCAAGGTATTTAATCATATTTTCAACAATATCATTCATAAAAAGTTTCCTCTTCATTTAATTATCTTCCCACTCATACAACCTAATAACCAATTTCTCATAGCATCATGGTGTGTCATTTGATACAAGGTGGTGTGAAACTCAATCTCAAGTTATCTACAATTAGACCACCCTTTCCTCCCTCAACAATTCCATTAACATTTATAATCCCCAAACCTTGTATTTAAAATTATTTTAAAGACCGACTAGAGTGCCTACAAGATATGGTATGGAAGACCTTTCACTTTCCTTTGTACATGCTCTTATAATACTCAAAATCTAGTCTAAAAAATTAGCAATATGATTTTTTTGAACTTATTTTAACAATTATCCTATGTAGACATAAATGGAAAAGTTATGACACCCTCCTACTCTATATTCACATCCCATTCCCACTAGAAAATAATTTTTCTTTAACTTAACTCCTTAGGAATCACCAAAAATTTATATAACATCTATACAAAATTTCAATAATATAAAAATTAGTTCCTATCACATCCTAAAAATTGCATAGGTATAGGAAAAGTTCATAAATTAACCTATCTAACCTCCATAAACTATCCCTTACACTCTTAACTATCACTTTTTCAAAAGGGTATCTTTGATTCTTCATCCTAGTTGGTACTTTTGTGTTTGTTGAGTGAGAAATCAATGGTATACATTACCATATATCATTAGGTAAATCTAGGGATTCTATACTCTATCACTATAATAATGTGAATAAGAATAATTGGAGCATATAATTCATTAGATTACCTATCACAATATCGATATACTTAAATATAAAATTATTTATGTCGTTTCCGTAGATCAACCATGAGAAAAACCTTAACTCCGAGTGTGTGTGTTACCAATTGTGAGGGTCAAATCAAGGGATCCATATTTATTATTTATTCTATATCACATGCATTTTTAATATGTTTAGGATAAATACATATGTCCTTATCTATATTTCAAGTGGTGATATGTAGATAAATTTTCATCACATCAATAGGGGTGTGGTGAGGTAGTCTAGACCAATCATTTTGAACCCCTATTGAAGTCTCAAACATGAGAGTTCATGTTTCATAGAAAGGGTAAGTTATATCTCATCATAGTAGAGGAATCATAAAATTCTTAACCTATAGATTATATCTCCAACAAAGGATAAATGGAATCATAATTTTTAGATTAGGTTTACATCCCCAAAAGATAAGTTCCTATCCCTTGAGATTGTTTCAGTGCAAAGGTGTTATGTTTCCCACAAATTTTTCCTACACTAAGTTCTAGATCTTTAAATTTTCTAAGTAGCTTGAGGAAACTCTAATCTACCTATATTATACACATTCTAAGCTCTTATCACATAGTTTTTCTACATAATTTGGTTCCTTTATCTAACCCTAAAACCCTAAAATTACACATTATCAATTCATAATTGGAAAAACTATTGAAAAACAAGAGTAACACGGTTTAGGATAATTTGTCTTAATTTTAAATTTTTATTAGTACACAATATATTAAATTATTAATAACCCTAATTTCATATTAATTTTTGTAATCATGGGGATATATACCTAAAGTGATGAAATTCCTATTGAACCATTCATCATTTGTAATCATGGGGATATATACCTAATACAATGTTGGTATCCATAAGAAAACTTTATTCCTTTATAATATTTTTTATCTACATCACATACATAGTGATGACATTTCTGATAATCCTTTAGTCATTTGTGTTCCTATTCCTATACATATAATTTTGAGTATGGTGGTTGATGATGGAACTATAAAAATCATATTGGTTATGACACCTCTTAATACCCTTGAATACATTATTTGATATGTATAATGTACAACATCTATAGATGATATTTTTCATGGTTGAAAAGTACACCTACTTGGAATCATTAGAGACCATGCAATATGGTAACCAAGTAGAGCATAGTTTAGAGTCATGTTTTTTTAAATAGAGATAAGGTTCCCATAATTTATCATAGAAGAAAACTTGTATGTAGATTCTTTATGTTCATATGAGATCATATAAGGATTTAATCGGATAAGCCAACATCAGGCTAAGATTGATTATTTTTCTAAAAAGGTTGTGTCTAGATGATTTCATATATCCGACTATAATTCAAGGAATCAAAAGATAAATAAATATCGAGAATAATTTTTTCTATACATCTACGGAAAGATCACAAGAAAGGTTGCATTATTTATGTAGTAAACATAGATGAATTTGATGATTCATAGAATCCAACCCTAGAGAAATATAATTTCTTGCAATACTTCTAAGATGTATTCCTTGGGGAGTTACTTAGACTTACACCCAAGCACTAATTTAATTTCTCAATTGACACAATTTATATGTCTAAACTAGGTTCCAAATAACCTTATATAATGGTTGTAACATGGATATAATAACAAAATGATCAAGTTCCTAGGCTATTATCTAAATGTTTAATCCATCCTAGTGAATCACCTTAGGATCTCCTTAATTTATGTTAAAATAAATATGGTACACTTATCTTTTATGTAGGTTAGAGGATGTTGAATAAAATGACTATTAAAAATAGGTATCAATTTCCTCACATAAATGATATTTTTTTATTAAATACATGGAGAAATTTTCTATTCCAAGATATATTTGAGATCTAGTTATCACCAATTGATAATTAATGAATAATATATCCCTAAAGCAACATATAGAACTAGATATGGTCACTATGAATTCACAATTTTATCTTTTGGATTGAAAAATGCTCCATCTACTTTCATGCAATTAATGAATAGCATATTTTGGGGTGTATTGGATAAATTTGTGTCGGTATTATTCAATTATATTTTGGTATATTAAAGAAATAAAGACAAGTACCTATACCATTTGAGATTAGTTATGGAAAGGTTAAGGAAGAAGAGTTTGTTTGGAAATATTTCTAAATGTGTTTTCTTCCAAAATAAGGTGCAATAACTATGGTATATGGGATAATGGTGGATATCACTAAGATAAATGCTATCATGGAGTGACCTACTCCCGAAATTTTCCATGAAGTGCATAGTTTCATGGGGTTAGTGGGTTATTACTGGAACTTTGTTTTGGGATTTTCTAAAATCTCTAATCCTATTACGTCTTATAGAAGAAATGAAATAAATTTTAAGGGCATGAGAAATGTGAGAAATCATTCATTATTCTCAAAGATAATTTAACAAAAGCATCATAGTATGTGTTCCCAATTCGAATGGTAAGTTTTTAGTTATGATAGATGGTTAGAGAGAAGGTTTATTTGGATTGTTAATGCAAGATGGACTAGTTTTTTCTTATTAATACATGAATCTCAAGCATTACAATAATAATTATTCCCTACATGATTTAGAGTTGGAAAAAGTGTGCATGCCTTACAGATATAGAGGCATTTCATGCTTGTAAAACAATTTTGAATTAATAACATATCACCTTGATATAAAGTATATCTTCATGCAACCAAATTGGAACGCAAGTTAGTAAAGGTGTTTAGAGTTTTTGTTAGACTATGAATTTTATATTATTTTTATGAAGGTAAAGGAAAACATAGTTTCAAATTCCCTTAGTTGTATAATTTATATCGCTGCAATGTTGATAGTAAGTTCAAATTTTAAGGAATTTTTTTAAAACACTTTCCTAGAGATAAGTCTTGTAAACAAGTCAAGGATGCACTTGAGACAAATTCACAAAGTCATCACTAAAGTGGGTATAAGTTTAAGGAATATGGTATTCTTAGGTTAAATGAAAGAATCTATGTTCCCAATGATATTTCAAGACCAAAATGTTGGAAAAGTTTCATAGAACACCCCATTTTGGTCACCCCGAGTAACTAAGATGTTAGAAAATATGAAACAATTATATTTTTGAATGGAAAAATGAAAAAGGAAACTAATTTTATTGCTAAATTTTTAGAATGTTAGAGAGTTAATTTTGAGCATGTGCACTTGGTATGACTTGTGTACCCATATAAGATACCCACATAGAAGTGGAAAGTAATGAGCATGGAATTCATGCAAGGATTTCCTATGTCGATGAACTAGAATAATGTTATATTGTTCATGGTGGATAAGATCACTAAGGTTTCCCACTTTATAATAGGTAACTTAAGGAAGATTCATTGATACTTACAAGGAGATATGGTACGTTCATAAAATCTTAAAATTGTATGCAATACCGAGTAGATAATCTCGAATAGAAATCCTCTCATGACACCGATATTTTAGAAGATGATTTATGTGGCCTTGGGGATGAAATTAAACTTTAGTTATGTTTACCAACAAAATACTAATGGGAAAACCGAGAGAGTGAGTCAGGTCATAGATGATATGTTGAGGATGTATTGCATAGATTAGTAATATTAGTGGATCTTCCTTTCGTATAATTTTCTTAAAATAATTCATACCATTCCATAATGAAAATGGACCCTCTTTAAGTATTGTATGGAATAAAATGTTGAACACCCATTAGTTGGGATATCATATAAGAAAAATTGGTAGTTGGTACATAAATGTTGTTTGAAATGGAAGAGAAGGTATTGCTTAATAGGAATCGCCTTAGAGAAGCACTAGATCGATAAAATAGCTATGCAAATAAGAAAAGGATAGCTAGGAATTTTATGGAAAGTAACAAGCTGCTCCTATGAGTTAAGCCAAATAAAATATCAATCAAGTTTGGAAAATTTTCAAATTTAGCACCTTGATATGTGGGACCCTTTTATGTTTTAGAAGTAGTCAACCATGTTTGCTATAAACTAGATTTACCTCCTACCTTACCCCAATTATATGATTTCCTCAATGTATCCTTACTAAATAAATATGATTTTGATGCATCTCATATTCTTTAATATAAATATTTGTAGGTGCAAAACCCGAGGAAAAAACAATAGAGCATATTAGGATACTAGAGGTTTATTTGTGAAACTATGAAGTATCTCAATACAAGGTCCAATATGACCAATACTCAAGGGAGTGCCACTTGGTACGATCAAGGAGAAATGTTTTTAGATTTTCTAAATTATATTAGGTAGTGTTATTAACAGATGTATTAGATGGTGTATTATTGATTTATTTGATTATTATTGCGTCAATTAAGACTTATTATTTGAATTGATTTGAGACACATTAATACTCATTGGATTTTTTTCAAGCCATCAAGATGATGAATCTTCTAGGTTGGGAGGGATGTCACAACCCAAAATCGATTTTTTTATTTAAAATATTTAATTTGACTAATTCGCTTGTTGTTGACGGGAATTTAATCATTATATGTATTGGATCTATTGGATTAAAAATAATGTATGATTGTATATATGGTACATGATTTTATATTAGTTTAAATTTCATTTAATGATTTGATGAATGCATTTCTAAATTTAGTTGAACTGAATATATGATTTTACACATATTTAATTGTATGTGTTTTCATGAGTTATGGATGCTAGAATAGGTTTCCTTTGCTGAAATTGAGACACCCAAAGGAAGGAAATCATCGTGAGAGAAGGTTTTAGATAAATAAGGACATTACTTTTGAGAGAATGAAATGATAACCTATACACACGCACATAGAACTATCTTGTGCATTTTTGTTATATTGATTTACGTGTAATCAACTAGTGTTGTGTGATGAATGTGTGATTTCCATTTTATGAATTTTTAAAATTATGTAAATATTGCCTTGGATTTTTTTATTCTAGCATTGACTAATCATTTATTATTTACTTGTGTTTGACTAATAATTTAATTTTTATAAAATTTAATTAATCTAATTAATTAAAGTTTGGAAGGTCCAACTAGTACTCAACCTTGTGGGAGATATGTTTTTAGCAATCTTATGGTTTTGAACCCTTGCAACATGATGATTTGCATGTAAAAACGCATATTTTTGTACATGGTTGAAATTTCTATTTTTTTAATTTGTTTATTGATTTCAAAACAATAAAAATTGTTATGGCTAGAAATTAATTTTAGAAGTTGAAGTTTACCTCAAGAAAAAAATCGGGGTGATTAAAAAAATTTCGACAGCTTTATATTCATTATTCTTTATTCATTTTGGATTTTTTAAAAGCTAAGAGGATATACAAAGGTATATTCATGGATTGGGGAAACACATGAGAAGAATTTAATATTTTTCAAGTATTTTAAACTTTAAACATGTACCTAGCATGAGTTTTTTATTTTATTGAACATTTAGAATAATAATTTGAGAGATTTCCATGATAAATATTTGTTAATTCTTTTGATGAATTTATCTTGCAATTTAAATATATGGGTATGTGAATTTAGAGGAAAATTTGCATTTCTTCCTCTTCCTAAAAAGAGAAATTTTGACATGTTTACGCACGTAAAAATCCCAATTAATACTTGATGGTATTTTCCCCTTACATGGACGTATAAAATCCTGAAAAACATTGAGCATAACTTTCTCTTTATCGCATAACCCAAAATTATGACTAAGATTCGTGAGGAACGTTCTCTATCTTAGAATACCCAAAAGTCTAAATAACACGCATCGAACTTTCTCTTACTCACACAACCCAAATGTATGACTAACACTCAATGGAACATTCTCTTACTTGTGCGACAAAAAAATCCTACTCACACTTGACATAAATATCTCTTTCTCATGTAACCCAAAAATTTGGTTAATACTTTGCAGGATTTCCCCTTGTATGTAGATTATAAAATCCCAGAAACATTTGGGTGGACATTTGACTTACTTTTTCAATTGGAAAGTCCAATATAGACTTGATCGTTTTTGGGATCCGTAAGTCTCGTGATAAAATTGTGTGCAATATGAAAATGTGCATGAAAAGTTCAAAATTTTGGCATACAACGGGAAAAAATCTTTCAAAATTTTGAACTGCTTTTCCACCTAGAAACTTTGATTTACACTACAATTTCCAAATTTTTGAGCCCTCTAAACTTGTAAATTTCACTTTTTGGCTTCAACTTGATTGTATTTGATCAATTTTTGACAATAATGAATCTTCAAATTATATGATTTACCCGTGACTCTTTTTTACTATGAAAATGAAATAGAAAATGATGCATTATTGATAATTGGTTGTAGTTGTGTATGTTTTTTCCAATCTTTAATGTTTTATTAACAATGTGAATGCAAACTGACCATTTAGACTTCTAAATTGTCGAGAAATAAACTTAACCTTAAAATTGATTATTAAAAACGTTTTGAGAAAATTTGAATCCTAAAAATAGATAATTATGGATAATTTTCAAGTAATCAATAAGAAAATATTTTGATTGAATTTTTTTAGGTGAAAAGATAACTTTATATGTCGTAGTAAATTGTTATCAAACTTAAATCCTACAAGGAAAAGGAGGTGTGTTTTCTTTATGTTTATCACCGAATAACAAATTTTGAATGGGATAGAATTTCTAACAAATCAAGACTAATTCTAACAATGAGGGAGACCTTGAAATCTTAAAATATCTAAATGAAGCACTTGTCACGGTGAATGTCTATCGATCAAAGGGAAAGTGAGACTATCTAGCATTGACAAAAATGGAAATTATAGTGTGAAATTGTACTTTAGCTTATCATTTGTGGAAATGACTAATGGATTATCTTGGAAATATATTTAGGATAAGGAATTAATTCCCAAAATTAACTTTTTCTTATGGACTACCACACAAAACAAAATCCTCACTATAGAAAACTTAAGGAAAAGAGGATCCACTATCCCAAATAGGTGTTGCTTATGTGAAAACTATGGTGAATATGTGTGCCACATTATGCTGGAAATCTCCTTCTCAAAATATATCCTTAATTATATTCTCAATTTATTTGAGTTTGGGTTAGTCCTAGTTATATGTTTGATATGGTCACCCAATGGATCTCTCCTTTTCAATATACCCCTATAATATTATGGAATTTAACACCGATGGCACAAAACTCTACCAGGTAATCCCTAAGCCTACCATTTTTAGATTCGACACAATGGGATGAAGTTATTTATGATTCATATATTATATTGGTAAATTCATACACCATCTATAATATTTTCTCACTATGGATATCCCATACCTCTCTCTTAGAGGTTTTACAATTACTAGCACCTCCTAGGGCTAAAAGTCTCAAAATATCTCACTCATCTCATCTTTAAGGTTAATCTTGACCCCCTCTCTCATTCCATCTTCTTTGGATAACCTTGCAGCCTTTTCCCCATAATGGCCTCCTTCAATAAATTTTTAACTCGTTACTAACAACCCCTAGTCAACAACCTTCTCTCACCGCTCTCCCTCCTTTTATATCTTTGTGCACTTGACTCTTCCCACTTCTCTCTTTATTGAGTTGGATACTCCATCACTCCCACTTAAACTTAAAATTCGAACAAGACTCTTTAATTACCTTATCTCTATGATCTTCTCTTGGTGAATATTTTTGTGCCTCGCCATCTAGTGATTTGATTTCCACTATCATTTGTTCCATCATCTAATCATTGTTAACCACATGACCATGAAAATCTATTTCTATTTTCTGCCACATGTCACCATGTATTATCATCTCATAATTTTCCCTTCATGTCCTTAGCATTTGTTTCATCTTCTTTATCATCTTCATACGCATTTCTCATTTTCTTACACCTTCTTCCACTTGTATTTCTCCACACCTCTTTTCCTCTTGGTTGTTATTTTAGGAAAATTATCCTTTGTGCACCATTTCCATGGTGTGTTATAACCCTTTTTCACATGTCATTATTCTTCATCATGTTTTTCATGCCATCTTCTCCTCTTTTATGTTGTGCTCTTATCTTCATGCAATTCTCCTTATCCTTTCACATCTCCACTCACTTTTTATTTCCTTCACGCCCTATCCTTCATGTTCCTCATTGTGTACTTATTCCATCTTTGGCTATGGGAATCTACCTCTTCACACACCGTAACCTTTATTTTCTCATTCTTCCATTTTATTACACACATGACCCTTCCTTTCCATATGCATCTCAGTAGACACTAAATCACACACTTTGGGTATCTATCTAGTCCTGAACACATACTACTATTCATATGATTCCTATGTAAGAAAATTACTAATTGACCCATGTATTTGGCCTTTTTTCTTGCTTTTAATTTCCTCTTTTGGTCTAAAACTCCTATTTTCCCAATCATCCTTTTCATACTTTGGGATTTTTCATTCTGGACACCAGCGCCAGGCACACCCATCTCCTCTAGGTGCCCCTGACCACTTTGTACTTTACTCACATCTTATGGGTCCTTTCTAGCCATTTGCGCATCTTTTATTTTTGGTATTTAGCCTTTTTGGGGTTAATTACAAAATTCAAGAAAGGGAATCATATAAATATAAAGTTATGTGACCATAATAAAGGACCAAGCACTAAACATCAGCTATCACCACCTAAGGTTGCATCCAAAGGCATTATCAAGAGCATTCAAACATCCATCTAGAATCCACATAAGGGCAAGGGACTGCATTATTCTCATACACTTCATAGGAGGGTAAGTTCATTCTTTCATGCACACATCTATCTACATTTTACTACTTTCTCACTATCAAGTGTGACACGCACAAGAGCCACCTAAGGCGCAGCCTCCTTCACACACACACACACAAACACACACACACACATAGAACTACATTGAGTTTGAGATGTATTACATCGTTCGGTCGTAATTTCACTTGTTTGAAAGTCAAGGAAAGTTTGACCCCTCATTTTCATTATTTTATTTTTGGTATTTGATGTGCTTTTTAGGGTTTTACATGTCATTTGTTCATTGTAGGTTATAAGTGACATCAAAAAACTTAATGTTACGTACTATCAATAGGAAGTGAAGGACAGTGAATACCTCATGACCCTTCAAAGTTGAGATTCTAAGATTTTGATGAGTCACATGTGCTCGTAAAACATCTACAATGCCCTCAGTGCCCTCGACCCATTTCAAATGCCCCAATCTAGTAAGATCTTGCGGTTGCATAATTTTATGAGGCTTGGTGTGACACTTATCTCCTTCGTTATCAGTTCATCACTCCAAAGATAGCCCAGGATTATCTCTCAATCATGAAAGTCCTTTTATCTCCTCTTTGCAACTAGGGTTTCATACTTTTTAGCTTATTTTTTTTGGGTCAAATTTGTATTTCATTGCATATTTAATTTACAATGTTGTTACATAATTAGTATTAGGCATCTATTTATTTCAATATTTGCTTAATCATTTGGTGAACCCGATGATTCAAACCCTTCTTTCTGAGTATGTCTTCATCTTATCAAGTCATGAATCAATCTTCTTATCCTTTTTTTCTCCAACTCAATTTTTTTGCATGGTCACCGCTACTACTGATTTTATGAAATTTTGTACTTAGCATCCTCCTTGATTTATAATGCCTATGGGTGATCCTATTATCAATGTAGTAACTACTCACCACACTTGTCCTCTTACAGGTCCACCTGTTTCTATCCCACTACCTATTACTTTTGTAGCTCCTCCTGCTACTTTTAAGGTCTATGATATCATTTAACAACTTAAGAATACACCAACCAAACTATCCCTCTATGACCTATTACGTAATGCACCTGATTTTCATCATACATTATAGGCCACCCTTCATTCTATCCACATTGAGAGTGATAATTATTCAAAGATCTTTCACACACCCCATTCAATCTCTAAAAATATTCCACGTGTTATATCATTTACTGATGAAGACATCTCTTCATCTGCTATTGACAATCCATGTGCACCCTTGCTTATCATTATATCATAGGCAACATTTGTATCAATAATTTACTCATTGACAATGGATCTACAAGCTAATTTATGTGCTCATTCCCTTCTTTAAAAAGTTCACATTAAATATAATCTAATTTCTAAAAATAAAACTCTCATTCGTGGTTATGATTCTACTACTCGGACATGCCTCGACACTATCACATTACCTATACAATTTGGGCCTAAAATTATCCCTACTAATTTCTTCTTTATCGATGCCTCATTTCAGTTCAATATTTTGCTAGGTAGACCTTGGATTCATGTAATGTGTTCCATCCACTTTTCATCAATGCGTCGAATTCCTATATGATGGCTATGAACATACCATTGTTATGGACCCTAATCCATTCAAATTCTATTGCATACACCATATTACGGTTATTCTTATTTCTTCATCGCAACCTATTCCATATAACAATATTGATACATGCAATATTGGTCAATCTAACACTCCGCAATCTTCTTCCACCGCTCTAAACATTCTCGTATATTTCCACTCATACTACTCGCTTTATCATCTCACCTACAAGTGTCTACTAGACTATAATCACTACTTGATCCACTTATTGAGGCTCCTCTTTCACCTACATCTAGTTCACCTCTTACCAATATACTTAACATGGCTTCCCAACATGACAATGCTAACACTGATGATTCTAATGATGATGTTTCTACTGTTGAGCTCACCGATGACAAATTGGATAGTATTAATTTCACTCCTATTGAGGTGGATGATTCATATTTCAATGATACTTTCGTTGATGTTGGCCTTGGTGAGTACTAATTCAAAATAACCTCTCCTTCCACTAATGTTATGGTACTTTATCGAGGGTCTGTCCATACTCTAGACATCATTTCACCTTCTTCACAATCTCATGGGAAATATGCATCTACACTTCCTCCTTTCACATGCACACTTTTCATGAATAACTCTTATTGGCATCATATTCCATTAGATCCTACTTGCTTTGAAATTATTTGTACACATGACGGATTGAATTGGCTTGGCTTTACGATCAATGATATCTTACCACCGCCTCATTCACCTCATCTATATCATGGATGTGTTAGTATTATGGCTTCCTATGGTCTTCATGTTTTCTATCTAACAGTCTTTGTTGCATGCACTCCTCACACTTATCCACTAACACTTGGGAAATCTTGGCTTGATTACATTGGGGAACTTTGGACCCTAATCATACTAGTATCACATTTCATATGCCTTTTGACCATGTTTCTATATCAATGATTCATTCCTCGTATATTCACAAAACCTCACTCGTTGGTATGCACATGGGTGTCTACCAACACCTTTCACCGATGAAGAGTACATAATGCACATGTATAATTTATGCCACAATGGCTCATTATATGATCACCGCACACTATTGCTTACTAGGTTTCTGACGCATCTCCATTTGGATTTGATCAGGAAAATGATGATCTTTTAGATAGTATCACTTGATTATTCTCATCATTTCATACTTGGGGGAATCATACTTATTCATCCCCCTTCTAGCATTCTTAGATGTCTTACATAATCTAGTATCTCACACACATCAAAAACATCTTGATACACTTTGGTATCATCATTACCCGATGACACACTCTCATGCTTTGGTTCACACTTGACTTTTAAGGGCATATTATACACATGAACCTCATAAACACTACACATTTCACACTCAGCACATTCATGACATATATTTCTTGCATATATGTGTACACAATGTGTTCATTACCCTATGAGGCACTCTATTTCCATGGTTCATACTCTCACCACCCTCTCTCACTCATACTCTATCCCACACACGCTATGGTCTACACTTTCATGATCACATCTTTCTCATGTGCAACTTAGGCCATTTCCCGATGACACACTCATGTGCTATGGTTCACACTTGAGTGTTGAGGGAATACTATACACATGAACCTCACACAAAGTGGAAACTTTACACATTGCACATTCATCACATTTCTTTCTTGCATCTTTTATTACACATAATATGTACTTTATACACTCACGACATATCTTTATTTTATACACTCTTACACAATACGCTCATTACCCTATGACCACTCTAGTTCTATGGCTCACACTCGACTACTGAGGGTTTCAATATAAAATGAAACTCACCACACTCACTCCCTCACTCACTCGTTCAAACACTCTCTACGCCTCTATGATTTCATCACGACATATTTGTAGTGCACATTCGAGACCATTTTCAAATGATGCACTCTTGTTCTACAGCTCATTCTTGACTTCCGAGGAGCATTTATAAATGAAACTCATCACATACATTCTCATTTGCATTTGCTTCGGGGCACGTTTCTCCCAACAAAGCACACTAAATTCCATTTTGTCTTATCTATAGCCTATTGCATATCTTGATCACATTTACTCTTGCTTACTCATACTTACATATACACTTTTTACACATGTTAGATAGATATTTTTTATTTCATTATATTTATACACACATGTGTGTGTTCACTTTCCTTCTAGTTGTGATTGAAAAATCTACAGAAATAGATACATGTAACATGAATGTTTGGCATGGTACCACATACCATTCCCACAGTGGCTCTTGGGGGCATCCACTTTCATACACACTATAAGTGATATTGTTTCATATTTCATAGCACATTACTATATCGTATTATTCATGCTTTGGCATACCTTTTATTTTTCTAACATGCTAATGGTTTCTTCATGTGTAGAATTTTTCTTGTAGGTCTATTCGGTTCCATGGCTGTTTGTTACATTTATTTTTATTGTTTTTCATTTCTTGTAATTGGTTTCTATTATTTGTGGGATTTTCCCTTTGTCTTGTGTGCACATTGTCTTCTTTTGGCTATATTGGCCTTGTGTGTCTTGCAACATCATGAGTGATGTCCCATGTTTGAAACCCACTTTTGCAAATCCACTTTATTTGCACTATTTGTTTGTTTACATATTGTCTTATTACTTTCAAGATTACATATTGTCTTCTACATGCATGTTTATTCTTTCTTTCACTAACACTTGTTTCTAGCCACTTTTCTTGTGTGTTCCTTGGTTTCTATGAATAACACTCCCTCCCATACAATTCATCAATTTCAGCTCAGTGCTACTCATTTTTGGGCCACATATTGCTCAGTTTATGTCCCATGCACATTAAACAAGCGGGAATCTATTAGGTGAATCACTCACCCCATATAATAGTCTCCATGTCATAGTTTAGTACAATTCAACACACAGGAAGCACAATCTTTAGCAATGGCCCGGATCCTAGCTTGGGTCCTCAAAACAATATAGTCACCAACACCTAGACCTAAAAAAGTAGCGCTTAGGTGCCCCTAAATCTTCCTAGACACCTGTGACTAGAGGGAAGTTATACATAATTTTTCATTTCATCACAATTTTCTTAGAAGTTTACATGATGGATTTTACAGGACACATAGTCCTTCACTCGACATGCATGCACTACACCTTATTTTCTACTTTCATGTTGGATCAAAATTGTTTGAAATGGATCATATTTTTACACACCATCTACATTGGTGTTCACACTTTGGGAAGAAGTTAAAGGTTGAAGGATGACACCATACTTTTCTCCCTACACTTATTTCGTTCTTGGCATGAGATCGCCCAAAAACTTGCATTCAACAAGCGCAACTGGCATGAGATCGCTCTACAAACTCGTTCTTCTACAACATCTTCAAGATCTTTTCTATCTCTTTTTCTCATCACGGATCAGGTGCACATGTTCCTTTTCACATTTTTACATACTTTTTACTCGTTTTGATTGAATTTTTCATATACACGTATTTGACTACTTGTTCATTCTTCTCTTTTGTTGGTTTGTCCTTATTGGAAGTGTTAATCACATCAATCATACATCACCATAACATCAAGCGACATTAACAACATGCATAATCACAACATCTACACATACATTACCGCCCTAGGGTTATGATCATCATCACCACTTATTTTTCACTTCCTCTTCTCTAGCTTCCATGCTTCACTTTTTGTCACTCCACACTTTTTCTTGTCTCTCTTGACATGCTTTTTTCCATCGATCTACATGGTTATTAGGTACACATATCTTATCTATTTTATGTTATTGAGCATTCATTAAACAACATAAAGTGGAGGGAAATGTAGACATTAAATCACACACTTTGGGTATCTATCTAGTCATGATCACATACTAGTATTCATATGATTCCTAAGTAATAAAATTACTAATTGACCCATGTCTTTGGCTTATTTTCTTTCTTTATGTTTCCTCTTTTGGTATTACACTCGTGTTTGCCTAGTTTTTCTTTTCATACTTTGATATTTTTCATTACGATGTCAACATCCAGCCAGGATGCCGAGTGTCAGTGCCCATTTCCCCTCTGGGTGCCCTTCGCCTCTTTATATTTTACTCACATCTTTGTGTCATTTCTAACCATATGGGAATCTTATTTTTTGGCAGTCATCCTTTTTGAGGTTAATTACAAAATTAAAGCAAGGGAATCATATAAATATAAATTTATTTGACCATAATAAAGGACCAATGTTGAGCCCAAAATGAAAAACTCCTGGAGCAGAGGATGAATGCATGAGGAAGGCAAGGTAGGAAGAAGGCGCGTGAAGAAAATCACACAAGAAGAACTAAGTGCACACGAGAAGTTTGAATATTTTAGTTTGAGTGAAGGGCTTGAGTAAACATGGATGCATGGAGGTTAGTGCATGAAGGTTGGCGCATAGAAACAAAATATGATTTTCAGACTTAGCTACATTATGGAATATGGTGTTTCATAAAAAACACATGAGGATGTGGGTAGGCATGATGAGTGGATAAGGTTAGAACTTGGAGTCTTATAGCTCAAGGAAATAATATTCTAGGAAAGGAATATTCCAAGATGTAATCATTATGGTTAGTAGAGGCTAATCAGGATTTTGGCCAGCTAGCATAGGTACTCGATTATGGAGGAGTATGATTCCATATGACATGTGGCCTACCCATGAGTGAAGTTGAGGCGGTAGAGGAGAGATCCTGGTTCTATTTAAGAAGGTGTTTGGGTTCAAAACAAAGGGGGTGAAAGTGTGTAAGCATAGGTGTGTATGTGTAATGATAAGCAAGTAGGAATGAGAGGTGATGCAGGAGGAAAAATGTGTGTGTTGCAAGGCACATGGTATATTGGGTGCATAGAAGAGAACATGGATAGAACCCTTTGAGAAGAATAAGTTTGTAGAGCTAGGGTGTTATTTCATAATGTATTTGGTTTGTTATGACCCATTTGATGTAATCTGCTATTGTAAATAGTTGTGAATTAATGAATATGATGGGTTGTTATGTATATCTCTATTTACGAGTTCAAACCCTAGTGTTCTTCATTTTTTCTATGGTTCATATATTATTCCTTCATGTTGTTAATAATGCTTATATTCTTTTCATGGTTTATTTGTGCTTAGATCTAGTGTCTTTACTTCTATGCTAGAATGAATGCATGTATTTCGTGTCTACACGTATTCCTCCATTAATGGAAAATAATTCTTACAAATCTCACATAAAAAGGGTCTTAGCGCATGTGTGCACTGAGGTGACTTCCCACCAAGGTTCAAGTGATATGCCGACACACTTGGTGTTTAAAGGGAGTAGGAAAATGTGAATACAACCAAGCACTAAGCATTAGCTATCACCGCCTAAGGTTGCATCCAAAGGCATCATCAATAGCACTTAAGCATCCATCTATTATCCACACAAGGGCAAGGGACTGCATTATTCTACATACACTTCATAGGATGGTAAGTTCATTCTTTCATGCACACATCTATCTAAATTTTACACATCTAGCTACTTGTTCACTATAAAGTGCGATAGGCGTAAGAGCCACATAGGGCATGATTCCTTCACACACATACACACACACATACATACACATAGAACTACATTGGTTATAATATGTAGTTCAACTCTCGATCGTAAGTTCACTTTATTGAAATCCAAGGAAAGTCTTATCCCTCATTTGAATTATTTTCTTTTTGGGGTTTGATACACTTTTGAGGGTTTTGCAAGTCATTTATTCATTACAATTTATAGGAGACATTGATGAACTTAATGTGATTTATAATGAAGGATAGAAAATACCTCATGACCCTCCAAATTTATTTTTCTCGAGGATCTAAGCAATCAAAGGCACCTAGAAAAGGTCTGCAGCACCCACAGTACACCTAACCCATTCCAAATTCCCTATCCAAGAATATCTTGTGTATGCACAATTTTTTGAGCCTCGATGTGATAATTCTCTCCTTCTCGTTTATCAGTTCGTCACTCCATCTCATCCCAAGATTATCTATGAATCAGCTAAGTCCTTTTATCTCCTCTTTGCAACTAGATTTTCATACTTTCTAGCTTATTTTGCTTAGTTCAAATATGTATTTCATTGCATATTTAATTTACATTTTTGTTACATAATTAGGATTAGGCATCTATTTATTTAAATATTTGTTTAATCACCATCACACTCTTCACTCCTTACACTCTTTTCTTTTTAATATTTTCTTTTTGCATGCTTATATTTTTTTCATGGATTTAGGCCATTCTTATTTCTCCTTTATCACTTCCTTCTACAACCCTCCTCTTCCTTTTTGATAGCTTCTCATTCTTCAATGCACTCTAATTTTTCCTTATGCTCTTTTACCTCCTTTGTCTTATTGGTGCATTTATATTATTTCTCTCTCTAGCATGTGCTCATTTCATGGGAATATCTTATCATATTGTGCTTATCCTTTTGTTTTAGTTCACCTTTTCCACATTCCTTCTAATTATTACATGCACCTTCCTTCATGCAGGTCTACCTTCATTCCCAAGTTCCCCTACATCAAACACCTAGGGTGCTTAAAACTTGAGGTCCTCCTCAAGTGGATCTAGTGAGTGATAAAATCACCCTTTGGACTATGCACACATATATCCATGACTCTCTTATCTAGTGAGCATACCTTATTATTTTACACTTCTTTTGGATCCTCTTATAATCTTTGACCACTTTCTGGTGAATCCTTTACTCTATTTCATGCTCACTTGCAATTTTTGTTGGCCACAAATTCTTCTTCTATGCACATTTATATCTTTGCATGTTCCTCTTGATGTAACTCTCTTGCACCATCTCTTTTCCCTTTCTTGGGGTCTCCTCAAGGATTCCTCTCTATCCTTCCTATTAGGATCTGTTAAACTACATTTTATCTTACACCCTTTACCTTTTTATCCCTCTTGTTTAGGTATTTTTCCCTTTCCACATTTTCTTGTGCCTTCTATGCGCAGAGATATTCTAGAGCCTCCTTTTTGTGCTCTATTATGAGATCTATGACGACCTATTCATATATTTTTGCACTCTTTTCCATTCATATTCTAGTAACTCTTATTCTTAGTTGTTCTACATTTTTTTCCTTAGAGACAACCTCCTCTCGATGTCGATCACTCCCAACCTCTCTTGATCCCAACTTCTTCCTTTGTATTCTCTTACGCTTCTTGAAACGGTTGTTGCACCCTCCTAACTCATGTGCTCATATTATTTTGTGAACATATATATATACATTCTCTCGAGATCACCCTGGATCTCCTTATCTAGGACACTCTATTTCATGCTTATTTTTGCAATCTCCTAGATTTCTTGGCTTCCTTTTGCAATAAAATCCCATTTTCATGCACATATTTTTTTGTACTCTTCAAATCCTCTTCTCAAAGTTCCTACTCTCATGCATCTCTTTGTGCCTAATCCTTCCACTCGGGGTTTTATTTCTAGTGCATCATGCGGGAACCCCCTCTTCTCCTTTGAGATGTCATCTCATAGATCTCATGTGTTTTTGTGTGCCCACTTTCTTTCCACACACCTTCTTCCTTCTATTCCACCTTTTTCTCCACACCTTCCTTTCATGGTTTTACACATTCCTCTACATGGACATGGTCCACAATGACCATGTCCTCCTCCTTAGCATATTTCTCTTCTAGCATGATACTCTCATGTGTTTTCATTCATCCTTGGGTGATTTCTTCCTTTACTCTTTACTTAACTTGTGAGCCTTCTTGATGTGCGCCCTCTTGTACATCCTTTTGTGGTAATCCTATATCTAAGTAATCTCATTTTGTCAATACTCCCACATTGGATTCTTTCTTTCTAATGTTCTCTCCTTGTGTAGTTGTTATCCAAGTAACTCTCCTAGTTATTTGGACAACTTACATACATATTCTAACTCTAATGTTTCACATTTCAGGTTACGCGCACTCAAGCTTGCTCCTTGGCATAATTTGCTTAGCTGCGGCTTCTTCTGCGTACCTCGCATGCCTTACTTCCTTCTTTCTTTTGTTCCCCTTCTCTTTACATTCTACTATCTCCTTCCATTTCCCCTTTGTGCCTTCCTCCTGTGCACCTACTTTCTTTCCTATCCTGTCATACACTCCTTGTGCGCACCTCTACAGACTTGCCTTCAAAAATGGCTAAGTCCCTGGCATTCCTCTTGCATGCTTGCATACACTAAACTCCCATGCACCCATTTTCTTCCTATCTCTGTGTGCCCTTCCATAGTAGGATGCTAGTTCCCAGCTTCCATACTTGCCTTCTGCAAGTATGCCTTTTTCTTGCCACATGCATTGTGTTCACACGCCTATCCTTCGTACACATGCATTCTACTTCTACGCCTTGTGCTTTCTTCTGTGTCACCACTGTGCCACATCACCTTTAAGACTTGAGTGTGATGCATGTAACCTATCAAAGTGTGCTAATAGGGAATCAATCAAAAACCAACAAAGTGCGTGACATGTGGTAAAAAGACAAAATAAATCAACATTTGGCCGACTCCTTCAATCAATCCACACGTGCCACATGTCATTACATGTCGAGAAAACATGTAAAATTTTGACAACCATAACTTCGATACGGTGCTCGATTCCTACGTGCTGGTCTCATTTGAAAGCTACTAACAATAGCTCTAGATTGGAATTTTCAAAATCAGATTTAAGAGGGATTTAGTAGGTGGAAAACAGGGAAACATCATTTTTGTCATCAATGCACACATCTAATCAACCTCAACCACCATATTTCTTCATATCTTTCTTTCTTCCTTATTCTACACACATACCGGATGTAACACCTTTAACAAATAGTTATATTTTCATTTTGCATTACAAGTGTTGGCATGTGATTTTCTTGAATGAGGTGTGTTCTTGGATTGTTGAAAATCATGCTTGTTATGAATAAATCATTTCTATTCTTGGAAGCATTGGACTGAGTGATATGGCTTGTAAGAATCCACTTTCACTTCTTGTAGGTGAGTTACAATCTGGTTTTGAGAGTTGCAAACTTATCTCTTTTACTAACTCATCCTTGGATCAATTCCAATGATCTAAGGAATGTTTTAAATCTCCTTACCGGAATGAATGGTAAAATTGACATTCATAGGTGGAGAGACGTAGCGGACTGAAATTTGTTTGTTACAAATTCTTTGGTCTTGTATGAACATGACTTCATTTGGTTGTATGTTTGTGCTTGGGTCTTTAGGATTGATCCCTTCAGGATATTAATGGCATAAAAGAAATGTAGTCTGCTTCATGACTAAGAAGGGAATCAAAATCCTAAAACTAAAGGATTATCCTAACGGTACCCTAAGCTATGTAAAAGCACCTAATTCCTAGCTATGTTCACTTATTTGGGTTTCAATCTGACCTTAGCTCATGTGCTAAATGAATAAAGGAAAGATTACTAAAGTAATGCTAGGCTATTATAAACCTAATGCCTAATACTATATGGTTGTGAATTGATCTAACCTAAGGTGGAAATTACCTATGGCAATGTTTTAAGACCTAAGGTAAATATTGTTAGACTAACCTAAGTTTTGGGAAATCTATCCTAAACTATTAAAAGGGAACATAAGGGGGTCGCATGACACTATGGAAATGGTTCCAATGGCATTTAATTGATTTGATTTTTGGTTAAATGAATGGATATACAACTAGTTTGGCAAAGGCTAGTAAACTTTAGTGGAGGCTTCACTAAAGTTGAAATGCATGCGAAGTGGAAATAAGTTTCATCGGTTTTAGGAGGTGGTGGGATGGAGAGATAGAAGGGAATTTTATAATTAATGGCATTAATGGACCTTGGTATTTTCATGAAAACCGTATTAGAAACAAGGAGGCAGATTTTTGAGGGGTTGTTTGCTCTTACATGTCTTGCGATTTTTGCTCTAAATGGAGCTATCTCGGTTCTTCGAACTAGCGGTTTGACTTTTACTTTATGGCTATTTTTGGTTTCTCGGCCTATTTTCAATTAAAGGAAATTATATGAGGCATTTGAGGAAAATATGTTTGGTTGTTGATCTTTCGTGGAGAAGAAAAAGAGTTGAAAGTTTAGCTGGAAGTCTCCTTCGAATTGGCAGAAGCACTATCAGGCGTGATAGGCTCTACCCATTAAGATTTCTTGATTTCTTCTAAATGATTCATTAAAACAACTCTACTCTCATGAGATAAATGTTTGCATGACTTGTCTAGTTAATTACTTTCATGCTTTTATGAATCTATGCAGTTTTTAGATATAAATTCATTGTTAAATAATGTTATCCTTTGGGAACTTTCTCTCTATGCATGATCAGTGTTGACATGCATGTTAAAATTCTTTTTGAAGCTTTGTACTTTGTTCTAAACATGTGTTCGAGGTTGGTGTTATTCTGAACTGGAATTCATTTCTTTGTGTTTTTTTGAACTTTTATTGAGCCTTGTGTTTTGTTTGAACTTGTATTGGAACTTCGTGTTTTGTTCTGAGCTTGTACTGAAGCTTTGCATTGTTTTGAACTTGTGTTTGAAGCTTCGTGTTTGGCACTAAACTCATATCCAATACTTGTGTGTTCGTAACTTGCATTCGAGGCATTGTGTTTGGTTCTATACTTGTATTTTGAGCTTGAGTTTTTACTCATATTCAAGGTTTTGAATACTTAGAACTCGTTATGGGATTGTTTTCTCAAAGAAGCTTGGGGAAAGTAGTTTTGGTTTGATAGATTTGTTAACCTCTTTTGAGATCTTCTCCTTGTAATTTTTTGAGTTGGAATGGATGTGGTACTTCTATCTTTGAGACTGTACCATGTTCTTGAAATGGTAAGGGCATGTAAGTATTGAGTTTATTCTTTCCTCCTCATCCCTGAGAAATCCCGCATCTTGCTGAAGACTTGACTGTTGTGTTTAAAGGATTAATGACTGGAAATGTATCTTGTTGTGGGTTTGGTTTGATATAGAGTTAGTTGGAATAGTTGTTAATAGTTTTTGAGGTTTTATGGTAATGCAGTATGCATTCTCCTTTTTGTGATTAACGTTTGAAATGAACACCTTCTCTGTCGAAATCTTTATAGATGGAACTTGAGAGTCTTTGTTCTGATTTTGTTTCAGTCACGTAGGAGGTAAAGTGGAGACATTGTTTGACTTTTACATTTATTAGGTTTTCTTACTCGCTTCTTGATTCTCTTAAATTGACTTTTGGATTTTAAGGAAGGAAGAGTTGAATACTCTCTCATTCTGAATCTTGTTGATAGGATTTATCACCTCTTGTTTGGGGTTGTTTCACTTAATTTGTCTTCACAAGGACCATGAACTTTATGTCTCTGTTATTTAGAGCCGTGTAAGACCTAGAAGTTGGGAATGAAATTTATTTTAGGTTTGAGAGTTTAATTGAAACTTGTTTATCTTATATTGTTTTTGGTTTTCTATTCTTTGTTGGATTCATCGAATGAATCTCTAGGTCAATGAAAAGAGAAGGGAATATGCTCTCTTGTTGACAAAGATATCTTGTTTTTTGGGACTGTACTATGTACTCCTTTCTATGAATTGAATTCGAACTTTTGTTTAAGGAATTGGAATAGATAAACCAAGTGGTAATGATTTGAAGGGAAACTTGAAGTGTGCTTTCTTCTAACTGTATGTTCAGTTTTGTTTTCTCCTTGGGAACTTGTATAAGAACTTCTGAGTTGGAAATTAGAGATGGAATTCATTTGATATTAGAAATGAAATGAATTCTTTATTGGACCTTTTTCCTTTTGAGATCCTTTAACTTTTGAAAAGATAAGTTCATTTGATAGAACTTCTCTGAATCTCGATTCTCTTCTTGGTTGTAGAATGATTGTTCTCTTAGGTCCTTCATCTTGTAGGAAATAGTGGGAAACCACTCTTCTGAGATGGGAATTTCCTTTTGGATTGTTTCGTCTACTTGTACTAATCATTTGTGGTAATGATGTGGAAAGAGAATAGCTAAGTCGATCTGTTGAAGAGAAAATAATAACATGCTTAGACCGATTGCTTATTTGACTGAGTCACTCTTCTTTTGGATTTGATATTGGAATTTTTTCTTTTTGTATGTTGTCTTATTATGAACCCTTCTTGGATGGACACTAGAAGAGATTAACCGTATGTGAGTCTAGCTTTGATTGGTGGAACCTGTAGTTTCAGATCTTTGAATGATATCTTCTAACATGTAGAAGTTAGTAAGACTTGCAATTAGACTATTTTGATTCTCTACTCCTTCCTAGATTGATATAGGATTCTTGATTAGATGTTGTCTCTTTAATAATGAATCCATATTGTTATCTTTGAACTGAAGTAGTTATGAGTGTTTGAACCTATTTCTGTCTTTCAGATGATTAGTGTATGGGGAATAGAATGAATTGATTCTTCTTCTTTTACTTATATGGAAGGATGAATCATCCTAATATGAGTTATGTTGTAAATAACTTCCTTTGCTGCGTAGTAGATATAAATGTTGTCTTTCTATTCGGATAGAATTATGAAACAATTGGATGACAAGACCTTTTATTTGTTTAAAAGTAATTGATAGGATCAATTAAACTATATGTTATAATGCAGATGTTGCGGATCATATTATGCTCATTTCTTAAAAGTGAATTCAGAATCTTTAATTGTACTTCTTTTCTGGTTGATATTACTTATGCTTATTTGTATGATATATTAATTGATTCATTAAAGAAGAGTTGTTTTAATGGAACAATTAGTGGAATGCACTTTGTTTTAATGCTTAGTGCTTATCATGCTCAGTTCATTGAACTAACCCGTGTTAGCAATTTTTACAAATGGAAATCGTAAGTGAAAAGAAGGCAAAATTTTTTTATGATGCATTGGCATATTTAATTCTATATCTTATGTAAAGAGTTTCGATTCATTATTGAGTTGTATTGGAAAAGAGAAACGATGTTTTGCTATGAACTTAATGCTGATTGACATGCAAAGATAGTTGAAATGCATAGTCTTGTAAATGTATATTTACCACCTTGAAATGAAAGGTTTGGAGTCGGACTTTAATTTTTGTTGTGAATTCTTTTGTACTTGTATGATGGAAATAGTAGTGATATCTTGGCGGTATTCTTTTTTTTTTTTGTATATTATTGTCGTTATCATTTAATAAGTTAGATAAAGGGGATAGTGCAATTCCCCTTATTATAATCATTCTTTATCTACACAACTAAATTTTAATATGGAATATGCTTTGGACATACAATTAAACTATATGAGTAAATATTGGTAAAAAGGTTATGTTAACTTAACATCTAATCATGTAGGGAAGACTCTTCCTCTCTCAAAAGAATGAAATATAAAAAGGAATAGTAATTATGATCTTTAATCTTTGTACTTCATTTATAAGAAGTAAACACTAGCTTGAATCTAGGTGGAGGACACACTTAATTTGGACAACTAGGTTACGTAAAGAATTAAAAACTTGATGTTTGTTTTCCTATTTTACAGGGATGACCGCTTGTTATTGCGGTTAGTAAACATTAATGCAAACATGAGTTAATGAATTTATCAATATCAAATCAGGTTAAATATGTATATAGAACTTAATGAATGTTGGAATTAGGGTTAGGCATGGTTGTTGTAATCTATATCTTAATCCAATTTAATTATGAATTAATGACCACTAAGGGAGTATGTACATCATGATGAATCAGTTCTAACGGATGTTGGCACACATTGATTTTAGGATTGTACCTTCGAGAAGACCAAGGTCTTCTCGAGGATACAGATGTTGTAGTTGACATGTGGCAACACCCTTATGTATTTGTTCATCTAGATCTACACACATCTAGACTTGAACTTAGTTTTCTCTCTAGGTCAAGTTAGTAGCATGTTTGGAATAGGGAGTAGCTTTCTATGACTCAGGGTACCTTGGCACATTCGGTCAACTTAGGTCGGTCGAGTATGCCCATATACCCTAAGTCATCGTGAGTGTCTTCCTATAAAAATTATGTTGCTAACCTTGAGCTATGGTCAAACCTTGGGCAAGTGGACTAACGGTAGTCAGTAAAGACCATTCTAGATAATAGTCAAGTGAGGTGAAGGATGTATTCGAAATGACGAGTATGTTGAAAATCTTTGGCCAAAGTATTGCAAGATGCTAGTTGCATTGTCCTATGTCACATAGTTTAAAGCAACGTGATGTCAAATGAATATTGGTAACAAATATTCAGATAGGTTCTTTAAACAAATCACTTAGTACCCAGAATAGGGTAGGAAAACCAAGTGTACGTAGTATACATAAAGCATTCTTTACTTTAAGTTGAACATGAGAGATCGGATGGTAACCGAGTCATGGAACGAGAGATCGGTAAACATACTGAGTCATTACAACTACATATGGTTATCTATTATGATATTGATTGGCATGGAATGTGTGTTCTAAATGATGTTTTATTTAGAACAGAGAACATTGTGTTTTAAAAAAAAATTCCCTTATTTCTAAAGTCTTAAAATGGGAATGTTACATCTTGGTATCAAAGCTAAAGGTTATAGATCTTGGACCTATTGTGTCCATAATCTGATGAAAATTAAATTTTCTTGTTAACAAAAATGGTTAGAACAAGAGGAAATGTTGTAAATAATCCTCCACCTGAGGAAGGAGCAGCAACTGCCCAAAAACTCGATGAGATCCTTGTTGCCCTGTTGGACACAAGAGATCGTTTGGCTATACTTGAATAGTAAGTAATGGGAAATGAGGAGGAAGAAGACGCTGGTAATAATAATCAACCACCTCTTGAGGAAAACGCCAATTTAGCTATTGATAATAAAAATGTGAACATACCTAATCATCCTGAGAACAAAAAGGCTAGGCTAGCAGCTAAACTCACTAATGATATAAAAAGGATAAGTCCACCCAATTTTGATGGCACCACATTAGGTGATGGAGTTGAGAATTGGCTCAACGAGATGGAGAAGTACTTTCCAATAAGAAATTTCTCAAAAGAAACAAAGGCGATATGGGGAGCATATCAGCTTTGCCATGAGGCATCTTCATGGTGGGAAATTCGTAAGGCTGAGTTAAACATTGATGAAACTAATATCACATGGGATCAATTTAAAGGTTACTTTAGGAAACGTTGGCTGCCACAACTTTACTATGATCAAAAAATGACTGAATTCCAGAACTTAGCTCAAGGAAAGTTAATAGTAACTAAGTATTGGGAGCGGTTCACTAAACTCCTTAAGTATGTACCTCAGTATCAAACTGAAGAGAATTTTAGTATACAGAAATTCATTATGGGATTGCATCCCATTATAGGAGGAGAGGTGGATGTTCATAGCCCAACCATGATGGAAGGGGTTGTTGAAAAATCCATAAGGGAGGAACCGAAATTGAAGGCAATTTGTGCTCATAAGGAGGAAATAAGGAAGAAAGTTCCCAACTCCTCTTCATCATCTCTTGCACCTAAGAAAGTACCATGGAAGAAATTTGGAATGAAAAGTAAGTTTTTAGCTGATAATAATAAGAAAGTAGCAACAAATAAGTCTACTGGTAATGTATGGAACAACTTTTTCAAGAACAATAATAACAGACAAAAGTCCTATGGAGGTCAGAATGATAATTCTAGGGCTGGAAATAAATTTGAGCCTAGAAAGGGACTTGTAGGAGGCTGTTATAACTATGGCAAAGATCATTACACAAATCAATTTCCTTTGAAAAAGGATGATTGTAATCAGCAACACAAGATACATGCTGCAGTAGCTGACAAGCAAGCTGAAAAATAGGCCACACCCATAGAGGTTTTGGGTAAGTTATTTGGCATACCTATAACTATTATTTTTTATACCGGAGCTACTGAATGTTTTATTTCTAGTAAATTAGCATCTAAACTAAAAATAAAAGCTAGAAACATGGATAAAACATGGACTTTACATTATGGATACAATGTTGTTCATACTTGTTAGTATGTGTCTTTTTGGAGCATTCCTTGAATTACCTAGTTTTTCCACTGAAGTAGATCTTTATGTTGCACCTTTGGGGTCTTATGATGTAATCATAGGTGTTAATTGGTTAGAAGAACATAAGGCTAAAGTGGACTATTTTGAAAAACATATTAGTTGTTTAAATGATCTACGTAAAATAACAGAGATTCGAGTGTGAAATGTGAGATTTCGTTAGGGAACTATCACTATGCAACTTAAAAAGGCCAAAAATAAGTGTTGTACCTTATATGCAAAAAAATGTAGAAACAACTGAAGAGAATAATGATTTCATGGAACGATATCCGCTTATTACGAAACTTCATGACGTGTTTCCGTAAGAATTACTAGGTCTTTCACCTAAAAGGGAGTTTGACTTCACAATCAAAATCAATCCTAGAACCGAGCCTATTTCTAAGGCACCATACTAAATGAATACTATAGAATTAGTAGAACTTAAGGCTCAATTGCAAGAAATTTTGTCTAAGGGTTTGATTAGACCAAGTTTTTACCTTGAGGAGCACCAATAATTTTTGTGAAAAAGAAAGATGGAACACTTAGATTGTGCATTGATTACAGAATGTTAAACAAAGCAACAATCAAGAATAGATACCCACTCCCTAGAATTGATGATCTATTTGATCAGATGCGTGGAGCATCGGTATATTCTAAGATATATCTTCGATCTGGATATCATCAATTATGGATTAAGGATGAGGACATTCATAAAACAACTTTTAGAACAAGGTATGGACATTATGAGTTCACGGTTTTACCTTTTGGATTAACAAATGCACCTGCAACTTTTATGAAAATAATGAATAATATCTTTCAAGAATACTTGGAAAAATTTGTGCTCGTATTCTTGGATGAAATTCTCATATATTCTAAAAGTATTTAGGAACATCATAAGCATTTGAAGATAGTTTTGGAAATTTTGAGAAAGAGACGGTTATATGGTAAGCTATCTAAATGTTCTCTCTATGATACAAAAGTGCACTATTTGGGACATGTAATAAGTAAGAATGGAATTGTTGTAGACCCTTCTAAAATTGTAGCTATAATTGAGTGGCCTGCACCAAAGAATGTACATGAAGTTAGAAGCTTCATGGGGCTTGTTGGTTACTATAAAAAATTTGTAAGAGATTTTTCTAAGATGGTTGCACCAATAACTTCATTACGGAAAAAATAAGAAATTTTTTTGGAATGAGAAATGTGAATCTGCATTCAGAACTTTGAAGGAATAGTTAACTTCAGCACCTATTCTAATAGTACCAGATCCTAATGGAGACTTTATGGTAGTAACGGATGCATCTGGGGAATGTTTAGGAGGTATTTTTCTACAAAATGATCATGTCATAGCTTACAAAAGTAGAAAACTAAAGTTACATGAGTTGAATTATGCTCTGCATGATTTAGAGCTTATTGCCATTGTTCATGCACTATAAGTTTGGAGGCATTACCTTCTTGGTAAACCTTTTGAATTAAAGAATGATCATCTTGGGCTGAAGTATATTTTCACTCAACCAAATCTTAATGCAAGACAATGAAGATGGTTAGAGTTTTTGTCTCAATATGATTTTGAAATCAATTACATTAAAGGTAAGGAAAATAGAGTGCCTGACGCTCTGAGTCGTAGGAAGCACATTTATGCTCTTATACCATTGAGAACTCAGCTTTAAGGATGAAGTAAAAATTGTTATGGAATCTGATTCTTACTTTCAAAGTAAAAGACAAAGACTTGTTGCAAATCCAAATGATGTGAGGTATAAATGTTTTCACTTTGACAATGAAGGAATCTTAAGATTTGAAAACAGTATGCATACCTTCACTAAATGATTTAAGAAAGAATTTTTAGCAAATTTCACAATTCACCTTTTTCTAGACACCCTAGTATTACAAAGATGCTTGCTGATATAAAACAACAATATTTCTTGAGAGGGATGAAAAAGGATGTTATTGATTTTATGACGCATTGTCTGGAATTTCAATGTGTTAAAGTAGAACATATGCACCTAGCCGGTTTATTGTATCCACATAACATATTGCAAAGTACAAATGGAAAGTAATAAGCATGCATTTTGTACAAGGGTTGCCTATGTCAATAAATTAACAGGATGTTATTTTGGTAATTGTTGATAAACTAACGAAGGTAGCACATTTTATTGCCAGAATATGAAGGATGATTCTCTTATATTGGCTAAGAGATTTGTACATGAAATTTTCAGATTACATGGAATGCCTTAATTAATCATATTAGATAGAGATCCTAGAATGACTTCAAGGTTTTGGAAAAAACTTAATGCATCTCTAGGAATTAAGTTAAATTTCAGTTATGCGTATCATCCGAAACGAATGGATGACAGACTAAAAGAGTTAATCAAGTTTTAGAGGATATGTTACGAATGTATTGTATGGATCAACAATATAAGTGGAAAGAGTACCTTCCACTAGTTGAATTTAATTGTAATAACACATATCATGCCTCTCTTAAGATGGCACCTTTCGAAGCATTATATGCAAGAAAATTCATAACCCTGTTAGTTGGGAAAACATTGAGGATAGAGAGGTAATTGGATCTGAAATCCTTACGAAAATGGAATAATAAGTTAAAATGATTTGTGAATGCTTGAAAGAAGCAGTAGATAGGCAAAAGAGTTATGCTGATTTAAAGTGGGTTGACAGAAATTTGAACTTGGTGAGAAGGTCTTTCTTGAGGTGAAATCGAAAAAGATCTCTATAAATTTTTGGAAAGGCTACCAATTTATCACCTCGTTATGTGAGAACCTTTGAGATAGTTGAAGTAATCAACCTTGTAGCTTACCATTTAGCATTACCTCTTGCTTTGTCACGAATGCATGATGTTTTCCATATTTATTTGCTTAATAAATACGTTTTATATTTATCACATGTGTTAAATTGGAATTCCTTGCAGGTCCAAGACCCAGAATAATTGTGGTTAAACCCATACGAGTGTTGGAAACTCGTCAGTTGCATTTAAGAAATCATGAAATAAGTCAATGTAAGGTCCAGTGGGACCAGTTTAATGAAGAAAGTGCAACTTGGGAAAACCTGGAGGATATGAAAACTACTTTTCCATATTTATTTGATCAAAATTGACTATGATGACTGATAAAAATTTATGATTTTATCTTTATATGACAATAAGTTTGTCAGTTTGGGGTATAACTATTTTTTTAATAAACAACTATGTGAATGTTGATGGCTGGAACTTTAAATTCTGATATTGTTACAAACATATGTTGAGTAAGTAGATAAATTGATTATCCTTAATGCAATGGTTAAACATAAGACAATCATCGATGATGATTATTTTTAGGAGGGAAGTATGTAACACCTTTGACAAATAATTATATTTTCCTTTTGCATTACAAGCGTTGGCATGTGATTTTCTTGAATGAGGTGTGTTCTAGATTGTTGAAAATCATGCTTGTTATGAATAAATCATTTCTGCTCTTGGATGCATTGGAATGAGTGATATGGCTTGCAAGAATCCACTTTCACTTCTTGTAGGTGAGTTGCAATCTGGTTTTGAGAGTTGCAAACTTATCTCTTTTACTAACTCATCCTTGGATCAATTCCAGTGATCCAAGGAATGTTTTAAATCTCCTTACCAGACTGAATGGTAAAATTGACATTCATAGGTGGAGAGACGTAGTGGACTAAACTTTGTTTGTTACAAATTCTTTGGTCTTGTATGAACGTGACTTCATTCAGTTGTATGTTTGTGCTTGGGTCTTTAGGATTGATCCCTTCAGGATATTAATGGTGTAAAAGAAATGCAATCTGCTTCATGACTAAGAAGGGAATCAAAATCCTAAAACTAAAGGATTATCCTAATGGTACCCTAAGCTAGGTAAAAGCACCTACTTCCTAGCTATGTCTACTTATTTGGGTTTCAATCTAACCTAAGCTCATGTGCTAAATGAATAAGGGAAATATTACTAAAGTAATGCTAGGCTATTATAAACCTAATGCCTAATACTATATGGTTGTGAATTGATCTAACCTAAGGTGGAAATTACCTATGGAAATGTTTTAAGACCTAAGGTAAATATTGTTAGACTAACCTAAGTTTTGGGAAATCTATCCTAAACTATTAAAAGGGAACCTAAGGGGTCGCATGACACTATGGTGATGGTTCCAATGGCATTTAATTGATTTGATTTTTGGTTAAATGAATGGAGGTACAACCATTTTGGCAAAGGCTAGTAAAATTTAGTGGAGGCATATGTGGAGGCTTCACTAAAGTTGGAAATGCATGCAGAAGTGGAAATAGGTTTCACCAGTTTTAGGAGGCGGTGGCATGGAGAGATAGGTGGGAATTTTGTAATTAATGACATTAATGGACCTCGGTATTTGCGTGCAAACCATCTTGGAAACAAGGGAGGTGGATTTGTGAGAGGTTGTTTGGTCTTGCATGTCTTGTAATTTTTGCTTTGCATGGAGCTATCTGGTTCTTCGAACCAGCAGTTTGACTTTTACTTTGTGGTTATTTTTGGTTTCGTGGCCTATTTTCGATTGAAGGAAAGTATATGAGGCATTTGAGGAAAAGATGTTTGGTTGTTAATATTTCATGGAGAAGAAAAAGAGTTCGAAGCTCGATTGGAAGTCTCCTTTGAATTGGCAAAAGCACTATCAGGCATGATAGGCTCTACCCATTAAGATTTCTTGCTTTCTTCTAAATGATTCATTAAAAAACTCTATTCTCATGGTATAAATGTTTGCATGACTTTTCTAAGTTAATTACTTTCATGCTTTTATGAATATATGTGGTTTTTAGATATAAATCCATTGCTAAATAATGTTAGCCTTTGGGAATTTTCTCTTTGTTCATGATCCGTGTTGACATGCATGTTAAACTTGTTTTTAAAGCTCGTACTTTTTCTCAAGTTGTGTTTGAGGCTAGTGTTATTTTGAACCAGAATTTTTTCCTTTGTGTGGTTCTGAACTTTTATTGAGCCTTATGTTTTGTTTGAACTTGTATTGGAACTTCGTGTTTTGTTCTGATCTTGTACTGAAGCTTTACGTTGCTCTCGAACTTGTGTTTGAAGCTTTGTGTTTGGCACTAAACTCATATCCAATACTTGTGTGTTTGGAACTTACATTCGAGGCATTGTGTTTGGTTCTGTACTTGTATTCTGAGCTTGAGTTTTTACTCGTATTCAAGGTTTTTAATACTTAGAACTTGTTATGGGACTATTTTCTCGAAGAAGCTTGGGGAAAGTAGTTTTGGTTTGATATATTTGTTAACCTCTTTTGATATCTTCTCCTTGCAATTTCTTGAGTTGGAATGGATGTAGTAATTCTGTCTTTGAGACTGTACCATGTTCTTGAAATGGTAAGGGCATGTAAGTATTGAGGTTATTCTTTCCTCCTCATCCCTGAGAAATCTTACATCTTATTGAAGACTTGATTGTTGTGTTTGAAGGATTAATGACTGGAAATGTATCTTGTTGTGGGTTTGGTTTGATATAGAGTTCGTTGGAACAGTCATTAATAGTTTTTGAGGTTTTATGGTAATGCAGTATGCATTCTCCTTTTTGTGATTAACATTTGAAATGAAAACCTTCTCTGTCGCAATCTTTATAGATGGAACTTGAGAGTCTTTGTTGTGATTTTGTTTCAATCACGTAGGAGGTAAAGTGGAGACATTGTTTGAATTTTACGTTTATTGGGTTTTCTTACTCACTTCCTGATCCTCTTAAATTGACTTTTGGATTTTAAGGAAGGAAGAGTTGAATACTCTCTCATTCTAAATCTTGTTGATAGGATTTATCACCTTTGGTTTGGGGTTGTTTCACTTAATTTTTCTTCACGAGGACTATGAACTTTATGTCTCTGTTATTTAGAGCCATGCAAGACCTAGAAGTTGGGAATGTAGTTTCTTTTAGGTTCGAGAGTTTAATTGAAACTTGTTTATCTTATACTATTTTTGGTTTTCTATTATTTTTAGATTCATTGAATGAATCTATGGGTCAATGAAAAGAGAAAGGAATATGCTCTCTTGTTGACAGATACTATTTTTGGTACTTTTACTATGTACTCCTTACTATGAATTGAATTCAAAATTTTGTTTAAGGAATTAGAATAGATAAACCAAGTGGTAATGATTTGAAGGGAAACTTAAAGTGTGCTTTCTTCTAACCGTATGTTCATTTAGGTTTTCTCCTTGGGAACTTGTATAAGAACTTCGAGTTGGAATTAGAGATGGAATTCATTTGATATTAGAAATGAAATGAATTATTTATCGGACCTTTTTCCTTTTGAGATCCTTTAACTTTTGAAAAGATAAGTTCATTTGATAGAACTTCTCTAAATCTCGATTCTCTTCTTGGTTGTAGAATGATTGTTCTCTTAGGTCTGATTGACTTCTAGGGGTTCAGATTTTTGTCCTTATTTCTTGTAGGAAATGGTAGGAACCACTCTTCTGAGATGGGAATTTCCTTGTGGATTTTTTAGTCTACTTGTACTAATCATTTGTGGTAATGATATGGAAAGAGAATAGATAATTCGATATGTTGAAGAAAAAATAATAACATGCTTAGACCAATTGCTTGTTTGAATGAGTCACTCTTCTTTTGGATTTGATATTGGAAGGTTTTAAATTTTTGTACACTATCTTATTATGAACCCTTCTTGGATGGACACTAGAAGAGATTAACCTTGTGTGAGTCTAGCTTTGATTGGTGGAATGTCTAGTTTCAGATCTTTGAATGATATCTTCTAACATGTAGAAGTTAGTAAGACTTGCAGTTAGACTATTTTGATTCTCTATTCCTTCTTGGATTGATATAGGATTATTTTTTAGATGTTGTCTCTTTAATAATGAATCCATATTGTTATCTTTGAACTGATGCAGTTATGAGTGTTTGCACTTGTTTCTGTCTTTCAGATGATTAGTGTATGGGGAATAGAATGAATTGATTCTTCTTCTTTTACTTATATGGAAGGATGAATCATCCTAATATGATTGATGCTATGAATAAATTCCTTTGCTACGTAGTAGATATAAATATTGTCTTTCTATTCGGATAGAATTATGAAACAATTGGAAGGCAAGACCTTTTATTTGTTTAAAAGTAATTGATATGATCAATTAAACTATATGTTATAATGCATATGTTGCAAATAATATTATGCTAATTTCTTAAAAGTGAATTCAGAATCTTTAATTTTACTTCTTTTCTAGCTGATATTACTTATGCTTATTTGTGTGATATATTTATTAATTCATTAAAGAAGAGTTATTTTAATGACCACTAAGGGAGTATGTTCATCGTGATGAATCGGTTCTAACATATGTTAGCACACACCGACTTTAGACTGTACCTTTAAGAATACTAATGTCTTCTCAATGATACAGTTGCATTGACATGTGGTAACACCCTTCCTTATTTGTTCATCTAGATCTACACACATCTAGACTTGACCTTAGTTTTCTCTCTAGGTCAAGTTAGTAGCATGTTTGGAATAGGGAGTAGCTTTCTATGACTCAGGGTACCTTGGCACATTTGGTCGACTTAGGTCGGTCGAGTATGCCCATATACCCTAAGTCATCATGAGTGTCTTCCTATAACAAATTATGTTACTAACCTGAGCTAGGGTCAAACCTTGGGCAAGTGGACTGATGGTAGTCAATAAAGACCATTCTATATAATAGTAGAGTGAGGTGAAGGACGTATTCTAAAATGACAAGTATGTCATCTAGGAATAGTAACATGAACAGTATGTTGAAAATATTTGGCCAAAGTATCGCAAGTTACTAGTTGTATTGTCCTATGTCACCTAGTTTAAAACAACATAATGTCGATGAATATTGGTAACAAATATTCGAGATAGGTTCTTTAAACGGATCACTCAAGACTCCTAGAATAGGGTAGGAAAACCAAGTATACATAGTATACATAAAACATTCTTTACTTTAAGTTGAACATGAGAGATCGATGGTAACCGAGTCATGGAATGAGAGATCGGTAAACACACCGAGTCATTACGGGTTGCATATGGTTATCTGTTATGAGATTGATTGGTATGGAATGTGTGTTCTAAATGATGTTTTATTTAGAATAGAGAACATTTTGTTTCAAAAAAATCCCTTGTTTCTAAAGTCTTTAAGTGGGAATGTTACACCATACATGGGGAACCACATCTAACATCCTTTTAAGCGGATTTGTAGGAATTTATCACTGACTATTGTTGGTTGAAGATTTGAATCCAAGTTTCCTCCTTTTCTCCTTCTCTTCTCTCCTTCTTCTTATATAAATAACGAGTTCTGATTTGTAAAAAATATCCCTCTTTGTTATAATGGCATCATGCCAAAATGGCGGTCGACCTCCCATGGGTTTTAGACTTTGGCATGGTCTTTGAAATGCATTCTTGTCTCTTGTCGTGGATGCAAATGATTGTGCAGTACCTTAAGAAATGAAATCGTGTTTTGTGGAACTCTTGTCTTCCCTTTCACTTTTTCATTTCATCTTGTCTCTTTGTTTGTGTTTTCTAGCATGTTGTGTCTATTCCCACTTACAGTCCCTGTGTTCATGTGTTGTGCACGCTGGAAGGCCAAGCCCATGTGATCTATGGCACGTGTTTTCCTCCCTCTTCTCTTGTTCCCTCTCTATTTCCTTCTCCACTCATAGAGAAAGATTGACCCTTTCCATGGCACTATCACCTTCCTTAGCTTAGGATTTCCCCTTTCTGCACATCCTTCTATCCCTAGTCCCTTGGCATGTTTAGTCTAGGATTTACTTTCAACATTAGGAGTAATAGTAGCATTAGAGGTAGGTAGAGGAACCGGCCTTCTCTGGAGATCTGTATCAAGCACACAAGGTCCCACAACTTGGAGATAGTTCCATTGTTGTCTCAAATAACTAGGCTCTTCTAGATTAGAGATGCAGTGCATGTTTGAATGAACAATAGTTTCTATCATACACGGGGGACCAGAGTGAAGAGATTTACATCTTCATCTTAGCAATTTTGATGTTTTTTTCTTTGTTGGACACTTTGGATCCTTACACTCTTTTCTAAGGACTTCATATTTATGTATTTTGAGCCACAACCCTTTATAGTTGGCTCATGCATGTGGATATCAGCCTCTTTCACCATTATAATAGTTATGTGCATTTTTGGAAGTAATGGAAGCATTGTTTTGTGACTATTCTCTATCCTAAGTGTGTTTATATTATTTCTTCTTACCTTTCTTTTACATTGTGTGCTTGTTGTGTCATTCTATGTCCCTTGCAGTTCCTTTTTTAGTTGTGTTCCATGAAATTGGTCTGGTAAATGCATCTTAGTTGTGTTATATGTGCTCAACCTTCTTTCATGCCTTTCCCTTCATTTTTTCTCAGAACAAATAGTGTTCATCCCTCTTTTTTTGGTGCTATCACCTTCCTTAGATTAGTTTTCCTTTTTATTATCCTTTTATCCCTAGTCCCTTAGCATTGTTAGCTTAGTTTTACCTTTTAGCATTAGAAGTAGCAATAGTAGTAGAAATAGATAGAGGAACTAGCCTTCTCTCGGAGATCTATCTTAAGTGTGCAAGGTCCCACAACTTGGAGAAAGTTCCATTGTTATCTCAAATGAATCGTTTCTTCCAGCTCCGAGACACGTGTGTAATTTTAATCACTAATAGTTTCGGCATTCCTGTGGGACCATAGTGAAGAGCTTTACATATTCATCTCAGCAAGTTTGATGTGTTTTGTTGAGATCCATCCTTTGAAGGCATATTTCAACACATCCGATTTACTCCATTGATTTAAACACACCCTTTTTTTCATTTACGAGACCATTCTCCCCTCCTTCTTTCATTCATTTTCCTTTTTCCATTGTTCCACCTTCTTTTGAAGTTGTGTAATCATGACTTGTTTCCCTTCAAACAATTCTCATTTGTAGCAGCACAACTATTTTTCTCCATCCCTGCAGTTTCAAAGTCCTCCTCCAAATCAATTTTATGAGCCCTGTCATCTTGAAAAATGCATACAACCCACTTTTTTAACCATAATGTTTATGAAGAAAAATTTTATACAGATGATGGCAGAAACTCCATGGCTGATGCTGATTTTGAGAGGAAGGTTCAAAAAATGGAGATGGACACGATGCATATCAGATTCAAATGTTCCATAAAGGTAACTAAATTTATCTACAAGGTCCCTTCTCCATGTGTCACCTTTCTACCAGTTGGTTCAACACCTAGAAGAAGTTTCACTTCATCAATGAGATGTTGCACCATATTTCAAAGTGGCATGCATTAATGGAGGCTCAAAAATCTAGCATGTGGCAACCTTGTCAATGGGACAACCCTACACTACCATCTTACAACCCTCCCACTCCTCCACTGAAACTTACATCATCTCAAAGCATTTTGTGCGTGTTCCCAACTTCATGCACACCGCCCCTATTAAGAATTACCCTCCTCCATCCTCTCACCTTCATTTCTCTACCATCATCCCTCCCATGCACTCCTCTACTCCCCTTTTACATGCACCCTCCATCCCTTTTGTGCCCATCATCCCATTTCCTTTCGAGTATCCTCTGTCTAACTATACCATAAATGAATAGCCCCCTACCAACATGCCTTTCCCAACCAACATCATCATGTTCAATGACTACAGAATAGTTGAATAATGATATGACTCATATGACTCTGAATGGGAAGAGTAAATCATATGGGCACTGTTTCAGAAGAAAATTAGTTAGTCCTAGAGGAGGGAGTTAGAAGGAGACCGAGTTACTTATGGAGGCAAAACCTTAAGTGCCCCAAATATGCACAACCCAAATTTACAAGCAACTACCTTTAGAAGGAGATTCTACATGAAAATCCCATCTGTGGGATTAAGATTAAAAGTAATGGGAAAATCACAAGGATCGACAATTCCTAATCGGATATCTTGCTATCCTAGATCCAAAGACAGAGTTTCCACTAGCCATGCTCACTTCAAAGCATGAGGTAGAGCGTAAGCACACCAAAGGTCAGCAGCAACGCCTCCTAGATCAAAGCGTAGAACAACTTCAAGAGGTATATATTATGTTTTTGATACTTTGAGGAGGGTAAAACACCATCTGCAATTCAGTTTTTCACTCTCGCTTCGACCATGTTCAATGTCGAATAAATTACATGGTTGTAATTTTTGAGGAAGGGAATTTACTTCTCCCTACCTGTTGCAAGTTTTACTTGAGTGCCCTTTACCTTTGGTTAGATTAGGCTAGGTTAGGTTTTCTTTTAGTAACACAAGTTCTCGTGCACACTCTGCATGTTCCCTTTGGGACATGTATGATTTTCAGCTTTTGTATATAGTGTTGTGCTTTTGTTTCGGCGTGCTCCCTCTGGTGCCTTTCCTTTCATGTTCCACCTGTGCACCCATTTTGTTAGTTCCTTGGATGGAAGTTCAATTTTGGTAGAGGAAGTTCCAAGAGCTAGTGCATAGCTTTCACTCTCATCAATCCAATTCAGAATATCTTCATATGAGAGCATTGGTCCAGCTTCAAAGTTTAGGAAGTGTTGTACATAACTTCGGGATGTTCTTTGAATCACAAATTAGATCTTCAAGTTTAACGCTTGACTCCATACTCAATGGAATTCTAATGCTATCGGTCTATTCATCTATCAAGTAGATGGCCTTGAAAGTTTCAAAAATATTATCCAAATAACTCTCTTAGTTATTTGGACAACTTACATACATATTATAACTCGATTTTCACATTTCAGGTTGCACGCACTCAAGCTTGCTGCCTTGGAAAAATTTTCTTGGTTGTAGTTCTTCCACATATGCCACACGCCTTGCTTCTTTCTTTTTTATGTTCCCTTCTCTCTACATTTTTTATCTCCTTCCATTTCCCCTTTGGACCTTCCTCTTGTGCACCTACTTTCTTTTCTATCCTATCGTGCACTCCTTGCATGCAATTCTATGGAATTGCCTTCAAAAATGGCTAATTCCCTGACATTCCTCTTGTGCGATTACATACACTAAACTCCCACGCACCCACTTTCTACCTTTCTTTGTGTAACCTTCAGTAGTTGGTTGCTTGCTCCTTGCTTCCATACTTTCCTTCTACAAGTATGCCTTATTTCCTACCACATGTGTTACATTCACATTATTCCCTTATGCTTCTATGCCTTTCTCTTTCTTCTATTTCAGTCACTATGCCATGTCACCTGTCAAACTTGAGTGTGATGTACACAACCTATCAAAGTGTGCTAACATGGTGTGAAATCCTAATAAAAATTGGTGCATGACACATTGTAGAAAAGAAAAAACAAATTAATAGTTGGATGAATACTTCATTCAATCCATGCGCGCAACTTGTCATTGCATGTCAGAGCAACTTGAAGACTTCTGATAGCCATAACTTCTACTTCAATGCTCAAATTCCCATGGGCCCAGTCTCATTTAAAATTTGCTGACAACAACTCCACGTTGGAATTTTCAAATTCAGATTTAGGCAGGGTTTGGTAAGTGAAAAATAAGGAAATGTCATTCTAGTCATCAATGCACACATCTAATCGACCTCAACAACCATATTTTTGTAGATCCTTGCTTTATTCCTTCTTCTACATGCCAAAAAAAAAAACAAGGAAGCATATCGAGATAGCCTTGCAAGTGGATTTGTAGGAATTTATCACTTGCTATTGGTGGTTGAAGATTTGAATATGAGTTTCTCTCCTTTTTACCTTCTCTTATCTCCTTCTTCTTCTATAAATAGAAGAGTTATGATTTATAAAAAAGATGCCTCTCTATTTTAATGGCACCATGGCAAAATGGTGGTGACTTCCCATGGTTTTTATACCTTGACATGGTTTCGTAATACATTCTCACCTCCTGGCATGGATGTAAATGATTGTTCGTCCCTTAAGAAATAAAATAATGTTTTTGGAACTCTTGTCTTTCCTTTCTTTTTTTTCATTACATCTTGCCTCTCTGTTTGCATTTTCGGCATGTTTTTCATATTCCTACTTGTAATCCTCATATTCATGTGTTGTTTGTGCTCGAAGGCCGATCCCGTGTGTTGATCTCGTGGCACGCACCATCTTCCCTCTTCTCTCATTCCCTCTTTTTTTCCTTTTCCACTCATGGAGAGAGATTGACCCTTTCCCTGGTGTTATCACCTTCCTTAGCTTAGGATTTTCTCTTTCTGCACATCCTTCTATCCCTAGTCCCTTGGCATGTTTAGTCTAGGATTTTCTTCCAGCATTAGGAGTAGCAGAAGTGTTAGAGGTAGGCGGAGAGAACCGGCCTTCTCCGGAGATCGTATCAAGCATGAAAGGTCCCACAACTTGGAGATGGTTCCATTATTGTTTCAAACATCTTGACTCTTCCAGATTCGAGACATGGGTGCACATTTGAATGACCAATAGTAGTATCTAGTTGTTCCTCCATGCACCTCTTGAGCAAAAAGATTTAATATAATTTGAATTAAATATTATTTAAGAGTAACTTAGTGTAAAAAATAATATTCAAATGATTAAATACAGTGATGTGAAATAAATAAGCATCTAAGGATGTAAAACCCTTAGTAGATGAGAGAGGGATGATGACTTATCTAATTTTATGTAACCTAAGAGTGATTTTGATTGTGTATCTATTGGAATAGGCTAAAAACACTATCATAAAGGCTTGATGAGGGTTTGGAACCACAGGATTATACAGGAAAAAAGTGCTCACATGAGGATAGGAGTGCCCTAGGCGCTTACGACTAATCTATGTGCCTGTGTCTGTTGAAATTCTCAAGACTTGGCCATTTCTAGCTCAGAAGGTCTTCGTTGTTACATGATTTTTGTCACTCTATTTTTGTTGTTAGGTTACCGCTCACACTTGTAACCTACAAAATAAATGAATACATGCACATGCCCATAAACCACATAAAATCTAATAAAAAAGATACAGAATGTGGATTTGGACTGACCTCAGAAGTCACACAAAGAGTGAAATTATAATCAAGAATTGCACTCATCTCGGACTACATGTATTTTATTTTATTTTGTGTGTGTGTGTGTATTTGTGTCTCATGACCTAGGTTTCCCTTACGTAAGCTGCACGATGATAGCGATTTGGATCTAGATTATCCCAAATATGCAAAATGTGTGTGATGGAATAGAATAAAACTCCCCTCATATGTAGTTTACGCAAATCAATATATCCCTTTTCCCTTATGTGAATGTGTTAGATATATGTACATTATAGTGCTTTTGTGCCTTTGTGAAAGTTTAGGTGGTGATAGATAATAGTTATAGTGTTTGGCCCTTATTTAGAATAAGTAACTAATTATATATGATTCCCTTGTTTGAATTTTGTAATTGACAAATGAAAGGGTGACCCAAAGTGTTAAAAGGTGACCAAAAAGTGAAAATGACCCAAAAGAGTAAGAAGAAGAAAGAGAGGGATAGTAACATTGGGGTGCTTCGTCCTCCCCTAACTAGGCACTAGTTCCAGAGGCCATCTAAAGGTAAATCACCAAGTTTCGAAATGTAAGATGTGAAAATCTAAAAGGATGCTTAGTAAATATCTGAAACATTAAAATTCTTAAAGGAGTTTTCAACCACTAGTTTTTTTCTTATGAATCATATATACATTAGTATGCTTTAGGACCTATAAATGTACCCAAGTGCACAAATTGTGTGTCTACATTTTCCCCACTTTATGTTGTTAAGAGAATACTCGATAGCGTAAAGTAGATAGAATATGTGTATCTTGTAATCTAGAGACTAGTGTAGTCAATAGTGTGTCAAGTGGAAAAGTAGCCATGTGAAGCATGAAGTGGTCGCAATGTGAAGTATGGTAACTAGGAAAGGGAAGTATACCCTAGGGGTGAATCATATGTGTAGTAGTGTATTGTTGGAGATTGTGCTTGTTGATATGAGATGCTTCTTATTACTTGTAATCGTGGACATGTAAAAGAAGATAAAAGAGTCACCAAATTTATGTGTATGAAAAATCGAGTAATGTATGTATAAGTAAGTAAGAATTTTTGTAAAATTAGTAGCTAAGGAAAGAGTGCACCTGATGTATGAGATATTATAAGATAGAAAGTTTTCATGTTTTTTTGGAGATATTTTTAGATGGGGTTGGGAGTGATCAATTCCCAACCAAGAAATCACCAAGCCATGGATTTAAGTGTCCTACCACCAAGGATGAGGTTTTTGGGTGATCTCACACCAAGAGTGAGGTTTTGGGCAATCCCACACCAAGGATGATTTTTTTGGGTGATCTCATGCCAAGAGAAGAGTATTCAGGAGAGAGGTCTATTTTTATCTCCTTCCATGATACTTCTCAAATGATAAGTGCCACTACAGATTAACACGTCTAGATGTGTAACTGATTAGTAGCCAATTGAATGAATTTTGTAACTAAAGGTAAGTTCCTAATACTGTAGATTTGTATTGTAACCTACTAGAAACTATGATGAAATGAGAAATTGTCTACTTTCACCCCTAGGACACAAGATCCCAAGTGGGACACAAGTACCTACCATTCCTATTTGCTACTAGGCACTAGTGTTTTCTTTGTGTTTGTGATCCAAATATGATTTTGGACCACTTTGTAACTGTGTTCCTTTGCCAATTTTGTACTTGTGTTTTTTTGTTCGAAGTTATGTGTCTGCTGGAAGGGTGATTTGTTCAACCAATAGTTACCCCCCCCTCATTTTTTTGGTATGTGATTGATGTAGGAGGATGCATCCCAAATGAGAGGACTTTAGAGTGATATGCATATCGTGGATTGGATACCTGCAAGGGGTAGGAGATGCATGGTAGAAACAAAGGCATGTGAAAACAAGATAGACTAGAAAATCAGTATTAGTGTAAAAGAGCTAGGATACAATAGAATATAGTGTAAGAAACAAGTATGAAGATAAGAGGTACCAAAAAAAATAGTTTTCATACATGGGACATCACTCACAATGTTACAAGAACATCGGTGTTGAAGCACCCATAAGAAAAAAATGATCATGCATGGCATAAGGCATAACCCGTAAAACAAAAGAAAAAAATAATAGTCAAGAAGCAATAAGAGACAACCATGGTTATATAGAATTTTGTAAGGCCTATACTACACAAGAAACATCCATTATCCTATCGAAGATAAATAGTATATTAAAGCATGTATAGATTAGTGAAAATTAAGTGATAGTAACAAGAAGTTGTAAATATTCGAACAATAGGACCTTTGATGTATAATAGGAGAGTAGAAAAGGTAGATTCCCTCAGAGCCTTGTTGGTACTGGTAAAGAGAAGTGTTGAGCATCATGCATCATTTAAGAATTTGTAAAGATATTGCATTCACCTCAAGATACCATGTGAACACGTGTGTGTATAGTAAAAGCTAATGACATACTAAGAATCCAAATAGCATAGGAAACACAAGGTGCAATATGTAAATATAAGCTAACAAGAGTAAATATAACTAAGATAGGTAGACACTATGTGAATGTAATGGTGTACTACGATATGAAATATGTGTAGATAGGATGGGTTACATTTTCCCTAGCGGATGTGTGTGACGTGATATTCATTTCAAAACTTCACCCTCAATAGTCAAGTATGAATTATAGAAAAAGAGTGCATCATCGGTGGAAAATTTATTATATGTGATTGAGATTTAAATATTAGGAAAGATTTACTATGAAGAGTAGGGCATGAATTATAGAAAATAAGCTAAGAGTATATGATAGAGATATCCAATAGTGATTAAGGAGGAGAAAGTTTGGTGCCCCACAAGTGTACGAGTGATGAAAAGCTATCCGACGATAGCGAAGAGCGACGGCCCCTTATCCAAGATCCAAGAAGGAGAAGGTATGTGACCATTTTCTAGGACCGGTCTGTAGGAGAGTAAATATGTGTATGTGAGGTAGACTAGTTTGATAAAGGAGGTTGAGAACACCTATAGGAATGGGTTTCTGGATAGGGAGTTAGGCTTAAGGGAGATAGACTTGATAGGTTTAAGAAGCCTAGATGCCCTAACTAGGATTGAAGCAGGGGGGAGAATGGACCAAGGTAATGGCATGCATGGTGGAATACCTTTGATGGTGAAAACATGCTTGTTGTGAATGAACTTAACACATAAGTGGAGCATAGAAGGGACAACTTGGGCAGCCCAAAGCCAAATGAGACCTAAGATGATTTCACTACACTTGATTTTATATGTAACGAGGAACGATGTTGGTATGGTAAGGGACCTAATAGTAATGGTTAGGATGACACATCTCGTACAAATTGGGGGACCTGGAAATGTGATTTGAGATATCCAAAAGTTGATAGCTAGTAAGATTTATAGAGAGCATGCATTAGAAAGTTACAAGGGATAGACCATAATATTGTTGACTATATGAGCACCTATAAAAGCATCAATATGCACCAAATCAAAGGAAAATGTAACATGGTATTCATGATCCAAGAATGTAATAACTAGTGGTGGCATGTCAGCAGTAGTAATGAGAAAATAAATTGGTATCGATGAGGAAGGTGGAACTACATTATATGTGTGATTAGCAGAGGAATCAATAGCTAGCTTGTCATGAGTTGGTAATGGGTTTTTGAATATTTTAAACTTTTGATTATGGTTTACCTATTTAGAAATAGATGGCTTCGGAAGCTCGATCATATTATTTTTGATAATATATTAAATGACATGTTTGATCTTAATATGTTGATCAATAGAATGCCCAATGCATTGGTGATCATCATAGTGTGTATTTTCATCGTAATTATGTCTACATGGTAGAGAAGGATCTAGATTGAGTAGAGGAGGTAGAGTAATCAGATTGATTTCAATGAGTTGAGGTAATAGGAGCTGAGGTGCGTAAGGTAGCTTAGTAAAATTGAGCCTCATGGATTATAATTGAATCTTGGATGGTAGAGAAATAACGTTGACAGTATTTTTAGATTAGATAGTCTTAGTGGATGGTTTGAATGAATATTTGGCTTTAAAAATTTTGGAAGATGAAGTGGAAGAAGCATCATAATACTTCAATTTGAATTAAACCTTATTTCAAAGTAACTTACTGTAACAAATTATATTCATATGATTAAATACATTAATGTGCAAGCACTAAGCATTCAATATTGTAAAACCCTAAGTAAATGAGAGAGGGATGATGACTTAACTAATTATGTATAAATTGGGAATGATCAAGACTATGTATCTACTAGAATATACCATAAACATTGTCAAAATGACTCGGGAGGGTTCAAAACCCAAGAATATATGGGACGAAGTGCCCATGGGAGGGTAGGAGTGACCTATGTCCTAATGATCGATCCGGGTGCCTCAGTGTTCCGCTCAAATTCTTAGAAACTAATTTATTTATTTTCAAAAAGATCTTCAAAGTTATTCAATATTTGTCACTTTGGTTTCATTCTTAGATCATTTATCATACCTTAAACCTATAAAAACAAATGACTACTTTTATGTGCCTACAAAACACATCAAATCTAATAAACACCATGCGAATGTGGAGTTGATCTTGGCGGTAGTCACACGAAGAGTGAACTTATGACCGAGTGTTGCACTACATCTTAGAATCCATGTAGTTATCTCTCTCTCTCTCTCTCTCTCTCTCTCTCTATTCATGTCCTAATTTTTCCTTCTATAAGTTGCACAATGATAGTGGGCTAGATCTAGATTGTCCCGAATATGTAAAATGTGTGTGATGGAATAGAATGAACTCCCCTCCTATGTAGTTTATATAGACCAATGCATCCATTTTCCCTTTTATGAATGTGATATATATGTACTTTGTAATTATCTTATGACTTTATGCAAGCTTAGGTGGTGATAGATAATGCTTATAGTTTTGGACCTTTATTTATAAGAAGTAACTAAGTATATATATGATTCCCTTGTTTGAATTTCATAATTGACAACTAAAAGGTTGACCCAAAGTATTAAAAGGTGACCAAGAAGTGAAAAGGGAACTAAAAGAGTAAGAAGAAGATAGAGAAGGACAAGAGCACCCAAGAGGAACAGGAACTCATGGGCACTTATGGAGGATTCAACAATTTACATATTAATTAAACATTAATGGTAAGCATTAATACATTACGTAATGTTACCATAAATATTTAAATAAACATTACATCATCAAATAAGTAAATAAAGAAATATTTACAGAAATAAATAACACAGTAACACAATATTTATAGTGGAAAACCCTAATAGGGTAAAACCACTTTGAAAATAACCTTTTACTTCATAGAACTTATTTTACATCCAGAAAGATCACCTCCTCCTTAAAAACCCTAATTACCAAGGGTAAAACCAAATCACTTGATTTTCACACCTTTTATATATTTCTTGAAAATATCAAATGAGGACCTAAAGTCTTTTTATATAAGGTAATCGGGTATGTCTCCCGACCCACATTTTCAACCTAAATGGTTGAAACATATACCTAGGTTAGTGTATTTAATAAATAGAAACATAAACTATTCACATTATTAAATACTTTCCTAATGTATATTACCTATGTATGAATATTTAATAATAGAAAAGTATTTCAAATTATTAAATATTTAACCTATATAATAGTGATGGACCCATATTAATTAAGGGGTGTCTAGCCCACTTAATAAATATGTTCCAACACTCCCCCTTAATGTTAATTGGAATAACATATGCCAATAGATTACCTGCCCGTGAAACACTACAATATTTACAATCTTTAAACCATAAAGGTTTTAGGCTAGCATATAGGTTGAAGGAATTATAACACCTTCATCATACTCAAGTTACCTTTTGGTACAAAAGGATTTGGAATCCCAAATATCATCCCATGATCAATGGCTAAGTATGATTTGTGAGTTTTACATGTTCTCACAAGTTCTCATAAAAGGTTATTAAACCCAAGCATATAGGATCCTTTTATAACTAAGGACCTCCTTTACAATATGCTTACACTGGATGTTTACCAGTAAACTCAATAACACTAAAGATTTTACTAAAGACCTCCTTTAAGGTCTTTCTACACTTCTTTCTAAAAAATAATTTGAGGTATACACATACCTGAAGGTTTTTTACACTTTCCCAAAGGTCTTTATACATTTTCCCAAAGGTATTTTACATTTTCATTTTTATTTTACAAATACCAAGTTCCATTAGGATGTGACATTTTCATGCACACTCCTCCCTAATGGAAACTCCAAAATTTAAGTTTTCCATGGAAGTGAAAAACTTTGCAGCACTCAGGGGCTTTGTGAAGATGTCAACAACCTGCTCTTCAATCGGCATGAACTTGAGATCTATCTCACCACTTAGCACCTTCTCATGGATGAAGTGTATATGTATCTCAATGTGCTTCATCCTCTGATGTTGTAATAGATTATGTGAAAGAGATATGGTGCTCTTGGTTATCACAGAACAAAGGAACACTACTTGGATCCTCCATATTTATCTCATTGAACAACCTCTTTAGCCATAGAGCCTCTTTTGTAGCTTCCATTGCACTTCTATACTCAACTTCAATTGAAGAGATAGAAATAGTTGGTTGCTTTTTTTGCACCAAGTAATGGCACCTTTACACTAAATTTAAACACATAACCAAAGATTTTCTATCTAATACATCACCAACATGATCAAAATCACAAAATCCATACAAGTTAGCATTTTCATTCTTAGTATAATGTAACCCATAATTGATTGTTCCCTTAATATATCTAAGAATTCTTTTTGCAAGATTCCAATGATCTCTATAAGGTTCCTGCATAAACCTTGAAGAAATTCCTACTGCATAGGAAATATTTGGTCTAGTTATAGTTAGATAAATCAAACTACCAACTAACTACCTATATAAAGTAGGATCATCTTTTTCACATGCAAGTTTAGGATCAAGTTTTAGTCTAACTTCCATAGGAGTAGAAATTGGTTTACAATCAATCATGTTAAACTTTTTCAGTACATTGGTTACATATTGTGCTTGAAAAAACAATAGAATGCTTATCTTGAAATATAACCATGCCAAGAAAATGATGTAAGAGACCTAAATCATTCATTTCAAAGTATTGTTTCAATTTTTCTTTATTAAATTAAAGCAGACTATCACCAGTCATAAGAAAATCATCAACATATATACATACAATGATAATATGAGAGCCTTCTTGCTTAATGAATAGATCATTTTCAGAAGAACAATTAACAAAACCTAACTGTTTAAAGAAGGAATTAATTTTCACATACCAAGCTCTAGGAGCTTGCTTTAAACCATACAAGGATTTTTTCAACTTACAAACATAGTTTTCTTTACCAATTTCTTCAAATCCTTTAGGTTGAGACATGTAAAGTTCTTCTTTTAAATCACCATTCAAAAAAATATTTTTCACATCCATTTGGTGGATTTCCCACCCAAACTGAGTAAGCAATAAAAAACAAGGCCCTAACAATACTCATCTTAGCTATAGGAGAAAAAGTCTCAACATAATCAATACAGTTTTCTAAGTGAAACCTCTAGCAACAAGCCTAGCTTTATGTTTTTCAATACTACCATCAACATTATATTTTACTTTGTATAACCATCTAGACCCTATAATACTTATTTTCTCTAGAGGTGGAACCAACTCCTAGGTTTGATTTTAAATTAGGGCATTATATTTATCCTGCATTGCATTGATCCACTTCTCATCCTGAGAAGCTTCTTTAAAACTTTGTGGCTCAGGTTCATACAAGGTCATTAATGCATGGTACGTATGATGGCTTTTGGTCATTTTCCTAAGGTCAATAGGATTTGAAATTTCTAACATATATTGAGCCCATTTTGGTTTCTTAGCTAGGGAGATAGGAGATTCAAAAACATCCATAACATCAACACAAGAAACATCATCATGACCATTTACCAAATTTTCACTATCAGAATCAGAACCATCATTAGAAGTATTGATAGAATATCATTACCATTAACAGATGAACAAAAACATTTTTCCAACACAACAACATTGTGATTTTCAGTTACTTCCATTTTTACATGGTCGTAAATCCTTATACCTACAGTGTTAATACCATATCCAATGAAAATAAAAGAAAATGAAGTCATATCAAGTTTCTTTCTTTTCTTTTTAGGAATATATAAAGAAGCAGGACTACCAAACACTTTTAAATGAGAGACATCATATTTTTGATTGGACCACTTCTCTAATGGGGTCGAAAGGTGAATAGATTTGGTAGGGACCCTATTTAGGATGTAGATTGTTGTGTTCATTGCTTCTACCCACGAAATTTGGGAAGACCAACAAAATGAAGCATAATGTGAGCCATATCTAAAATAGTCCTATTTTTTCTTTTTGCAACACCATTAGATTGGGGAGAATGAGGAGAAGTTAATTCCCTTTTAATACCACAATCAATATAGAATTTTCAAATGTCTTACTAACATATTCACCCCCATTATCTATTCTAAGTCTCTTAATTTTATAATTTGATGAGTTTTCAATAGATGCTTTAAATTCCTTAAATTTTCCAAATACATCAGATTTATTTTTAAGAAAATATGTCCAAATCATCCTAGTGAAATCATCAATAAAAGTCACAACATATAAAGAACCATTTAACAAAGCTACTTCAAGAGGTCCTCTAACATCACTATGAATAAGTTCTAGAGGAGAAGAGGAACTCTCCTCAGGATGTGAGTGAAAGGGTTTAGCACTTTGTTTTGAGTGTAAACACCCTTCACACACATCATGAGAAGAAGACAACACATGAAAACCTTTTACTAGATTATATCTAGACATTTCATATAAGCTTTGATAATTAACATGTCCTAACCTTTCATGCCATAGTTTTGAATTATTCAAAATTTGAGATACAAAACATGATGCAGAAGAGAAATCATCAAAATATATAGACCATTTCTTTGAATTCCTTCAAAGAATTATATTATCATCACTATCCTTGATGTACCAAGTATCCTTCAAAATTTGAATAGATAAACCATCATGAGTTAGTTGAAACATGATAACAAATTCTTTTTAAGCTTAGGAACAAATAAAACATTATTCAAAACACCATTTACAAATTTTACTTTTCCTTTTTCTATTGCTTCTAAGGATGAGTTATCACCAAGATATACATGTTCATTGATTTTCATAACATCAAATAGAGAATTGGAAATACCAGTCATATGATTTGAAGCACTGAATCTAGAATCCATTCAAAATTAGAGGAAGAGTATAAAGCAACATATAATGCAACAGTTTTAGGAGCATCATTAGAACTATCCTTTTTCCTTAAATTATATTTAGAAGAGACAATCTGTTTCTAGTTTTTATGGATAGGTTTTTAGATTTACAATATTCCTTTTTATGTCTAAATTTACCACATTTGTGACATTTACCATTAAATCTTACACACAATTGTTTAGAAGAAAAAAATTTTCTTATCAACAAATGAAGATTTAGTTCTACGCTTCTGATCAGGGAAGGACTTACAGACTTGAACTTCAAATTTTGAGAGTAGAAATTCCTGAGAGGAATTCTCCTTAGAGTCAAATTTCATCATCACTTTCTCTTCCTATATCAGAAGAGCACTCAAAGTATTTAAATCTGAAATTCATCTTCATTCTGATATTTAGAATTTAGGATAGAAATAAAATTCCTAAACTTTTCATGAATATTTAACTAAACAATAAAGTAGATTAGTTTTTCACCAATTAAGTCACAATTGCATCCATCTAATTGTGCTTTAATATTTTTAATCTTGGCTAAGAAATTAACTACTTTTTGTCTCCTTTCATAAGAGTCGTAAGCAATTCTAAAACAAGCTTAATAATCTTAGATAAGTGTGTACCTTCATGCATGGATTCTAATTGTGTCCATACCTCTTTCGGATGTTTGATATTACCAATGTGTAGAAGATATTCATCATTCACATTGTGTAGAATCATGGAAAGGGCCTCCTGCATACGTTGTGAGAATGCATTTATATTATCCATAGTTACTTGATGACAGGTTGGCGCAAGCTCAGTTCTAAAAATCATCTAGAATTTCCTCGCCATAAGTTCTAATTTAACCATGATCTTCCAAATGTTGTAGTTGGCTCCATTTAGGATCTGGGATTTATCGAGGAAAAGTAATGGATGCCATTATTTTCCTAAACCTATAAAACACACCCCATTATAATATACAATGCACCATATTAGATATATATTTTTATATCGAAAAAACAAACAATTTTAATAGAATCAGATCTAAATTTTATAGATCTAAAGGAACTATTTGATCATAACTAATTTTGTCATTAAAATGCATACTAATTAACCTCCCATGATCAAAATAATAACCCACAATATAAAGGGCTCTTGCATTATACCCCAGACTTATATAAAAAAATTCCGACCATATAGAAGTGAAGAAGAAACCCCTAAGAATGCATAACAACTTCAAATTTCTAAAAAAGTTAATGTAGACAAAGATCCAAATAACTTAAATTTGACATCTAAATGACCATCATTCTGCCTTATTTTTGTTTGTCGTGATGGTCATTTGATCGTCAATTTTAACACAGTGAAAATTTATTGAATCTTACTAACTTAAATTTGACGTCTAAATGACCATCATTCTACCTTATTTTTGGTTTTCTGAACGGTCATTTAACGTCAAATTTAATGTTGTTGAAAACTTGTTGTGTATTTCCAAAATGTGAAATTTCAGAATTTCTTCTTCTATACAGTATTAGAGAGGTTATATTTTAATACATTATAATAACCTATTATAATTTATAATATAATATATATATATACACACACACACACATATAAATAAAAACATATACTTTATAAACCTTAGAACTATAGTATATATATATATATATATATATATAAAAAATAAACACATATAACCCTTATTACAAGGGCCCTCATGAAAAAAATATTTAAAACATTTACCAGGAAAGGGAATTTAAATTCTACATTAACCTTAGAATTTACAAAGGAGACAACATTTTTCACGCTTCCAATGGAAAAAATTCAAATCCTATTTTGATGGAGCTTTGTCTCCTCCTTCATTTACCATTGACAAAATTCAACCTGCACATATTAAAACTATAGAGAAAAAAATATTTCAAATATTTTACCCTTACCTATACACAAGTTTTCACGGGAGGTAAGAAGTTTCCAAATTTTCCACCTGTGAATTCACCTTGATTCTTCACAAAGAAAAACTTTTAGGTTGCACAAAAAAATGGAAAGAAGGGGCCTAGTTATTTTAAATACCCTTTCGGGTTGGTTGAAAAAACCTATAAGAATTAAATAAGAATAAATACAACATTATTAGATCTAAACTATTTAATTCAAACCATGCTCGATACCATGTTAGAATTCAAGGATTCAACAATTTATAGATTAATTCAACATTAATGCTAAACATTAATACATTATGTAATGTTACCATAAATATTTAAATAAACATTACATCATCACATAAGTAAATAAAGAAATACTTACATGAAATAAATAACACATGTGACACAATATTTATAGTGGAAAACCCCAATAGGGTAAAAACCTTTGAAAATAACCTTTTAAAAATTATTTTACATCAATAAGATCACCTCCTCCTTTGAAACCCTAATTACCAAGGGTAAAACTAAATCACTTGATTTGCACACCTTTGATATATTTCCCGAATATATCAAATGAGGACCTAAAGTCCTTTTTATATAAGGTGATCGGGTATGTCTCCACCCACTTTTTAACCTAAAATGGTTGATACATATACCTACATTAGTGTATTTAATAAATAGAAACATAAATGATTCACATTATTAAATACTTACCTAATGTATATTACCTAGGTATGAATATTTAATAATAGAAAAGTAATTCATATTATTAAATATTTAACCTATATAATAGTGATGGAAACATATTAATTAAGGGGTGACCAGCCCACTTAATCATTAAAAATGAAAACCTTCCCTGTACTTTCTCCAATGCAAACCTTAATAAGGGTTTGAAGACCTTGTCTGTGAAACCTTGCAAGTATTGATCAAAAGATGATGTGTGGGTGCTCTTGAGTGCTCTCCAAGATTTGAAGGAAAATGCTACAAAAATAGTTCAACAAAGTTTTTTTGCTTCAAATTCAAGAGGATTTGAAAGGAAGGTAAGCCTGTAATTTATAGAAGCAAAAGGTAGTTGGAATCGGTTACACACGGATAAATGAGTATGCTAAAAATAGCATTTTGGGTAGTTACAAAAGTGTCGGGGCAGTAAATGAATTAATTACAAAAATTACATCCAGAAAGGTGGTTGTACGTGCATTTTAATTTCCCCCACCTTTCTAGGATTTTAGAAGTGTAGTTAACTAGGGTAAGGATAGGGAGTCCAAGTGGAGTCTAGGTGGAGTTTGAACAAGTGGCAGATGACTAGGATGTGCACACACTTAATTAATTAATTATTTAATTAATAAATAACAATTAATTTAGCTAAAGGGGTACAAAGGGTACATGGGATTAATTTAATTAATCCAAAAGGGTACAAGGTATATTAATTAATTGATTTAATCAATTAATCACAAATAGATGAATAATAGGGTGTACTAGAATAATATTTTGATCAAGTGGAGACAAAAGTGTAATTTTGGGGTGTCTACATTTTTCCCCTCTTTAAAGTGCTATTGCAGAGTAATAGTGCTTTAAAGATAGTAGAGCGTGCGGATCTCATGAGTGGAAAATTATGAAGCATTGGGATGCCCCAACAAGCAGAATGGTAGAGGAATGCCCCCTCAAGGGGATGGATGATGCAACAAGGCGGTGGAAAACTGCTTGATAGGAAGAAAGAAAGGGATTAAAACAAGGATGGGAAAGGACTGTGTTCATAGCATGAACATTATTTGGAGAGTAAGTTTTTAGAGCAACCTGATTTTTGTTGTTGCACAATAGAGTTGTCACCATGATTATGAAAGAATCAATATGGTTAACCCAGATGTGCGTAAACAAACACACACAAAAAAGAAAAGATAAAAGGAAAACAAACCCAATATACAAATTAGGTGTCGGCATCAGGGTCATAAGGGAACCAAGATTTGATCACACTACTTGTAATTAGTCCAAAAAGAGTAAACATCAACAAAGTAAAATAAAGTCAAAAAATAAGACAATAAACTATGCCCCTAATGTGTGCCACAATGATTATTAAGTAGATAAAAACGCTCCCAAATGGAAATAGGATTAGACTTAAAAAGTGGATTTTAAGTGACTCCTTATGACACTCTTGCTGAATCCATTGTGAAAATGATCAAAGTTGAAATTTCCCCAGGTGAAGTTATATCATGAAGGAAAAACAATTTGTGTGACTTTCCCCAAGCAGAGTTAGCATATCATGCAAAGGGAAGAAAGTGATAGTTGTAAGATTGGCATGAACACTAGAGTAATAGATAAAAGTATGAAATTTAACAAAAGTGTATTAAGATGTTGAATGATTTACTTCAAGGGTTTTCCAATTATATGATTTCTGTGAGAAGTGAATGTTTGTTTGAATTTTTGTGATTTTTTTAATTTTTGAAATATTCAATTTTTTTGGATTTTTGAAATATTTGATTTTTTTGGATTTTCACAAGTTTAGACATACAAATGCAAAAAAATGAATACATTCCATGGATTAAATAAACCAAGAGAATGGTAGAGGTTCTTGTTTGGCTCATGGTGTTCTAGGAGATGCTCTTCTTGGTGGTATTGGAGGCTTTGGGGTGGATTAACCGGATCCCTTTCATTGCCAAAAATGAATTTTTAACAACTATTGTTAGTTGAATGCTCATGTGGCGTGACGTAGGGTTTTTTTACAATTTTGTTAGTGTTTCTTCTGCTAGATATCCTTTGAAGGGTAACTCCCTTGATGTTGATGTGCCAGTATCTCCCTCTCTGTCGTAGATCTTACCTTCAGGAGGTAGTTTTTGGAAGCTACAAGTTTGGGGGCTCCAGGCAGAGTTAAAATCTTTGCATAAGTAGGCTAAACCCTTAGAATGTACTCCTACAAAGGCTATGACACGTGCCAATGCATCTCCATCTGTGCATTTTTTCCCTGTTGTGTTGAAAACAAAGGCTTATTTCAAGGAAAAGGGCATTATTTGCAGATTCAACAAATTTTGTCCTAGACTGCCTACTCTCCATGACTGGATCTCTTCATCTTGGAAACCATTAATGGATGGTAAAGTGGATATTTACCCTTTAACCAGAGGTTTTTTCATTGTTGTCTTTGATATTACCTCTGATAGAGATTTAATTTTTGATAGATTGTGGGACTTTCAATCCCACTTTCTACTCATGAAACCATGGTTTCCCCTTTTTAATCCAGTTACTGAAACTTTCCAAATTAGACATGTTTGGATCCATTTTCCATATCTTCCTCTATAGTTTTGGGACGAGAAATGTTTAACCTCCATTGGGAACATTCTGGTAAAACCCTGGCTATTGACATAAAAATGACCTTGTATGAGTATACTATGTATGCTCGCATTTTATTTGACATGAAAACTTCAATGGATTTTCTTGCTTGAGTGATCTTATGGTTGATGACAGAAAATGGACCCAAAACTTGGACTATGAAGGTTTTCCCTTTAGATGCAGAACCTAATTTTCACTAGGACATTTAGCTGTGGATTGCAAGAATGGGAAGAAACATGCAAGTAGACACACTTCTTGGTGGAAGAATGCGGATCCAAGTTTGTTGGTTGTTGACAGTCATTTAGATTCTGAGTCTGAAGATGGATCTACAAATGAGGAGGTTTTGGTTTCAGTGGAGGAGGAGGCTTCCCCTTTGTCTACCCCTATAGAGAAGGCTCCTTATGAGGTTGGGACTTCACCTTCTCCTATTGGTATTCAGTCGGACAACAATAATACTGAAATGGGCATGTCGGTTCACACTATGGAAAATGTAAATCTAATCCCTGGTACTGGTTGGTCTACTATGAGAAGAAGAAAGAAATGGAATAATGAATCCCTTAAGATGCATCTTAGATCCCATGGGAAGGGGTCCCAGGGATGAGCTTTCTTGTTTATGTTCATTGTTATTTTGAACTATTTTTGTCGTTTTCCTTTACTTTCCGTGTTGGTAGAGGCAGCTTCATTCATTCCTCATTGATAAATCTTTTTCTCCTTATTTTATGGGGTAGGGCCACTTAACCCTCTTTTACCCATAATCAAAAAATAAATAAATAAACCAGGGAGAAAAACACAACACGTGCAAATGAAAAACAAATATAAAATAAGTAATAGAAAGAAACCCAATATGAACAAGAAAGAACCACACCAAAGTTATATGTGAACTAGGATGTAAATAAATTTCTTGCAATTGGTCCATAATCACTTTTCAGATACATAAAGTACTATTAATTCAAACTATCACACATAAGAAATTAAGCTAAGAATAGACAATACAAAATTCCATATGTACAAATGTTAAACAAGTAAACAAGCTAGTGAACAAAAACACACTCATGTAAAAATTCTAATAAAGAAGAGAATATATACAGATGTCAAGTTTCCCCTAAGAGAAATCCAAAGCCAAGTGATGTCCCTATGAAAATTTACAGTGAAAAGAGTGGCTTGATTGATTAGAAAGATGATTGGGAACAATCAGAAGAAGAAAATGGTGAACAAAATTACACAATTGAGAGTTTTTTTAAAGCATTTTCGAAACATTTTGCATTTTTTTGTTATATTTTCTGAACAATTTAATATTGTTTTTGGGGATTTTGAACAATTTTATATTGTTTTTGTAGTTTTTTTGAGACATTTTTAATGTTTTTGCTTTTTTTGGAATTTTGAACCACACGCCAAAGAAGAGGGAAAGGAAATTCCCAAGTCAAAACCAAAATGATAAATGGAAAGTGAACAATGGTGGTAAACAATGGGCATGAAAACCTGCCAAGGAGAACATGTGACACACAGCGAGGTAGAAAGTTACAAGCAAAACAAAGTGAAATGATGAAACAGGTGGATGCACTGATATGCCCCCAATACAAGGGTTACTCTTCAGAGACTCGTGAGTAGAACGTATTTGTATGAATGGCATTCATAGGATCCTTCAACTCTTTGACATCCTCAATAGACATTTTGTATGCACCGAATCCAAATTTAACAGTTATAACATAAGGACCCAACCAATTAGGCTCAAATTTGCCCTATTTTTCTCATGGTTTAATTGTGTTCTTGTGATTTTCCTTTAGGACCAAATCATCGATTTAAAATTATCAAGGTTTGATCTTCCGATTATAATTACGGCGTAGTCTATTATGATATACCTACATATGGTCTAAGGCACAAAGTCATCTCTTGTCAAGTAATTCCATCTCTACAAGGCGTACAACATGGTAATCCTCTTCATGAATGAGATGTTGGAGGGAAACACAAATTTAAGGCAGCTCAACTTCGATAGGTAATATGGCTTCAAAGCCATATACTAGGGAAAAAGGAGTAGCTCTCTTGTAGGTGTATGGAAGGAAGTGTCATAGGCCTATAGGGTAGGATATAATTACGTATTCCAATTACACCCGTGTTTATTGATAGTATTTTCCGAATAATAGACTTGATAGTCTTGTTTTATGCTTTGTATTGGCATTGCATTGTGGATAGTAGGGGGTATCCCATTTTAGGTGGATATTATATTTCTTAGCTAGGACCTTGAGATCCTTATTTTGGAAAGAACCACCATTTTTAGTGACAATGACAGTGGGGATACCAAAATGACAGATTATATGGTTGAAGATGAATTTAGAAATATTACACCCAATAACATTAGTAAGAGGCATAGCCTCAATCCACTTGGTGAAATACTTAGTGGCGTTATAATAAAAGTGTGGCCATCGAAAGATGTGGGATTTATTTTTCCAAGTAAATCAAGTCCCCATTTTGAAAAAGGCCAAGGTGAACTAATAGGTTGCAAGGCTTAGGATGGTGCATGAATGAGATTACCGTGTTTTTGGAAAGTCTGACATTTCTTCACAAATTTGCATGCATCTTCCTCCATTGTTGGCTAGTAGTATCTAATGCGTAAAATATTCTTTGCAAGGACTATTCCACTAGTATGGGCACCACAAATACCTAAATTTACTTTAACTAGCATCTGATTAGCTTCATCTTGATTGGGACATCTTAAGAGAGTCCCATCATAGCCTCTTCGATGCAAGGTGTCAGTAAGAAGGGTGTAGCATGAAACATGTTTTGCTAAGGCTCTTTTATTAGCTAAATTAAAATTAGGAGGATAAGATTTAGTTTGAATGAAGGTGTATATATCATGGTACCAGGGATGATCAAGACCAACAATCTCACAAACCATGGTGGACTCTGGCAATTCATATGCGAGCACCAAAATATGTTCAAAAAGGAACTCGTTGTGAGTTTGATTAGTGTCGAATGAAAGAAGGGAAGTGATAGTTTCCATGACATCCACTACTTTGTTTTGTACATGAGGAACTTGTTCAAAATTGATAATCCAGAAATACCCTCTAAGGCTATCAACCATTCTTTTATAAGGTAAGAGATTTTCATCTTTTACCTGATATTCTTCGTTAACTTGATTAATGACTAGAAGAGAATCACCAAGAACTGTCAATTCTTACAGTGCCATGAGATAACAAACCCTAAGCCTACTATTAGTGCTTCATACTCTGCTATGTTATTTATGCAAGGGAATTTGATACGATAAGATTTAGGTATGAGGTCTCCATCTGGTGTACGTAAGACAATTCCTGCTCTAGAACCATGGATATTGTAAGATCCATCAAAGAATAATGTCCATAAGGGTGTTGTTTCTATGTACAACAAGCCTTTGTCTAGAAATTCAAAATTTAGTGGTTGTGAACTTGGTAGTGGTGTTGTGGCTAGTTGGTCTACCAGTGCTTGACCTTTGATAGCCTTTTGATTGACAATTTCAATGTCAAATTCACTAAGTAGTGCAATCCAGCAATAGACATTCGTCCCCTGTTATGACTGGTCTCAAAAATAAGTACTTAAGAGATAAACCCTTGAAATTATCTTGGTGGTATGATTTAAGAGATAGTTTCGTAGCTTTCCAAAAGTATAAGCAATTGTTAAACAAGACTTTTCAACGTTTGAGTACTTGGTATCATGTTCAAGGAGAGTTATGCTCAAGTAATACACAACTTGTTCCTAACCCTTATCATTGGGTTGTGTCAATAATGCCCCAATGGCATGTTGTGTTGTAGATGTATACAACAACATAGGCTTATCCTGTATATGTAGCATGAGTACCGGCGGAGATGTCAGGTATTCTTTCAATTTTGTAAAGGCATCTTGACAGTCTTGTGTCCATTTGAACTAGACATCCTTTTTAAGTAGTTGGTTGAAATGATGGCACTTATCTACCAATTGAGAGATGAAGTGATGAATATACTATATTTTCCTTTGTAGGTCCCTTAGTTGTTGAAGGTTCTAAGGAGGTGGCATATCTATTATAGCTTTGACCTTGGTAGGGTCCACTTCAATTCCTCTTCATGAGACAATGAATCCTTAAATTTCTTGAAGTGACACCAAAGACACATTTTTTTGGATTAAGGAGAACCTTGTACTCCCTTAACTTCTCAAATACACACCTAAGAACTATTGGATGATCCACCTGATTCTTTGATTTAGCAAGAATATCATCGACATAATATTTCATTATGTTGTGAAGAAGGTCATGGAAAATAATAGCCATGGCACGTTGATAAGTTTCACCAAAGATTTTTAAGGCCAAAAGGCATGACCTTGTAACAAAATTTCCCGATGGGGTTGTAAAGTTATTTTATGTTGGTCTTCTTCAATAATTTGAATTTGGTTATACCCAGAAAATCTATCCATAAGGGATAACATCTCATGGCCCATAGTAGAATCAACAAGCATTTTAATATTAGGCAAATGGAAATCATCCGTAGGACATGCCTTATTAATGTCATGGGAATCTATACAAATACAGATTCTAGGGGTCTTATTCACAACTGGTAACATATTAGATATCCAATCTGAGTAATAAATGCACCATACGAAGCCTACATTCAATAATTTTTGTAGTTCAGCCTTAACAAGAAATGCACCTTGGAATGTATTTTACGTAGTTTTTACTTGACAGTTTAGCATATAGGTGCACCACAAGGCAATGAACTACCAGAGAAGGATCAAGGCCAAGCATATCTTTGTAAGACCAAGTGAATACATCCTGAAACTCGGTTAGAAGTTTTATGAAGGCTTTGATTTAAGTTTCTGATAAACTGGCACCTAGTTGTAACAATTTTGGTTGGTCTTCATTTCCAATGTTAATGGTTGTCATCTCTTATACCAACAACTTAGAAGTGTCATTATCTTAAAATGATGTTAAAGGATTTTGTATATTTCTGGATCCAAATCTCCTCTCTCTAGTACCTCTAAAGGTTTTCAATAGGAGATGTGTCCTTTTCTTTCTTTTTCTTTTTCATTTTTTACTTCTCATATAATGCCTCAGAAAGGTTTTCACTATGCAAGATATAATTTGTCTTTTTTCTGTATTTAATTTCTTTTTCTTTAGGATTGGATATTGTAAGTTTTTCACTAAATTAAGTGGTAGCTTAAAGGATTATATCAAAACCATTCTTGTGATCTAACAAGGGAAAAGGGTCCCGAGCCCCGAGGAATACCTAGATGGCCTCATCATTTTGAAAGAGATCCATGGAAATATGACATGGTTGGTCCTAATCAATGAGGGAAGGATAAACAATGTCAAGGGTTTGAACAGATAAGTAGTCTATGAAAATTTTAGTTTTGGTTAGGTCTTTGAAGAGGCTATGTGTTGAACCGGTATCAATTTTGGAATCGAGTCCGCATTGCTAGATAATACCTAAAAGACTATAGGCCTCTTCTCATATGTCTCATATCCTAGACCATATTTGTAAAGGTTAGACTTGATATACATAAGTTCAAGAACACCATGCCCTTGTGGGACAAGGCCTCTTCCTTTCAAGTTCATGTTTTTCATCATTTTATGGCCCTTGGTGTAATTAGTGGATTCGTAGCATTCTATCATCCTGTTATCATATAGCCAAGAGTCATCGGAGATTGGAATATGTTCATCTTCTAGATATCCATATCATCTCCAAAGAGTGTTTCTGAGATAGTAAGTTGGATATTCTTGTAAATGAGGAGCATTAGGACACCCATATCTACGAGGTGATAATGGGAGTTTGCTAACAAGAAATGCATTGTCAAGTGTGTACTTGCCTAAGCCTTTATGAGAGAATATAACTTTAGGTGACACCTTAGATGTAGATGCTTTAGAGGAAGATGTGAAGGTGTGAGGAATATCCTCAGGTGATGCTTTAGACGTAGATTCTTCAGAAGAATATGTGGAATCATGAGGGCGCAATATGACATCAAGATCAATATGGTTAGTAAAAATAGAAGTTGCGCTAGATCTAGTTGTGCTATCAGTAGATGGACAATAGTTTACATTTTTGTACCTTACTTTGAAAAATTTATAATATTCAAAGGGGTTGATATTGCCACACAAGGTGAAATATCTTCCATTATGTGGAAACTTTATGCATTGATGGAAAGTGAGAGGTACTACGTGCATCACATGTATCCAAGGTATACCTAAAAGAAGGTTATATGATGTGTCTGCATCAACTACATAACACATAGTGTCAAGGAGTTGTGAGCCTACTTGTATGGGAAGAGTGATGGTGCCACAGGATTGGCACTCAGTATTATCATGACCATGAATGGTAATGATATTAGCATCTAATTCATCTATTTTATAACCAAGGCAATGAATAAAATCTATAGAATAGATTTTAATGGACGCTCCATTGTCGATAAGAAATATCTTGACTTTATGATTGGTAACATAGGATTTGATGTATAAGGAGTTGTTAATCAGATTCGGGTTCAACATATCTTGAGGGCCAAATGATAGGATATGAGTTTCAGGCATAAGGTTAGTGATCATAACCTAAAACTATTGAACATTGAGAGTATGAAGAACACGTGATTCATTTATAGAATGAGTGAGAATATCCTGAAAGATGGGTGACTCTTTCAATAGTTCTATGAGAGAGATATGTGTTGTCGTGGTTGCTAATTTTTTGATGAAGTCATATTGACCTGGAGTGGAAGAATTGGCATTAGAATTTGACTTTTGATTTGAAGAAGTGGTTAGTTTGGACATTTGAGGTTCTGTAGAAGATGTAGAAGGTTGGTTTTCCACAGTAACCCATATCTTTCATTGGCATGTGATCACAACATTATTTGAAGGTGTGAAAATAATGGTCACCATTGTAGATGGTAATTCCTCAATAAATGAGATAATTGAACTAAAATCAACGTTATTGGTAGATGGAACTTTGTTATCATTTTTATCGTCACCGCCATGTTTGGGAAATGGGTTTGAGAACACCTTAAGATTTTCGTTGGGTGTTCTATTTGGTGATGATTCTTCAACAGTGATATCTCCACTATCAATGAGATATTATACAAAGTGATGTAAGTTAAAGCATTGATTAGTCAAGTGACCATTAATTCGATGAAAATCATAATAAGTATCATCCTTGTACCAAGTAGGCTTAGGTTCTCCCTCAACGGAAGGTATAGTGATGAGATAAGTAACCATGTTTTCATTAACGAGTTGTTGAAGGACATTTTATAGAGGTTCTCCCAAAGGAGTGAAATGACATCGTTTAGAATCAGGAGAGGAGGAAACCTCTTTGCTAGAAACAACAAGAGGTTGTTTACCTTTTTTTTGTCTAGTCTAAGTGTTTTGGACATTGTGGACATTTTAGTTGTCTATAATACCATATTAACCAAAATATAAACATGTTAACCACAATTGTTACCTTTTTTGGTCTAGTCTAAGTGTTTTGGACGTTGTGGACATTGTAGTTGTCATGTAATACCATAATCATTACCTTTTTTGGTCTAGTCTAAGTGTTTTGGATGTTGTGGACATTGTAGTTGTCCATAATACCATATTACGATTGTGGTTAACATGTTTAGATTTTGGTTAATATGGTATTATAGACAACTACAATGTCCACAACGCGTCTAAAACACTTAGACTTGACCAAAAAGGTAAACAACCTCTTATTGTTTCTAGCAAAGAGGTTTCCTCCTCTCCCGATTCCCGAACGATGTGATTTCACTCCTTTGGGAGAACCTCTATAAAATGTCCTTCAACAACTCGTTAATGCAAAAATGGTTACTTATCTCATCACTAGACCTTGGGTTGAGGAGAACCCAAGCCTACTGGTACAAGGATGATACTTATTATGATTTTCATTGAATTAATGGTCACTTGACCGATTGATGCTTTCACTTATGTCACTTTGTATAATATCTCATTGATAGTGGAGATATCATTGTTGAAGAATCATCACCAAATAGAACACCCAACGAAAATCTTAAGGTTTTCTCAAACCCATTTCCCAAACATGGCGGTGACAATAAAAATGCTAAAAAGTTCCATCTACCAATAACTTTGATTTTAGTTCAATTATCTCATTTATTGAGGAATTACCATCTACAATGGTGGCCATTATTTTCACACCTTCAAATAATGTTGTGACCACAAGACAACGAAAGATATGGGTTACTTGTGGAAACCAACCTTCTACATCTTTTACGTAACCTCAAATGTCCAAACTAACCACTTATTCAAATCAAAAGTCAAATTCTAATGCCAATTCTTCCACTCCAGTCAAGATGACTTCATCAAAAAATTAGCAACCACAACAACACATATCTCTCTCATAGAACTATTGAAAGAGTCACCCATCTTTCAGATATTCTCACTCATTCTATAAATGAATCACGTGTTCTTCATACTCTCAATGTTCAATAGTTTTAGGCTATGATCACCAACCTTATTCCTGAAACTCCTATCCTATCATTTGGCCCTCAAGATATGTTGAACCTGAATCTGATTAACAACTCCTTATACATCAAATCCTATGTTACCAATCATAAAGTAAAGATATTTCTTATCAACAATGGAATGTCCGTTAAAATCTATTCTATAGATTTTATTCATTGCCTTGGTCATAAAATAGATGACTTAGATGCTAATATCATTACCATTCATGGTTATGATAATACTGAGTGCCAATCCTGTGGCACCATCACTCTTCCCATACAAGTAGGCCCGCAACTCCTTGACATTATGTGTTATGTAGTTGATGCAGACACATCATATAACCTTATTTTAGGTATACCTTGGATACATGTGATGCACGTAGTACCTCTCACTTTCCATCAATGCATAAAGTTTCCACATAATGGAAGAGATTTCACCTTGTGTGGCAATATCAAACCCTTTGAATATTATAAATTTTTCAAAGTAAGGTACAAAAATGTAAACTATTGTCCATATACCTGATAAAGACAACTAGATCTAGCGCAAATTCTATTGTTACTAACCATATTGATCTTGATGTCATATTGTGCCCTCATGATTCCACATCTTCTTCTGAAGAATCTAAATATAAAGTGTCACTGCGGATATTATTCACACTTTCGCCTTCCTCTAAAGCATCTACATCTAAGGTGTCACCTAAAGTTACATTCTCTCATAAAGGCTTAGGAAAGTACACACTTGACAATGCATTTCTTGTTGGCAAACTCCCATTATCACCTCATAGCTATGGGTGTCCTAATGCTCCTCATTTACAAGAACCTCCAACTTACTATCTTGGAAACACTCTTTGGAGATGATATGGATATCTAGAAGATGAACATATTCCAATCTCCGATGACTCTTGGCTATACGATGACAGGATGACGAATGCTATAAATCCACTGATTACACCAAGGGCCATAAAATGATGAAAAACATGAACTGAAAGGAAGGGGCCTTGTCCCACAAGGGCATGGTGTTCTTGAACCTATGTATATCAAGTATAACCTTTACACATATGGTATAGGATATGAGACATATGAGAAGAGGCCTATAGTCTTTTAGGTATTATCTAGAAATGCAGACTCAGTTTTCGAAATCGATACCGGTTAAACACATAGCCTCTTCAAGACCTAGCCAAAACTACACTTTTCCTAGACTACTTATCTGTTCAAACCCTTGAAATTTTTTATCCTTCCCGCATTTATTAGGACCAAAAATTTCATATTTCCATGGATCTCTTTCAAAATGATGAGGCCATCTAGGTGTTCCTCGGGGCTCGAGCTCGGGATCCTTTTCCCTTATCGATCACAAGAATGGTTTTGATATAATCATTGAAGCTACTACCACTTACTTTGGTGAAAAAATTACAATATCCAATCCTATAGAAAAACAAATTAAATACAGAAAAAGACAAATTATATCTCGCATAGTGAAAACCTTTCTGAGGCATTATACGAGAAGTAAAAATGAAAAAGAAAAAGAAAGAAAAGGACACATCTCCTAGTGAAAACCTTTTAGAGGCACTAGAGAGAGGAGATTTGGATCCGAAATATACAAAATCCTCTAACATCATTTCAATATAATGACACTTCTAAGCTATTGGTATAAGAGATGACAACCATTAACATTGTAATGAAGACCAACCAAATTTGTTACAACTAGGTGCCAGTTTATCAAAACTTAAATCAAAGCCTTCATAAAACTTCTAACCAAGTTTCAAGATGTATTCGCTTGGTCTTACAAAGATATTCCTAGCCTTGATCCTTCTCTCGGTAGTTCATCGCCTTGTGGTGCACCTATATACTAAACTTGTCAAGTAAAAACTACGTAAAATGCATCCCAAGGTTGCATTGCTTGTTAAGGCTAAACTACAAAAATTATTGGATGTAGGCTTCATATGGTGCATTGATTACTCATAGTGGATATCTAATATGGTACTAGTTGTGAATAAGACCCCGGAATCCGTATTTGTATAGATTTCCATGACATTAACAAGGCATGTCCTAAGGATGATTTCCATTTGCCTAATATTAAAATGCTTTTTGATTATACTACGGGCCATGAGATGTTATCCCTTATGGATGGATTTTCTGGGTATAACCAAATTCAAATTGCTGAAGAAGACCAACATAAAATAACTTGTACAACCCCATCGGGGAAATTTTGTTACAAGGTCATGCCTTTTGGCCTTAAAAATGCTGGTGAAACTTATCAACGTGTCATGGCTGTTATTTTCCATGACCTTCTTCACAACATAATGAAATATTATGTCGATGATATTCTTGCTAAATCAAAGAATCGTGGGATCATCCAAAGAGTTCTTAGGTGTGTATTTGAGAAGTTAAGGAGTACAAGGTTCTCCTTAATCCAAAAGAATGTGTCTTTGGTGTCACTTCAAGAAATTTCTGGGATTCATTGTCTCACGAAGAGGAATTGAAGTGGACCCTACCAAGGTCAAAGCTATAATAGATATGCCACCTCCTTAGAACCTTCAACAACTAAGGGGCCTACAAGGAAAAATATAGTATATTCATCACTTCATCTCTCAATTGGTAGATAAGTGCCATCATTTCAAACAACTACTTAAAAAGGATGTCTACTTCAAATGGACACAAGACTTTCAAGATGGCTTTACAAAATTGAAATAATACCTGACATCTCTACTGCACTCATGCCGCCTATACAGGATAAGCCTATGTTGTTGTATACATCTACAAAACAACATGATATTGGGGCATTGTTGACACAACCCAATGATAAGGGTCGGGAACAAGTTGTGTATTACTTGAGCATAACTCTCCTTGAACATGAGACCAAGTACTCGAATGTTGAAAAGTCTTGTTTAACAGTTGCTTATAATTTTGGAAAGCTGTGACACTATCTCTTAAATCATACCACCAAGATAATTTCAAGGGTTGATCCTCTTAAGTACCTATTTTTGAGACCACTCATAACAAGACAAATGTCTAGTTGGATTGCACTACTTAGTGAATTTAACATTGAAATTGTCAATAAAAAGGCTATCAAAGGTCAAGCACTAGTAGACCAACTGGTCACAACACCACTACCAAGTTCATAATCACTAAATTTTGAATTTCTAGACAAATACTTGTTGTACATAGAAGCAACACCCTTATGGACATTATTCTTTGATGGATCTTGCAATATCCATGGTTCTAGAGTAGGAATTATCTTACGTACACCGGATGGAGACCTCATACCTAAATCTTATTGTATCAAATTCCCTTACATAAATAATATAGCAGATTATGAAGCACTAATAGTAGGCTTAGGGTTTGTTATCTCATGGCACCTGTAAGAATTGACAGTTCTTGGTGATTCTCTTCTAGTCATTAATCAAGTTAACGAAGAATATCAGGTAAAAGATGAAAATCTCTTACCTTATAAAAGAATGGTTGATAACCTTAGAGGGTATTTCCGAATATCAATTTTGAACAAGTTCCTCATGTACAAAACAAAGCAACGGATGTCATGGAAACTATCACTTCCCTTCTTTCATTCGACACTAATCAAACTCACAACGAGTTCCTTGTTGAACATATTTTGGTGCCCGCATACAAATTGCTAGAGTCCACCATGGTTTGTGAGATTGTTGGTCTTGATCATCCCTGGTACCATGATATATACACCTTCATTCAAACTAAATCCTATCCTCCTAATTTTAATTTAGCTAATAAAAGAGCCTTAGCAAAATGTGCTTCGCGCTACACCCTTCTTACTGACACCTTGTATCGAAGAGGCTATGATGGGACTCTCTTAAGATGTCCCAATCAAGATGAAGCTAATCAGATGCTAGCTATAGTACATTTGGGTTTTTTGTGCCCATACTAGTGGAATAGTCCTTGCAAAGAATATTTTATGCATTGGATACTACTGGCCAACAATGGAGGAAGATGCATGCAAATTTGTGAAGAAATGTCAGGCTTTCCAAAAACACAATAATCTCATTCATGCACCATCATAAGCCTTGCAACCTATTACTTCACCTTGGAATTTTTCAAAATGGGGACTTGATTTACTTGGAAAAATAAATCCCACATCTTCCAATGGCCACACTTTTATTATAACTTCCGCTAAGTATTACACCAAGTGGGTTGAGGTTATTGCTCTTACTAATGTTACTAGGTGTAATATTTCTAAATTCATCTTCAACCATAGTATCTGTCATTTTGGTATCCCCACCGCTATCTGTCACCGAAAATGGTGGTTCTTTCCAAAATAAGGATCTCAAGGTCCTAGCTAAGAAATATAATATCCACCTAAAATGGGATACCCCTACTATCCACAATGCAATGCCAATACAAAGCATAAAACAAGACTATCAAGTCTATTCGAAAATACTATCAATAAACACAGTGTAATTGGAATACGTAATTATATCCTACCCTCTAGGCCTACGACACTTCCTTCCATACACCTACAAGAGCTACTCCTTTTTCCTCGTATATGGCTCAAGCCATATTACCTATCAAATTTGAGCTGCCTTAACTTTTGTTTCCTCCAACATCTCATTCATGAAGAGGATTAGCATGTTGTATGCCTTACGAGATGGAATTACTTGGACGAGATATGACTTCGTGCCTTAGACCATATGTAGTTATATCATAATAGACTACGCCATAATTATAATCGGAAGATCAAACCTTGATAATTTTAAATCGTGATTTGGTCCTAAAGGAAAATCAAAAGAACACAATTAAACAATGAGAAAAATAGGGCAAATTTGAGCCTAATTGGTTGGGTCCTTATGTTATAACTGTTAAATTTGGATTCGGTGCATAAAAATGTCTACCGAGGATGTCAAAGAGTTGAAGGATCCTATGAATTCCATTCATACAAAGACATTCTACTCACGAGTCTCTGAAGAGTAACCCTTGAATTGGGGGCATATCAGTGAATCCACCTGTTTCATCATTTCACTTTGTTTCCTGCTTGTAAATTTCTACCTCATTTGCATCATCACATGTTCTCCTTGCCAAGTTTTCATGCCCATTGTCTACCACCATTATTCACCTTCCATTTAGCATGTTGGTTTTGACTTGGGAATTTCCTTTCCCTCTTCTTTGGTGTGTGGTTCAAAATTCCAAAAAAACCAAAAACATTCAAAAATGTCTCGAAAAAACTACAAAAACAATATAAAATTGTTCAAAATCCCCAAAAACAATATTAAATTATTCAGAAAATATGAAAAAAATGCAAAATGTTTCAAAAACGCTTTAAAAAAAACTCTCAATTGTGTAATTTCGTTCACCATTTTCTTCATTTGATTGTTCCCGATCATCTTTTCCAATCAATCAAGCCTCTCTTTTCACCGTAACTTTTTGCATAGGGACATCACTTGGATTTGAATTTCTCTTAGGGAAACTTGACATCTGTATATATTCTCTTCTTTATTAGAATTTTTACATTAGTGTGTTTTTGTTCACTAGCTTGTTTGCTTGTTTAAGTTTGATTCATTTCCTTTGGCATTGTTCAAGGTGGACTTGTTTCGATCATCATTATTCATGTGACTAGGTCCTACCTCATTGTCATTGTTTGTCAAAATGAAAGGTTCACCCTTGTTAGGTGGTGGTTTTCCAAGTAATGTTTATAAAATAGCTTCATCAAAGTCAGAGGGTAATTTTACTCCCATCTCAAGGAGATGAAGAAAAAATTGGTCTTTATTCATATGTAAAATATTTTCAACGTGGGATTGTTCTTCGAGTGAGATGTCATTCTGATCATCCTTAGAGTTTTGTTCATTATCACTATCAAAATTTCCAAAAGGATTTCGTTTGCCCCTTCCAAAAGGACTATAATCTCTGTCATGTTCCCACCATTTTTAAAAGAGGGAGGGAGCAAAAGAGATATGTGAAAGATAACTCAATCCACAGCAAAGTGAATGCGATGATGGAAGAGAGGTATGCGATTAAGTTTGATAATAACTTGTTCATTAACAAATTGAATGCTAAGATGGGAAAGAGGTTTGGAGTATATAAGTGACGTGACCCTTAACAAAGCGAATGTCAAGATGGAAGCGTGTGAAAGTGTTTGATAAACTTGACCCTTGATAAAGTGAATGCCAAGATGGAAGAGTGGCGCGATGTGATGAAGGTTCTCGTCCTATAATAAAGTGAATGCTATAATGGAGGAGGTTTATAGTGAAAAAATTCTGAATGTTTTCAACCTCTAACAATGTGAATGCTAGAGTGAAGAAGCGAGGATAGATTTCTTGCAAAATTCACTCTACCACCTAACAAAAATGAATGCTAAATGGGAAAAGGATATGAAAAAAGGAGTAAAATCATATGCGATGTGCTCAACCATTAACAATAAATTAGTTAAGAAGGAATAGGCTAATGAAGAGACAAGAATCAAATACGATAACGTAAGCATTGGAAACAAGATATGATGAAGTGTCTAGAACACAACAAATATATTGTCAAGTTAGAGACATGAAGAAAGAAAATGTATACACTTTAACAACGATGTTGTGAAACTAATGGTTGTGAGAGGAGAATGAAGATAAAATGTGGTGAAATAAGTAGTGGAAAAGTGAAACACAACACCGCTAAGATGTGAGTTGTAAGATGAAAGTGCTTAAGCGAGGACGTGGATATCTGCAACTCAAGACTTGATGTCGAAAAGAGGATGAGAACTTAAACTTTAGGAAATGTAATCCAAATTTTTAATTGTTGAATGAAATGGGAGATGAACTTAAGGCTCGGTGAATACGAAAGATAGAAGGATTTGACAATCGCAAAAGGAAAGAATCAAATAAGTGAATAAAAACTCCACATGACCGAATGAAGCTCAAATGGAGAAGACAATGAGGATGAAAAGAATAGAAAAGTGAAATAATGAAAAATAGATGAAAGTTCCAAAAGGGGAAAATTTAGAGTAAAATGAAGGTTAGTGAATGAATGATGACGAGAAGAAAATAAGATGAGAATAGATGAAACGAGGATGAAAGTAGAATCCAAACAAGGATAGTTTGGAAAAAATATGAAAAGATAAGAAAAGTGAAAGATGGATCCCAAACAAGGAGTATTTGGGGAAAATGAGTGTGGAACACTACTACAAAAATAAAGAAAAACAAAAGAAGAAAATCGAAAAAGATGTTTTTGTTTAATGTTTATTTGTAGCCTCTACCTTAGATTGGCTTGGAAAATGTTTGGCTTCCTGGGTGGCTCTCTTAACTAGGTTTCAGTGAAATATCCATGTGAGTACGACATTATTACTAGTTGAAAGATGTACTTAACTCCCTTTGAAACCGTGAGAAAAGACCTTACTCGAATGAATCGCATTAGGATCACCACTAAAGATATTTATGACTCTAACTCAAAAACAATTTACTAGTCGGGTAGGAGAAAAGGTTCCCATTTCATCCATCGGTTCCCTCGGGGTTTCAACTACTTTGGGGTTCCTAGAACCACCCCCTTTGTTGTAGCTTAAGGATTTTGCCAAGGGGGTTATGTTCTAGTTAAGCGGCAAAGCCATAGCTCTTAACCAAACCTACAAATCAAGTATTTTGAATGTGGTGTTTCTTTAATCTTTGATTTAGGTGTGGTTTGGTTGAACTCCTTTGGAAACCTGTAGTTAGTAGTTTTTAATGTTTTAATCCACCTTGTGAGAGAGGGTCCTGCAAACAATAATTAGAATTTTTTCGGAATGAGGGAAAAATAACAAAACAAATAAACAAGATGACAGAAGTGAACCCATGTTTCTGATTTCCAATATCACTTTAAAAAGTGCGAGGAAAGAGCATATGTTTGGGTTGGATTTGGTTAAGTGAAGTGTTAATTCCCAAAAAACAAAAAAAAAAATGGCCATGTTTCGATTCCCAAGATTGCTTTAAAAATCACAAGGGAAGAGCATACACATGAGCAATTCATGATTAGTAGCAGAAAAACAAAAGAAAACAACAAGCCAGAAGCACACAAAACACGTTAGAAAGGATTAGGTGATAAACAAAAATGAGGAAACGTGTGCACAAGTGATTAAAAATGTGACAAAAATTGAACTGAAAATTCCAATAACACTAAGTATGCAACATTTACAATGAGCGCACAAGAGTGATGAAAAGCGTCGTGAACCCTACAAAAGCAAAGTGCACAGTTAGGCCAATAAGAATCAATAAATAAACTAAGTAACTGATAACTTAAACAAAAAATAAGAAAGTATAAATAAAAGTAAATAAAATAATAAATAAAATAAAAAAACTAATAACTAATAATAAAAAAGTAAACCTAAACCTAAAACTATACAATAAAAATTAATTAAAGAAACCTAATGTGTGTGGTGTGTACAGTCAAAGCGGTGGAGGAGATCGATGTAGGGACAAACCAGGGATGGCTCGGGGAAACAAGAGGTGAGGGAGAGCTTAGTTGGGATCGGGTGAGGTGAATCGGTTGGCGGGGGGTTTGGTCGTAGCTTGTGTAAAAATAAGGGAGCTCAAATGAGGGCTCAAGTGGGAGTGATGGTGAACGAGAACCTGGGTCAAGAGATCAAGTTAAATAGAGGGGACGATTTGGGATGATCCGAGTTGGGTGGATAAAAGGTTGGATCGAGGGCTAGAGGGAGTTGGAGCTGCGAGGGAGGGTTTGGCAAGGTGCAAGTGAGGTAGATTGGAGTCGGGCTTGTGGGAAAGTCGGTGGGGATGAGGACATGGGGTGAGGGAATGGTAGAGGACGGGCTGCTGAAGAGAGTTGGGAGCACGCATGAAGGGAACGAGGATCATGAACAAGGCTTGAGGATGGGGTGCGAGTTTTTCGGTTGGGGTCTATGGGAAACAAGGAAAATGGAACGGGGTCGGGAGCCATGGGAGATGGGAAGGGCCGAGGCCAGGTTAGGTTCGGGGATACGAAACAAGGATGTGGTAGGTAGTTATGTAGGGAACAAGATCATGTAGTGCACGGGGTTGGGAGTTGGGTGCGGGAGTGGGCAAGATGAGGGCCAAGTTAGTTGAGATCACTATGGGGCATGGGATTTTAGGTGGGAAATGGGGTCGGTGTGGCTTGAACGAGTTGGCCAGACAGTAAAGGGAAGGGGGAAGGGGGTAGATCTAGGGTGTTTTTTGTTTTTTTTTTTTTTTTTTTTCAAATTAAAAAAAAATTAAAACAGTTATATAAGAAAGCATACTTGTAGAGAAAATAATATATATGTATATATATTCAATTTGTTTTTAAAAAAATCTAATCTAAGCTCTTTTTGTTGTGTGCAGGTGTATTACAACAACAAAGAATCAAACCAAATTTTTGTTGTGCACTCAGACAAATGGCTACATGCCAAATAGAATTCTGCACTCACAATAAATCAACAGAAACTGAGAAATACAACAAAATATGTTTTTTTTTTTGTGTGATCTGGGAAACTTTTTTTTCCCTTCCAAACCTGCACAAGTATTGGCTTCCAAACCTGCACAACAATAGAAGCACTCCAAAACAAATCTAGACAAATAAAATAAAAAGAAAAAATGAAAGAGGAGGGAGACGAGTCCCACCGAGTGTGCCAAAATGTATGCAATGAAAAATTACCGAGTAATGAAAGATGAATAAATTAAAAATGTAAACCTTCCCTGTACTTTCTCTAATGCAAACCTCAATAAGGGTTGTGAAGACCTTGTCTATGAAACCTTGCGAAATGCCGAGATGATTTGTGGGTGCTCTTGAGTTCTCTCCAAGCTTTGAAAATAAATGCTACAATGAAATTTACACTTTTTGTACTTCAAATTCAAGAGGATTTGAAAAGGAAGGTAAGCCTGTAATTTATAGAAGTAGAAGGTAGTTGGAATCAATTACACACGATAAATGACTATGTTAAAAATAGCATTGTGGGTAGTTGCAAAAGTGTCGAGGCAATAAATGAATTAATTACAAAAATCTGCATCCGAAAAGGTGGTTGTACATGCATTTTAATTTCCCCCACCTTTCTAGGATTCTAGAAGTGCAGTTAACTAGGGTAAGGATAGGGAGTCCAAGTGGAGTCTAAGTGGAGTCTAGGTGGAGTTTGAACAAGTGGCAGATGACTAGGATGTGCACACACTTAATTAATTAATTATTTAATTAATAAATAACAATTAATTTAGCCAAAGGGGTACAAAGGGTACATGGGATTAATTTAATTAATCCAAAGGGGTACAAGGTATATTAATTAATTGATTTAATCAATTAATCACAAATGGGTGAATAACAGGGTGTACTAGAATAATATTGGGAACAAGTGGAGACAGATGTGTAATTTTGGGGTGTTTACAAGTCAAGTTTTGGTAGAACTCTTATAAGTTGTACAAATCCAAAAGGATGCTCAGTCAAGCTCACGAATAATAAAAGTTAAAAAGAGTTGTCAACCACTAGTTTTATTTCTTAGGAATCATGTATACATTAGTATGCTTTATGACCTAGAAATGTACCCAAGTGCATAGATTTTCTATCTATATTTTCCCCCACTTTATGTTGTTGATTGAATAGTCAATAGTATAAAGTAGATTGAAGATATGTACCTTGTAATTCGGAGAGGAGTGTGGTCGATAGCGTGTCGAGTGGATAAGTAGCCATGTGAAGTGTCAATTGATCACACTATAAAGCATGACAAATAGGAAGGGGTGTCCCTGCCACCAAAGGAAGACCCTAGGGGTAAATTGTATGTGTAGTAGTGTGGTGTTAGAGATTGTGCTTGTTTATGTGAGTGTCTTCTTGTTGCTTGTAAGGAAAAACCTATGAAATAAGAGAAAAATAGTATTCAAATTCTCTATATGAAAAATCATCATAACATATGTATAAGTGTTGTCATGTGTTTTGCAAGGGAAAAATTCAATGTTGAAACATGACAACTATACCCTAGTGTCAAATATTTTTCTTGAAAACCCTCCTAAGAACCTCTCCCTGGATCAATCTTCTCTCATGTTCATGCCTATCCCGATCCTTGAAAGTCACCATATGTGTTGTTTATACTTACCTTGATGTTGGAAATTTCAAAACAGGATGACTCACCTCTTTTAATGTAGTACTTTCGGTGGTGTAATTTCGATAAGACTAGAAATGTTATTTTTAGCCTTTCGGGACAGTGTGCATCCTCCAAGATAGTTTTAATGGCCCAAATTTATCCAAAATTGGTTTCATATATCTAAAACATATTTCAACTGGTTTAGGAAGATTTTAGAGGTTTAAGAGGTTTACGAACAAGTTGTACAATTGTGGGTTTCTAAGGTGTAAGGAGTAAGTAGTCTAAAATGGTGCCCAAAACTTCAATAGATATTTATGGGAGATTTTTGATGATTCAAGAGTAAAACAAGATACCATTGGAAAACTAATTAAACCCTTTACATGATATAAAAATCATATTCTTCCCAAGACCTAAACACTTCTCAAGGTAGCTCATTTTAATCGACTCACATGGTGGTCTCAAAATTAAAATAGTAGAATGTTTTTGAGGAGACATAATCAGGTCTTTAAAACCATCCCATTTATGTTGAAATTATCTTGGGATTCAAAATGATATAAAACTTTGCCAAAAATGCCTCCTGGGACTACGGGAAAAGTGATTTCAAGTTGTTGGGAGTTAGTCATTTTCTCAGTTGGGTGGATGGCACATTTTAGTTTCCTAACTATCCCAACTATCTGCAACACCAGGGACATTTGGGATAGTAGGGAAAAAAAATATTCCCCGCCCCTCATTTTTAGCTCTTGGACTCTCATATGACCCTCTTCCTTCCCGGTGAGTGCTAAGTGGTTGAAATTTTAAAATTTGCTAAGTTTTTAATGAAAACATATGGGCGCATTTTATTGTCCCAACTATCTCAAGGACAGTGGGGATAGTGAGGAAAAAAAATGAGCCCCACCCTTTATCCCCTTCCTTAGTTCACCATGCAACCTGGATTCATCCGCCAGAAGCTAAAAATGGATTTCTCACTCTTCCCCTCTCGTGCAATCAAAGTTTACAAGTGTCAAGCTCACATGGAGGCACATTTTACTATCCCTAGAAATTGGGGACAGTGAGGAAACAAAAATTCACCCCATTCTCGTGAAGTATAGAAATCAAAAAATAATCTAACGGTTTTACCTTGTTGTTTCTTGCATATTCCCATGTCCCGTGAACCAAAAGTGTTGTCGGTTGTAATAACTCAAAATCTCTCCTACCCACTTCATTTTTTATCATACCTCCATTGTTTCTATGAAAAACATATAATAACCTGCAAATGCATCTAGAACCATGTCAAATTTCTAAGAATGAAGATTTTTCACCATGGAGAAACAAAGAAACTAATCGTACAAAGGGTTTGAGCTAATTTCTCTTCTCCAGAGCATCTTTTTGAAATAAAGCTCATTGAATCTTTTAATAGCTTCCATGGTAGATTCCGAGCTGAAATCCTAACCTCGTAAATTTTATTTTGTTATGTACAAGTATTCTAGCGGGTGAAACACAAGGTGAAATTTGGAGCACAAGATCATGATGAAGATACAAATTAAAAATAAATTTTCCATCGCAAACCGAGGTAATTTATGTCACTTAATGAAAATAAAATATTTCATTCCCCTTCACATGCTAAAATTAGTAATTGCCTCATTTTGCAAGCTTTGATCACCAAGAACACTTTAAACAATGTCGAATGGTAAGAAGGGTAGCTTCTAAGGCATTGTCAATTTTCCCAAAATAGCGATCTAGAAGAAGCACCTTGTAAATATAGAAAGAGGCTAAAAATGGGAAAGAATCATCAACGGAGGAAAATTTGAATGTGCTAAAGGGTTAAGAAGGTCATATTTGAGCAAAAAGATATATAAAGTCTCTTTTTTAGATGTAGAAAGTTGCAGATATGGATCCATTTTTACTCATATTTATGCTTTATTAACTCTTCATATGGTTTTAGGATGATATTATAGCTCAAACAGAGAAATGAAACGTCCATAAGAGTCCAAAGCATCTTTTGGATGAAAATTGTGCTCTAGATCATGATGAAGCATAACAAAGGAAAGTTTGGATCAATGAGCAACTAGAAAAGATGTAAAGGGTTTTAAGGAATCCATTAATCCATTAGAATAGGTCATCATAATCTAATTATTCAATATTATATACATCATCATCTCCCAATGAGATCATTTAAATGAGCTCAATGAGCCGAGTGAGTTGAGCTCGGTGAGCTAGGTGATCCGGTGAGTTGGATGGGTTGAAGTGAGCTAATTGAGTTGAGATCAGTGAGCTAGGAAAGAGCTCATCCTTCTTCCCTCAGGATCTCACCTCGGAAGTCTTGTAACAGTGTTTCTCAACACTCTTATGGTGGTTTTGAAGTGTTTTTACATCTTACAAAAGGAGAAAATGGTGATCATCATACTTCATATCAATAAAAGGAGATTCTTCAATAGATCAATCAATCCCTTTCCCTCTCCCCTTCTCTCCCTTTCTTTTAATTATTCATTTTACACAATCATTTTATTTTTTCCTATTCACTTAAGTGATAATATTTGTAATTTATAAAATTATTCTCTCAAAATTATAAGAGAGATACTAAATTTGTCTCTTCTAGGGGTAATCAAAAGGTCACAAGTGGCATAGGAACATGAAGAGTCATGTGGGAGGAGATGAAATTTCAATATAAAATGCCATAAATTTGGATGGCTTCTCCATTCCAAAGGATCCTTAAATTTAGTTATTGGTAGAAATTGTGAATTTTTGTAGATTGATAGATGTTTTGTATTTATCCCTACACAAGAAATGAAAGAAAAATTCTTCCTTTTCCTTTGCTCATGTTTCCTCTATTATCTCTTTTACAACTTTGTAAATATGGTGATCAAGAAGGAACTTAGTTCCCTTAATGAATGAATCTAAAAACTATGTGTTTGGATTTTTAGTCTCACTAATTTCTTCGTTGTTACTTTCCTCCAATTAAATGTTGAACTACTTTAGTTATTGTGTGTGAAATTTGTAATTTCCTACTCATGATAATAACCTCCCCTTTCCTCAATTCTCTCCTTTATCCCTCATCACTAAAATTTCCTCCCTTGTACCCCGATACAAGTACTTTTCCATAGGTTCAATGAAGTGTGCATGTGTGATTCTCACCATTTGGTCACTTGCAACATTTAGATAAGATTAGGATAGTTACATTCAATAATGGGAGCCTCCCCATACATAAGAAGGAGGGGTGTAGCCCGTGAGTGTTGGTGGAAACACATAATTTTCCATACAAAAAATTATTTCACCAATAATTTTTGGTGACTCTATTGGGGAGATATTTACCCTTGTGTACCCGTAAGGATCTCTAGTAAAATACAAAAAAAAATTAAAAATTAAAAAATACCAAAAAGATACCACTCAAACATTCAAAATCCCCTTTGCAATCCTTTTCAAAAATATGTAATTTTTAAGTTTCCTTCCATCCTAAGCACTTGTGATAAACTAGAAAAAATAAGGTACACCTAAGTTGATCTTTTAGGTGGCATTATTAATTCAACATTCAAGGAACAATGAAGAATTGATATTATGTTGGACCCTAAAATATTGGCTAAGTACCAAGAGGCATGCATGCACAAGATCAGTAGATATAAGGTCATTCAGGGGAAAAGTGCATAGGGAAAAGGGGTTTAAGAAGGGTTTAAGTGAAACCAAGGTGCATGTGGGAGACAGGATAATGGTTTAAAGGACCTAGCCATATTTGGCATCATGGAGTCAATTGAGGAAAAATGTGAGGATCCAACTAGGTGTGATAAGTGGATAAGGTGTCAACTCGTAGCCTTAGAGGTCAAGAAAAGGATATTCCACGTAGGGAATATTCCCATAGGTATTATTACAATTAGTGGAAGGTTTACAAAAGGATAAGCATTTTCCAATGTAGACCACATCGACACTTCACACATGATCTTCTTAGAGAGAAAGTCATGGTGGTGGTCGATGATCCTATTTAAAGAGGTGTTTGGGATAGGAATAGAAATAGAGAGAGGGAAGACATAGAGAGAGAGTGCAGACACACAAAGATATATATACGGGTGTAGAGTGTAAATGGGAGTTGAGAAAGAGAAGGAAAGTAATGAAGTGTTGCGAGAAATGCTAAGGGTTTCGAGTTCATAGTGCTAGTGTTTAGAGTACTTAGTGCTAGAGGTTTGTAAGGGATACAATTAAGCATATGTATGGATGGGTACTGAGATCCAGTAACAAGGGATATAATGGGAAAAGACATAGTTAGGGTCTCGATCATATAGGTTTGCAAGAGTTGAGTCTCTATCATTTAATGTATATGGTCCGAGATGACCTTTTTGAATGTAATATGGATACCAAAACTATGTTAAATCAATATACATGAATCTATTATGTACAACTTGCTTATGGGTGTAAACCCTTATCATGACTTAGATTTGGTTTCTTGTACTTATTACAAGGTTATTTAGCTTTTTGATGTGTTAATGTGTGGATCTGTTAGTTACATATTCTTCCTTTTAAATTAGATGAATGTAATTATGTTTCTACAAATAATCTTCCATTAATGGAATAAATATTTTGCAAATCTCACATAAAGGACAAGCTTGCCCATGTACGCCCTGGGTGAATGCCCATCGTATATTTGGATGATAGGCCATCGTGCTTTGGGGTTAAAAAGAAGTATTGGGGTTAAAATAATGACTACATATTGGTTCCATTATTGGGACATATTTTGAAGCTATTGTGAGAGAAATGTGTAATGATGGAGCATTTAACCTTGGACAATTTCAAAGCATGGCTCAAAAACATGAAGGATGAATTTTCTTAAAGGTTCAAGATCGGGATCTGAGTTTGATGCACAAAAATGGGTGGAGGAGAACCTATATCACAAACTCTATCCTAGTAGAGTTATATGAATGGATATCAACATATGCATCAAGGAAAATTTGGTACTATAGACCTCATGTTTGGACCCAGGAGGAATATTAGTGGTTGTATGATGTCGATCTGACATGGACCCATGTTGTTGATCATTGGTGGAGTAGAGTGCTGACTAGTTATACCCTAGAATATGCTATTTCTATGTATTCTTTCCTAGAGATTGATGAGTTCAAGTTCTTGAGGGATCCTAGAGGATTTTTCTTGTGTGTTATTCCACTGACTATCAAGATCCTAGTCATTACTTTGAGTTTGGAAGCCTTTCACATGGCTGGCTAAACTCTTAACTCTAGGGAGCACGGGGTGCGAAGTTGGCGTGGTAGAGGATGGCGAACCTTATGGCAGAAATGGAGAGAGAGGAGAGGCGGCTCAAGTACAATGAAGCTTGGGAGAGTGATTTGGAAAGACATTGCGAAGATGCAAGAGTGATGGATTTATGGAGGTAAATGTTGCGGAAGGATTTGAGGTTCATGTAGAGGATGTGGAATATGAGCATATTGAGCTACCCCATCTTGGAAAGTGTGGAAGAGAAACCCCCTCAGCTTATAGAGAGATCTCATCGTATGAAGAAAGGAGAATATTCGTAGGTGTACATCTTAATGCATATGGTGACTAGACCCTTGTGCTTATTTTTCCAATTCCTGAGATAAGTTTTGATAATACAATTGGTATCGGTATTCATAGTTAAGTGACACCTAGGAGGTATAATTTTTCATTTGGTACATCTATGGCTGTAGATTCATTTCTTTTGTTTGGGGGTATTTTTTGTGGCACAACATTTGGGCAAGGTGTGGGATCACAAGGTTTGATTATCTTATCTGGGAGCAGTATGGGAAACACATCTGGGAGTGGTTCGGTATCATAGAATTTTGGCACATATTTTATCGCGATAGTGGGTTCATAGGGTGCAACCACGTCGAGCCATTTTCCTACTATAAGAGGAGGATCTGGTGGATCTAGAGGAGTTGGGACTAGTGTATCTGGTGAGTCTAGTGATGGAGGTAACATCAAAAGGAATCATGGTATTGGATCTAGTGGAAAAGGTCCAAAACACCATCAACAAGTGTTTTATGAGATGTCACTCCACTTACCTGATTACAAGGGCATTGAGGATGTCATGGAACATGTACACAAGTGTGAGTTACTATGGCACACAAATTGAATCACCGCCTAGAGTGGAAGTAAATTTAGTTAGCAACCACATTGTAAGGATGTGCGCATAGCTGTATAGGAAGTATGACCCTCACCAAACAGTGGTGGACTACATTACGTTGCGTAATGCCTTTTTGGCAGATTTCTACATACCTGATTTTGAATAGAAAAGCATCAGTACATTAAAGGAGATTTAGAAAGGAATGGCGGAGAGTGTGTGGGAGTATGACGCATTTTTCAAGACTCTCCTATCCAAGCTATCTTATGATATTCACCTTTCACAACATGCTCAGTGGTTTGTCGGAGGACTGATCACACCATTCAGGAGGTAAATTTCATAGCTCTACATGAGGCCTTGGAGGCTACCTTTTGTACCGATGCAGATAAGCATTGATATAGGAGTTAGTTTGTTCTAAAAGCCCAAATTGCTGCAATGGTAAAGAAGCTAGAGAAATTATTTGTGAACTCAGCTCATGAGACTCATAGTGGGTTATGGTGTATGGATTGTGAGGTAGAAGGGCATACGAAGGATATTTTTCCTTAGAGATCGTTACGTGTGATGATAGTAGACTGTGACATCTACCATGGAGATCATGATGTAATTAGGTGTCCACCACTACAACGTGTGATACATAAGAATGTGTCTTGTTATTGTAAAATTTTCACCTTTCCTACTCATAACACTAAGGATTGTAGGTTGATTGATCAAATACATAATGTCATTGATATCTGGTGTGCGCGCATACTAGTATTGCAAGCAACTCTCAAGGATGAAGGCCATCATTATGAAGGGTTTCTTGATGGAGGAAATCATAGAAGAGTATTTTGTGGAGTATTTAGAGGTCAGGAAAAATGTAGGTGGAAGTTGTGAGTTCCCGCGTGGAATTTGTTACAATTGTGGGTCTATGGAACACTATAAGTGTGAATGCTCTGATCTAATACAGTGCTCTTGGTGTGTAAAGAAGCACAAGTATGAGAAGTTCCTGGAATTATTTGAACACATGAGCCAAATGCACTAGCGAAGGATAAGGACACTGGGATGGTGAGCATAAAGCATGTTGATCAACAGGAGATGCCTAGAATGGTGCATGAATCGAGTTAGAACTCAGTATTGGTGAAGAAGCGAGCTAAGGCTGCGCACACCATGGAGATAATAAAGTAGAGACCATTGATTAAAATAGAAGAGGTGATATATGGGAAGTATATGGACCCTACCCATAAGAAGGAATTCTATCAAGAGACCATGGACGTAATCAGAAGTCTTCAAGGGGAAATTCAGTTTCTAAAATAGTAATCTAGGAAGCTAGATTAGAAGAAGAGTCTTGAGGTCCCTCGGTCGGATATAGATGATGTCAAAGAAGTGTGTAATATATTGCTCCAAGATAATATCATTCCTCTGTTAGGAGAATGGTTGATAGGTAAAGTACCAAGTGCACCGGAGGAGAGCACGAGAGGCAAGTTCTACATGCTAACTTTGCTTCCTCAAAGCATTGACTATGATAAGGATATTACCTTGAATGTAATTGTTGATGGATGGTTCCTAAGTAATATTTTGATTTACACAAAGGAAGTTAATGTTCTCACCACGACATTTGGAATCAAATGGGAAGGCCCCCATTACATCATCTTTAAATGTGTTTTTTATGGCTAATAAGACAAAGGCAAAGTGCCCATTAGTGCTCTAAAGGATGCGATATCGTATCCATGGGGAAAAATTCACTAGAGACTTCAAATTCTTAGCGCTTGCTAAGGAGGATAACTTTCCAAAGATTACTTGGGCACCCCTAGTGCTATAAGAACAATGTTGACTTATGTTTCAATAAAGGGTATATAAGTTTTGAGAACAAAGAGGAAATTGGTATCATTCCTTTGATGGATGGGAAGTCAACGCCCTATACTAAGCCCTTGGGAGAAGAAGACCTAGACAGAATCTATGTGTGCACTATCAAGGACCCTGAGGTTGTGTAACCAACAAAAAAGAAGGTGTTATCTAGTGGGAGCATGCTCAATTTGTAAGTGATACAACTAGTGTGGCATGTGATAATTGGGCGCATGGGACATATGAGTTAGTCAGAAGGAAATTAAGAGGCTCTATGATGAGAGTAACAAAGGCATGCTCAGTCAGGCACCTGGGAGGAAATAAGTTTCCAAGTTACATTGGGGGAGCTGACCCTGATGTTTTCCTATGAGAAATGGAGACCTAGTGGAGATGTGAGATCGAAAGGAGAAGGATGCTTAGCTATACCTTGCTCAGGACCATAGCACGTTGGTGGATGACCCATCACAATAACCTTCTAGAGTGGTGCAAGGTGAGAATCATGTTCTCTGTTAGGTTTGTCTGAAGTAATGCACCTACTATTATACAATATTACCATGGGAAGGAACCTTCCTCGCTTCACATCCAAGCATGTGAGAAGGCCTAAATGGAAGGCACGGAAGCCTTTCCACCTTCTTTATGGGTACATAATCTTTACTCCACCTTACAAGGTTGCACGTACATGGTACATTCACTTAGAGCTCCACCGTCGTTAGACAGGAAACTTGTAGGAGTTGACAGTTGATCTCCTTCAAGATTTTGAGTATCAAAGTACTAAGCCATTAGTGAACGAGGCATAGCAAGTTTTTTAAGCACCTAACTATTGGATATAGTTACATGCCGAGGATAGAATACTATAATTATTGGGTGAACCTATCTTAGAAGCGTGCTTTGATGAGGAAGAATCAGAGGAGATACTGACTTGAGCATGCATGCATGGAAAAAGAGAAAGGAAAGTTGGTCTATTTGATCGATGGTGAAGAATTGGAGAACTTGGATGTTAACCATACTATGGGTATGTGCGAGGTTATGGATAGTGCTGATGAGAAAGTGCACGCCTACCATGAACCCCTAAAAACCAAGAAGGTTAACATTGGTTTGGAGGTGGAACCTAAGGAGACCAAGTATTGGAGATTACTGGATAGAAAAGTAGGTTTCAAAGATCATCGATCTCGTTGCATGAATTTCAACATTTGTTTCCAAGTGGGTACCACGATCTTAAATGAGTTCACCACTCATTGGGAGAAATGGAGATCAAGTTAAAGGACGTACGCACCTAATTCGGAAGAGACCTTATCGAATGAATCAATCTACGTGTCAAAGTCAAGGAGGAGATTGACAAGATGATCACATCAAGACATCATTGAGGTTATTGAAGAATCAAAATGGATAAGTTTGATGGTCATCAACATTAAGAAGGATGGAAGGATAAGGATTTGCATTGATTACAGGGATTTGAATGTGGTATGTTTCATTGACCCTTTTCCAACCCCCTTCACTGAGGAGATCCTAGAAGGAGTAGCCGAGCGTGGGATCTATTCTTTTATATATGGATTATCGTGGATATGATAAGGTAATAATTGAAAAGGAGGACCAAGAAAATACAAATTTTTCCACTGAATGGGGAATTTTTGCCTACATGGTCATGCCTTTTAGACTAAAGAACGCGCCTATTGTGTTTTCGTGCATTATGGTTCAAGCATTTCAGGACTTCATCCACAAGTTTCTACAAGTCTACCTGGATGACTGGATAGTATATGGATTATTAAATGACCATTGTGACAATATGAGGCTAATGTTTGAGAGATGTCGGTAGTTGAGTATATCCCTCAACATTAAGAAATGTATTTTTGCTACTCCATTTAGCACCTTGTTTGAACATATCATATGTAAGGAAGGCTTATTGGTGGATCCTACCAAATTTGTTGTTATTGTGGGATTGGGGGAGCCTACCAGCCAGATCACAATGTGTGGATTCCTTTAGGCATATAGGGTATTATCATAAATTTACTAATTCATATGCCAAGATCGCCACACCATTGGAAATTTTGTTGAAGCACACAAGTACATTTCATTAGGGAGAGGCACAACAAATGGTACTTGACACATTAAAGAATAGCCTTATCACTACACCCATATTACAATTTCCTTCTTGGGATAAGACATTCTATGTACATGTTGATGCTTTAGGGATGGTGATTGGATCAATCTTAGCACAACCTAGAGAGAATTTATTGACCACCCCTTATGCTTTGCTAGTAGAAAGCTAACCCCGGTAGAACATAACTATGCTACTACTAAGCGTGAGGCATTGTCAATGATCTACAAGTTGTAAAAATTCAGGCAATAACTATTGGAAATAGATTTTATATTCTACATGGACCACATGGAATTGAAGTACTTGGTAAACAATCTCGTTCTACAAGGGCACATATGTAAGTGGATCCTACTATTTCAATATTTTTATTTTACGTTTGTTGTAAAATCGGTAAGAGTAATTTGGGGCCTAACCATTTATGAAGGATAGAATAAGGAGAGGATGGGTAGAGCATTGAGGATATAATTCTAGATAGATAATTATTTAGATTACAAGTGCACGCTCTCTCGACCTAGAATATATTGTAGTGTTTCTCAAAATGGGTCCATCGCCGAGGGAATGAATACTTTGGAAATAAAGAAGTTAACCATACGTGCCATGCCCTACACACTAATTAGTAGATAATTATACAATCTAGGTCATGGTGAGGTTTTGTGTCTCGTGCATGTTAGAGCATGAGTGTGTTGTAATCACTGAGGAAGCACATGGTGGAATTTTAGGAGGGCACTATGCAGGGGAATGTAACCACGCGCAAGATCCTTCTAGTAGTATTTTGATGGGAAATGGTTTACAAATATTGTATCAAGTATTGTAAGGCCTGTGACCACTACTAGCACCTTGGTAAACCATGGAAAAGATATAAAATTCCATTAAGACTAATTTTCAGTGCGTAGAACCATTTGAGAAAAGGGTAATTAACTTGGTAGACCTTATTTCTCTAGGCTGAAAGAAGGACATGTTCACACTATATCATTACATACATAGACTACCTTACAAGGTGGGTAGAAGTGGTGCCCTATAACAGATTTCATAGCGGAAATAGTAGTTAGGTTCTAATGGGAAAATATAATCGGTAGATATGGATGCCCGCTAATCTTAACAAGTGAAAGGGGTACTCATTTCTTAAATGAGACAGCTTAGAATCTTATTGGAAAAAATCATGGTAACCCATCACAAGACTACCCCTTATCACCCACAAGCTAATGGGATTGCTAAAGCATTTAACAAAATTATGAATCACATTTTAACAAAGATTTGTGATGTGGGAAGAAAGGATTGGGATGATAAAGTTTCTATTGTGTTAGGGTCATAAAGCAGACTACTTATAAGAGACTAAACAAGGCCACACCTTTTCAATTGGTTTTTGGCATGGAATCAGATTACCTATTGAATTTATGTTACCATCGGTGCATATAGCGTGTGTACATGGGTTAGAAAATGAATAAGCACTTAAGGAAAGGATTGATAAGTTGATGCGGTTGGATGAGAGGTGGGATATTCCTCACTAGATTCATAAAATAGAAAAAGCTAGGAAAAGGCATGACATGATAGACACATCAAGAGTAAGCAATTTGAGATTTGGCAGATGGTTCTATTGTGTGATTCCAAGTTTCTACGCCATTCTGGGAAATTCAAAGTTCATTACTTGGGCCCATACATTGTATCATATATACTTGATTGATGCACTTGCCAATTACAAGTGTTGGATGGAACACGCTTGCTGTGCCATTTTAATTAGAGTAGGTTGAAGCCCTACTATAAATAAATCTTCTGTGTTTGTAAATAAGGTAGTATTGCAAGTTAGCCTAGGTTTTTCTTTGATATGGTTTCCCTTTTTTTTTGTTTCCCTTTCTTATTGTTTTGTTTTGTGCGCTAGTAGCCACTTATTATTTTCAAAAAAAATCTATGCACAAAGGACCGCACATCCATTTTTATGTGGGGTGGAGTGATGTGACAAGTGTTGGAGGTTATGGTTGTGGATGGCTCGGGTTAAAAAATCAAAAAACACGTGGATTGGAAGATCATGCATGGAAAATGTGAACATAAGGGAAGGATGGATTCGAAAGGCTTCGAGAAACCACGTATAAGCGTAAAAATCATAGGAGCACCATGAGGTAGGCAGCGGAAAGAACTTGTTCTAAGACATAAAGGAAGAATTGAATTTGGCACAGGAGAAAGCATAAAGAATTCTATGGTTGAGGCGGTTGCGCGCATAAGGTTAAGGAAATGTTTACGTAGGATTTAGCACGGAGGAAAAGTGCTTCAGGTTGGCATTACAAAAAAATCCTCCTTTATTGGGGAAGTATGTTGGTAGGTGACATGGCATTTATTTTGGAGAAAATAAAAAATTATATATAGAAGATTGGGGGTTCGTTATTTTCTACCTTGTGTTTTAAGTTATCAAAGAGCTATCACAAACTAGGGCATCCTTGTGAAGAAAGTTTGAGAAGATTTGTGAAAATTTGCATGCATAGCTACTTTAATCAGTGAACCAAAGTGGAAAGGAGTACATAGGCATAAGTGGAGAAGGTTGTGTGGAAGAATCCCAAGGGTGTTATTCTAACTTGTGGAAAACGGGTTTTCCAAAGTTAGGGTCAGCATAGCCAGGGCACAAATTTGAAGGAATTTCTGTAAAGGACTAGAGCCACGAAGTTGGGTAGAGTCGGGACCAGGAAAGAGGAAGAAGTTTTAAGGACCCAATGAAGGAATGAAACCAAGGAATGTAGCAAATGTTTCACTAAAATGGGCAAGAGAAAGGAGAAACAAATCGTTTCTACCAGTTTCAATGAATAATGGTATGTGGAAATGCAATACCTAGACGGTGTATTACTTAGTAAATAATGGGTGTCTCATATCAAGAAGATGATTGTCATTAATTACAACCATTGAATGAGTACCACAGAAAATGAAATGACACTAGAAATCAAATCAAATCAAAAGTCACAACCTATAGTGCATCAAAAAATGATCTACTACGATCATACAAAAATCGGGTCTGGGATCTGATAAAAGATTTCGAAGCTTTTGGAATTCATGCAATCCCAAGGAAACAAAATCAAGATGTTGATAGGCTAGCTACTATTGGTTCTCAATACGATGTACCATTGGACATCATGAAAGAAGGGCAGCAGACAGTCAAACTGGTGGTTCATCTTGTGGTACTAAATAATGTGAGTAGTTGGTAGGTGTTTGATAGTGATCAACAGATTGTTCTCTTCCTACAACAAGAAGCATAATTCACTACCAAACATTAGGATAAACTCCAAAAATCTTATGGTGATCAAATTATACAACTAAAAGGAAACAAGCTTCCAAAATGCCCGGTACATTGGAATCCATTTTTAATTCAGATGATCAAGCCAAACAGAGCACCAATATGGTGGTCAAAGAGGAAGATTTTGAAGAGGTTGAGGTAGCAAGTGAAAAGGTCCTAAAAATTAGTAAGGTATTCACTAATTTGGAGAAATATGCTTTCCTCGCATTATGTTAGGAATACCATGATATTTTCATATGGAGCTATAAGGATTTGTGTGGTTTTGATCCCGGCTTAGCTCAACATACTATTAAACTAGATCCAAACTCCAAGCCAGTTTGTCAAAATCAGAGGCCAATTAATCCCAAAATCGAACCACTGATGCGGAAAGAGCTTACCAATATTATCGAGACCTATATAATTTTTCCTATTAAGCATTCTTCATGGGTAGCTAATTTGGTACCCGTAAGGAAAAATAATGGTGAAATCTAGGCAATATGCGTAGATTTCAAGGACCTGAACAACGCCTCTTTGAAGGACCACTACCCTCTCCCCAATGGAAAAAATCCTATAAAAATTGGTAGGGGCTCAAAGATTTTCCTTGATTGATGGAAATTTAGGATACAATTAGATTCTGGTTCAAGAATCTGATCAATTCTAGACAGCTTTCACCACAAAATGGGGCACATATGCTTACAACAAGATGCCTTTTGGATTATCTAATGTGGGGCCACCTTTTAGAGAGCCATGGATATGGTGTTTAAGGGACTCATCAATGATATGATCTTGGTTTACCTTGATGACATCACTATCTACTCCAAACATGCTAAGGATCATATCACCCATCTCAGGAAAAAATTTCAAAGGTGTAGGGAATTTGGTGTCTCACTGAACCCAAAAAAGTGCATTTTCATAGTGCAGGAAGGAAATTTGTTGGGACATATTGTTTCAACAAGTAGGGTTGTCTATCGACCCAGCTAGGATTCAATCAATTATGTCCTTATCCCTCCCAAGTCATAATAAGGGTCTCCAGAGTTTTTTCAACTATAAATTTTGTTCGAGATTTATTCCTTAGTTTGCAATGTTGGCAAAACCATTGACGGCCATGCTTAAAAAGAATATCCCATTTTCATGGACAAAGGAGGGAAGAGAAAGCTTCGAAGCCATCAAGAAAACTATCTCCCAATCTCCTACGCTAGTAAATCCTTGGTTTGATAGGGATTTTATTCTCTACACTTTCGCAGGTCAAGAAAGTATTTTAGGAATTCTCACTCAGCAAAATGATGACCTGATGGAGCAACCCATTGCCTTTTTAATTAGTCTCTTAAGGAATACGAACTCAAATATTCCTTCATTGAAAAATAGGTCTTTGCATTCATTTGAGCCCTAAAGAAGTTTAGGCATCTGTTGTCTAACAACAAAATCCATTTAATGGTTTCTCATCCTTGCATCAAAGATTTTTGTTAAATAAAGAGATGAATGAGAAACGCATTGGGTGGATTACAAAAGTAATGGAGTATGATGTACACATCAAGGTCACTAAGCTTGTTAGGGGAAAAGGGTTATGTTAGCAAGCTGGCCATGGACATGGAGACCAAAGATATGAGAGATGTCATGCTTCTGAATGTTGATGAAGGAAATGATCAGATTGATTGGTCAACTAAGATGTAGAATTTTCTTCTCTCGGGGATATACCCTCCAAACATGGATAAAGTCCAGAGATAAAATTTCCATCTACAGTCTATCCCATATGTCATGATAGATAATGTTCTCTTCCGAAAGGATCTAAATGGTGTTCTTCTACGTTGCGTCAAGCCAGAACAAGTGAACAAGGTATTAGAGGAATTCCACAATGGCCTGTCTGAAGGACATTACTCTGCATGAACAACCACCACCAAGATCATGCGAGTCGGTTATTACTGGACAGACTTGTTCAAAGACTCTCATATATGGGTGAGGAAATGTAAATATTGTGCTTTTTTCATAGGAAAACAGAGGCTGGCAGATCTTCCATTACACCTTGTTCAGGTGGATCAACCCTTCGTTCAGTGAGGATTAGATTTCATCTGGGATGATTAATCCTCCATCCAGCAAGGGACATAAATGGGTCCTTACTACCATAGATTATTTTACTCATTGGATAGAGGTAGTAGCCCTAAAAGAAAGTAATGAAAAGGATGTTCTAGATTTTCTAGAAAGTTTGATGACAAGGTTTGGTGTTCCTTTTACTGTTATCTCAGATAATGTTATGTCTTTCCTCGGGATGAAGATAAGTGAATGGGCCATCAAGAACGAAGTTTACCTCAAGACTTCATCTAACTATTACCCACAGGGAAATGGGTTGGCCGAATCCAGTAACAATAATCTTATAAGAATCATTAAGTGCACGATGGAGGCCAATAGAAGAACTTGGCATACACAGCTCAAGACCGCCCTATGGGCTGATTGAATAACACCTAAAAAGGCCATCGGAGTTTCTCCTTTCATGCTTGTATATGGAAGGGAAGTGAAACTTCCACTTTCCTTGGAAATGCATTCCCTAGACTTGGCTTATTGGCTTTAAGCTATAGAAGATGAATCCTTAACAATGAGGTTTTATGAACTCATGGAGCTAGAGGAGATTTGAAACACCGCCATGAATACGTTGACATAACATCAGGCTCAAGTTAAGAAATCCTTTGACATGAAATCCTCTGATAGGTTGTTCAGGGAAGGGGATTTGGTTCTAAAATGGGATGAAGATCATGCCAAACTTGGCAGGCAAGCCAATTTCGATGCTCTCTAGAGCGGGTCCTATGTTATTACCAACTGCAAAGAGGCAAATTCATTTTTCCTATCCAGACTCAATGGAGAAGAATTTCCCATTCATGTGAATGGGATACACCTCATAGCTTTATTTTGAGGATGTTCCACCTTGTACAGTGTTTTATCTTTTCCTCCAAGTGCTCTACACATTGTTTTGTTTATATTTTCTTTTGCTTGCGTGTTTTCTATTTTGGTTTTGGTTTTTTAGACTCCTTTGCCCAATGTTTTACTTAAGGCTACTCGGTTTAAAAGCTTAGCAGCAAGCATTCTGAGAGATCGCCAAAAATATTAAAAATTTAAACTACTTAGAAGGAAGCTATGTTTCTGACCAATGTTTTTAAATAATTCCTCACACAGTGAATTTTTACTAAAGCCAAAATCTAAAACTTTCAATTTTTGGACTTCAGAATTTTTTCCTCTTCCAGAGTTTTCTAGCTCATATTTGGAACTACTCTTGAAATTTTCTGAAGTCAGAAACTCCAAAAGTCTGAATTTTCAAACTCTCAGGTTTTCAGGTTTTGGGACTTTTGGCCCCTTTTTGTTTAAATCCCTCTCAAACTTCCAAATTCTGAATGTTCGAAAACCCGAAATACAGGTTTTCAAGTTTTCTGAGTTCTCCAAGTCATTTTTAGGATTTTTACTTGGAATTTTCTGAAGTCCAAATGTCCAAAGCTCGAATTTTTAGACTTTTGGGTTTTCGTGGTTTCGTATTTTCCATCACTAATTCACCTTTTTGCTTCCCAATCTCTAAAGTCTGAAATCTTGAATTTTCAGAATTTTGGGATTTCTGTTTGAACCTTTGGAGATTTTGCGCACTATTAATTTTCACCAACCTCCGTGCGGACCAGATTTTTACCATTAATATCGAGATTTCTATTTAAACTCGATGTTTTACTTTTCATTTTTACCTCGACACATTTTCTCCGACATTCCACTCTTTTACTATGCAATTTCTTTTAAAAGGTATGGGTTTTTGTTTATATTCTTTTGGTTTTAGGTCTTTTTCCTTTGTTTCCTTCTCATTTTGGTTTTCCTTTTGGTTTCCCTCTATTTTTTTATGATGTCACTCCCTTGGTTTACCATGTTTTGATTTTTGAGTTTTCTTCAAGTATTCGAAGTTGTTCAAAGGATCCTCTTAGGCCTCCCATACTTCTTTTCATTTCTCGTGTTCCAGATTTTTTGATTTAACATCATTCTGTGAATTCCTCAAACTTTTTTGCAGACACTCATTCGAAGATTTCCTTTAGGGAATTCCTTTAGTAGTTTATTAAGCGGGAAATTTTTCAAGAATTTTCCTTCGGAGATCTCAGTTTCAGAAATTTCTTTCAGAACTTTTTCAGTTTGGAATTTCGAGGTTTTTTTATTTCAGGTTTTCAGAACCTCTAGCTTCAGGAAACTCTTTAGGAAAATTTATTTTCAGAAAAAAATTTAGAGATTTTGATTTGGTAATTTCTTTCGGAACTTTTTCGATTCGGAATTTCAAAGATTTCCTTTCAGATTTTCAGAATTTCTATAACTTCAGCTTCCAAAACACAGGGTTTGATGTCTATTTCCACTTCAAAGGGAAAAGAGAAAATGAAATGTTCATTTCTTGGGGTTGCTCCCCAATCCTTCCTATCCTCTAACTTAGGAAATATTGGGGACACTAATCTAGGAAAAATTTATCTTCCCAATTTATGGGAAAGATTAAAGGCTCCAAACAAGAAACCATGGATGTAGGCCATCTACGACAATAGGCTTGCCCTTGCCGCTAGTTTTCCCACATCTATGCATTGCCCGAATTTGTTTTAGCTGTAGCAGACCACTTTGACAAAGACTCCATGTCAGTCAAGGATAGTGATGATAAGGTGGTAACTGTTTGGATCCGCATTTCTTTAGGGATCTCGCTTAAGCTTCCTAACGTTCAAGATTACACCACAATTTCACTAGAAATAGTAGTGGAACATTGGGATAAGAAAGAGTAAGTATGCTCAAAGATTATGATGAAATCCTATCTAGCTAATAATTTCACCAAATTACCGTAAACTATGCATCGATAAGAATTTATTCAGGAGGTCAACGATCTTATTGTGTTATTAAGCAAAGTTTTAGGCCTTTGTTCTGCAAAGGAATGTTAGGAATGGATGTTTTTGTACATCACAACTATTAATAAGAATGATGAGTTTATCCGATGGGGGAGCATATTAGTAGCACCATTCACTATCAATTGGGTAGAGTATCAGAAACAAATACCTTCTACATGACATCTTTCCTGGTATATGCGGCTGTGCTATGGGATATTTTATGGGTTTGAATACCAGGGGTGTTTGTAGCACCTCCAAAATATATGAATTTTATCCCCAACTCACTCTAGATGAAGGAAGCAGGAATTTTTGAAGAGTCAACGACACTTTCTTCATTTTCATCCTCTATCATTTTGACAAAGAACTATACAATTGAGGATTTCTGATGAAGCTTTCCAAGAAGTGTGAGAATGGGGAGCAATCTACTTCTAGTTTCCTATATTCACCTACATTCAGATTCCAGGTTTTATAGGTGCCCCAAGCAAATTACCAAGGTGTCCCACTAACAAATGGATTCTATTAGAATTAGTTCGGTAGTTGTTGGATTATCATCAAATCCAAAACAAGCGTCACAAAGCGGGAATGCATTTCCCTGTTTTGATTGGTAGGTATTCTTGCCCAAATATTCACAAGGCAAAAAATGTTGATGTAAAATGGCTGAGGTAACCCTGTGGACCTTTCACCCGTAGACTAATTTTGATTATTGGGGTGAGTTTGGGAAACAAGTCATTCCAAAGGCCCACGTACCCCAATTGGAAGATATCTAGATTCATTGTTGGGACGAATACATTGTGTGATAAAGGGATTATGAAAGATTAACCCTTGATGAAGTTTGGAAATTTGGTTTGGCTGATGTGCCAAAAGACATGCAAGACAATGATGAGGTTTTGGATTCATCATACAAGAACGATAATGTTGTCAATCAACCACTACCATGGATTGATTGGTATGTGGAAGAATGCAGTAATACCAAGGAGAGGGCAGGACCCATTTTAAAGAGGACTTTCAGTTGGTTGACCACCTTGGGAATCTCACCCAAAGGGGAAAATCAACCTACAAATACAAGGCTATACCAGCAATAAACCAATCAACACCCACTAAGGGAAAGAGGTTAACTCAAAATGCTCCTATAATTCCAAAGAAGATTTCATTTGTTGTTGGTGGCTTATCTCTCTGCAATTCTACTGCTCCCAATATTACATAACCCGCAATGCCTCGTGATGTAGTGGTTGAAGTTAGTGACTCTCCTAGTGTCGCCCGATTCATCACATCTCCTCCTTCCTCCATTATCACTTCCAATATGAGTTCTTTCCACTTCTACCATCATTTCTTCTTTCACATCCCCTTCTATGGCCCAATTATTCTTATCACTTCCAATTCTATCAGCTGGGAAAAATATTGGGTCACCCATTTCCTCTTCACTTACTTTAAAACTTCCATTTCCTTCAATCACAACCCCCAGCATTGCTTTGTCAAATCCTATGGTTTTCCTTACATCCACGCCTTCCATCATTGATACCTCTACTTAAATACCAAATGGTATTTCTAGTGATCTTACTCTAATCGATGTTTCGTATTAAATCGCCAAACCATCTTTGTCAGCTCTCGCCATACCAGAATGGTTGTTTAGACAAACTCCCAAGCAAAAGAAAAAGGTTCCTCTCGTGGATGTTATAGATCTCAACATATTGGAGTCTATGCCCAAGATACAGTCCAAGAGACCAAGTACCATATCAAGTATGATAGTTAATTCATCTGGGGAGTGTGATAGATGTGGCCACCCCCGTTGAGGGGAAAACTAAAGAAACAATCACCGTAGTAGATTACCGGATATCAAAATTCTCATTGGGGAAGGCTACTCATGAAGGAGCCAAACAAGATGTACAAACTACTCTTGGAGCCCTTTTAGATAAATATGAAAAGACAAGGCAACCAAAGATGAGCTCAAGGCCAAGTTTGAGCAGCTCATTGCCTTGATAAAATAACCCAACCCACTCCATCCATTGAAGTCTCAACTACTATGGCTATGGAAATTTCATCTACAATCGATGATATTTCTTATCATGAGCTCAAGAAGCTAGGCCAGAAAGGGATATCAGTGAGTGGATGGATGGAGAGAATTCTACAGGAAGCTAATCCTTTGATCAAGGAAGTAGTTGAAATATATAATGATTTGTAGTTCACAAAAACACCATTTCCAAGATGGACAAATCCTTCTCTGAGGATAATAATAATTTAAATTTAACTTTTACAACATGGAGTGACATTAGAGAAGAGGATTCTGACTTGCTTCTTTAGGAAGAGGTGATCGATGATGCCTCTAAATTATTTGAATATCAAAAGGCCATGGAATTTTGGTGTCAAGTATTACAAGATTTGATTAAGAAATTAGAGGAGAAATGAGTGGAGATTACAGATGCCCTGAATGACATCTCATTCTAGTTTGACAACCCCAACTGTAAATTCTTCAATGAAAATATTCATGTTCTTCCTAAAGATCATATCAAGGAAAATTTCAAAGATTTGTTGAAGCATGACGATGAGGTCACCAAGACTTTCAATAGTGACTCCATTGACCGACTAATCTTATGTCAAATTTTCATAGGAGACTAAAGAAAGTCACAAATAAACTTCAAGATGCCAACCAGATCGAAAAGAGATCGAGATAGCAGGACATATAGTGAATCACTATGCATGTGGGCCAAGAGATGAAGAAACTCAGGGGGTTATCAAGTGCTTCTTTGAGTACAGACACCGAATGGCTGTATGGGAGGAAGGACAACAGAAACTTGTAGGTAAAGGAGATGCAGATGAATCAAGCCAAAGCTGAGCGGCCATGAAAGGACAGTTCAAGCTCTAGGATTGGTCAAAGTTGTAGGGTTGACTGAGTCAAACCCTTTCAACAAATTTTCTATTTTTATGGGAGCATGTTCCCTTAATATTAATGACATTTCTATTTTTAGTTAAATGTTAGTTAAGGGCCCAGCTGTAATGGCTCAACCTAGGAACTTATAAATAGTGGAATGCTTCCATTATTTAGATAGATATTTTTTGGGAGATTATTTTGAGAAGAGTGTTCTTCAAGCTTGGAAGAGTGATTCTGAGATTCCAAGAAACCTTTTGATTATATTTAGAGTTACACCTTGTTGAAAATCTAATTTATTGTGTTGAATGTTAATTAGCATTTACTTTGTGAATTTACAATTCCTTAGTGATAGTGATTAACTTACCTTTATTTTAGGTTGTCTATTTCATGTTGTGAAGGAATAATACTACTATATTTTATGCCAATTGTGAAGACTTCATTTTCCTTCTGCATTAATTTTTATGTCGTTATTATCCCTACTCACAAAAATAGATGTTTTTATATGCATGTGTGGTTTACTTTTGATAAATTAATTATGTTGTATCTGATTTTATCTTCCCTTATGTACACTCGAGTTTAACAGAGGAAAGTTCACCTTGGTTTGTGGTATTTTATACCCTTTCTAATTTTGATAGGTGAAGGTGGTCGGTGATGCAAGCATACCTCCCACATTAACCCTTCTAGCCGTTAAACACCCCTTAATTTGGTGCATCAAGCACTTCTAGTATAAGTTTTATTTCCTTGAAAATCTCTTTCCCTAATCCCATGAAATGTTAGCATAGGAATATTTAGCCATTTTTCCTACACTAGAAGTAGAGTTATGCTTAGTTTAGGAAGAGGAATCCAACCTTCTCCGCAGAGGTTCACCTCGAGTTCAAGTCCCACAGCTTGAGAGGTGATCCCATGTGTCCCAATCACATCGAATGTCGTGATTCATTCCTAGGCCATTCGGGGTGTAGTCATTTGGTGACAACAATTATGTTGAAGATGATGTCTCCATTTATGAGCACCCCACTACACGGAAACAAACTATGTTAAGGAAAAGAGACATATGAGAGGCTCCCGAGAAAAAGGTGTCGATCATGCGAGATAGTACAGATAAGTAGGGGCACATGAGTTAAGCATGGGCACAAGTACTTATGTCCACCTAAGATGTCTCCCATGATAAAATAGTCACCGCAGATGGAGAAATCACCAAAGAAGGAAGAGTCGCCACGAATGAATAGTCGCCATAGAAGGAAGAGTTGTTGATAAGGGGAGAGTCACCCGAGAAATAAAAGAGAAGTCCTCCTCGAATTGGAGTCACCAGTAAGGAAGAAACAGAGGGTGACAAAACGGTTAGACTCAGGTGAAAAAAAAATCATGGAGGCTAACAACGCCGATGAAGATGATGAAGAGCATGACAAGGCTCGAATCATCCCCTATATGATGTAAATGAGCTAGAGGAAGAAGTAAATGAAGAGAAGAATGAGAATGAGCAAGGCATTCACGATAAAGGGGGGAGTGAGGAAGTAAACATGAAGGATCAGAATACCTCGACCATGACCAAGGAGTAGATGGATAATACTATAGAGAGGTAACTCGGAAAGAATTATCCAACAATTGGTGTAGCACAAAGTCAAGAGAAGTTCCGAAAAAGTGTTAAAGGAAACGCAAGTAAAGCGCGAGTGTGGGAAAAGAGTATCAAAGCATGGGTAGAGACCCCATCTTGGCAATAAACTTCCCTAAGGCAATGCGCATAGGTGGAAAGGGCATAGTAGCGACGCAAGAACAAGAAATGACTTACATTAATGATCTAAACAAGGTATTGTACGTGCACTTCCAAAGTACCATGCCCACAAACCAACTCCTCGCTTGGTCTTCTTTTGATGAAGAAGGTGCATACCCGCGCACAAGGAAAATGCTATCTTGGGCTTTTGAGTCCCACGTTGATGAACCCAAGTTTGAGGTAAATCGAGATGCATTGATGAAGATACCAGATTCCAAGGGAGTAAACCCTCTAGTAAATTCATAATAATTGTCCAATGAGAAAGTTTGGAACGCACTCAAAAAATCATTGATTGAGGTGGAGGCAAGACTCTTTCATATAAACGACAGGATAGGGTCTTGGAGAAAGAATTTGAGAAAAATAATGAAGAGATCATTAAGTGGGACAAAGAGATAAAACACAAAGAATTGATCAATTCAAAGTTAAGGCACAAGTTGAGGGATGAAAAGGAAAAGGTATGCAAAGTGCATAAGAAGATAGAGGCCATTTTAGAGGTCATTATCTTGAAGCACCTGGATCTGGCCCTACCTGAGTAGAAATACGAGTCAACCATGTAATGCTTAGAATAATTGACCCAAATCATCACCATGGAAAGGAAACCACTCACATTAGATTCAACAGAGGAGGTGATGGAATGCTAGAAGGAGGAGGAAAAGTAGAAGATTGAGGAGATAGTGACTCTATACTCTTAGCTCCTTGCCACAAAGAAAGACTTCGCATAGATGGATAAACTCATGTATGATAATTGTGTCAACAAAGATAGGGTAATAATCATATTGGTTGTTACACATAAGGAGGATCTAAAATAATTTTAGGAAAAACACAAAGGTAATAAGGTGGAGCATGACAAGATCCTAGCCAAAGTTGAGAAGAAGTTAAAAGCAATCAAAACCTTGTGGGGTTTGATTAAGAATAAGATAAAGGATTTGTACCCCCAAGTCATTTGTAGGATGGATGCACTAGGTGATCTTAGCAAGTAGCTAGAAAGAATTGTAGATACGCTAATGATATAAGAGTGAGGAACTCGGTTTGATGAAGTAAGTGCATTATTGGGTAACCTACTTCAGCAGCACATGGATAAGTAGACGTTTGGGAGAAGATTGAGGAATCTGTGAAGGATTTCCCACTCCTCATGTAGCAGTAGAATATTCTTCCATTCTTCCATCCTTCCATTATTTAATTATTTCAATACCTCTATTATTTATTCTTTTAGGAAGCGTAATGTTTCCCAAGATGGATAACATGCATAATGTGGAGTGATGTTGGACCCTAAAATATTGGCTAAGTATGAAGATGCACGTACGCACATGATTAGCGTATGTAGTGCACTCAGGGAAAAGCACGCAAGAAAAATGGGTTTAAGAAAGGTTCAAGTAAAACCAAGGCACGTGCAAGAGACAGGACAAGGGTTTAAAGGACTTAGCCATATTTGGCATCATGGAGTCACTTGAGGAAAAATGTGAGGACCCAACTAGGCGTGATAAGTGGATAAGGTGTCAGCCTAGAACCTTAGAGGTCAAGAAAAGGATATTCCACACAGGAATATTCCCAGAGGCATAATTACAGTTAGTGAAAGGTTTGCAAAAAGGATAAGCATTCACCAATGGAGGACCACATCGAAACTTGGCATGTGATCTACTCAAGAGAGAAGTCGTGGCGGTGGTCGATGATCCTATTTAAAGAGGTACTTGGGATGGGAACAGAAATAAAGAGAGTGCGGACATAGAGAGAGATATATACGGATGCAAAGCGAAAAAGGGAGAAGAATAAGAGAAGGAGAGTAACAAAGTTTTACATAAATGTTAAGGGTTTAGAGTTCATAGTGCTAGGTTTTAGAGTACATGGTGCTAGAGGTTTGTAAGGGATACCATTAAGCATATGTATGCGTACCGAGATTTGTAACATGGTATATAATGGGAAAAGGCATAGTTAGGGTCTCGATCATATAGGTTTATAGGAGTTGAGTCTCTGTCATTTGATGTATATGGTCTGAGATGACCCTTTTAAATGTAATATGGCTACTAGAACTCTGTTAAATCAATATACATGGATCTATTTTGTACAACTTTCTTATGGGTGTAAACCCTTATGTTATTTGGCTTATCATGACTTAGATATGGTTTCTTGTAATTCTTACAAGGTTATTTATCTTTTGTGATGCATTAATGTGTAGATATGTTAGTTACATCTTCTACCTTTTAAAGTAGATGAATGTACTTTTGTTTCTGAAAATAATCTTTCATTAATGGAAGAACTCTCTTTCAAATCTCACATAAAGGAGGGGTTTCAAAGACTCTCGCACACCTCGGTGAGCACCCAAATATGCTTTGGGTGATAGGCCAAGCAGTGTGCTTGGGGTTAAAAATAATTATTGGGGGTAAAATAATGACTACATATTAGACTTCCTGTTATACTAACAAGAAGACAAGTTCTTTAAAATTCTCTTGAAGTTCATACCAAAGAACCTTTTGTTGAGCCACAAGTCCTCATCCCTCAAGAAGAAGAAACATAAGAATAAAGAAAAGAAGAAATGGAAGCACAAGCACATGTGTCATGGGGACATAATATTGTTTGGTTGGCTTTAGCTCCACCACTCCATGAACTTCCACAAGGATCAAGAAATAACTTTCCAAAGTTCTATGGAGATGCCAAGCAATGTCCTCAAGATAACATCATAGCCTTCAACACAACTTGTGGCATCCTTCAAGTCCAACATGACAATTTTGCAGTTGTCTTTGTTCGTGGAAAATGTTGGTACCCAAATTGATTCTCCCTTGGGTGCTGAGCAACATCATGGATTCAGCAGATGCTTTGAGATAGACAAATCATAATATAAGTTGTTTTATAGCTAGGGAGGGGATTCAACTGACTCTTTGTCACTCAGGCATTGGAGAAATGGATAACACCATATTAAAGGATTTGATCTATCCTTACTACTTTAGGTTGTGCCTTCAACCAGGGTGAGAGGACCCATTCTATAACCTATATTGATGAAGGATATCAATAGATCCTTCTTTGCATAGCTTTGAGGAAAACCTTGAGAAAATATGATCAATACAACACAATCTAACTCTCATGAGTTGTCACTCTAGATAATGGAGATATTTTCTAGACAAGGTTCAGGTTACTAAAGACAATAATTGAAGCCTGATTGTTTCTGCATACTTTGCAATGGAATTTGTTCATTTGTGGATACACAGTACAAACAAGGGTAGTTCATGTAGGATTCATCATTTGAGAAGTTTTTGGTGGGAAGTTAAGCAAGATAAAGTTGATTATACCAGATCTTTGAGAACCTTTAACATAAATTGGGAACTCACAGAACATAATGCTTCAAAATAGCCAAAATATTCCTTCAACTAGAATATGTGAATCAATGGAAGCCTAGAGATGCATGGTTTCACACATTATTCAAGAATTCAAAAAAATTCTCATGTTAAAGACTCAATTAAATGTTAGAAATCCCTGGTTCATCATGCCTAAGATACACTCATAGACTTACAAACAATCTTTGTCAACATAGTGAAAGTAAAGTGATTTTAAATTTTTATTTGCATTACAAGATGAAAGCTCTTCTCATAATGAAATTTCAAATGCCACGATACTAACACACGGATGAGATATTATGTGACTTAGAGAGATTTTAACATAAGATTGCAACAGGAACAAGAAAAACTATTTGAAAACATTCTGAAATAAAAGCAGACACAATTATGCTCATGATCAACACAAATTAATTCAAGGCTCATTAGATTTATCAGCTGGGGAAAGTTTCATTTACAATCTCAGAGCTTGTCAATTGCTATACACTTGTAACCATCTTGACATGATTAAATCTAAAACACAAGCATTCCATCACCTCCTCAATCTTCTACTTTTCCTCCTCCTTCTAGCATTCCATCACCTCCTTTGTTGACTCTAATGCAAGTGGTTTCCTTTCCATGGTGAGGATTTGGTTCAAGTATTCTAAGCATTACATGGTTGACTCATATTTATACTCGTGCAAGGCCAGATCTAGGTGCTTCAAGATAATGACCTCTAAAATGACCTCTATCTTCTTATGCACTTCGTATACCTTTTCCTTTTCATCCCTCAACTTGTGCCTTAACTTTACATTGATCAATTCTTTTTGTTTTATCTCTTTGTCCCGCTTAATTATCTCTTCATTATTTTTCTCAAATTCTTCCTCCAAGAACCTTATCCCGTCGTTTCTACGAAAGAGTCTTGCCTCCACCTCAATCGATGATTTTTTGAGTGCGTTCCAAACTTTCTCATTGGACAATTATTAACCAATGAGAAAGTTCATCCATAGATAACTTGAGCTCATCCAACATAGAAAATCCATCAGTAGAATCTAAACCAATTACCTCAGTTTGCATACCTTTAAAATCATGCACTACTTCCACTAGAGGTGTGTTTATATCTCTAACAAGTAGAGCCTCTGGAATGTTCATACCTGGAGTAAGAAATCTATTTTCCACTATATCAACTGTAGTTTTCCCTTGAGTAACTAAGATTGGAGTTCATTCCACCTCTTTTTCCATGAAGAATGAATGAGGAATCATAGGATTTGTTTTCCCCATACCTGGCAATGATGTAACTTGTTGCTTCATGAAATTATCAGTTCTTTCCATTTCTGGGGGATCAATTACCCTATCTCTATGCTTCAATTTACTTAGTGTATGGGCACCTACCCTTACCAAGACTGGCTGGTGAAGAATTTTTTGTTTCTTGTGCGCCCTCTCAAACATCATCAACTCTGGTGGTGCTCTTTTTTCCTCTTTGTGTTGCCTAGGCTGAATGTGACCACTTGCAATGGCAAAGACTCACTAAATTTTTAGTATTGTGTTTCTCTGGAAAAACATTTGGGAGAACCACATGTGAAGCTAAACCCTTTCCTTTTTCCTAGAGTGACACTACAGAGTAATTAGGGTGTTTTCTATGGACTTCAAGAGTAATTTTTTGGTTTTTTTTCCGAGTGAAGACATGGAATTACTCAGATCTCTAGTGGAGATGTCGGTGTCAAATTCGACACCACATCTCCACTTCCGTCTAATAATTCTCTCTTCTCATAGTCATAATTCATTTCACAATACCATACTAATTTAGGGCATTGAATGGAAGGTGGGATGGTACCTGTTGAGGCAATACAGCTATCATGAATTGCCTTCAAGGATTCACTCATATGGGCACTACTTAACAGTTGATGGAAATCATTCAATTTGGCATTCATCAAATCTGTATCTATAATTTTTCAAGGTCACTCATGACCCCAACCTACCCAAGTAAGAAAATGACATAGTCTTCTTCTCAAAAATCCTAACTTTTCTTTAACTGGTTTTCCAATGGAAAATACAAGAAACATATGAGTTTCAAACTCTTACCCGTTTCTCGCAGTGCCCGAGAAACTCGTTTCAAAACTTCAACTTTTTTACTTCTCATATTCACAAATCGAGCTCCACAAAAATTTGATTGCACTTTGCTGATAAAAATGATGAGAGATTATCAAATTAACAACAAAGGATGAATGTGTTTAAAACCCACAAGGTATTTTGTTTGCATAGGAGCATTAATGATGATAGATATAAATGCTTTGTATTACAACCATTAATTTTGATTTTCTTAACTTTGAATCTAAACCATCCACATGGAAAAGATTTGAGTTCAAGCACTGTGAGTTCTTTTCACATTTTGTATCACTTAAAGAAATTGTGCTTTTTTAACAATTTGGCCCACCCATCCACTTTTGATATAGGCTTTACAGTGGCTTTTTTGGGCGTCAATGGGGTTGTGTCTTACTTTATGAATTTCTTTCTTTTTCAAAATAAAGCCAAAATTTCTAAAATACCTCTGGCGACCCGCCCTTCCATCTTTGATGTAGACTCAACACGTGGCTTTATCTGGGCACTTGCGGGTCGCACTTCACTTTTATACCTTACTCTTTTTTCCAAAACAAGGATGAAAATTCCAAATTCCTCCAGCAATCTGCCTCCCTACTTTTAACTTAAAAATGGCCACGTGTCCATTTGTGGGCTTTAGGCATTCCTTTTACACTTTTACGCCTTTCATCATAATGTCTCAAAATTCCAACAGGGCCCGCTTTCCCGCAACCACTCGTCTTATGACACATGTACATCTTCGGGGTCAAAGTAAGAAATTTGCTTCACCACTTCATATTTTTGAATATCCAATTAGAAATTATCAGGGCCATGAGACCAATTTGGCATTTTTTACAATTGTGAAAAAAGTGACAAGTTCACCAAATAGACCCGTTGTGCCGCATCCAATTAAAGATGACCATGTGTCTGTGGATGCTAGGAAAAAAATAACAAAGAAGGCATGACCATGGAAAATAAAAGAAGGGGAAAACTGTCATCTATGACCAAACAACCAATAGGTATGCATGGAAGGAGAAACTACAACCGACATAGAGCTCAACATGATTCACACCCATAGAGAAATGTTTAACGACAACAACCTGATAAATATAAAACTTCAAGCATCCACACAAGAAGAAAGAGATTAAATCAAGCCACATAGACTGAAAAAAAAAAAAACTATTTGAAAAGGGGCGAGGTTAAAACCGAGCACCAACACCGCTCCGACTCGGGATGGGCACTCCCAGCTGAGTGCCACAAGAACAACATAATAAAAACAGCAGACCATGTGCCAAAAATCCATTGGGCAATGGAGTCAAGAACCGACCTCCAAAACAAAGAAACAATAACCAACCTCCCAAGAACAAACCGAGAAACCAACAAAAATTGGTCACCAAGGACCAGGACAAACTAAAACACAAAAACACAAAAAAAAAAACAAAACCAAAGACTACACACTGTATAATGATGATGCGTACCTTGATTCTGAGAAATCAATCAAGGAAATGTTTCAAGTGCCTGCCATTAACAGGCAACTCAAGCAATTCCCCATCTAAGTATTTTAGGAAAAAAGTGTGCTCTCCAATCCTAATATCAATAGAATAAGGGCCCATCCATAATGCATCAAACTTTCCATGTTTTCCCTTATCCTCATGTCTCATTATCCCATAATAGCACAAGATCTCCCACACTGAAAACTCTTGGAGTTACCTTTTTATCAAATAATTTCTTCAATTTTTCCCTAAACTTCACATGTCTTTGGTGGGATTCTCTTCTCTCTTCATCTAATTCAACAATTTGATTAATACGAGCATCATAGGGATTGACCTCCTAGTCCTCCAATTGTTGGATAAATTGGTAAGAAGATAATTGCATATGCAGGGGAAGTAGAGCTTGAGTTCCATACACCAACTCAAATGGAATTTTTCCAGTAGCTCTTTTGATAGTAATTCTATCAGCCCAAACAACAAACTTCAATTACTCACCCCACTTCTATTTGTTTACTTCCAAGGTCCTTCTAATTATCTTCAACAAATTCTTGTTGCTTGATTCTCTTGTCCATTACCTTGGGGATTATAATTTGAAGCATATGCTAAATTGATCCCATACTCATGACACATGGCTACCAAAGGTTTGGCTCGAAAACTCATAGCATTGTCAGCAACTATCTTAGTAGGCACTCCAAACCTATAAATTATATGATTCAGAATGAATTCCATAACAATTTGGTGGGTAGCTTTCTTGGTAGGGATTTCCTCCACCCACTTGGTGAAGTAATCAGTGGCCACTAATATCCACTTGTGGCCTGCACTTGAAGAATATGAAATCTCACCAATGAAGTCCATTCCCCACTGCTTAAATGGGGCTTCAATTGATACAGGCTACAAAGGGAGGGAGCCTGAAGCTTTCAATCTTCCTAAAAATGTTGACAACTCTCACACTTTCTTACCAACAGAGTTGTATCTTTAAAAAGAGTTGGCCACCAGTAACCAACCCTTAATATTTTATGAGTTGTGACTCTTCCAACAAAATTCCCTCCACAAACTCCTCCATGGAAATCATCAATTATTTTCGGGGCTTCATCCTCAGTGATACATCTCAAAAGAACTCCCTCAGGGTTCTTCCAAGCTAACCCATAATCAGTGATGATGTATTTCTGGGAGGCTAACTTAAGTGCTCTTTTTTTATTCTTGCTTAAATACTCAGGGCACTGTAGATGTTTGAGATAAAAAATAATATCCTTGTACCATTCAAAATTTGTCAATTTCTCAAGAATATTCAATATTTCTTCTTCAACCTCATTTATCTCAACTGTCTATAGGTTGTTTTCTCGCCATTATCCTTGCTAGGCCCAATCCTCTGACCAATTTTGTAGTTTGGATGTCCATATCATATTCTTGCAATTTATTTTCCCATCGGCATCTTTTACTTGAAATTTCCATCTCTGATAGGATATCCTTAACCATGGTATGGGGAACATAAGCTATGACTTTAGAACTCAAAATATATGGCCTAAATATTTTTTTGGCCCTAACCAAAGAAAAGGCCTATTTCTCCATGATAGTATACTTCAATTCTACTCCTTGTAATGCTTTACTAAAGAAAGAAATTGGTCTTTCAACTCCTTCATCATCCTTTTGTAACAACACAGATGCAATAGTATTCTCTGAAGCAAAGGAAAACATTTGGAAAGCCTTTTTATAATCAAGAGCTACTAAAACAGGGGCATTCTTCAATGCTTCCTTAATCCCAGTAAAGGCTTGAATAGTTGCTTCTTCCCATCTGATACTTTGATCTTTCTTCAACATACTAGTGATTGGGATAGTTAATTCAAAGCAAAGTTGGAAATAAATCTCCTAATAAAATTTATTTTCCCAAAAAGGACTGAATTCCCTTTTTGGTTCTTGGAATAGGAACTTTACTAATGGCTTCCACTCTCTCAGGATCAATCATGACCCCTTATTTTGACACAATATGTCCAAGCAAATTTTCCTTTTGAACCCCAAAATGGCACTTCTTGGGATTCAGTGATATACCATATTCCTTGCATCTTAACAACATCTTTTCTAAATGTTGTAGGTGATCACTTCTTTTCCTTGAAAAAACTATCACATCATCCTGATACATGGCAATGAAATCATTTATATATCCAGAGAATGCTATATCCATTTCTCTTTGAAATGTGGCTCTGGCATTCATCAGACAAATGACATTCTAACATACACATAGGTTCCCCATGGAGTGGTGAAAGTGGTTTTGATTCTCTCTGACTACTTCACAACCACTTGGTTATACCTAGAAAAACCATCCAAAGTGGATAAAAACTTAGAACTAGTAACTAATTACAACATGTTATCCATATTTGGCAAGGGATAGTTGTCCTTGATTGATGCCTTATTTAAATTTTTGAAGTCAACACACAATCTTATATCCCCATTTTTCTTTTGAACAGGTACCAGGTTTGCTACCCATGAGGAGTATCTTGTAGGCTGTATAATTCCTCCATCCCTTAAATTTTTCAACTCTTCTTACATTTTTTAGGAAAGGAGGGGATTAATTGGCTTCTAGGGGTATTTCATGCTGAAAAGGTCTTCCCTATATGCCTTCAATTCTGAATACGACCATGCCAAGAAATCCTGGTACTTTTTTAATAATTGGATATATGATTGCTTTTCTTCTTTATTCAAATTGTTACCTAACCATATTTTCTGAGGTTTATCTTTTGTGCCCAGGTTATGTTCCTCAACATCCCTCGAGGTTGACATGTGTCTATTAATAATGCAGTCAACATTATCAAAATTTGATTCCAGTGTAACCAAACCTCTGGGAATAGTATTAGTTTTCAATTGATAATGTCCTTACCAAATAAGGTCTCTTTTCCTTCACCTACACAAACCATTGGTTCCCAGTCCATACTTTGATTGGAAAATTCTCCTTTATTCTGTAGAAAACCTTTGGACCTAAGCATCATCTTCAAATACCTTCCAGTGCTTGATATTGTTAGGGACAAATGGCTTGGTCAATATTTCAATATCATATTCACAATAGGGAGACATTGTACAATTTTCAAACCTAGATCCCAATACTACCAATTTTTCTACTACAGATATTATAGCTCCTATCATGATGTATTATATTGAAAGAATCAAACATTTCAATGAAGTCCCAAACTGCATGCTTATACTTTGTTTTCTAACTTGCTTGACTATCAGCTCTGAATCCCCTTTAACAATAATATCCTTGACACCATATTTCCAAGCAATCCTTAAACCCAACAACAATGCTTCATACTCTACAATATTGTTTGTACACTCAAAATTGAGTTTAAAAGAAAAGTTAAAAACCTCTTGGCTTGGAGATATCAAAACAACACTGACGCCATTACCAAATCTAGAACATGCTCCATCAAACATCAAAGTCCAAGGAGAACCTACCTACTCAGGATACTTTCACTCCTCAATTCTATACTCCTTACAATCAGCATAGCCCATGAATTTATCGACATCAACATCTACATACAATACTTCATAAGAAGCATTATTAGGATCCTCAATCAGATGTAGCATTTTCTTCTCACCATATAACTTCACAAGATTTCCCTCAATTGGTATGGTGGCATATGACATGTCCATTTGCATGCTTCCACCCACACTAGCTGCCCATTTTCTAGATAACAACATCCCCCATTTGGTAGGATAGTCCACAATAACTACATTCATGGTCAAGCATTTTCCCGATAAGCTGCCAATTACACTACTAATCCTTTGACATATCCAATTATTGGCACTTCTCTTGAATCCATAGTAGTACATTTTCCAAAATCCATTGTCACCTTGATATTTAACTCATTCATCACCTCTAAAGGCATTACATTACATGAGGCTCCTGAGTCAAACATACAATTATGTACCAGCCTATCTTTAATGATCAAAGTGGTATAAAATGGATCCACATCTAGTTGAGATTCAACCAAAGAAGTTCCTAGATACACCTCAGGTGATTCACCCAATTCTTCCAATGCTTGAGGTATTTCCAATTCTATAATAATAGGAGGGGCCTCCACATTATTAACACTTTTTCCTTGGGTAATCTTTTCTTCCTTGAATCCCAAATATTCAAATTCCCTTTTCCTATGCTCAGGGATCCTAAGTAATTCAACAATTGGGACAGTAACCTTGATCTGGCTTAAGATTTGAGCTATGTCACAAGGAATATATTTGGGTAAGGCAGTATTAGGAGGAAGGTTTACAATTTCATCTGATAGTATGGGGGTTTTGATAGTCTGGGCATGAGGAGGAGTACAAGTTCTATTTGGGGAAATTAGGCCTTTTCTAGATGTATCCTTTTTAGGGGTCTCCTTAGGGATATTGGTAAGGATTGGAATCTTTGGCTTGGCTTGTGGCCCTACCCCTTTGACAACTTTACTTCTAGTATTATATTCCTTCTCTTGAGCAACTACTGCATTCATCAACAGTTTTTGTCTTCTTCTAAAGGAATTCCCCCATCATATTTTTTAATCATCAATGCCCTCAAGTATTCAAAATCATGATTGGGAAAATCAAATGCTTGTACCATATCAATTTCAAAAGTATTAATGGGGGAAGAGGTAATACCCGGTGGACACAATCCCAAAAGTCTTCAATAGTTCTTGCACTTATCAGTTCAGTTGAGGTTGCCCCTATTGTGAGCTTACAGGGCACTCCATCATGCACACATCACCATATGCTTCATCGTCATCATCTACTTCCTCAATTTCCTTGTTTACATCACATGGGGAATGTGGTAAGAAACACCTATCACACCATTCCATAACATGGGCCTCTTCCATGGTAGAAATCTTGGTAGTTAAAGGATCAAGAACCAATCTATTTTCTCAAGGTTGAGGCTGTCTATTTCCTAACCCCATGGGCCCTTTTCCTCGGTCATCTAGTCTATGATCACCTCTGGGGTGATTTCCAAATCTCTCCTGACCTTGTGGCTTATGTTGACCTTGGGAATTCTGTCCTATCCCCTTTTCTTGCTCTGGCCAGTTTATAGGATATCTCTTTAACTACTCCAGCCAAATTTTTTACAACCTCTTCTAGATCCATAGCCTTTCCTGACTGAGGATTTTCAGGATTGATCAACTTAACACCTTCCCTCTTAGGAGGCTTGCCAACTACCTTAATATTATTCTCAATTTGTAAATCCATAGTGAAGGCTTGCCTCAATGTTCCTAGGTTTTTATCTCTTAAGTAATAAGCAACCTTTTTATCAAAAGCATCAGAATACTTAATCAAATAGGATTCATCACTTGGCCTTAAGATTATAGGTAACCTTTTCAAGGTTTTATTGAACCTAGTATTGAAATCATGAATGATTCATTTGGATTTTTCTTTATATTTTCAAACTCAGATAAAAGGAACCTAGGGTCTGTCTTGTCCCCATATTGAAATCTAAAGGCATTTTTCATCTCAGTCCATGAATCTATCGAATTATCTGGTAAATACTTGTACCAATCATGTGCATCCTCCTCAAGAGTATGAATAAAAAAATTTACATACACATCTTCAAACTCAATTTCAAAATCTTCCATCATGTTGACAAAGAGTTTTAAATGTTGGTCACCAGTGATGGCATTATTCCCTTGAAACTTTGGCAACCTATTTCTGACATCTTGTGGCACCATATTAGGATATCCATCCATACCTCTGAAATCTATAGGTCCAAAAGTGTTGACAACAAAAGGAGGTCTAGGTGGAGGTTGGGCCATATTGCCTTGAGGTGGTGAATTTATAGGAGAAACAAAATGATAGGGAACGAGGGGTCTTTGGAGCACAGGAGTATAGCTTTCAAAATAGATATTCTCTAATGACTCAACTTCATGGAAAACCCTATCAACCTTGGAGGAAATAGGAAAACTTGAGAAGCACACTTTTCAGACGCAAATGATGGGCCCTCTCTAGTTGGAGAATTCAAAGTTACATGAGGACTACTTGGTTCAGAGTCACTTAAATATGTTGTTAGTGAATAATCACAAAGACTCCCGAATGTCTACAACTAGATGGGTTGAATCTCTCAGTGTAATTGCACAACATGGAGCATCTATCAAAGTGTGTGACCTTACGAGATGAGAAAGCTCTCCGGATTAAGGTATGTTCTTATTCCTCTGTTCAGTGCATATAAATATATTACAGAGGATCAATTCTAAATCTACTCTATTCTAATAAGGAGACATGGTTGAGGAGATGTAAAAAAATAAACTAAGCTAATGAGGTGATGCACCAAAGGAATGTTAGACACTTGTCTTGCAATTTAACACAGACCTCGAAATGCAATACAAACATTATGCATAGATGACCAAACTATAATAAGAGATCAGAAAGACAATAACGAATACACGAGAGGGTCAAGAATCATCCACAAACATATATAATATTACTCAGGAGTCGATACAGTATATTACAGTGGCCAATAAGCAAAACTTGCATTACAACCCGAATGAGAGGTTAGAAAAGCTCCACAAATCCTCTTGTGATCAAAAGAAGAAGGGAAGGCGCAAAACAAAAATGTCCAACCTTTTACAATGAGCCTTGACCCTTCCTTTATAGATTCAAGATAGAGAGAAGGAGAGAGAGGGGGAAACTAATTCAAATCTTAGGTACTACCATCAATGCCTCCTATAAATCCACCCCAAATCTTTCATGTCTGCATTGATTACTTGTTTGGCATGTTGAAGGGGGGAAGAATGGCGGATCAAATCAAATAAGATATGATGGTTGGAAGCAATCGATTCTCGAATATTAATGGAGTGAATATTTTTCCCCATTTTTCACCCACCAAACCTCTTTACAATTAAAGTTTCATATCTCCATGGCGTAGATGAGGTTGAGATCTTTCCAACGGTGCCAAATTTATCAAATTTTGAGCACTGAATCAAAAGATATACTCATTTGAAAATTTGAATCGGGCTCGTACAAAATGGCGGGAAGCAGTTATCAAAATGGGTTTTTTTGGGCACATGGAGGGTTGGTGCATGTTTGGGAACTCAACCCAAATTTTACCTTTGAAGGAGCGCCATGTTAACACTTGGCATCTTCCGTGGCTTGCTCAATTTCCTCATATTCTCGCTAAGTCTTTTTACTCGGCGGGGCCATACCTCCGACCAAGGACATGTGGAGGCTCGGCACTTGTTTGAAACCTACCCCAAATTTTACCTTCAAAGGAGCATTGTATTGACACTTGGCTCCCTCTGCTAGCCTGTCTCTGCTTTGATTATTCAACCCCGACCCTCCCTTTTTTCAAACCTAGGACACGTGGAAGGTCCGCACTCATTTGGAAACCCGCTCAGGATTTTACCTTTGAAGGAGCGTCGGGTTAACACGTGGAAGCCTCTGCGCAGATCTTGTACTTTTCAACAGCCACTCTTACTTTTTGGGACTCGAACATGTGGTGAGTTGGTGCTCATTTGGGATCACCTTTTGGATTGTGCCTTTTAAATTACATTGATGCAACATGTGGCATCATCCACTGTTCTCTATAATTAGTTGATTTTGGGCCCACTCTATCTCATTTTTAACTTGGACTATGTGGCAAGCCCACACTCATTTGGGTCCCCACTTTTGGATTTACCTTTGGAGATGCACCAAGCTGACGTGTGGCAACTTCCACTAGCACCTTTATACTTATTCTTTTTTAGGCCTGCCTATCTCGCTTTTTTGACTTTTAGTTGTTGACTCTACCCCTCTTTGGGCCTGGAACACGTGGAGGCTTGGCACTTGTTTGAGTCTACCCTTTTGGATTCAATCTTTGGAGGTGCATCATTTGGACACTTGGCAGCCTCCGCTGACTCTCTATACTTAGCCATTTTTGGGGCTCATTCTGAGTCATTTGTAGAGTCCGAAGACTTCTATTTTTCTCTGCTTCTTTTCCTTTGAGAATATGATTTCTTCATCCCCCGACCATGCTCCTCCATTTTAGAACCTTCCTGTAACTTGTTTATTGGATTTGAAGTGTGGGCTCATTTGACGGAACCATTTTTTTGAATTTTTTTCCTACCTGGGGCCGTGTTTGATCAATTTTTTCAGGGGACAAAATAGAGATAACAATTTGGTGACTCGCAGGGGCATCTACCTACTAGATGGAGAGATCAGTTTCCTTGTTATATCCATTGGGCACAAAGTCGTGATTGGTGACCCGAAGTTGATATTGTTCTTCTGAAAATGGACCCTTTGAGCCTAATTTTAGTTGCTCTATATTTTTCTATTAGAAAATGAGCAACTGTCACAGAAACTATGGGTCTCCCTACTGCAAATGTTGAAGGGAATAGCATATTCACTTGGAGGCATGTTGAATTGTGTAACGACGCAACCTGGAGCAACAAAGAACCTATGCCACATCACTTAGGGAAACAAAACCTACGCTACAACAAAACAATGTGCATATGCACTTAGGGAAATTAAAATCCTATGCTAATATTTACATGGTGTAACCTCCTTTCTAGTAGTAGTGTTTGAGATGGACCCATTCACCGGGATCTGTAATTCTTTGCCATCCAATTTAGCTACCTGGAAATAATTGCTACTCTTGCACTTTATGATCATGTAAGGGCCACTCCAGATGGCATCAAATTTGGAATGCTTCCTGGATTTTCCCGATCAGCATCCCATTTTAGAACTAAGTCCCCTTCTTGAAAGGTCCTTGCTCTTGCTTTCTTATCAAAGGTCTTATTGATCAATGCTTGATCCTTCTCCATGACATGAATTGCATGCTCTCTTACTTCTCCTACTTCCACCACTCTGCATACACCGATTGCCATAGGTTCAAACTTGGCCAGCTCCAACTATTTCATGAGCTCCAGAGCGAGTAAATCCAATGATATGGGCACATCGCCTCTTTTCCATATACAAGCTTGTATGGTGAGGTACTTGTGGATCTTTTGGATGTGATCCTATTAGCCCATAGAGCTGATTTTCATCAAGAGTCCTTCTAGAAATCCTTAATAGGTTCTTATTCATGGACTCTCGCTTGGCCATTACCCCGAGGGTAATAATTTGATGAAGTGTTGAGATACACACCATTCTTAACTGTCCATTCATTAATCCTTATACCAAGGAATGCCAATCCATTATCTAATATAATGGTGGTAGGGACTCCAAACCTAGTGGCTATTCCTTCTTAGAAATACAAGATGTTGATTCATTTTCTTCTTTTAGTATCATTGCTTCACCACTTTGATGAAATAGTCTCATTGTAGTAAGTATCCATTTGTGGCCTTGGTTTGAACTCGGGTTAATCACCCTAATGAAGTCTAGTCCCCATTGTATGAATGGCTGATCCACTGAAATGGGATGAAGGGAAGGGCTGCTAATTTCTCTTTTCCTATGAATAATGCACACTTCTTGCACTTCTTAACCCATGAATAGCAATCCCTGAACACTATAGGCCAATAATAACTAGCTTTCATGATCTTAAGAGCTGTTACTCAAGGGGAAAAGTGACCTCTTGCTTCTCCATCATGGAACTCATGCAACACTCTCTCAATTTGGCTTGTCCCAATGCACCTCAATAGAACACTATTGATATCTTTCTTAAACAAGACACCACCAATAAGCACATATGGGATGGCTTGTAGTCTGAAGTATCTTCTCTTTACTTTGTTCCATTCTGGAGGGCACAAACCTATATTAAGGTAATGCACTAAGGCTTGGGTCCAACATGGAGTAGGCGCATCATTAGCTGGTTGTTCTTGATCATTCTATATAAATAAGAAAACTTATTTTTCACCCACTGACTTAGCATGTTGCTTAGAGGTGAGTTGTTTACACAGACCCTTACCTCAAACTAGTTTGGTCACCTTGATCTCAATGTCATATTCCATTACCCGGTGATCCAACCTACCCTCTTCTCATTCAAATCCTTATTTAAAAGGAAGTCCTTAACACCAGCATGAGATATTAGCAATTGAATCTTGTTATTTGAAACCAAGTGTCCGAACTTTTTTAACTCCTAATAATTGTTAGGCTATGGAGCTAATTTTCATGTGAGAAAGTGTTGAAGACTGTACATTAAGATTATTGTACACTTTCCACAGCCTCTCACCGAGGTTAAATGTCGAGCTAGGCCCCAAGCACGTGCAGGGGGTGGCAGCCCTGTAGTAGGGGTTTGGGGGCAACTGACCCTGAAAAAAAAAATGGCCTTAAAATGTGCCCGATATATCGAGAAACATTTTTTTCTCATATGGGCACGATTTTTGACCCATATGTTTATGGGATGGTTTTGGACCATGGTTTTAATACCCACGGTTTTGTAAAATTGCTTAAGCAGTTGTCTACTTATATGGTTTTATGCATATGGTAGGGATTATGTAACATTGCAGATGTGTTTTTAATTCGGTGTAAATTCAGAGAGTTTGTTGAGCATAGCTCCAAACAAATCTGGGTATTGTATTGAGAGAGCGATGGCTTGTAATGAAATTTGAGCAAGTGATTATTGGTGGACATAGCCCAAATTGGGTGAACCACATTAAATATTGTCTCTTTATGTTGTGTTATTTTATTCTGCAATTTTATTTGAGATCTGTAATATTTTCTGCATATTAGTTTCTACTATTGTGATTCTATGAGGGATTATTCCACATATTTTATCCCTTATTTCCTAACAATAATAGCAAGGACATGTTTTTCAATGAAAGAGTATTTTACCTCGTAGTCCTCTAAGCTCTAGCTAAAGAAAGCTATGGGTTGCTTTGAACCTTCATTGTTGGGTTGGACCAAGATGGTTGAGATGGTGTCTGACCCTCCAAAAGCATATAACATGAATTCTTTTAAGAATTCTGGGTTAAGGAGGGTTGGAGTCTGTAATATTGTGAGCTTGATGGCCTTAAAACTCTCTTTGCCTTTTGTTGTCCATTTAAATGCAAGACTCTTCTTTAACATCATTGTTAAAGGCTTCACAAGAGTAGAAAAATTAGGTACAAACCTGTGAACAAAGTTTATCCTCCCAAGAAGCTTTCGAGATACCTTTTATGTTGTGGCAATGGAAATGTTCAGATGGCTTCAACCCTTTTAGGATCAATTTTCAATCCCTCTCTTGAGACAATGTGTCCCAACAATTTCCTCTCATGAGCCAAGAACACACACTTTTTTGGGTTTAATGACACCCCAAATCTTCTACATCTCTCGAATACATTGCCTAAGGAGAAAGAGATAGTCTGCAACATTGTTTGAAAAGACAAAGTGATATCATCTACATACACCAGACTATTTTTTTAACTAAGCCTTTGAATGCCTTGTCCATAACTTGCTGAAATGTTGCTCCAAAGATTTGATATTCCAAATGGTATTTTCTTATAAGCATATTTACCCCATTTGGTGATGAAGGTTATCTTGAATTGATCTTCCTCTTTCACCATTATCTAGTTATAGCCTAAATATCCATCTAACAATGAATACCTCTCGTAACCAACTACAATCTATAAGATCTGCTCCATTGACGGAAGTAGATAGTGATCCTTAAGTGATGCTCTGTTCAGATCATGAAATTCCACACACATCTTGATTTCTCCATTTTTCTTCCTCACAAGCACTAAGTTAGCAACCCAACTCGAATGCTTGATAGGAAAGATGATATTGGCCTCAATTAGCTTGTTCAATTATTTTCTCATGAGAGGCTCAATGTGGGGATTTATTGGTCTTTTCTTTTTTCTGAAAGGCTTAGCTCCTAGATCCAAATCAATGGTGTGTTGTGTCAGCTTTGGGTTGAAACCTCTTAAATATTTATGAGTCTAGGAAAGACATCTGGGAACTCTTGAAAAAGTTGAACAAATTCAGATTTTTCTTGTTGAGTGCTTACCTTTCCAATCTACAATGTTTTTCCTTCTTCTATTAAAATGGGTTCTGAATCATCACCGTTTACCTGAATATTTACCTTCTCCTTTCAGAATTGGTCATTTGTATTGAAGATTGATTCCAAAGTGACAAGACCCTTTGGTAGTTTGTTGGTCCTCAGCTGCACCACTTGATCACCATACTGCTGCTCTAATTTGTCTTGGTTCCTGGAGGAGAACTCAACTTCTTCTTGTAGAAAGTTGACAATTTGTTGATCATTTTCAAAGACTTGCCAACTTGTGTTGTTTTTTGGGATAATTATCCTTACAACCAACTTGATATGGGGGTGATTCTTATCACTCTTGATACTTTCCATAATGTCAAAGGCTGCCCCAATTTCGCCAATCTATCTTCTGCTTCATTTTTCTTCCTTGGGATGGAATTGATGCTGAATGCCTCAAAATCCTCGATGAGGTCCCATACCTGATTCTTGTAGCTCTTTAACAGTGTCGTTCTTGGCAGCATTTTTTCCTCGGACCTAATTAGCAACTAGTTCACTGTCGCCAAACACTTGCAAATTATTTATACTCCTTTTCCTTACCCAATGCAATCCATGGACCAAAGCCTTATATTCTGCTGTGTTGTTTGAATAGGAAAATTAGAAATGGAAAGTCGAGTGGTATTTCATACCTTTGGGGAAACAAAGCATAGCTCCTCCTTCGGCTCCTTTCCTACTTCTTGATCCATCAAAGAACAATTTCCATACTTCATTGTCATCTTTATGTTCTAGCTTAATCATGTCAGGAAGAGGGTGATTCTCCTCATGCAAATAGTAGACTCCTAGCTCAAATTCCTCCATCTCCTTATAGGGGTCAAAATCATGCCTCTTGTTCTCCCACTCATCAAGGGTCAAGTTTGGGATACACCCCACCTTGGTATCTATTTCACAAGTGTTTGGGAGGTCCTCCTGATTAAACACTCAATAATTGGCATTGATTGGGTTCGGTACATAAGACTCAATATGGTAATCTGCTATGGGCTCACTAATTATGGCCTTAGCTTCATACCTTGTTCTAAAAATCATGTGCAACCAATCAGCAAACAAATAGCCTCTAATCTTAGCAATGAATTCTCTCGAAAAAAACAATGCAAAATGTGGTGGCAAGTCTATGACTAATACATTTTGCAATACAAACCACATTAAAGGCATGTAGTGTGAGGCTCAAATCTTTGATGATTCCAACAATTTTCATTGTTGTCCCATCTAATTGTACTACCCTCTGGAGATGACTTCATATTGGAGACCCAGTTGATTGGCTATTTGTTTTGGCATTACAAAACTACTCGCCCTCGAATCAATCATGAAATTATGTACCAATGTGTCCCTAATGATCAATGGAACATAGAATGGAGGGGGCTTCAGATTATTACCTTGTTGTCCTCCATGGTTTCCCCCAATCTGGGTTGTATTAAGAAACACCTTCTCTTGCTAGTTAGGGGGCTGATTTGAGCTTGACCAATTGACCATAGCAGTCTGCAATAGATCTCTCTGTCCTAGAATGGCTAATGACTCCCACATTGAAATGTTCACATTTGTCTTCTTCATTTGTTCAATGATATTAAATGAGCTATCCTTTTTCTTCCCCTTTCCTGGTACATTTTTCTCTTGCACATGGGTTGTTACAACCAAAGGCTTGAGTGGATTTGGAAGGTGGATTGACTGCTTTGCATATTGGGAATTGCATTATGAGTGCCAATACCTTGTGGAGTAAAGGAGGATTTAGGATTACCCGAGGTTGGTGATTTTCCTTCTCTAATATTCCTTTTCTTAGACCGTGTATTGGCAGCTACACCTTGAGAAGAGCCTTGATTCATTCCACATAAGTATTCAGCTTGCCAATTGACAAACATAGTTTCATTTAGAGTACCTCTTACTGAGATCCTTGTTGTTGATTTTCCCTTGATTAGACTCTTGTGACACACCAATGGTCTGTACCATCAAGGCTTGGTTTAGTGCACCATTAAAGCACATTGATTGGTTATGTGGCTGATTGCATGGGAAACACCAATCATATTCTTGGGCCATGTTATTTTGTGCTGGAACCAATGCCCTTGATGTTGAAGTTGTGTTTGGATCATATGACCTAAAAGGTCTAGCAGCTTGAGGTTGTCCTTGGTTTTGATTCTAATTTACAGCTTGAGCTGGTGGCCTATTTTGTTGATATGGGGGTCTAGCTTGATACTAATTCTGAGGCTAGTATGACCTAAAAAATTTAGCTTGTTTCCTCTTGATAGTTACCAAATCATTCCCTAGGTTCTCGCATATGTTTTATAACTTCTCAAGATCTTTTGAGGTTCTAGAGGATGAGGTTGAGGCTTCAGCTAAACTTTGATTCTTAGGAATAGGTATAGGAGCTAATGTGGGTGTCTGGCTAGTGCTTAGATCTCCTAGTTCGGGTATAGAGGCATAGGTGGCCAAGGAGCAAGTTTTCTAGCCTAAATTAGACAATTTTCAACTCCTATGGAAATGCTATAAGTTACAGGTAAGGTTGTGCCTCCCATTGATTGAATCATTAAAGCAATATCAGAATTTAGAGCTCTAAGAAAGTATAAGAAAGCACCTTCATCTGTGGGCATTACAACCAATGGAATCATGTCCCAGGTCCTTTGGAATCTAAAGTTGAAATTTGTTAGCTTCTCATTAGGGGCCCTCTTGATGGCTATCAAATGCTCTAACAAGGATAGGTTATCCCCTTTTTATCCAAATTGGTCATGGAGAGCTCAGCACAAATGGTCCCAAGTCCGAATAGAGCCTCGCTACTAGACTCCTAAACCATTGTGAATCTTCACCCTTGAGTAAAGAGGCTATCAACTTCACTACAATGTTCATCTCAGTGATCTCATGGATTGCAAAGACATTTGCAATGTCTTGAATGTGTTCACTAGGAGAAGTCTGTTTCTCTCCAATGAAATATGGGAATCTCTTTAATGTTGCCACTAGGACTAGATTTTGTGCATTGAGAGCGAGTGGGATGCTACCAGTGAAATTGACATAAGGATTGGGTGATTATGCCTTTCTGATCAGCCTAAGAATCCTTGTTGATTGAATGAATGGCCTACTAGGAGGAGGCATTGACAAGGTTCTATTTGGTGGAGATGGAGACCTTTGGGCTCTTCTCCCCTCTCCTCTTTTGTCTGGGGACAAGTGTAGATGGACAAATAGTCCCTCCTCTCTGGTTCTTGACCTTGTTTGTATTCTTCTCATGAACTTGAAAAGCTTGGACTATTGAAACTAGTGGATTTTTTCCTTTTGGAGTCGCCAGATGTGCAGTTTCAGAGCTTCTTAAAAGCTAAAATCACAACAAGTGCACATCAATCTTACTGCAATAAAGATGGAGACTTCTTTGGTCCCACCAAGCATGCCAAAATTGTTAGTACATAACCACATCACTCCATAATGTCTGCAAAAAAATGGGTTGAGGCTCTCAATGTGATTACACAACATGGAGAATTTCTCAAATTGTGGGACCTTGTGAGTTGAGAGAGCTCTCCAGATTAAGGTCAGTTCCTATTCCTCTGTTTAGGTGCATAAAAATAAATTGTAGAGGATCTATTCTAAATCTACTCTATTCTACCAAGGAGACAAGGTTGAGGAGATGCAAGAAAATAAACTAAGCTAATGAGGTGATGCACTAAAGGAATTTTAGATGCTCATCTTGTAATTTAACACGCACTCGGAAATGCAATACAAACACTATGCATAGATGAACAAACTGTAATAAGAGATCAGAAAGACAATAACGAATACATGAGAGGGTCGAGAATCATTTACAGACATATATATTATTGCTCAGGAGTCGATACAGTATATTGAAATGGCCAAGAAGCAAAACTTGCATTACAACCCAAATGAGAGGTTAGGAAAGCTCCACAAATCCTCTTGTGAGAAAAAGAAGAAGGGAGGGCGCAAAACAGAAATATCCAACCTTTTACAATGAGTCCCGACCCTTCCTTTATAGATTCAAAGACAGAGAGAAGAAGGAGAGAGGGGGGAACTAATTCAAAGCTCAACTACTATCATCAATGCCTCCTAAAAATCCACCCTAAATCTATCATGTCTGCATCGACTACTTGTTTTGCGCATTGAAGGGGGGAAGAACGAAGAATGGAATCAAATTCGATCTAGTGGTTGAAGCAATCAGATTCTACATATTAAAGGCATGAAGATTTTTACCCATTTTTCACCCACCAAACCTCTTTGCAATTAAATTTTCAGATATCCATGGCATAGATGAGGTCGAAATCTTTCCAACGGTGCCAAATTTGTCATATTTTGAGCACTGAATCAAAAGATATGCTCATTTGAAAATTTGAATCGGGCCCATACAAAATGGCAGGAACCAATTATCAAAATGGGTCTTTTGGGCACATGGAGGGCTGGCACATGTTTGGGAACCTGCCCCAAATCATACCTTTGGAGGAGTGACATGCTAATACTTGGCATCTTCCGTGGCTTGCTCAGTTTCTTCATGTTTTTGCTAAGTCCTTTTACTCGGCGGGGCCATACCTTTGACCAGGGACACGTGGAGGCCTTGCGCTTGTTTGGAAACCCACCCCAAATTTTACCTTTGAAGGAGCATTGTGCTGACACTTGGCTCCCTCCACTAGCCTATCTCTGATTTGACTATTCAACACCAACCTGTCCCTTTTTTTGGACCTGGGACACATGGAAGGTCTCAGCACCGATTTGGAAACATGCTCAAGATTTTACCTTTGAAGGAGCATCAAGTTGACACGTGAAAGCTTTCACAGATCTTGGACTTTTCAACAGCCATTCTAATTTTTTTGGACTCAATATGTGGCAAGTTGGCACTCGTTTGGGGATCACCTTTTGACTGCCTTTTAAATTATGTTGATGTAACACATGACACCATCTTCTAGTTCTTTATACTTAGTTGATTTTGGGCCCGCTCTGTCTCATTTTTAACTTGGACTACGTGGTGATCCTGTGCTCATTTGGGTCTCCACTTTTGGATTTACCTTTAGAGATGCACCAAGCTGACACGTGGTAGCTTCCGCTAGCACCTTTATACTTAGTCTTTTTAGGCCCACCCTATCTCGATTTTTTGACTTTTAGTTGTTGTGCGACGCTGCCCCCTTTGGGCTCCGGGACACATGGAAGCTTGGCACTTGTTTGAGTCTACCCTTTTGGATTCAATCTTTGGAGGATCACCATTTTGACACTTGGTAGCCTCCGCTGACTCTCTATACTTAGCCATTTTTGGGGCTCATTCTGAGTCATTTACAGAGCCTGAAGACTTTGATTTTTCTCCGCTTCTTTTCTTTTAACCCTTTGATTTCTTCCACCCCTAATCATGATCCTCCATTTTAGAACCTTCATGTTACCTGCTTATTAGATTTGAAGTGTGGGCTCATTTGACGGAACCATTTTTTGAATTTCTTTCCTACCCGAGGCCGTGTTTGATCAATTTTATTGGGGGACAAAATAGAGATAATAGACGTATGGTAATTTTCAACTACAGGTTGTTCACTTTCCACAATTGGAATCTCCTTTCTTGACTCGTGATCTCCTACTACTTTCCAAATTCATCTTCCTTCTAAATTTTCCTTTCCCAGCTCTGAAATAACTTCCTAGTAGGGTCCCTAGTGAAGAAATATCTTCTTCCCTCCAGCTTTGCAAAGATTAATGACAAATCTCACTTGACATGGGCTAAGACACTAGTAATTATCAAATTTCAAACCAAAATGGAGTCACCACTAAGGATTCTCACCTTAGTTGTGTAAATGCACTATAAGAAACTTGTCAAATGTCTATCAATACTTAATTCCCGCAAAGCTTAGCAGATCCAACCTTCCTTTACCCGTATTTATCACTTGATGATACAAAATTAGTGCAATAACCACTAGAAACTGGAAATTTTGCACAATGAAGTTGTGATCTCACACAATTCTTACAAATCTTGACAAAGAATGACGTTTAAACAATGTATTTGCACTTAAATCATATAAGAAACATTACCAAGGTTAGTTTGTGTATGCATTTATTAAATATCTCCTAGAAATGGCACCAAATTAGTGTTAGTACCCAAATTTATTCTCCCTTGGGTACTGAGCAACATCACAAATTCAGCATGATGCTTTGAGACATAAAAATCATAATATAAGTCGTTTTGTATCCAGGGAGGGGATTCAGCTGACTCTTCATCACTCAAGCATTGGAGAAATGGATAGCACCGTATTAAAGGATTTGATCTATCCTCACTAATTTAGGTTGTGCCTTCAACCAGGTGGTGAGAGGGCTCGCTTAGTAACCTATATTGATGAAGGATATCAATAGATCCTTCTTTACACAACTTTGAGGAAAACCTTGAGAAAATGTGATCAATACAACACAATCTAACTCTCATGAGTTGTCACTCTAGATAATAAATGTATTTATGGATAAGGTTCAGGTTACTAAAGACAATAAATGAAGCTTGATTGTTTCTACATACTTTGGCAATGGAATTTGTTCATTTGTGGATACACAATACAAACAAGGGTAGTTCATGTAGGATTCATCATTTGAGAATTTTTGGTTGGAAGTTAAGCACGATAAATTTGATTATACTAGATCTTTGAGAACATTTAACATAAATTGGGAACTCATCAAACATAATGCTTCAAAATAGCCAAAATATTCCTTCAACTAGAAGATGTAAATCAATGGAAGCCAAGAGATGCACGGTTTCACACATTCTTCAAGAATTCAACACAAAGGCTCATGTTAAAGACTCAATTAAACATTGGAAATCTCTGGTTTGTCACACCTAAGATACACTCATAGACTTACAAAAAATCTTTGTCAACATAGTGAAAGTAAATTGATTTTAAATGTTTTGTTTGCATTACAAGATGAAAGCTCTTCTCATAATGAAATTGCAAATGCCACAATACTAACACACAGAAGAGATCTTGTATGACTCAAAGATATTTTAACATAAGACTGCAACATGAACAAGAAAAACTATTTGAAAACATTCGAAATAAAATCGCAGACACAATTATGCTCATGATCAACCAAATTAATTCGAGGCTCATTAGATTTATTAGCTAGAGAAATTTTCATTTATAATCTCAGAGCTTGTCAATGGTTATACACTTGTAACCATCTTAACATGATTAAATCTAAAAACACAAGAAATTAACGAGTTTCTCGATGGTTTCTCAAATTTCTTTAGAAAAATTAACCTCTACTTTGGCATCTCCAATTCATGCCTTTATATCACTCACTTTACATCAAAGCTTTCCCCCCAAAAGAAGAATATTCGAGGAATACTTTGTTTGTTACAAATTGTTCCAGAAAGTGATATTTACAAAATATTACATCAAAAACCACCAAGTGTACAAAAGATAAGTCTTTTCTATTATTTCCACCTATTATCAGAATTCAGGGCATCTCGGTCATCTCCTCTAGCAGCATGTCCATCCTCTTTAAAGCCCGTAGCTTACTTCTATTCATTATTTTCCTCTACATCCAAATCCTCTAGTAATCTAGCCACATAAACATCATATCGCCTAAAAATTCATTACTTCATCTTCATCAGTCCCAAGGTGATATTGGAAAACTAGTGTTTGTCTTGATATTAAATCCAAACATTGAGCCATTTTTTGCTTATACTCCAATGGCCTAGCTTTCAACTCCTCAATCCTATTTTCAATTTTCATCATATTTTCAATAGTTTCATAGGAAAATTCATCTTCCTCGGATATTACTTTCAAATGAACTAAGTAAGAAATCTAATTTTAAATCCCCATAACTCTTTTTAAATTTATCCACCACCATGTCTTCTAGCCTTCTATCAATGGCATAAAGTAAATCATCAACCCAATCCCTTTTGATCTCGAGCCTTTTCTTGATTTCATTTAAGGTGTCAAATCTGATCTTTGTCAATTCTTCAAGGGCGTACTGGCTCCCTTTGCACTCTGCTTGTACAATACCTTCCTACTAAACCAATTCCTCACTAATCTTGGTTATGCAAATCAAGCTTGGGACAGCCTTTCAAATAAAGAATCTCATTGTCACAATCTTCAATTAATCCATCAATTTCATTTAAGTGACTTCTGATATCTTCATATTTCATCCTTGCTTTAGTAATGATTTCCTTTCCTTTCTCGATTAGTTACTCAACCGAGGAATCTACCACTTGGACCTTTTTAACAACATTATTTATTTTTTCCATACCTTCAAGGGTGTTCACAGAGGCACTTGCTAGCTCTTGACTGGTTTTTCCTGTTAGCTGTTGCAAAACATGAACTTAAGGCCCTAACTTGATCCTTAATTTGTTTCTTTTTTATTCCATCTTCATCTACCTTTTGTAGAAGACCACTTATAGCTTTAGAAACTCCCTTCTTTAGTTGTTCCCTTGATGGTTTACCCAAGGGGATGACCTGAATACTTTGTAATCATCATTAGTTATATCTTTTCTTGTCTTCCCCTCAAAAGGGATTACTATTTCCAATTTCTTTCCCTAGATGAATCAGTAAGGGTTCTTGTGATGGTTTTGGCCTTCTTTGGGGCTATCATAGTCTTTGGAAAAGATAAAGTAGTAAGGTCAACTACTTGTACATGAAGGGTCATTTCTTCACTTGACATTAATTCACTAATCAAACCCTTTTTCAAACCTGTTTCAACCTTTATTTCTTGTAATCTCTGCTAGAGATTTTCGAGGACAACTACAATTTGTTTGGACATTTTTGGCTCCTTTTGTACAAATGAATCTATCTTTTCAGGAGCACTTATCTCAATCTAGGTTGTTGATTCCTCTATATGCTTCTTTTCTTGTTCTGGAACTTTAGATTTATCATTCTTAACCTTATCTGAATCCAATTTCAAAGTAATCTTTTGTTGTTTCATCAGCTAAAACCATAGTGGCATGAATTTATTCCCTTTTTCCCCTTTGTATTACAATTTGAGAAATGGGCTCCTTCTCTCCCGGACAGGATGAGTTACCAAGCTACTATCTTCTTTTCCAAGTGATACCTCAGGCAATGTTATGGTAGGTGGTTTTACTAAAAGTGGATTCACACTTCCTATTGAAATTTTTGGTTCTTCACCAACCTTAATAACCTCATCATTGATTAAATCTTTTTCCATTTTTAGTCTTTCTTCAAAAGAAAAATTTCCTTCTTAAATAAATTCATCACTTCCAAAGAATCTAAACAGAATGGGCACAACATCGTCAATCACTAACGAGCATCAACATCTTTTTCCACCAAATTTGTTTGTTGATCTCTTACTTCATTTGTTATTGTATGAAGATCTCTTTTTGATTCCTTATCTATATGGACGTTATTTACTGGTGTCAAAATGGTTCCTCCGTAGATAACTTGAGCTTATCCAACATAGAAAATCCATCGGTAGCATCTAAATCAATTACCTCAGTTTCCATACCTTCGAATTATGCACTGCTTCCACTAGAGGTGTGTTAATATCTCTAACAAGTAGAGCCTCAAGAATGTTCATACCTAGAGTAAGAAATCTACTGTCCACTAGATCAATTGTAGTTTTCCTTGAGTAACTAAGCTCGGAGTGCATTCCACCTCTTTTTCCATGAAGAATGAATGAGGAATCATAGGATTTGTTTGCCCCATACCTGGCAATGATGTAACTTGCTGCTTCAGGACATTATCAGTTCTTTCCATTTCTGGGGGATCAATTACCCCATCTCTATGCTTGAATTTATTTGGTGTATGGGCACCTACCCTTACCAAGACTGGCTGGTGAATAATTTTTGGTTTCTTGTGCGCCCTCTCAAACATCATCAACTCTGGTGGTGTTATTTTTCCTCTTTGTGTTGCACTCGCTGAATGTGACCACTTGCAATGGCAGCACTCACTAACTTTTTATTATTGTGTTGCTCTGGAACAACATTTGGGAGAACCACATGTGAAGCTAAACCATTTCCCTTTGCCTAGAGCATCACCGTAGAGTAAATGGGGCATTTTCCATGGACTTCAAGAACATTTTTTTAGTTTTCTTCCTGAGAGTGCAGACATGGAAGTACCTATCTCACTAGTGGTTGTTGTCCATTCATCAATGAGCCCATTAGTAGGCCTCCTAGAGGGAAATAAAGGAGCTCTTCCTCCTAATGGATCAATCTTATCAGCACCCTCCTTCAGAGGTGGGAGATCATCATCCAAGTTCCCTAGATTTTTGAATGTATTTAGAACTTTTGTGTTCTGTATTGATAGGTCAATGTTCATCTGGGCCAACCAATCCACCATTCTCCTCATGACATCAATTATTCTTATGTATGGATCATCAGACTCTTCCTCATCCCAATTTGGGGGAGCTATAGGTTGACCTTCTACTTTCTGATCAATATAAAATTTACTCACCATGTTTAAATCATCCACCACTCCTTCTAGAATGACTACAACTTTAAAATCTACAACTTATGGAAAATTCATTCTTGAACAATCCCTCAACCAGACTTCTTCTTCATCTCTGCAATTCATCCAAAGAATCCTCAAAGTGAGGCTCGTGCTCAAAAAATTTAGAAACATTGTTAAACACCCACTTAATGTCATAATTGACTCTAGATTGAAATGTCTCCATTGCCAAACTTTTCATTTCTTCCTCAACCAATCTAACTTTTACAATGGAATGGCAAGAAAACCTTCCAATTCTGATAGGGAATTTGACATTAGTTTTGTTCCTCCCAACAATCAACTTGTGCATAGGCACCAATTTCCTTGCCAATTCACATAAACAAAGCTTTTCATCCACATACCTTGGTAATTTAAAAGGTTTTCCTTGAAAACCACTAACTCTGATATAAGTGAACTTCTTGTATTGAATGAAGTAACACCCATACTCCATGATTACTTGCCTTGCATGCTCAGAAATTCTATATTGCCCCCATTCTGGTTTAAACAGGAAATGATTGGTGTAAGGAAAGCATCATTTACCAATCTAACATTTCCACTCAAGTTGGTTAACTGCAATTGAGGGAAAATTTCATGCATTGGGCACTTTTTAACATCAACTTGTGGTGACAAAGCTAGGAAACACCTATGTGCTACAACATTATAAACTAGATATGTCATCATATAAAACTCTAAATCTATAGTTTACCCCATCTCAATTCTCACTGCCAAAGTAGCCATATGACCATGAATTGCCTCTAAAACAAAAGTGGCCCAACAGATATTCCCCTTTATCTCTAGAATAATCCATATAGAAGTGGCCATCCACTCCTTAAATTCATTTGTAGTCTCCAGAACAGTCATTTGACTCAGAAGCATAATGATTTCCTCAACCTCTTTGACGAATTTATCCCTAACCAATCTCTTGGGGATTTTAGGATATGCCTTTCTATCTGTAAGGAGCCATTTTGTGTTTATCATCTTTGCAAACTCCTTCTTTACTTCATAATCCACCAAGGATAATTTGATACCAATAGTAATGGGGTCTACAATTATGGGTAACTTCAAAATCACTCTGATAGCTGTCGGTGTCAAATTCAACACCACATCTCCACTTCCATCTAATACTTCTCTCTTCTCATAGTCATAATTCATTACGCAATACCATACTAATTCAGGGAATTGAATAGAAGGTGGGATGGCACCCACTGAGGCAATACGGCTATCATGAATTGCCTTCAAGGATTCACTCATATGGGCACTACTTAACCATTGATGGAAATCATTCAAGTCGGCACTCATCAAATCTGTATCTATAATTCTGTTGAGGTCACTCGTGACCCCCGACGTACCCAAGGAAGAAAACGACATAGTCTTCATCTCAAAAACCCTAACTTTTCTTTAACTGGTTTTCCAATGGAAAAGACACGAAACACAGGAGTTTCAAACTCTTACCCGTTTTCTACAGGTGCCCGAGCAACTCTGTTTCAAAACTTCAACTTTTTCACTTCTCAGATTCACAAATCAAGCTCCACAACAATTTGATTGCACTTTGCTGATAAAAATGATGAGAGATTATCAAATTAACAACAAAGGATGAATGTTTTCAAACCCACAAGGTCTTTTGTTTGCATAGGAGCATTAATGGTGGTAGATATAAATGCTTTGTATTACAACCGTTAATTTTGCTTTTCTCAACTTCGAATTTGAGCCATCCACATGGAAAAGATTTGAGTTGAAGCGGGTTGGGGGTGTTTTTCACATTTTGTATCACTTAAAGAAATTGTGCATTTTTGGACAATTTGGCCCACCCATCCACTTTTGATATAGGCTTTACACGTGGCTTTTTGGGCGTCAATGGGGTTGTGGCTTACTTTATGACTTTCATTCTTTTTCAAAACAAAGCCAAAATTTCTAAAATACCTCTCAGTGACCCACCCTTCCATATTTGATGTAGACTCAACACGTGGCTTTATCTAGGCACTTGGGTCGCGCTTCACTTTTATACCTTACTCTTTTTCCAAAACAAGGATAAAAGTTCCAAATTCCTCCAAAGCAATCTACCTCCTCGCTTTTAACTTAAAAAATGGCCACGTGTCCATTTGTGGGCTCTAGGCATTCCTTTTACACTTTTACGCCTTTCATCATAATGTCTCAAAATTCCAACAGGGCCCGCTTTCCCATAACCGCTCATCTTATGACATGTGTACATCTTCGGGGTCAAAGTAAGAAATTTTCTTTGCCACTTCATATTTTTGAATAGCCAATTAGAAATTATCAGGGCCACTAGGACCAATTTGGCATTTTTTACAATTGTGACAAAAGTGACAAGTTCACCAAATAGACCCGTCGTGTCGCGTCTAATTAAAGACGACCACATGTCTACGGATGTTGGGAAAAAAATAACAAAGAAGGCATGACCATGGAAAATAAAAGAAGGGGAAAACCCATCATCTATGACCAAACAACCAATAGGTATGCATGGAAGGAGAAACTGCAACTAACACAGAGCTCAACGTGATTCATGCCCATAGAGAAATGTTTAACGACAACACCTTGATAAATATAAAACTTCAAGTATCCACACAGAAGAAAGATATTAACTCAAGCCATGCATAATGAAAAAACTAACTAGTCTGAAAGGGGTGAGGTTAAAACTAAGCACCAACAAAAACATTACAAGATGTCATGGCAGATCGGTTCTTTTATTTTCCCTCACATTCAATCTTTGATTGGGGTGGTATGAAAAATGGTTTAAAAAAAGATTCAAGACCACCAAATATTCTCATTCCCTCCTTGTCCAACTCACTCGAGATGAAGAAATATCTATAAGATTCCATCGAAACTTCATGGAAACAATTAACAAGCTGATCATCAAGATTCTTGTTATTTCCCTCCCCACTACAAATAACTTGAAGATTTTATTTTTAAATGCTCAATTTATTGAAGTAATATTCATAATGTAGAGACTTCAACCAAGAGATTTGGATAATGCTCAATAAATTACATTTGAGATGGAATATGACCTCATCTTGTCAGGTAAGATCAATAATCCTTCAATAAAGGATAGGTCTCATGGTTCTAAATATGAGAGAGCTGACCAGGATGTTATAGATTTTGGAAAATGAATTGACAATGTTGAACAACGAAGTTTCTCAATCAACACCTCATCCAAACCTGAATAGGAACCAAGTTGCAGGAGCACCCCGAAGGATTTCCTTATAGGCTACTCCATTAAATGCAATATGTGATATCAATGAAGATGGAGAAGAAGATATTTTGAATCGAAGTTGAAAATGAAAGAGAAGGAGAATATTCTCATATTAGTTTTTGTTAAACCACACTTGATAATGAAGAATCCACAGACAGTTACTCATATGTGGTGTTCACTCGACCACAAAAAAGAGAAAGAAGACTCTTCTTCTATTCCCCAAGATAAGAAATTGAATATTCAAATGGTTACTATGATAAAAAACAACGAAAGGAGGGTCATCGAATTCCACTTTAGCAAGGTCTTATGAAAAGAAGTATGAGATCAGTCCAACCAAGAATCATTTTACCTCTTCAAGCAAGTCTCCATCAACTTCTCTTGAAAAATAATTTCTGAAAATACTAAAGACATCCATTTCAAATCTACCACAACCCCTGATGTTCCTACCACCTCTTCATCCTTTGATATCATTGACCATTTCAAAAAATCAAAAGTCCAAATTTCTAAATTTGAATACTTGAGAATTCATCCCAAGCTTGAGAAACTTGTTCAGCATATCAAAGGAAGTAAATTTGTTTCATGTCCTAAAGATGCCACCACCAAGGAACCACCTCGTGTATCTCAATCCACTCGATCTCTTAATTTTCTTTCCTCCACACCCGCCACGTATATGAAGGTATAATCTTTCTACACACCTTTCTCACAACTAGTATAAGTTGAACAATTGCATCATTGACTCTGGTGCTTTGGATAATGTCATACCTACAAAATTTACTAAATCTCTCAATATCTGTCTTTCTCACACCTCTATTCATTTCCTCTCCATGGAAATGAAATAATTCCCTCTTGTGGTTCGGATCAAATATGTTGACGTGGCATTGCGCCTTCCCTAAAAAATATCACAATGAGAATCCTTGTATAAGATATGATTTATTCATATGGTATGTTGTTGGGATGAAGCTTAGGTCAATATTTTGGTGGATATATGTAGGTTAATTGGTCACACACCACCATCTCGGTCAATGGTAAAATAAAGAAACTACTTCCCATCAGAAAAATGAAGTATACTGTGTAACAACTAGATGACCCAATGGAAGGCATCCCGTGTTAAAATTCCAAATCTTGTAACTTTTTCATGACCTTCAAGGATGATCAATAATGGGAAAAATGACAACAACAATATTTCTCCTCCAGTGTTGTGCTCATTCTCTTTTCATGAGAATGGAAACATTCTCAACGAAAAATGGAGAAATGGATTTTTGCTTGGTTCTAAAGATTATTTTATTCAAAATCAAAACATTACAAATGGAATTCAACCTTTCAGTGTTCATTTTTCCCAAGATAAGGATGCCCTCAACAAGATTGATGTTGAAGCTCAAGATGGAAAAAATGAGGAAGATGGAAATTTCCATGTTGCATACCCAACCTTGAGTTCATTTTATTTCCAAGATGATGATGCAATGCATGTGACACATTGTGTAAGGAAGCATGTTGTGAAATATCTGGAACATGAGAAATATGACTTCTTGGAACAATTAAAAAATAGAGAACATCAAGAGGTTGGTGATAATGATGAGGTTTCTAAGACATCTGTTGAGAATCAACCTTCGAAAATGGTGGTCATGAAGTAGATGATAGGTGGAGAACAATTTTCATGGTATGAAAATGATAATTCAAGTGTAATCAATAATCATCTTCATGGCAGCAGTGAAAAATCAGCAAATAGAATGAACCTGAGAATCAAGGAGAGGCTAGAAAGAAAGTTTGAAAGTGATAGAGGCAATGAATTAAACAGAAGATCATAAATTGCACTAGCAATCATGATATATTTCTCAAGAATCTGAGGAGGGGTTCATACTTCAGTGAACATGTCAATGGATTTGTGGAATAAAGGCATTCGGTGATACCCATTTATGGGTAAGCACTCTATCCAAACTAAGTACTTCAATGAAAGCGGGTTTTCCCTCACATGTACATAGGTGATTTAAGATGTTTCCCTTTTTTTGTTGTGCATTTATTTTCTTGTTTCCCTTATGTTGTTTATTTCTCTTATTGTTTCTTGTGTTTGTTTCTTGTCATGTATGTGTGTTTAATAAAGTAAATTGTATTGTATCCATCTCGTAATGACTCCATAAGCCCAATGGACAAGGCATTAGTGCATGCGGTGACTTGCTATTCTAGGGTTCTTGTTTGCTTTGTCCTCACTTTGTGTTCAATCTATAACATGTCCCCAAGCTAGATCTAGTTGTTTTCATGTATTTTTACAAGGGAAAAATTCAATGTTGAAATATGACAACTATACCCTAGTGTCACAAAAATTTCTGTAAACCCTCCTAAATACCTCTCTGGATCAGTCTTCCCTCATTGTCATGCTTATCTTGATCCTTGAAATTACCCATATGTGTAGTGAATACTTTCCTTCATGTTTTAAATTTCAAAATAGGGTGACTCACCTCTTTCAATGCAAGTACTTTCGGTGGTGGAATCTCTGGTAAGCCTAAAAAGCCTATTTTTAGCCTTTCCGAGACATGTGTGCATCCTCTAGGACAATGTTGATGGCCCAAATTCATCTAGTATTGGTTTCATAGATCTAAGAACATATTAAAACTATTTTAGAAATATTTTTGAAGGTTTCGAGAGGTTTAGGAACTATTTGTACAACTCGTGGATTTCTATGGTGTAAGTAAGGAGTAAGCAGACTAAAATGGTACCTTAACTTCAACAGAGCTTTCTGAGAGCTTCGTTATGATTCAAGAGGAAAAAAGGATACCATTGAAAATATAATTCAACCCTATACATGATTGAAAAATCATATTCTTCGAAGGCCTAGGTGCTTCTCAAGGAATCTCGGTTTCGGAGACTCACATGTTGGTCCCGAATGAAAAGAAAAATTTTTGGAGGAGGCATAATCAGGTATTTAAAACCATCCCATTTATCTTGAAATGATCTTGGGATTCAAAATGATATTAAAATTTACCAAAACATTCCTCTTGGGACTACAGAAAAGTGATTTCAAGTTTTGGGAGTTAGTCATTTTCTCAGTTAGGTGGGTGGTGCATTTTGGTGTCCCAATTATCATGATTATCCCAATTATCTCGGGATAGTGGAAAAATTGGGGATAGTAGGGATAAAATAAATATGTGCCACCCCTCAATAATAGCTCTTGGACTCTCATATGACCCTCTTTCTTCCCGAGTTCTAAGTGGTTGAAAACTCGAAAATTTACTCATTTTTTCATGAAAACCCATGGCTGCATTTTCTTGTCCCAAGTTTCCTTGTGTAACGCCCTGATTTTTGTAAGTTATCATGGTGATTACTTTCTTAATGTTGTAACTGCTGAAATGGAGGAAAACATGTTAAGATATATTTTTGATCTTAAAGGAATGTGTTGCTAATCTGGATTCTTGCATACTGTAATTTTTTACATGGGACAGCAGTTATTGTTGCTTGTATGTTGTTGATGTGACGAAAAATTTGTCGTATGCTTGCTGAACTCTATTCGCTGATTGACAGCACACCTTGAATCAATTCCATTGATCCAAAGTATGTTGTGGCCTTCTTGTGATCGCTTTGTCGATTTACTTTTTAAACCAGACTGAAGGTTGATATAAATGTGCAGCACCTAATTTTAGGTATGAACAAGTTGTACGTAGATGCCAACGGAAAAGGTTTGATTCACGAACCATACACTATGTAACACCAGACCCCGTAAGGTGATAAAGGCCTGGATGCGGGTGGCTCAAGCATGTGTAACGGTGACGAAATTTCCTGCACAATGTTGAAATTAGATGTCAGTCGAAAAGACTTGACTGGAAATCGATTTGTTAAGTGTTAGGGGGAATTAGATCCTAATCTAACCCTAAGTCCTACCTTATATCCTAACTACTATCCTAAGTGGATTTTTAAATTCTAAAATGGTGAAAATGGATCTAAATCCTATTAACCTAAGAACTAGGTGATGACCTAGGTTTGGACACTATTATAAATCCTAAACTAATCCTAACCTAAGGAAGGGGATGCACAGACCCATGGGGGGATGGAAAGGATAAGGATGGAAGGAAATTTAATGGCATTGAATGTAGGTCCTTACGTGGACAACGCCAAGTTTGGTGGGAATAGGGAAAATGTAGAGGTATCTAGTTAGTTATGTAACTAAACTCTGTTTGCATGCAAAATTTGAAATTGGAAGTTCGCCAACCCGAGTCGGCGGTGGCGTGAGAAAATAGGAAAAAGGCAGAGCCTTTAATGCATTTAATTTCTTGGTCTTTGCGACCAGCCCGCCTTGGAAAGAGTATGGAGGAATTTTTGTTGGTCATTTGTGTTTGTTCGGATTTTTGGAAGTTGCTCTGCATTTGGTTTTTCTTGGTTCAGTCGAACTAGTTGTGTTTGGTTGTTATCATTGTTCTTTGGAAATTGAAGGCTATTTTTGAGCCTGTAGCAGAAGGTGATTGTTGGGAAGCTTGTTGTTGTCGCCGTGGAAGGAAATACCACCTGTAGGCGCGGTTTTCTTCGAGCTTCAAGGAAAAATTACAGGCATGTTAAGCCCTTCTCTTTAAAACTACTTGCTTTGCTTAAACGTCTCATTAAAACAACCCTGCTCTTCTGATGAAGGGGGTTTTGGGTTTATTTGATTGTTGTCATGACTGAGATGATTTGGGTTTAGTCGATTTTGCTGTCATGTTGGAAATGATTTGGGTAGAATCGTTTTCTTCTTTTGTGATTTGAACTGTCTTTGCATATTTCCTTGAGTTGGAAATACAACCTTGCTGTGTTGGTTTGCTCGACAGTATTGGGAAATTCGTTCTTTATACTATGTTATTGTGCCTGCTGTGCGAGTTGTTTGACGTTGTTTCTATACTGAAATTTTGAGGAAATGAGTTCCTCTTCCTTCTGCTGTTTTAGATTCTGAAGGAAATGATAAATGGGTTTTATTGAGCATTATGAGCTCGGTTGATGGAAGTGATAGTCATATTCTGCATGCTGTGCTTTTTCTTTTGTAAAAGAAATGGATGAATGCGACTTGGGTATTCGTGAAAGTTGGAGAAAGTAACTCTGTTTTTCTTCTGAACTTATGAATGATTATATTTTCTCCTTGCTGTGATTGGGAAGATGATTTTGTTGTGTTTTGTTGATACGGTTTGATCTTCCAGTTCGGATTGTATTCGTGAATACAAACTCAGCTTTGTATTTCTGTGCAATGAATGAAATGTATGGGAACTAGCTTGCTGTTTGAGACTGTTTCGCACCATGCTTGCGCATTTAATACCCTATGCGGGTTTGCCTTGATATAGGTATTGATAAATGATTATTGTATTCTGAGTTCTGCATATCATTATGAAATAGAAAAATGGATTTCGGGTAGAAATGTTTGTTGGCAAGGAACTCGAATTGGGTATTCATTGCATATGGTATATTGAATGGAAACTGTACAGGCTATGTGAGTTTGTTTTTCATTGTTGAAAAATTGTTCTATTGTCAATATGGGTTGAGCTGTCATGATAAAATAAACACGATTTGGGTGTTTTTATTACATTTTGAAGAAGATGATTGTTTCTTTACTGAAAGTAGAAGGAAACGAGTTCTTCCTTTTTCTGTTGTTTTAGATTTTGAAAGAAACGGTAATTGGGTTTATTGAGCATTATAGGTTCAGCTTGATAGAAGTGACAGTGGTATTTAGATATTTTTCTGAGTGTTGTTTTCTTTCTGTACAAATGGAAGGTTGAAATGTTTCGTGGGATCTCTGATTTTGCACTGTCATACAAAAAAAGATGAACTCGACTTGAGTGATTTTTGTTGTGTTGGAAGAAGATGGATGTTTTCTTATGTAAATAATTACAGAGATGAATTTTTCTCTTCTTGCTATTTGAATTCTGGAAATAGCACTAGAGCTTCACTGTACACCCGGATTAGACTTGCTGTAGGTAACAACAATGTGTAAATTATTAATTATGAACTGTGTGCGTTCATAGGTATAGAAAGTCGTGTGAATATTTGATAAAGGGACTGTATAACTGTTTGATTGGTTAAAATACAGTGAAGGAAGTTTGAATCCTTCTAGTACAGTAAGTACATAGTATGCATCTTTATACTGCTTATTCTATGATGAATACGATGTCTTACTAACCTGGTTTTGGTATTCGTATGTGCCTGCCTGAAAGGAAGTATTGATATGGATAATAAATTCTTCCTTGTCTTTATTTAAAGCTGAATATGAATGGAATTATTCTTTGCTGCTGGAAAGTGAATTCTGAATGGATTTTGTAAGTTTCACTCTAAACTGTTATCTTGATTTGATGTCTCATTTGGATTCAATTTTCAAGATCATCATGAGGAAAGGAATAGGAATGTGGATGGATAACTTGGAATAATGATCATTTCTTCTCTCATACAGTTGGAAATCTGTAATCGTTTAGGAACGAATTTTGTATTGCTTAGGTTTAAGCATCTATATTTATTGTTGTTTGCTTTTCTCATCTGTACTTGATTGCTTGAAATCAAAGGAGATGCATGAACTGAAAGGAAAGTAATTGGTTTACATTTCAGTTAGATTTATCCTTTGATATTATAACTAATGAAAGGGAAGGAATTTGATAGCAGTTATGTTATAACAGCAGTATGCTTACTTGTATTCCTAGTTCTTACAAATGTTGTAATCTGGAACTGTTGAAGGAAATTGCATCTTGTAATGGTTATGTGGGAAATAGGACAGCAATCCTTTGACTGATTGGGATGGTATTTAGATGGTTCAGTTGTTATGCTGTTCATTCTTTTTGATACTTTATTCTTGATTGATGTTCAGATTAACGTTTCATAAAAGCAGGGTTCTTTTATTGAGACAGTTAATTAGAAGCACCTCATTTTAATGACAAGTGCTTAATATGCTCAGTTCAATGAACTGACCCGTGCAAGTAATTTTACAGATGGAACTTGAGTAAAATGAAGACATGGTTGTTTTCTAATACTTCTTTTGATTGTCTGAAGATGAATTGTATTTGTTAGTTATTATTCCTCTACGAGGAATTGTGAAAAGAAGAAAGTACATTCTTCTATCTATGAGTTGTAACGTTGTTTAATATAAACAAAGTCCAGTCATTTGGACTGGCAAATGTATGGATTATGAAATGGATTGATGAATACAAATACAAGTGTGATATTTTAATGACTATATCAGTTTGATATTGTTGATTAAATTGGAAATATAATGTTATTTCTTGATTTGGAATTATTCAATTGTCCTTGGATGGATTTAAAGGGAACTGATTTCTATTCTTACCTAAATGCAACTTTTAAGTTGAAATGTGCAATTAGTTCATACTTGGGTTAAGATGAATTTTTAATTGACATTAAAAAGGATTAGGAAGAACATGATCTCATAACTGATAGGTATTCGGGATTAGCTTGGAAGCTAAGGAATATCAAATAACTTAGGAGCAGCCAAACTTCGTATTCGGACTCCGTTAATAGCCTCGAATGTTAAATTCAAAAAGTAAGGATATGGGAAAAATATATCCAGGGCTAATAGACCTTAACTATGTAAGGTTAAGGAGAATAAATGAATATATTCATTGAGAATTAGACCTCATTTTAATGACGTCTAATGAGCTGGAATTCTGAATTTTTTTTCAGTTGTGGAAAAACTTGGTTAAGTTTAATAGGTTAAACTTATTAAGTCTGCTGGTAATGGGCTGCTTAATCCAATGATTAAGAAAAGAATCAAGTAGAGAAAATGCAACCCTTCGATACGAAGGACAAGATGCATAGTAAGCTAGAAGACGGATTTAGTCTCTCTTAGCTACAAACAACTGTAACAAGAACGAGGATAAAGAATCATCATGGATGCTGAAAGTTGATCTTAATTATTAAGATCATATCCAAATCACTTGAGCTGGATGTGTACTCTCGATGGGAGGATTCCGTAGGACATTGACATATGCCAACTACAGCAAGGTGTCTTCATGAAGGTGGGGCCTTCATGACGACACAATGTTATAGCTGACATATTACAATGCCCTCCCGAATTAAATCATCAAGATTACATAAGCTGAATATTAAGATCTTGGTTGGGGATAGGAGTATGATCACGTATACGGAGTGACTCCAGAGGACTAAAGATAACTAGACACATGGAGTCATTTAGGAATGACATCGTATGTCTGCATATCTTTAGTTACCATGAGTGCCTTCCTATACTCGTTCATATTGCTAGTTGGAGTTAGAATTTGACCTTATTTTGGAAGGACTGGTAGGAACCAGGAAAGACCATTCTAGATAACAGGTGAAGTGAGGTGAAGGACGTATTCCATTGGTGTGTATCACATCCAGGAATATGATCATGCAAAGCATGTGAAAATCTTTGGCCAAAGTATCGCAAGTGCTAGTTACGTTGTCCTGATCACCTAATTTAAGATGCAGGATGTCAGATGAATATCAGTAATAGATATTCAGATAGGCTTCTTAAATGGATCGCTTCGATAACTGGAAATGGTAAGAGAACCTTGTATATATATTATACTATGCATGAATGAACATGAAGGATCGGTAGTTGCCGAGTCATGAAATGAGAGATCGTTGAAACTCCGAGCCATGAAAATGGGAGATTGGTAGTTCTTCGAGTCATTTACAGTAGCATATGGAATCTGTTATATGATTGAATGGCACTGAATGTGTGTTCCATATTGTAAATATGTCAACAGGGAACATTAGTTTTAAAAGGAAATTGTGTGTTCCAAACTGCATTGTTTGGGCAGAGAACAATTATTAAAACTTGAACGTGTGTTTGAATTATATAATTCATAACAGAGAACGTTTCATAAAAAAGAAAAAAAAAATCCCTTGTTCTGGTATCTTAAAATGGGGATGTTACACCTTGGTTCACCATGTGACCCAAATTAATCCCCCATGAGCTAAAAATGGATTTGTCACTCTTCCCCCCTTGTGTAATCAAATCGTTCCCAGTTTCAAGTGCACTAGGAGGCACATTTTATTATCCCAGCTATCCTAGTGATAGTGGGGACATTGAGGACACAAAAAGGCACCCCATGCTATGAATTTTGCAAACCAAAAAATAATCTAACTGTTTTACCTTGTTTTTCTTGCCTATTCCTCTCTCGTGAACCAAAATGTTGTCGAAGTTGTAATAACTCAAAATATCTCCTACCCACTTCATTTTTTATGAAACCTCCATTATTTCTATTTAAAAACATCTAATAACCTACAAATTCATTTGTAACCATTTCAAATTTCTCTCAGAGCATCCATGGTTGCAAGAATAAAGATTTGTTGTCACCTTCAAACAAAGAAACTAATCGTACCAAGGGTTTGAGCTAAGTTCTCTACTCCAGAGCATCTATGTGACAAAGAAATCTCAATGAATCCATTAATATCTTTCATGGCAGCTTCAGGCCTAAAACCCTAACCGTATAAATTTGATTTTTTTATTACCAAGTATTCCAATGAGTGAAACACGATGAAATTTGGAGCACGAGATCGTGACAAAGATCCGAATCTAAAAATAATGTTTACATCAAAAAACGAGGTAATTTTTATCACTTACTAAAAATATCATATGTCATGCCCCTTTACATGCTAAAAATTTTATTCCCTCAATTTTAAAGCTTTGATCACTCGGAATACTTAGAAATAGTGCAAAATGGTAAGCAAGGTAAAATTGTCAATTTTCCCAAAACAGTTGGTCTAGAAAAAGCACTGGTAAAAATGAAAGTGTCTAAAATGGGAAATCATCATCAATAGAGGATAATTGGAATGTGCTAGAGGTTTTGTAAGGTCATATCTAATAAAAACAAGAGATATGTCCCAAAATACCGTGCCCTAGTCCTACCTGCTAAAAATAGAAAGTCTCTATTTTGGATACAAAAAGTTTCAACTTGATCCATTTTTACTCATTTTTTCACTTTTGAACTCTTCATAAGCTTTTAGGATGATCTCATAGCTCAAACAGATAAATTTAACCTCTATAATATTTTTAAAAGCATCTTTTAGACCATAATTATGCCCAGGATCATGGTGAAGCATAATAGAGGAAATTCCATATCACTGAGCAAATGGAAAATATTCAAAGGGTGTAAAGGCATCCATTGATCAATCAAAATAGATCATCATAAGCTCATTGGTCAATATTGGATCCATCATCATCTCTCAGTGAGCTGGTTGAAATGAGCTCAGTGATTCAAGTGAGTTGAGTTGGGTGAGTCGGTGAGTTGGGTGGGTTGAAGTGAGTTGGTTGAGTTGAGATCGATGAGTGAGTTGAATTGAGCTTAGTGAGATAGGAAATAGCTCATCCTTCTTCCTTCAGGATCTCACCTCAGGAATTCTTGCAACAGTGTTTCTCAACACTCTTCCGGCTATCCGAAATGTTTGTACATCTTGTAGAAGGATAAAATGGTGATCATCATGCTTCAGATCAGCCAGAGGAGCTTCTTCAACAAATTAGACAATCCCTTTCCCCTCTCCTCTTATCTCCCTTTATTTTTAATTCTTTATTGTACAAAATCATTGTATTTTTTCCTATTCACTTAAGTGACAATATTTGTAATTTGTAAAATTATTCTCTCAAAATTATAAGAGAGATACTAAATTTGTCTCTTCTAGGGAAATCAAAAGGTCACAAGTGTAATAGAAACATGAAGAGTCACGTGGGGGATATGAAATGCCAACTCACAATGCTATAAATTGGGGTGGCTCCTCCATTCCAAAGGATCCTAAATTTTAGTTCTTGGTAGAAATTGTGAATTATTGTAGATTGATTGATGCTTTATATTCATCACTACATAAGAAATGAAAGCTACATTCTTCCTTTTCCTTTGCTCATGTTTCCTCTATTCTCTCTTTTGGAAGTATGGTGATCAAGAAGTAACTTGGTGTCCTTGATGAATGAATCTAAATAAATGTGTGTCTAGATTTGTTAGTCTCACTAGGTTCTTCATTGTTTCTTTCCTCTAGTTGAATGTTGAACTACTTTGATTATTGAGTGAACTTTGTAATTTCCTACTTAGGAAAATAACCTCCCCTTTCCTAAATTATCTCCTTTATCCCTCATTTCTTAAATTTCCCCCTTATACCCATGTACAAGTACTTTATAACAAGTTCAATGAAGTGTGCCTATGTGATCCCCACCAATTTGGCCACCCATAATATTTAGATATGATTAGGACAGTTACATTCAATAATGAGATTCTATCCATACACAAGGAGTGATGTAGCCTAGTGAGCATTTGTGGAAACATATTATTTTCCATACGAAAAATTATTTCACCAACAATAAGTAAGAAAATGTGTAAAAGTAGTAGCTAAGGAAAAGTGCAACTGATGTATGAGAGAGTGTAGGATAGAAAGTTGTCCCGATTTTTTAAGATGTTTCGGATGGGGTTGGGAGTGATTAATTCCCAATAAATAATGCATCGAGCCATGGATTTGAGTGTCCCGCCATCAAAGATGAGGTTTTTGGGAAATTTCACACCAAAAGTGATGTTTTTAGGTGATATCATGCCAAGAGTGAGGTTTTGGGTGATCTCAAGCCAAGGATAAGTTTTTGGGTGATCTCATGCCAAAGAGAAGAGTGTTGGGGAGAGATGTCTATTTTTCTCTCCTTCCATGATGTTTCTCAAATGATAAGTGCCACTTTGGAGATTGGCACGTCCCGATTTATAATTGAATTATAACCAAGTTGTAACCAAATTGATTGAATTTTATAATAAAGACAAGTTTCGATACTATAGATCCATATTATAACTTGTTGGAAATTGTGTTGAACTGAAAAATATGTTTCTTCCCCAGTGACACAAGCTCCCAGGTGGGCCACAAGTTCCCACCATTCTTTTCTGCTAGTGGGGACTAGTGTCTGCTTTGTGTCTGTGATCCAAGTCTAATTCTGGACCACTCTATAATTGTGTTCCTTTGCCAATTTTGTATTGTTTTGTTCTATTTTGTAGTTATGTGCTTCTGTAAGGGTGATTTGTTCACCCAATAGTTTCCCACCTTGTTTGGGGTGCATGTGAGGAATGTAGGAGGATGCGTCCCAAACAAGAGGACCTGAAACCTATATTCTTATCATAGATTTGATACCTTCAGGGGGTAGGGGATGTGCATGGTATAAACTAAGGCACATGTAAATAATATATGCTAGAAACAAGTGTTAGTGTAAAATATCTAGCATGTAATAGAATACAATGTATCAAGCAACTTATGACGATAAGAGGTACCTTGAAAAGAGGGTTGTATAAATGGTACATCGCTCACAATGTCACAAGAAAATCAGGGCCAAAACAACCATAATCAAATAATGATCAAGCATGACACAGGGCATAGCCCACAAACAATAGCAAATAATAGTCAACAAGTAATAAGATAAAACCATGGTTGTATATAATCCTACAAGGAAAATTCTACACATGAAGCACCCATTAGCATGTTAGAAAGATAAATAGTATGTCAAAGCATGTATAGATCAGCAAAAAGTAAGTGATATTGACAAGAAGTAGTAAATACTGTAACAATAGGACGTATGATTGTGGAGTAGGAGAGTATCAAAGGTATATGCCCCTAGGAGCCTCGGCAGGACTGGTAAAGAGTGGTGAAAAACATCATGCATCATGTAAGAATTTGTAAAGGTCTTACATTCACCTCAATATCCCATGTGAACGTGCATGTGTGTATATAAAATGATAATGACATATTAAGTATTAAGTATCCAACTAGCTTAGGAAACAAATTACAACATGTAAGTATTATAAGCTAACAAGAGTAAATACAACCAAGATAGGTAGACTCCATGTAAATGTGATGGTGTTTTGTGATATGCAAGATGTATAGATAAGGGGAGAAATGTTTCCCCATTGGATGTGTCTGATGTGAGGTTCATGTAGGAATTGTGCCCTCAACAGTCAAGTATGAATCGTAGAACAAGAGTGCATCATCGAGTAGCAAGGTAGAGTATGTAGTAGCAACATTGTGTTGTATAGATAGGAAGAAGTAATGGTATAAGAAGCAAGTGAGGAGGGGGAAGTTTGATGCCCCTAAGTGTGTATATCAGGAGCTACTAGAAAATAGATGTGATCATTGTGAGAAATAATATCCAAATTATGTATAGTGAACGAAAGGATGTATACCATATATATAAATTAGTATGTGTATCATGAAGTTGAGGATCCATAAGTAAGCATGAGGAGAAAAGTGTGTATAGAGTGGAAAAGGAGTGGAAAGGGAATCCATAATCATAGATAGATGTAGCAAGGTGTGCTCATAGTTTAGATAAGAGAAAGTGTTGCTAGAAATATTGACTTGAAGTGCAAAGCAAAAGTAAGGTATAGGTGTGTATGTGAGTAGTATGGATAGAAACTTCTTATTAGAATGTGCAAATATGGGGGGAAGTTTGATTCCCCCAAGTTTTTGATTGATGGATATCTATCCGATGATGGTAGAGATACCATGCCATGGTGGTGGATGTTGAAATGTGTCATGAGAAAAATTATGGTCATCACAATGGTAGGTAGAATCAAGGGTATCATCAAAATCAAATTCAACAACATTTCTAGGATTGAAATCTAATGTGCACAAATTCTCATTTGACATATCAAATGGTTCGTTGAAATTGTAAGCTTCGTCTAGGTCCTAATAATCAACATAGGAATTATCTGGATTGAAAGGAGGAATTATAAGTTTAATTTTAGGAGGTTGGTGAGGGATCTCAACTTGTGGCAAGGGAATTGGTTGTTCTTCCTTTGATGGTTTGGCCTTAGATGGGGCTTGTGGTGACTCTTACATTACTAGAGAAGGAATATGAGTGAATATTGCATGATGTTTACTAGACATAGAGGGATTAAATTTGGGAACCCATTGGGGTTTGGTAATTAGAGATAAGCGTGTAGCATAATGTTGTGTAGAAAATGAAATAAATCCTTAATGCTCAAGTTTCTTGATTCTTCATTTTAAAGCATAGGAATTGTTGTCATAGTGTCCATTAATTCTATGATAATTACAAAATGGGAGACATTTTTATTTTTTAATCTGATTAGGAGGGTAGTAATGAGTATGTGGCAAGGTGATTAACTGGTGATTGAAGAGCTCAGAGAGAATATGGTGTTACCTAGCATTTCGATCAACTTGAGAGGTGCTTGTTGACCTTGGCCTTTCTTGTATGAGCACATGTAGTAGACATGGGATCAAGACAAGGTTTAGAAGAACTAGTATGGGCATGAGAAGAATCCTTGAGATGTTAGATTTTAGTTGTGAGGGATGTAATCATGGTTTCCATAGCTTGAAATTTATCTTGAAAAAATGTGTAAAGCTTGAATTGAATCGAAGATGGATTGATTGGTTGTGTTATTAGGACTAATAGGGGGTTAGAGATATGATTGAAAATTGCACTTACTTGTGAAGGTGTCATATCATAAGGGAGGTACATTGTGTGTATGGATTTTGTGAGAGCATCTTTGCAAACTGGGTGCTTTGAAGTAATTGATACAAGGAGACTTGAGGAACTTTAGGGGCCATGATATGAAAGAAAAGGTAATTTACAAAATAAGATCCCTAGAAAGTGACCCAAAAGATAGGACCAAAGATCAAACCCTAATAATAATGATGAAAATTAGATTTATGATAGACAATAGATGGAAATATGAACCCTGATGTAACTAGGGTTTGGGGTTAGGGAAAGAAAATCTGATAGAATAGGTAAAATAAGGATTCGAGTGATCAATCACGAGTTGGGATTCACTAAATGATTTAATCTAATTTGAATTAAACCTTATTTCATAGTAAATTACTGTAAAATGATGTTCATATGATTAAATACAGTAATTTGCAAGCACTATGCATTCAACAATGTAAAAACCTAAGAAAATGAGAGAGGGATGATGACTTAGTTGATTCTGAATAACCTGGGAATGATCAAGATTTTGTATCTATTGGAACAGGATGGAAATAGTGTCAAAATGATTCATCGAGGGTTCAAAAACCCTAGAATTTATGGGACAGACACTAATGAGTGATTTGGGTGCACGTGTCTCCGCTTAGATTCTTGGAACCCGATATTTTCTAGGTCGAAGATCTTCGTTGTTATTCACTCTTTGTCACTTCAGCTTTTGTTGTTAGGTTTTCACCACACCATAACCTAAAAACAAATGACTACTTGCACATGCCCACAAACCACATCAAATCTAATAAAAATATACATAATGAGGATTTTGACTAGCCCTAGAGGTCACCCGAAGAGTGAACTTATGGTCGAGAATTTCACTACATCTCATATTCGATATAGCTCTCCGTTTTTGTGTATCTATGTCTTAGTTTTCCCTTGTGCAAGTTACATGATGATATCGGGATAGATCTATATTTTCCCGAATATGTGAAATGTGTGTGATGGATTAGAATGAACTCCCCTCTTATGCAGTGTATGCAAACCAATGCAGCCCTTGTCCCTTGTATGATTGTGTTAGATATGTATTGTGTAATTCTCTGGTGCCTTTGTACAAGCTTAGGTGGTGATAGATAATGCTTATAGTGCTTGGCCCCTTATTTAGAAGAAGTGACTAAGTATATATGATTCCCTTATTTGAATTTTTTAATTGAAAACTGAAAGGCCAATCCAAAGTATTAAAAGGTGAACAAGAAGTGAAATGGGACCCAAAAAGAGTAAGAAGAAGATAGTTAAGGATAGGATCACCCAGGGGGACAAGAGAACCCAAGAGGGACAAGAGTACTTGGGTGCTTTTGTCCTAACTAGGTGCTAGTGTTTGAGGCCATCAGAAGCTAAATCACAATTTTTGGAAGAATTGTAAGATGTGAAAAGCCAAAGGATTCTTAGTCAAGCTCATAAACAGTAAAAGGCAAAAAGGAGTTGTCAACCACTAGTTCTCTTGCTTAGGAATCATGTATACATTAGTATTCTTTAGGACCTATAAATGTACCCAAGTGCATAGAGTGTATGTCCACATGTGCCCATTTTATTTCCACACACCTTCTTCTTTCCCTTCCAATTTCTTATCCACGTCCTCTTTCCATGGTTATTCACATTCCTTTCTGTAGACATGGTCTACAATTACCATTTCCTCTTCCTTAGCAGCTTTGTATTTTAGCATGATACTCTCATGCATTATCATCCATCCTTAGGTGATTTCTTCCTTTACTATTTTCTCAACTTGTGAGCCTTCTTTATGTGCACCCTCTTGCACATCCTTTTGTGGTAATATTGTATCTAAGAACTCTCATTTTTGCAGTGCTCTCACATTGGTTTCTTTCTTTCTAGTACCCTCTCCTTGTGTAGTCTCCAATTGTGCCTCCATGCACCTCTTCCTTTTGATCTTCATCACGCATCTCACACATGTTCTCATTTTTTAACCTTTGACTCCTCTTTGATTCTTTCACCTCCTTGTCATCTCATGTCATAAGACCTTTGTTTCTTCGGTGGTATTCTTTTGTACACTCTAGTTGGGTCATCATGTTCCCGAGTCTTTTAAGCTCCATCATCTCCTCGAAATTCTTCATGATAGTTATGTCCCACATGTCTCCTTTCTTTGGCATAATCTACATTTTTTCTTATTCTCTACCCACTTCTCTCATTAGAGAAAACAAGGTTCACGCTAGTTACATCACATTTAGTGATACATCAGTTATTCTACTTCCCTTTCCTTTCCCCAAGAAATAACCATGCTCTAATATCAAAATTGGTGACACGAAGCTCTATTGGGTAATCTCCAAGCCTTTTATTTTCAGATATGACACAACCGAATGAAATTTTTTATGTTTCATCTATTATATTAGTAAATCCATATGACATCTACCATTTTTTCTCACTATGGAGCCATCAAACCTCTCTCATGGAGGTTTTACAATTATTGGCACCTCCTAGGCCTACCAGGTCTTAAAATATCTCACTCATCTCGTCTCTAAGGCTGATCCCGACCTCCTCTCTTAGTCCATTTTTCTTTGGATAACCTTACACCCTTTTTCCCATGATGTCCTCCTTCGCAACTCTTTAACTCATTACTAATAATCACCCCTAGTCAACAACCACATCTCGTTAACTCTCCCTCCTTTTATATATGTGCATGTCTTACTCTTATCATTTCTCTCTCCTTTGAGTTGGCTCCTCCATCTCTCTCGCTCGAACTTCAAATTTGAACCGGGATATTTAATGCCCTTATTTACATGATCTACTCTTGGCCAATTCTATTATGCCACAACATCTAGCGATTGGATTTCCCTTATCATTTTCTCCATCATCTAATCACTTTCAATCACGTGACCATGCAGATCCATTTATGTTTGACCTTTTCTATCAATTATCGTTGTGTCTTATCATCTTTGATTTTTTCCTCAAAATCATTTGCATTTATTTTATCTTTTTCAAGATCTTCGCACATCTTCCTAATTTATTTTCACATGCTTCTTCTTGTATTTCTATGTACCTCTTTTCTCTTTGTTTCTATTTTGGGAAACTTCTCCTCCATTTGCCATTTTAGTGGCATGTTGTAACATTTTTCGTATGGCATTCTTCTTCATCATGGTTGTCATGTCATCTTCTCCTCTTCTATGGTGTAACCTTATGTTTGTGAACTTCTCATTATCCTCCAATGTCTCCACTCACTTGTACTTTCCTTCGTACCTTATCCTTCATGTACCTCATTGCGCACTTCTACCCTTTTTGGTTGTTAGCATCTACCTCTTCGGGCACCATAACTTTCCTTTTGTATGTTCTTCCATTTCATTATGTGCACACCTCTTCTTTTCTACACACATGGTTCTCTCCACTCCATGCGCTCTTTACTTTCTAACCTTTCCTTCTTGCATGCTTCTTATTTTTGTGTCTTCAAGGCACTCTTCTTTTTCCTTTCTCACTTCCTTATGTGATGCTCCTCCTCATTTTCAGTTTCTTATAATTATGTTGCACACCATGTTTGTGGTTTGTCTTTTTTTCCCTCCTTTCTCCTCTCGGCATGCTCATATTTTTGTACTCTTTAACATTGTGCCCATTTCTTGGGAAACTCTTACCCTACTGCACTTATCCTTTTGTGTTGTTTTCCCTTTCTCACACATCTTTTGATTCTTGTGTGCACCTTTATTCATTACAGGATTTCCTTCATTCTCATATGCCCCTACATCACACTTCCACTTTTTTTGGGGTATATGGAAAGAGACGAATGAGAGGATCTTCATAAATAAGAAAAGAATGGAAATCATGGCTGGATAGACCATTCTCTTAGTTGTTAAGGAAATTTTTTAGAACCTAGAACTCAAAAAAAAGTAAGAGAATCCCACCAAGAGGAAAGTAATGATGTTGAAGAACTAGGATCTTAAGGAAATCAAGTATATCCCTAGCAAAATAAATGAGGTTGATTGAACTTGGTGAAATGAATAAACCTTTCAAAAGGTTAGTTGAAACTTAACTTTTATGGAGCCTCCAAAGGATTCCCTGGAATCTTTGGTGTCAGGGGCATCATCAAATATTGTAAATTGAATTTCATTGCAGCATGTACATGATCTCTTGGCATCGAAACCAATAATTTTGCTATTGCAAAGTATTCCTTATAGGTGATCAAAATTTCGGCTAATGTAGGTCGTAAAAAGCTCGTAGTGAAGGTGATTCCCTCAATATTGCTGAAATACTCAAACTTAAGAGAACATCCATCTGGACTACTAGAAACATCATCCTTAACTCCAAAGATATCCCCAAATCCTTTTATAATACTCGATTACCCTTACATATAGATAAAGTAATTATGTGGTTGATCAAGCTAGCTAACCTTGGTGTGTCTCCTTCCATCTATTCCCAATGGATGTCAATAAGAGGTATGTTAGAGATATTAAAATACTTTAATTAAAAGTATATATTTGAATACCATTATTAGGCTTCCTTGTAATGAAAATCATCACCCATCATAATATAGCATAGAGCATTTATGTATGCAATCATACTTGGTTTAAGAATGACGTGTGGAATAGCACCATTGAAGGGTAGTTCCATGAGAATAAGAGGGAAATAATTACTAATCAAATAAGGTGAATCCTACATCAATTAAATATTAGGGTAGCCATTGTTAGAGTCTTCAAACTCAAAAGCTTGTTAACCACCGACATATACTTGGTCTTTTACTCTTTGGTGAATCTTCAAAAATAGAAGAAATTTATCCACAAACCCAGTAAAATGGGTGGAGAAAGAGTGCAGTTTGATCCCACCTCATATGACGAGATGAAGAAAGACACTTAGGTCTTATTATGCAACATGGAACACTTTCAACTTTCATGGAGCTCCTGGTTGGCCACAATATACTCCTATCTATAGCTTTTTCCAAATCTTAGATAGAGAGAAAACATTTATTGTGTGACATGGAGCTTGAAGGGTTTGGGGAGGTCATTGATAGCTTCATAGGTATGCAAATTGAGTATCTTCTAACAATAATATCTCCCTAGACCTTTGGATGAACTCATTATTTATATCATGAGATATACAAAGATTGGAAAGTGTATTTGGGAATGTATTCTCATACCATTTTACCATTTCTTAACCACTTCTACCATGATAGGGAGATATGTATCCCATTATTCCTCCTCTCTTCCCTAAAAGGTTCATTAAGGATTCTCAACTGGGTAAAATGGTCAAGGCATGATTATGATTTTTAATATCATAGCCAAATCCATACAAATCACATATGGTCTAGTTCTTGAGGTTTTAGTTAAAGAGAAAGAAAAAGTGAAGACTATGGGTATTGAAAAAGGGAGGGGGCCTACAAATATGACCATCAAAATACCCAAATCCAGTTGCTAGCCCCACATTACCCGTGAAAACCTCCCTCAAATAGTTATGGATGTCAAGAACAGAGTAGAATGGATGAAGAACCCTAGAAATACCAATCAGCATGCTAATAAAAATTTCTCCTTTGTTAGCGTGGACATCCTCTAGGTAAAAAAATCCCTTAGAAAAACAAGAACAAATCAGAAAAAGAAAACTGAATAAGGAGTTAGGGAACAATTGAGTTATTAGAGGCCAATGCTAGAATTCAACATAGCATCATGAAATGTTTAAAAATCTAAAATTAAATTTTGAAGATGATAATTTAACAAATTAGTGATAGCGGAGAAGAAAAAAGGAAACCTATGTTGGAAACATCCAAAAAGAAACTTGATATGTCGAAAAGGAGCAAAAAAAAGAGTGAAGCAATCCAAAACTCATGGAAATTAATAAAGTTACAATCAAGATCAGTTCCACTATCATATTCATCTCAAGAGATGCCTTACAAACTAGGAAGGATAAAGTAAATGAGGAAATGAGCATTGATATAAAGGCAAAAGGATCATTGAAAAAAAAAGACCTCAAGGAGTACAAGGATAAGTATGAAAATTATTCAAATTTTGTAATGAATGGGAGGATACCATGAAATCCTTTTATAGTTATATTGTTTCGCTGTAAGTTTATTGAATTTTTGTTGTTAGTTTTCTGCAAAACTTTCAACCTACCTCATTGTTGTTTGTATTATATGTTTTTGGTTCCATTCTAGTGTTGGATTGTCTATATCTCTCAGTATATCCTACCTTTACCCTTATCAAAAATAAAATTTTGAATGGGGATTTAAATATAGTCATATCATTATTCAAATGTAGTTGTGTTGAGATATTTGTGTATGAACTCATGAGACCTATCTCTTATGTGTGTGCAAACACTAAGATATTGTACTACTAGTGTAGTCTAGAATGCTCTAGCCAAAGTAGTGTGATTTTTTTATCATTGTTTGTTCAATATTTCCTAAAGTTGTGTGTTTTTCAAAGCCATCTCAAAGTGGGTACCTTGTTCATTTAGTTGATTTGCATCTAGTAGTGTTGGCATAATTTTATATACACATGGTTCTTTATTCTAATATATTCATGAATGAATGACCTTATCTACTATAGTCATTGAAGGGTAAGGCAAACACTAGGTTAGGGAGATGAAGGGGGTCCTTCAAGGTATTTGGTCGGAGGCTAAAATGTTTTGATGATTGTTGGTTGGAAATTTTGTCTATGGACACAAGCAACAGTTCAGGGGAAAGTAGTCCCTCCTCTTTGTGGGGAGGTTCCCTTATTCACCAAAAATTTGGGAATCTAATTATTTACAAATATACACTAACATTTTGAATGAAAAATTTGGTGTAAATAATGTATCCATGCTTTGGTATTCTCAATATATAAAATAGAAAAGGGAGAAGGGTTTCATTGGAGGAAACAATAGCTTATATGAGTAAGAGGAGTGAACTAGGGACACAAAGTTCTATCTAATCCACTAGTCAAGAATACAATTATTCTCCTTAGTTGTTCAAGATTACTCACTAATGTAAAGGAAAGGAGTGAGGAAAGCAACACATTCAGATATATAGACTGTTGAGTAATTATCTTACCAATGCATGCATGGTACTTCAAGAACATATGAATTAGTATAACTGAAAAATCCATAAAATATAGATGCAACAAACACAAATTTCTTCACACTATAATCAATGGATTGAACACATAGTTTCAATATTCAAATATACTACATCCACATTCACAATTATAGGAAATAGAAATGGGAAGAACATAGATAAGAGGGAGAGAACTTCTTCTTTTATATTGATTTAAAAAGCTTTGTATCATTACATTTTAAAACACCAAAATCCAACCCCTTTACAATGAGAAGAAGCCTTATATAGACAGAGGGGTGGTTGTAACCAACTTCTTAACTAATTGTTATTTAATTAAGTGCTAACACTTAATTAATTAATTACATAAGTTAGCTTTATTTACAATATTTTATTTTCAAAATGATAAAGCTAACTTCAAAACATAACAATTAGAAAGAAATGACTTAAGAGCTAGAAGAAGGAGCATTGGCAATTGGCATAGTTGGGATCTTTACTTTAAGCACATGGATTCTGAACTTGGAAATGGTATCTGAAATCTCCATCTCCTTGGAAATGGTTTTGTTTGCCATAGCATTCAGCCAACTACCAAGAGAGTATTCCATTTCTTTAGCAATACTTCCATTTTGCAACAAGCCCTTGGTGGCCTCTACAACAATGTTACGCAACTCTATGATTTCTTCCATCTTCTCTTTGTTGATAGTTTCAGCCTTGAACAAATCCTCCTTGATGAGTGCTATGTATTTTGCTTTAACTTCATCCATTGAGTGCCTTTCTGTAGAATTGTCCTTGTAAAATTGACACCTAAGAGCCTAGCAAATCGGTAAATATTGCTGATTTGAAAGTCTCTCCTCTCTGCACCATATTCTTCATTCAATGGCCACTTCTTCAAGGACTCTAATTTTCCATTCAACATTGTATACCCACTTCTTGAAAAAAATTCTTAGAATCATCAAAAAAATTGTGAGAAATGGGGATTTTCTCATTTATGGTGCTCATGATTCTCAATTCTTGAATACCTTCCAACCATATCTTGAGTTCTTTCTCTACTCCCTTGATGACTGTATTGAATTGATCTTGAGTCAGAAATATATTATCATACACTTTATATGTCTCAATCAATAAAATTCAAACTAGAGATAAACATTCCCAAGGAACAGTTCCATGAGACATAGAAAGATCTGAAATACAAAGGAAACAAGAGCAATGCAGGGAAAATGGGCATGCAAAGTGAATAGAATTCTTGGAGAAACTTGTTCCTTTAGTTTCTTCAGGGACTGAAATCACCGCAATACACACAAATTGGCCCCAAAACTCAAAAAAAGACTAATAGTTTATAACTCTTCCATTATTCGGGACTTCACAAAGGCAAACAAAATTAGCAAAGGGGTCACTTGACCAAAAATTTCAAAAATTTGCACATTTTTTGGGTAAGTGACAAGAATGATATTCTCCCTCGCCTTTGAAAGATTTGCATCAAAGACAGACTACAAAGTAAACTACTTTATTGGTTAGTTATGATATTATGATTATGTTAGATGATAGAATTAATGTCCTACTTAAGTATTATACAAAATATTGAAACGTGCAAACTTGATTTGAGATATAGAAACATGCTCTAGTATCATTACAAACATCGTGTTATATCAAATATGAAAACAACACTTGGTTTTCTTACTTATTGATATAAATAATAAATATTTCATATTTGACTAAATGATTTATAAAGCAATCCATGATGTCTCGATCTCTACTATTCATAGTTGATATGTACTTTTATACTATGATGAATTATGTACAATCGAATTAGGTGTATCTAAAAAATCGTGGTTATTTTTCCATCTAGTGATGGGGTCATTACAATTATGGTTCTACTTGTATGAAGGCTTATAATGGTATATCTCGAGGCATGTTTACCCAAGGAATAAAACAAGGTTTTTTTATTGAGCCACACACTAAGCGATATTATTTCGCAATGGTGGGAAGCACTTAAGTCATATATACTCGGTTATATGTTGATCAAAGAATCCATGAGCACAAGGTTTGATAGAGTGGTGTCAATAAAAGCCTTCCAATTTATGTGAGATATATTGGTCTCAGTAGGATCACGTTTGTGAGTGTGAGTGGACCTTGGATACAATCCTATTACCGTTGTGGCTTTAGGTTCATTCATTATATGACATCTTAAAGACATGGGCTATGTCTTAGCATTTGTGAAGTGAGTTGAGAAATTATGGATTGGGACAAGATGAGAGAATATTTTTTCAAGATCTTTACCTATGATTAAGAAAGAGGAAGGATTGGTTGCACCATTCACTATGATTAAGGACGCAATCTTCCACAAGCACGCATTGTCGGAAGATAAGCTAAGTAAGATTAGTGATGATGAGGAATATTGTATGGACTGATTATTTGCATAAATATGGAGTAGTGATGTAGCGTGGGAGGCTCACCCACCCGCTATAGAAGTGTACACTAGGTACATGAGTCATAAGAAACTATTGAAGGAGACATAGTACAAGTAAAAGTTTTTTTAATGAGAATGGATCATTGAAGTTGCGTAGAAGGATCCCGCAAAAAATACTAAAACCAACATCTTTGCATGGAAGATGTTGAAAATGGAACACACGAGGATACTCGTATGGAAATCATTGGTGACTATTAGAGTGATGTGGACTTCATCAGACTTACAAAACTTTTGAAAGAGTATCATGTTATGTTTCCCAAGAGTTATCAAAAAATGAAGAGTTTACATCCTAATTTGGGAAAGTTGTACATAAAACTATGAGATGGCATGAAAGATATTAAGAAACAATTGTATATGATGAATCCGAAGTTGTGCGCTAAGTTCAAGGAGGAGATCAATAATTATTCTTAATGTAGAAGTGATATTTTTGATTGAGGAGTTAGACTAGATTATCTCGATGGTCATTAGCATTAAGATAGATGTGAGGATCCATGTGTGTGTGGAATATCAAATGCTTAATGATGTTTACATTGAAGATCCTTTCTCACCACCATTTACAAAGAAAGTGTTGGAATGCGTTGTAGGGTGCAAGATTTATTCAATTAATGATGGCTTCTTTGGGTACCATCAAGTCCAAATCATAGAAGAAGACAAGTTCAAGAATATTTTTGTGACATCAAGGAGCTCTTTTTCATACAACGGTGTGCCATTCGGATCGGGTTGTGGTTTAAGATCTTACATTTTTTATTCATAAGATTTTGAAAGTCTTATTAGATTATTAGACCATGTATGTGTTACTGAAGGATCACCATGAGTATCTGTGTTATATGTTTGAAAGGTGTCGGTAGCTACAAATCTCATTGAATTTGACAAAATGCATTTTTGTTGTACCGCATGGCACTTTGTTCGAGCATGTCATTTTTAAAAGGCATGTTGGTGGACACCACAAAATAATGAATGATTCAGTAGTTAGAATTCATGTAAATGTAGAAATATGTATGTGTGTTTTGAGACATTACAATTATTATAAGAAGTTCATACGAAAAATATGTTCGATTAGTCGGACATCCGGAGGAATTTTTGAAAAATGAGGGACTCTTTAGATGGATATATTTGCAACAAACTTGTTATACATTGAAAAACAAGTTAATTAGTGTGTTGATTTTTAATTCCCATTCGCTAAAATCATTTTCATGTTCATGTTAATACATATGAAACAATGGTGGGAGTAATTATTCCACAACCAGAGATGGAAAGATTGACCACCCTATATAATTTGTGAGCAGAAATTTGTCTAGCGTGGAGAGATCTTTAATCCTTGACACATAAAAGCAAGATAACACTAATACAAGTGTCAATTCACCAGCAAATGTCATTGAAGACTTTGAAAGGGAGAGGATTCTTAGATTGTAAGTAAATTTTTAAGTGTTGTACACACACATATACATACATATATATAAATATACATACATATATAGTGATTCAATAAAATATGAACTAGTTTATTAAAATTTGAGTTTAGAAAGTGCTAAAATGGTGTACAATGAAGTTACAAATGTTAAGAAATTTTTATAGATGTAACTATGAAAGAAAATGAGAGAGATAGGACACTTATCTTGATTTCGTTCATCCCAAAGTATATCTGAATTGGAAAAACTAATGAAAAGGCTGAGAAGAGTGTTGGAACTACGCGACATAAATTCTAGAAGCTGCAAAATGGCTCGAACATAGGCACTGGGTAGGGGAGAGGGCATTTGGGGATCCCGAGACATCTATGGAGCGTTGGAGTCTCACCGAAAGGGGTGGAACCTGATTTCTTCAAAGTGTCACTAGGGCTTCTCACTTATTCATTGATGATCATCTATATGTCACACTTGGATCACCGAGGTACCTTTAATTCTACAACATAAGTAATCTCCTGTAAAACCCCTAAACTACATCAAATCCTAAAAAAGAAATATGCAAAATAGGAGGTCAAACTGTCCTCTGGTTGTCAACAAATTGAACTTACGACTGATCATTGCACTACATCTCAAACCCCATGTAGTTATATGTGCTTATGTGTGTAAAAGTGCTCCTAGGTTTCCCTCACTCCAATGACACCAAGATAGTAGGCGGTAGCAAGATGGAATGCAAATGTGTCAATGGAAAAATTAACTTTCCTTCCTATGTAGTTTATATGCAGAGTAATAAGCCTAAGATGTCTTCCCTTTGATATGTAGATAGATAACACTTGATAGAAAGTTCTCATCATTATAATGGTATGTATGTTGTGTTTATATAGGGATCTCTTGCTTGAATTTCGATGCTAGTGACTCGACATGCCAACTAGGACCTTAAGATAGGAGTAAGAAAACCAAAAAGGACAACCATAAATGTCAAAAATTTGAACAAGGAAAAGAGGAAATGGACACCTAGGATGGACTGGAGTGCCTAGGCACTAGTGTCCAGTCGTGGGCACTAGTGACCAGAGACAACGATGACAAATGTGTGAAGAATGGAAGACATAGATCTATGTGACCTGACTAGAAATGGGTGGATAAGTGAGAGAGGTGATGGATAAAAAAATAGACACAATCAAATCAAGAAGATAGAATAGAAAGTGTGTCACTAGTGAATACTTTTCTTACGCAAAAAATATGTATATAAACAACATACTTGGAGGCATAGTAAAATAGTAGTAAGTGTGTGATTTTTGTCTACATTCCCCCTTATGCTTATTTTAATGAAATTCAAGTAGTGTATAAGAATCAAGGAACATACCTATGAGAAGTATAGAGAAGCCCTATTACGTATACGCACAAAATAAGAGTATATAGAGTGGTTAGACATGGATCAAAGGTGTCGATCCATGTGGCGTAAATAGAGATAGTGAACCATTGTAGAGGACCACTTGGAAAATTTTATGATTTGATTCAAAGAATTTGGATATTTTGATTTTTGCTAAAGGTAATTTGAATGGGTAGGGAATGATCAATTCCCAACTCAATTTTATATGTGTGAAAATCAAGGATTTGGGTGTCCCGCCGCCAAAGGAAGAGTGTCGGGGAGAGAGGTCTATTTTTACCCTCCAACTATAAATACTTCCTTAAAGGGTATAGCCATTGCAGATGGACAAAGGCCAAAAAAATTCATTTTGATCCAACGAGAATAACCCATATAAGAGAAGTATAGGAAATGCAATGATGTCTCATTGCTCCCACTGTAAGGGTTTCACAATGTATATAATGCTAGATGGCTTCCATGTTAGGTCATCTGGAAGCGATAGAGTATAGAGTAGCTTCCCATGTTAGGTCATCTGGGAAAGTAGTGATGTAACTCCCAAGTTAGGTCATTTGGGAGGAGTAGTAAAATACGTTGTGTTGTGTCAATTGATTTATTTGATTTGAGTAGTAGAAAATTGTGTTGAGATTGAATTTGTTTGATAAATTACTCATGGAGATATTTTTCACTTGTTGCCCCCATATTAGGTCATTAGGGGAATCGCTAGAAAGTGGTATGGAATGTCACATAGTGTAGGAGAAATTTGTTTATAAGTATTGATTAGAGACATGAAGTGATCATGTAGCAGTGTGAGGGGGATTATAGAGTGATCCCAATTATATGCCCCCTTTCAAATGAAAGGGGGTGATAATAAGAATGAACGTTGAGCCAAAAGTAGATGTGCAATGATGTAATAGTGAGTAAAATGAAGTGTAGTAGATGTCGCAAAGTTGTGTGTATATTGAGTGGAACATATGTCGATTGGAATATAGTATTGCGAGAATATGTTCAGTATAGAGGTAGGATAAATTTTGAACCACATGGCACAAACCGAAAGTACACTAGAGTAGCGAAGCTCAAAATATGAGTGAAACCATGAGCCATGTATTAGTTGAAAGAATGAGTGTGAAATAGTATCTATAGTAGATGCGATATTGGAATTTTTATATATAGTAATGGTAAAGGGTGAATAGTGACTTCATTTAAACCCTGAGTGAGTGTGATTTTAAGCTCGAGCATTCGATGATGCCACAAATTAGAAAAATGAGATTGAGCCAATTTGAGATGGTGGTGGAGGTTGTGGCATCACATACAACAGCTTGAGTCGGTAACTATGATTATTTTCAAGAAATTTATAGAAATGAACTCGTTTTGTAAATTTTTTAAAAATTTGAGTTTTTGGATTTCTAGGCATTTTTGACCTGGGCAAGAGCATCCAGGGCACTAATGTCCTTCAAGACACCAATGCATAGATTTATGTGTTGGTGACCCTAGAACAAGATGTTTGTCAAAAGTGATGTTTTTTGGTGTTATTAGTTGTTATTTTTGGCATATATACAGAGTGTTAACGTTGCAGTTTTGTTGGTGTTTAATTTTTTGCATAGGGATATCCATTCGAGAGAGTTTCATGGAGGTCGACACTTGATTATGCTGCTAGGATTAGGCCTATCAAATGTAGAGTGGGATATTCTAACTCGTGTCACCAGACACATAGCTATATTAGGGGAGGTACCCCATAATATGTCAATGATTACTTGCTTTATGTGAGAGATGGAATGCAGATGTTTCTACGTTTCAATTTCCTACTAGGGAGGTGACAGTGACCTTAGATGATGTATATCACATATTGCAACCGGTTGTTGTGGGTGAGAGAGTACGAGATGATGGTTATAGAGGATGCTCAAAGGCGTATGAGGGCTACTAGGTGGTATTTTATAGGGACACGGTACATACAAAGACCCATATTAGCTTGGATTCCATATTGATATTATTTTTTCTATGACCGCAGAAGTTCATTGCAGTTGTGATTGCATAATTAGTGGTAGTGGCGGGTTGTGGTGTAGGAATCTTGTATAAGATGCATGAAATCTATCAACGTATAGAGGAGGATGGAACTAGATACACATGGGTACGATGTGTATTAGCGCATTTGTATCATATCTATATAGGTTCACACAGAGGACCATGGTGGTGGTCTCGAGAGCCACCACATCATTATGTGCATGAGCTTATGAGCATAGTGTTATACTAAGGCCCTTGGTGGGCCACGACGGAGTGGGTGAGACCCGATATATTTGTAGCGAGATAGGTAGGTTCCCTGAGTAGGAAGATGGACACTAATACTTATAGATCGATGTTGGATCGTATGGGGCTAGGGGACATTATATGGAGGCCATATCGAGCCTATGGAGGGTGGCTAGAGGATGGAGTAGAGCTACAATGTATCTCATCATACGATGTGGTTAGAGGACCGGTTTCAGGGGTGGCCGATTTTTTTCAGAAGAGCGTGTGTCACAAAGCAGCTTTTGTATGGCTCGAGATTTTCCCTCGTAACCATATGTATGGGTACGATTGTTCAAAGAATTGAGGATGTTGGGAGTGAGACCAGACCTACAGGAGCACAACTAGTGCCCCTGATGTAGATGAGATGGATGTGGCCATATAGCCGATACAGGTGGATGATGTAGGTTGTACCGAGGCCTATAATTCATGGTAGGTAGTGCACCGATAGGTGTTATTATTTATTTTTGTTGTTAATTTGGTGGGAGAACCACTAGTTGGAGGTGCAGAGGGGCGGTACCTACCCCTAGCAGAGATGGTATAGCAATAGCGATAGCAGAAAAAGCATGAGTATTGTTTTGGTTGTTAGTTGTTGATTTTCACTTACTTGTTGTATGTTTGTACTAAAGTGTGCTAACTAATGTGGTATTGGATGGTTGTAGGCAATGCATATAGGTCCTTGATTTTTGACTCGTCAATCCACACATAGATGTAAAATGTGCTTCCATATGTGCTCGGGGAGGTGGCATGCTAGAGTGAGTAAATATTATTACAAACGAGCATGCCCATTTGTTTCAGCTAGTGGTGATAGAGGTGGCCACATGTACTATCTTATTGAGGGAGCGGGATGAGGCATGGGTGGAGACACGGTGAGCTATGGAGGTGTAGAAACCTAAAATCTGCTTACATGGTTTTAATACTAAAATTCACTAATTATCCTCTTTCTCACCATTTCCATAATAATTAGCTTTTTCCGCTAACTAGCTAACATTCCCCTTCTTATTCGTTAATTAAGGAACTTTTTTAATCAATTAACCCTTCCCCATTTTGGATGCCAATTAACAACCTTTCATTAGTTATAATCTACTTCTAAGTGATTAATTAAACATTATTAACTATGCCTTTTATTTAATCAATAAACCCCTTTTATTGGTTAAATTCCTCTCTTCGCATCCCCCGAATCATAATAAATTTCTGCTAATAATATTCTATAAGCTTACCCCTTCTATTAATTAATCATGTTTGATTAAGTAAACCCCTTTTCAACTCCCACAAAGTGCACATAATTTATTAAACATACATGACCTTTGTATTTCCTCTTTGGGGTTTATCCCACATTCATCAATTTGCTAGCCTTTCCTGAATTGACAAGCTATATAAGAAACCCTCCTCCTTACCTTTCTTCTTACACCTCATTTTCTCTAGTGAAAACTATATAAATTTTGATCTTGAGCCATTCTCCATTGTTGGAAATAGATTCTCCATCTTGCATCCATTTACTCAAAATTGAGTAGTATGGGAAGATCCAAAATGGCCTTGTGTCCATTTCTTGGTGAGATTCCATCTTCAATTCTTAAGGTTGACAAAAATAAAATTTGATTGCTAAATGATCTAACTAGGTTTATGTTTAGTTAGTAATCTAAAGAATAAGAAATAGCTTAGAATTTAATTTAAGATTGTTCATGCATTGAAGAATTTGTTTCTCATAAGCTCTTATCTTGATAGTTCTATAGTAGGTTTGATTATTGCTTTGAAGCTACTAGGTGTTAGCTTCTTTAGATTAGCATGGAAAATTTCTATATATTCACATTTGGCACGCCAAAGGGGATGGATCCTTAGTCCCTTATATTTGATTTTAAGCTTTATTATTCTTTATCTCATTTTTAACTCGACCCTTATTATGCACATTTGAAATATTTTGAATTGCTTAGGTATTTTGCTAACTTTACATGTGTTGAGTCACTCTTATAGGTTTAATTGTGATGGGTTATTGTTAATTTTGGGCTAAGAGATCAAATTCTTAACCTTTTATAGTTTCTTGCATCAGTATTCCATATTTTTACTTCATTCCAGCTTATAAGCACACGTGTGAGGCTTCCCGTGCATACGCTCTTTAGGGTCGCATCTTCGTTGAATAGAAGCGTTATTGTTATCAAGTCTGTGTATATGCTTTGCTAAACCCACGCTACCGCACCTCCGCCACGCATACATTACATTGTTTTCTAACCCTCTATGTTGCTTTATCAATGTGCATATGTTTTTACATCTACGTAGGTGCCTCCTCGGCCGTGTAAGCATTATTCTCGAGTCTTTGCAATCTAATTTCTTATCGCACCCACATATATGCTCTTAGGGTCATGTTATGCCTCTCTGCCACACAGTGTGTTTGTCTATTTATTTTCTTAAAGCCATGCATATTTTGTCTAGTTTGTGCTACTTTTTTTTAGGGGCGCACCGGTGTTTTAAAGTCCACGCAGTGTGACCTGTCCACGCATGTGTGATTATTTGAAGTTTAGGCACTATTTTCCAAGTTTACAAAATTTGATCTCTATTATTGCTAACATCTTATAGGTTTCTCAAGCTAACTATTGTTTGCAAGATATATCGATTCATGTTTTTACTAAAAATTTTAAATGAGTTTAATGAATGTCTTGATTTTATTTCATAGGATAAAGTTGTGTATGCTCTTCCCGCACCTCCTAGGTGAGATTAGGAATCGAAACAACTATAGGTATTTTTCACGCTTTCAAACACTTCATTAAAATTCATGGTTAAGGGAATGAACAATAATTTGGTTAAAATGAATTACCTTGCACTTTGATTTCACATCCATTTTTCATTATGGTTGGATTTTTGTGTTGTGTATTCTCTTCCCTCACACCTTTTGGGTGATCTTGGGAATCAAAAACAACACTTGAATCCTCTTTTCATGATGTTTTTATATTTTTGGAGAACTACTAATCTTTCACGTGCAAACCTAATACATTTGTTAAAGAATCATTATCTATACCAATACTAATACAGCTTTGTTGCAGATTTCCAACGGTGTACAAAACCACACTAAGTTAAGATAATAAAAACTCCACATTCAAAACACTATATTTGCATGTTCGCTTAAGATTTATGGCTCGTCCTCTTAAAACCGAGGAAGTTCCTTGGCATAAGCCATCATAACCCATGACGATGCCCCTAGAAATCCCAAAATAGTCCACACAAGAGGGAACCTTGTGGAAAAAAGGAAGCACTCCACTTACCTACTTGTTTAGTAAACACTTGTGAGATTTAGCGTCAAAATTATCTTCACATGACCCCAATGAAAATACAATTGAATGCATTTATTGCTCATTGTATCGAAGGGGGTAAATTAAAGCCAAGATACTCCAAGGTTTATTCAGTGTGACTTCCTTGGAAAATCATGCTCATAAAGATAATTTGTGACACCTAGAGAGTGAAACAATAGGAAGCCATTTTACACAGGAGCCAATTTTACGAAAACCAATCGTGTTTCAAAGATCTCTCACAAAGTGACAAATTTTTCAGATTCAAAACCTTGTTAGTCGAACAAGGGGAGAGTCCATCAAAGTTAGATCTGCATGACATTCATCACAAAATTTATGTTACTTTGTCTTAGTTTTTCACTTGTCTTAAGACAAGGAGAAACTCTGCCGAAGTGACAAGTATTTTTCACCCCCACTTAGTCTACTCCTTTTTTTTTTTTTTTTCCTTTTGGTACAAAATAAATCATACATACGTAGTGTTACTTAAGATTGTGTCCACCATTTTTGCACCCGCTTACATCCTTCCTTATTAAGACTGTGATAGTAAGCGTTGAAAGTGTGTATGTACGTCCTAAAATCTTGAGTAGCCTTGTCTGATACCCATGTAGATAAATTTCATCATAATCAGGTTTGTTTCAGCAAAGTGATCTTCCTTGAGATGTTATGATGCGCACATCACCTTGATATAATTTTAATACTTACATATTGTTTCTCGTAAACTTGATTTAAGTTTTGAGATTGTACCATTACGTTGCACACACCTTAACAACTCCTTGGTATACTTTGACTTTGTTTTCTTAAAAACATTTCCTTAACCTTGAAAAGTGTTTTTCTTACATTGTATCAATATCATTTTGATACTAATATTGTGATTTCCTAAAGCTTAATCAATATATCTAAGTGGTATTGTTGCATTGGTCACACTTGTAACTTCCACTTTTTGGGATTTAGGCCTTGCTTATATCTAGATTGGTTATAGTATACCTTGAGTCGGAAGTCAGTTCAACCCCTTGTTAATATATATGCCTTGTTTATTTTAAACTTGACTTAAGTGTTAAAATTGTGTTGATCATCTTGCACCAAACTATCATTGAGACAAATTTGCATAGGGATTATTTCCTTGTAGATTGATTGTTTTTCCGAACTTATGTGATTGTTCATCTTGTATACTTGTTTCCTAGGACAATCCTTTGATCCTTTGATTCTTCATTTTGACATGTACACTTACAACTTGTTGTCCAAACCTTTTGGATTGTCAAAATTGTGTCATTGCATGTCTTTTTTCCTTAGATTCCCTTTAAAAAATCACACGAACATCTCCTTACTTAAGAAATATCCAGTTGGTTGTTGTTATGTCTTCTGAATTGACATAGAACTTACTTCCATTTTAATGAGTTAAATCACACTATAGAGGTCTAGGAATTTGGACCTAAAAATGCCAACAATGACTAACTATCCATGGTTCCCCACACTTACGACAATAAGGAACCTAGGTTTAGGCATTCACGTCAAAATACACCCATTACGACTACACCTTGATTAGTTCTTCATGCTAGAGAACTCATTTGGATACCCGCTTCCCCACCTTCATCTCATATTCGGTGGTATGATTCTAATGATTCTAATCCATGTTATTCTACTGATTTTAATCCAAACTATTCCTTTTATTCCTCTCAATCTTCTAAGGATTCTAATCCAAACTATTTTTTGGATTCCTCTCAGTCTCATGAGGTTCATTCAATAAAATTTATTTTAAGGAATAATCAATCTCCTAAACAAAGTCTTCCTCCTCTAAGGATTTTTGTCGCCACAAATTCTCCCCATTATTCTCCTAATTTGACTCCTACATTGTGGTCGCCGCTTTTGTAGGAACCCCTTTATCAATCACCTCAACAATGTCTTACTCCTTTGAAGATCCGTGGCTCAAATTTCCTCTAATCATTCCTCTAATTTGACTCCCGAGTCACAGTCCTCCCCTTTATTCCCAAGACCCCTTTTATCAATCACCTCAACAACCTCTTCCTCCTTCAAAGATCCATGCGACTCAAAATTCCTCTAATCAACCATTCAATTCGACCCTTATGTCGTAATCTATTGATCGCTACATGATCCTCTTTGTCTACCTACACTATACAATCTTAAAGGAAAACCAATACCAACCCATTCCAAGTCCCCATCTTCTACCACTCACGAGCCATATAAATTCAAATCCACTTTGTCTCTTGATTCATCATCTTCTAAATCTTCCACACCAGTTGGACCTCTTTCTTCTAATCAACCTACTATCATCAAAGAACAATAACCCATACCGATCAATTTCTTTTAGAATGAAGAAGAAATCAGAGAATTCATGGGGCTACATGATGACATCCCTCTAGAGGACCATGAGAAAGGATTCTCTTTTGACCTCAATGCGTTCATGTATTGTGGGGAAGAGGTTGATTCCTTTTTTCATAAAATAGAGGAAGATCCTAAGATCATCAAACTTGATCCTCTTCTTGTTCTTCCATCTTCACATTCCCCATTACATGGAGAAATGCCTGGGTCTATCATTAATCCTTGGCCTATCTTCTCATCACCCAATCATTCCTTTACATATCACAATTCCTCAATCACAATCTCTCATTGGGTCACCTCCGGATAGCCCTTCATATTCTTCTATATCTACGAAACCTCCTAGTATCCCTCCATCTTCTACTTGTGGGTCACCTCTAGGTAGCCCATTATCCTCTATACTTGGGCCATATCCTCGTAGCCCCTCATTTTATATATATGGGACATCTCATGGTAGCCCATTTTCTTCCATACTTGGGCCATCTCATGGCATACACATGGATGTTCTTTCTTCCCTTTCTTTCCATTCCTCTGTAAGTCTCCCACCATGTTCATCCCTTCGATGATATTTTGGTTATTTTATTTGCGCTCATTGTGTGACATTTATTTCTATAGTATTCCTTTGAACTTGGTCTTTCATCACCTTGGTAAATTAAAGAATGACTAATCTCTTAGAGATCCTATAACTATCTAACATTTAAAAAAACTTGTTACGAAGACATTTTGGGCGTATGTTTTGACACTATCCAATGTCATCATCACAATCAATTCCACATCCTTCCATCAAGCCATCATTGGTTCTTAACCCCTCATCAAAATAATCGAGAGAGCTGAAATAATTTTCAAAGCAAAAAAATCAATCAAAACATCAAAAATCAAAAGCAAAAAGAAAAACAATATATAACTCTCTCTTGGGGTATTTCCAATATCTTTATCGAGGGGCTATGGACACCTAGCTGGCAGTAGATCAATGTTGCAACTGACTAGAATCAAATACATCTCCGTCAGGGCTATGGACGTCTAGCTAGTAGTGGAGCAATGTATGGCTCTCCTTCCACCCTCCATTCACAAATCACCTATCAAAATAAATCATTCCTACACATTGGATAGTGTGTCTTCACTTGTTTTCTATCAAATATTCCCTTCAAGAAGTAATTCATTTTCATGTGCACACATTGGGTCTATATGGTCAAAAAGGATTAGTATGTTATCAGGTGTTGTTTGGACCTTGTTCAAACTCTTACTTTAGTCCTTATTTTGACTCATGATTTGTGCCTTTGGCTAATCACACTTACATTGTCAATATTCTAACTACATTTTATGTATCCTTTTATAATAGTTTTTGTTCTTTTGCTTCGTTTAGAACATCCATGTGTATAAGATTTCCTTTTTACCATATTTGAGGGAAAATTTGTCCCTTCTTTCAATAAACAATCTTGTCCTTATTTCTATCATTTGTTTCTTGGCCAGCTTGCACTGGGGGCATGCTCACTCCTTCTTAGCACTTCATTGGTTTGAGTTCATCATCACGTTGAACCTATCTATTTTGGCCTTGATCCATATTATCTTCATCTTGTATATACATACAGGATTTTCCTTGGTATATCCCCATCTAACATTAGGGGAATCTTCACATATTCACTTTCTTGCACATATGTATGACATTCTACCCTTTTACATTCCCATCAAATGTTGGGGATCCACATTTCTTCATTTTCCTATACATAGCTTTGGAAAACTTTCAAAAACCCTAAAATTTCACAAAATTCAAAAAATCCAAAACATTAGTAAAACATTCAAAAATCCTACACATCAAGAAAACAGTCAAAAAATCAAAAACATTTTTGAAACATTAAAAAAATCCTACACATCGGTAAAACATTCAAAATCCAAAAAAATTGTAAAATTCAAAAAAATTAAAAAAATTGGTAACAAGCATGCATGCAGATTGAAGCATGTATCGATGCATAAGTACTCAAACATAGACAAAATTTCCTACAACACATATTTTCTTTGATTCTCGTATGTTATTGTGCATGACTCACAGATCATTTTGATCTACCCTCCATCAACAAAAGTTGGTTTATTCACTATCTTTGTCTTCCTTTACACGAACACGTTGTTTGGGGTAGTTTCCTAGGGCATGATTGTTTTTTCGTTGGAATTTTACATCCTTCGCTTATTCACCTCGCATGTATCCTTTCTTGGGGTGCCATTCTTAACCCTTTTTGTTAATTCACATATTTCAGAATCAAAGCTTGATAACAAAAACATTTGTGCAACGGTTTTGAACGTTGTTTGTTTGAGTATGTGTTTGCACTTGTTTTCCTACTAGGTTAGCTCATTTACTTTCTCGTATTGCATTAAATTATGTATGTTACATTGAGTTAGTGCTTTGGCAATGACAAAATGTTTGTATTATAGCTTTCCATGTTATTATACACTTTTTTATATGTGTATATTTCAATAAGGACCAATGGTGTAGATCACTTGCAAAATGATGAAATAATTTTTTTACATCAACTAGATGCAAGCTATTTTTCATTCTCTTCACCCTCCTTTTTCTTCCCGATCATTTTATTCTATCAACACTATTCTTCCAAATCACTTGGGGTAATAGGGATCACCTTCTATCCCCCTTCCCCTTGTTTCTTCTATTAATTTCCTTCATCTTTTTGAGTGTCGATTGACCTCTTTCACCACCCCATCAACACTCGAGGGGGCATCCTTAATTCTACTATTTTTCTTATATCCCTTCAAAAATTTACTTTTTTTAATTTTCTACAATATTTGAAGTGGCCTCTCTAACGCCACACTAAAGAGGGGCAAATGTGGACACCTAAAATCTGCTTACACAGTTTTAATACTAAAATTGCACTAATTATCCTCTTTCCCGCCATTTCCATAATAATTAGCACTTTTTCACAAATTAGCTAACATTACCCTTCTTATTCATTAATTAACAACCTTTCGTTAATAAATTAACTCTTCCCCCATTCTGGATGCCAATTAACAACCTTTCGTTAGTTATAATCCACTTCTAATTGATTAATTAAAAATTATTAATTGCACCTTCTATTTAATCAATAAACCCCTTTTATTGGTTAAATTCCTCTCTTACATCCCCTAAATCATACTAAATTTCTTCTAATAAGCTTCTATAAGCTTACCCCTTCTATTAATTAATCACCTTTGATTAATTAAACCCCTTTCAACTCCCACAAAGTGCACATACTTTATTAAACATACATGAACTTTGAATTTCCTCTTTGGGATTTATCCCGCATTCATCAATTTGCTAGCCTTTTCTCGAATCGAAAGCTATGTAAGAAACCCCGCTCCTTACCTTTCTTCTTACACCTCATTTTCTCTAGTGAAAAATATAGGCATTTTGATCTTGAGCCATTCTCCATTGTTGGAAATAACTTCTCCATCTTACATCCATTTACTCAAAATTGAGTAGTATGGGAAGATCCAAAAATGGCCTTGTAGCCATTTCTTGGTGAGATTCCATCCTCAATTCTTGAGTTCAACAAAAAATAAAATTTTATTGCTAAATGATCTAACTAGGTTCATCTTTAGTTATCAATCTAAAAAGTAAGACATATCTTAGCATTTAATTTGATATTTTTCATGCATTGAAGAAGTTGTTTTTCATAAGCTCTTATCTTGATGGTTCTATAGTAGGTTTGATTGTTACTTTGAAACTACTAGGTGTTAGCTTCTTTATATTAGCATGGAAAATTTTTATTTGTTCATGGAGGTTTAATTAATTAACGTACCGCATTCACCTAACCATGACCCCTCACCCCGCATTCATATTAATTTAATTACTTATAATTGAATTAATGTTCATCCTCACACTATTAATCAATTTAATTATTTTAATTAAGTTAATTTACACCTCTCCTAGCCACGTCACCTAGACACCTCACCATGGACTTATTCTTAGTTTATTAATTAACTAGGAATAAGTCTCCACTTATCTTAACCAACTAGGACTTAGTCTAACCCTAACATTAAATTCCTATTTCTTCTCCAACAACACTCCCACTTATCTAAGCACTAACCATCACTTGAGACCCGGATGGACAATCAAGCACACTGAAAATAGCAAGGATTTACTATTTTGGATAAACCTATAATTTCCCACCTTAACCAACGTCGGTTAACCCTCAACCGACGCCAATCACCCTAACCATCATCGGTTACCATATATATAGTTTTGCAACCTTTTTCCTAGGTTGGTCACTTCGAGTTTTGAGAGAGCTATCTATATTCAAGCACGAACCAGATATTTTCTCAACATCCAGATGACAAAATACATTCAACCACAAGCCTAAGAAAGTACTTGATACTTGTCCATAGGCATTTGCATTCACAAGAGCACTCTGGGAAACATTTCCACGGCGTTGACCACAAATTTCTTCACGGATCAACCACTGCCATCCTTCACCAACCAAGCCTACAAATACAAGTAAGTGTATTTGACTTGCATCATTTTTGTACTTACTTAATAGGTTCTTTATTTTTTTTACTTGATCTTGTTCTTTCCTACATTCCTCCACCCCCACTTTCCTACCAATCTACCCAACCTACCACCCACCACCTTCTACCTATTCGTAGCTAACTTTTAGGCATTCATAAACCTTCCCAACATTTTTAAAATCCTAACCATCGCTCCCTCCATTCTCTATGTAATCACAGAGAATCCCAAAAACTAAGTTTATTTAATTACCACCATTTTTCCCCTACCAACATTGGTTTCCTTAATTGTTTCTCGGTTTCCTCTTAACTAGCATCGGTCACCCGACCAACGTTGGTTATTATCTCCTTGTCAATTTTCATCAAACTACCCCTAACATCCCCAAAACCTCACAAAACCTTACCCAAATCTGATACCTCACTTACAACCTCACCACAGCCTCCCTAACTCTTTGTGCAAATACAGAGAGAGCTTAAACACCCACTTTTAACATTTTTCCATTATCCATGTAGAATCGATGTCAATTACCCTGAACCAACATTGGTCACACTCTGACCGGCATTAGTTTATGTGCCTGTAAACTACCTTAAACTAGCAAGCTTTCTAATCATCCAAAATCAACCCAAACTACACCAAATCTTACCTAGACCTTGTTTGTGACCCTCAAACCACCTACCCAACCTGCAACCTTACTCGAGGCCTTCACCGGTTTAATTATTAAAGAATTTAATTGGATTGACATTGATAGTAATCTAAGATACCTAAATCAGAACACTAGCATTAAATTCTCTTATTTGCATGTTCATTTATTTTATATTGAATTATATATATCAGTGGATTGATAACCATCAGGAAGTATCACACTTCCTAGATCTAGCTCATGCTAGGCAATCCACTAACCTTTTGTTATTGATTGTATCTTGTGGTCTTGCTTTGCATTACAGTAGTTCCTCCTAGCCAAAGGGAATCTCACATAATCAATTTAGATCGGAAATAAAAATGCACACACTCAACCTTCAACCAAGTGACTACAAGGTATTCCTCCTTGGCCTATTTACCTTTATCTATTTCATTATCTACTACAATTTGGTGAAAATTTTGGCATGCCAAGTGGGACCCATCAAGGGTTATGTTGCATTTGTTCATTCATTCCTAGGTAAAAATTGTGTGTTTATTTCCCTTTGAAAAGTATTCACATTAATTTTCTTCTCTGGGATCTTCTCCTTCTTTCTATTGTCTAAAATAAATTGTTATTTTGGTGTTTTAAAAAGAACATGTATTTCTTTCTACTACATTTCATTAGTGAAAGAGCATTCCTCTTCCTATTCTCCATTTTCTACATCGAACATAATTGTGGATTTGGGTTTAAAATATTTTCATTTCATTATGGTTTGTTGCATTATAGCTCACATTAATTGAGGGAAACCTATACATTGGAAGTCATGCCCAACTGATGGTTAACTAATTCAATCATAGTTCACTTTACACACTCTCTATACCAAACCACTTAAATAATTTACACATCTTCTTAAACATCATCCTACCTGGAAGAAGTTATCAATGATCACACGATCAGAGGATTGATAGTGGACGCCAAACTGGTTTCTCTGTCCAGTCATTATCTCAAAGAAAGGACCACCCACCAAAAATTTACCTAAAACCATCCTTAGTTCTTGGATTTTCATAGGGTACCTTCTATCAAACTAAAAACTTTGTTCTATTCACAAGTCAGTCCTAAATAACATAAGCTAAAACATAAAATTCACCAATAGGATTTCATGTTTCTTAGTTTTTGCTTGATTTGTGTTTTGAGTTGTGAGGTCATATTCTTCATTATTTTCTTCCTTTCACACTCCACAATCATAGTTGGTGTATTCTTGACTATTTCTAAGTGTGTCGGGTTCATCATTACCATACTCAGTTTCTAGGTTGGTATTCTATCTGATCTAAGTCACTAAATCCCATTTTCCTTCATCTTTTCAAATTTCACAGTGACTGGCATCGGTCCAATGACCATCACCGGTTTACATCTAACCATCATCGGTTTACCTAACCATTTTCAGTTTCCTTCTTTTTTGGTTTATTTCACCAAAACAACACTCATCACATTTCCATTCTTTTTAGGGTTTCTCAAATACATCATCATACCTCTGGACATTGAAATCACTGTCAAATCAAGATTTTGTCTCATTTTCATCATTTATTACCACATTTATCAAACTTTTGATTATTCCACAATAATCATGTATCACACCCTAACCATCATCGGTCACCCTCTATCACCATCATCGGTTAACCCAACCACCGTTGTGCCATTGGTTCCTGTGTTTTAATTTTTAATTAAAACAACAACCAATTTTACTTCCTAGAACATATTTTCTCCATTTCATTTTTGTCTATGTTCATTTAAGAGATCAAATTACCATTACTAGGTCTATGCTAACTCACATGGTTTTGACTCGTAGCCAAGCCAATGCCCTCATGTTCCATGCTAGCCTTCATTCGCCTCCTAGCCCACCACCACCTTCCATCCTATCATCTATGGATCCTACTCATCCCATTATCATCAGTACATGGTGATGAGATTTGCAAGACTCCTTGACCAAAATATTGTTGCCTTATAATACTATTTATCCCATTCATCTACTCGAGACTCATCAGGACAACTGGTATACGACATGCCTATGTCCATTCCCCTACCCTCGCCCCCACTTCCGTCAGCTACTACTATCTCAACCTTTGCCTTCTTCTTCCACCTTACCACCTGTGGTTTCACAACTTGACCCCACAACATTTATATCTATTACACCTACAACATCTTTCACACCATTGACGTTAGTTGCTCCCATGGTGTCAACCATTCCTTCATCAGCCACCTTGAGCATAGCCCCGTCTGCACCCACCACCTCATATATACTTATTGCATTGTATCCACCCATGGTGTCAAAAACCCATACTCCATTCCAAAACATCATCCTCTCCATCCCACAATATTTACCTCCAATCACTACAAGAGTCGTTACATCCACCCCACCTACTTACACATATCACCAACAACCCCTATCTCGTCTATCACCTATTTGGGATATTTTTTTTTTCCTGCATTTATTCCCCCTCAAATTTTTCATACTCGGCACACCACCATATACTAGGATTCCATCCTCATCATACATTCATCATCTACCCCCTTATACTACAGGGGGTTCCTAGTCATCACAACCTACCAACAACCTTATTAAAATGATGATGGAAAAGATGCAGACATTGGAAGCATCGGTTTCGACTCTTCGCAACTTTGACATACCAAAAATCTGAAATGAGCCCATTCATCCATCTATTCCCATTCGTCCATACCCTACGCATTGGGAAATTCCCAAATTCAATTGGTTCAATAAAAAAAAGACCCACAATAACACTTGCGGTCTTTCAAACATGGGTGTTATCTAAATCACTCATGAAGAAACTCTACTCTTGTGACATTCCCAATGTCCTTGATAGGACTTGCATTAGATTAGTATGGTGTTGTACCTAGACATTCCATTTACTCATTCAAAAAAGTGGCTCAAGCCTTCTTGGACCATTTTTCGATCAATATCGTCAAGAAGGTCACCATGACCGAATTGTACTAAACATAGAAATACAAAGATGAATCTATCACATATTTTATCACTAGTTAACAAAGCCTCATCAACCAACTCACATTCCAACTGTCCTTAAACCAAGCTTATAGAGTTGTTCACCAGGGCTTGTGCCAAACACATCTCACCAACTCTCCAAGTTCAAACCTTCTGCACATTTGACGAGGCATTCACCATGGCTAGAAAAATTGAAATCCATGCCATAGAAGAGAAGAAAATTCAATTTGTAACAAAAATGTTGCATTCAAGTTAAATAATGCCTCTTCCTCTTCCAAACCCCAAAAAAATTATTCCAAATCCAAAGGATCTACCAATGCGGTAGTTTAAAAGTTGGCCCATCTCACCCATCCAATCAATCAAAGCCTACTTCCAACCTTTCTCCCATTCAAGATTTTCAATTCATGAGGGAGCAATGAAATTACACTCCCATAGAGAGCCCTATTCTTTAGTTTTAGAAAAACTTCTAAAAGTTGGAGCAATTACTCTTCCACCCATCAAACCCCATACTTGGTTTTGACCCTACTCATCCTATGCCGCATGGTACAAGAAACATGATTATTGCAACTATCATCGTGTTAAAGGTCATAGCGATGGTAATTGTATAACCTTCAAAAACATTGTCCAGAAATGTTAGATAATGGAGATCTCGTCTTGACAACCTAAACACACCGCTAATCAAAACTTGCATATCTTCAAGAATTTGTTTCCTAATCACACCCCATCATCTAACCAAACTGGAAAACCTTCAACTAATGATAGTAATTTCTGTGAAGTTCATGTTGTTTTCAAATTCATACCAACCCTTCCTCAATTTCCTCTTATCCCCTCTATCGAGGAGATTCTTACATGAGATCCTTTACCCACAGAGGATCATGTTTCATCTACTCCTTTACCCACATAGGAGTCTCCCTTATCTCTCCCTTCACCCACGGAGGAGTCCGCAATATCAACCGATGTCATTTCCACACACACTCTCAGCCTAGCAAACAACCCACGATGTTAACTCTCTTACCCACGGAGATTCATGCTCACCTTCCTCTCCACCGAAAGAGGAACCTACCTCATCCCACTCATCATCTCCCTACCCATCAGATATCCTTTAGAAGCACCACTTCTTGTTGGTGAAAATTCCCCATTATCCTTCCGTAGATCATGTTGATTTTCTCTCAAATATCTTACCCACGAGTCCAAAGCCAACCAGTTCCCTGTCTCATAGACATTCTTTACAGGGATTACCACCAAGTCAACATCATCTCCTCCTACAACAATGTAATTTTCATGCCTGGTTGACCGCTTGGATTATGTTGATAATTCCATGCTTTGGGGACGCCTTTGGCTACCTTTTTCAACCTAAATGCAAATGTTGTTAGTTGATACCTCCATGATTTATCCAAAGGTGTTTCAGAAAACAAACCAACCATGTCCATACCATTCAAATGGCCTCTTCTTCATCACCTTTTCCCACACCTAAACCTTTACCAACAATTGAATTTTCGCTAACACCTAAACCTTTTCATCACCCATATCTTCCCCGCATCCAAAACCATTACCACATTGGGTGTCATGCCGACATCAAGCCTAGCCCATCCACCTATCAAATTGGATTTATCCACATCCTCACAAACCCGCATAAAAATACCATTCCTCCACCTAAAAGGAAGACCCAACCTTCTAGGCCACATACACCGGTTTCACCTACTACCCTTCTTTCACCTTCACCACTTCCATCTATCCTAGGACCTCACCCATCCACCTTGGCCAAGAAAACTCCTACCCAAGGTAAACAAAAACACAACATCCCATCTCCTCATCATGAGCCTCTATTACACCTAAATTATCTACTACACACATCAGTACACCTTTTCCGTCACCTACAACCTTTTTACCACCTATACCCACACCACTTCTAGTAGCCTCATCCCTACCTATGGTATTCCCCACTCTTCAACCAATACCCTCCACCTCACCTCTTCCAAAACCTTCACCACACCTCCATTATCACCTTGGCTAACCCATCCTCTTCCACCATCTTCCTTCCCTTCTACATCATGCACTCCTTCACCTTTACCCAGAGAAAGTACAACCAAAGTTGAAAAACCAACTACCCTCCAAAGAGGTAGTCAAACCTACAACACCTTCTATCACTAGTTCATCTACTATGCCTTTACTCAAGAAAGTACAACACAAACCTAAAATAGTACTACCTACAAAACCAATGGTCAAACCTATTCCACCTCCCGTGGCGCCTCTCCCACCAAAATCACCCACACTTCCATCCAGACCCACACTTACCTCACATTGTGATCCATTGATAAGTTCTACACCAACATCTTAGCAAACCTTTTAGAGACCATTTTCATCACATTGCCACCACTTAGACCTTACGACCCACTCAAACCTAAACCAATAGGGTTTGACGACACCAAAATTTGTGCCTATCATCGTGTGCTAGGGCATGATGTAGAAAATGGTAAGGCTCTAAAACCATTGTTCTTCTCCAACTATGTCCTCCTAAAGAAAACTTTGACGAAGATGATCTTTTAGACAATGACCTTATTCCACCTTCACCTATCACCACACACCCTCATCCCTTACCTATTTAGAAACCTTCATCTCCACCTCCACAACCTTTTTATCCACCTCCAACATTTGAGATCAATATGGTCCACATAAGAGAGCTAGCCAAAACCCCACCAAAATGTCAGTGCACCCAACTTCTTTCACAAAAACATTGTCCTTCATTCTATTGCCCATCTTGTCACTACACCTATCATGACTCAATTTCTCCCTCACCCCATATTAATATGGTTAACATTTCCACTCACACATAAAATACAAAGGAAAGGAGAAAACAACCAGCCCATCCACCAATCCTGTGCCCAATATACCATCTGCACCCACACCAAGAATCACCATTTGGGGACCCACATACCCTATTTCTGATGAACGGGGTCACCATCATACAATGATCAAATAATTACACCAATATCCTCTCAAAATGTCATTGTACAACCTTTTCCAAACCTATAAATCTCACCGACAGGCCCTCATGGAGGTTCTGCAATCTATCGAGGTTTTACCTAATGACCCTACACCTATGGCCTCCATGATCACTCCTTTCCATGTGTCCTCTCTCACCACTTCATCCCCTTCATCTGCACTCGATACCACTCATCAAGTATACGCTCTCAGTTTCTCTATGATGACAAGATTTTACATCTCTAATCAAATGATCTTGATCCCATATATTCATCACATCTACATTGATAATATATGTGTTTGACACGTTATGATCGATGGCGGTGCCAACATCAACATTATCTCCTCCCATGCATACAACCAAATTGCATCCCTACCAATTACATGCATAATAACCTAGTTATGCTACGTTCATTCAATGATGTCATAACTTTGACCCTTGGCACCATCATTCTCCACATTCATGTGGGCCCCCATACTGCATTCCAAAATTATTCTACGTCTTAGAGGGGGAATTCCAATACAACCTATTGCTTGGCCAACCTTGGATCCATGTCATGGGTTGTGTTCCTTCAACCTTACATCACTATGTAAAATTTGAACATGAAGGACATAACTATACCATTCCAACTAACCCTTCACCATTCAAAACTTGTAACATGTTGTATAGACCTAATGATGTCCTTATACTAGTTAAGGCATCTACCACCGCCACCACCTCTCCTTCACCCACGGCCCCATCCACCAACATTTTCACTACCTCTCCCACACCTAACTCCTCTATTCCCACTTCACATGCGTAGCCTCTAGCTAACCCATCCACTAACCCATCTACTTCTCAACCAACCAATGTCTCTTCTTCTTTTAGTAATTCATCCATTCCTGCTACCCATATACTAACTACCGATCCCTTAGAAGGTGTTTTTCAACGTCTCACTCTGGGGAGTACCACCTGTATAACATCGACACATTCCTTACTCCTCAAGAGTATGGTAACCTTTGCCAACATCCCCACTATGATCACCACATAGGTAAAGTTTTCCCTTACAGTCCTCCCCACCTTCACACCAACTTAACATATGGGGGACTTGATACTTCTACCTACTCACTTGAGACGCCTTCCCAAATGCGACCATTTTTATCTGACCTTCAATCTCTCACCAACCACCACTTCTCCCACACTTTCCTCCATCATTGTACATGGAAGGTTTTGGTTTTGGTTTCTATGAACAAGGGCATCATATTGTCATCATGTGCACCACACATAAACACAAAGATCGTTGTGGTATTGGCTTTCTCAAACCATATCCCAAGAAGGCCCGAGTTGAACTCATTGAGGATGATAAACCTTCTTCACCTTGTTCATCAACTTCACCACCTTCACCTACAGAGTCTATGGATCTAGAATCCATTCCTCCTAAAAAAAAAATTCATGAACACCATTTCTTTAGGACCTCTAACTTATCAACGAGATGGTGAGGCTCCCTCTTCCCTTCCCTTCCTGTATCCTGACATGATCGATGATGATACACCTTCTATTAATGTCATTCAAAATCAAGATGATGATTTATTCTCACCTACCTTGGTGCATAAGATTCATATATTCACTAGTCGTTACCTTCTAAGACACAAACCATGTTAAATGAATCAACCATCAAAATCAATATTAACACTCAGGACAACCTACATATTCTAAAGATAGGCCAATATTTAGATGTTGTTGAATAGAAGCTTTTACTTCTTTCCTCCGGGATCATAGCAACACTTTTTCTTGGTCCTACATTGATATGCCTAGTATTGACCCAAACATTGTGGTCCACAATATCGTCACTATTCTTGAATCCAAACCCATGAAACAAAAGCTATGCGAAAAATGCATCCTCGCATTGCCCTTCTTATCAAAGAATAACTCCAGCACCTTCTTTCAATTTCCTTCATCCTACCCATTAATTATCCCCAATGGATCTCTAACATTGTTCATGTCACAAAAGTGACAGGGGACTCCATATTTGCACGGATTTCCATGACCTTAACTTAGCTTTCCCTAAAGATGAATTTCCTCTACCTAGTATTGACCAACTAGTTTATCTCACCACCGGCCATGAGATTTTATCCTCATGGATGGTTTCTCGGTTATAACCAAATATTACTTGCCCTGAAGATCAACACAAAACCGCCTTCATCACTCCTTGGGGACCTTCTACTATCATGTCATGCCTTTTGGCCTTAAAAATGTTGGTGCCACATATCAATGGGCTATGACTTATATCTTTCATGAAATTATGCATCGCATATTGGAAGATTACGTGTTGATGATCTTCTTGCCAAATCCAAATATCAGTTAACACCTTACCATCCTTAAGGTCATCTTTGACCATCTCATCAAATATTGTGTTCACCTTTAACCCAAGAAGTGTGTCTTCATTGTCCTTTCCGAAAGCTCCTTGGTTTTATCATTTCTTTGTATGGCATAGAAGTTGACCCCACTAAAATCAAGGCTATTCTCAAAATGCCTCCACCTACTAACCTTCATCAACTTTGTAGTTTGCAAGGCAAGTTGTAATCTATTTGTCATTTTATTTCACAACTTTCTAACTGTTGCCACCCATTTCATCATCTCCTCAAAAAGGATGTCTCCTTCAAATGGGATGATGAATGCCACAAAGCCTTCAAACCTTAAAACAATACCTCCTCCAACCACCTATGCTCATTCCACCTAAGGATGAACAATCATTTTACCTTTACATTTCTACCACTGATCATTCCTTGGGTGTCATGCTCACTCATCATGATGAGAAACATAGGGAGCAAACATTTTATTATATAAGTCGTACACTTTTAGACTATGAAACTAGATACACTCACACCAAAAAACATCTACTTAGCCTTAGTTTTTGTCACCACTAAACTTCTTCATTACCTACTTAACCACAAAACCTTCATTGTCACCAATACTCCCCTTACATTACATGTACGCCAAGCCCTATCAACATCAACGTGTTGCATGTTGGCTCATGCTTCTTGCAGACCTAGAACTTGAATTCATCCATCAAAAATATGTCAAAGGAAAACCATCATCGACCACTAACTTGCAGATGCACCTCTCTCCAGAAACCAATCTTCTAACTTTGATTTCTCTAGATGAATCCATCACTACCCTCTCTTTGGACGATACCATTTACCAAATGACCTTATTCTTTGATGGTTCCAAATGTCAGCAGTGGGGGTGGTGTCGGAGTTATCCTCATTTCTCTTGACAATGAGCCTATGCCATTATATTTCAAACTAGATTTTGATTGTACTAACAATATTTCTTAATATGAAGCACTTGTATTAGGCCTTCAAACTTCCATCGCCTTAGATGTTAAATCAATTAATATATTTGGTGATTCCAAATAGTTGTAAACCAAGTTAATGGTATATACCAATGTCATAATGAAGATACTTCAAAAGTATAAACATCATGTTGACATACTTTTGACTACCTTTGACCATTATGAACTTCAAACCACCCCATGTTCCACTAATAAATTTTTGGACACCATGGCCTACCTTGCTTCTCAAATCCCCGCTTCACCCTCTGACTCAAAAATATTTTTCATAGTACAAAGGCTACAATCACCTTCCTATCTATTTCAAGATGTCAACCTTGTCGAAACCATTGAACTGACCCACATGACCTTTGGTATAAGTCATTTTTTCTGATTACCTTTCCTTTCCATTCTACCTCCAAATCTTACTCGTAATGGACAACGAGCCTTTCTCAAAAGTGTCTCTTTCTATGTCATCATGGGTGGTCTTCTTTACAAATGCGGCTTTGATGGTATCCTCCTACAATGCCTTACAAGTTCTGAAATTCCCTATACCATAAAGGAAGTTCACGATGGCATTTATAGAGGTCACTTCAATGGTTTAGCTGTTGTTAAAAACATTCTCCGCCTGGGCTATTACTGGCCCACCTTAAACCATGATTGTTTTGATTATGTCAAACATTGTGTGAAGTGCCAACAATATGCTAATCTTCATCACACACCTAGTCATGCCTTACAAGTCACACGATACCTTTGGCCTTTCTCTCAATGGGGTTTAGATCTTGTCGAGAGATCAATCCTCATTCTTCACAATGTCATCAATGGATTATTACCACTACTGAATACTACACTAAATGGGTAGAATTTATGCCTCTCATTTCTATGAAAGATGAGAAAATATGTGAATTCATCAACCATCACATCATTTGTCGCTTTGGTGTTCCTCACCGCCTCATCACTGATAACGGAAAACAATTCAAAAACAAAACCTTACGTAAACTCTTGACACCTTCGGCAACATTTAACTCAAATTTTCTTCACCTTATTACCCTCAAACCAATGGCCAAGTTGAATCAACCAACAAAACCTTTAAAAAAATTCTTATGAAAGTAGTTGATGATACTGGAAAGGATTGGCATACGCACATTCCTTTTGCCTTATGGGCTTATCGCACTAGTATTTGTACCTCAACTATTTCCATGCCTTTCTCTTTGGTCTATGGTACAGAGGTTGTTCTACCTCTTGAATTCCATATTCCATCTCTTTGTATCTCACTTAAAGATATGCTCAATGATGATGACTTTCTCCAAGACCGTTTGGCACAACTCGAGTTATTAGACGAACGTCGTCTCAATGCTCTTGATCACCTCCAAATCTACCAAAAACATATTAAAATTTCCTATGATAAACATGTCCATGAACAAACCTTCCAATTCGGTGACCTCGTCCTGAAGGAAAATCAACATGTCACAAAAGAGAGAAAAGTAAACGGGGAAAATTTGCTCCTAATTGGCTTGGACCCTATATCGTTACTCATACCCATGGATGAGGTGTTTATCATTTGTCTTCACTAAAGGTAAACCTAAACTGAGCCCTCAATGCCTTGCATATTCAACCATTCTATTGTTGAATCAAGTCCTATATCACATTCTATCTAGTTAAAACACTCATCCCTTGAGCACCATTCACCTTCCATTTTACCTATTTTAAGGATCAACAACTAAACAAGAATCATGTGATTACCATCATTTTTTCATCCTTGTATTCAATATGAGTACCATGGCTCTACTCATGGCATGATTCTCATGGATACTTTTCATATTTTTCAAGATGGAATCCCATGGTCGTTCATTCCTTAAACCCTCTCCTTCATAGTTAACCTATGTGTGCTATGGTTTTGTCTTCAACACAAGAGCCTATCTTTCTCTATAGTCTTGTCCATGACCTAAAAGTCCAAAAATAAAATAATTTCAAAAGTAAAATGGGATTCCACTCCTTGAGTTAAAATTCCAAAAAAAATATGACTCCCTCAAAAGGACATCTACTCTTTTTATCTCACTGCTATAAATAGAATTCTCCCTCGAAGGACAACTATACAAAGCTAGCCATATTGTACATATTCTATCATAAAAAGAAGACTATTCTTGCAAAAATAAAATAAAATATTCAAAAGCTTCCCACATTGATCAACTTCATGAATACCTCAAGGAGATAATCTACTCATCCCATATAGACTTCCCGCATCGATCAGTCTATAAAAACAAAAGAAAAAATAAAAAGATAACTTTTTGTCATGGACTTGCCTATTTTGATCTTGGGTCTCTTACCAAATAGGCATGTTGTCTCACACTAGGTTATGCTAAAACCAAACTATTTTCACCTCATCACCTTTTCACCCTAATTTCCTGCCCGCTCAAGGGACATGCCGCAAATGCAACATTTCGTGATCATGTGACTTTCTTCACCCTTAGAATAGTCAATTATGCAATGCCTCTAAGGTCTTACGTTCATAAGCCCATCTTTGGTATGATAGACTTGTTATGGTTCTTGTCAATTAGGCGGCTCTTTTGTCACCTCTTACCAATCACCTTCTTCATTACTTGTTGATTATCCTATACAGACCAAGCCTTCGACACCTAAATTCAACCATACCTAAATGACCTCAATTCAACCATACCTAAATGACCTCAATTCAACCATGCCTAACTGACCTAAACTCAACCATGCCTAAATTACCTAAACTCAACCATGCCTAACTAACCTAAACTCAATCATGCCTACAACTTACCAACCCATGTTTCTACCTCATCATGTTCTTCCCTAGCTTACGGGAGAACTACGTTGGCCTGAGGCCCCTTTTCATCAGGGGATATGTAGGCAACGCTCTGAGGGCATGGTGCCCTTGGAGGTTAGCTCGGCCACTCTTTACCCTAACCAATTTTCCCCTTTTATATTCACATGCTACCTTAGTTTTCCATTTTACACAAAACTGGGAATTAAACACTAAAAAACATGCATACCTACCATTTTATCACATCATCAAAACATCCAATCCATCATTTCACATTTCCATGACATCAAATATTTGGAAATTTACACCACAACATACACATCACTTGGAAATTAAATCAAACCCAAAAACATGACCAAATCATGCCTAACTCACCTAGATTCCATCATGCCTACATGACCTAAACTCAACAATGCCTAACTGACCTAAAATCCACCATGCCTAACTGACCTAAATGCATCCATGCCTAAATGACCTAAACTCAACCATGCCTAACTCACTTAGACTCCCTCATGCCTAAATCACCAAGACTCCGTCATGCCTAAACCTCGACTCCACATTTCCTAATTGACCTAAATTCCATCATGCCTAACTGACTTTCACGTAATCATGTTTGATTCACCTAGTTTCCATCAACAACACAATAACAATGGAAATTTAATCAAGTACATCATTCATCCAATAAATATTATTAACTATATAAATGGGAGAGTTTGTGTATCCATACATATATACATAGATACAAATAAATACAAGTATCTCAAATCGCTCAGATACAACCTCACTATCTTCAGCACGTAGGTCGGGTATAAAACTCAAAATCACAATACTCTCATATACAAATTTCACTATCTTCAAAGACGCATGATGGTATAAATATCAAAAATCAAAAAAATATCATATCAAGTTACTAATCGTCACCCCACCTAATATCTTCCAAGCCAGTCTCACCTGTCTCCTCCTCCCTACCTATCTGCCACCCTGTCAACATCTCTACACCCTCCATGGGTCTCAAATCTGCTTACTCGTAACCCTCACTCAAGCCTCGGTCTCGAGAACTCATAACCTCACCTTGGCCTTTTCCATGAGCTCTACGGCCCCCTGTACTCCCTAAACTATGAGTCATGGATCTCGTCCACTCACTAGCTGTCTGCTAGGCTCTGTAATCGACATATAAGGGAACATCTATCTCGGCAGTCATTTGGTGATCCTATACTAACAAGCCTTGTTCAGGGCATCCCTAAACCTCATCATCAACACCATCTAAGGTGGTGTCATGGGTCTCAATGCAACCTAAAATCCTTGTACTTGTGATCCATGTGCTCCTCCCTATACTATGGGACCTTTTCCCGTCATTGTTGCCAGTAGTATGGGACCCTGTCCCTCGCCCTGTGGAGGTACATGTGTTGCAAGATGGGCCTGTAAGGCCACTACCTGTGCCTATGTAGTGGCTAGTTATCCCTACAAACCTATCACATGTGCCTATAAGATGGCCACCTAAGCTCCACCATCTCGCCCGTGCGAGCGCCGTCCTCGTGCTAACCGGGCTCAGTAAATCCATCACTGAGCTCGCAGAGTGGCCACCTATGCATATTCCCCATTAAACCGACCATGTAAACCTATGATTTTGGGTGGCCACCTACCCCTGTAATGCATCTCTCTACACCGTGACCGTAATAAGGTTTGGCTGCCTCCGGCCTCGGGTGTTTCTCGTAGTTGTGTCGCCCACCGCTACCTATATCTATCGCTGACTCTTACGTCAACAATCCATCTACCGCCTCGCTCCTCCCGCCATGTTGGCACACTTGGGCGTGGTGGAGACATGGGTCTCTCCACGTCATCTCGATGATATAGTGGAAAGGTGGAGGTACATCATGTGGCAGCCCAAATAGCCATCTAACCCCGTCTACGTGTATCATCTCGTGCTCGCCAAAGATGATGGCCCTGTATACATCTCAATAGTTGAGCTCCTATAACTCCTCTCGTCATGCCCTCGCATAAGGGATAGCCAATAGATGCCTTCCACACAATATCAACTCCTCAAAGCCCATTCAAAGAATCGCTCAGTAGTATGAAACATCATGAGTCACCCTCGCCTACCCACCAAATCGTACCCAACTTTTGTATCCAACTCAAAACAAGTCACCCCCAAACCAATCATGTCATGGAAAACCAACTGGGCGCACACATATGATGTGCTCGTATGCCCAACAAAGTGTAGTTAAAAATCACAAAGACATCCCAAATCACCGCAATCTCCCATAAGCCCATAGCTCCCTATATAGCTGAACTAGGAAATTTGGTGCCCAAGCAAAGCAGACTTGCTCCTCTATCATATCCTGAAGCACTCCCATCAGTGCTCATGGGAATCTCCCACCCTCAAAATCTAGTAGAGTAAAACAACCCACAACCTCTATCATCAGTACAGAAAACCTCGTCTCTTATGGGTAGGCTACGTACATATCTCCATAGCTCAGGCTCGCACTGTGATACCTCAACTCGCCCATCACCTCCCCAAAAACCTCCACTATCAGCTCCACCGATGCCTCAGAAGAAATAGAATATACTGTCTCCCCAACAATAGGAAGCCGCATGATCCTGTACACGTCCTCCAGGGTGACGGTCATCTCACCCATCAGTAAGTGGAAGGTATTACTCCCAAAATCCCATCTGTTGATATGAGCGACCATCATAATATGATCTCAAACTATCTGCCTATATCGGCGTACCCCAATAAGTCCAACCTCGGTCATATGTGACCACTCCTCCACGGTCACGTTGGGTCGCATCCGTACCAATAGGGGTGGTACTCATCCTACATCCTAAGCTAATCTCTAGCCTGTGTCATCTAACACAACCATCTCAAGATTTGACTACCTCAAATCACATATTACCCAACAAACTATACCCAACCACATCACTTGTACCTACCCCCTATTACCTAATTCACCTACAAACCAACCCTTATCATTACCCGTGTTGTTTAGCCTAATGACCTTACCTTGCCTATTTGTCGTGTTGTTTATCTCGACCAAAACTTTGTGTACCAGATCATACATAAACATTCATACACCTAACCTAAGTTGTGATTCTCGACCATATCATGTACCCCTGGATACCCGAATCACTCCACCCTTGTTTGATAAACCTATCAACCTTGCCAACGTGAGTTTGCAATCTCTTCCACCTGGTACCGTGTCATAATCTATATGTGTGCATGTGTTCAATTGTCATTACTCATTACCCAATATACCCTTACCCATTACCCACAGTGACCATATCATTACCTACAACGCACCTACCCTCACTTTCATCACTTACCCATTTATCAAACCACTCACTTACTTCGTCGACACCTCATCAACTCGTGGTTCAAGGGCATCATCTCCACCCACACTTGGGGCAACCTCACCTTCAGCCCTACCTCGGGGCAACCCCATTCTCACCTATATTTGGGGAAACCAATTCTGTTTTTTTACCATCGCTTACCACTACAAGCTACGCGACAAAAAGGGGCAAATGTAGACACCAAATGTGGGTCACACTTCCCTTAGTCCCCTTTAATTAATTAATGTAACGCATTCACCTAACCATGACCCCTTACCCTGCATTCATATTAATTTAATTACTTACAATTGAATTAATGTTCATCCTCACACTATTAATCAATTTAATTACTTTAATTAAGTTAATTTACACCTCACCTAGCCACATCACCTAGACACCTCACCATGGACTTATTCTTAGTCTATTAATTAACTAGGACTAAGTATCCACTTATCTTAACCAACTAGGATTTAGTCTAACCCTAACATTAAAGTCATATTCCTTCTCCAACAACAAACTTCCGCTTATCTAAGTGCTAACCATCACTTGAGACCCGGATGGAAAATCAGAGCACGTTGAAAATAGCAAGGATCTGCTATTTTGGGTAAACCTAGGATTTCCCACCTTAACTAACGCTTCGCTAACCTCAACCGACACCGGTCACCCTAACCGTCCCTCGGTTACCATGTATATAGTTTTGTAACCTTTTTCCTAAGTTGGTCACTTCAAGTTCTAAGAGAGCTATTTGTATTCAAGACGAACTGATATTTTCTCAAAGATCCAGATGATAGAATACATTCAACCACATGCCTAAGCAATTACTGATACTCGTCCCACATGCATTTACATTCACAGGAGCACTCTGGGAAGCATTGTCGCATAACTGACCACCAAGTTCTTCATGGATCAACCACTTTCATCCTTCACCAACTAGGCCTGCAAATACAAGTAAGTGTATTTGACTTGCATCATTTATGTACTTACTTAATAGGTTCTTTATCTTTTTGTTACTGGATCTTGTTCTTTCCTGCATTCCTCCACCCCCACTTTCGCCAATCTACCCAACCTACCACCCACCACCTTCTGCCTCTCTGTAGCTGACTTTTAGGCATTCCTGAGCCTTCCTAGCATTTTTATGAGCCTAACCATCCTCCCTCCATTCTTTGTGCAATCACAGAGAAGCCCAAAACCAAGTTTATTTAATTACCACCATTTCACCCCTACCGACGCCAGTTACCTTAACCATCATCGGTTTCTCCTCTTCACCGATTGGTCACCCGACCGACGCTCTACATCGGCTCCCTATCTATTTTCATCAAATCGCCCTAACGGCCCCAAAACCTCATAGAACCTTACCCAAATCTGATACCTCACTTATAACCTCACCACAGCCTCCCCAACTCTTTGTGCAGATATAGAGAGAGGTTAGACACCCACTATTAACATTTTTCCATTATCCATCAGTAATCGATATCGGTCACGCCCGATCGACGCGTTCTGTCTTTGTGCCCAGTAAACTCGCCTTAAACCAAAGAAGCTTCCTAATCATCCAAAATTAACCCAAACTACACCATATCTTACCTAGACCTTGTCTATGACCCTCGACCACCTACCTAACCTACAACCCGACCCGGACCTTCACTAGTTTAATTATTAAAGCATTTAATTGGATTCACATTGATAGCAATATGAGATACCTAAATCGTAACACTAGCATTAGATTATCTTATTTGCGTATGTTCATTTATTTTATATTGAATTATATTTATATCGGTGGATCGATGACAATATCGAGGAAGTATCACACTTCCTAGATTTAGCTCATCTAGGCAATCCACTAACATATTGCTATTGACTATATCTTGTGGTCTTGTTTTGCATTACAAGTAAGTTCCTCCTAGCCAAAGGGAAGCTCACACAATCAGTTTGGATTGGAAATCATAAACGCGCACATTCAACCTTCAACCACGTGACTATAGGTATTCCTCCTTGGCCTATTTACCTTTATTTGTTTCATTATCTACTAAAATTTGGTGAAACATGCGAGGCAAGTTGAGAGATATAGGGGCTGCAACTAATGCGGCATAGATTGAGTGGTGAAGCTTCTAGTTCTAGAGCTCCCGCAGTTATATATAGTGATAGTGATGATGAGATATGATGGATATGTATGGAGGGGCTTTCCCCTAGTGACTTTATTTTTGTAATGATGATTTTTAACAATATTGTGTGTGTGTGTGCATGCGTGCGTGCGTGCGTGCGTGCGTGCGTGCGTGCGTGCGTGTGCGTGCGTGCGTGCGTGCGTGCGTGTGTGCGTGCGTGCGTGTGTGTGTGTGTGTGCGCGTGCGCGCGCGCGTGCGTGCGTGCGCGGCGTGGCGTGCGTGCGCGCGCGCGGCGTGCGCGTGCGTGCGCGCGCGTGCGTGCGCGCGCGCGCGTGCGTGCGTGCAAGCGTGCGCGTGTGTGTGTGCGTGTGCGTGTGCGTGTGCGTGTGTGTGTGCGCGCGTGCGTGTGTGCGCGCGCGCGCGCGGCGCGTGCGTGCGCGTGTGTGTGTGTGCGCGCGTGCGCATGCGCGCATGTGTGCGTGTGTGCACGTGTGTGTGTGCGTGCACGCAGTGTGTGTGCGTGTGCGTGTGCGTGTGCGTGTGTGTGTGCGCAGTGTGCAGCGCGTGCGTGTGTGCGTGTGCGCAGCGTGCGTGCGCGTGTGTGCGTGCGTGTGCGTGTGCGCGTGCGCGTGTGCGTGCGTGCGCGCGTGTGCGCAGCGTGCGTGCGCGTGCGTGCGCAGCGCGCGTGCGCGTGCGCGCGCGCGCGCGCAGCGCGCGCGCGCGCGCGCGCTGCGGTGCGCGTGTGTGTGTGCGTGTGCGCGTGTGTGCGTGTGCGTGCGCGGCGCGTGCGTGCGTGCGCGCGTGCGTGCGTGCGTGTGTGCGTGCGTGCGTGCGTGCGTATGGCGTGCGTATGCGTGCGTGTGTGCGCGTGTGTGTGTGTGTGTGTGTGTGTGTGCGTGTGCGTGTGCGTGTGCGCGCAGTGTGTGTGTGTGTGTGTGTGTGTGTGTGTGTGTGTGTGTGTGTGTGTGTGTGTGTGTGTGTGTGATATCATCACGTTGTTTTGATGTTTTTATATGTGATGCGATGATTGTTATTCATATGTAAATGTTTGATTTGCATTGTGTAAATGATGATGTTGATTAGAGCATAGATTGATAAGTGATGAAAAATTGTATTATATGTATGAATAGTGATAGATGAAAATAAATATATGTATAAAATGAATGATGTGAAAAAACCATGTGAATTAAATGATTGTAAAAGTGTATGTAATCGTGTGTTAGTATGATGAAGTGGGGGAGAATAGCGATGACCCCCAAGATATGTGTAAGAAGATGAGATTCATGTATATAAGACTCCTCAACAATCAAGAATGAACCAAAGAACAAGAGTGCATCATTAGGAAGTGGTGTGATAGTATATGCTAGAGAGATAAAATAATGAAGTGTGAAGTGTAAAGATGAAAAGGCATTTTTATTGTAACATATCCCACAAAGAGTCATGTAAGAACCATGAGAACACGAGCACGTCATCGGGTGGTGAGGTGAAAAAAATCCTACGAAAGATTAAGTGGGCATGGAACATTAGAAGCATGTGAAGTGGAAGCAACATGAGTGTATGAGCCAAACTAAATGCCTGATGAGATGGTACCAATGATGGGAGATGCAATGGTGGGAAGCACATATGTCGATGGCTTAGGAAGTCAATGTGAAGTAGGAGCATTGCGCGACGTATGAGATGGTGCAACGATGGATGAGTGAGATGGAGACTATGCATGAATAATGACCTTAGGTGGTGGACAAATAACTACCTTAGAAGTAGGAGAAGGAGACAAGTGAACCGAAGCAATAGCAAGCTTGCGCGAAATTGGAAAAACAGCCGCTCACAAGAGCAATACTAATAAACAATGACACACTTGTCCTCTAATTATTGTAATTTGTCATGAAGGGTGTAACAGTCATTGTCATGATGACAATTGATGTGATGAAAGTTACAATAAGGGAAAGTGTGCTGGAAATGTAAGCGATATTGAGGATGATGTTGATTAGAAGGCAAGAGAATTAAGCGCTTATCAAGAAAAACACGTAGCACATCATGAGGCCTATTAGAATGTGAGAAATGCAATGGTTCTTGAGGAGGAGGTGGTGAAGACTCGTGGAGAATGACGTTGAGCGGAGATGGTGGGCTCTTATGCGGTGGAGGAGATGGAATATGCTTGTGGGGTGGAGGAGATGGAGACCTTGGAGGACACTTAACAGATGGAAGAGGTGAAGAAGTAGAAGATGCAGCAGTAGAAGAAGTAGAAGGTGGATCTATAACATGTGTAGAAATTAAATCTTGTTCTAGATCAATGACCTTATAGCATAAGAGTGTAAATGATTCGCATGTGTCATATTGTAAGTGTTCTTTTAAAGTAGGAATCAAGCCACGAAAAAGATAAATTGCTTTTCTAAATCAACAGGTTGAAACACTAGTTGATGCATGCAAGAATTGAAGTGTAGAATGTAATCAAGAATGGGCTCTTTCTTTCCTTGATGCAAGCTAGGTAGGCAATCATGTGTGACTCTAGGACCATTGTTTAGCATAAAGCGTCTAAGAAAAGCATATTCCATGTCATAATATGTATTGATAGATCCAAAAGGTAGATGAGTGTACCATTGAAGAGTGTCACCAACTAGACTATGATAAAAATCTTTTAGCAATAATCGATCATTCGAATAAGACGCCATAGCTAAACGATAATGCTTGAGATGTAGATATGGATTGCCAGATCGTCAAAGGATGAAAATGTTAGAACAATGAAATCCTTAGGAAATGTTGAATTGTAAATTTTATTTGGAATGGGATTGCCATGAAGAGAATTATTATCAATAGATGCATAATAGGCTTTGGTTTCAAGAGCGAGAGATTGATCTTGAGATTGTAATTGTTCAACAACATGCATGAGTGATAAAATATCATGTGAAGGAATCATAGGAGATGTGAGAGGCACATTGAGAGGTTGCAATTTTCCATTATGAGTGATCATGGGAACATAAGAAGAAGTGGAGGATGAAGATGTAACGGGCACACTAGATGTAGGTGCAGAAGAAGTAAGAGGTGGTATACTAGGAGGAATAGAAGAAGCAACATGAATAGCTTCTAAAGAAGAAGAAATAGGTGGGGATGAACATGGAACATCAAGAGGAACAACATAATGAATGATATTCAAGAAGGAAGAGAAGGAGGAATAATAGGAGGAGAAGAAGATGGAATATCGATAGAAAAATTAGGAGTAACATCGAAGAAGTGATAGGAGACGAAATAATAGGAGGAGAATCATCATGCATGCTATTAGATACAACCTCATAAATAGATGAAAGCGGAGTAGAAAATTCACATTCAACAGTATTAAGAGACACAACATCTTCACCAACATGGTCATGATCAGAAATAGAATCATCATTAATATCAGACAAAGTTTCACATACAAGTATTTCATCGAGTGAGTCATCAAAATATACAGAAGCAGGAGAAGAACTATCAAAAGATGTATCATTACAATCGTGAGAAGTATGTTCAAATAGGAGAAGCATGAGATACAAGTTTACATTCATCCTAATTATTATGAGAACTAACATCATTCGCATGTATATTTTCATCATGATTTTTAGCTACAATATCGCAATCAAGACCAAACATATAATCAATAAGAGCATCATCAAGAGTTTCAACAGAAATAGAAGAAGGCAGAGTAGTCCTAGTGCCCATGGAATAACAAGGAGTATAGCCAGAAATGTTTTTCTCTGGAGAAACAATGTTGCAAGAAGAATGGGCAAAGCTAGTAGGAATGTTGCATTCATTGGCCAAAAGTTGTCTTTGAATATTATCATCAACACGAGGAGTGTGATAGAGAGCGCTAAGTTCAGCCTCAGTAACTTCATCATAAATAGGGTTAACACTCTCATGATGCATAGCTTGCCTAGGAGAAGATCTACTTTTTCCATTATGGTTTAATGGATCCTAGGGCAAGGAGTTCTAAGATACGGGTTCACCAAAATGATTCAATAAAATCTGAACTATTTTATTAAAATCTCAGTTTAGAAATTGCTACAATGATATACAATAAGATACGATGCTAAACAATTTTTATAGATGTAACTATGAAAGCAAATGAGAAAGATATGGCACTTATCTTGATTTTGCTTATCCCAAGTATATCTGAACTAGAAAAAGTGATCAAAAGGTCGCAAAGTGTTGGAACTACTCGATATAGATTCTGAAGCCGCAAATTGTCCTGACATAGGGGCTCGGTAGGGGCGAGGGTGTCTGGGGCACCCGAGACCTCTATGGGGTGCTAGAGTCTACCGAAAGGGGTGGAACCCGATTTCTTCAATTTCGCTAGGGCTTTGCCCTTATTCGTCGATGACCGCTTGTATGTCGCACTTGATCACCGAGGTACACCGAAAATCTGCAACACAAATAATCTACTACAAAATGCCCAAACTACATCAAATCCAAAAAAAAAAAAAATGATGCAAAATGGGAGGTTGGACTATCCTCGGTTGTCAACAAAGTGAACTTACGACCGAGCGTTGCACTACATCTCGGACCCTCAGTTTTATGTGTTTGTGTGTACAATAGTTCTCCTAGGTTGCCCCTCACCGATGACACCAAGATAATGGGTGGTAGCTAGATAGAATGCAAATGTGTGGATGGAAAAATGAACTTCCCCTTCCTATGCAATGTGTATGCAAAGTAATAAGCCCAAGATGCAATCCCTTTGATATGTAGATAGATAACCCTTGATAAAAATTGCCCACCATTATAATGGTATGTATGTTGTGTTTATATAGGGATCTCTTGCTTGAATTTCGACACTAGTGACCCGACATGCCAACTAGGACCTCGGGATAGGAGTAAGAAAACTGAAAAGGCCGACCACAAATGTCAAAAATGTGAACAAGAACAAAGAGGACACGGACACCCAAGATGGACAAGAGTTCCTGAGCGCTAGTGTCTAGTCATGGGCGCTGGTGTCCAAAGACAACTGACGACAAATGTAAAGACTGATAGACAAGGATCCCTGTGACTTGACCAAATGGGTGGAGAAGTGAGAGATGTGAGGGATAAAAACAATAAAGACACTCAAAGCAAGAAGACGGACTAGATAGTGTGTCACTAGTGAATACTTTTCTTACGCAAGATCCATATATAAAAAGCATACTTGGCGGTATAGTAAAATAGTAGTAAGCGCATGATTTTGTGTCTACACATACATACATGCATCCACATGCATGTATGGATGCATGCATGGATGTATGTATGGATGCATGTATGGATGCATGCATACATGCATGTATGCATCCATACATACATACATACATACATACCGCACATGCACACACACACGCACACACGCACACGCACACGCACGCACACACGCACGCACACATTCTTCATTCTTGTTTACATTTCAAAATGTTTTTGTCCTTTATTCAACAAGTCATCTACATATATGTTGTTGGTTTTAAACTTGCAGGAGTAGTTATAGGGACTAAAATAAAAACAAGTTCTTCCTCTATCGACCAAGTTTGACTCAATATTGACCTACATTCAACGCTTCAAAGCATTGGAATGCTACAACAACTTTCGGTGGTGGGTTTTTCCTTTGGCAATGACATGATTGTGATGATGAATTCAAAATCTCTTACAGTTGGGTGAAAGCCCACATGTGTGCAATCCATAATCAAGACATTGAAAATTGCAAGGAATGGTGTATAGTTGCCAACATCATAAGTTATAAGGACCAAGAAGAAACAAATGCAGCCATGCCTTAAAATCATCTATTGGAAAAGAAAGTATCATCATCAAAGAAGCCATCATTTGCCTCATCTTATAGTAGTTGCTCATTGGTAACCACAAAACATTCATGTATGAAAATATTCTCCTCTTTCGCACAAGAGGATAAGTCTTAGACCATTAGAAATGTCGCTCCAAAACAAGAACGAGGATGTTGTCAATTAGCACATTACATGATGTGTGTTCGCAAATGTTTATCATTCAATATTGTCAAGTCGCCATATTAACAAGTTATGGTGAGAGCGATCAACAAGGCCCCAAAAGGGTACAAAGGGCCACATTATGAGAAGCTCTACGCCACCCTATTGGGGAAAAAGAAAACATGTAGAGGAACATTTGCAACAAATTAGGGATTCATAGGTCAAAACTAAGGTGTTTATCATTTCTTATGGATGATATGATGTTATAAATTGGCATTTAATCAATATGATTGTCGTATGTCTAAAGGGGCAATGTTTTTTACAATAGTTGATTGTGAAAGGTATGTGAATGTTGCCCAATCTACCACCACCATCCTCTTTGAAACCATTGAGGCATAAGAGTCTTGCAATGATGTCTAGGTCATGATGAACAATGCTATAAATTACAAAGCTTGGGGAATGTTGTTGAGGTAAGGTATGAGCACATTTTTAGATACCTTGTGTTGTCCACTCACTCAAGGTAATGTTGCAAAAGTTGGATAGCAAAATCTAGCAAAATAAGCAAATGTATGTCGACGCCAAAGATATTTGATGTTGGTGACTAACCAAACGTCATGCAAGCCATCTTCGTATCATTCTCTCAATTGGAATTGCTAAAGTTAAGAGGAATGGTTTTTCTTTTATTTATGATTTTATTTTAACCTAATATTTATAGCTTTTACGATTTCAAATGTTTTTATTTCATGTTTTAATTTCTTACTAGGTTGTTAAGACTTGATTCGCCTCACACAATCATCTTGAGATGACTTGCGATGTGCAAAATGCACTTAACACCATGGTCAATCAACAACCTTTGGTCTATGCGAAACCACTCCAACATTGAGTAAGCCCAAAAGTAAATATGTTAATCTTAAATGACGATTAGTGGACTCATATAAAATATATGTGGAGTTTCACCAAGACCATTATGAGTATGATCCAATTTATTGGCATAGATCAACTATGTTTCACGAAGGTATATGATAAGACCAATTCAATAATCGAGAAAATAAAGACCATTATAAATGAAAAATAGCAAATATCCTAAGATAATATTTTTCAAACAATTACAATCACACTTCATTGATTGATGGAACAAAAAGGCCACCCCATTGCATGTCCTAAGCTATGTGTTGATTCCTAAATTCTACAACATGGACATCCTTTCTTTGCCAAGGAAGGTGCCACCAAATAGGGTTGTTGAAATCAATGACAAGTACAAGTTGGTATTATCTAGGTTCTTCCATAATCCTGAGGTAGAAGACATGGTTACAACTAAGTTGGGAAAAATTATAGCCTCCACAAATCATAGCCTTAATGCTCTTTAGGATAAATACAAGAACAATGCTCATACATAGTGGTACCTCCATGGTCAAGAATTTATGTACGGGCAACCTCTTGTGATCAAAATCTTATCACATGTAAGATTTTTTAATTTTTAAAATTTTATTTCCTTTTCGTTTTAACTTTTTAAGAAATAAGGTTTGAGTTTTTTACTTTTGCAAACTTTAATTTTGTATTAACTTGCCTTGAAATAGGTTGTGACTTCATCTTCCTATAACCACAATTGGAGTATATAAAACTTCATCCACTCACAAAAGTGCAACAAGCAGACGACAAAAATTGCTAAGTTGGAGTATTTCTACATTCCTACTTGCGTATCTTAACCCACACGCAACTAGAGTACAAGAAAGGGCAGAGAAAACATTGAAATGTAGACACAAAGAATGTTTTCTTCGATGTTTTCATTTCCCACATCATGATTTGAAATGGATAGTGTTGCAAGACCCACGTAGAAGTGGTAGCAAGAGTGCTCTGAGTCCATACAGATCTAGTGAACTACATCATAATGATGTTGATGCTAGTGATGAAGAGCAATATGATGAATACTAAATACTAATTTTGATGTAATAATTAACACTAAAAATTTATCATAACATTTGTGACTTGTCATTTGGTATTCGGTTGGCACTATATAAATTATCAATAGTGTTTTGAGGTTGTTCTTTTTTAATATGCATATCATGTACTTAATTCTTTAATTATCAATCTAAAATGTATTTGTTACATATTATGTGCACAACCATGTATGTGGTAGAAAAATAGTGGCATCTATGTATCGATTCTTCATATCAATAGATCTATCCAAAATGTATTGGCAACTCAAGCCACAATCATAAGGTTGGTGATCATGGTGTGGACATGACCAACCATTGTCATGGATCATCGTGCTCTATACTAGTTACATGGTTACACAACTGAATTCATATAAAAACAATAAAATGTTCCCCACAAAAATCTCTGAGATTTAAAAAGATTAATTGTTGGCAAATGTCATTGAAGAGTAACGAGATGCAAAGTCCACGACTACCCTATGAAAGTCAAAAGTTGTGACCTAGTTTCAATGAAGCCACTCTATAGACTACTATCTGCATTTTCTACACTAAAAATACAAAACCAAACATTCTGTACGTACACTATCTGGCAAAGACAATATCGATTAGTATATAATTATACTGAAATGATTTAATAACCATAAAAGCAAAAGTAGGACAAGAATCTTATCCTCGAGATCCAAAGTTATGCATAAAAATTTTCTATCCATTTTTTTAGCTTAGCTGCCAAGAGACTACTTTGTGTGGAAACAACAAAACAAATAAGGATAACTTCCAATGCCCTTCCAAATATTTGGATCTTAGTTTCTGGTAAGTTTACTCTTTGCCATTGAATATTAACTCATTAAGCACTGTCCAGTCCATGAGTTGATACTTTCTGTATCCAACTTTTGAGGACAATAAGCTTCCTCCAGTGGTTAATCAAAGAAATCATAAAGTAGTCTATTGATTTTTCAATAAATGCACGAACTTCAAGTTAATTCAACGCTAAGTGTATATAAAATGTTTTGTAGTGGAGATGCACCCTATCTACATATGTCCCTGAACTATCTAAGGCTTTAATTATAATATATACCCCTGTACAGTTTTGACCTCTAAATGTGACAAACCTGACATTTAAAACTGTGCTTTATAATTATATGCAGGTTCAATACATCAGAGGCTTGCCTCATTTCTGAATGAGATCTCGCTTGGGAAAATATAGGAAAATCTATTTGGAGAGGATGGTCCAAATCAATACATGATGCAAAACAATGCTTCTAAAATTTCTCACACGAATCAATAATGAGGTTTTGCATACAGTATCCACGCCTATAAATCCTTTAAGATGCCAAAGAGAATAACATGAAAATGTCAAAAGCTACTTGGGCCAGAATCCCAAGCACAACATGGAAAGCTCTGATGTAGATCATTATGCACTCGTGTAAAGGATGAAAGTGGATAGAAATCAACTCAATATTGCTTACAATGGACCTTGCAAGTTTTTTGTAAACCACCAACGGTTATGATTCTCTTGTTGCAAACCCATGGGATAAAAAAGTTGCTAGATATGCCAAACAAGCAAAGTAAATCCATGCCCCAGTTGAACTTACTCTTTGTCATCATCATCATCATCATCATCATCGACTCCAACCCAATGTGTAAATGCAAATAGAAACTCTTTGAATGTAATCATTCCATTTTTATCAAAGTCCATTTCTTCTGTAAGAAGATCACAACGCATAATAATCAAAACCAGAAATAAGACATAGAATTTGATGTGTGGCTGCTAAATTTTCACATCAAAATACAATTTTTATTTTTTAGACTAATAAATGCATAAAATCATAGCGACTAAAATGGAGAATACAAACCAAATCTTCTCATGCCGATCCGGTCTGCAGCCCTCCCCGGAGAAGCTTCATTTATAGCACGAAGTATCTCATTTTTGCTAACATAACCATCACCATCTTTGTCAAAAATACGAATGTATCAACAATGGTATCAAAAGTGGCCTCGAGATCTGGCAACCTAATCCGTGATTTCTGATAGATTTATGTTAAAGAAAGCTGTCGACAAAAACTCAACTAACGGAAGTTGAGTAACTATAAGCTATGCAATGGAAAGCATGGTGGTGTGCATCATCAATATCAACAGTAAACATTGGCTAAAATGAAATCGATGGAAAAAGATTCATTTCTCCTGAATCAACACACAATGAAAGGATTGACAATGGTACCTCCTAATAGTTTCAGTTATTCTAAACAGCAAAAATAAATTTTATACCAATCTTGCATGGATACAGAAATAGGATTAGCAGGCTCCTCTAGAAGATATACAAGAGAGAGTACAACGATAAACTCATTGAACTCGATTCCTTTACTTTCATCCATATCACATATGTGGTGGAATTCTGTTATTTCCTCGTCTGTGAGAGAAACTTGCAGTTCATGGAAGCAATCTTTCAATTCTTGCACATCTATTGTTCCATTGGAATCTTTATCTGTAAAAAGCAATTATCAATATTCATTCACATCAAGCTTTGATATTTCATATCATAATTTTCCAGCAAAAATTTGAGAGAGACATAATATCAAATCCAGGTAAAAGACAATTCTCCCTCAAAATAGGGGGCCTCCAGATATCTCCCTTAAGAAGGAAATCTCCCAAACATCCTCCTTAAGAGGGAGACTACTGGTTGTTGCCACTAGATTAAAACTAAAATGCAAAAAAGCATCCAAAATTTTGAATTTCTGAAGGCTTCTGGTGGGTTACAAATTATACCCTTGAGAATGTGAGCATTACAACAAGCAAATATTGAGACATTAGTACCCAAGGAAATTAACAAATACTTGAGAAAAAAGATCTGCATTTTTAAGGCTATTTGTTGGAGACCTGATAGTCTAAAGACTAAGGCATGGTTCTTGGACAGTGGACATTGAAACCTTTGCCATGGTTGATTTCCGGGATAACTTGCAATGCACCCAGACTTAGTTTCATAAGAACTCTCAAAGCATTCATCCTTTACTATTTAAGATAGCACCCCTATCTTATTACAATGCAAAAGCTCCATGGAAAATTCATCAAGCACTGTTATGTGTAAGGATATATCAGCACATTCTGCTTATGAAATTTTAAGACCAAAATTCCAATGCTGCAGATTTTAGGATTCACCAATATTTCAGGAGTTAACAATCATTAATGGAGAGAACTTTCATTAAAACATAGTGCAGCCATTTTAGGTACCTAAGAAACTATAACTACAAACAAACATAAGAAAGTAACTGCAGGTCTGAAAATGCACATGCAGGACTAAAGAGCAAAAGCATGAATACTTTGAGGGAGCCCTTTTCTTAATTAAAACACATTATAGAATAATTATCCTGCAAGAGAATCAGAACTAGAAATGGCTATGCAGGTGTACTAAATGTCATACAATTCATTGCAACTCAAAATCCAAGTCACCGGGGCAAACTGTGTCAAGATACAATCATTCAATCTAAGCACAGGCCAACATATGAGTCCTGACATCTCATTACACACTAGAAAAGTATTAAATTTTAGAAGTATAGTCTTATAGACTTAGAAAATTTGTTGGGGGAAATTCAAAGAGACTATCCCAGGAAAAGTATAGAGAACTGGGAGCAGTCAATGAATGGCTCTTGATCATGTCTTTTTAGGATTAGCTGCATGTTAGTTGACGATAATAATATTCTCTATCCTATTAAGATCACATTTTTGTGCCGGATAAACTTCAAGGTTAAAAAAACAGGTTTTCAAGATGAGCATAGCAAAAAGTAAGAATAAAATAAATTACAAATAAAACACGAAAAGGAGATCAGCATATTATTTAATTTATAGCAGACACTCACCGAATTTCCGAAAAACATCCCTTACTTTTTCAAAGCTCTCATCAATTTTATGAAATCTCATAATGACACTATTGAAGGATTTCAGAGAGCTTCCTCCAGATGCTGCTCTTTTCCTCAGAGCATCAACCATCTTCTGCTCAATTGTTGAAGGAGCTGTTGTCTTCCTAAAGAAAACAAATTTGCTTGATTTGCCACCCATTCTGAAGAATACCAAGCACTTTTATGAACTGGGACACATCCAAATCCCTGCCAAAAACATGCCAACTCGTTAAAAAGTTTTAAGGGAAATTGTTGAGATCCAATGTTTCTAATGATTCGAGCTACTAATTTTTGCCATAGACTTTAGGGGTCAACGAAAAAGAAAAGAAAAATTTAAACAATTTTTTCTCCAATATGAATTTTAGAGCCAACTGATAGTCCGCAACATAAAGGCAATGACAAAGAACACAGATTCAACCATCAGATGGCTGATATTAAAGGCATTATTAAAGCCTAAAGGTAACCATGGTAGGGTGTGAGCAACAATCACAAGGAGAGATGTTTTCCAACTATTAATAGGGTCACAGCATCTAGCATATATCTACACCCACACATAACATAATAACTACAATTCCATAAAAAAAATTTAAAAAAAACTACAATTCCATGCTTTTATTCTGCAAAACCACAAAATAAAAGCAAATAAATAAAGTATTATCATTCTTGATACTAACAAAGTAGGAAAAATGCTGAAGAAGAAAACACAGGAAGTAAAAGAACCAGGTCAGTCAGAAAAGGAAAAGAAACAAAATCCATTTACAAAAATCCAAAATTGGTTTGTCAAAAAGTTACGGAAATCAAACCCAATTATGGACAAGAAAGTGGCAACTCGACAGTTTGTCTATTTTAATCTTGTCAATAGTAGATCCACATTACAGTCCATACCATAAGCCCCTTCTAAATCTATAGAAACAAGATCCTCCAGTTTGGCCATGTGTAGAGTTGAAACTGCTTGATGAAATATTAGAAAAGACAGTCATGTTTATTTGTCATTGCAGAGGTGGTAAGATTTGATAAAGATGGTAAAAGGAGTATTCTTTCTCCTAAAAATTCAAGCCAAAAAAATGGAACCTGAGGGAGAGAATGACATTACTGAAATAATTGATTAAGTGTCAACACCAAATTTATTTGTTCAAACCAATATATAATTTAAGTTTAGGTCAAGACTTACAGGATAAAACCAATAATTATTTAAAGCAAAATTTAAAAACTTCAATTGGAAAATCCAAAATAACATGTTCATTTATTTATTTAAAACGCTTGTATACCATTCCCAAGTTCTTGTCACACAGGATATTTTAGGCTGGAGAATCAGCTCTGATATATAGGAGTGGCAAATAGTTTCGCAAACAAAATTCCTTTAAGAACCAAATTTCAATAGGGACATGAGCAGCTTCTCGGACCTGATTAACAGAAAATCCCAAGGTCCTTGACAAATCACAAGTTGATATAAGAATTTTAAAGCCTCTCTGTTCCTGAGACTAAATCTTTAAATCTGAAGACAAGAATTTTGTTGCAAGTTATTCAACCACTGGAGTTGGTGAGCTCTAGTCCACATGAATATGATAGATTTAAGAAGCTCAAAAAATTTGGACTCCAAGTTATAGGAAACCAAAAATATGAGAAACAAGAGTATGAAAACTGTGAGATTTATGCAAGCATTTTGAACAAGAAATTAAGTGCATAGAGTAAAGAATATGCTAGGAATGAGTATTCAATATGACAGACCAAAACTATCCTCAATTTGATACAAAAAAACAACCAATGTCAAGTATTTATACAACTCTCTCAAGTCAATAAGGGAAAACCACTTCTGACCAACATGAAGGTAAGTCATTGATGACACTATAAGGTCTGCCTTCAAACACAGTTAATGAGGTGTAGGCATGATCACACCATGACAGTTATAATATTGTGATGTTGCATGCAGAGTATTAATGATCATGTACACATACTTGGTTAGCATCAACAGCCATAGAAAAAAAAACTCTAGGCTGAAGTGTCAAGTCACAGTATGAAGCATAGTGCCAGAAAACTAACACACGTTTGTAAAAGGTTTTAAACACGCCCAGCTAGCAAATTGAGTTATTCAGACATGCCATACAGCATATCGGTCAAAAACAGTAGTTACTGAATCACACCCATGTGCAGTTCAAAAAGAACACCATTTAGGTGAAAAATGTATGCCGTTTCACCTGGATGGTGCTTGGTATAGGCTTACGTTTACGAGTTAATAGAGCCAAGTTTAACCTCCCCCTTCTGGCAGTGGCATATCTATGCCAAGCAAGCTTAAACCTCCGCTTGAAAGAGGCTTTGATGAGTCAAACTTGTAAGTTGTAAGTGCCTTGCCAAGCACCCTGAGTTAGTGTTTTAGTGTGGACTTGCACTATAAATTATTTCAACCCAAGTTAAAATTTTACATATGATATTTATATAAATTATATACATAAAGAAATTGAAGTTTTTTTTATACAAAAATAATGGTTGATGGGTCTCTTTCTCGTATATATTAATCCGACAAAACAGTACATTCTGCATATAAATTTCAGACCATATTGGTCAAAGAGCTGGGAGCTACAGCTCACCCTGACATCGACCCGAGGAACTAGCAAAAAGTAAACCTATTTTACTTTTCAGCCACCAAAATGACTACTGAATGCTCCGAAAAGCATACATTGATAGCAACTATTTACACATTACTATTTTCATCACAGGTGTCATGCATCCTACGGCTCAACATCAGCCCCTTTGTCTTCATCCATTGCCGTAGAACCACCAGCCACCAGAGGAGTACCGCCATCTGCTGCCTCTGTCACCTCTGTTTCCACCCCGTCCTGTCCCCCCCTTAATGCCCCTGAAGGAGCAGTCCGCAATGCTAATCCCTTCCTGTCAAGACAGGAAGGAATACACTCGAGCTGCCCTGTGCCAAAGGGACAAGATTCTGGTCTCCAATGGAAGGATAGGCCGTCACAGCAGCTCCACATCTACCATGGGCAATGTTAGCCTTTTTATTGCATTGCTCTCACAGTGTACAACAATTTTCTCAGCAAAAGAGGCCACAATCGCGAACCCATTTTCCAACTCATGATAAGCCTCCAAAGAGACCATGCTCAAATTAGTCTTGGCTGCCAGTGGTGGAGAGCAGCCAACAGCACGTTCTGCAATTCCCCATCCAGTCCCTTGCGAAGAGGGGCTTTAATGCATACAAATGCAATGGCACGAACTAAGTACTTGGTGGGCTCAATAAATAGCAAATTATCCACAAATATTAAAGCCACCTCCAAATTAACTCTGCAGTGGGAAATCATGGAAATGTATTCTTCGCCCAAAACCAATTTGATAGCCTCCATAACTGAGTCAGATTTGATATTAAAGATGCGATACAAACGGCAATCAGACAAAGGAGTACAGAAAGCCATTTGGGGAGAAAGACCCATCAGGTGAATTCAAGGAAGCATGGGATCCATCATTGTCAAAAAAATATGATGCCAGAGAATGTTGAGCATATGAATTATACAATATTACAAACCAATCCCCTCGAAAAATATAGTGGAACTCACGCACGCAAGGAGAGTCCCAAGAGGGATAAGCGGCTGCCACCTTGTGAACTCAAAATGCCCAAGCATCTCAATGATGTCCCGATCCACATAAGGTGAAAACCGATACCGTGGATACGTGTGCCATCAGAATCTACGTTGCAGGGATACGGCAGTATCGAACGGTAGTGCGTAGTGCAGTGCGATCGTAGATACGTCAATTTTAAAAAACCCTTGGGTACGATACGTCTTGGATACGTCCGTACATATATATTAAAATATATATATATATATATATATGTTTAATTTTTATGTACATCTACTCATTTTACTCATTTTTTAGTCCATAAAAAACTGAAATAGTAATACAAAACTTGAATCAATGTTCAAAGCATTCAATATACAGTTACTTAAGACTTTGCATTTTTATTGATCATGTGGCTGCCATACATATGATATACGAATATCATGTCAACATGAATACGAACAAAACTTGAAATTTGAAAAATATACTAGGATCCATGTTCAAATTTTCAAAACATACAATATACTTAAGATTTTACATTTCATATTTACTGCAGGATACGTATTTACTTAAAAATGAAATAAAACTTAAAAAAGACATATTTACTGCAGGATACGTGCCTGATACGTACGGGATACGTCAGGATACGTCACGGATACGTCTGTACATATCCGTGACGTATCCTGATGTATCCGGTACGTATCAGGCACGTATCCGTATCGTATCCGTATCCGATACGTATCAAAGGGGATACGAGGGGGTCTTGGGCGTATCCATGCTTCCTAGATATATATATATATATATATACACACACACACACACATCTACTCATTTTACTCATTTTTAGTCCATAAATAACTGAAATAGTAATATGAAACTTGAATCAATGTTCAAAACATTCAATATACTTAAGACTTAGCATTTTTATTGATCATGTGGCTGCCATACGTATCCTTGGCGTATCAGTATCCATATCCGTACGTATCCGTATCGGATACGTATCAGATAGGAAACGTGGGAGTCAAGGCATATCCTGGCATCATAGATCAGAATAAGTGAAAAAAGATGATTGTAATTTAGCACATGATATAGGTTGCTTATGTGGATGGTGGGTTGGCGGGTCCTTGGAGGAGGGCCCACAACCCATGCCATGGAGAATGTTCGTTATCAACCACTTCATCCCCCCATTGATCAGCTCCATAACTAGCCAACAAATCAGCGACCAAATTAGCCTCCCGAAAGCAATGTTTGATTTCCAATAACTCAAACTGAAAAAGGTGTTTGGATTGGCTCAAAATGTTATCAATAAGACGATTCTTAGATTTTCCCAAAGAAATTGCTTGAATAATGATCTTGGAATCTGCATCAATAATAATCCTTTTGATTCTGCATATTTTGGCCATATTAAGCCCATGCACTGAGGCAGAAGCCTCAGCCACATTTACACAAACCATTGGGAAGATGAAAGGAAGCAGCCCTAATTAAAGAGCCAGAATAATCCTGTATAACACAGCCCATGCCAGACACCCCAGCATCACCATGAGAGGCACCATCAAAATCATGTTTGAATAGACTGGGAAATGGGGGAGCCACTTAGAATTATTTTTCCGATTTTCATTCTTAGGCAGAATAGATACTCTTGGTCCATTAACAGGAGAGCATGAAGAAGAGGCTAGCGATTTGTGAGCTCAATATCATAGGAAAAAAGAGGAAAATATGTCCGAGCAGCATTAGTCATTACCATTTCTGAGATTGTTGTTTCCAGTCGATTTAGGACTGTGCTCAAAGAAAAAAATCGTTTCTGATAATTCTTTTATTGTGCTCCCAACAGATATGCCAGATTAGAAGAGAGGGGCTGCTTACATAGATAGAAGCAAATCGATCACTGGTATGAAGAACAGGCCATGACTCCAACACCGAAGCCACTGAGGGGGAACCTAGCTGACAGTCATTTTTGAACAAAGTCAGTTCCAACATCCAACCGCAAAGGAGTAATGCAGCAACAAGTGGTCCAGATCCTCTTCTTGAGATTGACATAAAAGCAGATTGTGGGGCCGTAGATGCCAAGCCGCTGCCTTCTTTTTTGGGTGAGCACTTTCCAGGATACTGCAATCCATGAGAAGGCCCCAGCCTTGGGAAGGCATTCCTTGGCCCAACAGCCATGCCAAGCATCCTCGAGAACTGTTTCAGTTTGGATGATGTCATTATATCCAGATTTTACAGAGTAATCCCCAGATTTAGTAGCAATCCATATTACGGTATCTGTTTCAGGGGAAAAGTTAAACCAGCGCATGGACAGCTCATTTTCCAGGCAATCCACCACCTCCCTAGGAAGCAGGCAATTCCTATAAGATTTCCATGTGAGCAAACTCCTGTTAATTAACAGGCTAGACTGCACGGAAACGCCCTGGAGGTCCCCATACCAGGCTGGGTACGTTTTGGGTACGGGTATGGGTACGCTGTGGGTACGGCTGGAAACGTACCCACAGGGACAAGGTACGCCAGGGTACGGTTTTACCGTACCCGGACCGTACCCTATCCCTGTGGGTACGTACCCACAGAGTACCCACAGTTTTTTTCATTTTTTAAGTGCAAAAAAATAAATAAAAAGAGTACCCAGAGAGTACCCACTGTTTTTTTTTTTTTAAGTGCAAAAAAATAAATAAAACATGAGGGCTTTGATTGGAATTGAACTTTGGAAAGTTCGTGTGAGATTCAATATTGCCAATAGGCTCTGAAGGGTCGAGAGAGATGAAAAGGACTTCATTTGGTTGACTTACTATTTGGGGGCTTTCTTGTTGCTCCTCATGGGTCCTTTATTCTTCAGTCAATTTGGAAGGCATGGGAACAAGTGAAGCACTTGGTGGTTGGGCAGTCTATCTTCTCTTCATTTGACATTAGGTGCCAAGCCTACAAATTGATTTCATCGAATCAGAAATATAATGACAAGATCCTTGCCTTGACAAGAGGTTGTTCTGCCCTCCTTCAGTTTGAGAAAGGAATTAAAACATTTCGTGACTTCAAATGTTTTTTTAATGTCCAATGATACGTCTAACTCAAGCTTAAGGCATTAATAATGAATTATCAAATCTATAATACAGTCTATGTTATTAATTATTATGTTTTGAACATTATGAATCAATACAAAGTTCAAACTCAAGTCTCAATTCTCAAAGTATTGGAAATTTGTTTTCATGTTCTATGAATGATTTTAAGTTGTATGAGTATTAAATTTCAATAAGTATGCAAATGTTTCTTTAATTTATAATTTTATATGCATATGTATAATATAATATATATATAACATACCCAAAAGCGTACCATACCCGAGATTTTTAAAATTTTGCCGTTTCAGCATACCGTACCCGTATCCGTGCAGTCTAGTTAACAGGTAATCCCAATAGTCAGCCACCTGGGCTCCCCAAAAGTTGGAGAAAAATTCCCTGGCCACATCTAGCTTGGGAATACCGCAAAGTGGAAAATGTCCATTTCATGAATCGACCCAGAAATTCGCAAGATGCTCGTCCTTAATTTGCCAGGATGAAAAGGAGTAAAGAATAGGACATCAGCATGGTATGAAATTCCAAAAATGAGAACCGCGGGAGGATCCACTACAAACAGAATTTTCTCAGGCTGATTTGTACCCAAGTATTTATACTGTAACAATTAACACCATTTGGCCTGCAGATTTTAAACCAAGTGCCAGGCCAGTTTAGCGCCCAAAGCACGATTCTGGATGTCAATATTCCGCACCCCAGCACACCCATTTTCTTTAGGCAAGCATACTTGATCCTATTTTATGAGAGGGATTTTCTTATCATCCCACGAGCCCTACCACAGAAAATTTTGCATGAAACTAATGTATCTTTTTTTTAACAGCCGGAGGAGCGCGGAGCACAGACATCATATATATGGGAAGAGCGCCCAGCACTGATTTAATTAATAAGATCCTGCCAGCGAAAGATAGCCACCTTTCACGCCATGAGTTCAGCCAATTTTGGAAGGCAAGAATAAGGATGTGCCAATGTGAAGCCCGCCCAGCACCAACAAAGAGTGGAATACCAAGATACTTCTAAGGAAGTTTTCCAATACGAAATCCCAAAGTAAATCTTTATTTGAGCTTGTCGTCTTACCGATGTGTTCAAGAAGAAGGATCAGACTTGGCATCATTTATGAATTGCCCAAAGGCCAAAGAGTACCTGTCTAGAATGGCTTTCTAAGTCCGAGCCTCTTGAGGAATGGCAATCCCAAATAGCATTGTGTCATCTGCAAGCTATTGATAAGTGAGTGGATCAAGATTATCATTCGCCCTGATGTCTTTAATAAGCCCATTCCTTCGAGCCATATCCACAGATCTTCCAAGGGCCTCGGCCATCATTATGAAGAAGAAGGAAGATAACGGATACCCCTATCAAATACCCCTAGTGGGGGTTAAAAAGCCAGCCAGGCTTCCATTGACTAGAATGGAGAATTTGGGACCCAAGATGGAGCTGAAGATCCATTGGCATAGATGAGTAGACAAAGCAAAGCGCTCCAGAATTTTCATCAGAAAATTCCAATTGAACCAATCATATGCCTTACTTATGTGTAATGTCCCCAATGGTACTATTTTTGCCCCCAATTGGATTTTAGGCAAACCCCACTCCTCAAATCACAACTTATAACACAAAGACTAAATTTACTTTTGCAGATCTGAATTTATAAAGGAAATTACGACTTGGGTTAAGTATAAAACCCAGCTAAATCAGCCCCTTAACTTAATGTTTCTTATTCCAAACTAAAGTACTGATTTTATAAGGCCCAAATCAGATCAAAAAATGCAGATTTCTGATTAAACGAGGACTAAAATAATTTAATTTAAATCTGCAGACAGGCTGTCATGAACAGATCTGAAAATTGATATTTTACTCCTTCCAAAAATTAAGTAAACAAGCTATTACGATTCCCAACATTCACCTCAAGATATAGCAATACAATTCAGATTTTTAAGTACCTCCAAAGCACCCAAATTTGCAACAAAGTGGATCGCTCCACCTAGGGCAAATGAGAGATTAACTGCTGCAATCTTGTTCCACAAACCCTTTTACAAACTGCTTTATTCTCTGCTGAAATAACTGAAAAATCCTTTGCAATTACAATGGATAACCCTGAGTAGAAAATCCTCAACTACTCTAGAGGAAGGGTTTTCGTCTTTAAACTAGGGCTCTTAGAAGGTTTTTGTCCTCTAGAGTGAATCTCTAAAGGTTTTCGTCCTTAGAAGATTGAAGATGCAAGCTAAAATGCTCTACATACAAATTTGAATTTAGAAAATAAACAAGTGATCCTCTCCTAAGCAAGTCAACTTGCTTATATAGAGAAAATGGCCCAACTAACCTCCCTCATCATCCAATCAGCTCACTTGCCTCATTTAATGTTTTCCACTTACTTTATTTAATATTTTCCCTTGCTTTCATTTAATATTTTCCCATATTAAATGTTTTTCCCAACAACTTTTCCCTCCTAATGCAAGTCACATTTTTCTAGGGAAAATACATTTGTCCCATGAGCTTTTACATTTTCTAACCATTTTTATTGCCCCTAAGGCAAGTCGCACTTCTCCTAAATAAATACAATTTATACTAAGTGCTTTATCATGTATTTGTCTTTTCTATATTTTATTTTATTATTAAGTTCATTAAACTATTATAAGTGCTTTTTATAATGTTTACTTTATTTTTTAAGCACTTTATAATAAAGTAATAGAACTTAAGTCCCCCTTGTGTTCGTTCCTTAGTCGTCGAGACAGAATAGGCTAAGGGTCTTCGATTGGGAAGGGGATATTACAGTCCTCCCTTCCCAAAATTGCTTGCCCTCAAGCAATTCCAAATTTGTTTTGTCCAAGTGCCATGCACAATAGACAAAACATGCTGAAATGATCCGCAAGCCTGGCCCATGTACCTATCAAGTGGGCTAAAACTTGCCACCATATATCATCCACAAGATGCTCATATGCATATACTTGGAATAATGGTCCAACAAACTCCACAATGAAGACTCCACCTTCTATCTTATCATGCATCTCATGATGGAAATAAATTGGAATAGGCAGCAATAAATAAGACACATTATTATGCTCTTCATACCTTTCAATGCCATCAATGTCCTCCGTGTGCTCAAGATAGACATATGTTGAGCTGCCCCCAACATTGTTGCCTAAGTGCTGTTGAAAGTATCTGAAAGCTAATCAAAAGTTGTTGGTTTGGAAATTACAGCAGGCTGCAATTTCACATAAGTGTCCATGGGAGGCTCTTCCTCATGTGCAAGTTGCTCCATAAAGTCTCCTTTGACTTCTTCACTATGGTGTGAATCTGATTTGTCTTTATGCAAATCTGAATTTCCTTCACTTTGCCACATACAATCATTAGAAACCAAAGGAATATCAATAAGTACCAATGAACTTTTACCTTGAAACTCATGTGCCATGATTTCCTTTTTCCTTGCCAATAATGAAGAGTTCTTTGCCTTAAACTCTTGTAAGTGTTGTTTCGCTTGAGCGGCTATCAATCTAGCAGCCTTAGCTCTTCTATTCCATTCCTCACACTTCTTTAGAGTTTCCATTACATCCTCCTTTCTTGCATATACAAATTTCTTCTCCCGAGTTGCGAAAATTTGTCCCTCACAACATTATTCTTGCTTTGAGTTCGAGGCTCACCCTTTTCGTTTGGAGACCATCTTTAACCTTGTGTTGTTGTTGCACCGTATCCGAGGTTTTTCTAGCTCTTCCATTGTGAGGGGACAGTAAATTTACCTTGCCTACTACTCTTCTAAAGCTATTGCATCCTCAGATCATAGTGGTGGATCTCACTCTTGGACCGCCTCCCTTCCTTGACTATTCTCTGATGCCCCCGCCCATCTCCTACCGAAACAACAGGACCTTCATAGAATAATCAGAGATGATATCTACAGACAATTCATTCAACACACTGGACCAACCCTCAGGGGGCTACGTCCAAAGATGTCCTTCTATGCGGCACACTTTCTTGAGATCTGGGATGGGGTCATTATCAAACCCATGTACATTTCCCGGCATTGGTTATAGGTCCTTCGTATCTCTCTGGGTCAGTTTAGAGTGGGCTCACACCGTCTTCGTGTGGAGACTGACCATCACCTAGACCGCTCGGAGCAGACTTGCCTTCTTTGCTCTCTCGAGGAGGTTGAAACTGAAGAACACTTCATTTTCCGGTGTCCTGTTTACTACGAGATTCGAGGGAGATTCCATTGCCTGTTCCATGAGCTTCCTTCCTTCACCGCTTTCTTCGGTACTATGATCAAAGATGTCTTGCTCTTTATCTTCAGGAGGCCCTCAAGCTTCGGGACAGGCTCCTCCACCCTCCTCTCAGACGGATTAATACTAGACAGATCACCTCTTTCTTCTCGGTGCTCTCCCCGGCGAGAGGCACCAAGCGACATCTGGACACGAATCTGGACTCCCAGTTCAGATCTGTCAGGTCTCGGGACTCCATTTCTCCCACCCGTGGCTCCCCGCCTCAGGCACGTCTCGGGGCCCCTCCACATAGACAACGATCCACCAGGCTTACAGGGAGGCTCCGCCTTCCTTCCGACCACCTGCTTCCCAAACATTCCACAGTCTCAACTACTGGTCATCGGCGCATTACGAGTTACTTCCATCCGGCCTTGAGTGTTAGGTGATGTTGTTGGGGGTGTTACTCCTTCCGCTCCCCCCCACATCGTCATCTTCATCTTCTTCTTCTTCTTCTCTGGCTTCTCAAAATTTGCTTTGCCTCCTCTTCCTCTTCTTCTCTCATTGTATTTCGGGTGACCCCTTTGAATTTTCTTGTTGGGTTTTGTTTGCTTTGTATTCTGCAGTCCCATTGACCTAATTTTGTGGTCATGTGTTGGACATTAATATTATTATCTTATCTTATCTTATCTAACAAGTAAAGTTTCAAAGAATGCAATTATTTTGCTCAATGGAAATCATACCTTCCTCTCTAGAAGTTTCTTCTTCTTCAAATGAGTTCTTTTGTAATTCGTGTACCGGTATATGATGAGCTTGTTTGGGCTTGCTACAGTCTTCATCATATAATAATGCTGAAATGGCATATTGTCTCGAAACCCTTACTCAAAGATTGGTATTTCCTCCAACAAGAATCCTCATCAATCACCTCTATTGGCTGCCATTTATCATTGTTCTCACCTTTTTCCTTACTATCCACAACTCAGCTTTGATTCAAATTCTAAGTGAGCTGGCTCAAATAAAGGTCTTCTGTTGTTTCACCATGTTGATGAACATTTTCTTCATAAAACCCACATTCAGATCTTTCCAATCTACCATATTCGAGACCTTTTCGCTACCCAACAGCCGGAGAAAAGTCGGCTTTGATACCACCATGTAATGTGCCCAATGGGACTATTTTTGCCCCAAGTTGGATTTTAGGTAAACCCCACCCCTCAGATCACAACTTATAACACAAAGATTAAATTTACTTTTGCAGATCTAAATTTATAAAGGAAATTGCGACTTGGGTTAAGTATAAGACCCAACTAAATCAGCCCCTTTACTTAATGTTTCTTATTCCAAACTAAAATACTGATTTTATAAGGCCCAAATCAGATCAAAAATGCAGATTTCTGATTAAAAGAGGACTGAAATAATTTAATTTAAATCTGCAGACAGGCTGTCATGAACAGATCTGAAAATTGATATTTTACTCCTTCCAAAAATTAAGAAAACAAGCTATTTTGATTCCCAACATTCACCTCAAGATATAGCAATACAAATCAGATTTTTAAGTACCTCCAAAGCACCCAAATCTGCAAGAAAGTGGGTCGCTCCACCTAGGGCAAATAAGAGATTAACTGCTGCAATCTTGTTCCACAAACCCTTTTACAAATTGCTTTATTCTCTGCTGAAATAATTGAAAAATCCTTTGCAATTACAATGGATAACCCTGAGTAGGAAATCCTCACAAACTAGAGGAAGGGTTTTCGTCCTTCAACTAGGGCTCTTAGAGGGTTTTCGTCCTCTAGAGTGAATCTCTAAGGGTTTTCGTCCTTAGAAGATTGAAGATGCAAGCTAAAATGCTCCACATACAAATCTGAATTTAGAAGATAAACAAGTGATCCTCTCCTAAGCAAGTCGACTTGCTTATATAGAGAAAATGGCCCAACTAACCTCCCTCATCATCCAATCAGCTCACTTGCCTCATTTAATGTTTTCCACTTACTTTATTTAATATTTTCCCTTGCTTTCATTTAATATTTTCCCATATTAAATGCTTTTCCCAACAACTTTTCCCTCCTAATGCAAGTCGCATTTTTCTAGGGAAATACATTTGTCCCATGAGCTTTTACATTTTCTAACCATTTTTTATTGCCCCTAAGGCAAGTCGCACTTCTCCTAAATAAATACAATTTATACTAAGTGCTTTATCATGTATTTGCCTTTTCTATATTTTATTTTATTATTAAGTTCATTAAATTATTATAAGTGCTTTTTATAATGTTTACTTTATTTTTTTAAGCACTTTATAATAAAGTAATAGAACTTAAGTCCCCCTTGTGTTCGTTCCTTAGCCGTCGGGAGACAAAATAGGCTAAGGGTCTTCGATTGGGAAGGGGATATTACATTATGTCAAGTTTAATGAGCATTTCAAGAGTTTGATTGGCTGAGAGAGGATGCAAAATTTCATGAGTTATGATTAAGTCTTCTCAAATCAGGCGCCTGTGCACAAAGCCCTTGCTCAAGAGAGACGGTCAAATCCATCGAGGTTTTAAACGCATTGAAATCGCCTTCAAATGATCTTGTACACAGATTGCATAGGAAATTGGGTGAAAATCAGCGAAGAATCTAGCTACTCCTTTTGGGGAATAAGAGAAATGAAAGTGCAATTAAATTATCAAGGTTGCCTAAGATAGATAGTGATTTCCTTGATTCTTCAATGGCAGTAAAGATATCCTTCCCAACCACATGCTAAAAGTCTTGGAAGAAAGCAAAGGGAAATTCATTAGGGCCTAGGGCTTTGTCTCTCGGCCATAGAAAAGAGAACCCCACGAACCTCCTCAATTGTGAAGGGAAGCCACTTGTTCTACGTCGGGTAATGATCCAGGTATGAAATTTAAAACCTCATTTTGCGCGAGATGGGAAGCCTCGGGATGCTAACAACTTTTTGACGAAAGAGGCGGCCTCCGTGCGAATGGCATCCTCACTGAGACAGATGCACCCCAAAAAAGAGGCATGGATGGCAGAAATTTTGTTAGAATTTTGACAAGCATGGAGAGAATTGTGTTCCGATCACCTTCCTTCAAAGTGAACACTCTCGATATTTATGCTTCCAATATATTTCTTCTTTAATTAGTAGTTCACCCAATTCAACCAATAGTGTTTTCCCCGCGCATAAGAGACTTGATCCATGCCATATTCAAAGAACACTTTATTCAAATCCCCCAATTCCATCTCCACCCTTTCCTTTTCTTTGAAGATGTTCTTGAATTGTGTTTGATTCTATTCTTTTATATGTTTCTTGAGCCTACTCAATTTATTTGATAGAATGAACATTTTGGATCCCCGACTCTGAAGGAATCCCACCAAATGAGTACCACCTCATGTAGGCTTAACTCCTGCAACCGCATGAGTTTGAATTTCAACGGACATTTAAGAGGGGCAGAGTCCTCATAAATGGATAATAGAAAAGGATAGTGATCCAAACACAAGATGGGCAATACTTCACATTGATCTCGTAAACTCTTGACTTTGGAATTATCCACAGAAACACAAATAAACGTCGCTATTCTACTTTCTATTAGAAAATGACAGAGATAGCTAGTGAATGAATTATGTTTATGCTTAGAATCCACAATTGCAAGAAAGGAAAGAATTTAAGCTCATAAACACCAACCAATTTTTATCTCGAAACCTCCAGAGGAGGAAAAACCAGTCGAGAAGGGCAATTGCTCTTTCTTCCCACTTTTATTGGCCAATTCAAAATAACAAGTACAGAATTTACAATAAGTATGAAAGAGAAGTAGATAATATCTCACACTTCCTCCCAAATACTTGCTTGCTCTATCTCAACACTCCTTTCTTCTACAAAACACAATTCCAGCACTAAGAACTTCTTGCTCACTTGCTTTCATGCTTCGATGATCCTATTCTCTTCTACAAACATGTATTTATAGCCTTTCCCATGTCCTCCCGTGCACTGGAGAATGGGAAAGGTCATGGAGGAGAAGAGATACGAACAACCGTCCAAATTCTAGGCATTCGTTTCATATTTTCGTTTTCTGTCTGAAAGAGCCAAGACCACCGCCCAATGCAAACCGGTCGGTCCAGGACCGCTGCCCTAGTTGGGCGGTGGTTCAGAGAATCGCCGCTCTGCCTGACAGCAGGCCAGTCCTGTTACTAAAAAGACAAAACCTCTGTGTTTCATTTTTCCTTCTTCGTCTGACTATTTTGATGAAGTAGATTCATTTTGGATCCCTATGGATCACACATTTTGAAATCCAATCATCCCGCAACCACTCCGGATTAACCAAAATCTGTCAAGCCTTTTCGATATGTTGTTGAATCTAAGCCGTCGTCGGTCCATGCGAACCAACCACGCTTCGGCTCAATTTCCACCGGAAGTTGTTGGAAGCGAAGTCCTTGAAATCCTGATGTGACCGAGTATCATATCCTAAACATCCAACCCTTATCTCTGGATGATAGAATAGCATTGAAGTCTCCCCCATCGACACATATGTGATCTGCATAAGCCGTCAATTCTGCAGTGATGCTCGCCCAATATTCCTTTTTCTATCGGGTTATTAGGGCCATAGACGTTGAACAAAATGAATTCTACATTAGATAGCAAAGAGTGGACTTTGCGAGATAATCTAGTGAAGATGATGAGCCAGGATGGAGAGCACCGCCTTGTTGCTTTTCCAAATTATCCCAAGACTACTAGAGGTACCATCCAAATCCACAAAAAAACCATTCCAAACAAACCATTTTTACTCCACAAATTTCAAGCTTCTTTTGCCATAAGTTTAGTTTCCTAAAACATAAAGATATCAGCTTGTTGCTCATAAACGCAACGCTTGACTGGTGTTGCTTGTTAGGGGCATCCATGCCCCTAACATTCCACGATATGATCCTCATCAGGGGCGGTGGGAGGACTTTCACCTCCCGCTTTTTACGACTAAAGAATGTCCGAATTACTTCCTAAGTGCTCGCATCAACTTTTACTTTGGCTTTGTCCTGCTTGGATTTTCGGCCTTTCTTCCTCCCGAGTCCACAATTAACCTTAGCAAGAAGTGATGTCGAAGGACCTAGAGAGCATTGGTCGGGCATTTCCATGTTGATTTCATCATCTAAACCATACTCCACATCCTGTTCCACACAATCTTCCAACTCCTGAAGAAAGTTGCCCTTACCTAGTTCAATACCTAGCCTCATTTTTAGGCCAAACATGTGGTTTCCATAGCGAGGTCTTCTTTTGTTGAAGAAGGGAAAAAGAAGTGTGTTTTCCTTGAGTTCCAACATTTTCCTTGACTAGTGCCAATGATGGAACCAGCCCATCACCCAGCCTGACTTGAATCCGAGGAACAATCGAAGATCGACCTTGAATGTTAGGTACCGCATCCTTTGCGGGAATACCAAAGTCCTTGGGAAGGTTGCTCGTGGGGTGATCATCTTGCGGGCAACATGTTCCATTATCTTGAGAGGATGAGGAAGACCCGCCATGGCAAGCACTAAATGAAGTTTGCACCCGAGTTGCAATTGATTCTATGAGAGAGACTTGAGAGAATCTTGCTTAGGTTTCCAATTTTTCGAACTTTAGCATTTTCTAGTTGGACAGGATGTTTTGATATGTTTGGGCTGATGACGGTGGAAGTACTTGAATTGGACCTTCTTCACATCAATTGACTTCCGAAACACCAAAGAAGAATTGATATTGATGTATTTTTAAATGGGCTTAGAAAGATCCGTGAAAACACAAATTCGACATATGAGGCCAAGGAGCTAAGTGATTTGCGATCAATCCGATGACCCTTCCAAAACAGCTACCGAGTCTAGTGAGCATGTCCTCGTGCCAATATTCAGTTGGTAGAGCAAGGAGACGAATCCAAACCGGAACTTCCCCATTCTTGCGCGCTCGGGGATCAAAATTTGGTACCAATGGCTAAAGATAAAGGCCTGCATCATCTAGGAACCAGGTTTGATGATGTAGGATATCATTCCTTTGTTTGTTGTTGGGTAAGAAGCCACGCAGGAGGAATTTGAGAAAAATACCATCGCGCCATGACAAAGCACGCCATTGCTCCAAAGTAGTGATTGACATCCATTTAATCATGAATTTGCAAATTAGGCGCACCTTCGCATTGTAGCCACTTCATTGTCAAATGTTTCACCAAAAGCAATTTTTGCTTCAAAACATCCTCCTTGCCCAAAAGAGATAGACCACGTGGCCTAACTTGATTCCTATTGATCACAAGATCCTCGCGATGATCTGTTTTGCCTACCCCGCAGCCATCCTTGACCAAAGCAGTCGTACCAAAATTCAGATCAGAGCTCCCATCCCCTTTGCCATCACCATTCTTCGCACCCTCCACTATGGCACACAAATTTGCAAACCCTCACAAACTTGGTATTTCGCACGATTTCGTTACTCATTGTGCCACCATAAAGAAAATGAAGCTAAAAATAAGAGCAAATAATAATAACAAAATAACAAAAATATTAAAAATAATAATAATAATAATACATTGATCAAACTCTAAAGGGATGTTAATTGGCAAACTTGAATACGAACTTTATCCTCGTCGATCTCAAATTCGATCAAAAGGTAATTAAATAAATATTATATATTTATAAAATAATTGTAATTTATATTATAACTAAAGATAATAATGATAGTTAATACAAAAAAATTAAAAGGAAGTAGGAAGTGAGAGGCAAGTGATGAGTAATCAAGGTAGGTGGAGTTTGATTGTGTGTGGATTAATGGCAAGTGGTGGCGCAGAGCATGGTTGGAGTTATAAGGCATGGAGGCCTGGGAAACTTGAAGCAAACGCTGTTCACAGGAGTAAAGCCCATGCCATGCCTTTGTTAGCATCAATCAAAGCATAATGGAAAGTGGACTTTGTGAGTGTTGTGGTTGCAAATGGTGGTAAGGCACCTCAACTCTTCCTCCTTTCATTAATATTGTGTCTGAGATTGGTGGTGGGTTTTGGGAGCGCAAGCCTCCAAATGTTGAGGATATGTTCTAGAAGTTGCAGCAGAAAGTGTGTAGTGAGCAGAATGTATAGTGCCTCCCTCAACCTACCGTGTCTATGTAATGCTAGGAGATGAGGATAGAGTGTTGCCGCAGGTGGCATTGGCATGGAAGCGGTATTGTATAATTATTATTGAGGTGTTGCAAATGTGCAGCCTTATTCCTCTAAGCATGTGCCTTTGGCAAGTTTATGGAAGCCCAGGTCTGCAAGGTTTGAAAATATGTAGAAGACTTGCTGCGAGATTGAGACAAGTTTGGCATATTAGTTTTGCTCTCCAATGTGAATGTTGGTGAATGAGCTAGGCGAGTAGCTCAGCAATGACCTCGACGTGAGCTCTATGACGAGCTCGCTTGTCTGAAAAATGAACGTAATTTTCATCCGGCCCTTATCAGAGACCTAGTATAAGTCTTTGTCACCATTGTAGTCTAAAAAGGAGCTCAAGTTGGATTAGAGCTAATATGTTTCAAAACTATGTTACCTCTGCATGCTCCTTCATAACCTTGTGCATTGTGTGGAAAAAGCGATTGGCATCTCAACCCGAGAACTATTTTCAGGTAGGAAAGTATTTGAAATTATGTTGCCTCTATAAGCTCATTTATGCTTCCTCTCCTACGGCAACGCAAGCCACTTGATAAATGTCGTAGGGAGATGTGGCCACATTGGCCGCAATGGTGGTTGACATGTACACAATGGGTTTGCTGAAAAGTCTTGTAGCCTTGTAGCCAATGCACCAGCAGCGCTGCTGCACCCTTCTCCCCTATTGTGCCTTCTTCCTAGCCTGTACTGGTTAAGTATCTTGGAGAAAGTTTTGAGGGTCTATGTAGCACCTCTTTGCAACTGAGCCTCCTTACAAGAGGTTGTGAGATTGAGCTTGAGATTAACACTAGACGACATTGGTGTGGTATGATCATATTGAAGCTTTGAAATGTGCATTGATTATTCCCCAGCCGCTACATACCCTCCCAGTCCGTGCCAAGTTGAAGCCTTAGAACAGGGTATGGACGTTCTCCCAAGCTTTGGGAAGCTACTCCTTCTGTTGATATAGTTGCAAACGCACTATGGATATGCATGCAAAATGTGGAAGCATTTAGAAGGCACACAATTTGTTTGACAAATTTCCTCAACCTCATTTGTTCTCATGGAATGCAAACTTTGTTGGATATGGTCCACATGAGCTTGTTGGAAGATTCATGGAAGTTTTATCCAAATGCAATGAAACTCATTGGAACAAGCCCTGCCATGTAAGCTCCATCTGTGTTCTATTACATGCAGCCATACAAGTTTAGTGGATGAGGGCTATAAATCCTTCAAAGGTAGGAGAGGCTTTTTTCCTTTTAGCCTTTGTTTGATCATTATGTGTATGTGGTTAACCTTCTTGGTTCATTTTTGGCTATCTTGAGGAGCCTCTAATCCTTAGTATCAAAATGCAAATTAAGCTGTGGTGATTGTGTGGATGTGTTTGCTTGGTGTTTGGATGAATGGGGGATGTGGGCAGGAGGAGGGGGGCGGGGGTGAGAATCTTCTAGTAAGTGTTGGAGTATCCCCAACTTTGTTTGAGATAAGTGCAGAGAGTATGTAACTAGTTCGTTGTTCAAGCCATGGGAACCTCCTTTTTCAACTACTCCATCTACCAGGCATGGACACTCTCTCTCCTTTTAACTCCTGATATAAGCAAACAATCTTGTTTTGTTGGTAGTGTAGGAAGCGTAATTTTGTTCAAACGACCCTTATATTTGTTTAAAGTAACGAGGAATGATGGTGTGCTTGAGGTTGCACTACATAAGCTCTCAGTGTTGAGTGAACATGTGCTTGCAATGACAGTGTGAGCGCTCAGAATGTCTAGGGAGTGATGACTTATCTTTGAGTTCATTTATACTAGATGTGTTTAAGTACCAATAACAAAACACTAACAAACAGAAACTCGGTGCAAAACAACCCATTTCGCCTTGCAATACCCATTCAGTTTTTAGATGTGGAAGCCATTTGTGAGCATTCTTCTCACAATTTAATGGACTGATCGTCTAACCCTCAACTTTAAATTGAGTAATCAACAGTTAGACAAATTTTAACCTAAGGGCAGGTATTTGTTTAGGCCCGATCTCTGGGTCACGTTACTGTTGGTTGTAGAAAACAGGCGTTTACCCCTTTCAAAACTCATTCAAAATTCACGAGCCACAAGCATTTGTTGTAATGTCCCCTTTTGCGAATTGATCCATTGAAGGCTTCTTTCCCATTCTTCTTCTCATGGGCAAGAAAAAAATGAACAGGGAAGCCTTGGAATATTTTAGTCTTTCTTTAATTAATAATTTTTATTATTTTGTATTTTTCCTATGAAGCAAGTCAGCTAGGTTGGAGAGCTTTTAATACAAGCGTAAAAATGAAATAAACTTCTCAAGGAGGTCGATCTTGGGGAATTCTTCCCTAAAAATTTTTGGCGCCACCATAAGGATATATAAGGGGTCGCATAGGCTCATTTTGGGCATGTTTTTATTATTATAACTTTATCTATTTGGTTCTAGAGTTGGTTGCTCTATTCCAATCCACTAAGGGGCAAAAATCCTTTGGTGTGGCAAGCAAGGAAGATGAAACCCTTCCTTGTTGAAGGTTGGAGAACGAAAACTCTCCAATTTGGTGGTTCTAAGGACTTCTAAGAAGACTATCTTGCTGGTTGGGCAGCTAGGGCATTGAAGGAGAAGAGATTTCAAGGGTTCTACATCATTTTGGCACCCTCTCCTAGGGTGGCGACTTGGGTAGAAGAGTATTTCAGTGCCTTCTAGGGAACATTTTGGTGTCTCAAGTGGATATTCATATTTCTCCTAATTTATAAGGCTGATCTATCACTTCTTGGTATTTTATTAGAGTTTGGAGACCTCATTTTCAGCTAATTTTGTGGACTGTACTTTTGCTTATTATTTTAATAATTACAGCTATGTGTTGGCAATTATTTCTCCGTAGTTTGTAAATTATATTGGCTGGAAAATTTTCTACTTAGATTAAATTATTTGGGATCAACCGTTCACATGCAAAAACTAGCCAAAAATGTATTCTATATCATTTTTGGCTAGTTTTTGCATGTGAACGGTTAATTATGTGTTGGTACAGTTTGCTGCCCTAGAGGGATATTAATTAATTTGATAAGTTGATTTCGATACCCTAAGTGTGTGGTTTCACTTGGCTGCTAGGGTTTGAACATTGTTACAAAATTTTGAATTTTTCCATTTGGGTTTGTGACAAACCCTCACTTTCCAGGTCATTCCTAGAGAGGGACATTATAGTGGTATCACAACTTCGGTCTTCCTAGCCTACGGGTTTCATGCAAGAGGGCAATAAGGTTTACATTTGCTATCAAAGGAGAGAGAAGAAATCAGACCAGCCAAGAGAAGAAGGTAGTATGGCTCACCAAGATTCACAAGAAGCCAAAATCGACAAGCTCATTGAAGGGAAAGTGAGATTGGCGGATACTATGGACTTGTTGACCCTAACCCTACAAAGTTTTTATGAACCAAGGGTTAATATGGAGAGGGCAGCTCATCCGGAGAAAACACTTCACGGCATCCTCAAGGATCAACTCATGGATCAACCACTACTGATTCGAAAATGGTACTTAAGTTTTTTACGATGACTTGGCAAATTTTCGATGATTAAATTTAACAGACTCGACATTGATCATGAGTTCAATTTTTTCAATTTTGGGTGTCTTGAAGACCCATTTTTAAACTCTTCCAAAATGATCAATTAATCTGATTTTTCCAGCTGAAGTGATTTAATGAATCTATTACAAATCCATTAAAATAACCACAAGTTGAATTAAAAATATGCACTTAAACTGAATTTCCAATTCACAAATCTTAAAGTGCATTCAGTTATCTGATGCGGATTATGGATACTAAAATTTCCTTCAATCCGTTTACTCCAGTTTGTGCTTATTTTATCAATTAATAATATTAATCAAATGATGAATTTTATTTGATCAAAAGCTTCTAAAAACTGAATAAAAAGACCACAACTCAGAAATTGATAACGGAGTTCACCCGAAGGCTACGTCTCCGGATTCACAGAAAGTGAATCAATCTATTCAACATCCAATGAAGAACAATATCCCTTCAATAATGACTAAACAGATCATAACCTGCAAATGAGTTGATCAATGTCTCAAGGAACTCTAAAAATAGCAGAAACTATCCCAAGAACGATATGTGACTCCTACAGTGTTTCCACAGTATGATCCCCTTGCAAATGCGACTGAAAAATGCCTACAACTGGAGATTTATAAACACTTCATGAAAACAAATTATATATCGGAAAGCTTATGAAATTCTGAATAACTTCCCTTTTTACTCCATGGCCTAGTTCAGACCAGAAGTGCTTGGAAAATTCAGATCTCTGCTGGTTCCTCATGCCTATTCTGTGCAACTGCAATGGAAAATCACCTACACAGGAAAATCTACAGCACTTCATGAGAAAAGAAGACCACCATTGTCTTCGTATCGAAATTTCGAGCAACTTTGCTTTTTACTCCAAGTTCTGAAAATGCCTCAAAACTCTACTTGAGCGCAAACTGCCCCCTGTTCTCTTCCACATAGAGCCTGTCTCGAGCTCTTTAAATAGACCCGAGCTCTCTTTACAACTCGTCCGGGCTTGTAGCTGAGTTGGTTGGGTGGATCGACTTGTGTGCACAAGGACATGGGTTCAAAACCCATTGGTGCATCTTTTGCGTCGTTGTTTTGTTTGCTTTGTGGGGCTAATATCCCAAATGCATGCCGGAATAGAGGGAGATAAGATTTAAATTAGGCGCTTTAGGCCTATCCACCGTGGCCTCGATCACGTCTATTGCCATTTTGTTTGGCCACCCATAATCTGCCGAGTCGTTGGTTGAAATTCCACTATGTGGCGAGTTGGTCGTTGTGGTTTGTTTCGCCCAAACCTTGCATTGTTGGTTCATTGAAATGCCCAATGAAATAGGGTCGAGCTTTGTGATTGTTATGCGTTGTTTGGATTATATGTTGAGCATTGACTACACAAAATCGGTGCCGAGCCATATGCATAGTTACATCGGTTAAATCCATGAGCTATTAGGTTGACTCTGAGGTAAATGGGATAAAATACATCCCGAGCATCCAGGTAATAGTGAATACAAGTCTTCACAAACCATAAGGAAATAAACCGAACCATAAGGAAATATAATCCAATCCCGAGCATTGTGGAATTAACTTGATCCATACGAGCAATGTGGAAATGTGATCAACTCGGTGGGGAGTTGATCACCCCACCGAGCTAGCAATATAGCTCGACTGTGCTTATTATCAACTTGCAATGCAAAAATCAACTCATAGTGCAAAAATCGAACTTGAAACACAAAATCGAGCTTGGAATGCAAAATTGACGTCCACGTGGTGGTTTGAGAGCCCACCACGTCGGCAAACAAGAATATAGCTCTCACGGGGTCGGGCTCCCCTCCGTTACAAAAGTTGAGCCTCTTGTTCTTTTCCACCATAACATGAGTCGAAGATCGAGGCCCGAAACCATATCAAACAACTTTTTCGTCTTTTGCTCCTTGCCACGTGTCACGTCCGGATTGGATTGTTGACCAAGGTTGACCCGTTTAAGACCTTAGCTTTGACCAGCAATAGAATCTGCATACGGACTTCGTTTCTGAAGTTCAACATACCATTGGAAAGGTCTCGAGAAGCCCTTCAACATGGTCCAAATTTAGGGAAGATCTACATAGTGAAAAATCCTCCGGATCACTCCTCCCTAGTAAGACCATTTTGACCTCAAAATGGAAATTTTACCCAATTGAATTGTACACATGTTCTCTGCATATCACAAACACAACCCAGTTTATAGCATGGTAATTTTTTCCAAAATTTGCAATATTCAAATGCCAATAAAAGTAACATAACCCAATGCCTGAATTACAACTGCCATATTCCTCTGTACAATTTGAACCTGCACTCACCACTGTCAACAATGCAAAATTGAAACCTACATTCACAACTTGTTAGTGCAAAATTTGTACATACTATTTGCAACTATACTTGACAGTTACAAATATTTAAGCCTATCAATAAGACTTACAAATGTGCAAATATCATGCATAGTAAACAAAGAGTTTGTATAAGTTGTACACTCACAAACAATGCCTACATGAGACAACTTGCACTATAACTTTGTGGCTCTCTTCGACGGTCCCTTCTTGCAATTTCGTGGCTCCTATTCCTACAAGTTTGTGCCTTCTCTACAACTTCGTGGCTCTCCTCCTGCAATTTCGTAGCCCCTGTTCTGTCAAAACCGTGGGTTTCTGAGTTTCTGGCAAAATCGTTTGGCTCGGGCTTCCCTTTTTCGTGATTCTTCTGGTCACGATTTCTGGTTTTCCCAGCATCTTCGGGGCCACTGGTCACTGTGTCTGCATACTCGTGACTACCTGCATATTTGTGCTCATGCATGCACAGTCTTGACTCACTGTCGAGGCCCACAAAAACCTTTTGGTATGCTCTCTGGTTCACCTCTCAGCCTCTCCCCTCTTCAGGTGGTTTACCCTAGCGGTTTAGCTTCAATCATGGCCCCGAAACTCCTACTGGCAGCGGCATGATTGGTAATCCCCAGGTAACACATCTAGCAGTACAGCGGACATTTTATTGGAACTTCTCAACCGAATCCAAAAAGTTGAAAATGTCAATCAGCAACTCCAAACTGAGGTCTATACACTTATTGGCAAGGTCGCGGATGTTGAGTCTAAGAATGTCATCTTGAGAGAAAAATTAGCCAACAACATGGATAATACTAGCTCCCCTAATGATGCCCTACACGCAGAAATCGTTGACCTCCGGTCTCAACAGAGGAAATCAGAAATAACCAAGCTTCCTTAAAATGGAGACGAATCATGGACCAAGGTTGTTAGTGGGAAAGGCAACGTTCCCCCTCCTTTGGTTGTGGTTGAGGCCATTATGCAAGGCCAAGTTAATTGAGGAGTGTACTAGGCGTGACAGGGAACTAAACCTCAAGGTGAGGGGTCTCCCACCCCCACACCGACACAGGACCCACTGACGGTTGGTAACTCCTTTATCACTGATACTTTGGGGATTTCTGACATTACATTAGAAAGAGCTTGGGTTGGCTATGATTCCACACTTTTCATCCATTTCAGACAGCTTTTGATAGGCTGCGAGCTCTCAGGGCTAAGAGGATTTTGTTTTCATGCCCAGACAAGGTCTTCCTTGATGAAGATCTCACCAGGACACAAGTTGGGGAGCTCAAACGCTCTAGGGAGCAAGTTATGGCAGCGAGGAAAGCAGGTAAATGGGCGGTTATCAGGAATCTTCGGGCTGTTATTAGAGACTCTCCTCCTCCTGGTTGGGAGCCCCGCCAAGGGGCTCCCCAATGACAGGCCAAGTGGGAGAGGAGTCAGGCCAGAGGCTTATCTATCAGTTGTTGGAATGGGAATGGTTCCCTTTGGTCTTCCCCTGGCCTTATGTTAGATGCTCTCGGGGCTGCCGACATTCTCTTCATCACAGAGACACACGAGAGCCCGGTTCGTCCTCTCCCAGGTATTACTGGATTTCTTTGGTTATCAGCTTGCAGACAGGAGACTTGGGGTTCAGGTGGTGTCAGAGGCTCTGAGGGTTTCTGTCTTTATAGGGACTCCCTCCAGAACAGGATCTCGATGGTTGGTTCTGATGAGTCTGCTAGGTACATGTGGATCCGTATTATTGGGGCCGCTCGATTCTCTAGGGATTTCTATATAGCAGTTTGTTACTTTCCTCCGCCGCTTCCCCTTATGCCATCCACAATGGCCCAGATGGTGATCCTTTCTTTGACTTATATGACAGTATTAGTCAGTATACTGCATCACAGGGGATGTTATCATTTTAGGCGATTTTAATGCCCATACCAGACACTTACAGGTCCCTCTCCATGACAGATTAGAGGATACGTTCTACACAGAGGATTGACCGGCGTCAGTTGGCTGCATAGGATTTCTGAGGATACAAATGGCCCTTTCACAGCTTATGGACGGTTCCTCCTCCAGCTCGGGAGTCACAGGGGATGGTGATCTTTAATGGGATCGAGCGCTTCCCGGATTCACGTTTCTTCACATGTCGTCCCCATGGCGGGGCACTAGTGTGGTGGACTATGTCCTTGCCAGCCCGGATATCTCACCCCTCTTCTGCTCCTTTTTGTTTCCCCCATTCCCCTTGCCGACCATGCAGTCCTATCTTTCTCTCTAGTCGCCAATCCTCCTACCACCACCACCCCTCCTTCCCCTCCCCACTACCCCCTCGCATCTCCTTTCAGTTTGATAAAGGGGATTACGGATCTTACTCATCCCACATCCGCGACCTTCTCCCCTCTGAGCCCCACTTCTCTAACCTTCCTAGTGCGGAGGCCAAGTATACATGCCTTTCCTCTGCCATGTGGGAGGCTGCCCTGAGATCCTTTCCCAGCTCCACCACCCATCCCTCGACCACTAGTACTACTAAATCTTGCCCCATGAACCAATGGTATGATGTAGAGTGCAAATCCCTTCACCGTCGCCTTCGCCAGGCTTTTACCCATGCCCTCCCCTCCTTCCCCACTCTTAAGGTTGCCTATCGGTGCCTTCTCCGCCGTAAGAAGCGATCCTTCATTTCCCACCGCAGATATATGCTTTCCACTTCCCTTAGGACTAACCCTCGATCCTTCTGGCATATTGTCTTTCCCCGCCACTCCCCCTCCTCCATGACGATCGATCCTATCTCCATTTTTTCCCACACCTCTACCCTTTACGATGTTCCGGGGCAGCAATTTACCCAGATTGGCATCCCACCGCCTGGTAATCCCTTTACTCACCGTAATATCAAAGAGGCAATAAGGATTTTGAAGCCATGTGAGCGGCGGATGATGTTGAAGGTTTTGGCCGAGTTTTTCAAGCAGGGTTTTGAGGTCTTTAGTAACTATTTGACAGATCTTTTCAATCAGGTGGTTAGCGTGGGATTCCCTCCTACTTGGTCTCATCACATCATTCACCCGATTCACAAAGTTGGGTCCATTTCTGATCCAAACAACTACAGGACTATCATGGTGGGCCATTCTTTCTCCAAACTCTATGCTACAGTTCTCCACAGGTTCTTGTCCGAGATTTTGGAGCAGAAGCAACTTAGAGCCAAGGTCAGGCTGGTTTTCGCCTAGTTACCACACCATCGACCACATCTTCACCCTTCGGGCTATTATTGAGGAGGCCCGTCACCGCTCTTCGAAAGTTTATTGTTGTTTTGTAGACTTTCGAAAAGCTTTTGACTCCGTACCTCGCATGGCCCTCTTCCAACGACTCCGAGACATTGGTATTTCTGAGATTCTTATTATCGCTATCATGCGCCTCTATGAGTCCATCCTTGGTCGTCTTTGTACTGCACACGGATTGTCTGATTTCATCAGGAGCACCATTGGGGTTAAACAGGGGTGCCCCCTGTCTCCTACCCTCTTTGGCATTTACATTGATGAGCTGGAATCTTTTCTTCGGGATCACATTCAGGAAGGGGATGGTTGCCTTCTTCACCACGTCTTGATTTCTATTCTCCTATTTGTCGACGATATTGTTTTACTCGCCTCTTCTCTGAGGGGCTTCAAGAGACAACTTGATGCACTTGCTTTATTTTGTGATCTTCGGCATTTGACGGTCAATCTAGGTAAGACCAAGGTCATGGTCTTCAACGGGTTGAAGACATCACACCTCCATTTCTTCTTCAGGGGCAGGAGGTTGAAATCACTAATACATACACCTACCAGGAGTCCAGTTCTCAGGGCCAAGATTCAGTATGAGGCATGCTCTTCAGCCGAGGGTGAATAAAGGGTATGGGTCTCTTGCCATTCTCGAGAGACAGTGCTTTCGAAACCACTTCCAGGACATCTCCTCCAAGATGTTTCTTATGAACTCCCTCATCCGCCCCACTGTTCTCTATGGGTCTATTGTCTAGGGGCCCTCCCTTTTAGACACAAATTGGGCTTCTGCTGAGAGGATTCAAACTCTCCTCCTTTCTTTGCTTCATCAGATGCAAGCAGACGGTCCCCCAACATATTATTTTGGCAGAGTTCGGAGCCCAACCTTTCTATCTGGAAACTATATTTGACATATCAACCTTTCTTCATCGTATCAGGAGGTTTGGTGATCTCTCCGATGAGCGGGCCAGGTATCTCCGTATCTCGCTTATTGTTCCTTTGTGAGTATTGCCCAGGATGTGAGCCGTTGTTGGTTTTCCGAGACTTCTACCTTGTTGGATTCAGTTGGTATCCAGATTGATCGTCTCCCCCCTTTCTAGTATTCCCTGAATGCTCCCAATCATCTCTTGCCCACCAAGCAAGTGTTGAACAGGTCCATCCGGAAGATATCTACAGGAGCTTCATTCAAACTACTTGGGTGAACCCTCCTGGGGGTTTGCGCCCTAAGATGTCCTTTTATGCAGAGCACTTTCTTGAGATCAGAGATGGACTCATCATCCACCCTCAGTACACCTTTCGTCACTGGGGCATGCCCTCGCATACCTCTGGGTCAGTTTGGGTCGGCTCCCACAGACTTTGGTGTGAGACTGATCACCACATTGATCGGGATGACAGACTTTGTAGGCTCTGTAGCCTTCATGAGGTGGAGACCGAGACTCATTTCATCTTCCGTTGCCCCATATACTATGAGATCAGAGGGCAATTTCACTTTGCCTCTTCAGAGGGTTTCAAACTCTCTCGGTTTTCTTCAGATATATTGACCAACGGTGTCTTGCCCTCTACATCTTGAGTCTTTGCTGCTCCAGGGACCAGATTCTTCATCCTCCTCCGAGAGTCATCCCCACGAGATGAATTACAACCTTCTTTCCGGTTCTACCCACAGGTGGAGGAACTAAACGACAGAGCCTTTCTGACCTAGATACAGTGCATCGATCAGTTCGTCCCCGATTGGACCTTCACATTTCCCCCGATCACCACCAACAAAATCGGATGCGCACTCGTACCAAAGGGCAGCCCTGCTCCATTCGTCCCCCTGGCCGTCGTTTCAGTCTCAGATCTCAGCAGGGGAGGAGGTTTTCGCCCCCCTCTTCGGGTTGTCAGTCCATCAGGAGCTTCTTTTCGTCGGCCTCAAATGTTAGGAGGGGTGTGGCTACCATTCCTGAGTAGACCACTGGTCCTCGTTTGCCCCCTCCTCCATTCCCTTCTTTGCTTCTCCCGTCTTTCTCCCCCGCTTGCTCCATTGCCCCGCCTGTGGGAGTATTTGGCTTCGGGTTTCCTTTCTACTTCGTCTCTTTTTCTTTCTTCTTGTTTTTGGGAACTCGTTTGAGTTGTCCCCGCTCGCACTTTGTATATTATTTGGACTGCAGTCCCATTGACCTACTTTTGTGGTCATTCGTTGGACATTAATATATTTATCTTATCTTATCTTATGAAATCGTACATGCTGCTATAAGATGAAGTTTGTAAAACCATCAAAAAGAAAATTACATCAAGTATTTTAAACTCACCTGATTATTTTCTCTTCAAGATACTTCACCAACACCAAAGCAGATAAATAAATTTGGAACTTATCCTTTTCACAATTCAACAGATTTCCAAAACTGCCTGGTTAGTTTGCATACCATTCAACAAAGCAACTATGCAAACATAAACAGATAAATTATTTACCCACCTTTTTCAACACATTTTCTTGTTTAGGTGGTTGTTTCAACTCAATTTTTACCTGTGCCACTGAAGGGGTCATAATGGTTGGTTTTAAACTGTTATCCTTTTTAACAAATTTTAATTTTTGTTCTGGATGTAGTTGCCAACATTTTTCAATTAAATGACCTTTCTTTTTACAGTGTTCACAAAATCTTTGATCCACTTTTTTAGGATCCACATTTTTAAGAACCTTACCTTACTTTGTTCTTAGCCGAGCCAAGTTTAGGAGAATGTATTTTCTCAATTTGTTCCATTATGGATTTTCTTTTCCTACACTTGGCCACACAATGATTAGACAACCCACAAAATGTGCAAGGGTAACTATTCAACATTGCTTGAAAATCATAGCCAAATTTTTCCAATGTAAATAATGGATCATTTTGTTTACCTTTCATTTTAGAACCATGGTAAATAGAAGGTGGAGGGATTTCTATACCTCTTTGTGGTGAATTCTTACCAGATCCTCCTACTAAGGATGAATCACCTGAAGCTAGTGGGGATGATACTTGGGTATCAAAAGCTTGTCTTCTTCCAGCTGACTTGGAACTCTCTCCAATCACCTTTTCCCTGCACTAGCATATCCCAATCTGCATAACGAGGTCTTTCCTCAACCAAGATTGGGTTAGTTATACCTTGATTATTCTTACCAAGGTTAATTCCATTAAAACCCATGTTATTTAAAATCTTAGATCCTATACCTTTAGTGTGCTTTTCAAATCCACCTAGCACTACAATAGAATCCAAATTAGCCTAGGAAGAGGAATTAGATGTTGCCATACTTATTGTGCACTCATCTGTCATAGTGAATGCATCAACAATAGCAGGTACCTTCTTAGGTCCATCAATTTGCAACACCATCAAGAGCTCATCCTTAGATTCTAGTTCTCTTTTTAATGTGTCAATTTTCTCCTCTAGAGTCAATAACTGACATCTCAGGAAGGCATCTTCTCCCTGTATCTATTGATTTCATGCTTCAAGTTCCTCAAACTTGGCCTTGTTAGACAACTTGCCCATGGTTTCCCTGCACCCTATTCTTCCAAATTTTGCACACTACAACTGAAAGATCAAGCCCAAAATTGCAAAAACCAAACTGAACCAAATCAAGAGCTAAACCAGCTTTGATACCAACTTGATCCGAAAATGGTACTTTAATTTTTTCAGTACTAGCAAAGTTTCAGATGATTAAATTTAATAGACTCAACATTGATCATGAGTTCAATTTTCAATTTTGGGTGTCTTGAAAACCCAATTTTAAAACTCTTCCAAAATGATCAATTAATCTGATTTTTCCAACTTAAGTGATTTAACTGAATCTATTACAAATCCATTAAAATAATCACAAGTTGAATTAAAAATATGCACTCAAACTGAATTTCCAATTCACAAATCTTAAAGTGCATTCAATTATCTGATGTGGGTTATGGATACTGAAATTTCCTTCAATCCGTTTACTCTAGTTTTGTGCTTATTTTATCAATTAATCAAATTAATCAAATGATGAATTTTATCTAATCAAAAGCTTCTAAAAACTTGAATAAAAACACCACAACTCAGAAATTGATAACGGAGTTCACTCGAAGGCTATGTCTCCAGATTCACAGAAAGTGAATCAATCTATTCAACGTCCAATGAAGTACAATATCCCTTTAAATAATGACTAAACAGATCATAACCTGCAAATGAGCTGATCTATGTCTCAAGGAACTCTGAAAAATAGCAGAAACTGTCCCAAGAACGATTTGTGGCTCCTACAGTGCTTCCACAGTGTGATCCCCTTGCAAATGCGATTGAAAAACACCTACAACTGGAGATTTATAAACACTACATGAAAACAAATTATATATCTGGAAAGCTTATGAAATTCTGAATAACTTCCCTTTTTACTCCATGGCCTAGTTCGGGCCAGAAGTGCTTGGAAAATTCAGATCTCTGCTGGTTCCTCATGCCTATTATGTGCAACTGCAATGGAAAATCACCTACACAGGAAAATCTACAGCACTTTATGAGAAAAGAAGACCACCATTGTCTTCGTCTCGAAATTTCAAGCAACTCGCTTTTTACTCCAAGTTCTGAAAGTGCCTCAAAACTCTAAATGAACACAAACTACCCCCTGTTCTCTTCCACACAGACCCTATCTTAGAGCTCTTTAAATAGACCCGAGCTCTCTTTACAACTCATTCGGGCTTGTAGCTGAGTTGGTTGGGTGGATCGACTTGTGTGCACAAGGACATGGGTTCAAAACCCATTGGTGCATCTTTTGCGTCGTTGTTTTGTTTGCTTTGTGGGGCTAATATCCCAAATGCATGCCGGAATAGAGGGAGATAAGATTTAAATTAGGCGCTTTAGGCCTATCCACCCGTGGCCTCGGTCACGTCTATTGCCATTTTGTTTGGCCACCCAATAATCTGCCGAGCCGTTGGTTGAAATTCCACTATGTGGCGAGCTGGTCGTTGTGGTTTGTTTCGCCCAAACCTTGCATTGTTGGTTCATTGAAATGCCCAATGAAATAGGGTCGAGTTGTGATTGTTATGCGTTGTTTGGATTATATGTTGAGCATTGACTGCACAAAATCGGTGCCGAGCCATATGCATAGTTGCATCGGTTAAATCCGCCGAGCTATTAGGTTGACTCCGAGGTAAATGGGATAAAATACATCCCAAGCATCCAAGGTAATAGTGAATACAAGTCTTCACAAACCATAAGGAAATAAACCCGAACCATAAGGAAATATAATCCAATCCCAAGCATTGTGGAATTAACTTGATCCATACGAGCAATGTGGAATTGTGATCAACTTGATGGGGAGTTGATCACCCCACCGAGCTAGCAATATAGCTCGACCGAGCTTATTATCAACCTGCAATGCAAAAATCAACTCATAGTGCAAAAATCGAACTCGAAACACAAAATCGAGCTCGGAATGCAAAATTGACGTCTGCGTGGTGGTTTGAGAGCCCACCATGTCGGCAAACAAGAATATAGCTCTCACGATGGTCGGGCTCCCCTCCATTACAAAAGTTGAGCCTCTTGTTCTTTTCCTCGCCATAATGTGAGTCAAGACCGGAGGCCCGAAACCATATTGAACAACCTTTTCGTCTTTTGCTCCTTGCCACGTGTTACGTCCGGATTGGACTATTGACCAGGGTTGACCCGTTTAAGTTCTTAGCTTTGACCGCAATGATAGAATCTACATACGGACTTTGTTTCTGAAGTTCAACGTATCGTTGGAAAGGTCTTGAGAAGCCCTTCAACATGGTCCAAATTTAGGGAAGTTTAGGGAAGCTCTACACAGTGAAAATTCCTACGAATCAACTAGCCCTACCTTCCTTCCAAGGGAAGAAACCATTCCGAGATGGGAACAAAGCACTCTACAGGGCAAAGTATTGCGGCGAGTTATGAGGAATACATGGCCCTTCCAAGAGAAATCTAGGAAGCCATTTCACTTGTCGAATTCATTGGTGTGAGCAAAGGAAGGTCTAAGTCGAGCCAAGACAAAATGCGCCACAAAAAGAGGTTCAAAATGCATTGGGTAAGATGTCTTTCTCTATTTTTGATGGTTCTAATAAGGGGACAGCTTGGGCATGGATTCAAAAATTGGATACATATCTATCATTGAGGCCTATGACGGAAGATGATGCAATTAAATTTGCAACCCTTCATCTAGAGGGGATTGCTCATGAGTGGTGGTTTCATGGATTGGTTACACAAGGGCATAATAGTATCCACTCATATGATGAGTTTTGTAGAAGACTCATTAGAAGGTTTGATAGAATTGACCCGGAAGTTCACTTTCGGGACCTTACACAATTGAGGCAACAAGGCACGGTGGAAGAATATGTGGCTGAGTTTCAGAGGCTTTCCATAATGATTACGGATGTCACGGAGAGGAGACTTGTCCTATTCATTGAGGGTTTGACTGAACCACTCAAGGGTTTGGTAAGAGCCTTTGACCCATTGTCTCTCCAAGAGGCAATTAAGAAATCTTTGGATCTTGAAGTTGTTGCCCCAAGAACAGCAGCAATCAGCGGGCAGCCAAGGGTATTTTCAAGTGGATGACAGCCAAAGGGACCTTTAGGACAGCCTAGAAACCTGTCTTTGGATCAGCCAACGAAGTTTTTCCACCAAATGCCAATTGTTCACAAGGAGCAATCCAAAACTAGCAAGGAAGGAGAGACAAGAAATGAAATAAGGAGGAAGAATTTGTGCTTCTCTTGCAAGGATCCATGGTATCCTAGTCATCATTGCTTAGGTAAGGGTAATGTGCATTACATTGAAGTATTTTCAGATTGTGAGGATGAAGAAGTTTGTGTTGATGAAGCAAAGCAAGTTAATGTACTTCGGAAGAAGATCCAGAAAGTTTGGATAGTACTCTTGCCACCTTGTCTAGTGCACCTAGATACCATCCATTCCGGGTGAAAGGTGACCTACAAGGGCAAGGAGTCACGGTTTTGATTGATAGTGGAGCTACTCATAATTTCATTGATGAGAGCTTGGTGAAAAGATTGAGATTGAAGGCTGAAAATTTCAAGGGGTTTTATGTTACGGTAGTGGATGGTTTTACACTCCCATGCACAAGAAGAATACCTCAGCTCATGCTCTCTTTGGGAGGGCACAAGGTAAAGGATGATTTCTATGTCATTAATATTGGTGAAACCAATATGGTATTGGGAGTCCAATGGCTACATTCTTTGGGTGAATTTACCCAAAACTACCAAGTATGGAGCTGAAATTTAAGGTAGAAGACAAGGAGGTTGTGCTACAAGGTATGAAGGGTGGAACTCCTCAAGTTGTGACCGCCAAAAGCATGGAAAGAACCTTCAAAAGAGGGCAGGTTGCATGGGCAGCTCATTGCTTGGTAAGGTCTAATTCTTCTATTTCCATTCAACAATCTTTTCATGATGATATTCAGCCCATACTTAACAAGCATGCCAAAGTTTTCAATGATTTACCTCATGGGTTGCCACCGGATAGGGGATTTCAACATGTTATTGAGTTAGAACCGGGTACCAAACCGATAATTATACTCCTACGAGCATCCGAGTCTACCAGGGAAGAAATTGAAAGAACCATCAAAGAGTTGCTGGAAATGGGGCTGATTAGGCCTAGTTCCAGCCCATTTGCTTCTTCGTGGTGCTTGTGAAGAAGAAGGATGGCACCCTAAGGATGTGTGTGGACTACCGGGTATTAAATAAGAAGACAATCAAGAATAAGTACCCAATTCCAAGGATTGATGAGCTAATTGATGAACTACATGGAGCGGTTTTCTTCTCCAAGATTGATTTGAGATCCGGGTACCACCAAATAAGAGTGAGAGATGAAGATGTGCACAAGACCACTTTTAGGTGTCATTTTGGGCATTTTGAGTTTCTTGTCATGCCATTTGGGTTAACCAATGCCCGGCCACCTTCCAATCATGCATGAATCACATTTTTGGTAAGCATTTGAGGAAATTTGTGCTAGTTTTCTTTGATGATATTTTGGTATATAGCAAAACATGGGAGGAGCATCTCCAACACTTGGATAAGGTGCTGGAAATTCTAGAACAGTCCCTCTATGCCAAAAAAATCCAGTGTGAGTTTGGAATGACTGAAATTTTGTACTTGGGACATGTTATCAATGCACAAGGGGTTCATGTAGACCAACAAAAGATTCAAGCCATCTTGGATTGGCCAACTCCAACCAACATATCACAATTAAGAGGATTTTTGGGTTTATGTTGCTATTATAGGAGATTTGTGAAAGGATTTTCACAACTTGTTGTTCCTTTGACTAATCTAACACGAAAGGGAGCTTTCAGCTGGTCAAAAACAGCCCAAATAGCTTTTGATGAGCTGAAAAAGGTGATGTGTTCTTGCCTAGTACTTGTTCCAGATTTTTCTATGCCATTTGTACTTGAATGTGATGCTTCCGGTGAAGGTATAGGGGTTGTTTTGATGCAAAATAAGCATCCCATTGCATATGAGAGCTGGAAACTCAAGGAACATGAGAAGAATTTCTCCATCTATGACAAAGAAATGTTGGCCATCATGCATGCATTGACCAAATTCCAGCAATACTTGGTTTGTGGAAGGTTTGTGGTCAAAACCGATCACAATAGTTTGAGATTCTTTCTTCATCAAAAGGAATTGAATGACCGGCAACAAAAGTGGGTAAGTAGACTCCAAGCATATGATTTTGACATTGAATATGTCAAAGGGAAACACAATGTGGTAGCGGATGCCTTGTCAAGGAAGCCACCCCTATCTCTCTTGAGGATGTGGCATTACATAATGAGTAAATGAAGAAGACCAAGATTTCAGATCAGCCAAGTTTGCAATTGTTTGAGGGCAAACAATTTCGGGAAGGGAGGACTATAATGTCCCTTTTTCGAATTGATCCAATTGAAGACTTCTTGCCCATTCTTCTTCCCATGGGCAAGAAGAAGATGAACAAGGGAAGCCCTTGGATTATATTTTAGTCTTTCTTTAATTAATAATAATTATTTTTTTGTATTTTTCCTATGAAGCAGGTCGGCTGGGTTGGAGAGCTTTTAATACAAGCTTAAAGATGAAATAAGCTTCTAAAGGAGGTCGGTCTTGGGGAATTCTTCCCTAAAGACTCTTGGTGCCACCATAAGGATATATAAGGGGTCACATAGGCTCATTTTGGGCATGTTTTTTCTTATTATAACTTTATCTATTTGGTTCTAGAGTTGGTTGCTCTATTCCAATCCACTAAGGGGCAAAAATCCTTTGGTGTGGCAAGCAAGGAAGACGAAACCCTTGTTGAAGGTTGGAGAACGAAAAACTCTCCAATTTGGTGGTTCTAAGGACTTTTAAGAAGACTATCTTGTTGGTTGGGCAGCTAGGGCATTGAAGGAGAAGAGATTTCAAGGGTTCTACATCATTTTGGCACCCTCTCCTAGGGTGGCAACTTGGGTAGAAGAGTATTTCGGTGCCTTCTAGGGCACATTTTGGTGTCTCAAGTGGATATTCAGATTTCTCCTAATTTATAAGGCTGATCTATCACTTCTTGGTATTTTATTGGGGTTTGGAGACCTCATTTTCAGCTAATTTTGTGGATTGTACTTCTGCTGATTATTTTAATAATTACAACTGTGTGTTGGCACTTATTTCTCCGTAATTTGTGAAGTATATTGGCTGGAATAATTTCTACTTGGTTGATTAAATTATTTGGGATCATTCTATATCATTTTTGGCTAGATTTTGCATGTGAATGGTTGCTCCTAAGTGTTGGTACAGTTTGCTGCCCTAGAGGGATATTAATTAATTTTCTAAGTTGATTTTGATACCCTAAGTGTGTGGTTTCAGTTGGCTGCTAGGGTTTGAACACTGCTGTTACAAAAATCTGAATTCTTGCATTTGGGTTTGTGGCAAACCCTCACTTTCCAGATCAGCCCTAGAAAGGGACATTACATCTGTGGACGCCATTTTGGTAATCTAATGGTTCTAGGGTGTTGTCCCTAACTTACAACTAGAGCGTAGAAAGAAAACTTGGATGAAGCGAACAACAAATGGATGAACAAATGGGGCATCAACTTTCAAGAGTGTCCTAACAACAAGGAAATAAAAAACTATGTGATAGAAAAATTTAGGATTGTCATGTGGACAGAGCGGGAATAGTCGAAAGAAAGCATATTACATCGAAGAATTTAACCGCACTTGGGAGCATGATGAGAAAGCTTATCGAAGACATTTTCGTGGTCAAATTTAGCCACTCAAGCATTTCAACAACTAAAAGTTTCCCCAACTTCCACCCCTAACTTCTCTAAGACATTTGTGGTAGAATGTGATGCTTCTGGACAGGGAATTGGGGCAATATTAATGCAAGAAGGGCGTCCATTAGCATTTGAGAGTAGACAACTGAAAGGAAAGAACTTGGTAAGGCCCACATATGAGAAAGAAATGTTAGCAATCATTCATGCAATCAAACAATGGCGCCAATATCTCATGGGAAGACATTTCAAAGTAAAGACAGACCATGAGAGTCTAAAGTATTTTTTAGAGCAACAATTATCTTCAGAGGAGCAACAAAAATGGGTCACAAAGATGCTAGGGTATGACTTTGAAATTATTTACAAAAAAGGAAAGGATAATATTGCAGCTAATGCCCTCTCTAGATAGGAAATAAAGGAAGCAACAATTCATGTTATATCTTTATTACAACTAGAATGGATAGAAGTGATGGTTATTTAAAGAGCTTGTCAAGTGATTTAACTCAAGCAATCAATAATGAAGCTGAACACGGTACACAAAAGAGTAGACAAAGAATAATATTAGAATTCTCACACTATGTTATTTCATACGAACAATACATTTATATAGGAAAAGTCTTTCCTATAATTGTGGAGCTCATATCTCCACCACAATCTCTTCATATCCTTATAATAGCTCACAAACCTATTCACGTAATATTGTTTATAACAATATTATGTTTAACCAATAATAATCTATGTGTAATATATTGTTTGTTATAACAATATACATACGAATATCAAACTAACTAATAATATTACTAAATTATCATAAGTAATTAATATTTCCCACACGGTAAATATTAAACTATATAAATAAACATGTGAGCACTAACACAATAGAATATTCGTAACATTCCCGAGTTAGTGTGAACATGGTAGAAAAACAATCGCACTTCCTCTACAGCTTGCCACCTTTGCGTGCTCATGATCTTGATGGTTTTTCAGGATAGCCAACAACCTTCAAGGATGGTTTTACTGGACAACCACCAACCAACAAGGATGGTTTTTCAAGATAGCCAACAACCTCAACAAGGATGGTTTTCTAAGGACAGCCAACAACTTGCACATACAAATGGTTTCTGGGACAGCCAACCCAAATATCATTATGTTGTTTTTCCTTGTGCTTTTTGTTCTTCACTATGTTATTACATCAAGGAAGTACTTAGGAATCATTGCTCACTTATTACTAATATGAACAAGAATATTCGCACTGGAAAAAAATTCACATTACATCTCATAAAAGAAAAATGTTCTCCATTGTAGTCACTGTAGTCGATCGCCACCACTCGATCTCGAATAGCATAGAAATTGCCACTTTGCCATTGGAAGTTTCCCGTGACTTTAGCCAAATGGAATATTGGTTCATATTCCCCCACAATGTGAAATTTCCATTTATTCAAAACAAGAACACTAAAATGAAGCACACTGCACACAATTGAAAAGAGGAACTCTAAAACCACAACAGAAAGCAAAACTCACACCAAAAATTGCCACCACAGCTCTACGCAGCCCCGTCATTGGTGACTGAGGAGAGATCATTGATCGACCTCCAACCTCATGTGCCTCCATCCTCCAGGTTTTGTCGTTGTTTAACTCAGTCGAATATGGTCGAGGTTCAATTTTACAATGCCCCCATAACATTGACTCGGACATGAAAAATTTGTAGAAAAACAATCGCACTTGACTACAAACTATTAATGAGGATTTGACACATTGTGAAGTGGAAACAAAAAGACTCAATGACACACTTTTGAATTTTGACTCTTTGAAATGACACTATGTTATGATCTTGGTGTGCGATTCACTAACGCCTCCAGGTTTTGGTGTAACGGTGTGTTACAAATGGTATCAAAGCTTGGGCTAGAACGCATCAAAACCCTAATTGTGAATATTCAGCTATATCTCCAAATCGGTAGCAAATTTTTTTGTAATTTTTTTGTGGTGTTGCAAAATCAGTCAAGTAAGATCCTCTCCAAATTTCAAGATTTTTGACTTGTTTTGCAAAAGTTATATCAATTTTGGGTTTTTCATAAATTCGCTCTATAGGCTACAAATTGTGGAATTTTTCCAAGTTCTTTACATTTTCGGAAAGAGGATAAAAAATTAGTTTGAGTCTGTTCTTTGAGATTTTTATATTTAGCCAAATTATTCTCAAAATCCCAAACCCTAAAATTTGGCTTTGATTCCTAAAATGGCGGGGCCTTCCACAAGAAACAAAAAGAATCTTGTCACTCTGGGTAAAACCCCAGATAAGGAGGAGGTAGTAGTTGAGGATTGGGAGTCGAAGGGTAACTATGATATCCTCAATACCAGGGTGTACCACAATGGATCCTAAGGTAAGCCAACTTGAGTATGATCTATGAAGCCTACAAGTTTGAAATGGCCCGAAAAAGAAGATCAATCAACACTTGGATGATATCATGCAAAACTCAATGCAAATCTAAAGGTTCATCATCAGCCTCTGATCAACCAAGGTGGACAAACTAGCTAGGGTGGATCTGCTAGCCAAACCAATCCAAATCCAAATACTCTGCAGCCCGAACATGATGCCAAAAGTGGAAATGCATAAGTTTGATGGAAAGGATCCGCTCAATTGGATTAACCAAATGGAGAATTTCTTGATCTACATCAAATCCCATCTGGACAAAAGGTGACCATGACATCCTTGTATCTCAAACTCTGACCAATTCATCTGGTATCGATGGTTATGTGCTCAAAGGCAAAAGAGTGGTCTCAATGTCACATGGATAGTTTTTACCGAAGAGTTGCAATTGCACTATAGTTCTAGTGTGTCAAAGAATTACTTTAGCCAATTAGCAAAGTTAAGACAAATAGGATCAGTCAAGGATTATGTTCATCAATTCCAAAACCTATCCTTGCGGGTGGAAAATATTACTAAAGAGAATCTAAATGACCTATTTCTTGGGGTCTTAAGGAACACATTGAGAATGAGGTGCGTATGTTTAATCCTCATAAGGTTTTGATTCTATTATCATGGCACGTAGGGCAGAAAAAAAAAATCTTTCCAACAAGAGGCAACCTTTCACTAATATCAAAGATCATAGCACCTCGACACCATCATTCCCTTGGCCAATTAGATTGACACCTCAACAAATTGAAGAAAAGAGAGTAAAAGGGTTATGTTTTAATTGTGACAAAAATATGGACCAAGACATAAATGTGCTAAAAATAAGTTGTTCTACATTGAGGGGCCTAATGAAGAAGAAGAGAAGGAAGAAGATGAAGAGGTAGAGGTCATGGTCGAGCCGGAGGAGTTAGGAGATCCCTAGCCAACGATATCATGTCATGTAATTTCAAGTATTAACACTCCCCAAACCCTCAAAGTGGTTGGATTCTTAAAAAAACAGAGGGTAATAGTGTTGATTGACTTGGGAAGTACTCACAACTTCATCAATCATAAGTTGGCGGTGCGCTTGAAGGCTTTGTTTATCTAGCTCCAAAATGTCAAGTAATGATCGTTGATGGGGTATTGTTAGTTGTTTAGGAAAATGCCATAACATTAAACTCACCATGGGAGATTACTTGCTAACTAGCCCTATGTATGTCATTGTCATGGGAGGAGCAGACATTGTGTTAGGAGTTCAATGGCTTACCACCTTGAGAACCATTGAGATGAACTTCCAAGAGTTGTTCATGTGTTTTCAATCGAAGGAGGACTTTTGAACTAAAAGGATTAAGAGCAAAGTCCCCACAGTTGGTGAGCTCTCACCAGATGCAAAAATTGCTTTAAAAAATGTGTAGAGGGGTTCATGGCACAACTATTTTCATTGGAAGCACATCATCAAATGCATTTATACCATCAGATATGCAAGCAATTATAGATGAGCACTCAGTTGTGTTTGGAGATATGCCAAAAGGTTTACCTCCAAAAAGAGACCATGACCATGCCATCCAGCTAGTACTAAGGAGCCAACCGCCCAACATCAGACCTTATAGGTACCCCTATATGCAAAAGAGTGAGATTGAGAAGATAGTACAAGAGATGTTAGAAGCAAGAATTATCCGTCATAATCAAAGTGCTTACTCTTCTCCCGTAGTGATGGTGTGGAAAAAGATGACAATTGGCGCATGTGTCCTAATTACAGGGAACTCAATAAGTACACAATCAAAGATAAGTTTCCTATTCCTGTAATTGATGATTTGCTAGATGAGTTGCATGGTGTTGTTTACTTTACAAAACTTGATCTTCATTTCGGATATCATCATATTAGAATCAAGGATGAGGATGTTCATAAAATAGCCTTTTGGACACATGAAGGCCATTATGAATTCTTGGTAATGCCTTTTGGACTCACAAATGCACCCTCTACATTTCAAAGTTTGATGAATTCTATCTTTAAGCCATTTATGCGGAAGTTTGTTTTAGTGTTCTTTGATGATATATTAATCTACAATAAAACATGGGAGGAACACTTGCATCATGTAAATAAGGTGTTGGAAACTCTTGAACAACATCAACTTTATGCAAATCCCTCTAAGTGTTCTTTTGGAGTCAAGGAGGTTGAATATTTGGGTCACATCATCTCTTATGAAGGTGTTAAAGTGGATCCTAACAAGATAAAATCCATGCTTGAATGGAAGGTTCCCAAAACCCTAAAGAATCTCTGTAGCTTTTTGGGGCTTTCAACTTATTATTGTAGATTTGTATAGAATTATGCCAAAGCATAAAGAACACCACTCACAACTTTATTGAAGGACTCTTTCCATTGGAATGAGGAAGATAACATTGCATTTGAGAAGTTGAAGGAGGCCATGTGCACCACTCCAGTTTTAGCCACCCCAAATTTTTCCAAAACATTCATTGTTGAATGTGATGCTTCAGGGTATGGTATGGGGGCGTACTCATGCAAGAGGGTCATCCCATTGCCTTTGAGAGTTGCCAATTCAAAGGTAAGAATATATCAAAACCAATTTATGAGAAAGAAATGTTAGCCATACTTCATGCAGTGAAGCAATGGAGACCATATCTAATGGGTAGACATTTCAAAGTAAAGACATATCATGATAGTTTGAAATACTTCTTAAAGCAACATTTATCATCTAAAGAACAACAAAATGGGTCTCAAAAATGTTGGGGTATGATTTTGAGATAATCTACAAGAAAGGGAAGGAGAATGTAGTCGTTGATGCTCTATCTCGGAAGGATGAATCAGTTAAGGCATTGTTGTGTGTCATATCTATATTACAGGAAGATTGGATAGAGGAGGCAAGGTCCGAATGGCAAAATGACCCACGTACACAAAATCTCATTTAGAATCTCCAACACAATTCAAGCATGCGAGAAAAAAATTGTATGGAAAGGAGATGGATAATGGTATAAAGATAGATTATACCTATGTAAGAACTTAACCCTTAAAATAGGGTTATATCCGAGCTCCATGCTTCTCCATATGGGGCATTTTGGCTTTTGAAGACTTATCATCAATCAAGCAAGATTTCTTAAGGAAGGGCTAAAAGGGGATGTCCAAAAATTGTGGCGAAGGCATGGTTTGTCAACAAAATAAGGGTGAAACAATTAAGTCCCCGGGTCTTTTACAACCTCTATCTATTCCTAGCCAAAGAGGTGGGAAGAGGTTTCCATGGACTTCATCACGGATTGCCTAAATCAGAAGGGAAAAATGTAATCATGGTTGTGGTGGATAGACTCACCAAATATGCCCATTTTTGTGCCTTATCACACCCATTTGTTGCAAGTACAATAACAACAGCCTTCATGGATACAATTCAGAAGCTACATGGGACACCAAAGATTATAGTAAGTGATCGAGACCCTATATTTACTAGTAATTTTTGGACTGATTTGTTCTCATGTTTGGGCACTCAGCTAGCTCGTAGTTCTTATCATCCCCAATCTGATGGGAAAACCGAGGTGGTAAACAAGTGCTTGGAGGGATATCTTCATTGTTTTACCTTAGATAAGCAAGCGAGATGGGTCCAATGGTTACCACTTGCAGAATGGTGGTATAACACTTCCTTTCATACTTCATCTAAAATGTCTCCTTTCTTGGCATTATATGGGTACCATCCACCATCCATCACCTCATCTTTGAGAGGCCAACCAAGGGTTTGAGCAGTTGAAGAGCATATTCAACACCAACAAGAGGTACTTTCTAGTCTTAGGGAGAACTTGGCCATGGCACAAAACCGCATGAAGCAACAGGCAGATCAACATCACAATGAAAGACATTTTGAAGTTGGTGATTGGGTTTTGTGCATTTACAACCATATAAGCAAATGTCTTTGAAACAACAAAATAAGGATAACAAGCTTTCACCTAAGTATTATGGCCCTTATCAAGTGTTACAGAAGATTGGTAATGTAGCATACAAACTGGAACTCCCTCCGACCACTAGAATACATCCAGTCTTCCATGTTTCTTGCCTGAAGAAGGTAATTGGATAGAAGGTATCAACCCAAACAATGTTACCAGAGCTCGATGAGGAGGGAAGAATCATCTTGGAACTAGAATGCATCCTTGACACGCACTAAATGATTGAGGACAAGGGTCATCACTAAGTATTTGATCAAGTGGAAGAATCGGACAAAAAGGATGCAACATTCTGAAGAAGCATCCAGAGCTTCTCGACATTGGGGACAATGTTGCTTCAAGGGAGGGACATGCTACGCCCTTAATCCTGTATCTTACAGTGGATGTGTATGGCCGACTTGTGGCTATCATAACTTCTTATCATGATGTATCTCTTTCCTATATGTTATATTATCATTAATGGTTTGGCCTTGGTGAAGGCCATAATATAGGAATAGTATATATAGAAGTTAGTAGGTGGTAGTTGATCATCATATTGAGCATTTGAGTCTTATTGTGTGGTTTAGAGGTTGCCCCCTCCAAGTGGCTAAGCTATTATACTTGCATATTGTGATCATTTCTCTACAATTGGATGTTCTTCGTGTTCTATTGCAGCTGATATTCAGATCTATCTAAGTAATTTCATTACATTTGGCATCAGAGAGACCGCCCACGTTCGAGTACCGGCACAGGTGGCTACGCCGGTATTGCAGTGTTTGCCCGAGGCTTGTATAGGGCTGGGCATGGTCCCGCTGCATGGGTGCAAATCTAGTCCGAGGTCCGGGCTACGGAGCATGGTGGGATGTTATGATCCTAGTGTGCGGATTCACTAACGCCTTGAGGTTTTGGTGTAACGGTTCGTTACGCATCAGTAGGGACAATGATATTGCACTTATTGACAAAAAGATTTACAACAAAAAAGTAATTGACTATTACTTTTTAACACATTTCTGACGTTCTATAATGACTCTATCGACAATATATTTAGAGTCGAACACAAAGACTCTTTGGATAATAGGACAATATTTGAACTTTGACGGACATTAAACAAGATATTTTGATAGACACATTTGATAAAATACAAATACTTATGATTAAATGATGACACAAAACAACAAACTTTTTCACTTTAATTAAAATGACATTTTACTGATAAATATTTGACAACAAACTTTAAGTCAATTAAACCTTAAAAACTATAACTATAACACATACCTAAATACCAAAAATTAATTAAAATATGCGGTTAACTAGTTTTGGAAGGTTGGATCTTTGGAACGTGCATGGAAGAGAGAACACAACACATAGACATTGCTTGGAAGAGGCACATAGCTGTTTAGAAAGTGGTTTGAATGGCCGAGTCGGAGAATCCTTATCGTTAACCTTGCTTAAACACCCTGTTACAAGAGTATATTCTCAAGGCCTAGAACTTGGTTGGCCGTCGACGTCAAGTCACAAGATACAATGTAGTTTGATGTGTTGAACTTGATGAAGTTTAAACTTAGGAAAGTCAACAGCTGAAGCAATGAAGAGTGGCGAGTCTAAGACACGAAACAGTGGAGGATAAAATGGCGGGTAGTCTGGCTGGCAAAGCGAGATGGATGCAACTGGGGACTAGCTCATTCAAATCCGAACTCGCTTCCAAATCAACACCATGCTGATCTGACTGGTAAGCATTTGTAGGAGACTGCGAGAAAGTTGAGCCAATAACGTAGCTTGAAAGACGTTGATTTAATGCTAAACAGTAGATCTAATACCAGCACAAAACCAATATACAATACGGCTCACACAATAATTGCACTAAATCTGTGAGGTCCAGATGAGGAGAAGTGCAGATGGCTACTTAGGCGCAAGCATATACGGGAGGAAAACTGACTCATGCACACTCATACAGTTTTCTATCCTTCGCCCACACCAACTTGTCATGTGAGAGAAGAAACAAAATAGTAAATCGCTTTTATTGGAGCCTTGGAGACTCCTATTCTCAGCTGGACGTAGAAAGAGACCACGCAACAGGCCGTATACTTGTTGGGAGCCCCTATAGATGTAGACCTTTTATAATTGATTTTTCAATAGGTGGGGCGATAACACAACTGATCTGCCCCTTCAAATTACTTAATCTTCCATCATTTCACCTGCTCTGATACCACTGATAGGTATTTAAAGAGCTTATACAAGTGATTTAACTCGAGCAATCAATAATGAAGCTGAACACAGTACACAGAGAGTATACAAAGAATAATATTAGAATTCTCACACTATGTTATTTCATATGGGACAATACATTTATATAGGAAAAGTCTTTCCTATAATCGTGGAGCTCATATCTCCACCACAATCTCCTCATATCCCTATAATAGCCCACAAACCTATCCACGTAATATTGTTTATAGCAATATTACGTTTAATAATAATAATCTATGCGTAATAAATTGTTTGTTATAACAATAGACATACAACTAACAAACTAACCAATAATATTACTAAATAACCATAGGTAATTAATATTTACCATGCGGTAAATATCAAACCATATAAATAAACATGTGAGCACTAATACAAATAGAATATCTGTAACAAGAAGCGGTGAAGATAGAGTGGAATAAGGATGCTCCAACAAGGAAACTCATACATCAACTTCAAGAGAACCCATCATCTTCTGATAAGTATGTGTGGAAAAGGGACTCCTTATGGTATAAAGAGAGGCTCTTTTTGTGCAAAAATTCAAAATTGAAAGCTAGTGTCTTGTCTCAAATGCATGACTCACCCATAGGAGGACATTCAGGGTTTTTAAAACCTATCACCATATAAAGAAGGATTTTTTTGGGAAGGTCTTAAGGGGGATGTACAAAAAAATGTGGCAGAATGTTTAATATGTCAACAACATAAAGGAGAAACAGTTAAGACTCCAGGGCTCTTACAACCATTAAACATTCCAGCACAATGTTGGGAGGAAATATCGATGGACTTCATTACAGGCCTTCCTAAGTCGAATAACTTGGATGTGATATTGGTGGTTGTGGATAGACTCACTAAGTATGCACATTTTTTTGGACTTTCTCATCCATTTCAAGCCAGTACAGTGGCAGAAGTCTTCATGGAAAAGGTACAGAAACTCCATGGTATTCCCAAAATAATTGTAAGTGATCGAGATCCTATCTTCACTAGCATATTTTGGACTAAACTATTTACAGTGTGGGGCACAAAACTAGCACATAGTTCATCTTATCATCCACAATCAGATGGCCAAACAGAAATTGTGAATAAATGTCTGGAAGGATATCTACGTTGTTTTGCATCGGAAACACAAGGACAATGGTCCAAATGGATTTCACAAGCAGAGTGGTGGTATAACACATCATTTCACACAACGTCTTATTTGTAGGGTCCACCTAAAGCCCATGCAGTCAAGGATCATTTTCAACACCAACAAGAAATACTTCAAGTCCTTAAGGAGAATTTGGTTGTGGCTCAAAATAGGATGAAACAACAAGCCGACCAACACCGAAGTGAGAGGCATTTTGAGGAAGGAGATTGGGTATTCCTTCGATTGCAACCTTATAAACAAAGGTCACTTCAACAACATAAGAACATCAAGCTAGCACCAAAATTTTATGGACCATATAAGGTTCTCAATTGGATAGGAAGTGTAGCTTATAAGTTAGAACTTCCACCCTCTTCCAAAATTCATCCCATATTTCATGTCTCCTGCTTGAAGAAAGTAATTGGTACCAAGCTTCCAGTCCAGTCTGAATTACCAAAGTTAGATGAAGAAGGTAAGTTCATTATGGAACCTAAGGGAGTCATCAAGAAAAGAGTGAAGCAACTAAGAAATCGAGCAATTACAAAATTTCTCATCAAATGGAAGAATCTACCAGTTGAAGACGCGACATGGGAAGACAAACAGTTCATGCTACAACATCCTGAGTTGCTAAGCGTTGAGGGCAACGCTTCTCTCAAGGGGAAGGGCATGTTATGTCCTTAACATTATATATTCATATGATTTCTAGGGTTATGTAGTGGAGTGCATAACCTTAAACCCCCATCGGCCGAGTGGCAGCTATATCCCCCATCAATTCAAAGGGGTTTCAGCCCCTTATATCTCTATGGCGACTAGTCGCTGGTTCTACACGACCCCCTCTATATCCTCTATCTACAGTTCTCTGCCAGCCCTATACCTCTATTTGCCAACCTTTCATTTATTAGTTCTTCATAAATAAGTTAGGCCGACCTGATTAGGATGAACGGGTGTGACCTAATTAGGATGAACGGGTGCGACCCTTCATATTTATGTGTATAAATATGGGGGTGATTCTCCCAAAGGCATCACATATCATATCATTTAGTCTATTTAATCATTTATTCTGATTTCTGGAGGTATCCCCCTCAAAGTGGACTATATTCAAGTAATTTGATAAAATACATACCTGAGTGGTATACCAATACTATTTGAGTTGCAAAATTGGATGGAGTCCTTCCTAAACATTATCATTTCAGGACTGAGGACTCATAGCATGGCTTGTGACGAGGTTAACTTAGCCGATATAAGCAAGGTTACAAAATCTTTTGTGCCCTCAATGTTTCATGAAGCCTAGGAGTCAAAATGATCTAAATTGATGATTCAATCCGAGGATAGTACACCAACTGTTGAGAATTAAAGTATTATAATGACGCCAAATTTTTCTATACTAAATTAGCATAGATTTACAAGAGTAATAAATGAAGTTTTATTGCTATATATGAAGAGAGTTTTTGAAAAATAAGCAATCTATGTGGAAGAGATATCAACTGTCCACTCCAAATTACAGCAGGGTAAATCCTTGTCCTATTGCTAAAGAAAATTAATAACAGAAAACTAGCATGCAAATAGAACATTTATTTTAAAGCTAAACAAAACTAATAATTTCCTTTCAACATGCATAGGCATGCAAATAGGACAATTCCTAGAAATAAGAGATGTTTCGTAAGATGAACTACTAGTAATAACCCGCCCACCTTGTTGGAGCTAATTTTTATGGGTTTTCTCTGATGTTTTATTATAATATGTTTTCAGAAAGCTCCTCTCGATGGAAACGCATCCACGCAAGTAAAGCTCGGTATCGAGGCTCTTGCAACTCAAAAAACCACTCCAAAGGCCTACAAAAACTGCCATTTATGTTGAGCTGAAGTTTTTTGGAAAATCGAAATTTCCCAAAATTAATCCATTACTATTCTATGGCGATCATGAATCATTATCAGGATCATTTGTCCCACCTTGAGAAGCAATGGGCTCCATTGCGTCCAGGTCTGTAACCAAATGTGGAAACTTTTGTTGAATCTAACTTTTCGCTAACCACTTTCCTTAGTGTACGGGTTATCCTACCTTGCGCACTTGATATAGGGAATTTGTTGATTCCTAATATCTTTAACCAGTATATCTATGACCTAATCAACAATGAATGAAGTTGAACAGTCAAGAACAGACAAGATTTAGCTTTGCGACATGTAATTGTTCACCAATATGTGAAGTGTCCAAGACGGATGGAAAATAATGTTTGAGCAGTTCCACAGTGAACACTAGATGCAACCCAAGATAAGGTGGCAAGTTTAGCTCAAAGGCATTAGTGCCTATTTGCTTGATGATTATGTGGTACCTGTAGTGAAGAGGCCTGAGTTTCCTGTTTGGACCTTTCAAACATTCTTTCCGCAAATGCAGTCATTCCTTATCACCAACCTAGAACTGGTGATGAACTCCATATTGGGCATGGCATTGCTTGTACTTCTAGCTGGTTCTCTACAGTATTTCATGCACCTATTTTGGATTTGTCGGATGCGCTCAATAAATCTGGTGACTATCAGATTCCTTTTGTGCATGGGAAGATACTTCATCCACTACAATAGGCAATGCCACATCAATGGGGGCTAGCAGCTAAAACTCAAGACAAACTTGAAAAAGTGCTATGGCTTGTAGAGCCATGGAGAGCTCGATTTTAACTATGTTGGATGTTTTGAGTTATTATCCACAATAGATGCACCATCATATGATTAACCACTTATGTTTGCCCATTTGTTTGTGGATGAAAAGAGATGGACTTAGTTAGCTTGGTGTCCATCATAAACCATAATGTAAACCAGAAATTGCTAAGAAACTTGTTATCCTTGTCTGACACAATGGTCTGTGGTAAACCAATGTGGACCCACACATGCTCAAAGTAGAGCCTGGGAATGTCTTCAGATTTGATACTCTTTGTACATGACACCAACATTGCCAGCTTGGACTATTAACTACAACAAAAACACAATCATGACCACAGCTAGTTGTGGGCAACCCTGACATGAAATCCATGGAAACTGACAACCAAGATTGGTCAGGAATTGGTTCTGGTGTATAGATCCCCTAGTTATTTTTTATTGGTTTTTCTATTGCGCATGTTTTGCATGACTTGATATACCTTCTCACATCATGATGAAGCTTCAGCTAATACAAGTATTTCTAGAGCAGTACCACTGCCTTTTCCATCCCAAAGTGTCCTACATCTTGACTATAGTACGCGCCTAAATCATCTTTTTTTTGTTCTACAATAGGAACATATACGTGTCATACATGACACAGAAGCCCGTCTTGTAGATGGTAGTCTGCAACTTGTCCCATATTCAGTGCTTAGGAAAACTAGGGATCACTACCATACAACATGGGTCATGTAGAAGACTCGTGGCCACATGAATCCAAGCCTACTGTGAGTGTTGCAATTGGAGGGCAGCTTAAGCAATCCGTGGCCTCATTAGAATTACCTTCCTTGTGCCAAATATTAAGGTGAAACTGTTATAGGTAGGTAGACCATTTCTGATGAAAATCATCCAGTAGCTTTCCCTTGGTCTGTATGAATTGCAGAGGCTTGTGATCTATGTGGATGATGGTTTTCATTCCCCTATGTAATCCTTCCATTGTTTGTATGCTTCGATAAGTCACAAAGGTATAAAGTTCCTTACCGTACATAGGATACATGTGTACCATATCTGCGAATGTTTCATTGTGGTAGGCAATTAGGCGCCTATTTTGGGTGAGAACTACATCAACTACATATTGAAAAGCATAAGCTTCAATATCAAAGTGTTGTTGCAGATCTGGTAGTGTTGAGCAAAGTTGCCTTCTTAATTGCTCAAAAGTTGTTTGTTGTGATGTGTTCCACACAAACTTGGCCTTGGCACGCCTTTTGTTGTTTGGTTCAGGGGCCATGCAAGATAAGAGAATCCAAGCATGAACCGATGGTAAAAATTGGCCAACCCCAAGAAGCTTCTGAGTTCTGTAAGTGTTGTTGGTGTTGGCCATGCTCTAATGATTCTAAATTTTTCAGGTCGACATGTGCACCATTTGTTTCTACAATGTATCTAAAATAGTGTACAGTTTGTAAAGCAAAAGAGCACTTATCCCTATTGGCATGTAACTTATGACTGCGTAGGATGTCCAAAACTTGGCAAACCTACTCCAAGTGATCCTCCCATATCTTGCTAAAAATAAGGATATCATCCAAGTAGACAACCAAAAAAAAAAATCAAGGAATGGTTGCAAGACATCATTCATCATCCGCATAAACGTTGTAGGTGCATTGGTGAAACCAAAAGGCATGACTAACCGTTCAAATAGACCTTCCTTATACTTAAAATTTGTCTTCCAAACGTCAAATGATTCATAAGGGACTTGATGGTACCCTGACTTCATATATATTGTTGTAATGGACTTTGTCTCCTTAAGCTGGTCTAGGAGGTCGTCAATGCATATAAATGGATAAAAGTTCTTGACAGAGATCTTGTTAAGGGCTCTGTAGTCAATACAGAGTCGCCATGTCCCATCCTTCTTTCGAGTTAGCATTATTAAGCTTCCACAAGGTGACATGATGGGCCAAAATGGCCTTTCTGGATTAGCTCCTTGATGTGTCGCTTGATTTCTTCATTTTACAACACAGAGTTACTGAATACTGGTCCGTTAGGTAAAGGTGTCCCAGGATCAAGTCAATGTAATGTTTTACCCTGCACCGTAGAGGCACACCACTAGTATAATGTAGACATTTGTGTAATCGCTTAGTATCTGCTCCACCTGCTGCTGCTATATAGTCTGATTCTATATGGAAGCTTCTGTGGTTGCAATAAGCAAGGAAGATAGTGAGTATTTCTTGCTGTTCTTGGTACTCTGCTTATACTTTTTCCCCCATTTACACTTCATTTTCAGTTACACCCGTCTCCTAAGGATCTTCAATCAAATATTCAATCATGTAGATCCTTATAGGGAATTTGCACTTGTGCCCCTTGGACCAGACCTAATTACAATTAAAACAGAGCCCCTTTAAGCATTAATCGGCAATGGCAGCAAAGTCTACTGTCTTTCCTTTGGACTCTCCAGCGGCAGAAATGAGAGAAGAGATTGATTTTACAGTATCCTTTTGTTCTCCTGTTTCTATTTGATTAGTTCTGGAGGTAGCGCTGCTATGAAACGACTTCCAACAGCCTCCGAAGATGCTTCTGCCTACTGATTGTCAGCCTCAAGAGTTGCTAGCCTCAAAGCCTGGAGATATCCCTTCAAGGACTCTTCATATCCATCAATGCACATAGCAACCACAAGTGTAGTTCATTAACTTACTTGGCACTTGATCTCTTTTACTTTACTTAAATTCCAACTATTAGGGGCTCACCGACCAATTAAAAAGGAATGTTACATAATCAGCAGTGTAAACCAGAAGATATTATCTATTATAGAAAAACACAATCAGGCTATCAATGTAAATGGGAATAGGGGAATGACTCTGTGGTGAACTGGTGGGGCACTTAGCTTTGTAGAGCCGACAACCTGTTTCAAACCCAGCCCCGATTTCATATCCTGACTTACCCGCAGCATGTGGAGTGGGGTATTTGCATGTTGCCTAGGGGTACATCCCTAGCTTAAATAATCCACATAATCCATCGAAAGACCCTAAAAGCTTGTTGTAAAGTTAGCTCCAATGACTGAGAGAAATTGGCTCTGCTTTGCCGCTTTGTTGAATTTTGAATTCCCCGTGTCCTCTGGTGCTTTGGCTCGATGTCGGACCCTTCTTATAATCGCCCGATTTTTGTAAGTTATCTTGGTGATTATTTTTCATAATGTTGTAACTGCTGAAATGAAGGCAAACATGTTAAGATATATTTTTGATCTTAAGGGAATGTGTTGCTAATCTGGATTCTTGCATACTGTAATTTGTTTACAGGGGACAGCAGTTATTATTGCTTGTATGTTTGCTGATGTGACGACAAATTTGTCGTATGCTTGCTGAACTCTATATGCTGTGGCCTTCTTGTAATCGCTTTGTCGATTTACTCTTAAACCGGACTGAAGGTTGATATAAATGTGCAGCACCTGATTTCAGGTATGAATAGCTGGCACGTAGATGCCAACGGAAAAGGTTCGATTCCCGAACCATGCACTGTTGAAACATGAGACCTCGTAAGGCGGTAAATGCCTGGATGCGGGTGACTCAGGCATGTGTAACGTGGGACGAAATGTCCTGCACAGTGTTGAAATTAGATGTCAGTCGAAAAGACTTGACTGGAAATCGATTTGTTAAGTGTTAGGGGGAATTAGATCCTAATCTAACCCTAAGTTCTACCTTACATCCTAAACTACTATCCTAAGTGGATTTTTAAATTCTAAATGGTGAAAATGGATCTAAATCCTATTAACCTAAGAACTAGGCGATGACCTAAGTTTGGACACTATTATAAATCCTAACTAATCCTAACCTATGGAAGGGGACGCACAGACCCATGGGGGGGATGGAAAGGATAAGGATGGAAGGAAATTTAATGGCATTGAATGAAGGTCCTTACGTGGACAGCGCCAATTTGGCGGGAACAGGGAAAAGCTAGAGGTATCTAGTTAGTTATGTAACTAAACTCTGTTTGCATGCAAAATTTGAAATTGGAAGTTCGCCAACCCGAGTCGGCGGTGGCATGAGAAAATAGGAAAAAGGCAGAGCCTTTAATGCATTTAATTTCTTGGTCTTTGCGACGACCAGCCCGCCTGGAAAGAGTATGGAGGAATTTTGTTGGTCATTTGTGTTTGTTCGGATTTTTGGAAGTTGCTCTGCATTTGGTTTTTCTTGGTTCAGTCGAACCAGTTGTGTTTGGTTGTTACCACTGTTCTTTGGAAATTGAAGGCTATTTTTTCGAGCCTGTAGCAGAAGGTGATTGTTGGGAAGCTTGTCGTTGTCGCCGTGGAAGGAAATACCTTCTGTAGACGCGGTTTTCTTCGAGCATTCGAGGAAGAATACCAGGCATGTTAAGCCCTTCTCCTTAAAACTCTTGCTTTGCTTAAACGTCTCATTAAAACAACCCTGCTCTTCTGATGAAGGGGGTTTTGGGTTTATTTGATTGCTGTCATGATTGAGATGATTTGGGTTTAGTCGATTTTGTTGTTATGTTGGAAATGATTGGGTAGAATCGTTTTCTTGCTGTTGTGATTTGAACTGTCTTTGTATTTATTTGAGTTGGAAATACAACCTTGCTGTGTTGGTTTGCTCGACAGTATTGGGAAATTCGTTCTTTATACTATGTTATTGTGCTCTTTGTATGCGAGTTGTTTGACGTTGTTTCAGATCTGAAATTTTGAGGAAATGAGTTCCTCTTCCTTCTGCTGTTTTAGATTCTGAAGGAAATGATAAATGGGTTTTATTGAGCATTATGAGCTCGGTTGATGGAAGTGATAGTCATATTCTCGCATCTTTGTGCTTTTTCTTTTGTAAAAGAAATGGATGAATGTGACTTGGGTATTCGTGAAAGTTGGAGAAAGTAACTGTTTTTCTTCTGAACTTATGAATGATTATATTTTCTCCTTGCTGTGATTGGGAAGATGATTTTGTTGTGTTTTGTTGATACGGTTCGATCTTCCAGTTCGGATTGTATTCGTGAATGCAAACTCGGCTTTGTATTTCTGTGCAATGAATGAAATGCATGGGAATTAGCTTGTTGTTGAGTCTGTCTTGACTGTACCAAGCTTACGGATTTAATACCCTATGCGGGTTTGCCTTGATATAGGTATTGATAAATGATTATTGTATTTTGAGTTCTGTACATCATTGAAATCATAGGAGAATGTTGTTTTGGATTTAAATGTTGATCGAGAAGAAACTCGAACTGGGCATTCTTTTCATATGGTATATTGAATAAAATTTGTGCATGCTGTGCGAGTTGGTTTTGGCATCGTTTCTTTTCTGAAATTAATAGGAAACGAGTTCTTCTTCCTCTGCTGTTTTAAATTTTGAAGACATGTTAAGTGGGGATTTAATGAACTTTATAGGTTCAGCTTGATAGAAGTGACAGTGGTATTTAGATTATTTTTCTGAGTGTTGTTTTCTTCTGTACAAATGGAAGGTTGAAATGTTTCGTGGGATCTCTAATTTTGCACTGTCATTCAAAAAAAAAAAAGAATGAATTCGACTGAGTGATTCTTGTTATGCTTGAAGAAAATGGATGTTTTCTTATTAAAATAGTTACAGGGATGAATTTCTTTTCTCTTCTTGCTGTTTGAATTCTGGAAATAGCACTAGAGCTTCACTGTACATCCGGATTGGGCTTGCTGTAGGTAACAGCAATGTGCAAATTGTTAATTATGAACTGTATGCGTTCATGGATATAGAAAGTCATGTGGATAATTGATTAAGTGACTGTATAACTGTTTGTTCGGTTAGAATACAGTGAAAGAAGTATGAAATCTTTTAGTACAGTAGGTACATAGTATGCATTCTTTATAATGCTTGTTCTATGATGGATACGATGTTTTACCAACTTGTTTTTGGTATTCGTATGTGCCTGCTTGAAAGGGAGTATTGATATGGATAATAAATTCTTCCTTGTCTTTATTTAAAGCTGAATATGAATGGAATTATTCTTTGCTGCTGGAAAGTGAATTCTGAATGGATTTTGTAAGTTTCACTCTGAACTGTTATCTTGATTTGATGTCTCGTTTGGATTCAATTTTCAGTACAGTCATGAGGAAAGGAATAGGAATGTGGATGGATAACTTGGAATAATGATCATTTCTTCTCTCATACAGTTGGAAATCTGTAATCGTTTAAGAACGAATTTTGTATTGCTTGGGTTTAAGCATCTATATTTATTGTTGTTTGCTTTTCTCATCTGTACTTGATTGCTTGAAATCAAAGGAGATGCATGAACTGAAAGGAAAGTAATTGGTTTACATTTCAGTTAGATTTTATCCTTTGCATTTATTACTAATGTAAGGAAAGAGAAGGGATAGCAGTTATGATTATAACAGCAGTATGCTTTTACTTGTATTCCTAGTTCTTACAAATGTTGTAATCTGGAACTGTCGAAGGAAATTGCATCTTGTAATGGTTATGTGGGAAATAGGACAGAAATCCTTTGACTGATTGGGATGGTATTTAGATGGTTCAGTTGTCATGTTGTTCATTCTTTTTTATGCTTAATTCTTGATTGATGTTCTTATTAACGTTTCATAAAAGCAGGGTTCTTTTATTGAGACAGTTAATTTGAAGCACCTCATTTTAATGACAAGTGCTTAATATGCTCAGTTCAATGAACTGACCCATGCAAGTAATTTTGCAGATGGAATTTGAGTAAAACGAAGACATGGTTGTTTTCTGATACTTCTTTTGATTGTCTGAAGATGAATTGTATTTGTTAGTTATTATTCCTCTACGAGGAATTGTGAAAAGAAGAAAGTACATTCTTCTATCTATGAGTTCTAACGTTGTTTAATATAAACAAAGTCCAGTCATTTGGACTGGCAAATGTATGGATTATGAAATGGATTGATGAATACAAATACAAATGTGATATTTTAATGACTATATCAGTTTGATATTGTTGATTAAATTGGAAATATAATGTTATTTCTTGATTTGGAATTATTCAATTGTCCTTGGATGGATTTAAAGGGAATTGATTTCTATTCTTACCTAAATGCAACTTTTAAGTTGAAATGTGCAATTAGTTCATACTTGGGTTAAGATGAATTTTTAATTGACATTAAAAAGGATTAGGAGGAACATGATCTCATAACTGATAGGTATTCAGGATTAGCTTGGAAGCTAAGGAATATCAAATAACTTAGGAGCAACCGAACTTCGCATTCGGACTCCGTTAATAGCCTCGTATGTTAAATTCAGAAAGTAAGGATATGGGAAAAATATATCCAGGACTAATAGACCTTAACTATGAAAGGTTAAGGAGAATAAATGAATATATTTATTGAGAATTAGACCTCGTTTAAATGACGTCTAATAAGCTGGAATTCTGAATTTGGTTACAGTTGTGAAAAACTTGGTTAAGTTTAATAGGTTAAACTTATTACGTCTGTCGGTAATGGGCTGCTTAATCCAATGATTAAGAAAAGAACCAAGTAGAGAAAATGCAACCCTTCGGTACGAAGGAGAAGATGCATAGCAAGCTAGAAGACGGATTTAGTCTCTCTTAGCTCCATACAACTGTAACAGGAACGAGGATAAAGGATCAACATGGTTGCTGAAAGTTGATCTTAAATATTAAGATCATATCCAAATCACTTGAGCTGGATGTGTACTCTCGATGGGAGGATTCCGTAGGACATTGACATACGCCAGCTACAGCAAGGTGTCTTCATGAAGGCGGGGCCTTCATGACGACACAATGTTATAGCTGACATATTACAATGCCCTCCCGAATTAAATCATCAAGATTACATAAGCTGAATATTAAGATCTTGGTTGGGGATAGGAGTATGATCACGTATACGGAGTGACTCCGGAGGACTAAAGATAACTAGACACACGGAGTCGTTTAGGAACGACATCGTATGTCTGCGTATCTTTAGTTACCATGAGTGCCTTCCTATACTCGTTCATATTGCTAGTTGGAGTTAGAATTTGACCTTATTTTGGAAGGACTGGTAGGAACCAGGAAAGACCATTCTAGATAACAGGTGAAGTGAGGTGAAGGACGTATTCCATTGGTGTGTATCACATCCAGGAATATGATCATGCAAAGCATGTGAAAATCTTTGGCCAAAGTATCGCAAGTGCTGGTTGCGTTGTCCTAATCACCTAATTTAAGATGCAGGATGTCAGATGAATATCAGTAACAGATATTCAGATAGGCTTCTTAAATGGATCACTTCGATAACCGGAAACGGTAAAGAGAACCTTGTATATATATTATACTATGCATGAATGAACATGAAGGATCGGTAGTTGCCGAGTCATGAAATGAGAGATCGTTGAAACTCCGAGCCATGAAAATGGGAGATCGGTAGTTCTTCGAGTCATTTACAGCATATAGAATCTGTTATAAGATTGAATGGCACTGAATGTGTGTTCCATATTGCAAATATGTGAACAGGGAACATTAGTTTTAAAAGGAAATTGTGTGTTCCAAACTGCATTGTTTGGGCAGAGAACAATTATTAAAACTTGAACGTGTGTTTGAATTATATAATTCATAACAGAGAACGTTTATAAAAAAAAAAAAAAAAATTCCTTGTTCTAGTATCTTAAAATGGGGATGTTACACTTCTAGTCCGAATCGGGAGTACTTCCCTGCTAACTCTGGGGCCCGTCTCCTAAGCCTCCCCACGAGGCATGGAAAAAAGTGGTGGAAGGGTCCACTTCTGCTGCCCATTCGGACAAGTTGTCTCCGATTCTCTCTGATGGGTCCTTCTCTCTTCATATCCCCTCTCACATCACAGAGGAGGCTGCTGCCTCTAGAGATCTGTCCCTAGTGGGTAAGCTGATGGGTCCCAGACCCCCTCGAAGATATCAAAAAATGGGCCCGCATGAAATGGAACCCTTGTGGTGCTCTAGAAATAGCTGCGATGCCAAACGGATTCATTCTTTTCTCATTTAGCTTGAAGGAAGATTTCGCTCGAGCTCTTCTGGGTGGTCCTTGGTTTTCGGTAGAAGAGGGTTCTACATCAGGAAATGGTCACCTGGCTTCAACCCGCTCACTGAAACCATGACTCAGGCCCCAATATGGGTTCGTCTACCAGGTCTTCCCCTGGAGTTCGGCATCCTACAGTTATCGAAGGTATTGCTCTTTCTATGGGTTCTCTAATAGCAATAGACCAGGCCACCAAGGCTAAAACTAGATTCATTCATGCTTGTTTCGTGTCAACGTTGATGTCAGTTGCCCACTCCCAAAATCGATTGAGCTCTTATCGGATTTTGGAACATGGACGCAACCCATTGAATTCGAATATATTCCACAAGCATGCTCCATCTACAAAAGCATCGGCCACAAAGCATCTGGATGCCCCACTAAGCCTCAGCCTAAGCCCAAATCCCATGAAGCCTCTCCCAAGAAAAAAGGGAAATATATTCCGAAGACGATTCCCGAAGAGGCTCCGACCATCCCTACTTCCAACCCCTTTGCTCTCCTTGAGGAAGGCGAGATCACTAACGACTCTAACATGGTTACCCCTCTCGCCCCCCACCTCTTTCCACTATGATCTCTATTCCCACGGAGGTTCCCCTTGCTTCCCCTCCCCCTTCCTCGGTGGTTGTTCCCCCTTTGTGGTTGCTTTCGCTCCTTCTCCGCCTTCACATTCCCCCCCTCCAACTTTCTTCTATCCCTCCCTCCTCTCCCCATCCTTTCCTCAGAGCCTCCTCCTGCTAGCACCACCCCCCGGTCCTCCTTTCTTCTCCCTCTCTGACTCCCAGATCTCCCCCTCCACTCAAACCTCTGATGACAGCTTTACCCTCGAATGACTGAAGCAGCTACAAGAAACCTGATATTGGAATGGAGAAAGTTCGTGGGCGTCCCCTCTGGAAATGTCAAGCTTTAACAAGAATCAGCCCTGAATGTGGCCCAAGGAACTCAGAGCACCATCCCCATGGTTGTGGGGAGTAAACCCAAATCCAAGAAATGAAGGTGATCTCATGGAATATAAGAGGTCTTAACTCTCTGCAAAAACAAAGGGTCCTCAAGGATATGAAATTTAACCACTCTCCTGATATTATTATGCTTCAGGAAACCAAACTTAAAAAGGATGACAGTCTCTTGAAAATTTGGCCTGCAGCTTCCTTTGTGTCCCAGTTGTCCACAAGAAATTCGGGAGGCTTATGCACTCTCTAGGATCCCAAAATTCTCAAAGGCGATTGCCTTCGACAGCGCCCCAATTTTTGTGCATGCTCTTCCAAGAGGTAGGCTCTGATTCTAATTGAATTGCAATAAATGTTTATGCCCCAAATTTGGAAACCCAACACAAAAGATTTTGGCAGGACATTTCGAATTTCATAAAAAATTGCGGCAATTTTCCTGTTCTCATTATGGGAGACTTCAATATCCCTCTCTACCCATCTGAAAAACAAGGAGGAGCCCCAACTAACCCTCCAGCATGGAAGCACTAGCTGGTTTCATACGGGAGGAGACTCTATTAGATATGGACCTAGATTTTGGCAGACATTTCGAATTTCATAAAAAATTGCGGCAATTTTCCTGTTCTCATTATGGGTGACTTCAACAGCCCTCTCTACCCATCTGAAAAACAAGGAGGAGCCCCAGCTAACCCCTCCAACATGGAAGCACTAGCTGACTTCATACGTGAGGAGACACTCTTAGATATGGACCTGCATGGTGCCTCCTTTACCTGGTCCAACCACAAAGTGGGCAGAAATCATATTCAAAGCAGATTAGATAGGGCTATGGGTTCTTTAGATTGGATCTCTCTTTACCCCGATTTTTCCTCAGTTCCTTGTCTCATGCGGCATCTGACCATAGCCCCTTGCTTCTATGTGCCAACAACAAGATGAACATAAAGAATCCTCCCTTCAGATTCGAGCTTGCCTGGCTTGAAAACAATCATTTAGACCCTCTTATTAAGAGCTGGTGGGACATCAAAATTAAGGGCTCTAATATGTTCAAGTTCTCCAGTAAGCTCAAGGAAATCAAAAAGCAACTTAAGATCTGGAAGGGCAAGGTATTTGGCAACATCAAACTACGTAAACAAAAGCTGACACAGGAAATAGCTAACGTTTCAGCCCTGGTGGAGGCAGAAGGAAGATTGGAACATCTCCATAAGCAAGAAAACTCTCTTCTCAGCGAATTCCATAACATCCTGAAAGAAGAAGAGACCTATTGGAAGCAGAGATCACGGGCGCTTTGGCTTGATCAGGGAGACCGTAACACTAAATTCTTCCACATTATAGCTTCTAAACACAAAAGCAGAGACAAAAACACAGAACCGCTAACCACATCAGGTAATCTTTTAACCTCTGACAATGATATCTCTAATGAATTAGTCTCTTTTATTCTAATCTCCTTCAGACCGAGAATCCCCCAATGAGCAAGCTATGTCCAAGATGCTTCAGCACATTCCTAAATTAGTCTCTGATGATATGAATGGAAATTTAACAAAGCCCTTCTCTATGGAGGAAATTCACAAAGCAGTCTTCACCATGAAAGGTGACAAAGCTCCAGGCCTCGACGGCTTCCCTGTTGCCTTCTTCCAAATTTTCTAGGAGATCATCAAGCAAGATCTCTTTAACGCGGTGAATGAATTCTAGCTAAGCAACTCCCTTCTGAAAGAATGGAATACTACTTTCATCACTCTTGCCCCCAAAGCCCTTGACTCTAAGTCTGTTGCCAACTTCAGACCGATCAGCCTATGCAACACCTCCTACAAAATCATCACCAAGATGTTGGCTACTAGACTTAAACCCCTGATGAATGACCTCATCACTCCGCATCAGAATGGTTTCATCAGCGGTCGCTTTATCCAAGGGGGTATCATCACAGTTCATGAAGCCATTCACTCAAATTGACATTCGAAGTCTACAGGAATGATCCTCAAATTAGACATGCAAAAGCTTTCAACAGAGTCAGCTGGACTTTCCTGATCCGGTGTTGAAAAGCTACGGTTTTGACAACAGATGGTGTAGCTGGATTTTTCTTGCATTGCTACCCCTTGTTTCTCAATCCTCATAAATGGCATCCCGACCAGCTTTTTCAAAAATAGCAGAGGTATTAGGCAAGGGGACCCTCTGTCTCCTTTCCTCTTCTTGTTTATGGCAGACACCCTCAGCAGAGCCTTAGAGGCTGCCAAGAGTCAGTCTGTCATTTTTGGTATAAAAATCACCTCTAGCTCCCTGCTGGCAATCCATAGCCAATTTGCGGATGATACCCTTCTCTTGAGTGCCGCCTCGGTGATTGAAGCTCGTGCCATCAAGGAAATTTTAGAAAACTACCAAATTGCCTCTCAGCAGCTGATCAACTTCACCAAAAGCAGTATATCCTTCCTAAACACCCCTCCTCAAACTCAAAGGAGGATTGTTGACATCTTTGGTTGCAGAATTGTGGACTTACCCTCCTCCTATCTTGGCATTCCCCTTTTCAAGGGAAAGAAAACTAAAAACATATGGAATCCAGTCATTGAGAGATACCAAAAAAAACTGGCAGCTTGGAAAGGTGCCCTTCTAAGTCAGCAGAAAACTTCAATTGGTTAAAGCTACTCTTCAGAGTTTACCTATCTATTTTATGTCTTTACTCAAAATGCCTTCCTTAGTGATAACATTGTTGAGAGAATCCAAAAGAAATTTCTATGGTCAGGTGTGGAGGATAAGAAGCGGATACACCTTGTCTCTTGGAATGAAGTCTGTAAGCCGACCAGTCTAGGAGGTCTTGGGATTAGACAGATTGCTGACATGAATGTTGCACTGCTAGCTAAAATTGGCTGGGAAGTGGCTCTTGGTAACTCTCACTGGGCTCAACTTATTGAGAACCAAATATTTGTCTCAAGCGGAAGATTTCCTTCTCTCCTCCCCCCCGCAACTCGGCTATTTGGAACTCGATCACTAGCTCGCTTCCTCTTTTGCGTTTTGGCACCAAGTGGCGGCTAGGGAATGGCAGATTAATTGATTTCTGGTCGGATTGGTGGATTGGGGAAAAACCTCTATGCCTAAACCCGGTTTGGGACTCTATCAAAAGAACCCTCATCAATCACCATGGAAAGACAGTTTTTGGTTACTAGAGATTGACGAATTCAATTCCCTCTTGGGATATCCCGGATTGGTTGGGTATCGCGAGCATCAAAGTTAGTGTATCAAGCGGTTTACTTTCCTCTATCTATATTCCTTTCTCCTTGCCTACTGATGAGCGTATTTGGCCCCTCTCCCCTTCTGGCTCCTTCTCCGTTAAAGTTGCCTACGATTCAAAGCCCCGATCAGCTCTGGACCTCCGCTCTACAAAATCTGGCCCAAGGAGACTATCCCCAAAATTGGTTTCTTTTCCTGGCTCTCCTTCAAGAATGCTTTCCTCTCGGTGAGAACTTAAAGAGGAGAGGCTTCTCCCTTCCCACTCGATGTGTTCTCTGCTGCAAAGCTTTGGAGTCCTCTCATCTCCTTCTTCACTGTCCCTTTTCTCAGGCTATCTGGAATTGGCTTCTGTCGCATTTTGGTGTTGTCTGGACTTTCCCGAATCCTTTCATGATACCCTCAATCAATGGTGTTCCCCCTTCTCACACCCGACCCTCTCCCTAGCGTGGAAACTTATCCTCCCTCACGGCATCTGGGGCATCTGGAAGGAAAGAAATAGGAGAATTTTCAAAGATCAATGTCTGGAACCTGATAGGGTGGCCAACCATATTGCTATACTCTTCCAAGATAATCTAAATAGTTGCTTATGGAAGAAATATCAGCAAAAAATCCAGTTCTGTAATAACATGGAATGGAGTCAGCGGATTGCGATCCTTCCCACGGCTAAACCCTCATCCCTGGCTCGCTCTGTTGTTCGGTGGCTCCCTCCCCCTTGGATGGTTGAAACTTAACACGGATGGTGCTTCTAAAGGTAACCCAGGGAAATTTGGCGGGGGTGCGACCTCGCGCACATTCTTCCGTGTCCCTCTTGCGGCTATTACACTAATTTTAGCATGGGGACCAACCATCGCTCTAAAGCCTTAGCGGTCCTCAAGGGCTGGAGCTGACTCTCCAAATAGGCAACGATCCTTTAATTGTGGAAAGTGACTCTCTCAATATCATAAATCTCCTTAATTCGGATGACCCTGGACAATGGTCTATTAAAAACATTATTGCTTGATATTCGTCTTCTTCAAAGGAACTTCCAGCAGATCAAATTCCAACATATCTTCCGTGAAGGGAATAAGGCGGCTGATTGCATGGCCAACATTGGTGTCCTCCTTGACACTCAACAAATTTGGTCAGGAAATTTTCTGTCGATCTCCTTCAAATTGCTTAGAATGATTATTCCTTTTCTAGCTGACTTAGCGTGGTGGTGGGTTTCTAATCCTTACGGCGTGAAGCTAAACATACGAACCCCTCTCTTAATAAGGGTGGCGGTCATGATTATCTCATAATGATGATACGACGCCTGCGGAGCCGAGAACATGGGATGAGAGTTATTTCACTCGGGTGGATCGGGTTTTGAGATGCGCACTCTCACATCATAATCATAACAGTTCAGGAGGGTTGATGACGTGAACAACTCCCACATTTTACGCGAGCTTTTTAAAGCCAACTCGCGGCCCCTCACCTCTATTCATTGCCATGGGATAATCACCATGGGTGGGCAACTCAAAAGGATCGAACCAACTTCTTGCAATGAACTGATGGAGGACCAAGAAGTCTAGAATATTCTCAAGGACAATGGTGTAACTACTTTCTGGAGAGAAGGACTGGGTACTCTGCCACGGTTTCTCACGGTGCCACGCTACACAGTCGCGTGGCAGAGTCCAAATTGGGAATACTTCTTTCACCATCTCCACCAACGCAATTGCCTCGGTGACTGGCCTTCTAGCCTCTGAGCAATTTACTTCAAGAGGTCCTTGCAAGCGGAGCTCCAGGATTTCATTGACAAAGGTGAGAAGCCGACCAAGTATCTTTCTGGTTATGTTCGGGAATCCCTGCTCCCCCTTGGGACAGGGTTGCTGAAGTAATTATGAGATATTTCACCATCGATGGGCGATATAGGTTGGTCTTCGGGCCCCATTTCTTCATTCTTTCTCACCTTCACTGGGGAAGAAAATCAATCTCGCTGCCTTTCTGTTCCAGTCTCTCGAGCATTCTTTAAATCTTGCTAGGGAGGGAGAAGGCCCCTTTCTTCATCAGGGCCTCCTTTACCTCCTCTTCAAATGCGTTGCTTCTCCTGCTGAGATTGCTCGTTTCCCTTCCAAGTCTGGTCGCCCCCGCCGTACCCCCACCTCTTCTCCCCTTCCATCCCCTGCTTCCCATCCCACTTCCAGCAAGCGCCGCCGCCTGCAAGTCTCCTCTGACTCCGATTCCGAGGTGGCAATCGTGGGTTCCTCCCTCGCGGGTTTTGCCCCCTGTTTCCCCGTTAGTCCTCCTCATTCCCCTAGCCAGACTTGCCTCGTCCTTCCTGATGCTGATGTTGTGGTTACTACTTCTTCCCCAACCTCTAGCTCGGAGCTCCGTTTTGAGCAACGCGCTGCTGAATTTAGCTAAGTTATATCTTGACTCCCCTGAATCGGGTCCGGTTGACATGGATGAGGAGCAGAATGAGGAGGGGCTGAATCTACAGAGTGGTACTGAAAAAGGGATCATCCCCCATGTCACCAAGATGGAAGCTCCTTCAAAAGTGGAAGGCACTGCGACTGGGGGCATCGCGGGGAAGTTGAGGGAACTGCTGAAGACATCAGTAACCAACTTGAAGACAGACAAGTTGAATTGGTGGCTTCCATCCTGGCCAAGCTACAGCATTCCTTCGCTGTCCTTAAAGCTTGGGAAACTTTCACTGATAACACCAGGGCTGCCATCACCAAAGATTGCTCTGAGCTAATTGCACTCGCTGATCAGCTGGCTGAAGAGTCAGGCTCCATTCAAGCTAAGCATACCGTTAATGAGCTGAGGAAGCTCCTTTGATGTTTGTTTTTATTTGCTTTTGTTTTGTTCGGTTGTTCGTTTTTTTTTTTTTTTTTGGAATTTTCTTGGGCTTATCTAAATGTAATCCTCATCGACTGATCTAGCCTGCTGGGCTTTTTGTATAAGGTTGTGGGACCTTCTAAAACCCTCACTTTACCCTTATTCCAAAAAAAAAAAAAAATGGGAATAGGATAAAATATACCTTGGATAAATCTAAAACTTAAGAACCTAAAAATGACCACAATTTTAATTTTGATCCAATGCTCAATTGGGTAGAGAAAACTCTAGTGCCAGATAAACATGAGTGAGGATATTGGGCTTTATCTTTTGTAGGGCTGGAGTGTTTCCTCCTGTGATCAGGAATAATCCCCATGTCACCAGCATTGCCTGGCCTCCAGCAACGGTCAGTACCTCTTGCCAAAGAATTTCACCAGAATCGAGCTTTGAACTTGGGCATTGTAATAAGTTCACGCTAGCCTTTAAGCCATGAGCACCACCAGCTCAAAATCAAAATCAAATTACACATGATTAGAGGCTCAATGCCCTTGCCAGCACATGTGAAAAGCTTCAAACCAGCAAAAACTTCAACCTTGAATCACATATGAAATTTGCAACTCTTCTTCATCTTGAAGCTGCGAACCCAACTATAGAGGTTCACAAACTCCAAACATTCTCGACTCCAATCCAGATAGCGAGACCTTTGGATATCAAATCTGTTGGTTTTCTCTGAGTTGGCAGCAGGGTCTGGCACACATGGCTGTGACGGAGCATACAACTGAATATCCCAGAGACCGCCATACCAACCACCCCGGTTTTGGAAGCTAAGATGTTCAGTTGTTATAGCAAAACTGCCAGTTTTGTAGTTCAAGAATCTTGTTCTAGGTATCCTTGGATCTGATCAAAGGCGAAGTTTTGAAAGAAGAGGGTAATCAAATAATCCTCCATTCATGATACTGTCATTACATCTAAACAAAGGAACATGAAAGAATTGCAGCTACAAGGGGGTGAATCTTTCACAATAGACGGACAAACGTTTCAAATTGAAGTAGTGATCAATTTTATGTGTATGAGGAAAGACAAATTATGTTCAACAAAAAAACTGGGGTCAATAAGCATTTAAATCTCCATAACTACTGCTGTCAAACATCGGTCAATATGCAGTACGCACATGAATTGAAAAAAATTACTTTGTTCATCATGATGTCTGTCCAGGCATAAGTAAAAGGGAAAGAAAGAATCTTACCTAAATTTGTATCGGAAACGAAGAGCTGTGATTATTGGGCAATGGCATATATTAGAAAATGCAAATCAGATGAACAGTAGAGGACCCATATGGCGAGGGGAATACTATAAAGCTTCTTTGACCCTGCCGTCTATCATCTCTCTCTCATAATATATTTAGTAATTGGTTGCATCTTTTGTCTCAATCGAGAAAAAGAATTTGATTTGAGAAGAAACTAAAATCTAGCAGGCGCAGCGAAGACCGTGCTAAGTATTTGTGGCAGGTAGCATATACTCATTTACCGTTGAGAACGTTGGGCAGCTAGGTCTATTGGCGAAGGAAATTTGCTACTTTTTGGTGAATTAAAATTTGTATTATTTTTACTTTTTTATTTTGTAAGATGTGAACGTCGAAAGGGATCGAGTGAAGAAGTGAAAAAGAGAATTAATGGGAGAGGAAGAGGGGTGTAACAAAAGGCGTTTGAGGGTGGAGAAGTGCATGGGAAAGGAAAGAGGAATCAAGGAGCCAATGTGAAAATATACCCTCTAAGAAGTACACAACATGTTTGTCAATGGAAAGAAGGAGAAAACTCGTGTTGTGGAAGACGTAGATAAAACTGTTAAGGGAGATAAAGACGTGAATGTTTGTTTGAATTTGCAACTCTTGACATTATTGGGTAGTTAGAAAAATATAAATGTAAGGGGAATTTGAATGCATGTTTCATGGGACACGTCAGGGACAAGAAGACACAAAGTGTACTTAGAAACCCAAGGTAGCGAAATCATGCAAAATTTAGATTGGAGTTTTCTCCAACTATGAGGTTAACGATTAAGGTACTGCAATATTCACGTGAGTGTAATTTGTGTCTAAAGGGGAAAAATAAAAAGGAAAATTCAACATGTTCCAAATCAAACCATTTCAGCAATGACTACTTGTTACAAAACTTTGTGGCCCTCATTTCCAGTTGTAAGGTCAAATAATTGTAGGAAGTAGATGCACGAACATGTATCAATAATTGACACCTTCCAACGATTGGTCATACGAGTCAAAGGCAGATCAAGGATTTGGATTGCATGCCCCACATTTTCCATGGATCATATTGTTGCTACCCAAATATTATCTGTTATGTGTGCTCCACTTAAGCATTTCAATCTCACAAATAGGACACAATAAAATATGGGGAAACTTAGAAGGTTTCAGGGTTCGAAACCCAAGCTAAATGGATGCATCCTCTAGAAATTTGTAGCCTCCTTTCAAGTTGTAAGCTCAAGTAAGTATAGGAAAATAGATGGTGTGCAAACAAACACCGTTAATTGAGTCCCATGAGCAATCAGACATATCAATGAAAGGTATCTTTTATATATTAATCAAGCTTGTTTTTTTATTTTATGACATCAAGGTTTTTGATTGGACAAAATTTAATTGGATAGGTAAGATGTAGACATGAATGGATTATTGTAAATTAAAAGTTGAAAGGATAAGTTTATTTGCGGAATACCCTTAGGAAGTTAAAAGAGTGAAATGTCGAGTTTCCCTGAAAATACATCATGTAGATACGAGACTCATTAATATTAAAGACGTTAAGACGAAATATATATTTATTACTCTTATTACAATTTGCAGGAATAATTAACATAATTAAATACAAATTAAATAAATATAATAAATATATACACCGAAACCATAAAATATTAAATTAATGTTCATCTTCACATTCCAATTAAATATGCCAAAAATATCTATTTACTTTACATATAAAAAAATCCATATTTAATTAATATCAATAAATGTAATTAATTTCACTATAATACTAATTAATTAATATCAATAAATGTAATTAATTTCACTATAATACTAATTAATTAATATCAATAAATGTAATTAATTTCACTATAATACTAAATATAACTAATACTATGTTATTCGCGGAAGGCGTCCACTTTAGGTGTTCCCATTGAAACTGTCAAATTCTCGTGGTAATTTTTCACCTGAAGTTTGTTTGGACAGATATTATTTTCTTTGGAAAACACTTGTTTGGAGGAACCAACTCGTCCATTACTTATTAATGCTTGTCTCGTCTCATTACAAGCAGTGGTAAAATTTTATTTGATTTTCTTTTACCAACTCTGAATAGGAACCTACATTAATTCTCAGCTATTGCAACAGTTCTCACATTAACTATGTTAAATATCTACATTCCCCTATAAATACCCCACCCATCTGCATTCTATCCTACACCACCATCTCAGTAAGCCTGCTCCTCTGTGTTACTCACCCCAGATCATCTACTTCTACGGTATGCATAAAATTTGGCATGTTTACTTACTTTCAAAACTGTAATTTATTGTTTTATATCTGCCCAGATTTGTATTGTAAACAAATGCATTCTTTTACAACTGATATTGTTGTTATTTTTTCCCGCTCCTCTTGAATCGCCATTTCTGTTTGTCATCTTGCTTGCTGATGCCTCTTGCCTATCATCTTTGCATCATTGCTTTATCTTGCATAATTCAGTTTCATTGATCATCCACTTCAATGTATGTCCATGCCCTGCTCTACACTGACTCTCCCAATTTGCATGGATGTCATGTGTCCGTCTCTCCTACACTAAAACCATACACTCTTTTTTTGTCTTTAATCCAACTACATCCCAGAATTTATTAAATTCCTCTATTATTTAAACAGATAAGACATAGACATATCTACACTATTTAATCGACCGAACACACATATAAGCAGTGACAAAGTAGGGGATGAACCTCCCACTAGATTCAAAGGAACAACAAGGCTACTCCACAAATATAGATTAAAATATTGTCATCGTCTTCATTTTCTTCGTCAAGATCAGTACTTACCGTATTATCTGTAGCAGATGTGGTTCTTTACTGTTTAGCTCAGGGGCTTCTGAGAAAAGCAGTCTTGTACTAGCTGAAACATTTTATTGGTGGGCATCCAGTCTTTCAGAGTTTGGGAGATAATGTGCTGTAAATATCTGGAGTCTGGTGAATCATCGCCAAGTGAATCTGCAATGGAAGTTCCTTGTTCCTCCTCGGGGACAAGACCTGGAGGGCTCCATTTCCCTTGTGAAATGAGTTGTCTAAGTTGAGAATCTGGCATATGGCGAACCACCCAATCTAAATTTAAACTACTGGTTTTTTGTAGCTGTTTTAGAGCTTTTTCAATTTCTGTTTGAGCCTTCTCTAACTTTTTGAAGTTGTCAAAACAATCAGGGGTGAATTCGTCAAATTTAGGAAGCCGTGAAAACAAATTGAACTTATCCAAGGATCGTGAAAACTTCATCCCAGCATAACATATCATCCACTTCACTCATACCCATGTCGTCCTCTTCACAGCTCACATCGATTTCAAACTCAGAATTTTGAGTGCAATTCTCTGAGCTTTGATTTATTGGTGAAAAAGTAGGCATCACCTCCTTAGAGAGTAGCCCAGGTTTAGTCTCAGAGTCAATGTGAGGCATATCCGTTAGGGAATATTCAAAGCAATCATCAATCAACCCATTTCTGCTCAGCCTGGAATCCATAAACCCATTTTCAATTAAACTCTGTTCACCCAATTATATGCAGGTCACCGTGTATACCACAGCTGCCGTCGAAACCAAAGAAAGGCGAACAGAAACACAAAGTAACCTGCTTGAAAAACCAGGAGCTTGGTCCATTCCAAAATCATGGCATCGATGGTTTGATCCGCATCAGATCCCTCCCCTTGATCCTCACCTCGAGTTTTTCCCTGCACCCATCGGCTAATTCCTCTTTAGAAGATCCTGTTCTATTGGAAGCTCGTAATATGGGTTTAGATATTCGCTCTGCTCAAATCTCCGAAGATATTTTTCTGTTATGAACCTCTAAATGCATATTTAACATGCAGTCTTTGAGTTCTAACCTCACTCCTGATGTTGACACCACAGTTCATCGTCCATTGTGCGCTACAGCTGCAGTTGCAACCTGTCCGCATGTGATCTCGTGAGACGTGCGTATAACACATAGAAGTGCACGGGTCCTACCCGATTGGGTGAATCATGGTCGTCTTAGAATATGTTATTAACTTATTAGGAAATAGGGTATATATTTCTCATTTATTGCTCTAGGTTTATTTCTCATTTGTTTATAGTTTATAGTTTTTAAATTTCTTGATAGTTGTTAATAGATTGTTTGAAATAAATGGTGAATATTTATTTCAGAGATTCATTACTTCTTTTATGAAATTCAATGCTACACCAATCAATTCCCAAAGCCAGAAATAACATTAAAGTTTATGAGAAGCATTAAAACACTCTTTGGAATTACAACACAAAAGTAAAATTATTGTAAATGAATGATGGAAAGGACTCAATAGTGCAATCGGTTGCCTTGTATTATTTTTTTTTGTGTTGAAGATTTATCGAATTATTGAAAAAAATTATTTAAATATTTATTTTGTTTTGTGGCATAAAGTGGTTTATTACATTTAAGGGACTTCGAGTGTTAAGCAGTGCACGATCAAAAAGATTAATCTATATAAAAAATAACTTATAAAATAATAATATATATTTAAAAACGAATCCTTAAAGTTTCATTGATAATAAAATTTAAAAAAGTAGATGTTCATCTATATTCCATAACGTGGAAGCATGTGAATGTTTGGCAAAATGCTTGAAAGATATATGGCCTCATGGATTGCGAATGAATGTGGGATATGCAAAAAAATGGGTTGCCCTTACGTAACATTGATGTTGTCTCGCCAAATGCAACCAAAACGAATCCTTAAAGTTTCATTGATAATAAAATTTTAAAAAGTAGATGTTCATCTATATTCCATAACGTGGAAGCATGTCAATGTTTGGCAAAATGCTTGAAAGATATATGGCCTCATGGATTGCAATGAATGTGGGATATGCAAAAAAATGGGTTGCCCTTACAAAACATTGATGTTGTCTCGCCAAATGCAACCAACAGGTGTCCACTTTAATCGGTTCATCTTTTTTAGCATACTCCTAACTTGTGCCAATATAAGAGCTTCAAAATAGGGTTTATTGTCTTTCTATCATGTCTTTGTAACATATATATGTATATGTATTTATCTAATTGTCAGTAGAAACATGTTTTATATTAAACAAAGTTGCTTGCTATTTTCAGGTGCTATGGCCACTCCAAATGCAAGTCCAACCATTATCACGATATCCGATGATAGCTCTGGTGCCATTGGTGGGAGCCCTCCTATTGATCTGGTAGCTTCAAATGGGTCCCCTCATTCGTATGCAACTCAGGCAGCCACCAACCAGAGCTCAATACATAACATTCAACCACCGCTTACAATTTCTGTGCATTCTTTGGCTACTTCAGTTGCAAAAACATGCTCAACCATTTCCAGTAGGATATTAGAGTCTCTAATCCCATCAGTGATGGTTATCGATAGTGATTTAACCATTGTGTTAGACATGATGCACAAGGTAGATGCAACATACCTTCGCCTTGAAGCATTGTATACTTTCCTTCGTGTGTTACGCTATGACCAATACTACTTTGGTGGCGAGGAACAATACATTAGAGATGCATTCAATGCTTACCTTGCGTCCCTCTAATTTTAGCACCTGCCTCACCCCTACTACAACTTTGCAAAACCCATACATACACCCACTTTTTTTTGCTAACCCATAGAAACCTCTTTTCGAAGGGCTGACTCAAAAAGCCTATTCTCACATAAATATGTTGTACTTGTTCCATTTTATAACCCCTATAGAAGTTTTGTAAAGTGTCTTTCATGAGATATACATTGTATTCTCTGTACATATGTTTCCTACTTTACTTTGAATGTGCATGAAAAAATTTGTGTTCTGTGAATATCTTCCACATTGTACATTGTAGGAATGTCTTTTGCTTTCCTATGGCATTTATCCCACCATGATTATGTTCCCAACACCGCCCCTACTCTTAAACAGACAACACACGCCATACATCATATCCCTATAGTTAATAAAATGCATTTTCCTACCCTACACTGTTTACTATTCTTTGTTGAATGTCTGTTTGGTAAATTATCCTTATCCATGTCATGCATCACACTTTTTCGTTTAGCACATACCCCCTTGTATCCTTAGAATACAAAGCCCATAACATCTAAGCGCACATTGAATTGCCATACACTTAATGTATTATACTATGTCAGATAACTACTTTACACTTAATTGACATACTCAACCCAACCCACTTGCCCCTACCTCCTGTCACATGTGGAAAACGTCGCCAAATCCCACTAAAAATGTCTTGGGGCCTCACCATCCACAAATCACAAGGCCTAACTCTTGACAAGGCCACAATAGACATCGGAAATGTTGACCGTCAAGGACTAACATTCACGGCAATGTCAAGAGTTCGTGCCATCAAATATCTACAAATCCTACCAGCTTTTACGTTTGAACGCTACACAAGAATGAGATATACAAAGAATGTAAAAGCACGCAAGGAAGAGGAGAAAAGACTTTGTAACACAAAATTGTCACACGGCGTACAAGGCATGTGCACACTCCTTCCCACATCATACCCACAATAGTGTTCCCGGATCTTGGTTCCAACCTTCGTATTAAAAAAAAGTGTGCCACCTTTATATAGACAACACCCAACTGTAATGCAATACAAATACACGTCACCTTCAGATTGCATCCAAACCATATTGAACACACAAAAGTCAAACCCTCTCCGGCGTAACTTGCAACTCATTTGCAATTGCTAGTTATTTACCCTTTTATTCCTGAACGTAGAATAAAGTGTGTGAGAGAAAAAGACAAAAACACATAAAAGTAATAATATTCAAGGCATTTAATTAAGTCATAGGTTTAAAAATCTGGATACTACTTTTTTAAAATTATTTCCTTAAAACTTTAAAGATGAAAGTAGATTAGGATGTGAGGATGGAAATTTGGGAAGACATTTTTATTACGACGTGAGGTGGACTTCTCACCCAACGAACCGCCATCCTTAAATACTCAATGATTTCATAAATCCTGCATATAGTTTGGCATAAATAAAGTGAGAATAAGACTAGTAAATCTGCTCATCAAACTTTCGAAGTTGCAGAAATTTATTTAGCAAATTACTACTCTCATTATTTAATTTATTATATTCATAGTTTTATAATTTAAATTTATTTGTTTATTCTTAATGAAACCAAGACTTCTTATATGCCTTACGAAGCTAAAGAAAAGAGAAACCAAACCTAGAAATATGTAAGTTGGAACTCTACTTGATAAGAGCAACCATAACATTTAAATTTAAATGTAATTTTTTTAAATATACTTTTGTTTTTGGTTAAAAACTAGGTTTTTAGAAAATTAATTTCTCCCTAATTATTTCACCAAATTGGGACTTCTTATATGCATTTTGAAGCTAGAGGAGAGAGCTACCAAACCCAAAAAGTTGTTTGTCTCAATTATATTTTAGTAAAGTGCAGCAAAATTAACAAATTGGGTTTGTTGAAAGGCCTATAACATTATTTCTTGCAGCATTTCTTTTTAGCACATTTGAACAATTAATTATTTAACCGATTGAGAAGGAGAGATGATGATTTTTTTAAAATATTGGTCAATGTTTTGTTTTGTATAAAACAAATATAAGAATGGATGAACCACTAACTATACATGTTTAATTTTGGTAGGTTAGATGTGCCTCAAATGAAAAATGGTTAACCCATCTACAATAACCAAATGTAAAATTTATTTCTGCTTATTGCACAATGCACTTTGAGAAGAGAATTTCAATAACATAATCACTCTTATAATAAAAGGTAAGGAATTTTTACAACTTACAACTGAAAATAACCATTTTACAAGCAAACCAAGTTCTTTCCAAGATATGTTACATTTGTGTGAAGATAATTTTGTAAGTAAATGAACCAAGTACTAATATACTCCTTCATATGATTTTCAAAAGTTATCATGGTGAACCCAATTTAGAAATAAGGAGATTCCATTGTTGCAGAAATCAAAACCATGTGAGCTCTTATTGTCAGCCAAAGTGAGGATGTGCTCTCCACCCATCTTGTGCCATGGGTACACCCCAAGGTCCCTCCGAGCCAAAGGACTCCCAACTCTGATCATGAGAGAAACCAAATAGGTACTAGGGTAGCAATAACATATCAAATATGAAAGGTTGAGGTCAAACACACAACAATACATTTTAAGGACTAAACAAGTTTCTACAAGGATTCACTCATGGATATCCATATGGATTTCCAAATAAGGATAAGGGGGAAAGATAAAACCAAATTACTATCATAATATCACAACCACAAGGAGAAAACTTACTTGAAGGGGTGAGGGAAGGAGGCAACGAACCCCAAAACAAACTCTCTTTTCACTACCAACAATGGGGTGAGGAAGAATGGCTAACTCTCCCCAAATAAAAGTTTTACACACCACAAATAGGGGTGAGGAAAGAAAATATGGGATCGTAACAACCATATTTCTCACCCATGGTTGTGGCACTCACCAAACAACCAAGACATCTATCCCCTTAACCTCTATAACCTAGATAATGTGGGGCAATTTAGACTCAATGAATTCTATGAGTTAAGGCCTCCTTAACACTTTCTTCAAACATACTATAATGAAATCTAAGGACACAAAAAGAATTTATCACATAAAACAAACTAAGAATTTCTAATGTTTTAAACTTTTTAAAGAGATTAAAAGAAAATTAAGTAGGAAATAAAATGAAATGATCCTACCTCCAATCCTTGCTTTCTCAATAATCTCCCTAGGTGTGTTACTTTAAATTTGTTTTGATCTCCTTACGTCTTCCTCCCTTCTCCCTTCTCCTTAAATTTTCCTTTTTTAGAACCAAATTTTGGAATGCCAAAAGTTAGTAAGATTTTGGATTCTCTATTACTTATAGAGAAACTCCAATTCCTTATCCTATGGAAAGGTGACACTTGTCCCTTCTTATAGCCTTGTCTTTAGCACAAATATATGCTTATGTCACATATTCCACCAAATGCCCTTAAATGCATTCACAAAGATCTAGAACACCAAGGACTTTCTTGCCTATTTTAACCTACATGCATTATGGATGTCTTTAATGTCATAAATGATACCAACTATCATAAAAAATCTACCTAAGCTTACCCATAAGTCAAGCCTTTTAGATTTTATCAAAAATGAGCCATAGGAGTTGATTTACCCCCATTTTTATGAGCCTCTTTAGTTCTATACGAGTTTGACAACATTTGCCACCTATCTTGACTTGTTCTAACTCATACAAAGTTACACATAGGCTTCTAAATGTTTAAGGTGGATTAATAAATGGTTAGGGAATATTTTAGAGTGTTTAATAATTAAAAATAAATATAATTAAATCTTAACAACAAATAGAATAAAATAACTAGGATGCACACTCTTAGCCCTACTCAACTACATTTGGTAGTCTCATGATTAGCGTAGTCTTGAATCCTCACTTGGCTCACCTGTCACCTGTACACTCAAGGCACACATCAAAACGTTCGATCCCAAATATAGCCGAAGCATGAATAAAAAGGAAAACCACAATTAATAGTTAATCATGCAATTCATATAAAAACATAAATGAGATAAAAACATTCAATAACATGTGTTATTTAATTGAAACATACATGTCTATACATACAACCCAAATCAAAATAATAAACATATTAGTTTAAAGGATGAAGCACTAATGCTAATAAGACATAAGTGATAAGTCTTAGCAAAATAATAATAATATGTGAGTAATATATGTGTATGAATATGAATGTAAAGGCACCATGTGTCTCAAAAATTTAATTATATCTGTCACATACGACAAGATCATATTACATGCTAGCAATTAAAATGGTTTGATAAAATGGATTTCACAAAAGCATTCATCAAGTAGCGAACAATGCTTGACCACATATTGTTAAATCTCCATTGGGGTTTTAAACCTTGATCTTTTAACAAATGGACATAAATGAATTAAACACAAATGCAAAAGAAATAATCTCAAACACAAACGAGATGAAGAAAAAATCAAATGCTACAACGTATGCGGAGATCAATGGTCAATGCCCTGAGGACATCAAAGCACATTAAAATGTGGACTCGTTGATCTACTTGTCACCTGTCGAGCCCCAATTAATTTCCCATTGTAAGAAACACCTTTCGTGTAATAAGTAACCTTTCGCTAATAAAATGGACCTTGGGAACAATGTGATTAACTAAAAATGTGATATAGATACTATAGTTTATCTAAGTTATGAACATCAATAAATAAAGTAAATAGACGTTGTGAATAAATATAAAGATGACCCAAGTACTTAAACTAATGGAAATAAAAACCCTAATGTGCAAGAGAGAAGAGGAAAGAACTCAGCTGAATAGAAGATGCTCACGGATCCGTGTCACAAAGGTGAGAGGAAAATTTAGAAGAAGGAATGACTATGCAGGAGCTCAAAATGATGGATATGTGTTGATTCTCTGGACTGGAATGCCTAAAAGGTACTGGGGCACCTATGGGCACTCTGTTCTACAAACTCGACACTCTGGTCTGTGCAAAAGCTCTAAAATTGATATTCACATGTTTGACAAATGATCCAAGCCCTCGTTGTCTCTCAAATTAACGTCGTTGTACTACCCAGATGTCGTTGATATTCCAAGATGATGAAAAGGCCCGCAAAAGACCAAGGAGTATTAAAACCCTAAAAAAACAAGAATGCAAATGAACGGGTCGATCGACCTCGGTTGCCACAACAATGGACTTATTAACTAAGCATTACACTACATTTGGACCCAAATATTGTTCTCGTGAGTGTGAACATAATGTGCCCTAAGTGCTCTTGTTTCACACACTTTGTGAAGTAGTGAACAATAACTAGATGAAGAAAATGTAATAGAATGTGTGCGTGGAATGTTGAGTTGTGGGCCCAATTACTTCATATTAGCATGTTATATTAAACTTACAGAAAGCACAAGAACTGACATTAGTTATGAAGGGACCCACATCACATAAGTCACCTATGACCAAAGATCGCTTAGGGCTAACCGACGCGTCGGTTATCTCGTGTGTGAGTGTTTTATTTAACTCATGAGAATTAGATCTAGTTTTAGCATTAAAGTAGATCTATTGGTTGTAATTACATGGCTAAGTTCCCTAAGTTTGTATATGCATATATAAGTATGAAAGATAGGGTTTAGAAGTAGAGGATTGTAAGAATTGATTATTATTGTGAGAATAATTGTTAGAGAGAGAATTTTTGGAGAAGAAGAAGCTTGAGAGAAAGAAAGTATTGTACATTGTGAGATCTTCAATTATATATCTTCTAAAAGCTTTGGATAATAGATTGACTTGTTTCTTGGTGGATTTATCCCACACTAGGTGAACCATGTTAAATCTGGTGTTGATTTATATCTCTTATTTTGTATATTTCTTCTGGTAGAATATCCACTTTTATTGCATGTATGCTTAGATCTGATATATTATCTATACAACCTTGTGCTAACCCCAACAACTAGTATCAGAGCTTTGTTTGAGGGTTTTATGTGTTAAAAATTTATTCACGAGGGTTTTATGATTGAGTGGGAGCTACAACAATGGCGAAGAAAATAAATATAAGGTAAAGAAGTTTGACGGCCGAAATTATCAATTATAGAAGATGCAAATTGAGGATTATTTGTATCAAATAGATTTGTACTTACCATTGGATGAAAAGTATAGACCTATGAAGATAACTGATGAAGAATGGAAGATTCTTGACAGAAAGGCTTTGGGATCTATAAGATCGAGTCTAGCAACATCCGTGGCTTCCAATATTACGAAGTGACTTTTACGGAAAATTGCAGAGGAATCATCATTTGGGAATGCTTTGAATGTAGAAAGCGAGGTAGGCGTAAGGAGAGATCCAAGACTAAGAATAACAAGAAAAAAATTCAAGGGATGACAGATCTAAATCTAGAGGTAAGGGAATTACCTATTGGAAATGTGGAAAGAAAGGACATGCAAAGAAAGATTGTTGGTCAAAGGATAAAGAGAACCAACACCTAGACAAAGGTAAAGAGTCAAATAAAGAGGCAAATATTGCAGCAGAGGTAATGCAAGATGCTCTTATTCTTTCTTTGGATAATAGAATAGAATCATGGGTTTTAGATTCAGGAGCTTCTTTCCATGCAACCCCTAATAAGGGTTATTTTAAAAATTATGTCCAGGGAAATTTTGGACATGTTTATTTGGGTGATGATGAACCTTGCAATATTACTGGTAAAGGGGAAGTTCATCTAAAATTACAGAATGGAAATACATGGGTATTGAAAGATGTGATGCATGTGCCAAGCCTAAAGAAGAATCTTATTTCTACAGGGCAACTAGGTGAAGTTGGTTACATGGTTACATTCACAATAGACTCTTGGAAAGTCACCAAGGGTGCTTTTATTATGGTAAGAGGTAAGAAGGTAGGAACATTATGTTTATCTACATGTGTTACGATTCTTTTTCTATGTTATCTACTTCATATTCAAATGCATGTATGTGACATAATCGGTTGGGCGATAGGAGTCAAAGAGGAATGCGAGATCTCTTAAAGGCTAAGAGTAAGTTATCATATTTGAAATATTTAGATCTTGATTTCTGTGAGCATTGTATCTTTGGAAAGCAAAAGAGAGTGATATTTCTCAAAGTTGGGGCAACTAAGAAGGAACAAAAATTGGAGCTTATACACTCAGAGGTGTGGGGACCAAATTTTATAGTTTCTCATGGAGGATCCCAATATTATGTTACTTTCATTGATGATGCTAAATGAAATGTATGGGTTTATTGTATTAAACATAAATATGATGTTTTTGAGACTTTTAAAATATGGAAAGCCCTTGTTGAGAATGAATCAAATTCAAAGTTAAAGTGCCTTAGATCTGACAATGGTGGTGAATATTGTAGTAAGGATTTCAATGATTATTGTTCAGTGAATGGAATACATAGAGAAATGATGGTTCCAAAAACACCACAAGAGAATGGTGTTGCATAAAGAATGAACATGAAAATCATGGAACATGCTAGAAGTATGAGGATACATGTTGGATTGCCCTTGTAATTTTTGGCAAAAGCAGTTGATACAATAGTTTATTTGATTAATCGTGGGCCTTCAAGTTCACTAGATGGAGGAATACCAAAGGAAGCTTGGACCGAAAAGAGGTAGATCTTTATTTTCTTAAAGTTTTTGGTTCAAACTTTTGTGCATATTGAGAAGGAAAATAGGAAAAAATGGATGCAAAATCCAACAGATGCACTTTCATTGGTTATGGATTTGGTGATTTCGGATTCCATTTTTGGGATTTAGAGAATTGTAAAATTATTAGGAGTCGTGACATTGAATGGAATGAAAAGAGAATGTATAGGGATCAAATTTTGGTGCTTAAGGATGAACCAGTTGAGAAATTTGTGAATAAAAATGAACTCTCAGATTTAAAAATAATACCGACATGGTTACACAAGAATCGACGCCGATTAACCCCTAACCGACATAAGTCACTTGAACCGGTATCATACGGAAGAGCCAACACGACATCGCTTAGCGAACCAATGTCGCTTATAGATGATCGGCGTCGGTCACACAAAATCAAAATTGGAAACAAAGGTCCAGGAGGTCCTGAATGAACCTCCGATACCCCAAACTTTTGTGAGAAGGTCATAAATGGTAAGTAAACCTCCATAAATATTTACACCTTCTCTATCTTATTTATTATTAATTGATAATGGTGAACCAGAAAATTTTGAAGAAGCAATGCAGGATAAGAGCCACGTGTAGTGGGAGCATGACATGGATGAGGAGATGGACTCCTTGGAAAAAAACTAGACTTGGGATTTGGTTAAGTTTCCAACAGGTAAGAGGACATTGTAGAACAAGTGAATTTACAAGATCAAGGAAGAAGAGAGTGGAAAGAAAAGATACAAGGAAAGGCTTGTAGTAAAAGGGATTTACATAGAAAGCAGGTATTGACTTTGGTGAAATATTTTCTCCTATTGTTAAAATGACTTCCATACATATTGTATTGAGTATAGTTGCAGTACATGATTTGCATTTAGAGCAACTAGATGTGAAGACGACTTTCCTTCATGGTGATTTTGATGAAGAGATTTATATGCAAAGCAGCCTACTTAGGTATGAAGTCAAGGGTAAGGATAAATTTGTGTGTAGGTTGAAAATGAATCTATATGGGCTCAAGCAAGTTCCAAGGCAATGGTACATGAGTTTTGATAGTTTCATGCATGAGCATGGTTATTTGAGATGTGAATCTGACCATTATGTTTATTTCAAGAAGCTTGAAAATGGAAGCTATATTATTTTGTTATTGTATGTGGATGTTATGCTTATTATTGGATCTAGTATGTAGGACATTGGTGAGCTCAAGGGAAAACTGGCTCACACATTTTCTATGAAGGATTTAGGAGTTACAATAAGAATCTTTAGCATGCAAATACATAGAGACGTGAGGAACAAGAAATTGTATTTGTCTCAGGAGGCTTATATCAATAAGGTGTTGGAAAGGTTTAACATGCAAGATTCAAAACCGATTAGTACACCTATGGTTGGACACTTCAAATTGAGAAAAGATCATTGTCCTTCATCACATGAGGAGGTCAAATACATGACACGAGTACCATATGCTTCAGAAATTAGGAGTCTCATATATGTTATGGTTTGTACCAGACTAAACATTACACACGCAGTGGGAGTTGAAAGTAGATTTATGGCTAATCCAGGTAAAGAGCATTGGAAAGCAGTCAACTGGATTCTTAGGTATTTGAGAGGGACATCTAGCATGTAATTATGCTATGGAGTTTCATTTTTTTATGTGGCTATGTTGATTTGGATATGGTGGAAATCTAGACGGTAGAAGGAGCACTACCGGATATATTTTCACGTAGGTGGGATGACAATTAGTTAGATTTTGAGATTGCGAAGGTTGTGGATTTGTCTACTACAAAGGCGAGTCCGTTGTAACTACAAAGGCGGTAGTATGTTGCAAACTACAAAGGCTAACAAAGAGATGATATGGATGAGCAGATTCATGGAAGAGTTGGGAAAGGAGCAAGGTGATTATAAATTTTTCAGTAACATGATGTCCGAGTGCAATTCATTTGGCAAAGAACTCAATGTTTCATTCTAGAACGAAACACATTCAATTGAGGTATCACTTCATATGGCAGGTATTGGAGGATGGGCAACTGAAATTGGAGAAGATTCATACAAGTGAAAACCCTGCGGATATGCTAACAAAGCCATTAACAAAAGAGAAGTTGGAGCTACACTCCACTTTCTGTTGGTCTTCAAGTTTGAGACTTGAAGAGGAAGAAACAAAGCTAAGGAAAGGATCCAAGAATGACGTTGTACATGTATAGTGTAGTAATTTATCTCCAAGTGGGAGATTGTTGAGTTATGGAGCTCAATTACTTCAAATTAGCATGTTATATTAAACTTACAGAAAGCACAATAACCGACATCGGTTATGAAGGGACCGACATCGGTCACCTATGACCGAAGATCGGTCAAGCAAGGAGGAACCGACATCGGTTAGGGCTAACCGGCATTGGTTACCTATGTGTGAGTGTTTTATTTAACTCACGGAATTAGATTTAATTTTAGCATTAAAGCGGATCTATTGATTGTAATTGTACACTAAGTTCCCTAAGTTTGTATATGCCTATATAAGCATGAAAGATATGGTTTAGAAGTAGAGGATTGTAAGAATTGATGATTATTGTGAAAATAATTGTGAGAGAGAGAATTCTTGGAGAAGAAGGAGAAGCTTGAGAGAAAGAAAGTACTGTACATCGTGAGAGGTGTGGAGAATCGTAGATCTTCAATCAGTATATCTTGTAAAAGCTTTTGATAATATATTGGTTGGTTTCTTGGTGGATGTAGCCCACACTAGGTGAACCACGTTAAATATGGTGTTGATTTATATCTCTTGTTTTGTATATTTCTTCTGGTAGAATATCTACTTTTATTATATGTATGCTTAACTTTGATATATTATCCGTATAACCTTGTACTAACCCCAACATGGAATAGAATAGAATCCTCCCCTATGTTGTGTGTGATGCAAATGACCTAGCCTTGTGCCTTGTGATGGAACTATGTGGATGTAAGTGATCTCCAATGCAATAGATGGATGCAACTCTAGATGGATGATAGTAGTGACTAGTGCTTGGTCCCTCATTATGGTCTCATAACTTTATATTTATAGGGTTCTCTTGATCTAATTTCATAATTAACCCCAAAATGGCCAACCACCAAAAAGATAAGAAGCTAAAATGGCTAGAAAGATCCCAAAAGTGGCGTGAAAGATCAAAAAGGATCGGGGCGCCCCAGTCAGGGCTAAAATGATGGAAGATGATGAAAACTAACTAGGCATGTGTGTGGTGGAGGTCAAGAATGACGATAGAAATCAAATAAAAATGGCTAAGAGACGGGGTTAATTAGTAATTTCTTCACTCAAAACCCTTTAAATAGTAGTATGAGACTCGAGACTAAATAATGTCTAAAGTGCATGATTTTGTGTCTAGATTTTCCCCCACTTTATGTTAGTGAGCGATAAGCTCGGTAACATAAAGTATATAGAGATGCATACCGATGCTTTGATGTAGAGTGATAAAGAAGGATTGCAAAAGGACTAGACAAAGCATGGAATGACAAAAAGATGATGGAGCATTGAAACTAAATATGAAAATGCACAAAAAAGTGATGAGAGTGAACTTAAGGAGAAATGTGTGTGCTGATGCTTGTGATGTGTGTAGTGAACCTACATGGTTATTATGCAAAGTGTGTTGCCGTGAAGTGTTGTTGTCGATGTCATTGTTTTTGCCCCCATTTAATTGTTTGTTTCTCATACGACCAAACCTATAAGGAGAAAATGATCAAGTAGTCAAATATGTATCTATGTATGTGTAAAAACACAATGTAAAAGATGCATGTATAAGTAAAGTACGTAAAATGAAAAGTGTAAATGGAACATGTGCACCTGATCGATCTCGAGAGAAAGAGTGTAGAAGGATATCATGTACTGTCGGGGTTTTATGGGCAATCCGACGCCATATGCCGAAGAAGTATAGGGAGGAAATGCCCAAAGTGTCCTCTAACCTTCAACTTCTTCCTTGAATTGTGTGTGAAGAGATCTCTGTAATGTCCTGGTTTTTTGGGTAATCCGATGCCACTGCCAAAGTAGTGTAGGGAGGCACACCCATGGTAAGCTCCAAGCCTCTAACTGCTTCCTAGAATGCTAAGGACTCCATGTCTTGTAAAAGTCATTATGTATGGAGTTCGTAGACTAGTATGAACTCACTCATTGTATGTAAACCCAAAATGCCAAGGGTAGAAAGTGCACTGAACTGAACCGGTGTAAACACATTGTGTAGATTGTAAAATCCCAAATGATGCCCCCTCTTTGGGGGCGCATGCGACGTTGTTAATAGGAGAATGTAACCCCAAAAGAGGACCAACCGCATGTACTCTAAAACTCTACCTTGCAGGGGAAGGGAATGTGCTTGGTAGAAACCAAGGCACACATAAACAAGGATGGCTATCCAAAGACAAGTGTTAGTATGAACAAACATGCATGTAAAAAGACAATGTGTAATCTATGTAAACAGTGTAAAAGCTACCAAAAAAGTAGTGTAAACACGTAAGAAGACAAGTAAGCCGCAAAAAGTGGGTTGCAAACATGGGACATCACTCACGATGTCGCAAGACATGTAAGGCCATCATGGCCACAAACAACAAATAAGTGTGCACACCAAACAAAGGGCAAGGCCCGCACACAAAAAAATCAATGATGTAGACAATGAAACAAACAAGTATGGAAAGAAATATCTTTGCATAACAAATGTTGCCCATGAAACACCCGTTAGCATGTTAGAAAGATAAATAATATGTAAAAATGTGTAGAAGCATGTAATATAGAGCGTTAAGTACAAAATGAAACAATAACACCCTGGAAGAGACGAATGTGGATGCCCCAGAGAATAATATAGGAACGGTAGAAAGCGAGCATCCATGCTGTGTGTAAGAGACATGTATCTGTGATCACAACTAGAAAAATGCATGAATGCGCATGTGTGGATGATATAGATAAATGACATACAAGTAAGCTAACTAGTATGTGTAATAAAGTGACCATGAACAAACAAAAGTAAGCAAGAGTAAGAGCAACCATAATATGTAGTATGTTGTGGATGGATGGAATGGAATGCAAAATGGAGTGATAGGAGCTGCGTTCCCCCGAGTGAATGGAAATGTATGTAATGAGGTTCATTTGTTTTGCCCCCTCAACAGTCAAGAATGAATCATAAATGAGAGTGCATCATCGGAAATGGTCAAGTGTGTGTTGTGTCTAACGTGTTGTGGTGAATGTGTAGGTGTAGTGATGAGATGTGACCTAATGATGATGTGTGCGTGAACCCTATAGCCAAAGTGTATATCACGACCAGATGAACGTATAAGTGATGATTTAGCCTAAGCGTATATCACTATAAGATGAATGGATGAGTGATGATTTATCCCTAAGCGTATATCACTACAAGATGAAAAGAGGGAGTGGTGATGTAACCTAAGGTGTATACCACTACAAAATGATAGAATAGGTGATGATTTAGCCTAAAGCGTATGTCACTAGGCTATAAATGTTGCATGATGAAAGGTTGAATAGTAAATGTGTGATGAGTGTAAGGTCCATTTGATTTGTAAACCCTCGACAATCGAGTATGGACCGAGGAACTAAAGTGCATCATAGGGTGGTGAGTGCAGTGTATAGAAGACAATGTAGTATATGTAATGATGAAAGATGACCATGTGATGAGTAGAATATGTAAATATGTGATGTGTAGAATGCAATGCAAGATGTGTAGAATGTGTAAAGTGTAATGTATAAAGCGGCATGCAATGAATGTAGATAAGCTAGTAATGTAGTATGTAAGATGATGTAATGATAAATGTGTATGATGAAGACTAGTATGATGTGTGATGTATAAATGTGCAAATTTCAAAATGTTGTAGATGAAAGATAGAAGATATGGTGAATGACACGTAATATGTGAGTAGATGCAAAGTGTGATTCTTATAGTGCGGTGGGTGGGGTTCATGTGTGGTAATCCTCAACAAATCAAGTGTGAACATGTAGTCACAAAATCATGCACTTTAGACATTATTTATCCCAATTTCATACTACTATTTAGAAGGTTCTTGAGTGAAGAAAGTACTAATTAACCCTCGTATTTTGGCCATCTTTTTTATTTTATTTCATCATTACTAACCTCTTGCACCCATATGCCCAGTCAACTTCTATCATCCCACATTATTTTAGCCTTGACTAGGAGCCCTTATCCCACCAGGGGTGCCCTGGTCCTTTTTGCACTTTCCCACCACTTTTTGGGCTCTTTCTAGCTATTTTAGATCTTTATATTTTTGGTGGTTGGCCATTTTGGGGTTAATTATAAAATTAGATCAAGAGAACCCTATAAATATAAAGTTATGAGACCATAATGAGGGACCTAGCATCATTCACTACTATCATCCATCTAGAGTTGCATCCATCTATTGCATTGGAGATCACTTGCATCCACATAGCTCCATCACAAGGCACAAGGCTAGGACATCTGCATCACACTTCATAGGGGGAGGGATTCTATTTTATTCCATGCACACATGCTATTACATTTTCTACATTTAGTTATTGTTTGCTACTTCACAAAGTGTGACTGACACAAGAGCACCTAGGGCACATTATGCACACACTCATCGAACTACATTTGGGTCTAAAATGTAGTGCAACGCTCAATTAGTAAGCCCACTGTTGTGGCAAATTGAGGTCAGTTTGACCCATTCATTTGCATCTTTATTTTTTTAGGGTTTTGATACTTATCTTGGTCTTTTGTAGGTCTTTACATCATCTTGGATTATTGACGACACTTAGTACAAGACAATAAATCTGATGCGACACACAATGAGGGTTTCAAACCACCTCCCACCTGTGAGATTCAGTTTCAAAGCTTTTTTGTAGACCAGGGCACCTGTGTTGCAGGACTGAGTGCCCATAGGGGCCTCAGTCCCTCTACGCAGCACTCCGGTTTAGCTAGATACTCCATGTCTATCCTTTCCAGAGCTTTTGCATGGTCATTCCTACTCTAGATTCTCTAGTCAACTTTGTGACACAATCCCATGAGCATCTGTTATTCAACTGAGTTCTTTCCTCTTCTCTCTTACACATTAGGGTTAGCATTTCCTTTTGCATAGTTGTTTATCTCATTTACATACTTCTTTACTTGCATTTATTTACTTTATTTACAATTGTTCATAGCTTAGATTAACTATCCCCACATACTACATATTAATTTTAGTAAACTCCGACCTTCGAATACCCTTGTTCCTTGGGCTTCTCCTTCATATGCCCGTCACTCGTAGTGGTCGTTTTGGGACTTTTCAATATTGTGAGTTGCCCTCATTCACCCGTAGGATTTCCAAACCAATGGCCGATATCCCTACTTCTATAGCTCACACTGACAATCCTTTGGATAATTCAAATAATACCCCTTTTCACGAAATAAAGGCGTCTGACATAGTGAGAAGTCCTATGATGAAGATACCAATGTTAATCAAGATCAACTCAATGTTATTATTGACTTCCGAAAAGCTTTGCATGAAAACCCTACTCATCTTCCTCATGTCTTGCATGCTTTAATTTCCACTAAGCAAACTCGTGATGCTTCCATTTTTGTTATGGCTTCTTTAGCTCTCATGGTCTCCACTCCACCCATTTATGTTTATGCTCCTATTATTACAACTACCGCTCCCATCACCCACCCTGGAACTCCTAATATGTAGCTTGCTCTTCCTCGAACACTCCTGATTTAACATCTTTATATCAAGGATTTGCAAAATCAAATTCACCAACTCTAATTTGCTACTTCTTGAGGATCACCATCTTTAGATTCTACTTCATTACTACATACCCCTTTCACGTCGGCTATCTCCACTTATTCATTTCCACCTAACTTCATCTCTCCCAAGTTGCCCATTTTTAAAGGCCATGGTGACCCACAAGAACATCTTTGAGCTTTCCATGTAGCATGTCTTGACTATGCAGATGATCACACCATTCTCACTAAGCTTTTTCCTCGTAGTTTACAAGACTATGTGATGTGATGGTTCTATGACCTACTTGTCCATTCAAGTATCTTTCATGCATTTGGTCAATGCCTTTCTCACACATTTCTCTATCAACATTGGCTCTAAGATCTCCTATGCTCAACTAGCACAACTCAAGCAAGGGTCCAACGAACACTTATCCGATTATGTCTTGCAATATAAAAATAATTTAGCTAAGATGACTAACATACTTTTGGATTCCGAGCTTCAGGACTTATTTATTCAGAGTCTATTACCACCGCTTCAGAGAGCATTCTCTTTGATACCTCTTCCTCATTCGATCAAATTTGTCAAACTCTCAAGCTTCGTGAGACTAAACTCCTAACAATAGGAAAACTTAAATATCAAGAGAAAACATCATCATCCACACATTTTCAGAACAAGCCCACCTTTAAGCCTTCTACAACTAAACCCATGGAGGGAAAAACCACTGTAAACACAGTATCTACTCCTAAGGAGCTTCGACCACAACCATACAGCATACTTTTACTAAGTTTAGTACACCTCCGAGTGTTTTTCTACCTCAAATCATTGATAGTAATCTTATTACCTTATTGTCACCTCTACAACTTGATCCATCTCAACCAAAAGGGCGTAATTTCAAATCTTTGCATGCACATTCGGTTGATGCTCGCTCCTCCCGAGATCTCTTCACGCTTCCGCTCACATGTCCGTTGATGTGCATGTCGTCCTTGTGATCCTCGCTTACGGGTTTTAAACCCTCTTACAAGGAATTCCACTAATTGTTGTTTTCGATTACAACATCTCATTCAGGATCTGCTTGACAATGGTCAAATTGAGCTTCCGAATCTACAACATCTACACCTATTAATGAAAATCATAAACTTAAGATTTTTAATAACCCCTTACCAAAACATAATACAAAAACAATCGATTCCTTTGCTAATTATGTCTATCACGCAGTGCCTTCTCCCACATTAGGGGCTCTTGATTTCTTTGTTGCAAACATTTACGCTTTGCCACTAATCATTTCTTTTTCTGACATTGATTATCATGCAAATTTTACATCCAATCATTTACATATCAAGGCATCTGTTGGCTCGACCTCCATCAACAATACTTAGGTTGAACCATCCTGGACAGTTAGCGTAGGATTTATTTCACTTCTTAGGGCTATCGGTTATGCTCCATCACAAATTGAATATCCTTTCAACAAACCCTTTGGTGTTGTCAAACTACATGTTACAGTTGGTCCTCTTACAATGCTTGTGCCTTTCCTCGTTAGAAACACAGTTGAGGGATGCGACATGCTTCTTGGTCTTAATTGGATTCATCACTCACAATCTATCATTTATATGAATCATTTACGAATCAAATTTATTCACAACAATCGAGTCATTTCTAGTGATGGCGTCCCTCCATCCACTCCATGGTCGTCATCCCTCGCACACCATCTTCTTCTTCTAACACCTCACACTCTATGTTACTTAAAGCAAAATCTACTCCTTGTTTACCTACTCACATGTTATTTACACAAACGCATCTCTCAACTAGTCCTACACATAGGTATAGGCCCATTCCTTAGACACTTACCGCATCTCGATAGATCACCACCACAGTTGTACTCCACGCGAATCTTCTTCACCTTTGTATCCAATATCACATAGATCTCCATCACCAATGCATTTTGTGATGCCACGCCCTTCTTCATACATTCATCCATCACATGCGCACAAACTTCACTCGCCACCACAACATCTCGTCTTCTATACCACCACTATTAGAGCATGGTCATACACCTTTATCTCTTATAGCAAATAAAGGACATTCTTCCTTCACATTCATTGGATAGTTCATTCATTCACATGCACTTAGGGACATAACACTTCCCCTCGACATCATCTTATCATAATCATACTTATCCTCTTTACATTTTATACATTCTTCTTCTTGCATTAGGCCTACTCATCATACTTTTAGCATCATTACTTGATGACACACTCTTGTGCTTCAATTCACACTTGACTATTGATGGATTACCACACATGAACCTCACACATTGCACTATAGGCATTACACATTGTTTTTTTCACACATCCCATGCCACACACCATACATTTTACATTTAGTCTACAACATTTTAACATTTACGAATTTAAACATCTTACATCATACTAGTCATCATTATACATATTTGCATCTAACATTACATCCTACTCCTCATAGATACTACTTTTAGTCTACACCAAACATTACATCTTATACATCTTACATTACACATTATACCACCTCTTGAATTTACATTCTATATATCACATATTCACATGCTTTATTCATCTTGCATTTTACACATTCTACTCATCATGTGGTCATCACCTATACTATATTATCTTCTACATGCTGCACTCACTACCCTATGACACACTTTAGTTCCTCAGTCCATACTCAAGTACCAAGGGTTTACAAATCAAATGGACCTTATACTCATCATACATTTACTATTTGTCCTTTCACCATGCGACATTCCTAGGCTAGTGACATACACTTTAGGCTAAATCGTCACTTATTCCATCAATTTATAGTGGTATACACCTTAGGTTACATCACCACTCCATCTTTTCATATTCTATTGATATATGCTTAGGATAAATCATCACTTACACATTCATTTGGTTGTGATATACACTTCGGCTATTGGGTTCATGCACACATTGTCACTAGGTCACATTTCCTCACTACACCTACACATTCATCACAATGCATTAGACACAACACACACTTTGACCATTTCCCAATGACGCACTCTCGTTTACAGTTCATTCTTGACTACTGAGGGGGAAAACAAAATGAGCCTCATTGCATACATTTCCACTCATTCGGGGAAAGCGACTCCTATCACTCCATTTTGCATTACATCCCATCCATCCACGACATAGTGCATATTATGGTTGCCTTTACTCTTGCTTACTTGTGCTTGTTCATGGTCACTTTACTACACATGCTAGTTAGATTTCTTGTATGCCATTTATTTATATCATCCACACATGCATGTTCATGTCTTTTTCTAGTTGTGATCACAAATGCAGGTCTCTTAGCACGCAACATGGATGCTCACCTTCTACCCTTCCTACACTGGTCATTGGGGTATCCACATTCGTCGCTCACAAGTGCTATTGTTTCATTTCATACTTAACACTTTACATTACTTGGTTATACACGCTTTTGACATACTAGTATATTTCTAGCATGCTAACAGGTTCTTTGTGTGTAGTATTTTTTATGGAGGGGTATTTGCTTCCATACTTGTTTGTTACATTGTCTATTACTATTTGTTCTTATATGTTGGCCTTTCCCTATGTTTGGTGTGCACACTTTTTTTTTTTTGCGGCCATGATGGCCTTGCATGTCTTGCAACATCGTGAGTGATGTCCCATGTTTGCAACCCACTTTAGTGGTATACTTTGTCTTCTTGCATGTTTACTACTATTTTGGTAGCTTATACATTGTTTGTGTAGCTTACACACTTTGCTTTGTACATGCATGCTTGTTCGTACTAACACTTGTCTTTGACTAGCCATCCTTGTTTGTGTGCACCTTTACTTTCTACCAAGTACATTTCCTTCCCACTATAGGGAAGAGTTTCGAGTACATGCGGTTGGTCCTCTTTTGCACCGCATTCTCCTATTAGCGACGTCGCATGTGCCCCCAAAGAGGGGGCATCATTTGATATTTTACATACTAACACAATACATTTACATCAGCTTAGTTCAATGCACTTTCCACCCTTGGCATTGTGGGTTTACATATAACAAGTGAGTTCAGACTAGTCTACAAACTCCATACACAATGAATTTTATAGGACATGGCGTCCTTAGCATTATGAGGAAAAAGTTACAGCTCGGAGGTTACAGTGGGTGTGCCTTCCTACACTACTTTAGCCAGTGGTATCGGATCACCCAAAAAACCAAGACGTACATAGATCTCTTCACACACATTCAAGGAAGTAGTTAGAGCTTAGAGGATACAAAAAAATTCCTCCCTACACTTCTTCGGTCTATGGCGTCAAATCACCAAAAAAAACCCAATACATGATATCCTTCTACACTCTTTCTCTCGTCATGGATCAGGTGCACATGTTCCAATTACACTTTTTCATTTGCATACTTTACATTTACATAATTTTACATGTGTCTTTTACATTACATTTTTACACATACATACATACATATTTGACTATTTGAGAATTTTCTCCTTACAGTTCGGTTGTATGAGAAATAATCAATCAAATGGGGAAACAATAAGCAACAAAAAACAACAGGGTCAACAATGACACTTCGCAACAACATACACAATACTAACCATGCAGGTACACTATACACATCAACATCAACACATGCATTCTGCCCTAGGTTCACTCTCATCACTTTTTTTGTGCATTTTCATCTTTAGTTTCCATGCTCCTCCATATTTTTGTCATTCCACACTTTGTCTAGTCCTTCGGCATGTTTCTACTACACTCTTCATGGACATCAAGTACGCATCTCTATCTACTTTATGTTACCAAGATTTTTGTTCACCAACATAAAGTGGGGAAAAATGTAGTCACAAAATCATGCACTTTAGACATTATTTATCCTAGTTTCATACTACTATTTAGAAGGTTCTTGAGTGAAGAAAGTACTAATTAACCCCTATCTTTTGGCCATATTATTTTATTTTATTTCATCATTACCAACCTCTTGCACCCATATGCCTAGTTAGCTTCTGTCATCCCACATTATTTTAGCCTCGACTGGGCACTCGTGGGTGTTGTGGTCCCACCAGAGGCACCCCAGTCCTTTTTACACTTTACCGTCACTTTTTGGGCTCTTTCTAGCCATTTTAGATCTTTATATTTTTGGTGGTCGACCATTTCAGGGTTAATTACAAAATTAGATCAAGAGAACCCTATAAATATAAAGTTATGAGACCATAATGAGGGACCTAGCATTATTCACTACTATCATCCATCTAAAGTTGCATCCATCTATTACATTGGATATCACTTACATCCACATATCTCCATCATAAGGCACAAGGTTAGGACATCTCGCATCACACTTCGAGAGGGAGGGATTCTATTCTATTCCATGCACACATGCTATTACATTTTCTACATTTAGTTATTTCTTGCTACTTCAAAAAGTGTGACAGACACAAGAGCACCTAGGGCACATTATGTACACACTCACTAGAACTACATTTTGGTTTTAAATGTAGTGCAATGTTCAATTATTAAGCCCACTATTGTGGCATCTCGAGGTCACCCAACCCATTCATTTGCATATTTCTTTTTTTAGGGTTTTGATACTTCTCTTGGCCTTTTACAAGTCTTTATGTCATCTTGGATTATTGACGACACTTAGTAGAAAATAACGAATCTAATGTGACACACAATGGTGGTTTTAGACCACCTCCTAGCCCTGTGAGATTCAATTTCAGAGCTTTTGCGTAGACTAGGGGTGCCCAGTTTGAAGACCGAGAGAACCCGTAGGCACCCCAGTCCCTCTCTAAGCACTCCACTCCAACTAGATACTCCAAATCCATCCTTTCGGGAGATTCTGCATGATCGTTCCTACTTCCGATTCTTAAGTCAACTTTGTGACATAGTTCTGTGAACATCCGTTATTTAGATGAGTTCTTCCCTCTTCTTTCTTGTACATTAGGGTTAGAATTTCCTTTGACATAGTTGTTTAACTCATTTACATACTTCATTACTTTATTTATTTAATTTATTTCCAATTGTTCATAGTTTATATTAACTATCCCACATACTACCTATTAATTAATTTTAGTTAATCGAACCAAGCACAAGAGTGTTTCATCGGGTAATGGTCGATGTTAGAATGTGTGATGAGAATGCCTATATGCAAATGAAAAGATGATAAATGCTAGGTAGGGGGTGTAATAGATACAATTCCCCCAAGTATATATGAATGAGTAAAATAACCAATGATAGTGAAGGATGAGGGTCCTCCATCTGATGCCTGTGGTGGTGAAAGCGTAGGACCATGCTCTAACAATAGTGGTATGGTAGACAAATGTTGTCTTTGGTGAATGAAGTCTATGCACATGTGATGGATGAATATATGATGAAGGTCGTGGCATAGTAAAATGTGTTGGTGATGGAGATCTATGTGATGTTGAATATGAAGGTGATGAGAAACCATGTGGAATAAACCAAGGTGGGGACCTGCGCATCTTGATGCGGTGACTATCCTAGAATGAGCCTATGCTAATATGTAGAACTAACGAATGATGCAATCATGTAGACGATGCTTGAGTAGCTAAACTAGATGTAGATTATGCTTTGTGCAACATGGAGTGGGATGTGCTAGATGACGTAGGTGGTGTGCTTCAGCTACTACACAAGGAGGTGATGACCATGACATAGATGGAGGGACACCATCAATATAAATAACTTGATTGTTGTGAATAAATTTGAGTCATAAATGATTCATAGAAATGATAGATTGAGAGTGACAAATCCAATTGATACCGAGAAGCATGTCACAACCATCAAAAAAAATTCCCATGAGGAAAGGCACAAGCATTGTAAGAGAACCGATCAGTAACACATAGTTTGACAACATTGAATGGTTTGTCAAAAGGAAATTCAATTTACAATGGAGGATAACCAATGACCTTGAGAAGTGAAATAGAGCATGCACTAATGAGCTAAGATGGGTCAACCTTAGTATTATTGATGGATTTCTAGCCAATATATGCCTTGATATGCAAATGATTACATGTAAAATTTGCATGATAATCAATGATGGAAAAAGAAATGATTTGTGGAAAAGCATCAACGTTTAAAACCAAGAAATCAAGAGCTCCTAATTTAGGAGGGGGTACCACATGATACATATGATTGGTAGAAGAATCGGGTGTCTGCTTTTTCACGTTGTTGAGATTCATTGTTAAAGAGCTTGAGTTTACCCTTATCGTTTCTCGGTGCAGAGTTAACAGACTCTATAAACTCTAGTTTCTTATCATCAATTAGATCTTGGATGATTGTATGAATTTTTAAACATGTATTTGTTGAATGTCCCACACATCGATGGTAATCGCATCAGAATTTTTCATTACAGTTTCTACCTTTTGGTTGTGATGGATCTAACTCAAGTGGTGGAGGAAAAGTAATAAGGTTGTTGTATAGAAGTTGTTTCAATATAAGATGTGGAGCCATTGGAAGGTTGTTAAGCATGCACCTAGGTTGTTGTGACTGAGTCTCTTTAGAAGGAGTAATGTTGTTGACAATGATCTTAGTGTCGGTAGGATTAGTTGTAGATGGTGTGAATGGTGTCTTGCTTTGAAAACGAGTGGAAGACGAATCTTGTTCCTAATAATTAAGCTTGCCTATGGAGAGTTTTTTGGTCTCATGAAGCTTAAGAGTATGACAAAGTTAATCGAATGAAGGACATGTTTCAAAGAGAACACTCTCTTGCAGAGGTGGTAAAATAATCTAGATAAATAATTCCTGAAGCTTAGAGTCCGTAAGCACATTTGTCATTTAGATAGTTTGTTTTATACCTTAAAATGTGGTTAGCGAAGTGTTCATTCGATCCCTGTTTGAGTTGTACTAGTTGAGCATAAGAGATCTTAGAGCCGATATTGATGGAGAAATGCATAAGAAAGGCATCTACTAGAGGTGTGAATTAAGTTATCAAATGAACAGTAAGTCGTAAAACTAACACATCACATAGTCATGGAGAACAAGGAAAGATTTTAGCTAAGAGAATATGATCGTCAACAAAATCTAGACAAGCTACATGGAATGCTCGAAAATGCTCCTACGGGTCACCATGCCCATTGAAAATGGGAAGGTTAGTGGTGAAAAATCTAGGAGGAAGTGAGTAAGTAGAGATGGTAGGTGAAAACTGAGTGTTTAAAAATAAAGTGGAATCTAAAGACGGTGATGCATGAAAAGTGGCTTGTTGCAAACTTACGTATTTGAGCTTGAAGGTTGTGATAAAGAGAAGTTAAGTCCTGATTGCCAATAGAGGAAACCTGTCGTACATGAGAAACTAAGGGTGGTGTAAAATGATTGGTAGGAGTAGTGACAAAAACCAAAATAGTAGAGATAGGTGGGAGAGTGGAAGCAAGTGGTTGAATGGAAACAAAAGTTGTGATAGCCATCAAAGTGTTACAAGATGCTAAATTAGTAGCTTCCTCATGAGCCACATGTAAAAGTAAGTCTAGATCTTGAGGGCATTCAACAATATGATAATTAATTGCCTTAAGATGTTCTTTGGTAAAATAAGTATGAGAGTGAACCATGGTGAAAAGATAAGAAGCCCTAGAATGAGAAGCTATGAGTGAAGATCCTAGAAGTGTGGATGATTGGGTTCACCAAAATGATTAACTAAAAATGTGATATAGGTACTATAGTTAATCTAAGCTATGAATAATTGTAAATAAAGTAAATAGATGTTGTGAATAAATGTAAAGATGACCCAAACACTTAAACTAATGGAAATAAAAACCCTAATGTGCAAGAGAGAAGAGGAAAGAACTCAAATAAATAGAAGATGCTTGTAGAGATCGTGTCACGAGGTGACCGAAAAATATGGAAGCAAGAATGAATGTGCAGAACTCTAAAAGGATGGATCTGGGTTGATTCTCTAGATTGGAGCACCTAGAAAGGGACTAGGGCACCTACGGGAACTTTGGTATGTAAAGCTGGGCAAAAGACCTCAGAAAAAACCAAGGAGGAGTATCAAAACCCTAAAAAAGAATAATGCAAATGAATGGGTTGGACTGACCTCAGATGCCACAACAATGGACTTACTAACTAAGTGTTGCACTACATTTTCAGACCCAAATGTATTTCTAGTGAGTGTGTGCATAATGTGCCCTAGGTGCTCTTGTGCCAGTTGCACTTTGTGAAGTAGCGAGCAATAAATAGATGTAGAAAATGTAATAAAATGTGTGCATGGAATATAATAGAATCCTCCCCCTATGTTGTGTGTGATGCAAATGACCTAGCCTTATGCCTTGTGATGGAGCTATGTAGATGCAAGTGATCTCCAATGCAATAGATGGATGCAACTCTAGATGGATGATAGTAGTGACTAGTGCTTGGTCCCTCATTATGGTCTCATAACTTTATATTTATAGGGTTCTCTTGATCTAATTTCGTAATTAACCTCAAAATGGCTGACCACCAAAAAGATAAGAAACTAAAATGACTAGAAAGAGCCCAAAAGGTGTCAGGAAAGATAAAAAGGGTCGAGGCACCCATGGTGAGACCAAGGCACCCACGGGCGCCCTAGTCAGGGCTAAAATGATGGAAGATGATGAAAATTGACTGGGCATGTGTATGGTGGAGGTCGGGAATGACGATAGAAATCAAATAAAAATGGCCAATAGATGAGGGTTAATTAGTACTTTCTTCACTCAAAACCCTCTAAATAATAGTATGAGATTGGGACTAAATAATGTCTAAAGTGCACGATTTTGTGTCTACACAATGCCAACATGTCAAAAAGATGCCACGTTTCAATGCATTTTCCACAACATGTCCATTTTAGCTTCGTCTATACATATTTCCATCCATCTTCATTCTTGTCATTCCTTTTATGTGGAGGACAAAATTTTGACATAGCTAGAGGTCATGTAGTTATAGAAGGCAAGGGCAAGAATGGGATCTGAAACATTTATCAAAGTATTTCTCTCAATATTTTTGCCACCACTTGGAGTTTTTCTCAGATATAGTTGTGGGGTATGTATAATTTTTCTTACATACCTCTTTCTACATTTTTAGATGTTTTCAAAATATTATTTTTGATAGTTTTGGGTGGCTGATTTGTAGGTGGAATTCTAGATAGATTTGTTGTTAACTGTTTTGGGATGGATTCTGAGGATTATCTACGCTTTGTATGTATTTTTTTGGATGAATAGAAAAATGGGGCTATGTAATTAGGGTTACAAAGGAGCCTCATTATTTCATTGGTTTCACAGTTTTTTTCTTCCCAAACAATTGCAGGATGTTCATAGGGTTCAGTAATGTAGAACTAAATTGAATTTGTCTGTTTTACTTCATCTAAATTGGGGTATATGAAATATTTAATACCTCTATAATTTTTTTATCTTTTTAATGAAGATTTGGTAGAATTTGAGTTTCTTGCACCATCAACAATTTTTTTGAGAAATGTATTACTACATATATATGCTTTTTTAAAAAAATTGGTAAGGAATCTTATATTCTTGAAGATCTCAAACCTACTTGAGGTGGACGCGGATGACATGCTTGTTGATGCAGATGGCCCTAAACCACGGGTGTGGAATTACCACACTCATCAAGAATTGTCTGACACTTTCTTTGGAGCTGAACGCATCCCACATCATGAAGTAGGTGCTTGCCTCATCACCCGTCCACAAATGATAGAGGAGGTTGATATGATTGTTGAACAACCAATGTTGGTGACACTCATGTGTACGTTGACATAGATGATGACGTGGTCGGTCATGATTTTAAACATACTTGGACGTTGATACGGTCGACTCCATGTTTAGCAAGGATTAAATTCTACTATCATAGTCCCCTGTAGGTTACCACCGTAAAACACGCCTTTCGATGTAATAATGTTGACAAATTTAAATTTATAATTAATTAAATGAAGAAAATGATTTTATAAAATATTAATTGGTTCAAAAAAATAGATTTGTTGCCTTCATTTCAATCAAGATAGTTAAAAATGATATATTGACTATGACTATTATGTATAATAATGTATATTATTATGTAGAGAGGCATTATTACAATGGAATTTATGGTTCTAATTGGGTGGGTTAATCACTTTTATTCTTGACATTGAATTTTAAGTCTATTTAACCGTCACGTGACAATTCATCCATACATATAACGACTATTGGATTGTCACTTATATGTTTTTTTCTTTTTTTTAGAAGTCAATCAAAAATAATAATATCTAACATAGCTAGATAAGTGCCTCAAGATTGATATCTCTCTCAACATCATTTAGATAGATGCATTTAAGATATCTAGACTAGTTAAATACATATATAGTTATAAGTGGTACAAAAGTTTAAAATATCTATTTATAAACACTAAAGCATCCCACTATATGATTTAACTCACAAAATGTTTAAAGAATGATAAAACATTTACAACATAATTATAAATAATCCCACTGAAAGAGATAAAATAGAGATCATAAAATATTTACAACATATTTTTTATGTCATCTCACAAGTAATTAATTTCATAAGAAAAAATCTTTTGAGTGAATATTAAAATACATGAAAGCAGTAGATAAAATAAACCAAATAGATATTTAGAAAAGAAATCCTATCATGTCTTGAGTTTTATGTTGAATTAGGAATAAAATTTATTAAAAAAACAATCCTCCATTTCAAAGCGGTGCCTAACACTTAATTTTTTGTTGTCTAAAGTAAAGATATCATATGTTAAAGTTTTGCCAATATTGGCTTCAAATATGTGTTGGGTCTCATATGTTTATTTAGATATCGAGAACAACATTAATCATTTATGTTTCTGAATATGCTTCTCAATATCAAGTTTAACAAAAAAATGTATTTCAAATATTCAACTACTTCGATAGTTATATTTTTACAATCAAATTAATTCCAAAAACATTACATTCGTAGGGGCTAGGTACTAAGTGTCCCTTGTTTTTATTATTGCGAACACAATAATAAAGCAATCCCTTAGATCAAATAATTTCACTTTTTCATCCAAACAAATATTAATTTTAACATATTATTTAAAATTTGTTAAGTTTGACATCAAAAAATAAAAGGATTGTTTTTTTTAATTATTGGCAAATAGTTTTTTGAAAGGGACTATACCCTTGAATACAAAAGAAGGCCTGAGAGCCGGAATAAGAGTGAGAAACAAAGAGAATGGATCAAGATCCAAGTGTTACAATGAAGCTCAAAGTAGCTCAGAAACAGCTACACAAACGAGACATAACAGCAAAACAACAGCAAAAAAACAGCAAACCAACCGCAGAGAAACAGCAAACAGAAGCTCTGCGACTGTTACCCTTACCCAGGCGAAGCGTTACCCTTCAGAGTGGTAGATTTTTTCTTTTTGCTGACCGTTACCCACCCTGATGGAGTCTTCGCGGTTGGAGAAGAAGACAAAGGAGGAGTATTTTCCTTAGTCGCAAATGTCCCATTTGGAACAGCCAAGTTGTTCTCCTGAGAGATATATTTTTCATTTTCCATGCTGCCCTCAGCAGCTTGTGAATTTTCCATGTTTCTAACAATCTGAGTTTCGGATAAATGAGATAAATTTGTTGCAATTTCCTTGCTGTTGGAAATAGGATTTTCCAATAAAGGAATTTCAGGGACAAACCCAGATTCATCCTTAGCATTTGAATTTGAATCAAGGTCCTCTTTTGCATCGAAAACCAAATGTTCCGGGAGGGCATCCTTCCACCAACTGCGTTTCTCATGCTGGCCCTTTGCCAACCCACAAGCAATAGAGGTATGACCTAAACAGAAACACTTTCTGCATCGAAATGGAAGGCCCTCGTAATCTAAAGGTTGTGACCAAGTTCTGTTTTGCACCCTAAGATCAATGGTTGCTGGGAGGTTTTTAGCCGTGTCAAGTTCCACCAAGATTCGAGCATAGGTAGTGTGGGTGTAATCAGAAGTTTGAGAGTCTATAAACAGCGTAGTTCCCAAGGTGTTTCCAATAGATTTCAAACATTCACTGCTCCAAAATTAGAGGGTAAATGGGGCGATCGGATCAAACAGTTTGTAGAAAAAGACTCGGTGAGTGGGTTGAAAGAGGGGAACCGGGTTTAATGATCGTGTATTGGATTGGAAAACCCAAAGCTTGGAAGCAATGGAGTTTTTATCGGCAATTGAAGAGAAAGTCACTATGAAGATACCTTTAGCACACGGATATAAGTCTAACCTCCCAACGAGCAAAGGAGTCCAGTTCTTGGAAATCCATGCATGTAGGTCAGGAAGGCTGGGCCAGAGTCCTCCAAATCTGCAGATCAGAGCATGTTCCTGATAGTATTTTTCAGTTGTAATGACCTCCTCCCCAAATGTTATGCATGGAGTAATGTCTGCTGGCTTCATAGGAGAATCCTTACCTCTTAAAGCATCCTTGAATGAGGTTACAGTGGGGCCGTGAGTAGATGCGCCTTTGCCAGTCCCGACAAGAGCATGGTGAACTCCCAGGACAGGTGCTCCATCACCACCAGGGGGAGCTTGACCGGTGATTGTGTCGTTTTCCTTAGAGGATGCAAAAGCAAGATTAATCCAAGAAAGGGCCGAGTCCTCTTGATCTGGGGAAGGAGGACCGCTGCCCACCCTAGTTCTGGTGTCTCCCGTGGATCCCATACCCGCAGCCACATTGTTTTCCCGTCCAGGAGCAGAGCCGCCACCATGGACGCGATTAAAGGTACGCCTGGTAGCGACCATGGAACAGACCCGGAATGGTCGCGGAACAGCCGTGGAACAATCGCAGAACAGCCGCGGAACAGCCGCGGAACAGTCGCGGAGCAATCTCGGAAAGATCGCGGGCAATCTCGAAGCGCAGCATGAGCGAGACGCGAGCGATCGCGAAGCGGGGGGAAAATAAAAGGATTGTTGTTAAGGTTCTTATTTTGTTATCTCAAAACTTTACAATATAAATTCATAATTAATTTAATATCATAACAATTATTTATTAACTAAACACACACAAACAATTAATATACACATACATTATTACATAATTTTATAATATAAACACACAAATAAACTAATACCATATAAATTAATTAGAATTAGTTTCATAATAATTATTTAATAAATACACAAATAGATTAATATTATAAAAATGCCTAGTCTTATACCAATATTAAATATCTATAGACAAAACAAAGCATTTTTCCATATTTATTTTCTAAATATGTCTCCAAACAATTAATACATATTTTTTGAACAATTGTGACTATAAGCATATATTTAACACAATTCAATATATTCAATTTCAAGCTATGATATGTTTGGCGGTAATACACCACACAACATGACACTTGTTATTTCTATTTTATGTTTATGTAGAATAGAGAGATGAGAGGAAAGATCAAATGGAGAAAGTTGAGTTTTATATTTTCCTATATGTTATATAGTTTTTATTTGAATAATTAATAAAGATTCCCTTTCTCATAATATTATGAATATGGTATATTTTAATGTTTGGTCTATATCAATGATCTAATGTTTTCACAATCCATAGACTTGTGTGGGATATGTTCTTAATATATATTATTACTTTAGAGATTTTTAAGAGAGTTGTGTATGTATTTTGAGTGATTTATACTTGAGCATCTCTTAAAAGTGTCAAGGAGTAAATGAGTGCATTAGGCTTTCTTATATAAGGTTTTATGGATATAGTTTCACATTAAGGTTGACTTATAGTGAAAGTACATGTTATCTAAAATCCCCCTCTTAAGGTGATTTTGATAACTTACATTCTTATCGTGGATTTGGGAGACTATAAAATGATCAAAATGGGCAAAAATATATTTTAGAAAGGTTGCAAATGGTTCAGGGCACTCTACCATCCTTTCCCAGCTCCTTATTCCAACACTTAGTCAAAAATTGAAAAAATTGGGTCTTGAAAGTGTATTGCGAGAAAATTTAGGTTTTGGTGGAACAAATGGATCAATTCCCGAGGCTTCAAGTTCTCCACATTGGAAAATCGGGCTGCAAGGAGGGTTTTGAGAACAAAACAGAGTGTATTGCAAAATTTTTGGGCATGGGTGGAATGGTTCCCATAGGTCATCGGTTCCCGCATTCGAAGTCAAGCTGCATCAAAGAAGAAAGGGACAGGACATGGAGTGTTGCGGGGATGTGGATGAAACATGGAACGATGGAATAGTTCCAGCAATTTAGAAGTTCTCTACATTGCCATTCGAGCTTTTGAATGAAGGGGAAACAATGTTGTGGGGAACCGAACAATGTAGAAACCTATGAAATTGGTGGAATTGTTCCACTCGGCATCGAATATCCACCTAACACATTAAACAACGACAATTACAGGTAAAGTGGGCCTCACAAGAACATATGGAACTCTTCCTCTCTCCCTTGGTTCCCGATTACCCGAACCACCTGCACAAGGAACAAAAGGCATTATTACAGATTGTAGGAGCCGCGTGGAATTACAGATCCCCTAAACTTCAAATGGCCATAACTTTCACCAAATAGCTGCAAATTTCACAAACTTGGTACCGTTGGAAATGTCTCAACATCCTCTAAACTCAAAAACTATATTTATTAATTTAGGTGAGGGTAGGTGGTTGAAAAAGAATAAATACTCTATATAATTAAAATATGTAGTTCTAGGTAGCTCAACCACCGATTTTATGAAGTATGGTGCCTATTCCTTCTCCTACAAGAAAAGTATCATTAGGGAATGGATTTGTAAGGGTGTTCATTCCTATTTTCATACATTTAATGCATTTTGTTGGTGGTTAAAGGTATAAATATGTGTTTCCCTCTCTTTCCCCCTCTCTCCCATCTTCTATATAATGTAAAATCATCTCATTTGTAAAGGAGGATGTTCTAAAATGTAAAGGAACTCTATCAAAATTGTTCCTGAGTAGCTGTGAGTTGTAGACCTTCATTTGAGCTTGGAAATGTGTTCTTGTGCCTTCTTCTTCACATGTAATGGTCTGTGCATACTTTGAAAGCAATAAAATCTTTATTTTGTGGTGTTTTTCTCAACCCTAACTTATGTTTTGTTGCATTTCCTTGCCTCTCCATTCTTGTTGTTTTTTTGCATGTATTTCTCACTTATAGGTTCATCTTATTGTGTTTCATGGAGAATAGATGGTAAATGAATTCTTGGGTATGTGTCACCTCTATTTGACCTCTCCCTTATCCATTTTCCTTCTCCCTTTTCCCTCATTAGAGTGTCTTCACCCTTTTCCTTGGTGCTATCACCTCCCCTTAGCTTAGGATTTCCTTTTCATGTATTTGTTTCTCACCATGTTCCCTTAGAATCATAGAATAGGATTATATGCCTGCATTTATCTCCTTATGAGTAGTTTAGCATTAGTAATAGGTAGAAGAACCAACCTTCTCTGGAGGTTTATCTCAAGTAAGAAGTCCCACATTCGAGATACAATCGCATGTTACCCAAAAACATTGATTAATCATCTATTCATTTATGAAAAATCGAGGGTGTTGTTTTTTGAAGATAAGAGTACCAATCCATAAAAAGAAATAAAATTTAAAAAGTGACCATTGGGTGGCCATGAATGGGAGCATTAAATCCAAGACCAAAATGTTGGACACTTTGGTCTAAGAGGAAGATACATTGCTCAAAAAAATTATACACAACAAGTGGGATAAATGGATTGCTTGTAACTAATGTGAGTTTCTTTGTAAGTGGTTGAGTAGTGTCATGAGGAGAACAAGTCTTGTAATAGTACTAAAGATGGACTAAGATATTACAATTGTCACATCCTATTTTTCAGGACATATTTTGTTTAGGACCTTTCAAATGTAATAAGTGGTTACTTTTTGAAAAGTTTTATACTCTTGTTCCAAGTTAATGAAATAACATGCTAAAAGACTAGAAACTCCAAATATGGGAGGGTCTAAGGTTACCTCAAATGTTTGATAGTGATGGTGATGGAATACCGGTGCACAAATCCTTTCCACAGTGAGCTTGATGACCTACACAAAACAAATGAAAGCTACATAAGACAAGATTAGTAGATTTTTATGGTGGGTTTCCTGACCAAAGTGAGTCTTAAGAAGCGATGAACTTCCTAGGAAGGATGTCAACCCACTTGTTCGAAATTTGGTTAAAAACAAGGAATGGATAACATACAAAAGATAACAAGAATACAAATGTTCAAAGATAAACTAAACAAAGATCGCTTAATGAATGTAATGGTAAATTGTGACAAATAATGTAAACCAAACGAGTTCAATGACAACTAGAGGCAATCAAAGGCAACCAAAGAACCGAGAAAATAAAAAGGCTAGAAACAGTGAGATCTCGGAACATGCTTCTAGATTCAAGATGTCCTAGGTTAGGTATAAGAACATGGGAAATAGATTAAAAAAATATTGCATGCGGATGTGATTAGGGTAGAGGACGTCAATGAAGAATAGAGGCAATTGATAGTGAATGTGACAGAAAAGTAATGTCCTTGGATATCTATTGGGAAGAACTCATAGATTGAAGTATTTGGGTGTTACATGGATAGAGAGATTGATAATAGAAGGGACAAAATGTAAAAAAACAACTAAGGGAGATTGGGTTGACAGTGATTGGGAAAAATTGACAGTGATTGAGGCTAACTTAGGGTTTGGTTAGTGTTGATGGATGCCAAACGGGCTATGTGAAGGAAACAAAGCTAGCTAATGTGATTGCAAATCTCCAAAATGATGAATGGACCTGCAAATGGTTGGTGAAGAAGTGATGAAAATAAGAGATATCTTCCAATAATCTCCAACCTCTAAACATTCTAAAATAGTAGAAAAAGGATCCAAAGTGGCTGCAAGAGGGTGGAAGCTCACAAGAAGGAAAGAAACCTGTAAAAATTCGCTAAAGGTCGGATCTCAAGAGTTTCATCCTCCTAGAAAAGGGGGGTGATGATGTATATATAACGTCTCCAATGACCAATAGGGTCATCGTCGATTATGGAAAACCATTGATTTGGCTTATGTGGATTATATAAAACTCAAGAGATGAGGCCTGATTAGGTGTTGATTAGGGATAAAAGTTGATTTGGTGAGTGGAAGAGGTATTGAATTGCATAGGGATGGGAAATAGTGGTTGGATGGTTGAAAATATTAGATGATGGTATGTGGTGAGTCTAGAAAGGGTAAATGGGAGATTTTGGATGTAATTAAAGTGATAAATATGTTTGGGGATGAATAATATGATTATGGGTGATAAGTGATAAGATAAAATTAAGTTAGGAAAATAGAAACTAAGGGAAATAAATTTGATTTAAGAGGAAAATGGGATTTCAAATAGGGACATGGGTGCGATTGCATAATGACGATGATGGGGTGATAGAATGCGAAATGGGGCACTAGTGAACCAAATTTTAGTGTCGACAATTACTTCCATGTGATTATTTTTTATTAGATAGGGTAAAAAGTAGGGATAGGCTCCTAGAGGCCGAGTACAAAAGATTACATCGTAATAGAAGAAAAGATGGACAAAAAGGAAAAGGACCCCAAGAGTTAAATAGAATTAACTCCAAAATAAAGAAGGAGGTCCAAGAAACAACTGAGCAGAAGAGATCTAAGCCATTAAACAAAAAAAATAGAGAAAATTTCCTGAAAGTCCATGCAGATAATTCAAAAGAAGTTCCACTAGTTAGCTTTACTTTTTTTGGAGGGATTAACCTCCCTGGTATCCTCTTTCATGCTAGAATCCGAATTCAAATTCATCTAGGGGTTTTCCTTGATGTCCTTCTCATTGTCCTCCTCAGACACCTCCTCCTCCTCAGACTCCTCCTCTTCCTCTTCATCGAACTGATCCACCTCCTTTTTCGCTTCTCTTTTTCCACAACATCTAAACGAATGCCCAAATCTCAAACCAGAGAATCCAACTACTTGATATCCCCATGGATGTTCTTCTAGGCCAAGAATATTTTCTTGGTGGCTTCGATACTGTCAATCATGCCCTTTCTCACCACCGAGTTAGTCTCTTCCAGGACCTGGAAAACCGTCTCCAAGTACTGAACTTTGTTCTTCCACATATCAATACCATGCTCTCCTTCCAAGGTAACTTTATCCTTCCCCTTTAATGGACCAGCTTCTTGATTTTCCATCCCTTCCCCATTCTTCCCATCACCCATCTACTTAGAACCCAAATTTCCTTCCCTCATTTTGGATAGACACTCAACTAGGGTAATATCCTCCTCCTCTTCAATTAGGGGCATTTGTTTACCTCGGATGGATTCCCATTGCGAAACAGGAGAAGAATGAGGCCCTCATGGATGGGAGACTCCACCTTACTCCGTTGGAAATCCCTCACCAAGGTGGTCAGAGACATAAAAATATAGAAGGGGATACTGAGCAACTTCTTATGTCTAAACATGTTCAGAAACGACAAGTGGTGGGTATATATCTTACGATACTTACCCTCCAGAGTCAGATACTTTATGATATACATGCATACCTCTCTTCACACCCGAGGAATGTAGGTATGAGCGATACCATCAGTGAAGTAATGGATAATTTCCTTTCTGAAAAATAAAGTATTGATTTCATACTCTCTCTGATTCCTATCCTTGAAGATTTTCAGACCTTCCATGTCCATTCCAGTAGCATGGGCTATGGCTTCCTCCGACATTTCTATTTCCATGCCACAAATCACTACTTTCCCTTCCTTCCACACTAGACCGAACTCCATAGTAAGTGAGGATCATGCCCTTGGAGTCTGGTGATAAAGTTCCTAAACCCCAATTCAAAAAAGGTGCCACATAGACTTATCCTCCACAATACGCCCATGGCTGGATGACTCAACTCTGGTTCTATCACCACCCATGGCAGCCAAACAATGCACAACACTTTGAGGTCTGCAATTTTTGAAATTAGACTTGTCTTTCCAAGAATAGCTTAAGCCAGACACACTTTTGCAATATTGGAAAATGAACCCATTATTCTCCCTCACGCTACTTAAGGTGAAGTGCTTACAACTTTTCATGATTGATAATATCATTAATATGTGCAGGTATGACCTCACCTTTTTGCCACACCTTGTAATCATTATTTTGAACTCCCTCATTTTCCAATCTGTCTGCACAAGCATTTCCTATGCGAGGGATATGAGTAATGATATGGGAATCAAAGTACTTAAGGTGTTCTTTAGTATCATTAATAATATTTCCCAAGATCCAATTATTGTGACTAGTCTTACTGATTGCATTTAAAATGAGAAGAGAGTCCCCCTCAATAAGGATATGTTTAATTCCTTTCTCCTTTGCAAGACTAACACCCCAGAGAAGAGCACGAGCTTCAGCCACATTGTTGCTCTGAGTCCCCAAAGGACTAAGCATAGGCTAAGATCCAATCCCCATTATGATCCCTAATTATGCCTCCTCCACTAGCCAGCCAGGGTTACCTTTAGAAGCCCCATCAAAATTAAGTTTGAATTTTCCCCTTTCAAGTTTGGACCATTTAATTTTAGTGGATGGGAAATTGACTTGAGGCGGAATGAAGGTGAACTATTTGAGCACTTCCTCTTCTCTACTAGAAGTGGCCTTTTTAGACTTCACCTTAATGATTTTGGAGTTCTCTTTAATTGAGGAAATCAGCCCAGCACTGACCTTTCTAAAATTGGCCTTCTGATTTCTAAAGATGAGAGCATTTATTTCCTTCCATAAGCTCCAAAAGAAGTGTGGCAGGGCCATTTTCCAGTAGCCATAAGAAAGGGATACCTAAAAGGGAAATCCCATTGTAACCAACATTCTTCAATGGACTTAGGACAGACCCATTGGACCTTGAAAAGCTCCAACACCTTGGACAACACCACTTGAGCAAAGGGGCATGAGATGAGGAGGTGGTTGACACTTTCCTCCTCTTTTTGCAAAGGACACACCTGTTGGGGAGGAGCATGCCACGTTTCCTCAAATTGTCCACAGTGAGGATTTTATTCTGAGTAGCCAACCATAGGAAAATGTTAACTTTAGGTAGAAGGTCTTTTACCCAAAGTTTACTCTAGTAATATTTTTGGCTAGAATTCTTGAAGTTAAGGAGGTAAGCAGATTTAATAGAGAAATTTCCAGAATCCTCTTCCTTCCAAATAATAGAGTCCTCATTTTGTTGGAAAAGAGGAATATACATGTTCTTTAACTTTGAGTTGAGGTCATAAAAAATGAGTGTCCCCAATGAAGTTGGGAGGGGGAAGCACCTTCTCCCAGAAGAAGATTATTGGAGAAGCTCCAATAGTCCCTAACCCAAACTTTACCATTGTCTTCAAAGAATTGCACCACAGTTCTCCTAGGATCATCCTCCACAAGAGGTTTATCAAAGATCCAACAATCCCTCCAAAAGTGAATTCTATCACCTTTCCCAATGTTCCATTTAATACCCCTGCTCAGGATCTCCCTAGAAGAGAGAAAATAATTCCAAAAAAAGGATCCCTTAGGGATATTGTCCTGTAAAAAGAAAGTCTCTATTCTGCCAGTATTCCTTAAATATTTCCTTTTGATGATATCAATCCATAGGCCCTCTTCCTTTATCACTCTCCAACCAGATTTAGCCACAAGAGATTCATTCATGAGTCTCATATTATTTAATCCCAGCCCCCACAATCCTTAGGCTTGGTCACTTTTTCCTAGGCCACAAGAGGAAATTTGAACTTCTCCTCAGCCCCAGCCCATAGGAACCTTTTTGAATTTTTTCAAGAGCTTCCAAAATCTTACCCGGAAGCTAAAAAAGGGACATGACATAGATTGGAACACCTTGAAGAGAGCTTTGGAGGAGTTGAATTTTTCCAGCTTGAGATAGGAGAATCCCTTTCCAAGAAGACAAATTATTGGAAACTCTCTCGAGCAGAGTGTTCCAGATGGAATGATTTGGTTTTTTGTGAATGAGGGGAATTCCCAAATAGGATTTAGGAAAATTCTTTATCTTATAGCCAAAAATGTGGGCCACTCTCTTGGAAATGCTCTTCCACATTTATGAAGAATATAACACTTTTGAGGAAGTTGACCAGCTTGGAAAAGACCTCCTCATACTCATTCAAAACCTCTTTGAAGATATAGGCTTCATGTATAGATGCCTTCCCCATCAAGAAATTGTCATCCATGAATTGGTTGAGGCAGGTAGGATGAAGGCCATTAGAAATTTTGAGACCTTGTAAGAGGTTAAGGGAAACCACCTGATTACAGAGTCTAGCTTAAAGTTTCCACCACAATCATATAGAGGAAGGGAGAGAGGGGATCTCCCTGTCTGAGACCTCTACCAACTTGAAAGAAGCCTTCTGGTTTACCATTGATCATAATAGAGAAACTGGCAGAAGAAATGCAGACCATAACCATATTGATGAAGAAGGCATCAAACCCCAACTTGGACAGAATGACCCGAAGGAGGGCCCATGAAACTCTATCATATGCTTTGTGCATATCCAGCTTGACAAACATGGTGGATCTTCTTGAAATTTTAACAGAGTGAATGGCTTCTTGGATGACCACAATGTTGTCAAGAATTTGTCTCCCAGAAATAAAAGCTCCTTGATTAGGAGAGATAAAATTAGATAGCACTTTCCTGATCCTGAAAGCAATAATTTTGGTAATCAATTTGTATAGGTGTTTGCATAGACTGATGGGTCTAAAATATTTCACATCCTTGGCCCCTATCATCTTGGGAATAAGGACTAGGAAAGTGTTGTTGATCTGTTTGAGAATCTGACCATTACTGAAGAAAGTCTGGATCATCTCAATGACCTCATTCTTGACCACTTCCCAAAAATATTGGAAAAAGAAGGCCGGGAACCCATCTGTCCGGAGATTTATCCAGTTCCATGTCAAAAATAACATATCTGATTTCTTCCTCCCTAGGAATGAGCATGAGATCTCTATTTTCTTGATCCGAAATGACATTTTGGAAGAGTTCGAGGGCCTTCTCCCAAGATGTTCTATTTGGATCAGCCCCAAGGAGAAAGAGGTCCTTAAAATAATTGACAATAACTTCATTGATTTATTTTTCATCTTCTGTGAGAGTACCATCATTTTTCCGATCTCCTTGATCTTGAGATGATTTTTCTTGGAGGTGGCAGAGAAGTGGAAGAATTTAGTGTTTCTATCACCCTCCTTTAGCCATTTAACTCTAGATTTTTGCTTCCAGTAGACTTCCTCCTTGGCCAAGATATCATGGTATTCAATGAGGAGAGCTTGCTCTTGAATTTTAAGTGCTTGGTTGAGCCCATCTTCCTCCATTAGTTCCTCAATAGTCCTTAAGTCTTCCTCTATTCTACTCTTAGACTAAAATGTTCCCAAAAATTTCCTTATTCCAAGTTTTCATATTTTGTTTAACATGTTTCAACTTTAAACTTAATTTGTACATCGGTACCCCATGGACCGTGATCCCCACCACTCTTGAATTCTCAAGAGGATGTCAGGATGTTGGAGCCACATTTTTTCAAATCTGAAAGGTCTAGATTTTTTAGGAATAGCCATACCCAGCTTGAGAATGATCGGGTTGTGGTCAGATCCAATTCTGGGAAAGGTGGAAAGAGAGTAGAGTTGATTAATCATGCAAGAATGGCTCACCAAAAATCTATCCAGTTTGATCTATATAAGGTCTTGTCTAGTTCTTTTGTTGGCCCAAGTAAATTTGAACCTCCAAGATCGAGGTCCACAAGATCATTATTAACTAAAAAATTAGCTAACTCATCCATGCTATCCATATAGGAAATGGCTCCACCTTTTTTTTTCCCCACTGGGGAAAGAGGGGTATTGAAGTCTCCTCCAACAATCCAATCACCATCTTTAAAAAGGGACCTCCCTTAGAAATTTCTCTCTAAATATTCCTTCTACCAATCATAGAGTTGGGGGCATAGATATTAGAAACAATCCAGGACTTGTTTGAAGTTAAATCAGTAAAACCCATGGTTAGGTGGTTGGACGATGACAAGAGCACCATGCCTTTAACCAAGAGGGGATTCCAGAGGGTGACAATGCCTCCTGAAGCCCCTTCTGAGCTTACCCCATCCCAAAGGCCATCTTTCCAGACCATCTTTCCCACTTCTTTGAATCTTTCCGTACTCATCTTTGTTTCTTGTATCATCAGGATATCAGGTTTGTATTTGTTCCTAAAATATTTCAGGATTCTTTTCTTACTGGGGTTATTCAACCCTCTAATATTCCAAGAGAGTAAGATCATTTATTCTTTGATTGAGGAAACCTAAGTGGTTTTTGTATCCCTTTATCCATGTCTTTCTTAACCAAGGTCTCCCTCTTCTCCTTGTTAGATTTTCTCCCTTTAGGAGTTAAATATTTACCCACATCAGCTCTGAAATTACTTCTAGTAATAGGCTTGGACCTTGTTGTGGGAGTAACAGGGAGGACACTGGATCAACAGAATCCAGAACAATACCTCCCATCAAGAGGTCAAAAGCATTAGAAGTCGAGATGCCTTCCTCCTGTCTTTGGCTGAAAGATATTTGTCCAATCATGGATAGATCTTCCAGAGAAAGACCCTGAGCCACTTTTAGTGCATAGTTCCCTTCTGAATTAGATAGATACTCAACTTCCTTCTGTTTTAGATTTGGGGAAAATTCCTCTTCACACATCTTCTCATTTTCTACTTTACCCCATTCAACCTTGTTCTTTAGATCATCTTCTTTAGCTTCAGCTTCAGCCTCAACCACAATTTGTGTTTCAACAACTATAGTCTCCTTTGGAACCTCTTGATCCCTTCCAGGGTCCTGCCTAAAAGTTCTTCCATTTTTCCCCACTTTTCTCCATTCTGTGTTATCTTTATTAGGATCTATAGAAAGAGATCTTGGACCTGATTCCTACTTCTTCTTCTGTGTTGGGAACTTTTGAGGATCATGCCCTACATTTTCATTTGTAACAAACAAAAGGGGACGAAGCATACTCAAATATTTGCACCCAATCCCCAAACTTTGAGATCAAAGTGATAGTTTCTTCCAACACAACTTCTTCTTTCATATTAACATAAAACCTCACATGTGTAAGCCTGGTTCTAGATTTAGTAACAGGATCAATCACTATCAGGGTTCCTAGACTTTTGGCTATACTAGATCAGGACCTCAGGTTCCCGAACTCAAGAGGTAAGCCAGGGAGATTCACCCAGATAGGATATTCAAAGACAATTTTTGCAAAGGGGTTGAAGGTCAGTTCCCATTATTACACCACCACATGGGATTTACCAATGAACCAAGGCCCTCCAGACAGAATTCTTAAGACATGGTCTTTACTAGGAAGAGAAATTAAGAAAAAACCATTCGCATATGTAGTTACCTCAATAGATCCATTTTGCACCCATCTTCTCTTAGCCCAACTGTGGAAGAAATCAATGTTGGGACAAGATCCCAAAATTTTTCAAATAAATCTCCTTCCATATTTTCCTTGGCTCACTCTAAGAGAGAGTCCAGTATTTTAAGAGCTAGAAGGCCCTTATCTTTAGAAGGCTCCAATCCTTCCAAGGCATTTTTTTCTAGCTTTTTCTGACCAATCTTTCCACCCACGTGGATTCCACTGTTGGCTCCACTCTATTGTCCTTACAGGTCGGCACATGCTCTTCTGCAATGTAGCCCATGAGGCTTCAAAATTCCATAGAATCTATAGCAGGATTCCATCACTCCTGCTTTTACCATTCAAATAAGGATTTCCCGCCTCCGCTGCATTCAAAATTCCACTTCCCACTCCCGCTTCCATACTTCCTTAATGTGGTTCTATTTGCTTCCATGTGATTATGATATTATATTACAATTTTGTTGTTTTGTGGGAAGTAACACATTTACATGTTATGTTTTCGATTTAAAACATCTATTAACAATTATTTTGTTTATTGTTGGATGATTATTTGATTATAACTGTGATTACTATTTTTCATATACTATGATGTCCATGTTTTTAAAATTGAGTTGATTTTATGTTATGAAGTGGATAATGCATTGATATGTTTCTTATTTGTTGTATGCATGATTCTTGACAAGAAGAAGGGTGTCATCGAGGAGAGATGGAAAGATGTAGTGAATAAGTAAGTGTAAAGAACACAACATGTGTTGTGTAATACATGTAGTGTCACGAGCCATATGTAGGTAACATTGTTTAGCTACCTATAATTGTTTTGTTGTTTAGTGTTTTTCACCTCATTACAGGGTGTTGTACTTGTCAAGTCGTGTTGTGACAATGAGGATACTATTTGAGCACACTCTTTGTTGTAATGAGAGACAAAATTTCGTACGATGAGATTTGTCATATAACACATTTCTTTTATGGCATGTCATCACTTTACAACACATTTTAATTTTAAAGTTGTAATTCACTTAAAGTGTTTTTCCGATGTTTTTATTTGCATAATTGTGTTTAGTGTGAGAAGTTGCATTACATGAGGAGATCGGAAAATACATATAATATGAGAAAAAAATTATAATTTTGTTTAATGTGAGAAGTTGCATAACATGAGCACACTCTTTGTTGCGGTGAGAGGCACAATGTTGTGCGCTTAGATTCATCATACGACGCATTGTTATTTTCTTACATGTTATCACTTTATGACACAATTTTATTTTTAGGTTGTAATTTTCTTAAAGCATTTTTTTAATGTTTTGAGTTGCATAATTGTGTCTGTGTGAGAATTTGCATAACATGAGGAGATTGGATCAAATATTATAAAGTGAGAATAATAATAATAATAATAATTAAGAGTTCTATTATAAGGATTTTATGTTAGAGGGCACTTGACTAAGCCATTGATGATCCATAAGCTTGTGAATTATATCTACCGGGTAAGTCCATGGTGGGGAGGGCCTACGACTATGGCTCTCTACTACTACCTCGAAATAAATTACTATATAAACATATATTTGTAGCCATGTCATATCACATGTGGGACTAAAAGTACCAATGAAACTTGGAATTAACTCCATCCTTCCACCGCTGATTTGACGTCAAACTCGTGTAACCTTCCACCTCCGAGCTCAACTCTTCTAGAAATGGATCTCATCTTGCCACATGGACTCATGCATCTAAAACCTAGAGCGAGTCTTTAGTTGCACAAAGTGGATTAGAAATTTTCCTTTAAATTTACAAGATTAACACAACGTGCAAATATGAAGGATGAATTTGTATTTGTAGGACAACAAAAAAGAAAATGAGTTCACCAAAGACAAGATTATTATATATAGTGGAACCCAAAATTAAAAATATATTTTTATTTGTAAGAACAACATGATTTTACTTTGGAGCAAGAGATGAGATGAAATCAAGGTCTTGGGCTATTGGTGAGTTACAAGTAGTTTGTAATCATCAACCCAAGTTCCATTTCCCTTGAGTTCATTGAGTGCTTTCAATAAGTGGTCATGAGGACACCTTGAGGTAGGGGTTGAACTTCTCCATATGGACCAATTACAACATAGCGGGGCATTCAAATATGGATCACTCGGTGGATAATAAGGACCCAAGCCTACCCCATGTCCCATTTAGATAAAGTACTCCTCCACCACTCTAGTTCACAATGTGGTATAACAAAAGCGTTTACCATCCAAATTTTTATCCAATGGGGTTTGGGTGGATCGGTTAAGATGAACGGTTGTGTCTAGATCCACCCAGGTTCAAATCCCATGGGCACGATCCCTTCGGGGTGGTTTATCGGTGGTGGTGCGTGTTGCATCATCGGTGGTTGTGGCTAGTGGTTCTTATCGGTGGTGGGTGGTCTATATTTTACCCTCAATACTTCTTTCTAACCCCAAGTGCGTCGACCTATCATCTAGCATATGATGGATGCTCACCTAAGGCATGCACGGGCACCAAGACCCTCCTTTATGTGAGATTTGTAAGAGAGTTCTGCCACTAATGGATGATTATTTGTAGAAACAAAATTATATTCATCTACTTTGAAAGGAAAAAGGTATAACTAATAGATCTACACATTAATGCATCACAAAAGCTAAATAACATTGTAAGAAGTACAAGAAACCAAATCTAAGTCATGATAAGCCATATAACATGAGGGTTTACACCCGTAAGTAGTTTTTACATAATAGATCCAGGTATATTGATTTAACAAAGTTCTGGTAGCCATATTACATTCAAAAGGGTCATCTACGACCATATACATCAAATGACAGAGACTCAACTCCTATAAACCTATATGATCAGAGATCCTAACTATGATTTTTTCCATTCTATCCCTTGTTACAGATCCCAATACCCATACATATGCTTAATGGTATCCCTTATAACCCTCTAGCACTAAGTACTCTAAACCCTAACACCATGAACTCCAAACCCTTAACATTTCCTAACATTTCTGCAACACTTCATTACTCTCCTTCTCTTTCTCTGATTTCTCTATGCATTCTCTATGTATTCCCTCCGTGCCTCTCTGTCTCTCGCACCTATCTCAAACACCTATTTAAATAAGATCATCAATCACCACCATGACTTCCCTTCCGAGTAGATCGCGTGACAAGTGTTGATGTGGTCCTCCATTGGTCAATGCTTATCTCTTTGCAAACCTTTTACTAACTGTAATGATGTCTTTGAGAATATTCGTGGAATATCATTTTCTTGACCTCTAAGGTTCTAGGATGGCACCTTATCCACTCATCACGCCTAGTTGGGTCCTCATGTTTTTCCTTAAGTGACTCCATGATGTCGGATACGGCTAAGTCCTTTAAACCCTTGTTCTCCCCCCACGCTTCCCCGATTTCACTTAAACCCTTCTTAAACCCCTTTTTCCTACGTACTTTTCCCTGAGTTCCCTTCTATCTACTGATCCTGTGCACGTGTACCTCTTGGTATTTAGCCAATATTTGAGGGTCCAATAGTGGCGGAATTTACATCGTCGGCATTGGTGGCGGTGGCTAGTGGCTCTAAAAATGGCAATGGTGGAAAATTGCATTGTCGGTATGGGCTCGGTGGTCACGGTTTGTGATTGTGATGGATTAATTGTAATATCTTGTTTGAGGACATTTACATTGTTAAGGGAGGGGACCTAAGAACCCCGACTTTATAGCTCCAGTAAAAAATGTTTAACTATAAAAACAACTTTGGAGCAACAAATTAACTCTACATGCTAAGTAAAATAAATAGAAGTGACATTTAAAAACATTAAGGCATAGTTTTTTTTTTTATTGGTAAATAGTTTTGAAGGGACTATACCTGTTACATAAAGGGCTCACTGTAAACCTAATATGAATATGAAGATTCAACAAAAAAAGATCGAAAGCCGATATAACCTTAAGGCAAAGTTGGTATATTAAGATAAAGGGATTATTATAATGCACAAATATTATAAAAGTAAGATATGTCTTATAAAAGGGAGAAATACAAAGTTGTTTTAGAGAAAAATTTAAGAGGGGATACAAAAAAAGAGTAATAGATATATTACACACAAAGTTTGAAAAATATAAAAAAACATAGAGATTAAGGAGAGCTTTGGGGTTTTTAAGGAGGCGTTTTAATTTCAAGGAAGGATTAAAAGAGCCTCATGAAGGAATATAGAATCGAGAGCCATTCTTAGGTTGCTTTCTTGTTTTAAATTTTAAATAATGTAGGTTGTATTGTTGATATATGCTTGTACGTCGTAGAATGGTGGAGTCACTCGGGTTGGGTCTCAAGTTTGACCCCACACATCTATTGCTTTTGGCTTCCTATATATAAATAATTATTTAAAATTAAATTTTATGTAATGATGGTTAAATTGAGGTTTGGTTCGTTGTTGAGCCCCAAACCTCATAAATACGGGTCACGAGTTCAACCCACAAAACCCAACCATATTTGAAAAGATAAATAACTTTATGTCTTGGACAAAATATTGAACTATCTTAAAAAAACTAAAATCCACTTCCTCATATAAATTTTGGTAGAATTTTAAATAAGCTGGTTTAAGTCTTTGGGACTTTAAAATGTATAAATCTTTACTTGCACGGTTAATTAGATAAACCTTTTTATTAAGGGGTTAAAAAAATTAATATTTTATAAATGAGATTTTTTATTATATTAAAGGGGTTCATATGTATGAATATTCATAATCGTGAAGTCGTATTAAGGGAAGGTATAAATTTGGGGATAAATCAAGGAAATGTAAACATTGAACTAGAAGTTATAGGTTTTAAACCCTAGTTAAGCACGTGTGACACTAAAATTTGGTAACTTGTCCTTGTGTAATGCCAACTTCTATCTTGTATCCTTGCTAAGTCAAATGCTCACATTTATAATCCAACCACCTCATCTCTCTAACCATTTTACAACTTGCTTGTTTTTACATGATGCTCTATCATCAATTCTAAAAATATTGTTTAATTAAATCAACATAAAACATTTTATATTCATGGAACAAATTTCGGTTTGTATTTTTCTCTCTCTATCCAAAATCATATAGAATGGCCAAGATGTGGGACTCGGTCTTGGCTGACATGTATGGTCTTGTCCATTCTAAATCATCGACATTTCTTTCGATGCTAAATCATTTTGTGGATTATTTCATCTTGCTAGTAAATCGGCCTTATCATAATATATTTCCTACGTAACAATATCTAAGCAAGTCATTATCACATTATAACCCACCTTACATTATTATAAGCTCTTATTACAAACATCAATGTAAAAGAACTCAAAGGGTTCTTAAATATGCTTAAATTATTTGCACATCATCTAGGGAAGTCCTTATTACAAGTCTAATGCACATAACCAGGTCAAAGAGTTTAGCTTCATCCATCTACAAACATGTAAAAATCATATAGTCATGTCCTAAGCAAGGAAAAAGACACCAAACATTACACAAGGGTTTCTATCAACACAAGGGTTAGGTAACATAGCTGAGGCACACCATATTCCACTACTACCACACTAGGTACATTTTATACTATGTAGCTAGCCCACTATCTTGATGTTAAGAGATGTGAGGGCACCTCTAGGTGGTTATTTAGTTATACACACTTGCACAAACACTTAGGATAGCTACATGAGGCTTTATTTCCATAACAAGGATTGGTAGTGCAACAATGAGATTAGTTCAACAACCGGGAGTTTGACTACCCGGGGTGGTCAAGCTGTAAATGCACATGTGTTTTTCTCCTTTGATTTTCTAATGTTTTGAAAAAAGGTTCTGGAAATTTCTAAGGTTTATAATATGTTATATTGAGGTTGTGCGAGAAAGAGTGACACAAATCAAACACCATTTCCTAACAAATGAAGCACTCAAAAAGTTTCAAAGTGTCATTATCTCCCAAAGGCAAAACCGCATACAATTCATTCCTAGGTCATATAAATTATGTATGATCATGCACCTACATATTATTCAGTTCTAAAATCTTTTGTGCAAAATATTTAGCTCCAAATTTCCATGTTCCATTATTCTTCATACTCATATCACTCTAGAATCATCCTAAACAACTAATTTTCTCTCTTATCATGTTTTGAACTAGTTGTTTATCATTTATTAATCATTTAGTTCATTTCAAGTTGGAAAACGTTATTTTGGTCATGTATAATTGATGTTAGAAGAGAATTAGATCAAAATAATATATTATTGCTAATCCTTATTCCCTTCTTAGTTGTTACACATTACATAACACACCTAGAAATTAATTAGGGTGTAAATATTTGGTGAACATGACATTTAACTCAAATATATTATGCCAATCTTAGTTACCTTAGGGTTTATTCTTACGAGTCCCAAGAATTGTCACTCATCATGCCTCTTCCTTAAATATTTTATGATCATCATTTCAAACCTAGAGGCCACTTCCTCATTCAAATATGGCTTACCATCTATCTACTTAGGTCCATGTCCACCTCCAACATGATGGAGGAGGCCTTTATGATGGTTCTACTTCTTTCATTACTTAAGAAGAGCCTACATACATTGATGTATAAACCGAGTATATTTCTTATAAGCAAAAACATCCACCTAAATTTTATTATTCTCTTATGGTTTTTGATGTAAATGTTGTCACAACCCTTCATTCTAAGCAACTTATTTGGGGCGACCCACCATTTCTTTCCTAGCCTATAACACCGACTACTAGGCCTAGTATTCCCTTTAAGGGATTTGATATTTTAGACCAAATTAATAATACACATACTTTAAGATATATTTTCTTGAATTACTACAAAAATACTTATCTACAAGGACATATTATATGAAACATTGCAATTAGTCACTTTTCCTTCCACTACATAACCTATTATTTTTGCTTCTATCATATACACGTTCAAATCAATAGTTGAGGCTATAAATTTTAGCCTAAAAAATATCCCATACACTATAAGTAAAGGCCCCTACATGCCTCTTATGATTACAACATGAATTGTGGGTTTCCTTATCAAGTGGGTATTAATTGATAATGGCTATAGTATCAATATTTTCCCTAGCTATTTTCTCAATAAAATAGGTAGTTATATGGATTTGGTTGACACAACATGACCTACTATTTTATATGGGGTTTGATAACATTACTTGTTATACATTAGGTACTATCACTCTTGATATTTTTGTGGGACCCATGAGGTTTCCCGTTCCCTTCCACATAATGGACACATATTTTCATTACAATATCCTTCTAGGACATCCTTGGATCCATGTTACATAAGCGGTCCCATCCATGAGCCACCGATGCATCAAATTTATACATGATGGATGTGAGTACATTGTGGCTACTAACCTGAACCCTTCAAAATTTTCCAAGTCTATACTTCTACTTCCCAGTGTCTCCATTATCACTCCCCCACAATAACCTATACATGTGGATCAGTTTCCCACCTATGTTGTAGGTGAATTTGGTCACGACGCCAACACTACTAATAAGTTATAACCACTTCTTCAACTCAATACTCATGCACCTCCTTGAGGCAAAAATGGTGTTTCCCTATATAATGATATTAAAACCATTGAAATTACTAATTATAACCTCCAACAATTAAATTTTAACCTTATCAAAAAGGATGAATCTATGTTTCATTCAATCTTCACATTTACTAGTCTTGACCATTATAAGATCAAAGACACCCCATCAAACATTTCTCTTATCACTACATTACCTAGTAATAAATACATTTCATGTAGATCCTTTTGATCCACTGCAACACATTGTTAACACACTTAACCTTGTACTAATTTGTCATGTTATCGTGTTTTGGATAGCTTTGAACACTCCTCAAGCATTTTTATCTATCCTATTAGATCTTGGAATACTGCATTTACCATCTCTCGACATATGTCTAATCATAGGTTATCTAAGAAATTTAGACACCCTTTTGTGACTATAATTTCATATCTACACACAACACCAATTACTATAAATTCATTATTTCTAATATCTTTATGTTAAAAGATGAGGGTATCATTTCCATATTACCACACAAATCACCACAATCAAAATTTTCATGATCATTGGACATAACCACTTCAAAAAAATGACCACACCATGATCTTGTTCATCGAAAATACCGGACAATGGATATCGACATGCATATCACTACTCTTAGGGGATCTACCCCATTATATCTTATTTATTTTGACCCCAAAATAGATGATCTTCTAGATTACTGATGAGATATTGAGGCCATCCCATTTCTTGTACATAATTATCACCAAAACACTTCAAAACATTCAAATAATCACATAATATGAAAATTCAAATATAAGAAAAATACAAAATCATGACCTATTCTACTTTACTTGGCTAACATGTTACTTTATACATGATGTTTGTCACATTGTTATGATACATAACATATTTATTCTATACACACATGCGTTCAATATATATCTTGAGCTTGATATAATACACTCACAAATTGTTACATGATGAGAGGAGTTGGATTGGTTCCTTACACTACTCTCTTGGGGTATAGACACCCCCAAATTGCCGTTATGCATCGTAATTGTTCAAAATATCATTATACCCATTGTTCCTACATAGAATTAATTTTATTTGCACCCTTGTAATCCCCCTTAGCTAATTTAATATCAAAATTCAATAAATAAATCCACATGTCCACTTTTACATTTAAATAAATTAAATAATCATCAAATCATATCCACCTCCCAAATCCAAGTTAACTCAAGTCTTGACTAGAACTAAAAATCATTATTTTAATCAAATAAATGTGTTTAAATTGACTCAAATCAGCATTTGAGTTAACTAGAGTTATCTTCTAAGTCATGAAAAATCAAATTCAATCCAACTTCTTCCACCTTCCAACTATTCATGACACATTTTTGGGTGAATAAAAAGCAAAAATGGAATTATAAATCAAAAACATGTGCAACCCCTTGCCAACTCAGCCTTGACTCACTCTTGCAAATCAAGAACAACAATCTAACTCTCCAATCAAATTTGGAAACTCAACTAAACAAGCCAAGTCATGTTTAGTTATCTCCAATCAAATCAATCACAACTTAGCTTGAAGATTCACTTTCTTCAACTATAAATCAATGATCCTCCTTTGCAGTAATAAAATCATGCACTTTAGACATTTATTTATCCTAGTCTCATACTACTATTTAGAAGGTTCTTGAGGGAAGAAAGTACTAATTAACCCCTATCCTTTGGCCACTTTATTTTATTTTATTTCGTCATTATGAACCTCTTGCACCCATAATAGTACTAGGGCTCCCGTGGGTGCCCCGATCCTTCTAGAGATTTCCCGCCACTTTTTGGGCTCTTTCTAGCCATTTGACATCTTTATATTTCTTGTGGTTGACCTTTTCGGGGTTAATTATGAAATTAGACCAAGAGAACCCTATAAATATAAAGTTATGAGACCATAATGAGGGACCTAACATCACTTACTACTATCACTCCATCTATAATTTAATCCATTTATTGCATTGAAAATCACTTGCATCCACATAGATCCCTCATTAAGGCATAAGGTTAGGACATCTGCATCACACTTCATTGGGGGGATTCTATTATATTCCATGCACACATTCTATAACATTTTCTACATGTAGTTATTGCTCACTACTTCCCAAAATGTGACTAGAACAAGAGTAACCTAGGGCATGTTCACATACACTTGCACATAGAACTACATCGGGTATGAGATGTAGTGTAGCGCTCAGTTAGTAACTCCACCATTATGGCAACTGAGGTCAGTTTGACCCCTTTATATGCATTTTTAATTTTTAGGGTTTGATGCTTGTTTTGGGGTCTAGTAGGTATTTCTCCCATCTTGAGTTATTGGCGACATCCAACATGGGACACCGAGTTGATGCGAAAGACAACAAGGGTTACTGAGATAACCTTTTTCCCTATGAAGATTAGATTCAAAGATTTCACATAGACCAGGGAACCCATATTGTAGACCGAGAACCCACAGTGCCCCAATCCTCCTCCAGGTGCTCTAATCCAGCTAGATCCTCCAGCCCCTCCCTTTTGACACTCCCCGCAGGCCATTCTTGCTCCCGATTTTTCTAGTCTCCTTTACGATACCTCATCACATCATCAAATCAGCTGAGTTCTTTCCTCTTTCTTCTTGCACATTAGGGTTTCTATTTTCATTAGTTTTATTATTTATCTCATTTACATACTGTCTTAGTGTATTTATTTACTACGTTTATATGTCCTCCTAGATTAGATTAACTATCCTTTACTACACTAGTTAGTTAATTTTAGTTAATCATTTTGGTGAACCCGACCTTCGAATCCACCTTCATTCTAGGGATTTTATCATATTTTCTATCATGGCTTCTAATGTTTTTCAAGTCTCTTTGCTTCAATTGATTCAAATGCACCCATCTTGTAAAGACGCTCTTCAAAAACCCTAGAATGCGTCTTCCTATCAACATGTTGCCTACCCAAGTCAATGCTATTATTGGTCATCTTTCTGAGGACTCCCTTGATTCCAAATCCAATCAATCTATTTGTAAATCCATTCAATATCTTCATTATTTAATTCAATATAAATTTTAGTCTATAGAATCAACGATTACATCTCTCAAATTTGAAATCCAACTTCTTAAGGACGCTTCTCAGGATCGTGTTTGTTCTCCCTCTACATCTCATCTTCAATCTATGTCTATTACACGTCATATAGCTGAATCTCAAGTCATGCCATTTCTTAAGCCTCTCACATTTGAGAGTAATACTAAGCAACATGACATTCTTATTGTTCTCCTTAGTCATCAATTGATCACTTTTCCACCTACTCATTACTATCCTCCTTATCAACTAACAAAATATCATGGTCGTCCATATTGCCATTATCATTGAACAATGGACATACTAATAACAATTGTAATGAATCACATCCTATCACCTTTGTTAAGGAAACTACTCCTTACATTGATCCACTTAGCATATTTTGACTAGACTTCCATCGCTTACATACTTGGGGGCATAGCATTGACACATCCCCCCCATCATCATATTAGCATAGGTACATCTCTTCTATTTGCATTAGCATACATTCATATCCTTTCATATGCATCATCACCACATGTTTCAGCATCACCATTACCTGATGATGCACTCTTGTGCTTTGGTTCACACTTGACTATTGAGGGATTATTACTACACTAAACCCCACACACTACACTATAGGCATTATACATTGTGTTTCATCACACATTGCACACCATACACCATACACCATACATTCTCCATGTTTGTCTACAACATTGTGCCATTTCCACATTCATACATCATACATTATACTAGTCCTCACCTTACATGTTTTACATCATACACTATTAGGATATTTATACATGTTGCCTCACATCCTATACATAGGAATATACCATACATCATACACTACACATTACTCACATTCTACACATTATACTAGTCTTCATCATCTATGCATTACATTCATCCCTACATACTACATTACTCATCTATCTACATGTATTACACTATGTGTTATACATTACATTTTATACATTCTACATATTTACCATCACATCTTACACAACATGTATTTATACATTCTACTCATCACATGGTCATCATCTATACTATATAATCTTGTACGCATTACACTCACTATGTTATGACGCACTTTAGTCCCTCGGTCCATACTCGATTGTTGAGGGTTTACCAATCAAATGGACCTTACACTCATCACGCATGTGACAATCCTAGGTTAGTGACATACGCTTTAGGCTAAATCATCACCTATTTTATCATTTTGTAGTGGTATACACCTTAGGTTACATCACCACTCCCTCCTTTCATCTTGTAGTGACATACACTTTAGGCTAAATCATCACCTATTTTATCATTTTGTAGTGGTATACACCTTAGGTTACATCACCACTTCCTCATTTCATCTTGTAGTGATATACGCTTAGGATAAATCATCACTCATCCATTCCTCTTATAGTGATATACGCTTAGGCTAAATCATCACTTATATATTCATTTAGTCGTGATATATGCTTCAACTATAGGGTTCATGCACACATCATTTCTAGGTCGCATTTCATCACTACACTTACACATTCATCACAATGCATTAGACACAACACACTATTTGACCATTTCCCGATGACACACTCTCGTTTACATAGTTCATTATTTACGGTTGAGGGGTAAAACAAAATGAACCTCACTACATACACTTACATTCACTTGGGGGCACGTAGATCCTATCATTCCATTCCATCCATCCACAATATATTGCATTGTCTTAGGGGTATTTACTCTTACTTACTAGTGTTTTTACATGATCACTTTACTACACATGTTAGATTCATTTCTTATATGTCATTATCCATATCATCCACATATGTGCATTCACATCTTTATTTAGTTGTGATCATAGATATAAATCCCTCACATGCAAAGCATGGATGCTCACCTTCTAACCTTCCTACACTGGTCGTTAGGGGCATCCACATTCGATTCTCACATGTGTTATTGTTTCATTTTGTACATAGCACGTTACATTACTTGGATATTCACTCTTTGACATATTGGTTATTTCTCTAACATGGTAACAGTGTGTTCTATGTGCGCCAATTATTTTACAGGGGTTACATGTTTCCATGACTACTTATTTTACTTGTTTGTTATATTATATGCTATTGTTTGTTATTATTTGTGGGCCTTTCCCTATGTTTGGTGTGTACACTTGTTTATTATTTGTGGGTCATGATGGCCTTACATGTCTTACGACATTGTGAGTGATGTCCCATGATTGCATCCTGTTTTGTGTGGCTTACTTGTCTTCTTGCTTGTTTACATTAATTTTCTGGGTAGCTTACACAATGTTTGTGTAGCTTATACATTGTTTTATATATATGCACATTTACACTTGTTTTAGATATCCATTCTTGTTTGTGCATGCTTTGGTTTCTACTAAGTGCATTCCCTTCCCCCTACAGGGAAGAGTTACAACCTACATGCGGTTGGTCCTCTTTTAGGGCCAAATTCTCCTACGAGTGACATCACATGCGCCCCAAAGAGAGGGGGACCATCATTTGGGGTTTTATACATACTAACACGTATATTCTACACCGAGTTCGGTTTCAGTTATATATAATGAGTGGGTTTAGACTAGTATACGAACCCCATAAATAATGGATTTTATAGACATTATGTCCTTAGCATTCTCGGGAACCAGCTTATAGGTTTGGAGGTTATAGTGGGTGTGCCTCCCTACACTACTTTGGCTAGTGGCATTGAACTTCCCAAAAAACTAGGATGATAAAAATATCTCTTCACACACATTCGTGGAAGATTAGAGCTTGGAGGACAAAAAGCATTTCCTCCCTACACTTCTTCACTAGGATGACTAGAGATTGTCCAAAAACTCGCAGATCAAGATATCCTTATACACACACTCTCTCTCGACATGGATCAAGTGCACATGTTCCATTTACATTTACATTTCCATTTGCATATTTTACATTTACATACACATGCATATTTTACATAGCGTTTTTACACTTACATCGATACATATTTGACTACTTGATCATTTTGTTCTTGCAGTCCAACCATATGAGAAAAAAATAGTTAAATGGGGTAAACAATAAGCAACAACAACAACACTCTATAATAACACACACACTTTACTAACCATGCATGTACACTACACATTACAACAACTATACATGTGTTTTACTCTAGGTTCACTCTCATCATTTTTTTTTTGCGCATTTTTCATCTATAGTTTCCATACTCCTTATTTTTATCATTCCACGCTTTGTCTAGTCCTTTGGCATGCCTTCTTCATCACTCTACATCGGTATCAAGTACACATCTCTATCTAATTGATGTTACCAAGATTTACATTCACCAACATAAAGTGGGGGAAAAATATAGTCACAAAATCATGTAATTTAGACATTTATTCATCCCAGGTCTTATACTACTATTTAGAAGGTTCTTGAGGGAAGAAAGTACTAATTAACCCCTATATTTTGGCCACTTTATTTTATTTTATTTTTTCATTACAAACCTCTTACACCCATATGCCAAATCAGATTCTATCTTCCCATGTTATTTTATCCTCGACTAGGGTGTCCAGATTAGTATTGGGGCGCATGTGGGCGCCCTGGTCCCACCATGGGTGCCCCGATCCTTCTAGAGATTTCCCACCACTTTTTGGGCTCTTTCTAGCCGTTTTGACATCTTTATATTTCTTTTGGTTGACCTTTTTGGGGTTAATTACAAAATTAGACCAAGAGAACCCTATAAATATAAAGTTATGAGACCATAATGAGGGACCTAGCATCACTTATTACTATCACTCCATCTAGAGTTGCATCCATTTATTGCATTGGATCACTTGCATCCACATAGCTCCATCATCAAGGCATAAGGCTAGGAAATTTGCATCACACTTCATAGGGGAGGGATTCTATTCTATTCCATACACACATTCTATTACATTTTCTACACATAGTTATTACTCACTACTTCACAAAGTGTGACTGACACAAGAGAAACCTAGGGCATGTTCACACACACTTGCACATAGAACTACATCAGGTCTAAGATGTAGTGCAACACTCAGTTAGTAAGTCCACCATTGTGGTAGCTGAGGTCAATCCGACCCCTTCATATGTATTTTTCTTTTTAGGGTTTGATGTTTGTTTTGGGGTATTTCTTCCATATTGAGTTAATGACAACATCCGGCACTGATAACTGAGTTGATGGAATAGACAAAAAGGGTTATGGATCACCTTTTTACCCTGTGAAGATCAGATTCGAGCTTTCCCATAGACCACGGCACCCAGTTATAGACCAGGGTGCCCGAAGGTGCCCCAGTCCTCCTCCAGGTGCTCCAATCCAGCTAGATCCTCCAGTTCCATCCTTTTCGGCACTCCTGCATAGTCATTCATGCTCTTGATTTTTCCAATCTCCTCTATGACACAGTCCCATCACTTAGTTGAATCAAATGAGTTCTTTCCTCTTCCTTCTTGCACATTAGGGTTTCTATTTTCATTAGTTTTATTATTTATCTCATTTACATATTGTCTTAGTGCATTTATTTGTTGTGTTTATATGTCCTCCTAGATTATATTAACTATCCCTTACTACACTAGTTAGCTAATTTTAGTTAATCACCCTTTGAAAATCATCCACTAAATCTTTTGAGAGTTCATGATGCCAATTTGTGCAATCTTTTGGTGAGTCAAAATCAAGTTCCATACCTTGTTATGTTGCCCAAATCATATCAAGATCATACATCTATGCTCATGTCTTAGCTACCATTTCATTTGGGATACTTGGAGCATCCACAAATCAAATATATCTCACAACTCAAATGGATCCAATAAAGAACGTCACTCAACCCTGTTCTTTCAATAGATCCAATTTGAGGTTGCTTTGGGATTTGTAAAGGAAGGTTAGTTGTTTATTTGTATTTAATTTTCTTCTTTGCTTGAATTTTCCATGGTATAATTAAACACAAATAAACAACAAACCTTCCTTTACAAATCCCAAAGCAACCTCAGATTGGATCTGCTAAAAGAATGGGGTTGAGTGACATTTTTTGTTGGATTCATTTGAGTTGTGAGCTATATTTGATTTTTAGATGATCTAAGTATCCCGAATGAAATAATAGCTAAGGCACGAGCATGGATGTATGATATCGGTATGATTTGGGCAGCATAACAATATGGAGCTTAATTTTGACTCACCAAAAGATTGCACAAATTGTTAGCATGAAATATCAAAAGAAGGGAGAAATGTATTTTTTTTTGTTAAATTGTTATTATCGAATGTCAAGAGTAGGGAGCGTTGATGATCAAGGATGGTATAATGATTTGTGTTTAGTAATCTTGTGTTTATTGATGAATGTTAAGAGAAGGGAGCTATGTATTTATTTTTCTTTAAAGTGTTATTAAGGGATGTATACCATGGAAATGCAAGAAAGAGGAAAATTAAACACAAATAAATAACAAACCTTCCTTTACAAATCCTAAGGAAACCTCGAATTGGATCTACTGAAAGAACAAGTTTGAGTGACGTTCTTTGTTGGATCCATTTGAGTTGTGAGATATAGTTGATTTGTGGATGCTCCAAGTATCCCAAATGAAATAATAACTAAGCCATGAGTGCAATTGTATGATATTGCTATGATTTTGGCAGCATAACAATATGGAACTTGATTTTGACTCACCAAAATATTGCACAAATTGGTAGCATGAACTCTCAAAAGATTTGGTGGATGATTTTCAAAGGGAGGATCATTGATTTATAGCTAAAGAAAGTGAATCTTCAAGCTAAGTTGTGATTGATTTGATTGGAGATAACTAAACATGACTTGGATTGTTTAGTTGAGTTTCTAGATTTGATTAGAGAGTTAAACTATTGTTCTTGATTTGCAAGAGTGAGTCAAGGCTGAATTGGAAAGGGGTTACACATGTTTTTGATTTATAATTTCATTCTTATTTTTATTCACCCAAAATGTGTCGTGAATAGTTGGAAGGTGGAAGAAGTTGGATTGAATTTGATTTGTCATGATTTGGAAGATAACTCAAGTTAACTCAAATGCTGATTTGAGTTAATTTAAACACATCTATTTGATTAAAATAATGATTTTTAGTTCTCGTGAAGACTTGAGTTAATTTGGATTTGGGAGATGGATAGGATATGATGATTATTTAATATATTTAAATGTCAAAGTAGACATGTGGATTTAATTATTGAATTTTGATATTAACATAGGTAAGGGGATGACAAGGGTGTAAATATTATTAATTAAATTATTTCTAAGTAGGAATAAGGGGTGTAATGATATTTTGAACAATTATGATGCATAATGGTAATTTGGAGGTATCTACGGGGGTATCCCTCCTTGGTTTATAGGTGATTTTGTTTATTATATGTTGCTTTACACATTCCTAATCATGTTTGTTTACACACATGGTGTTTATTGTTATTTATTGGATTAATGAAACTAACACACATTTTTTTGCAAAGACTAATCTATCTTGTTATCTTTGTTGTTACTATTAATATTTATTACACTTGCTTTATATATTTTTGTCACTAATTTTTTTATGTAGATTCATTCTCTACTTGCTCATCATGCATGGATTCATTTGATTTTCTCTTTTGATTACGATGTTATGACTATTTGTTTTATACTTGCCTAAGGGCCTTGCTTGTCTTATGACACCATGGATGTATCATGTTTGTGGCTTCATGCCTACTTTGTATATATGAATTTAGTTATGTGAATATGGGTCATTGTGCCTTCTATTGTAATTATCTTATCAGATTATGGGTGTCCCATATTTGTGGATCCATGCCGAGATCTGAATATGTTTTTACATGCTTCTACTTACTTAATTACACACTATTATTTCTATTACTTTACTATTTCTAGCTTATATAGATGCTTACATTTTTGTTTTTGGCATCGTTTCTAACATGATTTACATGTTGATTTTATAATTTTTTTACTATAGAGTAGGACACGATTACTATTATTCTCTATTATTACTCATTGATTTACATGCGTATTCTTGTTTTTTAAATATTGCTTTGTCATTGTGTCATGGTTTCCACCATGTGCAAAACCATTTTATAGGTAGAACTTATTATAGATGGCCACCATTTTAGCCTTCAATATAATTCTACAAATTATCAAACATTTAATACATATGTAAGTATCTATTCTTGTAAGTTATGTACTCAAATTATTTATCACATGTACCTTAAAAAGGGGGCATTCAACATGATATTTCTATAAATACGTAGACATATTATAAGATACATGAATAAATTTTCAAAGGGCTCAAATCCTCATAAAATGTCACAGATACTAAAATGTGGCAGAATTCAAACAAGGTCAAAACCAAATGGTGCGGTTAGGATCATGGTATGGTTTTGACTACACCATATGTTTATAGAAAAAGGGTAGTTTTACTCAAATTTCTAATTTCTATAGATTATATCGAGGTTTATAGATACAAATGACACAATTCAAAGTAGGCTACAGGGTGTGAGTACTTCATTCCTTATTTACAATGTTATTTTAGATACAACTATAAAATGGGTTTGGGGGCATGAAAATTTCTATTCCTTCTAAGGTCTATTTTTTCAAGTTGGAGAAAATTGGGCCTAGATCCAACTACAATGATGTGGTGCGTTTGTTTAGTGGAAAGCGTCAAAGTTGCAATCTTTGTAGACTTATCTTTCCTCTTCTCTCACCAAATTCTCAAATAAAGAAAGTGTCAAAGAAAAATTTGAGCTTCATAGATTGATATTTCTTCCTCTCTCTTCACATTATCAAATGGGAATGACATCGAAACACATGGGTTATTTGTGGTATAATCCCTTCTCCTCTCTATTATCTCCTATGGAATAACATTGGAGACTTATCAACCCTAATCCTTTGATAGCTCTAAAGTGAATTCCAACTCTCTAAAGCCCAAAAATAATGGGAGATCCTCCCTCTGTAAAATAAACATGTGTATTATTTCCATGTTTTACATATTTTGCATACTTATTGCAATGTTCAAAGTTACACGTACATTTTATAACTTGAGTTGTTATAAGATTCATCATAAAGCTTTCCAACACGTCACAAAGTCCCTTCAAGCCAAGGAAAAGTGTGTGTGCACACTCGGGTATGTTTTTCCTGCAAGTATGTAGTTTTTAATTATACACTTTAACATGGGAAAATGTAGAGAATACAATCTAGTAACTTGTCCTTATGCAATTCCAAGTTTGATCTTATATCCTTCATAAGACAAATTCTCACATTCAAATCCAATATCCTCATCTCTCTAAGCATTCTACAACTTTTTATCTTTATGATTTAACAAATATTAAAAAATAATACCAAACCCTAATTGCAGAGTCATAATGCAATAGATAAAGCAATGAAGTAAAAATCGACCTAAGCAATAAGCAAATAAATTTAAAACCCTAAGTGTAATAGAAGGGATAAGATACTTAGTAGATTTTTTAATTAATATTGCATTGTGCTTGAACTAGAAAATTTACAAGGGGAGGAGGAAATTGTCACAAATGAACCCAAAACATTGTACGAGTGTCGAAATGTTAGGACTAGGGCACCTAGATCGGGTCGGAGGCACCTAGGTGCCAGGGAACTTTGTAGGTGATTTTGATTGTGAAAATGGCTAGAAAATGATTTCTTATGTGTTGTTTCTATGTCACTTGCCCTTTTGTTGTTGATCACTTGTGTGTCGCACTATGCCCGCAAAATTCACCCTAACCTAGAAATAAAAAGAGCACCTATAAAACCCTAAAAGACATCGAACCCTAAAAATAAAAATATGTAAATGGGGAGTTACACTAACCTTGAAGGTCACCCGACTGAGTGAAATTACAATCTAGGTGTTGCACTACATTTCAGACTCCATGTAGTTTTGCGTGTGTTTGTAGAATCGTGCCTTAGGTGGTTCTTGTGTAATATGCACTTAGTAGTGACCAATAACTAGATATAGAAATGTAAATAGATGTGTGTATGGAAAAATGAAGTTCCCCTCCTATGAATTATATGTAGAAGAATGTGTTCCCTTATCCCTTGAATGAAGCTATATGGATGCTTTGATGCTCTTGAAATGCCTTTGGATGCAACCTTAGGTGATAGTAGTAGATGCTTAAAGTTTGGTCCTTTATTATGATCACATAACTTTGTATTTATATGATTCCCTTATTTAAATTTTGTAATTAACCACTAAAATACTGATTACTAAGAATTAAATATGCCTAATGGCTAGAAAATACCCAAAATATGTGAGTAAGATACAAAGAGGTTAGGGGTACCTAGAGGGGATGTGGGTGCATAGGCGTTGGTGTCTTGGGTCAAGGCGCTGTGTCTAGACTTAGAAAAGATGAAGTATTGAAAGTCAGATTGGGAAAGAGGGTGTGTAAGACCAAAAATAAAACAATAAAGAAAGTAAAGAGGCTAAAGACAATGATCAATTAGTACTTTTCTCACTTAGGAATCATATGAATAGTGGTATGTGATCATGACCTAGAAATATACCCAAAGTGTGTGATTTAGTGTCTACATTTACCCCCACTTTATGTTATTGAGTGAATTCTCGATAACATAAAGTAGATAAGAGATGTGTACTTGATAACCATGTAGATCAATGGGAAAAAGCATGCTTTGAGGAGACAAGAAAAAGCGTAGAGTGACAAAAATGAAGCATGGAAGCTAGAGAAGAGGAAGTGACCCTAGGGGTGAAAGCATATGTGAATATGTTGTGTTGTACCTATTATCGATGTCACTTGATGCTTGATGATGTGAAGTGCTACTTTTCATAAGGACAGGACCTCCAAAAGAGAAGAGAAAAAGAGTAGTCAAAGTCATGTATATGAAAATTTTGATCCAAACATGTAAAAAGTGTGTAAGAAGTATGTAAAAATGTGAAAAGGAACATGTGTACCTAATCCATGATGAGTGAAAGAGATAGAAAGGATCTTGAAAATGTTATAGAAGAATGGGTTTTTTGGGTGATCTCACGCCAAGAATGAGTTTTTCAGCGATCTCATGCCATGATAGAAGAAGTGTAGGGATAAAGGTCTAATGTTCTTCTTGAAACTTTGACTGCTTCCCAAAATATATACACCACTAAAAATGGTGTGTTCAAGTTTGATCCAACGTGAGTAGAAAAAGGAGATAAAATGCATGCATGTTGATTGTCGAGGATTGTGCCTATTCTATGAAAAATGTTGTATAAATTATGAAATGTGTCAATATGATAAAAATAGTGTAACTAGACCGAGGTCATATGCACCTAGGAAGGTTTAGGGGAAACTAGACGCTATTGTTTGGACTCAGGCGCTAGTGTTTGTGCTTTATGCTTGAGGACCCAATTATGATTCGGGTCATTTCGAGACCAGACTGTGTTTTTGTGTTGAACTATACTATAATGTGACTGTGTGAACTACTTTGAATGGGGTGACTGATTCACCCAATGGATGCCCTCCTCTTTTGGGGGTGCATGCGACATCACTAGGAGTATGTGGCGTAAAGGAGAGGACCAACATTGATACGAAACCGATTCCTTGTAAGGGAGAGGGAAATTTATTTGTAGAAACCAAGGCACATGTAAACAAAGTGGCTCAAACAAGTGTTAATTCAAATAAGATAAACACACATATAAAAGACAAAATGTAAGATAACAAGCAAGAAGATAGTAGATCACGAAAGTAGGTTGCAAACATGGGACATTTCTCACAATTTTGCAAGACAATCAAGGCTGAAGCGGCCAAAAGAATAAATTGTGCACACAAGATAAAGGACAAAGCTTGCATACAATGAAAAACAATGGCAAACAATGATAAGAAAAGTATCAAATAACCATGGCAACAAATAGTTCTTGCAAGACAAATGTTACACATGAAGCACTGTTAGCATGTTAGAAAGATAAAAAGTATTTCAAAACATGTATGATCTGATATAATGTAGTGTGCTAGTATGAATAAGAAGTATAAATCAAAATAATAACACATGTAGCGTGTATGAAAGTGGATGCCCCGAGAGCTTACTATGGGACCGGTAATAGATACAATGTCAAGCATCCATGTTGTGTGTAATGATCAATGTAAAGTATGCAATCACAATTAGAAGGAAAGTTAACACACATGTGTATATAGAAACTATAATGACATATGGTGTATCCATCTAAATTAGTAAACAGAGTGTAACATGTGAGTATAAGTAAGCAAAAACAATGTACAACCAAGATATGTAGTATGTTGTAGATGAGTGAGATGGAATGAAATGTAATGTGTGTATGATAGGAACCACGTGCCCCCGAATGAATTGTGAATGAGTATGCATGAGAGGAGATTCATTTATAAAATACCCCTTCAGCGATCAAAAATGAACCATAGAACAAAAGTTCATCATTAGGAAATGGTTTGAATTGTACGCTAGAAAGATATGATCGTCAAAGCATAGAGTGTAGAGAGTGTGTGAGTGTGGTGAGGTTCATTTGAGATTAGATCCTCAGTAGTCAAGTATAAACCTTAGAGCTAGAGTTCATAATAGGGTAATGTGTTGTGTGAGAATGTGATGCGAGAAGGATGTGTCATGAATGGGCCAAGTGTGAAATGTTTTTTGTGACTATGTGAGGTTCATGAATGTAGTATGCACTCAACAATTAAGTGTGAGTTGTAGCACAAGAGTGCGTCATCGGGTAATGACGATACAATGTGTGTATTAAAGGTTTTGAAAATGCTTAAGAAAGATGAATCATGAAGTGCGGAGCATTAAGTGTGATAGGAGATGCTAGGAAAATTTCAAATCAATGAAGGGGGGAGAATAGGTGTGATTCCCCTCAAGTGTACAAGAGATGAAAATCTATGGTAGTGTTTGAAATGGATCTTGAGGATCAAAATAAGGAATAGTTTTCTTGAAAAAATTAATTAGATGTGATAGTGGAGATTGTGAAGGGATCTTGAACGACACAAGTTGAAAGAGGACATATAGAGTTTGTTGGTCTTGCGTAATAAGTGGTTGCTGATTTGGGATTGATATCGCCACACAATATTTTAGAGGAGGTGGAGTTAGATTTATTTTGAGTGGTGGTTTCTTAACTTGACTTGGTAATACATTAGAAGGCCTAAGAGGAGGTTGCTCGGTGGCTCTTGAATTGCCATAGAAAGAGCATTATAAACAATGGTATGATGCTCATTAGACATAGATGAATCAAATTTAGGAACCCAATGAGGATTAGAAATTAAAAATGAACATGCAACATTATTCAAAGTGTGGCAAATGAAATAAGACCATAATGCTTAAGGTGGCCAATTTTTTGGTGTAGAGAATAGCAATCATTGTCATTATGTCCATTGATTCGATGATAATTGCAATATGGATTACCTTGATATTTTGTAATCCGATAAGGAGGATAACAATGAGTTATAAGTCAGTGGAATAATATCTTGTTTCTTAGCATTTAAATCAAACTTTAGAGGTGCGGGGAGTGGTAAGACTTGGGGTTCACTGATATGAGCACATGTAGAAGACATAGAATGAGGATGGGAAGAAGAACTAACGTTAGATTGAGAAGAATTATTGAGATGTTGAATTTCATATTTAAGAGATGTAATCATTGATTCCATAGTCTGAATTTTATCTTGAGATAAAGAATGTAATGCCCGAATTGACTCTAAGATGAGTTGATTGGATGGAGGATCACGAAGACTAGGGTCATCTAAGAGATGATCGAAGATTGTGCTTACTTGAGTGGGTGGTATATCTTTAGGGAGGAATATGATGTCTAGGGATTTTTGAAGAGCCTTTTTGCAAGGTGAATGCATTTGAATTAATTCTGACAAAGAGACATGAAGAACCTTAGGATCCATGATAGAAAATATAATGTGCTAAATAAGGATCTGAATGACCAATCACGAGTGTGGTTCACCAAATGATTTAAATTTTTTTGAAAAATAATGCTAAACCATAATTGCATAGTCACAACCCAATAGATAAGGCAATGAAGTAAAAATATTACCTAAATAATAAGAAAATAAATTTAAAACCCAAGTAAAATAGAAGGGATAAGATACTTAGCAGATTTCATAATTAATCCTTGAATGTGCCAAACTAGAAAAATGACAAACCGGAGGAGGAGAATCTTTCAAATGAACCCAAAAATTATGCAAGTGTCGAAAATGCTTTGGTACTAGGGCACCTGGATCGGGTCAAGGGCACCAAGGCACTGTGGATCAGAAAATGGCCAGAAAGTGATTTCTTCTATGTCACTTCCCTTTGCTATTGATCACTTGTGTGTCACACAATGCCCACAGAATTTTCTTGGAACTTGCAAAGAGAAAGAGCACCCGAAAAACCACAAAATACATCAAATACTAAGAAGAAAAATATGTAAATAAGGAGTTGGACTGACCTCAGAAGTCACCTAACTGAGTGAACTTATGATCTGGGCATTGCAATACATTTCGATTCCATGTAGTTCTACGTGTGTGTGTAGATTTGTGCCCTAGGTGGCTCTTGTGCAAGGTGAACTAAGTGCAAGAAATAGATAGACATAGAAATGTAAATAGATGTGTGCATGGAAAGATTAACTTCCCCTTCTATGAAATGTATGCGAAAGAATGCAGTCCCATTTCCCTTGAATGAAGCTAGATGGATGTTTTGATGCTCTTAAAATTCCTTTGGATGCAACCTTATGTGATAGTAGTAGATGCTTAGAGCTTGGTCCTTTATTATGATTGCATAGCTTTGTATTTATATGATTCCATTGTTTGAATTTTGTAATTAACCACTAAAAGGCTGAATAGTAACAAATAAATATGCCCAACAACTAGAAAAGACCCGAAAGATGCAAGCTAGATACAAAGAGGTTGTGGGCACCTAGGGGTTGGGGCACCTGTGCACTGCGTCCCGGCAGAGTGCTGGTGTCTAGACTCATAAAAGCTAAAGTATCGAAAGTCAAATTGGGCAAGAGGGTGTGTAAGACCAAGAAGGAAACCAAAAAGAAAACAAAAAGGCTAAAGACATTGGTCAATTAGTAATTTTATCGCTTAGGAATCATATGAATAGTGGTATGTGATCGGACCTAGAAATATACCCAAAGTGCATGATTTAGTGTCTACACTTTATACCATGATTTATCATCGATTATATGAATCTTATTTAATCAAAATAACATAAAATATCTTATATTCATGGCATAACTTTCAGTTTGTATATTTCTCTCTCCCATCTAAAAATGTATGGAAGGATCAAGATGTGGGGCCCAATCTTGGCTGAATCATACAATCTTACCCGTTCTCAATCACCGACTCTTCTTTTCATGATAAATAATTCTTCGGGTCGTTTCATCTTCCTAGGGTTGACCTAATCATAATATATCACCCGTAGAAGACTATCTAAGCAAGTCATTATCACATTATAATCACTTGATATTTTTACAAAATACTATTACAAACATCGTTATGAAATCACTCAAAGGGTTCCTAAATATATGTAAATCGGTTTCACATAATCTAGGGTAGTCTTTCTTAAAATTCTAAATTACTCAACTAGATCAAATAGCCTAGCTTCATCTAGACACCGGGTTTTTGTCACCCACCTACACCCCGCATACATACATTAGTCTATTAAACCTATCACTTTAAACATTATCTAAGTCACCCCACTCACCCCGTAAAATCATTTTTACCCCCGTAAATCGTATTTACCTATCAAAACTTACCCTAACCTCCCTACAACCTCCTAACCATATCTAACCTATCCTAACCCATCTTACGCTAACATCCTAACCTCTCAACCACACCTAACCTCTCCCCTACCCATTTACCCTCATTCTCATACAAAATCCCTTTTTTGGAAATGGTTAAAAACACTTTCAAACAAATTTTTATGAATTTCCTGGTTGAAGACGATTCCAACAAATTGCCTACAATTATAAATAGGATTTCAAACTCCTGTTTAGTGGACCCTTTTTGATCTTCACTCTTGAATTTTTGAATTTTAAAATGAAGTCCTACCACTCCGAGAAATCTCCAAGCATTATAACAAGGCTCACATGTCAAGGAGCCACAACACATCAGTTTGTGCATCCACAAGCCCTCAATACCCTCTTCATGCTGTCGGACGATCAATAGATCAACATCATCAACTTAATAAGTCTTTGTGACCACTTTGCAGTCTATTTCACATTCATGGTAATCTCGTGTCTACTCACTCTTACTCCCATTCTATAATACATCAAAACAAGAGAAAATAATAATTTTAACCTCTCTTTTCGCTTAGTTAAATCCACCTTTTCACAGGAATCAACCATGATTCCCTTCAATCATCAGCAATTCCTTTGAATCACCTACGATTTCTATTAATCTAACTTCCTTTAGAAAATCATTGCATTTTATCAAATATTATCTATATCTCTAGACTTAATATGTCTGCTTGCATGCATGTCTCTGCTATAGATGATTGTTCTAGGTAAGTCTCATCTGATTACAAGCATCTACGATCTTGTGATTGTTCAACAACTGTTAATGTGGAATAACTCGATATCCTCCACGATCTCACTTTGTGCACCGTCAAATTCACACCGACCCTAGAAGGCATTAAATAACAGTGTGAAATCCTTGATGAGATCTTAAAAACAATCACAAAATATTGGTACAACTACTTTGAAGATCTTCATATCGTTGTCACTCTAGCATGGGTCACCTACAAAGAAGAACATGATCTTCCCTTTCATAATAAATTATAGCTTCCTTAGCTTATCATTATCTATCTTATTATCTTTATAAAATTATTTAATTGTATCAAAAAAAGTTGACATCCTTCAAGGAAGTCCCTTTGGATTCCCCGGATCAACCTTTTCTAAGCAGCTCATCATCCTTTTTGTCCGATAGCTCTCGTCTCGCTTGTCTTTACTTGCGGTATTTTCACTCGGTGAAAGGGGAGTGCTTGTTCATTGTTCACATATCATCACCCCAACATTATAATTGTTGGCATAGGTATCCTTAAAAACTGCCATTTTCAAGTTTTAGGTACTTTATGCACTTAATAGAATTTACCGAAAACTACCTAATACATTCCTTGCATGCTCGGTGGGACCCTAGTCCCTTTTTCATTTAGATTCCCATTTTAGTTTCCATTTTTTTGTCTTCTATTTTCATCTAACTTTTCAGCTTGGCCCACCTTGTTTTTGCTTAAAATAAATTAAAAATTAAAAATTAAAAAACAATCACACGTACGCTTTTTTCATTATTTGTTTTCCTTTTTCCTAACATCGCATTTGACTATTATATTCATCAAAGCAATGTTTATTTTGGATCTAAAATGAACCCTTCATATCTTCTTGGTCATATAATTTAATTAGGGATTAACAAATTACATTCACTTAACTTCCCTCACACACAACCAAATCACATTAAATATAACTTAATTTTAAACACTCCTACCTAGGTGGACCTATTTGAATTTCATCACCAAGAGGATAAGCCGACTCGGTGTTCTGGTAGAGTATAAATAAGCTGGTGGATGATATATCGTAAGCACCTGACACCCTTATTACTGTAGGACCATGAAGTGAGAGGGTAGGCCCCAATACCATGTCTTGTACCAACACCAACACAGATTCAGGCCTAATGTACCTTTTGGTATATTGAGGAATCCAACCTTTAACATCGCCTCAAAACCAACCCTAGATTACCACTTCCAAGGACCTCTTAGCAATTTTTCATATTTCATATTTTTCTAAGTTAATCAAGATAATTAAAATTATTTTGTGTGACTTTTCTGTTTGATTGTAATCAACCCTCTATATTATTTTTTAGTGATTGTTTATTTTCATGGTCCTAACCAGATAATAATACCATTTACAAATATCTCGAAAAACATGACTCAACCGATCTTTAGAGAATTTCCAGGACTTGCAATGATGATGCCACACGTATAATTGACCAAAATCAAGCATCTTCATCACCTCCAGACATGATCAAGAACCCCTTCACTCTCCTAGTAGTCAATTAGACACATTTGAAATTCCTTATCCACCTAGTCCTCGATTTTTGATAGTGGAAATCTAGTATTCAAAAAGATTATAGATTCAAATAATGTGGCTTTAAACGCGTATCTTACGGCTCAAGAAGTTTTCCTCTAATAACCCACACTTAAAAATGACCTCCGCCACCATCATCACTTACAAATTTTCTTGGCTTATTGATCCTAACCATGAGCTGCTCATCCAATAACTCCACCCCTATTCTACGCCAAAGGATCAAGAACATCTAATCCTACATCTTTGGCCCCCATCTTCATGTTCAATATCAATGTTGTTTCTTTGCAAGACACAACTAATAAAAAACCAACATCCTCACGAGATCTCTCATCTGGATCCACCTCATCCCAAAACAACACCAACACATCTTCATCAACCTCTAGTCATTTGGTCTCCTCCACTATTCAAACACCTCCTATAAGTTCAATAGTCATCCCACTTAGTATGTCCCAGCCTATCCCTTCTCAACAACCCATGTCATCTATTCAAAAAATGCTCGTGTCTATCCCAACATTGACACCTCACATGCTCATGTCCATCCCAACATCAAAACATTGAATCAATACACGTTCTACCTCTAGTGTCCATCCCTCTTCACAACAGTCATCAACCACTCCTGTTTCAAAAATCCCCTCTCAATATATAGCTCAACTATCAAAGCCCCTTATCCACACTTCTATTCCCTTCCAACATATACCTCAACATTCCCAACCTTTTATCCACACTTCTATCCCATTTAAACATATATCCCAAACACTCATAACCCCTTTTGAACACTTCCATGCCTATCCAATATTAATACATCCAACCCTCATAACCCTTAGTTTCACAACCAACATACAACATCCTCATGAGTACTCCTCCAACATAATATCCCTCTACCATATCAACCATATCGAAATCAAATCCACTTACAAATAATCAACTGGGCCCTTCATCATCCAATCCCCAACAACAACCATCACAAAATGACCCTCGTGATGCACTAATAAATAGGATCTCTAGCATTGAAGTGGTCTCTATGGGTCCCAAAACATTTTCTTATAAAAAAATTTACAATTAACTCATCCATCCCTCCATACCATATAAAAAGTATCCTTGACATTGAAAACTTCCTAAGTTCCTCAAATTCTACAAAAATAAGACCCTCAACAACACATTCAGGCCTTCTGTCATACTTGTTACCTCATTGCACATGACCATGACCTCATGCTAAGAACACTCCCCATGTTGAACCTGCATTAGATTTGTACAACCTTATCCCCCAATACTCAATTTTATCATTTCGCATAGCTCACACAAATCTTCTTGAACTCTTCTCAATCAACATTGCTTGCAAAGTTACCATCACCAATCTATATGCCATAAAACAATTCAAAGACGAGTCTATCACATATTTTGTCACCCGTTGGAGGGAAATTATTAATCAAATATCATTTTCCCTCCTGTAGACACTAAATCATGCACTTGGGTACATTTCTAGGTCCTAATCACATACCACTATCTATATGGTTCCTAAGCGAGAAAACTAATAATTAACATCTATCTTTGGCCTCTTTATTTTCTTTATTGAGTTCTATTTGGTCTTACACACCTCACTACCTAGTTTGACTTTCATTGTTTTATCTTTCTTGCTCTGACACTAAAGCACCCAACCAAGATGCCAATGCCTCGACACCCTCATCCTCTCTCGGGCACCTTGACCTCTTTGTATCTTACTCGCCACTTTTGGGCCTCTTTTATCTTTTGGGCATCATGTCTTCTTACTAGTCGGCCTCTTAGAGGTTAATTATGAAATTCAACCAAGGGAATCATATAAATACAAAGCTATGTGATCATAATAAAGGACCAAGCTCTAAGCATTTATTACTATCACCTAAGGTTGCATCCAAAGGCATTTCAAGAGAATCAAAGCATCCATCTAGCTATCACTCAAGGGACAAGGGATTGCATACACTTCATAGGAGGGGAAGTTCATTTTGACATCCACACATCTATTTACATTGCTACATCTAGTTATTACTCACTATTCGGTGGATCTCACACAAGAGTTGCCTGGGGATGATCCTACATACACACATGCAAAAATACATGGAGTCTGAGATGTAGTGTAGTGCTTGGTCATAAGTTCATTCTGTTGGGTGACCACTGGGGTCATTTTGACTCCCCATTTGCATCTTTTTTTCTTTTTAGGATTTGATGTGTTTTGGGGTTTCAAGAGATCGTCTATTTTACAAAGTTATCAAGTGAATTCGAAATCATTCAATAAATATAAGTGAAAAATGAAGTTTAGATACATTGGTGTGACACAATAAAATTCAGATTCCAGTCATTTTCATAGTCATAGGCACCCATGAGCAGACTTTCGCACCTAGGCTCCGACCCAGTCCAGGCACCCTAGTCTCAAAGATATCTGAAAATTATAGAATTTTTTGGGTTTGGTTGCATGACATTCTCGTCCTCCTATTCCATCAATTTTCCAACTCAACACACCTCGGATCTATTGCAGAATCAAATAGGTCTCTTATCCCATCTCTTGCACTTTAGGTTTTAATTTCCAATTACTTGTTGCTTAGTGTTGGCATGTAGGAATAATAGGTGTTGTCATTGATGCAAAACCACATTAATGATAAAGTGAATGTTTTAGGATGATTTCACAATATTTTATATGGTGCTAACATACTGGTTTAGATGTTTATCAGCTGCTACAGTGGGATTCAGTGATGCATGATTGCTCTAGCAAGCCCATATAGGTGCCTAACAGGTATAGCTTGAGACTATGAGCTTCTAGGTTTTCTTTGGAATAATTTTGACATGTTTGATAACATTTTTTAAGGGTGATTGAGTACTCACAATAGTGGCATAGTGTAGGTATAGGTGAATCACTTGGTTACAAGTGCTCAAATCGCATGTGGTTCATGAGATGTGAACGCCAAATGGTATATGTTATTTGATTTAGAGGTACAATTATTATTGATCCACTTAATCTGAAGGTTGTTTCTACATTTCAAACTTGTTATAAATTCGTACATGATTACTTGTGATATCGTTTTCGATAGTTAATCAATTTTATAGTTGATGTTGTTAGTTGTGCATTGGTTGTTCAGTTGGTGTTTTGTTGGAGAAACATTTATTATACAATTGATAATGTGTGTGATTGATAGTTGTAGTGTAGGACTTTAGTTGAAACATTACATTGTAATGTTGTATGTGTACATTTAATTATGTTACAGGTTTGTACTTTTAAAGTTGCATACCATATTTCCAAACATAAAATAAATGTAGGTATACGTACACGTAATGAGACATGTATACGTTTGCAGTATTTATATCATGAGTGGTAGCCTTTAGTGGGCAATTTTAGTTTCAATAAACTTGATTACATTTGATATCCCTTGAACGACCTTGCCACTTTCGATAGAAGAAATGTTGAGTATAGTAGTATTTGAGGTGCTATGAAAGCAGAAGCTAGTATTTACGATGGGTTGAGTGATAGTAGTCTTGCTTCCTCCTTTCTTCTTGCTTCGAGTGCTGGTACGTGCGCCATATTTGAGTATCTCTCGAATGAAAAAGCGGGTGAAATGCACAGATTTGCAAGCGAGGGTACTCTGGAGAAAGTTGTGAATGTCAGACCCTGCCTTTCAGTGGTTCCAATGTCGACGGTTGCTCTGTGCAAAGTAAGTCCCTGCGACTTGTGGATAGTTAATCCCCAGGCCATTTTAATCGGCAACTGTCTTCGATTCCCTCTGGAAATAGGGGGTATGGGAATATGTAAGGGGTTGGAGGGATCCCAACATGGGCCGTTGTATCTATCAAATTTTACAACAACAAATAAAGGTAATGTTGGTGGTTGCATTGATGCGTCATAGACAATGTCTGTGATTGTTCCTGTGGCACCATTCACGAGGCCTGCATCAACCCATAGATTTGCAATAAGCATGATTTTTTGTTGTTTGCATAATGTAACTTGTGTCAGAACCGATCATCATCAGGATTTCCTGGTCCAATCCGCTATTACTTTCAGCAATGGATTGGGCGATCGGAACGTTCAATGCCTTCAACATCTGTAGGTTGTGGCATGCCACTTGATCATTTTTTGCAAACAAATGTGGTGCATCCTTAAAAATGTTGAGCTCCTGCTGAGTTAGGTGTGTGTCTGTGCGAGACATCAAGAGTTCCCAATCCTCAATTAGAGGGGTCGAATCTCGCATGTGGAGCAGTAAATTCGAATGAAACCTGTGCATTGGTTGTTCCTTGTTGCCGAAATATTGTTTGCAATGTAATGGAAGATTGAAATCCCTTCCAAAGGGTTGCTCCGTAGGAATTACTTGCGTAAAGAGGACTGTCCAAAACCGGCGGTAATTGCCCGAGGTCACCGAGGAGGATGACTGATCTGTTCCCAAATTCAGATGTTCTTGAGTGTGGGAAAGCTTCATGGAGCCTACTGTCAATTTTGCTTAGCAACTTTGGCCCGATGAAACTCATTTCATCAATAAGAACATATTCTATATGTTTCAACTGATTCTTGAAAAGACGATAATGCACTACCTTCAAGGGGTTTTAGTTCTTTGATTGGAATACGCATGGCTGCGTGGATTGTGGATGCAGAGATGTCAATGTCAAAACACCGATGGTAGGGGAGACACAAGTAGAGAGAGGGAGATATGGTTGATGCTGTGAATGAATTCTGGATTTTATTTATCAGAAATGATTTTCCTGTGCCAGCCGTTCCTTGAATTATCAATCTTAGTGGAGGTAGAAGGGATTTGTTTGTTGAATGGTGTAGTATGGTATCAAGAGCTATTTGTTGTTCTGGAGACAAAGGAAGTGTGGAAGATGGTGGTGTGGCATGTATGTTGTTGTTAATTGTGTCTTCCTTCTCTCTCTCGATGAATGATGAACCAGTTATCTCAAATCATGGGGAATGTCGTGTATGGTCCAATTATTGTGTATGTCAAAATCTCGTTTCCCCAACATTTCAAGACTGTCTAGACCCGTGTTGTTTCGGGGCGAAGTTGTGCAAAGACCTGCCATTCTTGTAATGGTTCTTGTTGAATACTGCATTCGGGCTCTGAGTCAGAACTAACATCTGTTGCAAGTCCTGTGTCTGCGGTAGTGCGTAGAACATGCCACGGTCTGTAGTTGTGCTTGTACATGTCCCAAGTGACATTGATGTCATGTGGGGTTGAGCCAAATTCAAACGCGATATTTCTGAAAGGCTTGTATAATAGGAGTTCTGACCAACAGAAAAGGTCATATGACGTTGATTCTTGAGCAGGGACATCCACAAATCTCGGGTGGACCCGTACAATTGCTTGTATCGGTCGTTTTTTCCATTTATCACCTTTACGGTGCTTGTTGTAGCTCCAATCTCGAGCAACTTGAATAAGTGGTAGGTGTTCCATGGTTGTTGGACGAACTTTATATGCATCCAAGAAAGCGGTGGTTTGTTGTGCATCGGCGTCACTTTCAACGACATGTCTCAGAATCTTTTTTCCAACATTTAATGATACGAATGGATGGCTGCACATAACAAGTGGCATTTTTTGCAGCATGTGGCATGTTTCTTGTGCGCTTATGTCATGTTCAACAACGCTTTCTGTGAGCATTTTACGGATCGCGATATGTGCTGGAGAATCTGCGTCTGCATCTCTTGAAACTCTGGATAGCATTTGGTGATATGTTTCTGAACGTTGCTCGGCTTTTGAAGCATATTTTGCAATATACTTAAGAATGGCATGGCGGAAAGTACCGGTTGGCAAATCGACATTTGCTCTCCATATGTATATCATTGTTCGATTGTGGATGTTCAATCTGTCATCATTTCTGGAAGGGAGGTACTTTATTTTCCTGTCACCTTCAATGTGTAAGGAAGAAGTAGGTTGCATGGCCCAAGGAGCATTGTACCTGCACTGCAGCTATGATTGCTTTCTACGCAGGCATGTCTGCTCTGAACATTTAGTGTGGCGCTGAACTCGATTAAGTAGTTCTTCAAGGTCCGCATGCGGGGAGGTGGATAGAATTTGTGTTGTATCTAGCAAGCAAGGGTCATCTAGGAGTGACCTGCGAACGAAATCCAAGCGGTTGCAAGCCGGGCGGGGGTTCCAGGAAGACACGAACTTATCAAAGTATTGTTTTGTTGCCTCAATAACTGTTGTGTCCTCCCAGTCCAGTTCGTCTACCTTTGGTGCATTCTCGAGCCACAATAAACCGTGGACATGTGCAGAGCCTCTATGTTGCCATTCGTACCTGCGAGACGAGGGAACATAAATATTAGATATGTAGTTTGGGAAAAACTTTAAAATAAGTAGATTTGATTACCTGTACCAAAAGTCTACTGCTCCAAGTTCCTTCTACAATATTTCTTCCCGAAATATTGTGAATCTGTGATGCAGGTATGCTGATACTCGATGAGGGTTAGAGACAATGTTAAGTGTTCTCCAACGTTGGGTGGCTCGAGGATCTGTTGGGCATTCACCAGACATAATATTGTGGAGATCTGGCCATTTAGTGTCTGCAGCACTTAGAGTGAAGAATAAGGTTGGTGTCCCTAATTGTTCCACCATATCTGAAAGCTCGCTTCTACTTTTTGCCCAGAATGAACGTGTCCCTCGAAGGCTCGATCCAAAGCGCATTAAGCTATCTGGGAGGTTGTCTTTGGGGCATTCCAGTAGTTGTCTTCATAGCTCTCTAATTGTTGGAGGGATTCCAGATTCGGTGTTTTGTTTCATAAAAACTGCTGCCGTGGACTGGCTTCTGTGTCGCATTATGAGGTTTAGAAGGAAGTAACAAAATCTTGGGTGGGAACCGAAACGCCCATCATGGTAATGCATCAAATGAAGTGCGTATTCATGCATTGGAACTTCTTTAATGCGGGGTTGTTGCCACATTGCTTTTCCTGTCGGAAATAAAGTTGGGAAAGCCATTGAGAATAGGCCCTCCGTATTATATTCATTTATTGGCGAAAGCCCAAGCTCTAGCCATGGCATGGTAAATGGAGTGTTACCATCATGGTTGAGCAAGAACTGTTCGATTTCCTCTTCTTCTGTTCCTGTATTGTGAGGTGTTGGCACGAAAGACGATGAGTGTTCATATGTTTCATCAAAGTGGGTGGGAACACCACTACCATGAGTTGTAGAGCAAGTTTGCATTTGGGGAAGTTCCATTGTGGCTGTGTTGAGAGAGGAGGAAACATTTGACGATTCGGATGGTAGTGAGGAAAGGGCGTCATCGTCGATTAAGACATCTTTGTAATAGGGGTCGTGTTGGATTTTATATTGCAAGGCTGCACAAACACGAGATCTACTGACGTAGAAATCATAATTTTTAAATTAGATCCTTCCCTTTGTATGAGAACTATGTCCAAATCTCCAAGGCGGCGGGGTAGGGTCTTTGCTATTGAAGTAATGTTTTGCGGGAAGCTTATGGTGTGTCCTGAGTATTTGTATTGCCCGCCATGTACTTGGGCGACTTGCATGAATGGATTAACTCATGCGATAAGCATCTCCTCGATTTGGGTTAAAGATGCAAGAACGATAGGTTGTTTTTCAGGGTCCATGTTGTTCCATGAAGAGAAGCGGTGGCCTTGTTTTTCACTTTTGCATCTGTTACACGAGGGAAAGCCTTCGGAAAAAATGTTTTAATTCCAGGGTAATTTTCCAAACAGATTGAGCAAGTTTGGATGTTCGCCAACAAATCTATTCTTTTGCGAAACCGACGTTGGGCTTCTAAATTCAGTGAAGAGAGCGGGGATATGGGAAATCTCTATGTATTAGAAGGGGTGGGGTGTTCTGTTTCAGTCGTTTGTGGATTGCAAGGTGGAAAGCAGTCTGAAGGAGAGGAGAAACCGGTTGTATATGTGGGATGAACTGAAGAGAGGTCAGTACTTGAGACAGTTTCATGTGGCATCCTAGACATTTGGGGCAAAGTGACAGTTGCTAGCAAAGATGGGTTCATACGGAAGGAAGTGGCATGCTCTTGAAAGGTTTTTTCCATGGAAGTTACATGCGGAATGTTGGTTGGCAATTCTTCAGTAGTTGTATTTGATGGCAAGATTGGAATGTTGGGGGATCGTAGGTTGTTGGTCGTTGTAAGTTGAAAGATATTAGAGATTTTCATTGTTCTATGCTCTAATTTACGACGCCGTTGCTCAACAGTTATGTGTACTTTATTTTTTGCGTAGTTTTCTCTTCGTTGGGCTCGTTTTGCAGGAGTCGACATGATTGCGAAGTCACAGGATTATGGAGTACCACCTGTTGGATAAAGATCATTTTGGGTTAGCAAGGAACGATACATAGTTTGATGACAAACAAATGCAGAAATAAGTGAAAATGTAAAACTAAATTCAATTGTAATGCATGTGGAGTTCCAATGGGAAATACGCATAAGAGGTAACAATTTGAGTTTTGAGAAACTACTTTTTTTATTAAGGAAAAGAGTATTAGATATATAGAAACATACAATGTGTTCACATACTACAGAAGGATGTAAATACGTACATAACAAAATTGCATATTTTTATATTTATTTTCTTAAAAGTACTAACAATCCGCATAATAGAAGGAGACAATAGTATGTCAGTGTATAAGGGAATTCAACAGTTTTCTTTTGAAGCAGGGAAAAAAGTGAAACATAGATATGAAATAAGAAACATAGCAGTGATAGTTCAAAGTATAGAATGGGATGAGTGAGGGTGTAATGTTTGAAGGGACGGGTGGGTTGGAAATCCTTGCGTAAAGGTTATGGAGGAGTTGCACTATTTTCTGCTTTCTTTGAACTGAGGATGACACATTTCAATCTGTTGTTTCCGCAATATGTCTCTTTTTTCAGTGAAAGTGTGAAGCAGTATTCGTTTCCGATGACATTACTTATAATTTCACTAGTCACATCTTCGTCTATAGTCAATATATGGAGGTCGCTAGCTGCAACACCCATGATTAACTCAACTATCTCATCAAAAGCGGTAACTGATTGAAGTTCTCCTGTTGGGTCCTTTAGATCGATTCTGAGTGCATATCTATAATCATAGTTTTGCACTTGTCTGTTGCAACTTGAACATAACCATGAACCATTACCATTCTCTTTCACCTTTTTCCTGCATTGTTTGTCACCTTTTTGAAGAGGACATGCCTTGTAAAAAAGTTTTCCATGCTAATATTCATGATTTCTGCAGTAACCATGGCCCATTCATTTCTCTCAGTGTTCCCCATATTTAGTACCTCCGAAATCGTCATTACAGAGGTCATGCTTTTTGGAGGGCCTAGAAATTGGGTTGTGATAGAGGGCGCGGAAGGAAGTAGTCATCGAATCAACCCAACCATGAAGTGTATTTGTTTCTGAAATTTTAGGGTTGACGTAACATTTGGTTCTTGAAACAGTGTCCACTGAGCTTCCATTGAAACTGGAGACGCGGGCAGCTTTCAAGGCGAGGACCGGAAGAGGCGGTATAGAAAGCATGTCTTCAAGTTCGTTGCTTATATCATCTAAGTGATGTCCCCACAATGTGACACTTACACTGAAACCCGACATGTCCTTTAACTGCAGTGTTCTTCTCTTTGTTTCAGACTTGTCATACCGATGAATTGTTGAGCATGGTGACATCGTAACAACAATTCCAATCAAATCAACTGTAGAACCTTCAGCGCTTGCAGGTAATTCCTTGATTTTGGTGAAGTGAAAGTTATGGGAAGGTATTGTATCTTCATTTGCTATGAGTGGAGATATGGTTGAGGAAGGTTGCAGGAAAATCTCCAAAGCATTGTTCAAATGGTTATAACATAGCTTTGCATCAGCAATCCTCACAATCCTCCCATTGGAAATTGTATATAGCTTCCCATTCTCAATCTGCTCATAGAATGCTTCCGCGGCCTCGTTGAAACAAGTGATGTGGATTTCTCCTCCTTCCTGATCAACAAAATCAAACCCAAACACGGATCCATTTCCCCTTGCATTGTGATATTGGCGAAGGGTTGTTTTTGCTAGGGCACGGCCCTCTACGGACCACATGTGCATAGATGTATTCAAAGCACTTATTTTAGTTGGTGTTCTCGTAAAATATTTGTTAACCCGATTTGCACTTGCATCTGTTTGTGGCAACTGACTGTGTTTGAGAGCATTTGTTGGTAGTCGGATTGGAGCACCGATTACCAAATGTGTTTCAACAACAACATCCATTTCAATGATAAGAACGGTGCTGCAATGGAAAAGAAAAATAGGATATAATTAGAACTGAGCAACGGATGGAAAAAATAAACAGAATTAAATTTTAATTGATATAGCGAGTTTATGTACATTGGTAATTGAGCAAGAGATGAAGCTTACAGTTCACTTTTGATCATTCTAACGAGGGATTTGTGTAAGCACACGATGGAGCCTTCTTGTATTGAATTTCGGTTACACGACTTGCAAATTTGGAGGGTAGAAGTGTTGTCTGAAAATGTATCCCATCTGAAAGGTCAACACGATGTTGGGCTCCCGTGTTGAGAATGGACCTTAGAGAGCTCAAGTGCAGTATCTGAAATGTGGGGTCAACATTGGAACCACCCTCAATCAATTGAGAAATGCCTTCGTGTGTCAAAGTTATTTCCATGGCAACTAAAAGATGCTCGAGATTGTGAGAATTCTGCAAATATATGGTGGAAAATGTAAACTTGTAGGGCAGTCAATCATGAAATGAAGGATTTGTTCAGGAAATCATGCATTTGTAAAGAATGAGAACCTTTAAAGTTGACTTCCTTATTATTTCATATTTTCTAAAAAGTGCAAACATGAAGTCTAACCCTTTAACAATTCAATATGCAAAAAAGTGATATAATGTACAAAGCTTTGGTTGAAAACAACTAAAATTTGTATGGTTGTTTGTCGGCATTTTAAAACTATATGTATTTGTGTGCAAATATTATGAAGTACACATTAAAAATGCGTCGTTGGTTTACATAAAGAAGCTGAGCAATTGTATAAAGGAAAGATATAATGAATAACTCATTAAAAATGTGTTGTTGTTGTTGTTGTTGTTTGTTGAAAAGTTAGATTCTGTGCCCCATATGTTCCGCCGCAATATATACATGCATTTATTTGAAATGAATTACATATTATTATGTTAAGCAAATAGAATGGAATACAATAAGAACAATATGTACACTTGAAGTGAGAAGACTATAGGTATTTGTATGGAAACACAAAGATAAAGAAATTAGGAAAGCATAGTTGTTGGATAACAAAAAATGAACATGTGTTTGATAAGTTTGATTCTCTGTCGGATATATACTGCCACAATACATACATGGAATATTTGGAACGAGTTACAGTTTATTTCAAAAATACTTATAAACAAACACTTATAAACTAACCACTACAAGCTATTTTTTAAAATCAAATTTCTTGCTTTTTGCTTGTGTAATTTTCTTTGCACGTTTCTTGTAGTTTTGTCCAGTTGCAGATGCCTCGATTGGAATTCCCATTCTCCTCAATTTGTGGGGTGGTTCATATTTCAGTGCATCTTCGTTCGAATCATAAATCAAGCAGAAGCCTCGTGAATGATCTCCAATCGTTCGGATTTTGGAGAGAAAAATTGGGGATGTTGGCATCAGGTGGAGGCGATCTCTGATCATTTCAGCTATCACTGTTTTAGGTGGTTTCGGTTGCCTACAATGCAAAACATTAACAACACATTGAATACGCTTAAAATTTTCCTCCCTCTGCAAGTGAGGCGTAGTTAATGTCAATCCCGTTGTGGGGAGGGGAATTGTGTTTCTAGTCTGCATCATATTAAACTGGAGAGGGAAAATAAGTATGTTAGTCCACCAAGATGTTCTTAGGTATGACGGGCAGCTTTAAAAGCCTTGTCGCTGATCAGTCTAACGTCCAACTTGGGACGCTTCGAAATGGCCTCATTGGGGAACGAACCCCTCAGCACATAACGAATCCTGTCATTGACGAAGGCACGTGCCCCCACATGTCACTTCGGAAAAAGGATTGGAGTCTAAATATAAATGTAACAATCAAAAGAATATAACATGAAAGCTCTCTACAATAATTTTTTAAACCATAGCATGCAATAAACGAAACAAATGAATAAGCACTTGAATCAATATTAAAACCCACCTCAAGTTTGTTTAGAGACGATGCTCTTCTTTACCGCGGGAGAATGAGAATCACAAATAACCTACAAAAAAGTGAAAAAGAAGTTAATAAAACTAAATATATCTATACAAAAATACAAAATCAATACCTATGCACTACTTGTTATCATGGTACACATTGCCATGCATGATATAATTTATGATGAGCTTGAGAAATGCCGAAGCGATGGAGACTCACAAGAGACACATATATACAAACATATATAAACTTTCTCTCTCACGTACACACACACACACATACATACATAAAAATATATACATATAAATTATACACATAAAATATATGCCATTACCATTTAAATTATATTTTATCTTTCAAATAATATATTAAAGATTATTAAAATACATTTTTCACTCGAGTTAATCTATACTTAAGATATATATTTAAACTATTAAATATGAATCTAATCCAGCCCTTTCGTCTTTTCCAAACTACCATTTCCTCGTGATTATTAAATTGTAAATATAATCCAATTACAACTCCATTATATATGTAATTGATTTAATTCAAAAAAATTGTATACACTATAATTTATTATTACATTTTAATCAATTATTTTCAAAACTAATATATCATAGTTATACACTTTTCAAATAGGAAATTACCCCCAAATTTAAAAGTAATAAAATTAAACAAATGGACAAAATGCTATTTGGAAATAAATCTCATTAATGTGTTTAAATAAGGAGCTTTTTCACATTTAAAATAGCCACTGAACGTGTCGGTGTAACTAACAATAAAAATACTAAAAAAAGCAAGAGCGCAAACTGTTTCCTGAAGCGGAGTTGGGCACGACGCCATTAGCGGATCCAATTTAAGGTAAAAGTAAAGACATACTAATCCTGAAAAACTCTCGACTATAAATACAGTGTTATGAAATACCCAGCTGAAAATCAACCAAAATTTGTTCAATCATGGCTTCATCTTACTTACGATTGCTTGTTATTTGTATTTGTAGTGGCAAATCATGTTATTTGTAGTGGGTAGCGAACACCGCAACTCCGCATTCTAGACAATCCGTATCGCTCGCAGCACTGCAGTTAATCCCACATACTTGACTGATCCCACATACTTGACGGATCCGTCAAACTCCACTAATGTTTATATATGTATATATGTTTGTATATATGTGTCTCAAAAATTAACAATTTATTATAAATAGTGAATTTGTCAGATTAATGGTGATTGATATCATTGAATAGGGAATTCACAATTTTCAACAGACAATAGAAAAAAAAGCAAAGAACGAAACTCAACATCAACCAAAACCAAAAAACAAAAAACTCCTTACGGCAAAATTTATCTACAAGATTACCTCGCTTTAACGCTCGCTCTACACAAATCAAATCCGTTGAATCTGTAACGTTCTGACAGCGTTTCCGTGTAAATCGGTGAGTAAAATAAAAGACGGGCGTTCTTCCACTGCGGAACAGAAACGGCGACTAAAATAAAAGACGGGCGTTCTTCCAATAAAATAAAAGATATCGGATCCCTCTTTCACAAAAACGAACTGATTATTTGATGAGATAACCAATACAAACTCCTTATTTATAAAACAGGGCGGAATCTAAAAAAGTAGTTAAAAATAGGATTTTAAAAATAGAAACTCAAAAATTGCATGCAAAGTAAAAATGACATGCAAACAGCTGTCAAAAAACGTCTAAAAGGCTGTCAAATTTAGGATAGTCATAGAAACGTCCGGAGGTCCTCTACCATAGGATTAAAGTCTAGCTAGGAGTAATTTGCAAAAGATGAAGTATACTTGACCAAGTTTTGATTGAAATTAAAAATGTGATAACTTTATTTTGTATATTAATCCTCAATATTTCCATAAATGTATGTTTTAGGTCATGGTGATGAGTGGGCCCCACCTAAAAATAACAATTTCTAGGAAAGAAGGTTATAGAGCAAGATTGTATAAAGGAGTAGCATTCCAAATTGATGTGGCATGATTATTGGGAGATATTATTGATGTCCAAAAATTTCAGGGAATTATATTTCATTTTTATGGTGTTTTGAGGCTTAAACAGTTGATTGGTTAAAGGATAGTCTAGGGGTCTCAAATAGCGGGTTCAAGTGTTTTGGCCATAACGTGAGCTAAAGGTTGAATTTTGAGTTTATTAAAGTTTTTTGGAAATTATACTCAAATATATTTCCATTTATATATGTCTTACCGCATGATGAGGTCATATGGTAGGGTTTCCAAGGCACTCTTCAAGCAATCAAATTTTTGGCGCTTCAAGACAACATCTTGTTTTGGTGCACGTTTTATGATACTTGAAGCAAAATGGATTGGGTGATGATTTATATAACATGTAATATGAATATGGGTGAATTTTGAATCCAATTAATCCATTTATATGTCTTTAATATATGTATAAATTATTTTATGAGCTAACCTTTAAAAATAACCTTTTGGCGGGATGATTTGGTGAAGGTAAATGTTGTTGTGGATTGAAGTAAAGGATTTTTAATGAATTGTAACATGTTTATAAGTGTTATAAAGGTTATTAAATTTCTATTTAGTGGTAACATGAAATATTTTGGTCTAGTAGAAGTGATTTTTTTATCGATGAAGTTTTCGTGGTGCTTGGGGTGTAGGAAACAACAATTTTGAGAAATACAAAGGATATTGGGCCCATTAAATGAAATAATCTAATTAATTAACAAAAATTGAGACCATGGTTAATGTTTAAATGATTTATTACTAATGTTTTATGAATATGGGAGCTTGAATAAGCATGGTTTTGGAATGAGGAGAATTTTGGCATCCCAATGCATGTGTTTTGGTGATTTTTGGTGCATGGAAAGTGTGTTTTTGCTAGGCTGACCCATATGGGTCACTTGTAGCTGTTGTGAAAAATTTATGGGATGTTTTAAGTGATGCATTGGTCTAACCAAATGTCTTTGAACTACTTGCTTTGGCTTGGATGAAATAAAATCATATAAAAGTGGTGTTTTGGGTTCATTTTTGAACTAGTCATGCATGGGGAGTAGTGTGACATAGAGAGTTGTTTTTTGCAGGTATGAAGACGTGTATTGAAGGTAGATAAAGAGAATGAAATTTTTAGGAATATTTTAGAGCATGAGATCATGTGATTAGATCTTTGAGAAGTGAAGAAAGAGCAAGTTTGATGCCCTAGGGTATCATTTAGGGTTTGTGAGCTGAAATAGTGATCTCCATCAGTTGTGGTAGCAACATTTTTAGAGATAAAACATTTTCAGGTGGTTGAGTTGGTGCTTTATCATCCTTACAGAGTTGTAGCCTCATTATGGAGTGTTTTCTTCACTTAATTAGGGGCTTGTACTCCTTTTAGGGTTGGTGCTCTACTAAACTAGGGGTTGGTTCACCTTGTGAAGTTGGTGCTTCACTTAATTACTTTGATTTGTTTAATATAAGTAGAGTTTAAGTGGGTTTTCTTTCCTATGAGGGTTTCAAAATTAATTTTGGTGTCTTGTGTACTATCATTCTCTTGATATTTCTTATGGTTGTTTATATTCTTAAGTAAACACAAATATGGTACAAGGTTGAATGAATGATAACATATGATGAATGGAAAATGAAATAAAATTTATTTTGTGGGAATGATTCACCCCCTCTCAATCCATTGTGCTTCCAATAATTGGTATCATAGAAGGTCCTTGTGAAGCAAGTTTAACAACTTGAAAAATATCCTAGAAGCACAAATGGGTAAGTCTCAGTAGATCTTTGGAGAAGAAAATATGAGATTGTTGAGTCTTTAGTTTTGGATTGCAAGAGACAATGGATGAAATGGAGAAATATCATGATCTAGCTATCAAAGATTTGAAATCTCAAGTGGAAATTTTGTCTAATGCCCTAAAGGAGAAAGAAGATGCTTGTTCTAGGTATGAAGACAAGTTGAAATCCCTTGAATTAGATTTGAAGGATGCAACTAGTGAGTTGCAGATGCATGAAATATTTGAGAAGAGCTCTAAGGATCTTAATGACATGTTGGAGAGTCAAAGAGGCAAAAATGACAAAACAAGCCTAGGGTTTGAAGGAGAGAAAAAGAAGGATGATCATGAAGCTGGTCCAAGCACTAAACCAACTAAGAAGGTGACTAAGAAAGCTGATCCAAGAAGGTCTAACTTAGTTAGACAACCTAATGCTATGAGGTATGGCTCTTTGTTCAATGGATATTGTTTTATTTGTCATGAGTTTGGTCATAGAGCTAGAGATTACAAAAAGAGGGCTCCAAGGAATGAAGTAGGTGTCTTCAAGGGTGAATGTTACTCATGTTGTGAGTATGGGCATAAAGCTAAGGATTGTGGTTGGAATCTAAGAGTGTTTGAACCTAGGAGGAACAAGAATGTTGTTGTTTGTTTCAAGTGCCACAAACAAGGTCATATTGCTAAATTTTGTGTTCAAAGTGGGACTCCAAGAGGTACTAGAAGATTTCAAGCATCAAATGGAAAGGTTTACAAGAGGAAATTCAATCCTATGTATGATTCCAAGACTGTTATATCTGATCCAAAGGACAAAAAAGAGGTTTCTCAAGTGAAGGAGTATGCTAGAGCTACCAAGATTGAAAACAAGGTCATCAAGCCTAATCTAGTTCAAAGGGGCATGTTTTCTCAAGTTCAAGAAGAACATTGGTGCCTCCATGCTTTAGCTCATGAAAAGTTGAGAAAAATAGGAATATGGGACAGCTCAAAGGTTGTAAGGGGATTCAAAATCCATTTGTCCAAAATGGAGGTCATGAAGAGTTTGTATGAGTTCAAATGTCCATGAAAATTTCATTGGTAGCATTCTCAATGTATAAGTCTATCGGTAGCGGTTTGAATTCTGCATAATGAAGTCATTATAATACATGTTCATCATTCATTCTATGTAAGTATGTCATGAGCTATAGCCGTATTTGTCTTGTAGTCCTTGATGTACATAAGGCTTTGAAGGTGTCCATGTTAGTGGTCCATGTTAGTTTGTTAAGTCTCTCATTTGTCAGAAGTCATCAAGTAAGTTTTGTATTCCATTTAAGGAGATTGTTATATCACTCTCTATCATCAAGTGTCTAAGGTGTCTAGCTATGTGGTCTCATGTGTATTGTGATTCGTGAAGTGTGGAAATATGTGTATCTTCAAGTATAAGTCTTAGTGGTCTGATAATAGTGTTCACTATACTTCTCAAAGGAAATATGACAATGTCATTGTCAATGAAGGGGCTAAGTCATTGTGTCCTTTTGGGAATGTGAAGAAATAATTACTTTGAAGGCCTATCATTAATCGGGTCTCCATGTGTCTCTGGTAAAAATTTCTCATAGATGTTGGTTCAAAGTATGAGGCGGAGAAACAATGCTTAAGTGCTCTTAAAGGTCAAGAATGAAAGGAATACAAGGAGTAAGAATCTCAAGTATCTCGAGATCTTAGTATACATCTGGTATAATATGCTCATATAGAATTTCAAAGAGGTCTATGCTCGGTGTTTAATAGTGATGGAGGTATCCAAGGTTGATGATGGAATCAATTTGATGATGCTTCTGGCAAGCAGTGGAAAGGGTCAATGATGCTATCAAGTTTGTAATACTCCCAAAGTTTCTTTGGTGTATAGAGGGCAATATTATAACCTATAGATATGTAGAATATATCATAGTATGCTTGAAATAGGTCTTAAGAGACTATTGAGTCATGAAGTTCTAAAAAATTGTGTGTACGCTAGCATCATCATGTGCAAGTTAGCTTGGTAAGAGGAGTAAGGTATGTGTAAACTGGTACTAGAATTCAAAGAATAAAGAAGGTTTGTATTGAGTAAAAGCTTTGTGAATATATAAATCACTGTGAAAGTTTGTGTATGGGTTCAAAAACATAAAATAAGGAGCTACAATATTTTGTGATTGAGAAAGATAGCTCTTACAATAAGGAAGAAAGACTCAATAAAGAAGATAACTATAGGATGGCAAAGTGAGAATGTTGACTATGACCGAGAAAGGTTTTGAATTTTTGAAACCCTAACAAGTAAAGACCTATTGTTATAGGTGTGATATTGAATTTGAGCATTGATACAAGATTCTCTCAGCTCTACAAAGTGAGGATTTAGGTATTGTTACAAGTCAAAAGTGGTCATCCCTGTCAAGTTTACAAGATGTTTTCAAGCATAAGTACAAAGGCTACATGTGTCTCAACTCTAATAGCATGTGAATGAGTTTTTTTACTTGAATAATGTCTTTTCAAGATTCTAAATGCTTAAATAGTATAACAAGTATAATTTGAGCATGTTATTACATAAAACCATGAAGGTATGATTTTTTCATGATAGAGATTGTTAGGACTACATCAGGGTTGTTTACTATTCAAAATGTTGTAGAAGTGTGTTCAAAGGTCTCGTAGAAAGTATATAAATCAAGGAAGACAATTCTCGACTCCAAATGGTATGATTTTTGCTACAAAGTGGCTTGAGTATGTTCAAAACTAATCCTTAAGTCAAAGGTTAAAGCTTACTCATAATTTGTGATAGTGTATTATGGTCAAAGATAAGATACAAGAAAAATGAGAAGAACTCAAGAATACAAAATGGTACGATTGAAGCTTAATGTATTCAAATCTTTGTTCAAGTTACAAAGCATGTCATAAATAAGATGTCATGGTTGATATTCATGCTTAAGGTCTTGAGAAGAAAAACATTGTTTCAGTTGATCTCCACGCAAAATGTTCTTTGTCACAAATATGAGCAAGTGGAAATAATTCAAACATGCATGTAGTTGATTATTCAAAGGAAGAGGTGGCATATGTGTGTCTCAGTGATGCATAAAAATCCTAGTGAAGGTGACTAAAATGATTTCAAAGGCTATCAAGGTATGTCGCATAGTATGAATAGGATTGTGCAAGGTTAAAAAGTGTCTCGAAGTGAATGTAGTTGAAAAGGAGTAAAAATACTAGCTACGGGTTAGTGGTTGTGGACTTCAAGTGAAAATGGAACTAATGAGCCTTACAAGAGGTTTGTTTCTGACATTAAAGAAGCCTAGGACTAGGTGTATTAGAGGGTAGTAGAAGCTTGAAGTGGTTTTCTCACATAGGGTCTAATATTTTGATCCTACAAGTGAATAAGGTGATTATGTGTACAATGGTAAGGGGAGCATGAGTTCAAGCTTCAAGAAGATGATTTTGTGTTTCTAAGACATGTGAAGAATGGTATAGGTTTTTTCTCACAAATTCGTGCATGACAAGGGTAAGTTGATTTATGTCACTCAAATATGGCAATTACGATCTGAAATAGTTGTTTGTACCTAACAAAAGAGTTTAAGAGGGTTTCTAGCCAAGGAATCAAGGTAATTTTCCTAAAATTGTGCTTGGAAGCTAGGTATAGTGTTCTTAAAGCTAGGGGAGCTAGAAACTGCTTTGTCAGAGCTTGTATGAGGTGTTAGATCTTGTCAAAATCTGTCCTAAATGCACTAAGAGGACTGTTTAGGGAATTTAGCATCATGATTGGTATGAAAAGAAAGTTTATGCACACTATAGCTTGTTTTAGGCCTAGAAAATATGGATTATTAGCAAGAGAAGTAACATAATGTTTTGAGATGCATGGGACCGACATTGTTGGCATGGTGAAGATGTGGATGACTCATATTTCGGGTTGCTTCAAGTGTTTCTAAAAAGTGTAAAACAGGGGTTGAGGAGAGACATTACTTGGTTTGCATGCCTAGGAGGTGAAATAAGGTGTTGTTGTTACCAATAAGGTATGATTTTTCTTCTTTCATGCCTTACTAATGTTTTTTAGATGTTGAAGTGCTTTTTCTAGGGGGAGCTTGGTGTTTGCATAACTAAAATGAAGGAAAGAATCATATTTTTGTGCAAAATCAAGAAAAATGAGTCTATTTGAGATGTTTGGTTGATGTTTCTAACCAAAGAATGCTGCTTTGTGAAGCTAAGATAAGTGAAGCCATGAAAGCTACATGTATGTCTTTATCATTAATGTAAAAAAGGGGAGAAGTTCAGGGTGTTTTCCATCAATGACAAAGGGGAGATTGTTGGAATGTAGACTTGATAGGTGTTATCATTGATGAAAAATCACATTAATGATAAAGTGAATGTTGTAGGATGATTTCATGATGTTTTATATGGTGCTAACATAATGGTTTAGATGTTTATCGGCTACTACAGTGGGATTCAGTGATGCATACTTGCTCTAGCAAGCCCATATAGGTGCATAGAAGGTATAGCTTGATAGTATGAGCTTTTAGGTTTTCTTTGGAATCATTTTAACATGTTTGATAGAATTTTTAAGGGTGCTTGAGCAATCACAACAGTGGCATAGTGTAGGTATAGGTGAATCACCTCGATTCAAGTGCTTATTAGGAGCAGACATGTTTGCTTAGAGGTGTGACAAAGTGTATTGGAGCCATTTGAGCTCATGGATGCATGCTATCAGGTGTATCATGAAATATGAGGTATTTTTGGGTCATTTGTAGAGGTTTCTTGTTCATTTATTACATTATTTCAGTTGACCCTAGTTGTTATTATGAAGATCTAGCATGAAAACATAGGTAAGTCTTAGTGATTGGAGAGATTGAGAAATGTAATTGATATTATGATGATTTGAGATGTTATAGGGATGTTTCATATTTCTCTAAGAAAATTTTAGGTGCCCATGTTGAGTATTTTTCTAGATATGACTGATTTTGTGAGACAAGGTGAAAAACAAGGCAAAATCTAGCTCGAAGTGTAACTTCAGATGCTCATTGTGAAAAGTTTGATTTGCATGTGAACTTGTGTCTTTTAAGGATTATTATAAGGTGAGTTTATAAGGTTTCAAAAAAATAATTATGTCATTTGATCGTCATGTTTTTATGAACGAATGTTAAGAAGGTAAAGAGGTCTAAAACCCTAGTTAAACCCTAGCTAGGAGCAATTTGCAAAAGATGAAGTATAATGACCCAGTTTTGATTGAAAGTGAAAATGTGATAATTTTATGTTGTATAGGACTCCTCAATATTTCTAGAAATGTATGTTTGAGGTCATGGTGATGAGTGCGCCCCACCTAAAAATTAGTTTCTGAGAAAGAAGGATATAGAGCAAGATTGTACAAAGGAGTAGCATTCCAAATTAACGTGGCATGATTATTGGGAGATATTATTGATGTCAAAAAGTTTTAGGGCATGATATTATAGGATGATGGTGTTTTGAGGCTCAAATAGGTTGACTAGTCAAAGGACAATTTTGGAGTCTCAAATAGCATGGTTCAGGATGTTTTAGCCATAACTTGATTTAAAGGTGGAATTTTCAGGTGATTCAAAAGGTGTTGGAAAGTAGACTAAGTGATATTTCAATTTATATAGTTATTGAATATGATGATGTTATATGGTAGGGTTTACAAGGAACTCTTTGAGAAATAAAAGTTTTGGACGTTCAAGACAACATCTATTTTGGTGCAAGTTTTATGATACTTGAAGCATGAAATATATTGGGTGATTATTTATATAACATTTAATGTGATGAGGGATGGATTAAGCATACAATTAATCCATTTATAGGTATTTAATATATGTATAAATTATTTATGGGCTAAGCTTTGGAAACAACATTTTTTGGAAGGATGATTTGGTGAAGGCAAATGTTGCTTTGGCTTGAAGTAAAGGATGTTTCATGACTTATAATATGATTAGAAGTGTTCTATGGGTTATAAAATTTCTTTTAAGTGGCCACATTGCATGTTTTGGTTGAGTAGAAGTGATTTTTTTACCAAATGAAGTTTCCAGTGGTGCAAAAATAATTGAGAAATAAAAAGGATCTTGGGCCCATTAAATGAAATAATCGATTGGTTAACAAAAATTGAAACCATGGTTAATTTTTTAAATTATGTATTACTCATGTTTGATGAACATGGGAGATTAACTAAGTATGGTTTTGTAATGAGGAGAATTTTGGCATTCCAATTCATGTGCTTTGGTGATTTTTGGTGCATGGAAAGTGTGTTTTTGCTAGGCCAAACCATATGGGTCACTTGTAGCTGTTGTGAAAAAGTTATGGGATTTTTATAGATGAATTGGTTAAGCTAAATGTGTATGACTGACCTCATTTTGGTTGGATGAAATAAAATCATATAAAATGATGTTTTGGGTTCATTTTTGAACTAGTCATGCATAGGGGAGTTGTCTACCTAGAGAGGTTTTGTTTGCGAGTATGAAGACATGTATTGAAGGAATATAAAGAGAATGAAAGGTTGAGGAATATTTTAGAGCATGATAGCATGTGACTAGAGTTTTGAGAAGTTAAGAAGGAGCAATTTTGATGCCCCGGGGTATGAGCTAGGGTTTATGAGCTGAAATAGTGATCTCCATCAATTGTGGCAAAAATATTTCGTAGATCAAACATCTTCGGTGGCTAACCTGGTTCTTGGTCATACTTAGGGGTTGTAGCCTCCTTGTGGAGTGGGTGCTTCATTAAATTAGGGGTTGGTTCTCCTTGTAGGGTTGGTGCTCTACTAAACTAGGGGTTGGTGCTCCTTGTGAAGTTGGTGCTTCACTAAATTACTTTTCTTTGTGTAATATAAGCAGAGTTTCAATGGGTTTTCTTCCCCATGAGGTTTTCCCACTTAATTTTGGTGTCTTGTGTACTCTCTTGCTCTTGATTTTTCTTATGGTTGTTTATATGCTTAAGTAAACACACATATGGTACATGGTTGATTATGTGGATGATCATACTCTGTAGCTAAGCTCTTTCCTAGAAGTCTTCAAGATTATGTAATGTGTTGGTTCTACGACCTACCAATCCATTCAAGAAACATCTTTTATGCATTTAACCAATGATTTTATCACTCATTTATCTATTAATATTAGGTTTAATATTTCCTATGCTCAACTAACACAAATTAAACAAGGATATAATGAGCATATAATGGATTATGTCTTTCAATATAATAAAAACTTAGCTAAGATGTTTAATGTACTTGCAGACTCTGAAATTCAAGATCTATTCATCCAAATTCTATTACTACCTCTCCAAGAGAGTGTCATCTTTGAGACATCTCCATCATTTGATCATTTATGTCATACTCTTAAGCTATGTGAAAGTAAACTATTATCTATGGGAAAGCTTAAGTATCATGAGAATGATTCATCTTCTACGTGATTTCAAAGTAAATAAACTTTCAAGCCATCCACCAACCCTACTGAAGCAAAAGCTAATGTCAACATTGTATCTAATCCTGAAAAGCTTTAATAGCAATCGCATAAGCACATGTTTACTAAATTGCCTTGTTCTCTACATACTCTATCACTGCAACTCATCGAGAACAATCTTATTACGCTTCCTCCTCCACTCAATTTGACCCATTTCATCCTAAAGGTCTCAATTACAATGAAATTTTTTGATGTGAATATCATCAATACGTGGGACATTCTACGAATATTTGTTTCAAACTCATGCATCTTATTCAAGATATCATTGATAATAATGCAATTGAGATTCCTAAACCTACGACATCCACGTCAGTCAATGAAAATCACAAGCTCAAGATATTCAACAATCCTCTTCCTAAACATTACAAGCAAGTGGATGGATCTTCAGCCAACCATACATATTGTGCAGTGCCTCCTCCTTCATTGAGGGCTCTTGATTTTCTCATTGTTCACACTGATGCATCTCCATCGCTCATCATGACTATCACACTACATTCTCCTCTAATGCATTACATATTAATGCTTCTATCGGACCTCACACTATAAATAGTAAAATTATTGATCCATCGATTCATGTGTGTGCACTCTATTTCACTTCTTTTTTTTCTATTGACTATCCGCTATCACATATTTCATATCCGGTTCCTAAATCATATTCTTATGTCAAGATTCCAGTCACAGTTGGTCCTCTTACCATGTTTATGCCATTTCTTGTGATGCCTTTAATCAAAGGGTGTGACATGCTCTTAGGTATTACCCGACTTCATGATACTAAAGCTATCATTTCCATAAATCACTTATGTCTAAAGTTCATTCAAAACAATAAATTCATTACTATCACCGGTGTTTTTCCATCCACACCATGGCCTCATCCTCCCCTTGAGGTTACCGTTGTACCCAATATAGCATCTCGGTCCCCACAACCTCTCAAATCTAAAGTGCAATTTTCTCCTAGCTCTCCTATTTTCACATGACCTACTCGGTCTCATCGGTCTACTAGTCCATCTCATCAGTATAGGTCCACCACTCGGGAGGCTCCTTCACATAGGTATACATCGCCTCCTAGATTTCCTTCACATAGGTATTCATTGCCTTTGCACTCTCCTTTAAATACATGTTCATCACCTCTACATTCTCCTTCACATAGGCATACATCACCTCCACAGTCTACTCCACATAGGTCTCCATCAACTCATAGGTATCATGCACATAGATATTATTCACCAATACATCATTTATCTCATACATCATTGATATCGAGATCATGGTCATACACCTTTATCTCCTCAAGCATCGGGTGGAAGACCATTATACTTCAATTTTTTGGACAACATATTCATCAACATGGCATACACTTAGGGGGCACCATGATTATTCTCACCCCTTCTAGCATTATCAGGTGTCTTGCATTTCTAATTTTCCATTATACACTTCACATCTTCTCTTTCACACATGTCTTACACATCCTAATACGCGTGTATCATCACTACCCGATGACACATTCTTACACTATAGTTCACACTTGATGTTTGAGGGCATACTACATTCATGAGCCTCACATCATAAAACCGACACATCTCGCACTTTATGCCTTCATGACACATCTCTTTAGCATCACATTCATCACAACACACTACCCTATGATGCACTCTAGTTCCACGGTTCATACTTGACTATTGAGGGTCTAAATCTAAAATGAAATTCACCGCATTCACCATTCTCACGATTTATAATTGATTGATCTATCTTTGTAGCACACATAATTCAAACCATTTCCTAATGACACACTCTTGTTTTATGGTTCATTCGTAACTGTTGAGGGGGAATTTATAAATGAATCACATCACATGCTCATTAAAATCCACATGGAGGAACACCGATCTTATCACTTTCACTTTGCATTCCATTTCATTCACACACAACATACTGCATATCTTGGTTGCACATTGTTCTTGTTTATTTATACTTGCATGTACACTTTTCTTACTATGTTAGATAGATATTTCGCATGTCATTATATTTTCTATATACACATGTGTGTTCACTTTCCTTCTAGTTATGAATGCATATTTTTGACAGATCTTTACACACAACATAGATGCTTAGCAATGTACCTTTCATTAGTCCCACAATGGCTCCTAGGGGCATCTAATTTTTTACACACTACATGTGTTATTGTTTTGTTATATACTACTTTCTATTCTAACTAACACACTATTTTATCAATATATACATGCTTTGACATACTTTTTATCTTTCTAATATGCTAACGGGTGCTTTATGTTCAACATTTTCTTTGAAGGAACTATTTTCCACCATGGTTATCTGATACTTTTCTTTCTACTATTTTCCATTGTTTTGCGAGCTTTTCCCTATGTCTTGCTTGTTCATTGCTTGTATTCTTTTGGCCTCTTTAGCCCTAATTGTCTTATGACATTGTGAGTGATGTCCCATGTTTGAAACCCACTTTTTAGTCTATGTTTTCTTCTTGCTTGCTAGATTACAATTTGTCTTATATATGCATATATGTCTTGTTTGCACTAACACATGTTTCCAACTATTTTGTTTGCATGTGTCTTTATTTCTACCAAGCACATTACCTCTCCCTATAGGGAATCAATTACATATCAGCATCTAGTCCTCCCCTTTGGATGACATCCTCCTAGCGATGTTACATGCACCCTAAACGAGGGGGAATACATTAGGTGAATCAGTCGCCCCATTCAATACTACACATTCATAGTTCAAACATGTACAAAGATAGGAACAAAGCACTCTTTAGTCATAGAAATGGCCCAAAATACAACTTGGGTCCTCGGGATATCGCAGATGCCAATGCCTGGAGATATAGACATGAGTTCCTTGGTGCTCCTGACCCTTCATAGGCACCTATGACCATGGTGAAGTTACAAATTTTTTCTCAGATCAACATGGTTCACAAAAATTTTCATAGAATAGGCACAATACTACAACAATCAACATGCATGTTTTCTATTTGAGTTGGATCAAACTGAATCAAACTTGATTGAACTGAGCAAAGCATGATCACACCATCTATAGTGGTTTATAAATCGTCGAAGAAGCGATCAAGGTTGGAGAATAACACTAGACCTTTATCCCAAACACTTCTTATCCTGTGGCGTGAGATTGCCCAAAAATGTGTTATTGTACGAGATCAACCAAAAAAACTCATTCTTCTACAACATTTTTAGGATCCTTTCTATCCTTTTCACTCATCATGGATCAGGTGCACATGTTCCTTTTCACATTTTTACATACTTTTTGCACACTTTTTTACATATTTGGATCAAAATTTTCATATACACATATTTAACTACTCTTTTGTTCCGATTTTGCAGGTCCATCATTATGGGAAGCAACATTCACATCATCGAAAAAATCAAGTGACAACAACAATAGATACAACGTGATATATACACATACAATTTTACCCATAGGGTCACTTCCTCTTCTTTAGCTTCCACGCTTCATTTTTATCACTCCACATTTTTTCTTGTCTCTCGGCACACTTTCACCATCGATCTACATGGTTATCGGTTCATATATTTTATCTATTTATATTATCAAGTATTCACTCAACAACATAAAGTGGGGGAAAATTAAGACACTAAATCATGCAATTGGGTACATTTATAGGTCATAATCACATACCACTATTCATATAATTCCTAAGTGAGAAAACTAGTAATTGACATCTATCTTTGGACTCTTTTTTTTCTTTTTTTCTTTCTCTATGGTCTTGTACACTTCACCGCCTGATCTGAATTTCACTGTTTTATCTTTCTTGTCTCTAGACACCGCACCTAGCCAGGATTGTATCACCCAAGTGCCCTCATCCTCTCTGGGTGCCCCGACCTCCTTGTATCTTACTCACCCTTTTTGGGACTCTTTTATCTTTTGGGCATATTGCTTTCTTGGTAGTTAGCCTTTTATAGGTTAGTTACAGAAATTCAAGGAAGGGAATCATATAAATACAAATATATATGATCATAATAAAGGACCAATCTCTAAGCATCTATTACTATCACCTAAGGTTACATCCAAAGGCATTTCCAGAGCATCAAAGCATCCATCTAGCTATCATTCAAGGGACAAGGAATGAATTTTTCTATATACACTTCAAAGGATGGGAAGTTTATTTTAACATCCACAAATCTATTTACATTGTTACATGTAGCTATTTATTATTATTCGGTGCATCTTGCATAAGAGCCACCTAGGGCACGATCCTACACACACATGCAGAGATAAATTGAGTCCGAGATGTAGTGCAAAGTGCTCGGTTGTAAGTTCAATTTGTTGGGTGAGAACCAAGGTTAGTCCGACTCCCCATTTACATCTTTTTATTTTTAGGATTTGATGTGTTTTGGGGTTTTGCAGAGATCATAGGTTTTACAGGTTATCAACAAATTCAGTGATCATCCAAAGTGACATACATGTAACAAACAACAAAGTTTAGCAACATTGGTGTGATATAAGAAAATTCATATTCCAATCATTTTCATAGTCACAGGTGTCCAGGAGAAGACTCGACACCTAGGTGACCCCGATCCAGTCCAAGTGCCCTAGTCCCAACATATCCGAAAATTCTACAATTTTCTGGGTTTGGTTGCGATAGTTTGTCCTCATGTTCCATCAATTTTCCAACTCAACACACCTTAGGATCTATTGTGAACTAAACTAAGTTTCTTATTTCATCTCTTGCACTTAGGGTGTTAATTTCCAATTTATTATTACTTAGGTCAAATATGTATGCTTATCTTTGCATTGTGACTCAACAATTAAGGGTTTAACATAAATCAATATTTGTTAAATCACCTCCCACAGAAAAAATTAATTGAGTTATTTTCTCACTCCTATGCCAAACATATATCATCGACATTACAAATCCAATCCTTGAAAACATTTGATGAAGCCTTTACTATGGCTCAAAAACTCAAACTTCGTGCCCTCGAGGACAATATGGTCAAAATTAGATGAAAGAAGCCTAAACATAATTCCTCATTCAAATCATCCTCCAGTCATTATAACTCTAAAACATCAACAAATTTGGTCGTCAGTAATACTACATGTTTCTAAGGAATGTTCAAATTTTGAATGCACATGCCATCAATGCAACCATAAACCCATTGGTGAATCTTACAACACCATTTTTAATAAACTCTTGGTTGCATGTATGATCACCATTCCTTCCATCCGCACCATCAACACATTTGTCTCAAAACCTCTTGGTATTGAGATAATTATTACTTGTAAATACCATAGGGTCAAGGGTATTGACATCCAAAGGTGTCATTCATTCATAAACATCCTTCAGGACCTTATCAACAAAGGTGAGTTACAACTATATAACCCAAATGCATCTCCAAATCAGAACATAGACATTTTTAAATAGCCATTTCCAAACCAAGCTCCATCTTCTAGTCAACCATAGTCTAATGTTATTCACTCCCATCACACCATTAACACAATCAAAGATCAATCATCCACATCTTGGGGCCACACCCCTCATGGAAAATTTTCAGTCACTATTACAGAGTCTAAGATTGTTCCCACACAGAAAGTGATCCCTTCAAAATATGTGTCATTAAAGGAGACACCAGTCTCTTCAACCTCAGCTTCAAAAGGACATTATGCAATAATACTTGAAATGCTCATCCAATAATCTATCATAACTTTACCCCCTCTTAAGCCATTTGGTTCTCGAAGGTGGAAACCCTCCTGGTTCAAATTTGAAGCATTTTTGATTATCATTGAACACTAGGATATTCTACGAGAGGACTCAAAGCCCTTCATGCAACCATTCAAATCCATTCTAATAAATATATTATCCCTACAAATCTTGAATCATATAATCCATTCAACACAACCCATTACACATTTACAACCACTATACCCAAACCATCACCTACATCCACATATACTAAGATGGTGTAGACACCAAATTCATGTCTTACGATCCTTGTGACCCACATCTCATCTCGCAACCTAAACTCATCACCTAAACCTTACACAATTATTTATTAATTACCTCATAATTGATAAATCCACATCGCCTTACCCGCCACCTCACTTGCCCACCTCACCATGACTTAGCCCTAACCCTAAACTAACCTAATTAGGACCCATGACTTGGTCTAGACTCACATCCATAACTAATGCCTCCTTACTCGCACTCCAAAGCCGACCTTCTAGCCACTTGACCAAGCCCGCAACTGATCTCTCGGGAGAAAAGCAGGGAAGGTGGGCTATTTTACTAAAAATAGCCTACTTTTTCCTAACCGATGCCGGTTCCTACTCGACCGCCGTCGGTTACGTAACCGCCATCGGTTCCCTGTAAATGGGCTCCCCAAACCAAAACAACGGATCGGAATTTCATTTTGGGAGATCACCGAAGGATTTTGAATCAAAGGAGAGTCCAAAGCGATTAGCAATAGAGTCCGAACTTCACTTGACCAAGCAGAGACAAGTGAAGAAACCAGAAGAGTTGGCAGCCAAGGAGATCAACTGGCATCTTCATCAAAAACCAGTAAGTTACATCTTGCATGTCCTCCATTATAACATTTCTTATGCTTTTGGAATTACAGTCCTCCCAAATCCGTTTCTGGATCCATTATCCAACGTACCATTGCCTCTAGCTGTTATTCTTTTGTTTCTAACATCCCGTTTCCTAAAACTATCCAAAAATCAGCCATTACAAACTCCACAACCAGCCCGAAGATCCTAGAACCCACCAAGATCGGTTATCAAGAACCGCCATCGGTTATAGGTAACCGGCATCGTTCCTTTGATCAAAAACCAGAAAACACCTTTCCCTACCTGGGCCAAATAAGCAATTTAATTGATATTTTACAAGATTTTTGTGTTAACTCATATCTCATAGGGAACCGACCACCTTCGAAAGGAAGTTTCATATTTCCTGGCCCAAGGCAGTTCCCTCATTTACTATCTAATCAAAATCTTGTGGTCTTGTGTTCTTATTTGCAGGTAGTCCTTCCAAGACAAAAAGGAGTTCTTCGCAGTCAGCCTGATCTTTCTCTACGGTACGCGCACATCATCTCGACATTCTACAGGTATTCCTCCTAACCCTAACCTTATCTGTTTCTATAAGGAACGAAGCATTTCCGAGTGAAACATTTTGGCACGCCCGGTGGGACCCATTTTGGGTTTCTTTCTCTTGCTTATTTTCATTTTAGGAAGCATATTTGCTGTTGCTGTTTTTGTTATATATTTTAGTAAAGAATTTGTCTTGCTTTCCTGGTTTCGCATTAGTGAAAGTCATCTCTTTTGCTTCATCGAATATCACTTTCGATTTGGGTTTTAAAACACGTGCATTGCATTCCTGCTTGTTGTTCTCCAATTCTAGTGAACATAGATTAAGTAACAGGTCGTACACGTGGGGGTGATATCCACGGTATTGACAGGAAATTAACCTTAGTTTCACTGCACAACACATACCGAATCACTTCACAATTAACACAACATCTCAAACATCCCCCCTTTTCCGCGGTATTCCTCCGCCCGATTGAGGTAACCTTATAAGCCAAAACAAACTTGACATTTCCCCTAAGTCTTGTTGTTTAGGATTCTGACATCATCTTACGTATAAAGGCATAAGCCCACAATAATTAAAATTAACCCTAAGGTTAATCTCTCTGGATTTCATGCGTGTGCATCTTGCTTGTTTGTTGTCCCGTTTTCTCTATCATACTTTGTCTTCTGTGATCAATAAGTTGCTAAATATACTCAACGTTGCTAAATCAAATCAGCAGCCTTTTATATCTTCTTATCCTAAATTTTTGACACCGACATCGGTTAAGAGACCGACGGCGTTTGATCTGTGACCGACACCGGTTACTAAACCGATATCGGTTACTGTCTCTCTCAGCCCCTGACAAACCAGCAGCTTGCCAAATTCACCTTTCAGACGTTGTTTTTGTTCTGGATAGATTGAAACTTTCCTGGGTGTTCTAGTCTATGGTTGTCATCACTCGGAAGCAAGCCGCCGCCATGGTTTCACATGCCTGCTCTGTGTCTTTGCCTGAATCACCCCCTTCACATTCTATAGGGAACCCTACGGACACCAGTGAGATCCCCCAAATTCCTGTAGGAGACAAGGACTTTGCCAAATTTCTGGATGCTAATCCCAGCGCTGTACAATACTATTTGTCTCATACCCCTGACCGTACGCCTGATGGTCAGCTCCTTATGGGCATGCCTATTAGTATAGCTGCTCATTTAGCTCCCACTCCTCCTGATAACAATACCTTACTTCCTGCATCACTAGCCCCGTCTCCCAATCCGACAGCTTCAGAGGTTCATACGACCCCGATTAGCTTTCCTTTGGTTAACCTTGGACCCCACGTATCGCCACCACCAACTGCCCCTATCTCGTCTCTCTTCGAGACCACTCCATTCATGACTTACTCTCCGCCACCTATTCAAACGAGCTTTCCTTCTCAAGCTCCGCCTACCTTTTCATTCCCATACACGTATCCAGTAACCTCAACACCTTATATGGGACATCCCTATTCTGTGGCACCATCACCTCATCCAACCACAGATTTCATCAAGCAAATGATGGACAAAATGCAAAACCTGGAGGCTTCCGTTTCAGAAGTCGTAGCGCCTGACATACGAGCAAGTTTGTGGGAGCCCATTCACCCTTCTCGTCCCCTTCATTCATATCCTCCTCAATGGGAGTTGCCAAAGTTTACTCGTTTTAACAAGTAAAGAGGATCCTCAACAACACTTGCGATCATTTAGACATGCTTGTTATTTGATTGCCCATGATGATGCCTCATTACTCCGCACCTTTCCCATGTCCTTATCGTGGCCTCGCTTGAGTGGTACAAAGCTTTAACCCAAAGACTCAATCTTCTCTTTTAACCAACTAGCCCAATCTTTCTTGGATCATTTCTCCATTAACATTGCCAAGAAAGTATCTATCACCGACCTTATGCCATCCGACAATTCAAGACGAATCTATCGCAGATTTCGCTGGACGATGGCGGGGCCTTATCAACCAACTTACGTATGCCTTGCCTCAAACCGAACTTATCGAATCTGCTTACGCGGGCTCTGCGCTGCAAGCACATCTCCCCTACCCTCCAAATTCAAACTTTCCGTACATTCGACGAGGTTTTACTATGGCTCGAAAATTAGAAATTCGAGCCTTAGAGGAAGAGAAATCTGCGGTCACGCAACAAGAACTCCACTTTCCGAACTCCCGATTCTACCAATAAACCAAATACCACCACTCCTCACGCGTCCACCTCTTCTAAATCAAAAGGAGCTGTCCACGCGGTGATGGTCAAATCCCAACCACCGTCCAATACTCCACCAAAAACCACCTATAAATACAAAGCCGAACCCATCGCCTACACTCCTTGGAGAAACCTATGATGTGATATTGAGAAATTGCTCAAAGTCAGGGCTATCACCTTGCCCCTGTTAAACCTCACTCCGGGTTTGACTCCACCCGCGCAATACCTTCCTGGTACAAAGAAAATGACTTTTGTAACTTTCACCGCGTAAAAGGACATAGTCATGAAAACTGCAAGATGTTGAAAAACATAGTGCAGAAATGGTTGATGCAGAATATAACACTCGAATATAACACTCGATAATCCTAACGCCCCTGCTAACCGAAATCTGAAAATTTTCAACAAGCCATTCCCGAATCACTCGTCCAGCAGCAACGTGAACCAAGATATCTTAGCTGAGGAGAGTGTTCATGAGATCCATGCAGTCTTCGATTCTCAGCCAAAAGCCTCTATCGAGAAAATTTTGAATCAGACCTCTTCACTAACACAGGAGCCCGAACCTCCTTTACCACCATCAAGCCAAAGCGAAATCGTTCCTTTACCCATAGAAGAGTTAACGCCTGTGCTTCCTTCCCATCAATGAGTCTTCTTACACCACATCCCTACAAGACTGTGAGCGGATGCTATCTAATTTATCTATTTCCCAAACGTCCCCTTCTACCACTCTTGCTACACAAGAGGAAGGCTCACCACTCCTTTTGACATCCTTAGACGAGAAATCTCTTACACTAACATCACCACATTCTTTTAATGTGACAGATCTCCTCGAACACGCCCTCCTACCTATTAGTCCCTCATCGCCTAAATCTTTTCAACGACCGGTTGACCTCCTAACATCTATTGATACAGTGCCTCATCTGCCTCCTGTGTCACACCCGCAATGGACTGGAATTACAACCCACCTTTCTTCCGTACCAAAATTACAAATCACACTTGGAGACTGTCATTCCACAGAAGATAGACAGGCCCTATGGGAACGTTTGAGTACCCCTTTTCCTACTCAAATGCAAATGACTAATCCTGATGTCTCCACCATCTACCCGAAGTGCTTACAGAAGCTTAAAATGCCCCTGTTCTCGCCTTCACCCCCCTCACCTCTACCAAATGCCCCGTCCACTTCTATCAACTTAACCAGATCTTCCCCTACGCTTGGGACCTCACCAATGCCCAATCTGACACACCCACCTAAGCGACTCGATCTATCCAAAAATAAATCCGTCCGCCACCTAGGAGACGAACGCAATCCGGGCCTCTATCACAATTAAAACCTTCATCGTCACACCCACCTTCCATATTGGGACCTCATCCCTCCACTTTACACCAATATATCATACCTCCGTTGTTTTCTGCAAAACGACCTACGCCTTCTACACCTATACAGAGATCAAAGGGTATCACAACATCGTTACCCCGCGTATCCGGTCCACCTATCAACCCTAAACCAATCCCATCATCAAAGGATTTATTTTCTGTCACTCCCCTTTCTCCGTGGTTGTTTCCCGCTACCACGCCATCTCGTAGCCTCATCATCTAACCAAATTGACGTAACTTCTATGTCCAAGAAACCACGTTTAGTGAAAAACATGTGTCAAGACCCTCGGCTAAACCATCACCCATACGAACTAAACACGCCCAAACATTACCACAACCCACACAATCAATACCCTCATCTTCTTCTTCTCGATTTTGACCCACTCAAAGGATCTTACGTCAAAATCCTTGCTATGTTGGTGGAGAATGCGACCATTTCCCTACCTCCACTTAGACCTTATGACCCGTCTAAACCCCGACCTATGAGTTACGATGAGTCTAAAATCTGCGCTTATCACCGCACACCAGACATGATGTGGAGGGATGCAAAGCTCTAAAACCTCCTTCGTGGTCACCTCTCCCGGATAGACAGATTAAGAAAGACAACTTACGAAGGGAGAGACCTCTAGCGTCAATTCCTCTACTATATCATCTATCCCCCCCTCACCAAGATCTATCATTATTACAACCCCACCTCTTGAAGACCATGAATTATCCCAACCATCTTCCTCATCTCAGATCTACGAGATTAATATGATTAGTGTCGCTACTCGAGGACAGAAAAACAATGGGAAAGCGAAAGAAAACACACCTGCGGCATCTCTTTCTCCTTCAACCATCCCGATTACACCACCACCTAAAGTGGTTATTCGCGGACCCGCCTATCCCGTCTCTAATGGAGTTGCCCACCGAACCATGATCAAACAGCTTCATCAATCGCCCGTAAAAATGACACTATATGATCTCATTCAGACTTCTGAATCTCATCGACAAGCTCTCGTTGAGATCCTTCAAGGGATAGAGGTTTTACCCAACGAAACCCTGCCCGTTGCCTCCATTCTAACACCTAATCACGTTGCCTCTCTCACCAAACAATCCATCTCCCCCACCACTTCTGTCTCAAAACAACAAGCCGCTGCGGTTAGTTTCTCGGAAGATGAAATTATCGACTTTGGTGCGTAAGACCACTTTTCGCTTTTTTCATTTCCGCTTACGTCCGAGACATTCGAGTACGTTGGGTTATGATTGACGGGGGCGCTAGCCTAAACATCATCTCTTCAAAAGCCTTCCAACAAATGAACATCCCTTCTAGTTGCATGTGTGCCAACCCCATCATGTTGCGATCATTCAATGACGCTATTACTTCTACCTTAGGCACCGTGATCCTCAACATTCGCGTAGGCCCACGTACTTTGCCCGAACTCTTCTATGTCCTTGAAGGAGAGTTCCAATATAATATATTGCTAGGTCGTCCTTGGATTCGAGCCATGGGATGCGTTCCCTCAACATTACATCGATGCATAAAATTTGAGTACGAGGGGAAGTCTTACACTGTAAAAGCTGATCCTCCCCCCTTCAAAACTTGCAATATGTTATACCGCCCAAACGATGTGCTTATACCAATTAAGACACCCATACATTCAACCCAACCTTCCTCTTCAAATGTACCTCAACCATCCACCTCAACTGCACCTACGCCTTCAACTGATGAAACCACCATCGCACAAACCACTTCTCTTCCCGCAGCTAACATCCCAACCTCCGACCCCTTAGTAGATGTTTTTCATCGCCTCACGCTGGGGGAGTACCGCCTATATAACGTTAGTTCTTTCCCTACCCCGCAGGAGTACGGACAATTACATGCGCATCCCACCTACGACTGTCGCGTGGGGGAGGTAATCTCTTACGGACCACCCCATTGCCGCACTAACCTAACGTATGGGGGTGTTGACACATCCTCCATTATCCCTGAACCTCCTCTTGGTGTGGTTCCCTTCCAATCCGATTTTCAATACTTGACAAATCGTCGTTTCGCCCTCACCTTCTTGACTCGCTGTGCGTGGAAAGGCTTTGGTTTTGGCCTTTACGAACAAGGCCGACATACACTCATTCCCGTGACCACACGCAAACATAATGATCGCAGTGGTCTCGGTTTTTCCGAAACACCTACACAAGAGACACCTCCTGTCACCGTATCTCCGGAAGAGGAAGACGCGTTGCCCTACCGAAACATCATCACCTACTTTGCCATCATCACCCACAGAATCGATGGACCCTGAATCTATCCCTCCTAACTTTTTTTTTTCATAAATGCTATCTTCATAGGTCCTCTCACTTATCAACGCGATAATGAGGACCCATCTTCTCTTCCCCTTCTGTATCCAGACATGATCGAAGAGGATTCGCCTTTGATTAATGTTGTTGAATGCCAGGATGACGACTCCATACTCACTTACTTGGGCGCGGATGATTCTTATATTCAACGCGCCCTACCATCTGAAACCCAAACTATGCTGAATGAATCTACTATAGAAATCAACATCCACACGGAGGAAGATCCTCACATAGTGAAGATTGGACAATCCCTTAACACATCAGAACAAGCCGCCTTTACTACCTTTCTCTCAGTGCTCGCAACCAAGCGCTTCGCATGGTCTTTACGACACATGCCAGAATTGATCCTACCATTGCCGTCCATAACATCACCCTAAACCCCGATTCCAAACCAAATAAACAGAATTGAGAAAATGCATCCACGCATTGCTCTCTTGGTCAAAGAGGAACTCCAACGACTCCTTTTCTGCTTCCTTCATTCTCGCCTATTGACTATCCTCAATGGATCTCTAACATCGTACTGTCACACGAAAGCGACGGGGACTTCGGATATGCACGGATTTCCGAGATCTTAACCTCGCTTGCCCTAAGGATGACTTCCCCCTCCCAAGTATTGATCAACTTGTTGATCTCACTGCGGGTCATGAAATGCTTTCTCTCATGGATGGCTTTTCAGGATACAACCAAATTTTGGTCGCCCCTGCCGATCAACACAAGACTGCCTTCATAACTCCTTGGGGAACCTTTTGTTATCGTGTCATGCCATTTGGCCTTAAGAATGCTGGTGCTACCTATCAGCGGGCTATGACCTACATTTTTCATGACATTATGCACACTATCCTTGAAGACTATGTCGACGATCTTCTTGGCAAGTCTAAACATCGTAGTGAACATCTCGATGTTTTAACCATTATTTTTGATCGCCTGTTACAATATTCTGTCCGCCTTCAACCGAAGAAATGTGTCTTTGGTGTTCTTTCAGGAAAACTTCTTGGCTTTATCGTCTCTTTGCGTGGCATTGAGGTCGATCCATCGAAAGTCAAAGCTATCCTAGAAATGCCCCCACCCAAAAATCTCAAACAACTGCGTAGTTTACAAGGTAAGCTCCAATCTATCCGACGTTTCATCTCCCAACTCTCGGATCGGTGTCAACCTTTCCATCACCTCCTTAAAAAGGATATTGCATTCCAATGGAGCGAAAAATGTCACCAAGCCTTCAAGCTCTCAAAGCTTATCTCTTACAGCCACCCGTGCTTATCCCACCCCAAGACAACCGCCCTTTCTACCTTTACCTTTCCGCCACCGACCACGCTGTAGGAGCCATGCTTGCACATCGTGACTCTGAGAATCACGAACAAGCCGTTTATTATATAAGTCGTACTTTGGTGGACTATGAGACTAGGTACACACATGTAGAAAAATTGTGCCTTGCCCTATCATTCGTTGCCACCAAACTCCGACACTACCTTCTAAATCACAAGACTTTCGTCATCACCAATACAGACCCCATCCATTACATGTACGCCAAACCTCATCTGAACCAACGCATTCTGCTAGATGGCTCATGCTTCTCGCCGACCTCGACCTTGAGTTTATCCACCAAAATCAATCAAAGGACAAACCATCGCAGACCAACTTGCGGACGCTCCTGTACTGGGGGAACAATTTACCAATTTCACATTTCCCGACGAACTCATCGCTACTCTTTCCCTCACGGAGGAGTCGTACCCAATGACCCTCTTCTTCGATGGATCTAAATGCCGCCACGGGGCGGAGGAGCTGGCGTTGTTCTCATTCCTCTCAATGCTGAACCTATGCCTCTTTCATTCCGACTTGATTTCCCTTGCACTAATAATACAGCAGAATACGAGGCCCTTGCCGGTCTCCAAGTTGCGTTACACTTAGGTATCAAATCTATCAACATTTTTGGCGACTCAATTAGTAGTCAATCAAGTTATGGGCGTCTACCAATGCAAAAACAAGGAACTTCAAAAATACAAACACTACGTGATTCACTTCTAGCCTTATTTACCCACTATTCTATACAAACCATTCCCCGCTCCACTAACAAATTTGCGGATACTATGGCTTGCTTAGCCTCGCAAATTCCCGCCGTGCCAATCGACTCAATTATTCGTCGTGGTCCAACAACTTTTGCCCCATCCTATTCAACCCCGGTAGTTTGTATGATAAATACCGTGTCTACTAATTCACAGATACCCGTACCACCAATTCCACGACTACCTTACAATCTCTGTCCTCCCACCTGACCTTACTAGTAACGGCAAACGTGCTTTTCTTAAAAGTGTTTCGCGTTATGTTGTCATGGGGGGACTCCTCTATAAACGTGGCTTTGATGGTATCCTCCTTCGCTGTCTAACTGGCATGGAGGCCACTCATACCATCCAACAGGTCCATGATGGTATTTGTGGTGGACATTTTAGCGGCCTTGCCGTGGCCAAACGAATCCTTCGCCTTGGTTATTATTGGCCTACTCTCAATAACGATCTACGAATATGTTAAGCGTTGTGTTATGTGTCAAAGAACATGCCAACCTTCAACATACTCCTAGCCACCCGCTCCGAGATCGCTCGAGATCTTTGGCCTTTCTCACAATGGGGTTTAGACCTTATTGGTGAGATTCACCCAACCTCTTCACAACGTCACCATTGGATACTCACAGCGACCGAATATTACACAAAATGGGTGGAGGCTATTCCACTCATTTCAATCAAAAAAGAAAAAATTGTCGAGTTCATTAACCACCACATTATCTGTCGTTTTGGTGTTCCTCACCGCCTGATAACAGATAATGGAAAATCTTTCAAAAACAAGTTGTTGCGAGACCTTTGTGACAACTTTGGTATCAAACTTAGTTTCTCATCACCTTACTATCCACAAGCCAATGGGCAAGCCGAGTCTTCTAATAAAACACTAACCAAAATCCTCATGAAAGTTGTCAATGAATCTGGAAGAAATTGGCACGATCACATTCCCTTTGCCCTTTGGGCTTATCGTACTAGCATTCGTACTTCTACTAATGCCACACCTTTTTCTTTGGTATACGGCACCGAGGCTGTTTTGCCTCTCGAAATACAAATACCCTCCCTTAGAATATCTCTTCAGGATATTCTCACCAACGATGATTTCCGCCAAGAGCGGTTAGCCCAATTGGAGCTTCTTGACGAACGCCGTCTTACAGCTCTTGATCACCTTCAAATCTATCAAAAACGCATTAAACGTGCTTATGATAAGCGACTTCATGAGCGTACCTTTAAGGTTGGTGATCTTGTCCTCAAAGAGAATCAACATGTAACCAAACTAGAAAAGAGCAAACGTGGAAAATTTGCTCCCAATTGGATTGGGCCTTATATAATCACTCACATCTATGGATCGGGTACTTATCGTTTAGCTTCGCTTAATGGTAAACCTGAGCCTGAGCCCCTTAATGCCTTACATCTTCGCCCATTCTACTGTTGAATCTAGTGTTATATCACTTCTTATCTACCTACTGCTCGTCCCTTGAGCTCACTTACCACTACATACATCCTGTTTCCTAAACTTCATAATAACAATCAGGCTCACATAGTTTGATCCTCACCTCCCCTTGATGATGCCTTCCCCTTCTTAGTCTAGTCCATGACTTCAAAGTATTAAAATAAGCCGTATTCTTATGGGATTTTCTTGAGTCAAACTTCCTACTAAACTAGATGCTTCACGCCAAACGAACATCTAGTCATCTAAAATTAAATATAGACTGCTCCCTCGAAGGACAGCTATATGCCAAACTATTGCTGCTACTATAAATAGACTGCTCCCCTGAAGGACAGCTATGCACTAAAATCATCTCGGCTACTATAAATAGACTGCTCCCCCGAAGGACAGCTATACACAGTCAGCCTTTATCAGAAGCTTCTCGCATTGATCAGCTTCGTGAAGACCTCAAGAATAAAACAATCAATATCCCTTGTAGACTTCCCGCATCGATCAGT